>OX465284.1:57262747-58708040 GCA_949987705.1 Thereva unica
AATACAAATTCCTCAGCTTCACTGCACTTTTATGCTAATAATAACAGAAAGAAACTGATGAGGGTAATCAAGTGCTCCTCTTGCAAAACACATAATATTCAAAAATTCTAATTTCCCGTTACTTTTAGTTCTTTGAATTATTTTGATTACTAGGAATTTTGAAATAACGGACCAGAAATATTTAACAAAAATTTCGCAGGGATAGGCTTGCTGCAGCAAGTTTTACATCGAAATTTCATGTGAGGGTAATCAAGTGCTCCCTAGTGTATGTATTTAACAATAATATCATTTCAAACAGCAATATAACTGTTTCGATAGCTAAAAAATCTTCAAAATAAAACACTATAAACTTTACATTTACAATATTCTACTTTATTCGCATTAATTCACATTAATTCAGTTCTTAGGTTAATTGGTTAATTACTTCGCGGCGTTTAGTATCGGTTAATTACCTCGCGGCGGTGGTGTACTCCCGTCGGTGACTGTTTTCCAACTCCATTTCTGCGTTGCATCGATGAGCCCAGGTAGTGTCTCTTGCAGGTGGTGGCGATGACCCTTGTTGCACCGTCAGCAGATTTGGGCCAGAGGTGCTGTTGAACTGTTTTGACCCAGTTAATCGTCAGCGTTTTTCGATGTTGACATCCCAGGTGAACGATCGTCGCGTGCTGATAGGTATTATCGATTGCGACGTGCGGTCGTTGTTCCAATTTGTGCGTTCACCTTTGTTCTCCGAACATGCTCCCGGGCCAAGAAAGGACAAATCGTGTTTCTGGAAATATAGGTTAGTAGTCAACCTTACCATGGCGGCATTTCCTCCAAGCACACAGTTGGTTGACTCTGGAACTGGGTGTTTTATGGCGCACCTACTCGCCTTCCGAAATGTAGGAATGGTTTGGATTAAGAGAGGATTGAAATTTGTGGATAAAGGGAGAGGTTTCATTTTGTGCTTAGGTCTAGGTTAGTTGGGAAGTTGACTGTTTATTCTGACTGGGAATTATCGCCAGTCTTCTGCGTCCATTTGCGTTCCATGGTAGAGAGGGGAAGCTCCCCTGATCCTTGTGGAGCTCGAGCTGAAGAGATGGTAGCATATCCTTCTTGCGCCTCTTGCTTGTCTGATGCATTGGAATCTGCTCCTGTGGATCTTGTCAGACGGTTGGGCCACCATTTGCAGTACGCCTTTCGTCTGTAAATTGCGAAGCTAATTAATAGCGCGCAGACCACTGCAACGCTGATTGAAATTGCGTGATGGCCAACTGTTGTTCCAGTATACAGAGGGATTTCCAGTTTTGATATATCTTCAAGAGAATCTACCGGCCTTAACACCGGCTCTTCGTCCATGGTATTTTTTGGACCTACGGTGAAAGGTTTAAGTTCTGGAATCGAATAATTTACGGGATAATGATGGGTTGCTTCAACTGGAATGACTTCGTCTAGGTTTGATTTAAGTGAGATTGTCTTTGTTTGCAGGGTGCATCCACGATCGATGTTGATTATGCCTACCCCTTGAAGTGTAGTCTCCTCCCGTGTACGGTTGCATCGTATGGATGCTACCACCGGAGTATCTAAGAGGAAGAGCCAAGTGTTTGATTTTATGAGGCGTTTCCAACTGTTTTTTGGCAAGATCACTTGACTAAATTCACATGCCTTCTTTGCTTCTCGACGAATTACCGCATCAACGACGCAATTGGAATTAGTTTCCAGGTTGTTTAGTACGGTGGGTGAGCATAAGTATTGCATGCTTCCTAATTGATCACATGCACGGAACTCGGATTCTGTGAGTTCGAAGTATTTCTGCGAGTCGAAATCAACCGCAAGAAAGTTTTTTGTAGCCACAGGGTTGAGATAGGTCGACCCTTCCATTCTCCGAGGAATTGGGGTGACCTTCACCAATTTGAATGGGACTGGTTCTAAAATGTTTAAGTAGTCGTATGCACAGATCATGGATTCGTTTAGCATTACTTCTACATGTCCTGTGTGCTGTCTTTTTATTTCTAGAGTGGTAGGCAGGTTATGAGATGCCTGTTGAATGACAGTGGCTAGTTGTGAGGGAGAGATGAAATCGGTTACTGACCCATGCCCTAGTAATCCTGTTACTACCTTGTTATAATAGTCGGTCAGATCATCTAATAGGTTTAGTGCTGAATGGTATGCTGCGAATATATGAATGTTGATTCGATTGCCGTCAATGGCAGCATGCCAGGGCTCCATATCATTTAATGTATCCATGACTTTATTGATCTTTGAGGTGAGCGTATTAACTTTGTTCGTGATTCTTGTTTCAGAGATATTTATGTGGTGCGTCATAGATAGGAGAAGTACATGTTGGTTTCCTAGTTCCTGGATGAGTTGTTTCTGATTTAAGTCTAAATTCTTAATGTCTCTATATGCCTCGTCATTAACCCCAAATACGGATTGCAACAACTGCCCGAATAAGCCTCTTTTTCTTCTTGTAAGTTCTTTTCTGGTAAGCACATCAATTGTGTTTAGAAGCTTATCTTTCTTTTCGCTGATGTACTCCAACAACATATCGCAGTGTGCATCACCAGTAAATTGTTTAGCTCTTTCGCACATCTGGTCCATGCTGGTCATGACTCCGTTAACTCGTTCTATGTCGGTTTGAAAATGGGCCTTGTGGCAAAGGTCCAGCCGCAACGTTCCACGTCGCAGTTGTGCCTCACCTAGATGTTCAACATATAAGCCTGGATCTGGGTATGATACGGAATAAGCGACGGAGTTCTTTATGGTTAATGAGAATACCATAACACAAGTCAATAACGTGGTGAGTAGAGAAGAGGATCTTAATGTGCGTCGAGTGGCGTTTTGGCCCTCCTCCTTTCTATCTGATATCTCTGATGTACTTTCAGTAAAGCCCGTGTTTACGTCCTTATTTCTGTGACAGGGGTTGTGATTGATAGAGTCGTGGTTTTCATATGGTAACCTGCAGAGTTTAGTAATGGGTCTCTTGAATAATTTATCCTTGCTTTTCACGGTAACCACTCTCGTAAGGTTGTCTTTCCCTGGGTGCAGCTCCACTATTCGTCCTAAAGGCAATTTGCTGGGTGGTAGCTTGTCTTCCTTTAATATTACTACATCATCTACCTTCAAGTGTTCTGCCGGTGTTCGCCATTTCGGCCTCTGTTGCAGACGGTGCAAATATTCTGTTTGCCATTTTATCCAAAATTGTTGATGAAATCGTTGCACTCGTTGCCATCGATCTAGTCGATTCTCGTTCATGTCTAAAAGTGAAGGCTCCGGGGGAGTAAAAATTGATCTTCCACTCAGGATTTTTGCTGGTGTTAAATAGTCTAAGTCGGTGGTATCTGATCTCAATGGGCACAGCGGCCTCGAGTTCAGCGTAGCTTCGATTTGGCACAAAATTGTGCACATCTCTTCAAATGTCCAAGTTCTACATCCACTTATTCTCTTGAAATGGTATTTGAAGCTCTTCACCTCTGCTTCCCACAACCCACCAAAGTGTGGTGCAGATGGTGGGATAAAATGCCATGTAATTAGGTCGGTTGCTAAAACTTCTGCGATTTCGGCTTGTACCTGGGACATACACTTCTTCCAATCTCGTTCGATTACTGTTTTTGCCCCCACAAAATTTGTGCCATTGTCGCTATAAATGTCCGAAGGCGTTCCCCTTCTGCTGCAAAATCTTCTGAAGGCTGCAAGGAATGCCGAAGTGCTTAAGTCGCTCACGAGTTCTAGATGAATAGCTTTTGTGGCTAAACAAACAAAAAGCGAAACATATCCTTTGGTTAATGTGATTTTTCGTCCCTGTTTGATACGTATTTCAAATGGCCCACAATAATCTACTCCCGTGTGAGCAAACGGTTCTGAAATGTTTACTCGGGGGCTTGGTAGTTCTCCATGTTGGGTGGCTTTGTGGTAATAGTCGGCGATCAATCGCGATAAGTGATGTGTGTTGTCCAATATCACTGGGTGTTTTGATTCGAATGGAAGAGACGATTTGGAAATCCTTCCTCTCACTCTCATAAGGCCGTCGCACAGTGGGACCAAATCCAAAAAAGCTGGCCAAAAGTCTAAAAAAAAAGTTTATAGATTGCGGTTTTTTTTGGGGGGGATGATTCGAGGACACTTCCAATAGTGAGCAATCAGTCACGGAAGGTTCGATTTTTTTCTACGGACTGAGAAATTGTAGTTGCTACTTTACTCTTTTTGCTTATTTTTAAACGTTAATATTGTGAAAAAAGGTTAACGTTTTCAAAACGCTATAAAAAATTAAGTAACCAAGCAATCGTGGTCGTGTAAAGTGGAATTTTCTTTGGAAGGTATGTAGAGTATAAAAAAAATTGCACTATACCCATTAAGCAAGTATATAATACACAGTAAGCATCTATTACACGTGCTTTTTATGAATTAGGATTGTAAGAATGCGATATATATTGGACAAAAAGTAATATTGCTCCACACTGCTCCACTGGAAAACTTGCTGGGCGTTGTTGGTAAAGGTGTATTCCTTCACCTCCAAAAAAAATCCGCTGCCCAAAATTGCCCCTACGTGTTTTAAGGGGTCACATACGTCCAGCACTAGCCCATGGAAATGGTACTTCAATATTGCAAGGTTTTGTTTTTGGGATGTGTAGGGGGGTCAGTGTGAGCTTAAATCTGAGTTTTCGGGATTCTAACCCACTCCCCCCCCAATTTGGCCGCCATCTTGGAAAAGGTGCGCAAATCGTTTTTCCATTATATATCTCCGTAACAGTACATCTTACAGAAAATTTGCAAGGGCATTTTTTGTTTATAATTAAATTATCTACAATATATTAGCAAGATATTTTTGGGTAAATTTAATAATTAAGAAGTTATAAGCCTTAGAACACCAAAATTAGTCACAGTATTTTCTTTTAATGGCTATAGCTCTGAATGTTCGACATCAGAAGATAAAGATACAACTTTTACTTGTATTCACAATGATTTTCTTCTGTAATTGCATTCTTAAAAATTCTTATTTTGTTTTTCTAATAAACAATAACTTCCTAATAAAATAACTTGCTTATAAAAAAATTAATCAAAAGTATTAAACATTATATTAAAACAATTTTTTTGATTTTTTAAGAGGTTATGTTAACCATATTGAGTCCGCCATTTTGAAAATCGAAATTTCGACACCGGATTCGTCATCAGCGACCCCGAAAACCCCTAAGTGAGATGTTTTGGTATCATTTACTAAAGTTTTTGACTATTTGGAGGGGTTATATTGAGTCCGCCATTTTGAAAATCGAAATTTCGACACCGGATTCGTCATCAGCGACCCCGAAAACCCCCGAGTGTAATATTTGAGATCATTTAATGCACTTTTTGACTTTTGGCCAGCTTTTTTGGATTTGGTCCCACTGTGCGTCGCTGCCAATGAATGGGTTCAAGTCTAATAATCTGCTTTCTCTAATGCATTCTTTATTTTTCCTTAGGCAGGTAAGTTCTCGGGAAAACGTGTCTGCTTGTGCGATGAGTAATAATTTATTAAGCGCTACCCTAATTTCATTTGAAGAAAGCCATAACGTTTTTTTATCTGGTGCTTTATCTGGAGACATTCTGTTTTTGAGATTAGCAATGAATCTGAGTATGTATGCGAAAGTTCTTATCAGGTGGGTGAATGAAGAGAATCGCGTGAAAATAGAGTCTGTGGGATCTACTGCTACGTGCATAGTGATATTTCGCATTTCTTGCGTGGTCTCCTTTAATGTCCTTTCTTGTGGCCATTGGTCGGCCGGAAATGTCAGCCATTCTGGACCCGTCCACCATAGAGGATGATTTAGTAGTTCTTCTGCCGAAATTCCGCGGCTGGCGCAATCTGCGGGATTATCTTTTGATTTCACATGCCTCCAGGTACAGCCTCCTAAAATGGCGTGAATTTCAGTTACTCTGTGAGCGACAAATGCTTTCCATGCGTTGGGTTGTCCTCTTAACCAAGCTAGTACAATTTCTGAGTCTGTCCAAGTGCAAACAGTGATGTCTCCAAATTGTAGAGATGCCTTCACTTGATTGATAAGACGAGCCAGGAGCACTGCGCCGCAAAGTTCTAACCGTGGCAAAGATACAAGTTTAATTGGTGCAACTCTGGTTTTTGCGGTGAGCAGGCTAATTTTTGTTTGATTCTCATTTGTAGACTTTAGGTACACAACTGCGGCATAAGCCTTGAGCGAGGCGTCGCAAAATCCATGAATCTCGATCTTCTGACCGTGAGATGATTTCGTCACCCCCAGCCATCTCGGTATTTTGATTTGTTCTAAGTGATTAAGTGATTGCTTAAAGGCTTTCCATTGTTCCTCGAGATTTTTTGGTAGTGTGTTGTCCCATTCCAATCCATGTAACCAGAGGGTTTGCATGAGAATTTTGCCTGTAACTACTATGGGTGCTACCCAACCTAGGGGATCGTACAATTTAGCTACTTGTGATAGAACTTCTCTCTTTGTGTACGCTGGCTGGTCTGTTGATAGGTTAACCTTATATGAAAAGGTATCCGATATGGGGTGCCAATAGATTCCTAATGTTTTGACTGCTTTCTCCACATTGATTTTGACTTCTATTGGCACTTCTTTGTAGTCTTGGGGTAAATGATCGATGAGCGCTGCGTCGTTGGAAACCCATTTTTTCAATGGCATTCCACCTAATTGCAAAATTTCAATGAGTGCTTCTTGAATGGTTATTGCTTCTTTTAGTGTATCCGCTCCTGAAAGTACGTTATCCACATAAAAGTCCTTCAGGATTATTTCTCGAGCAATTGGAGATCTGTCACCTTCATCTCTTGCTATTTGCTGTAAAGTCCGCGTTGCAAGATAGGGGCGCTAGCAGTTCCGAATGTCACTGTGGTCAATCTGTAGTCTAAGATTGGATCGTCGGAAGAATTCCTCCATAGAATTCTGTGGTACTCTCTGTCTCTTGGTCTGATTCTGACTTGGCGATACATCTTTTCTATATCAGCCGAAAATCCAATTTTATGCCTGCGCCATCTGAGTAAAATCTGAGTCATATCATCTTGAATGATTGGGCCAATCATCATAAGGTCGTTTAAGGAAGTTCCGGTGTTAGTTTTTAACGATGCATCAAACACTACTCGCAATTTCGTCGTAGTGCTGTCTTCCTTTATAACGGCATGGTGTGGAAGATAAAATGCGTTGTCGATTTCCCTTTCCGCTGCGGGCACTAATTCTAAATGTCCCAGTTTTATGTATTCCTCGATGCACTTTACATACTCTTCCTTTAATTCCTGATTGCGGTCGAACTTTCTTTCTAGTTGTCGGAATCGGGCTAATGCAAGGTTTCTAGAATTTCCTAATAGTGAAGATGGTTCTGGTTCTTTGAAAGGGATGGCTACTACGTACCTTCCATCTTCTTCTCGCTCTGTTGATTGTGCGAAATGCGTTTCGCAATCTATCTGTTCCTGAGTTTGAGAACTGCTACTAGTTTGAACCTCCTCGATTTCCCAGAATTTCCGCAGTTCTTTATCGACCAATGGTTGCACAGAGAGTAGCGATTCTTTGATAGCAAGGACGTGCAATGGCTGGTGATGCTCTGCCGAATACGATCCAGCCAAGTTGTGTGTTCTGTGCCACTGGTTCGGTATGTGCACCGCGACGAATGCCTTCTAGAATTATATCACCATATATGTCTGCTGCTAGCACCATATCAACCTTTGAAGGTTGATGGTACTGTGGGTCGGCCAACGATAGGTCTTCCAAGTGGGCACATTGAGGAATTTCGGGCTTAGTGGAAGGAAGAACATCCGTCAGAGATTTAAGAACGAATGCTTCATCTATTGGAATGGTTACCTTTCGGGTACGAGATTGTATTGTGAGCGACACCGCATCAAGAGCCTTGCCTGCTTCTACACACCCGATTCCTATTATTGTAAAGTCACTGCGTTCTCTTTTTAATCGTAGGCGTTGGACCACAGAGTCTGTGATAAAGTTCGCTTGGGATCCTTGGTCTATTAGCACCCTTAGTGTGTGCGATCCTGTCGAAGTCTCCGCACTTACTAAAGCTGTTGCAAGAAGAACTTGCTTTCGTGTACCATGACAAGAATAAGACGACGCCCTTTCTTCTGTTTTATTGGAGTTGAATGTTGTATCCTTTGGGTTTGTTTGCCTTGGTTTGGCATTTTCGAGGGGCTCTGATTTAGTGAAAGTAGAATTGTGTAAGAGGGTGTGATGACGACGTCCACACTTTAAGCACCCTAATGTGCTTGGGCAGCCATTGGCCTTATGCCGGTAACCTAAACAGTTCCCACATAGACCCTTTCGTTTTACTAAATCTAATCTGGTGGTGGGGTTAGCGTTGATGAGTTTTGAGCATTTTCTTGGGACATGCGCTCCATTACAAATGATGCAGGCATTTTCTGTAGTAATGACATATGATTGGCGTGGCTTGGAAGTGGACGACAAATCTCGTTGTTGGGTGGAACGTGTAGGTTGTTTTGCGCCGATTGCTTCCAGCGTTCTGAATCTTGATTCTAGGAAGTTCTTTAATTCTGTAAAGGTTGGTAGCTCTGTTTGACTCTTCAATGATTGCTCCCACAGTGTATGAGTATCGGGATGGAGTTTCTTCACAATTAAGTAAATTAAAATGGGATCCCAGTTGGCCGTATCTATTTTAAGATTTGATAATGATTGAGTGCACTCTTCAATCTCGTCTATCAATCTGCGGTTATTTTCGGCTGAATCTATCGTAATATTAGAGATTGAGAATAACTTCTTAAGGTATGTGTTAACAAGAACGCGTTTGTTGTCGTATCTACTCACTAAAACAGACCATGCTGTTTCATAATTTGCCTCGGTTTTCTGGAAGTGCCCTACGAGCTTGAGTGCATCTCCGCAAAGGCTCGTCTGAAGGTAATGCAGTTTTTCTACATTATTTAGTCGACCGTTGTGCACAAGAGTTCTGAAGATGTCATGATATGAGGGCCAGGCAGAATAATCTCCAGAAAACTTCGGCAATTCTATTTTTGGCAGTCGGATCTCGGTGTGGTGTACTCCCGTCGGTGACTGTTTTCCAACTCCATTTCTGCGTTGCATCGATGAGCCCAGGTAGTGTCTCTTGCAGGTGGTGGCGATGACCCTTGTTGCACCGTCAGCAGATTTGGACCAGAGGTGCTGTTGAACTGTTTTGACCCAGTTAATCGTCAGCGTTTTTCGATGTTGACATCCCAGGTGAACGATCGTCGCGTGCTGATAGGTATTATCGATTGCGACGTGCGGTCGTTGTTCCAATTTGTGCGTTCACCTTTGTTCTCCGAACAATAACTTTTGTATAACTGTTATTACATAATATTGTTTAACATAAATGGTAAATGTTTTAAAAATTTATGAAGTTTGAAAATTGGCAGCACATCATTCCAAAAATCAAGCCGCTGCAGCCGAGAATATATTCCCTGCAGCCGATACTGCAATTCTGCTTATTCTGCGTAGCTGGCTAATTTTCGAATGCAGCCAAAGCGAATGATGTGTGACAGATGCATTTTCATTAGTTCTGACAGCGCTCATATAACAGGAAAAGTTGAAGTGGATAGGTTACCTACCTTTTTACGTTAGTGATATAAATGGTGAGCAATTACTTGGTGTTCCAAAATTATCATCTTCAACAGGAATAGAAATAGCTGATGCTATTTATGAATTATTAATAGATTGGAATGTGGATGAAAATATTGTTGTTTTTGTTTTGATATCACTGGGTCAAATACTGGAAAACTAAATGGAGTGTGCACGTTATTAGAACAAAAATTGTAAAATCTTTACTGTATTTACCATGTCGCCATCATATTTATGAACTAGTCCTGCGAGGTGTGTTTGAAATAGAATTTCCTGGTACCTATGGTAAAGGTGTTCCTTTATTCAAGAGATTGGAATTATATTGGAACGACATAAGCAAAAATGGGTATAAAACATTGCTAGAAAATGCCAAATTGAAAGAAATTCTAATTGAAAGATGAGTTCACAGATTTTTGCAACGAACAATTAAAGAAACTAATTTGCAGAGATGACAATCGATAATTATTAGAGTTAGCCACAATTGCTTCGGGCTCATGCTCTAATAGTCAAATTTCGTTCTCCAGGTCCAATGCATCATGCTCGTTGGATCTCAAAAGCACTATATTGTATAAAAATATATTAATTCAGAGATGAGTTTAAATTAACTGTTTTAGAAGAGGAGAATAAAAAGCTAATGTTTGTGCTTTTATCATTCGCTTTTACGTGAGGGCTTGGTTTAAATGTCCCATAGCGCCAGCAGCAGCATACCAGGACTATTGCTTCTTACAAAATATGTAGGAATATCGAAATGTTAATTTTCACAAATTGCTATTAAGAAAATGAATTTGTGGTATTTAGCAGACGAAAACGTTGGTGTAGCATTTTTCGATGAAAATATTCCATTGGAAATCAAACATAAAATGAGTAACAGATTAAAGCATTTTATTACCACTGATGAAAAAAAGGAAGATCATGATGTCTATGCAGATAATGATGTTGAGCCAGATAAAATATCTAGGGAATTAGTTAAACGTATTCCATTAAAACTTGAAGAAATTCAGGAATTTATAAGAAACCCGTAAAATACTCAATCACTACGATGAACACATTCGATTTTTTTCAACGGTTTAACATTTCAACGGACTTCCTATATCTCCCACCAGATAAATGGAGTTATAATATTAATTATAATCAAGCATTCACCCTTCTTCATGAGAAGAACTGTTAACGACACAGCTGAAAGAAGTGTGAAGTTATTCGAAGAATATAATAAAGTATTGAGTAAAGACGAACACAATAAACAAAACTTATTACAAATTCTAATTGATTACAAAAAAAAAAAAAATGCGTTATTAAAGCAACTACTGCCTGAGTAATTTCAATTTTAATAATTTTGTTTGTATTTTGTATATTACACTATTGAAGTACAGTTTATGCCTTTTATTAGCTGTAATATTCATCGTACAAAAACGTTATAACCCGATTTGAACTGGTAAATTTACGTTGAATAAGTTAACTATGTTAAATTAGCTTTCGTAAATTTATATTGTTGTTTCAACTGATATTATTGTTAAATATTATATAATATGATAAAAACACGCTTTTTCATAACACGCATGGATGTTATGGAGTCCCGTGTAGATTGTTTGCTAAGTGAGGATCACTGATCGTACACGTACCTATGCACGATCAAAGATTAACAGAAAAGCACAATGCGAAGGCTGCGGTAATTAGTGGGGCCTAGTGCAGTTTCTCTTTGAACTGATTTTTTTTCCTTATAAATACTGTGCTTTTTATTTCATAGCTTTATTATTTGTAAACTGATCTTTATGATTAAAAAAATTGGAAAGCTTGGACAATTTCCTATGAATAATGTAATACAACTTATACGCTACGGCCTCCAGTTTTGAAGTTATAAGCATTTTTAATGTTGAAATTGGCTGTATTTTGTCCTTCTTTAGTACTTTTCCATTTGAGCTTTATTGAATAGTACCAAATAAGCACCAAATTAGGCAAATTTTAACATTAAAATTGCTTACAACTTCAAAAGTAAAGGCCCTAGCGTAAAAGTTATAATACATTATTCATAGGAAATTGTCCAAACTTTCCAATTTTTTTAAAAAAAATATTGGTTTATCACGTATTTTTTGGAGAAAAAGGTGGTTTTAGTTGAAATTTTAGTGAAAAAATAACAAAATTTTGACTTTGGCGATTCATAACTCCAAAAGTTGGTAAGATAGGACCATTGTTTGTACCGTCGTAGATAGGTGGAGGAATTCTGCGTGCACTGGTACCATAACCATGAAAATAGGTTATACGGTTACAAAAATACAGGGTGATATGTAAAACTGTAGCAAAAAAAACTTCAAAACGCCCTAGCGGCTAAACCGTTACGATTCCCCCCCCCACTAATACGATTTTTTGTTCGTCTATCCAAGTCCAATCCACAGCCGGCCGCTTTGTAAGTTTATGTGGGACACCCTGTATATATATATATATATATATATATATATATATATATATATATATATATCTGTGGTCGCGCGGAAGAATCAGGTAACTCCATTTTCGGAAAATAGGAGAAAAACGCGTTTAACTTTTTTGATAAACTGCGTGTTTTTTGATGTTAATCGTTTTACGACGTATAAAAACATGAGAAAACCTTTTTTCGAATGGGAATGAAGATTTTTAGAGACATTACCCACAATTTTAGACGCAAATACGGCTAAACGATATCACTTACCTGGTTTTTTCGCAAAAAATGGAGTTACCTGGTTTTTTCAAAAAGATGTTCTTTTTGCGAAAAAACGCTGTTACTATTACTACAATATTAATTTTTTGACCTGGCAACGTCTTATAAATCGATGAGTTTAGGAAGTCATTATCGCAAATAGTCGCGCCACGCGAGTTATGTTTTCGCGTTTATTTCTCCTTGTAATTATCTTTGGATAAAAAATAAAAACACAAAAACTTTAATTGAATATACTCTTTAGAGTATTTCTTTATTTTAATTTAATTTAATAATATGACCACTCTTCGGAGGGTCTTTACAATTTTGGTTGAATCTTAAGACTGACTAAACAATTTCCATATTCGGGTAAATTGGATTTTCTTAAATGCTAACCTAAGCATTTCCTGTTTTTCAGAAATATGGAAAATCGTAATTTTGACGGGAAACGCTTTTTTTATAAGCGTTTCCTGTTTTGTCTGAATTTATTGAAATTTGACTCTTCCATATTTCTGGGAAAATATTATTTAATATTTTTTGATTATCAGGCCGTTTCCACGGTCTGGTTTTTCATGTTTTAAATATTTTTTAGGAATTCCGTGATTTCCGGCCTGATAGTTATATTTTGGTGAATATCATTTGATATCCGCTCTATGGATGTAACTCCTCCATCCCTTGTTTGATAATTCTCCTGGATTATCTTTACTCTTAATTTTTTATAATACAACAGCTAGAATTATTACCAGAAATATAATATTAGTAGAGCCTAAACTATAATTTACAATTTTATGCAGTTTTAATTCTTTTATTTCTTTTATATTTTTCTCTTGATGCAGTGAAATTTCTTGAAAATCAATGGATTTGTCATTTAAAGTTATATTTTCATATTGTGGTATGGTAAATCTTTCTGTGAACTTGACTACTTTATTGCTAAATTCTCTGTTTCCTAACTTAATTGTACAATTTGTGAAATTTATGACAAAATTTCCAGTTAAAGATAATTTCCTCTCGTCACAAGTGCTTTTTAAATATTGTTGGTTGATATTATTTATTATTATAAGATCATTTCTTAATTCAATAATTTCTTCTATTTTATTATTAATTATATTACATTTCTTCCTAATAACGCAATTCTTGCTTGGCTTTAATTCCTGTAGACTTAAGTTATTTTCGAAAGTGAAAGTTTTATTATTTATTATTACTATATATTCTAAATTTTCTTCAATTTGCTTATATTCAGAATTTGCGATTGGTACAATTAACTTCTTATCTACTTTTGTCGTTCTTGTAGGGATTTTAATTGCGAATATTATAGAATTTTCCAAAAATTTTGCTACACCGACTTTCATATTACTTAGCTTACTTAAATCTATTCCGTACAGCTTTATTTCTTCGTCGTTAAGAATACTTGGATGAACTAATCCTATTTTAGCAGAGATTATGTTGTCTTGGATTTTTTCTAATTGATCTTTTAACGTATATATTCTAAGTTGGTATTCTAGGACTGTTTCTCTATCTAATATTTCTCGCTCTACTGTTTTTATATCTTCTAATGCGTTTAATATATTTTGTCTATCACTTTCTATAATGTTTTTTAATAATGTGAATGATTTATTAAAGCTATCATTGATTTTAATTTGCTGATTAGTTACGTCTATAAACTTTTTATTATTCTCATTAACTACTTCTAGGTTTTCTTCTATTTCTATTCTATCATTTTCATCGAGAGTTCCAAACATCCATTTTAAACCTGTACCTACTATATTCATTAATCCTCTTTTTGACCTTTTTGGAAATAATGTCACGGTTTTACTTTTGAGAGATTTTATTTGTTCTAGTAAGGATATTTTATGTGTTATGTTTAAACTTTGTATATTGTTTTCCAAGTTAGTCATTATATTTACAATTTCTTCTGGGTGAATTATATGTAGAACAGTATCGTATTTGCTTACAATTTCTACCTCATCTACTTTGATTATTGTGAATCCTGTTTCTGATTTAATTTGTTCGATGGTTAGCATTGCTCGGGCTGGGAGGAACATTGTCAAGATCAGCATCCATATTAGAATTGTTTTGACCTGAAAATTTAAAGGGACGTTTAATGTTGCTGTTATGAATGTTTCTTAATTTAAATTTTCTGTATTTTGGTTGTTCTTTATGACGGAGTGATTTGTAATTCTTTATAAATCCTGTTGTTCTGGTCTCTACGTAACTTTCTCGAATTTCATTTCTCTGTGCTATTATTTTGTTTTTCTTCTCTTCTATTCTCCTTTTTATAATGCTATGGTCAACTTTATGTTCATGTACTTCTGCTGGAGTACATTTAATTGTTGAATGGTGCGAATTATTATATATTGTTATAGCCTTTAGTATTTGTAATTTTATGGGTTGTTTGTCTTCTAAATTCAAAATCCTAATTTTTTCTGTTAATGTATTATTAAGCCTCTCTATGTCGGCGTTTCCTGTGTGATTATTGGGCTTGGTGACATGAAAATCTATATGTTCGCTTCTACAAAAGTCTTCGACATTTTTTGAACTGAATTCATTATCGAAAACAAATTTTTTAACTTTGCCTCTTATTGAAATAAACTGTTGTAATTTTTCAACGATAGTGATGCTATTTCGGTCCTCTAAATGAAAACTCATGCCGAATTTAGAAAATTTGTCAATAAAATTAATGAAAGAGTGTTTACTGTTCACGTAAACGTCAACGTGAACGATTTCGTTAATTGTTGAAGGAGTCTCGGTAATGTGAAATTTACTTTTTATGGGATGTCTGTCATATTTTCCAGAGGAGCAGATACTGCAATTATTTATTAATTCCCATATTTTAACTTTTAATTTAGGGTGATATATTTTCTTTTTTATTCCTTCGTATGTGGAAATTATTCCGGAGTGGCCAACTTCGTTTTTGTGAAAGAGTGATATTTGAACTTTTAGACGTTCTTCATCCTCTATATCTTTTGCAAAGTAACTACATTTAAGAAATTTAAACGCATTACGATTGGGGAATAATAAAATAATTTTTTGCTGTAACTGATTGAAATCATGATCGCTCAAATCAGTATAAATTCCTATTGTGCCTTTTATTACATTTGCTTTTAAAATGTTTTCGATATTGTTGTTGTTTATGTCATTTTTGTCAATAAAGATTCTTTTATTATTGAATATATTTTCGAATTCTTTTTCTTTATTTTCGACAAATATAATTTGTAGTTTAAACCTGTTAACTACAGTATCGAGGATAGGGATATGATCCTCCAAATTTTCTTCTTGCGAATGAGCGGTTTGAACATTGACCGACTCTTCGTTATCATTCTCTTCTTCAATGTTATTTATATTTTTAGTGTTTCTATAGAAACAATCGTTATTAATTTCAGAGTTTGCGGTAGTGTTCAAATTGTCAACACTTTCTGAAAACATGTTTACTAATGCATTATCTGCATCGTCATTTTCTATAAAACTATGTGAACTTCGGCTCTTATTTGTATCCTTTATGTTTATTAGGTTTATCTCATTTCTATCATTGTTGATTCTACTTAAGAAGTCAGCAATTTTGTTTTCTTTGCCTTTTATATAGTCTATCTTAATGTCGTATTCACCTAGTTGAATCAACCATCTCTGTAATCGAGGATTGATATCTTTGCCCGAATATTTTGTATACAACCACTTTATTGGTTGGTGATCTGTTTGTAATTCAAATTGCCTGCCAAAAACGTAAGGTCGAAAGTACTTAACGCCCCAAACTACTGCTAATAGTTCCTTCTCTATAGTTGAATAACTAATTTCGTGACTATTTAGCGTTCGTGAAGCATACGATATGGGGTGGCCATCCTGTGTAAGGACGGCTCCAATGGCATAATTACTAGCATCGGTAATTAATTTAAAGGTTTTATTGAAATTAGGATACTTAAGGATTGGGTGGTTTGTTATAAGTTCCTTTAATTTATGGAATGCAACAATGAAATTAGGATCATTTATGTTTACTTTAGTATTTTTCTTTAAATACTTTGTTAGAGGTTGCGCAATTTTAGCGTAATTTTTTATAAATTTGCGATAAAATCCTGTAACACCTAGGAAAGATTTTATCTGTTTTTGTGTGGTCGGAAGAAGAAGGTTTTGTATGGTTTTAATCTTTTCAGGGTTGGGTCGGACACCATCGGAGGTTAAAACATGTCCTAGATACTCAGTTTCCTTAGAAAAGAAACTGCATTTATCTATTTGTAATTTTAGTTTCGCTTCCCTCAGCCTATTAAATATCTTTCTAATACTTAGCAAATGTTCTTCGAGTGAAGTACTGAATATCAATATGTCGTCAAGGTAGACTACACAAATTTTATTTATGTAATCCCTGAGAACAGAATTTATCATTCTCTGGAAGGTCGATGGAGCATTTTTCAATCCAAAGGGCATTCTGATGAATTCATAATGTCCATTTGGGGTAGAAAAGGCTGTCTTCTTCCTATCTGCTTCTTTAACTAGAATCTGGTGGAAGCCCTTTGCCAGATCCAATGTAGAAAAATATTGTGCTTTTCCTAATTTGTCCAATATCGTTTCAATATTGGGAATAGGAAATTTGTCACTAACAGTCACTTCATTAAGTTTTCGATAGTCGATTACTATCCTCCATTTTTGTTTCCCCGATTTGTCAATTTTCTTTGGAACAATCCAAAGAGGGGAGTTAAAAGGTGAATTACTTTCCCTAATAATATTCTGAGAAAGCATATCTGCAATTTGTTTTTCGATTTCTTTCTCATGGATTTGAGGATATCGATAAATTTTGGAATATATCGGGTTGTCTATAGTTGTGGTGATTTCATGTTGTATCTCGTGGGTACATGATAACTTATCACCATCTTTATAAAAGAGATCTTGAAATTCTTCTAATAAATTTGAAATGCGATTAAATTCTTCTTTGTTCAAATTATCTTCTTTTAATTTATCTATAATATTTCCTTCGTTGATTTCTAAGATCGTTATATTGTTTATATCGTAAGGGAAATAATTTTCAAAATATATTTTATTTTTATTAACTTGTAAACATAATTCTTCGAGGTTTATAATGACTTTTATTTTGGTAAGCAAATCTATGCCTAAAATAGCATCATATTTTCGTTTTTGCATTGGAACTACTTTCCAGGACATTAGGCCTTTATTATTAAGGAATTCTTTTGGAAGTGGTGTGAGTATTTGATTTTGGATTTTGTTCGTACCGTTGAGAGTTGTGTAGAAAAGTGGGTTCAGTAATTTTATTTCGGGAAAACTTCCAAAGAGTTTTGGTTTAACTATACAAGCTTCTGATCCGGTATCAATTAAACACCTAAAATTGTGACTTCCTATTGTAAGTGTTACTATGGGTAGTTTGGATTTTGAGGCTTCATCGAAAAATTTTGACTTTGAATTGTACCTATCTCCATAGGTTCTATATCGTTATTATCGTTGTAGGAGACAGTATTATAGTTATTATTATTCCTATTTCTATAATTAGCAGATCTATTATTAAAATTTGTTCTACTAGATTTATATTCAATATTCCTACGAGTTTGGTAATTATTTTTTTGAAAATTAGAATTATGATTATTTCGCATATTGCTATTGTCATTTCTGTGAGTGTAACTCCTACTGCTATTAGGTCTTTCGGAATTATATATGAACCCATTTTTAGTATCATGGTTGTTGTGATAGTTCCTATCTGTTTGAATTCTTGGTTTCGAGCTTTGATCTCGACCATTATTTCTTAAATTATGTTTGGACTTTCTATGATTGAAATTTATTACTCGTTCATCATCAAGTAATCTTAGCTCGGAAAATTTATTATATATTTCGATTAAAGAGAGATTCTTTGTAACATTACTTCTAACCAAACCGTCTAATTTTTCTAAAACAATCCCTACAAGAAGCTTATCATTATTACTAGGCGTATAAAGCGTTGGCCTATCATCTACGTTTTCAAAATTATATAACTCGTTTAATTCGTAATTAATTTTCTTAACAACCGTAAAAAGCTCTCTTAAAGTTCCTACCTTAATATTCCTACAATCATTTATCAGCTCAGCATAATCCTTCCTGGGGCGAAAATGCAGCTTCAGCTCTGCTGTTACTTCTTCCCACGTCGTATCTTCTCCTAGCCGCTGGATACATCTTTTAGGTTCGCCTATTATTTTCTCATTCATAACAATACGAATGGCATATTGTTTGAGATCAGGATCACGACACAGGCTTATGGCATCTTCAACGGACTTGATGAACTCGATTAATCCATAGTCTTCCTTTCCATCAAATGATTTCAAGCGCCGGAAGTGGGTCAAAATCTGGTCAGGTGTAAGTCTGAATGCATTATCTTGCTGTGGTTGCCGTTGTTGTTGATGATTTATTATATCTCTCAATTGTTGTATTTCAGCTTGTTGTTGTTGGAGAGATTGCATCAAGATGTTTAACTCCTGTTGGTTTGCCATTGCTTCTCCTGTAGTTAATTTAAATCTGTTCAGATCAAATTCTTTTTGCCTATTTGGCCTGCTCATAAACTTGAAGTTTGCTTTTGCACACTTTTTCCTTTTTACTTTTGCTTTTTTTTTTTAAATTTATTTAATTTCTTTTATTAAACTTTTTTTTTTTCTGTCTGCACAGAATCACATTGAATTTTTGTTCACTTCTTCTTTTTATAAAAATAACTACCAAGATTCCACTCCAGCCTCAGAGGTGTTTTAAGGCGGATTTGGGCTTGTTATTCCGCCTCTTGGTAGATTATTTTTTCACTTGATTGTTATTATTCACCCACCGACTAAGATGAAAAAAAAATTAGTTTTGTTTTCATAAAGTATAAAACACACTATTGGGTGGAGGTTGGGGTTAAGCGGACGGTAAAAAATTATTTATATTAAATAAAACTCGCGAACTTATCTTAAGATAAGTTTTGGTTCGTCACGACTGCGCCAGTTATGTTTTCGCGTTTATTTCTCCTTGTAATTATCTTTGGATAAAAAATAAAAACACAAAAACTTTAATTGAATATACTCTTTAGAGTATTTCTTTATTTTAATTTAATTTAATAATATGACCACTCTTCGGGGGTCTTTACAATTTTGGTTGAATCTTAAGACTGACTAAACAATTTCCATATTCGGGTAAATTGGATTTTCTTAAATGCTAACCTAAGCATTTCCTGTTTTTCAGAAATATGGAAAATCGTAATTTTGACGGGAAACGCTTTTTTTATAAGCGTTTCCTGTTTTGTCTGAATTTATTGAAATTTGACTCTTCCATATTTCTGGGAAAATATTATTTAATATTTTTTGATTATCAGGCCGTTTCCACGGTCTGGTTTTTCATGTTTTAAATATTTTTTAGGAATTCCGTGATTTCCGGCCTGATAGTTATATTTTGGTGAATATCATTTGATATCCGCTCTATGGATGTAACTCGCGCGACTATCCCCACCACTACTTAGCGATGGGAACGGGACGGGACATTTTGCGCTAATGACTTCCTATACTCATCGATTTATAAGACGTTGTCACGTCAAAAACTTCAATTTGTTGACGATTGAGTGTGCGTAAGCAAATTTGCGTATCTATCGAGCGACTGTCAATTGTTTTACTGTTCATAAAGTTCTGAATGACGGAATGTAAAATGTGTGTAAACTAATTGCGCTCATTCAATGGATTTAATTATTAAGGAATACGGATCTCCCGTCTCCTTCAAAAGTTTATCCGTTCATGAACTTGACGATTTAGGTAAATACTAGTGATTTTTTACATTTTTTAGTACTCGATAAAAATTTTCATTATTTAAATTTTTAGAAATTGAACTACCTCACATCGAAGGTACTGGAGAACGCGGTTTGCAAGTAGCTGATTCTGATCGCGAAACATCGGGTGATTTTCATTAATGGAAAATATTAAGGGGAGGTCCAAACCAAAAATGGTGAATATTGAGAAAAAATTTGAAATTTTTTTATTGCAGTTTCGGATAGCTTGATTCTTCAATTATACAGTGGCAAAAGAAAAAATTTGATAGAATCATTACAGATATTGTGTTTCAACAATTTGTCCGACGGTGCGTACTGTTTTACTAAGCGTTTGGCTCAGCGCCTCTCTCTTTGTACGCAGCTAGCTTGAATTGTCATTGTTATGTTTTCAAGATACGCAAAATATCCAAAAATTGTGCAATTCGGTTAGAAATTGCAGATTTTATCCTTTTTGATTGGACCTCCTTACTTGTTACGAATTTGTTTTGACTTTCTAAAATTTATTCAAGGTTCGGCGAGTGAAAATCCGTCGGACGATGCCAGACCGAAACGACGCAAGAAAAAAGTACTGCAACAGAAAAACGCCAAAAACGGCGGAATCGTGGCAAGTCTTACGTTACTGTGCAAAACAAAAAAGTTGATAAACGCAGATGCGAAAAATTAAAAGATTGCAAACGGCGGTGCAACGTAAGTATTACGAGAGGTGATCAGAAACTCAATTTCAACAAGCATTGGAATCAAGGAAGTTACCTGAAAAGAAAGGCTAACATGAGAAATCTCGTTGATGTATGCTCTAAACACCGGTGCCGCAGCAAAGATGGGAATGATTCTAAAAAAATTCGAAGATACACGGTGAAATACTCTCTAGAAACTGAATCGGACAAGGTGCAAGTCTGTCAGCGCTGTTTCTTAGCTACTCTGGGTGAAACAAAAGCTTTTGTGGAAAATTTAGCCAAGCAAATTTGGGAGAATACAGAAGGTTTACCTGATCAAGAGAGACGAGGAAAACGAATTCCAGTGAACAAACTGTCAGACGAAAAAGTGGCTGAAGTTCGGGCTCATATTGCCAAATTTCCAGCTTACAAGAGTCATTACGGACGGTCTCACAGCTCCAAAAAATACTTGCCCTCTGATTTGAGCATCTCCAAAATGTACAAGCTGTACGTCGCCGAATGTGAATCGCCAGTTGGCGAAACTAGGTATCGCGAAATTTTTACCGGCACAGGAATCAAATTCAAGCCACCACAAGTGTGACTTATTTGCGGTGCAATTGAAGTATGAGGCGGACGAAGATCGGAAGAAAGAAGTGCTGGAGTTGAGAAAAAATCATCTCGACGACGTGGACTCGGCATTCGAAGTGAAAGCGAAAGACAAACGCGCAGCGAAAGATTCAAATGGGTCTATGATTATGTGCTCCTTCGACTTGCAGCAATGCCTACGAACTCCTTCGCTTAGTACGTCCATCGCGTTTTATAAAAGAGCCTTGTGGACCTACAATCTGACCGTCAACAACAACACGATGTCTGAAACGACATGTTACATGTGGAATGAAACTGTTTCTAAACGAGGAAGCAACGAAATAACTTCTTGTATTTATAAGTTCCTCGGGACAGTGAGTGTGGATCGCGTTGTTCTGTTTTCCGATTCGTGCTATGGACAAAACAAAAACAAAACCATGATGGGTATGTTATCCATAAGCGTCGCGAACCACCCCACCTTGAAAATAGTTGATCACAAATTTTTAGAGCCTGGGCACACGCACATGGAATGTGACACCGATCATTCAGTGATCGAGCGAGCTAAGAAACGGACAAACAAAGAAATTCACTGGCCAGACGATTGGTACCAGTTTGTACACGATGCGAAGAGTTCCAATCCTTTCCGAGTTGTTGTCTTGGACCAGTCTGATATTTTCAGCTATGACGAACTTTTCAAAGGCACTTTGGTTGTCCCAAAACGCTGCCAGGAAAACGCACCTTTCAAAATCAGCGATGTAAAGTGGCTCAGATATGTAAAGGAAGAATAGGGTATTGTTAGATATAACAATACCCTCTCTGAAGACGACCCCTTTTTTCACACTGCATCTCCGGGAAGAACCTAACGCAAAGTTAGATGATCACCTAGTTCCATGTAATCACAGTACCCTTCCAATTACTAAAAAAAAGAAAAAAGATTTAGTTAGCTTGTTACCACTTTTGCGAGAGGACGTGCACTGTTTTTACGAAAATATACCCCAAATATACAAGGCGACTGAGGTGAATATAGATCCTGATCTTGAGTTTCTCGATTCGCGAGGTGATTTAGACGAAAGCGCGACTACCGTTGGCGAGCAGCCGACCAGAACAAACCAGAGTAAAAGTGTGACCAGAAAGGTAAACGCCAAGGTTACGAAATCGAACAAAAGCACTTCAAGTTTGAGCGCAGACCGACAAAAACCCAAAAGAAAAAGATCGTCGAAAAAAGGGCGCGAGAGGAAAGGCAGTGGTGATGAGCAGTCTGGCGAAGATGCTGCACAGGATCCGGAACCGCGTCGAAAGATGAGAAAGAAAATCGTGAGCTGCAAATCGAAAAACACTGTGAATAGTCAACCGAACGATGAAACCTCAGTCACAAGAAAATCTGTAAGGTTGCAACAGAAAAAAAAGTAGTTGTACTCCATCAAAGCAGCCATTGAAGACTCGAAAACATAAAAAGATGTCAATTTATGATATATTCAGCCTACGATTTGTTAAATATAATGTTATAAATAAATTATATTTGAATTTGAGTTGAATCTTCTAATTAAATTAAAAATTTCGTGGAGTTGCCTTGTTTTTCCCCAAATGGTATGGAGTTGCCTTGTTATTTCCCAAAATGCATCATTTACGCGGTTTTTTGTTTCTCAATAACTCGGAAATGATGTGCAATATTAAAATTTCGCTCTGCTAGAATGATAGTGAATCAAAAAACATTCCTTTTTTAGGGGTTTTTCAATTTTCCAAAAAAAATGGAGTTACCTGATTCTTCCGCGCGACCACAGATATATATATATATATATATATATATATATATATATATATCCTTACTAATATTATAAATGCGAAAGTAACTCTGTCTGTCTGTCTATCTGTCTGTCTGTAAAAGTAACTGGCTGACAGACAACACACAACCTAAACCGCTAGAGCTAAAGGGCTGAAATTTTTGACAGTGCATCCCTAGCGATTTTTCGAAATTCATCCCCTAAGGGGGTGAAATAGGGTCAAATCAAAACCGCTGGAGCTATAAGGCTGAAATTTTGACAGTGCATCCCTATAATGACGTGGACATCCACTAAGAAGCGATTTTACGAAATTCATCCCCTAAGGGGGTGAAATGGGGTTTACCCACACCACTGGAGCTATAGGGCTGAAATTTTGACAGTGCATCCCTTTAATGACGTGGACATCCACTAAGAAGCGATTTTTCGAAATTCATCCCCTAAGGGGGTGAAATGCGGGTTTTCCAAACCGCTAAAGCTATAGGGCTGTAATTTTGACACTGCATCCCTATAATGGCGTGGTCATCCACTATTAAAGCGATTTTTCGAAATTCATCCCCTAAGGAAGTGAAATCGGGTTTTACCAAACCGCTAAAGCTATAGGGCTGTAATTTTGACAGTGCATCCCTATAATGGCGTGGTCATCCCCTATTAAAGCGATTTTTCGAAATTCATCCCCTAAGGGAGTGAAATGGGGTTTACCCAAACCGCTGGAGCTATAGGGCTGAAATTTTGACAGTGCATCCCTTCAATGACGTGGACATCCACTAAGAATCGATTTTTCGAAATTCATCCCCTAAGGGGGTGAAATGGGGTTTTTCCAAACCGCTAAATTTATAGGGCTAAAATTTTAACAGTGCATCCCCATAATGGCATGGAAATCCACTATAAAGCGATTTTTCGAAATTCATCCCCAAAGGGGGGGGAATGGGGTTTAACCAAACCACTGGGGCTATAGGGCTGAAATTTTGACAGTGCATCCCTTCAATGACGTGGACATCCACTAAGAATCGATTTTTCGAAATTCATCCCCTAAGGGGGTGAAATGGGGTTTTTCCAAACCGCTATAGCTATAGGGCTGAAATTTTGACAGTGCATCGCTATAATGGCGTGGACATCCACTAAGAAGCGATTTTTCGAAATTCATCCCCTAACTGGGTGAAATGGGGTTTTTCCAAACCGCTATAGCTATAGGGCTGAAATTTTGACAGTGAAAAAAGTAGCCTATGTCCGTCTCCAAAGTCTAAACTATGTCTGTTGCAAATTTCATCAAAATCGGTCCAGCGGTTTAGGCGTGAAAGCGTAATATACAGACAGACAGACAGATAGAAAGACAGACAGACAGACAGAGTTAATTTCGCATTTATAATATTAGTAAGGATTCATTTGTGATAGCTTCATAATTTCTTGCACCCACGTAAATAGGCGAACAAACTTAACGAACGTTCGTCAAAACCTAAAATGTTACTTCTCTTGACGACATAAACATGCCACTCTCTGCTTCAAAACTTGCAGATTTGTTGAGCAGAGGTGATATACGCAGCAATTTGTTTACCATATTTATTAAAAAAGTGCACTATAATGAACCCTTTTAGGGATAATAACTTTGGTTTTTTTTTTTTTGAAGGAAAACATTGCACATAATAAACAGTTTTTATTTAAAGGCGTTGCAAGGCACGCGGGTTTTATGCTAGTATATATATATATATATATATATATATATATGTATATATATATATATATATATATATATATATATATATATGAGTTTAAATAAGAAGTAATAACTCACTCTAATAACTCGTTATAATAACAAGTGTGTTTATATATATGGGTCGTTCCATACATTATGGAAGCGAAATTTGTACGATTTTTTCCAATATTAGACAAAAAATCGTACGAATTTCCTGTCCGTAATGCATGGAATGGCCGAAAAGTGAGTTTTTTTTTGTAATATATACGAGTGAGTTTATATACGGTTAACGTGGTTGTCTCTACCATGGTCTCTACCTTCCTTTTGAAAACGATGGGGGTTTTAGACAAGCATATTAGAGCCGTGTAGGGCAGATTCACAGAGACTGCCATATTTTACCAGAATAGGTCTGGGACCAGCTCCAGAGACATTGAAGACCTTGCTGTGCGATTGTGAGCCTAGATCGAGGAAGAGATGCGAGTCTTCTCTCTTGCGTCTTGCTCCTAAGCAGATTTGGTATATGAATTCTAAACCGATTTTGGGCTATCAGGCCTATTCTGAACTCCGCTGGAATTTTCTTACAGTCGTATGCTGCTAATGTACGAAAATTTCTGCGGAGTTTAAAAAAGGTTTGTATATACAAAGCTTTAACCTCGAAGGTTTTTAATGGTGCGATTGGCACAGTTGGTCGCAGTGCTTGCTAAGACGCCTCCCAAAGAAGGAAGAAGGCCTACAGAGGGCTGTAGCGCCAATGATGACGATGGAGAATGCTTAGAAACAACAATTCTGATGTTGTTTAGGCTCCGTTAGACCCTGCTTATACATATATTAAGAGTTTACTACTTTTAAAATAGGTATAGTTCAATTTTTCGATAGAATTTGGCTCTAGCTCTTATATTAGCAATCATGGTTGACAATAGGTAAGTCTCATCTCAGGGTGATGTGATGATTGTTGCCTGAACAGGAGTCACCCAAGGCTATTCCTCGTTCTCCATCGATAGTTACCTTTTAAGGTATAAGCTTTATGTAATTTTTCTATTAGCAGCTTGCATTTTAGAGAAACGTTTGATTTAAAAAATTTGATAAAAGGGTAGAAATTTCTCAAGTGAGCTCATGATTTTCGACGTTGAAAGCAAAATTAAAACCAAGCTGCAAAAAATAATCTACTTGGTAGTCTCAAGTCACGCCATGAATATTTTTGGAAAAAAATAATTTGTTTATGAATAATGGTGGATTGAATATTTTGGCATCGATTGACTGTAAAATTATTTTCTCGTAAACGATACGATGAAAATTATTGAAAATTTGGGAAAATGATGTGAAATAAATACGATTTACTTTAGTGTGCGGAACAACATAATAATTTATTATTGTTACTAATTTTTATCATTTTTTATAAACAAATACTGATTTGGCCCTGTTCTCAATGGAATATTCGAAATTTTTTTCGAGGAGTGTAATCTATGAAGGATCACGATTAAAATACCGTTTCAAACTTTTTGTGATCGCTCTTCGGGTTGGTAAAAAATACTATTGTTTATAGTCCATTCAAAACGCGAGGGGGGTGTTACAAAATAACACCGTTAAGAAAATCGAACCCTAAAGGTTTTTGGGTTCGCTGATCACGAAAATCGAGGTCCCGCGGTCCTAAAATTAGGGCGTCACCCTTAAAAATGCAAAAAACACCCCTTTTTAGGGGGTTTTCGCGATTACTTCAGTAATAATGAAAACTAATGCGATGAAATGCACTTTTTTTAATATTTATTTGCGAAGGTGGTTGATTTATACTAAATTAAGGCGAACTTTATGGTAAGGGGTACTCCTAAAGGGTTGAAACTACCCCTAAATCGACCAAAAATGGCAAAAATTGTAAATATTTTTTTTTTCAAGTTTATGCTTCAAATTCGATTGTGGGCGTACTGTCAGGCAAAAATACATTATTTTCAACCCTTAAGGGGTTAAAACTACCCCTACTACCTATAATAAAAACAACTTAATATAAAAAAATTGCAAACATTTTTTTTTGCTTTTTGTTTGAACGTTGGTTCAAAAGGTATTATCAGCAAATTAATTTTTCAACTCTTAATGGGGTAAAACTACCCCCACATTAAAATTGTAATTGGAACAAATTGAAATTTATTGCTTTGCATTAAAATTTTATATTTGATGAAATATTATTAAAATATTTGGTAAATTTTTAACCCTCTTGAAGGAGTTAAACCTTAGGGGTACCCCTTACCATAAAGTTCGCCTTAATTTAACCACCTTCGCAAATAAATATTAAAAAAAGTGCATTTCATCGCATTAGTTTTCATTATTACTGAAGTAATCGCGAAAACCCCCTAAAAAGGGGTGTTTTTTGCATTTTTAGGGGTGACGCCCTAATTTTAGGACCGCGGGACCTCGATTTTCGTGATCAGCGAACCCAAAAACCTTTAGGGTTCGATTTTCTTAACGGTGTTATTTTGTAACACCCGCTCGCGTTTTGAATGGACTATAAACAATAGTATTTTTTACCAACCCGAAGAGCGATCGCAAAAAGTTTGAAAGGGTATTTTAATCGTGATCCTTCATAGATTACACTCCTCGAAAAAAATTTCGAATATTGCATTGAGAACAGGGCCAAATCAGTATTTGTTTATAAAAAAATGATAAAAATTAGTAACAATAATAAATTATTATGTTGTTCCGCACACTAAAGTAAATCGTATTTATTTCACATCATTTTCCCAAATTTTCAATAATTTTCATCGTATCGTTTACGAGAAAATAATTTTACAATCAATCGATGCCAAAATATTCAATCCACCATTATTCATAAACAAATTAATTTTTTCCAAAAATATTCATGGCGTGACTTGAGACTACCAAGTAGATTATTTTTTGCAGCTTGGTTTTAATTTTGCTTTCAACGTCGAAAATCATGAGCTCACTTGAGAAATTTCTACCCAAAAACAATGAATAATGAGGAGCTCCACTCTATGCTTCTGCTCTACTTTTTCGGATTACTTAGAAATGTCTTAATCTGAAAGTAGCGAAAATTTCATATCCTTTTTATTATAAAGAAGAACAATTACATATATTACCTGACCAGCCACGAGTAATTAATTATTGGGCCCGGTAGGAATATAATTCAATGCAACGCAATTTTTATAATTTAAATTATTTTTTAAATCTTTAAATTAAATCATTTTCAAACAAAAAGACTCATTCACTTGAAAGTATAGAAAGAAAAAACCAAATTCATCACAAGTGACACATTTTGTAATTACCTACTTAGTTCAAATTTTAGCTACTCTAACTCATATATTTAAAATCATCAGCTATCGGCTCTACTTTCCAAGAATATACAAATACCTTTTCTTAATCTAACATTCTTCGGCCACAATATTGAGAGTTCTATTTAATAGAATTTTGCAACTACTACACACGCATTTCGCACTCTCTTCGCTAGGAGGATTATTATAACTTATTAACATCTTTTGATTTATTATATTCTATCTATTATATAAACTGTTGCTTTTCGCAATTATAATCATCATGTAGCATCAAACACAATCTCCTCAATTTTCGCCTTTCAATGTCTATATTAGTATTTCTTTAGCACAGAATTTTTTAATAGATCACTTTTCCATATTATATGCGGAAAAATATTATTTTTAAAATAAATTTAATTTTTTATTAAAATATTATTTTTGTAAATGAACGAACTTTCCAGCAAACGAATTTATCAATCGCCATAAACCGGATGAATGCAATCGGCCATGTTTTTTGGTATACATGTGACTGTGGCGCCCTCACTCAATCAAACAAAAATTGACCACACGTAGTTTTAACTCCTTGTCTAGCCTCCATGATCGCAACCCTGAGAAGACTTGATACCTACCAGTTCGCAGAAAGCAACCCGTTGGACTTTCTACCATCTTACGTCGACTCCATTAGGTTCTACCAGAGATAACATAATACTCCGTATAAAGATGCGACAGCTAGAACAAAAAACCCGAACGCTTTTTGCCTCGGCAGGCCTCTGAGATTGCCTCCCCCTTAGCAACATGCAACATATTCGAGTTTCTAGCTACACAAGGAGGCGCACGTGGTCATGGTCCGCAGCACAAGACATGCGGTGAGTTTGTCGATAAGGAAGCTAGAATTTTAGGGGGGGCAAGGAAAGGAACTGACAACAGAATGTTTCTCGCAACATCTTTCTTTCTTTCTCATCTTCCAAACGTTTGCCTCTAGCGCTACATTGAAGGATTTCCCTGATGCTTTGTATTTTAACTATTTCTTAGAACATTCCGTGTATTTTTTTAATGACTGTCTGAGATTCACTATCAATTTCACTTGATTTCAAATTCTTGTTGAGAGGATTTGCGATATTTTTAAAATAGGTACTTGGTTGAGATTTTGGTTACGACTTTTTTTTCTGGTATTTCGTATTGACTAACTCCATTGATTTTAGAAACGAATTTAGGTAATTATTCATTATAGAATGTTTCTCGCAACATCTTTCTTTCTTTCTCATCTTCCAAACGTTTG
Organism: Thereva unica; assembly: GCA_949987705.1. Classification (NCBI taxonomy): domain Eukaryota; kingdom Metazoa; phylum Arthropoda; class Insecta; order Diptera; family Therevidae; genus Thereva; species Thereva unica. Next base: position 57,291,959 of record OX465284.1, read on the forward strand.
CCTCTAGCGCTACATTGAAGGATTTCCCTGATGCTTTGTATTTTAACTATTTCTTAGAACATTCCGTGTATTTTTTTAATGACTGTCTGAGATTCACTATCAATTTCACTTGATTTCAAATTCTTGTTGAGAGGATTTGCGATATTTTTAAAATAGGTACTTGGTTGAGATTTTGGTTACGACTCTTTTTTCTGGTATTTCGGTATTGACTAACTCCATTGATTTTAGAAACGAATTTAGGTAATTATTCTTTATTTTATTTTAGCTGAATTTTCGCTATTGGCTTAAAATGTTGGGTTTTGGCTTTTGTTGTAGGTATATTGTGGGTGTAGATTTTTGGACACATTTTTTATAAAAAATGCCACAAAGTCGCACAACCTGGAGAGTTGTTTGAATCCAAAGTTGCAAAGCGCATAAGTGCTTTTCATAAATGCTTGTACAATTAAATCCCCGCCCACAACAAAAAATCGTACGTCTGCTCAAAACAATTCGATCGTAATTGTTTTGGTAAAAACAAATTAAAAATAGGTTCAATACCTTCCTTGTTATTTGAAAACTCTTCAATTAATGAAAATGAGGAAAGGCTTCATGCCAAGTCAATTTTCAGGGAAAACGTATGACAGAAGGAATTCAGTCTCGGACTTGTAATTACAGGATTTATCCGTTTTAGAGCCCCTTTGTCAACAGTTAAATATTGAGCCGGTAAATATATACATATACTGCAAACAATGTTTGGAAGATGAAAAAAAGTATACATATTACAACCGGGTCATTCCATATCAAACCAACCAATGGTTTGGACCTCACCACCTCCGATTTTTATAATTTTTTTATATTTGTTCTTCTGGTGGAAACTAAAAAAAAACAAATTTTCAAATTTTTGGCCTTCTATTGTTTTAGTTATAAATTTTCTAAAAGTCGAAAACCTTAAATTTTCAACAAATTTTGAAATCTTTAAATTGATCTAGTTCAAAAACTATTTGACATAGAAAGCTGAAAGTAGCACCAGTTTCTTCTGCTTTTATTTGATATGAAGACTCCAATTCCAAAACTGCTTAATCCATTTTGAAAAATCAGTAAGGCAATCGCGGTTTCGACCTTAAAACAAACTCCTCCAACAAATCTTGTCAACTTTTTTCAGTTTCGCAGCTTCGTTAACATATATTTAGCAAGTTTAGCTATGAAATGGATAACAGGTTCGCTCAAAAGTTCTCTTCAGAGACCAAAACTGCCACTACCTCACTGATTTTTCAAAATGGAATGAAGCAGTTTTGGAATTGGAGTCTTCATATATATTGTTACGAAATTAACATTGGAAACACTCATCCCCTGTTACTGTACATATAATAATTGAGTTGTCTGTTTCGCAGCTTATGATCTATTTACCTTAGCTTGAATCGCTAATATTTTGTTAATTATTTAAAATAAATTATCTGTAGTTAATTGCACCTACGCTCACGAGTTTTTATTTTCTGCAATATACAGCATAGTGTTATTAGAAAGAATAAAACTTTTTCCGGCATTTTGAAAATTTTGTTTTTGAAATATCTCAAAATAATGTTTTTTCAAATTTTTGAAAAAATTATATTTTGTACACACAATTTTAACGTACATATTTATGCCCAAAATAAAGGTTTCACCGCCAATTTTTAATGAACAAGAACATATCTATAATATAAAAATAAGTCGGGTTTTCCTTCCTGACGCTATAATTTCAGAACGCACGATCCGATTTCCACGGTTTTGCATTCATTGGAAACGTCTCGGGCTCCGTGAGGTTTATAGCAAAAAAATTTCAATAGAAAAGCAGGCGTTTGGTCCATAGCAGCCATCTCAAGAGGGCGGATTACCATTTTCTTTAAAACCCTTCGACATGGATATCAAATGAAAGGGTATGGTAAGTAGACCACCAAAGGCAATATAGTATACTCAATATATCGTTTGGTCCATGACAGTCATCTCAAGAGAGCAGATGACCATTTTCTTCACAACCCCTTCGAAATGGGTATCCAATGAAAGAGTATGATAAGTAGAACAATATAAGCAATATAGTATACTCAATATGTCACTTGGTCCATCCATAGCGGCCACGTCAAGAATGCGGATTACCATTTTCTTCACAACACCTCGACATGGATATGAAATGAAAGAGTATGATAAGTAGAACACCATAGGCAATATAGTATACTCAATATATCGTTTGGTCCATGGCGATCATCTCAAGCGGGCGGATTACCATTTTCTTCACAACCCCTTCGAGATGGGTATCAAATGAGAGAGTATGAGAAGTAGAACACCATATGCAATATACAACAGTATACTCAATATATCGTTTCGTCCATAGCGGCCATCTCAAGAGGGCGGATTAATATTTTCTTCACAACCCCTTCGACATGGGTATCAAATGAAAGAGTATGATAAGTAGAACACCATAGGCAATATAGTATACTCAATATATCATTTGGTCCATGGCGGTCATCTCCCAAAATCAATTTTCCCAGATTTGTTCTTTTTTCACGATGGCTTTTTCCTATCGCAGACTGTGTCCCCATAATCTTATTTTATTGAAAGGCGTTGCAACGCACGCAGGTTTTTGCTAGTATTTCATATAAGACATGGTAGCTTTGTTCCAGTACTTTTCCTGCAAAAACTTGTTGGGCAGAAACTTACTTCAATGGTGGGGATAATTTTGTCAAAAATTCAGAAAGTAAAGAAACACTTTTTGGGCGATTTCCTGCAAATCAAGAAAAAGATAACATAAATGTCGATTGTCTATGTGTATGCCGCTTGTTAAGATACCCACAAACCCACATACATACAAAAATTTGTCAGCTGACAACTTGCAAGAAATCGCAGGACCGAGAACCTCCGGCTAATTCCTGCATGAGGGGAAGTGAAAATTTCCCCGCTTTTTCTTGCATGAGAAAGTAAAGAAACACAAATTGGGAAAAATTTTGTCTCGCGGGATCCCACATTCGAGTTCTGGAACAAAGCTGGTTTCTAAAACATGCCTATCCCTCAGGCAGAAACCACCCCACCCCTAGGGGTGAAAACTAAATTATTTAACTTTATACCTAAACTTCAATTAAATAATTTAGCTCTCATTGCTAATGGTGGGGTGATTTCCGATGCCCGAAAGCAGAGGTATCGTTTCCAAAATTTATCTTTTATCTAATAGGTGAATGTTAGGGTTTGTCGGTTTTTAAAAACGTTCGAAATTCGGGGTTTTCCAGTAAAAACAAAACGGTTTTAAATTTATACATTGCGCTTCTTCTAACAGCTACAAAAAATGACATTATTGAGTTATCCGAACAGTATCAAATTTATATAATCGATAGAAGATGACCACTACGCACCACGAACACACGTTTACTCAACACGACGGAGCAAGCGAACTAAACAAGCTAGAGCGATGGCAAATATATTAATGGAGAAGGGAAGGATGCCGAGAGAAGGGAAAGGGAATTTCAAGGTCGCAGGGTTATCACAATCGCGGCAATATAATCAGTCTCATTACTTAATTGTCACACCTCGTATTACCTGTTCTGGAATTAAAAAAGAAAGATGGTCGCCGGCAAGAAATATGGCTCCAACGAGGAGGTCAAATCGTTCTATAAGAACGACATAGAAATGCTAGAGAAGCGTTAGAATGAATGTACCACTCTTGAGAGAGATTATAATAATGAATAAAGTTGTATATGTATGTACCTAGATATGTAAGTCTGTTTTTGTATAAGCCCTAGTGTATGTACTTCAAAGTTGGCGTGGTGAACCTTCATTTTGGACGTAAAGAAAATAGTTTAAAGTTAGGTGCTGCTGTGGGGGTGGTTTCCGCTTCACCTATAGGGTTGAATTTGGTCTCAAGAAATACCTATTGTAGGGCTATTTCTACACAAAAAATTGGCGGGGTGTTTTCATAAGCAAGTATGAACCACTCCAATTTAGTAATAAAGGTTGTAATGGGGGTAGTTTTCGATCAAGTTAAAGGGTTAACTTTATTTCTATTGAATTCGCCATACCCAAATTAGTAAATGGCGACATTATTAGCGGTTGGTATCAGCTCTTCCGCAGCTAAATGTTTTCTTATATTGCGTTCATTGAACGTTCAATTTTTCAAGAACCTAAAAAAATTATTTCTATATGATCCCAATGTCGTCCCATCCTAAATTTTGGCATTCTATGTACGTTAAAATTGTGTGTACAAAATATAATTTTTTCAAAAATTTGAAAAAACATTATTTTGAGATATTTCAAAAACAAAATTTTCAAAATGCCGGAAAAAGTTTTATTCTTTCTAATAATACTATGCTGTATATTGCAGAAAATAAAAACTCGTGAGCGTAGGTGCAATTAACCACAGATAATTTATTTTAAATAATTAACAAAATATTAGCGATTCAAGCTAAGGTAAATAGATCATAAGCTGCGAAACAGACAACTCAATTATTATATGTACAGTAACAGGGGATGAGTGTTTCCAATGCTAATTTCGTAACAATATATATGAAGACTCCAATTCCAAAACTGCTTCATTCCATTTTGAAAAATCAGTGAGGTAGTGGCAGTTTTGGTCTCTGAAGAGAACTTTTGAGCGAACCTGTTATCCATTTCATAGCTAAACTTGCTAAATATATGTTAACGAAGCTGCGAAACTGAAAAAAGTTGACAAGATTTGTTGGAGGAGTTTGTTTTAAGGTCGAAACCGCGATTGCCTTACTGATTTTTCAAAATGGATTAAGCAGTTTTGGAATTGGAGTCTTCATATCAAATAAAAGCAGAAGAAACTGGTGCTACTTTCAGCTTTCTATGTCAAATAGTTTTTGAACTAGATCAATTTAAAGATTTCAAAATTTGTTGAAAATTTAAGGTTTTCGACTTTTAGAAAATTTATAACTAAAACAATAGAAGGCCAAAAATTTGTTTCCACCAGAAGAACAAATATAAAAAAATTATAACAATCGGAGGTGGTGAGGTCCAAACCATTGGTTGGTTTGATATGGAATGACCCGGTTGTAATATGTATACTTTTTTTCATCTTCCAAACATTGTTTGCAGTATATGTATATATTTACCGGCTCAATATTTAACTGTTGACAAAGGGGCTCTAAAACGGATAAATCCTGTAATTACAAGTCCGAGACTGAATTCCTTCTGTCATACGTTTTCCCTGAAAATTGACTTGGCATGAAGCCTTTCCTCATTTTCATTAATTGAAGAGTTTTCAAATAACAAGGAAGGTATTGAACCTATTTTTAATTTGTTTTTACCAAAACAATTACGATCGAATTGTTTTGAGCAGACGTACGATTTTTTGTTGTGGGCGGGGATTTAATTGTACAAGCATTTATGAAAAGCACTTATGCGCTTTGCAACTTTGGATTCAAACAACTCTCCAGGTTGTGCGACTTTGTGGCATTTTTTATAAAAAATGTGTCCAAAAATCTACACCCACAATATACCTACAACAAAAGCCAAAACCCAACATTTTAAGCCAATAGCGAAAATTCAGCTAAAATAAAATAAAGAATAATTACCTAAATTCGTTTCTAAAATCAATGGAGTTAGTCAATACCGAAATACCAGAAAAAAAAGTCGTAACCAAAATCTCAACCAAGTACCTATTTTAAAAATATCGCAAATCCTCTCAACAAGAATTTGAAATCAAGTCAAATTGATAGTGAATCTCAGACAGTCATTAAAAAAATACACGGAATGTTCTAAGAAATAGTTAAAATACAAAGCATCAGGGAAATCCTTCAATGTAGCGCTAGAGGCAATCGTTTGGAAGATGAGAAAGAAAGAAAGATGTTGCGAGAAACATTCTGTTGTCAGTTCCTTTCCTTGCCCCCCCCTAAAATTCTAGCTTCCTTATCGACAAACTCACCGCATGTCTTGTGCTGCGGACCATGACCACGTTCGCCTCCTTGTGTAGCTAGAAACTCGAATATGTTGCATGTTGCTAAGTGGGAGGCAATCTCAGAGGCCTGCCGAGGCAAAAAGCGTTCGGGTTTTTTGTTCTAGCTGTCGCATCTTTATACGGAGTATTATGTTATCTCTGGTTCTACTCTGCAACCACAGGATTTACACTATTGCTAATAATAATTATAATAGTCATATTGTACAAAGGACATGATCGAGGATTCTTCCAACCCAGTCAGTCAACAACCACGCATGGTTTCGTATCGTCCAACGAACCAAGGTTCATATGGCCGATACTCAACAGTAAGGAGGGAGGAGTTACATGCCCCATATAGAATATCATTATTACCTGTAAACCATAAATCCACCTTCCGGCACATGCCGCAATTCAGCAATTTAATTATATTGAACCTAAAGTAAGGCAGACGCCAATTAATCAATTTTATAATAAAATTCCTAGAATAAGAATTGCACCTTGATTTTTAGAGTACCTTGCACATTCCAGCTTAGGTTAAGTAGAGTTCATTTTAACCTTTATCATATTTTAATTATGAATATCGATCACTCTTAGTTTTGGTTCTGTACGGTACGGTTTCCAAGAGATTGCGCCAACGCAAAAACCCGACGGAATTACGCCGGCGCATTTCCGTTGTAATCAAATACAAGGAACATGTGTACATGGTTTCCAAAAAATTACGCGGCGGACTTGCGTGCGCTTTTGCCGACGCAATTCCGCTGGATTCAAAAAGTTTTGATTCCGACGTAATTGCGTCGGCGCAATTCATCGGCGCAAAGAAGTCACTTTAGTTTTCTTTGGTGTTTAAACATGGCCAATATTTCATATGCCCCTTCTTCCACTTTTTTCCTAAACATTACATCTACAGGATTTCTTCCTATCAAGCTCAATAACAAAATATCTTCTACATCTGCATCTTCTTCTTGTAATAAAAATAAACCCCTATCCAAACTCATTGTGATTACTCTGATTCCTAACTGAAATATGTATATTTGCTTGGAAACCACTCGCGCCGAACGTGCGTTACGTCAATGAAAACGCAAATAAGCCAGCGCAATTCCGTCGCGAATTTACGTCGGCGCAGCTCCTTGGAAACCGTAGCTTAATGCTGTAAACATATGTACTAAGGGCGAAAATAGTTCCCACAGCGACTGGCAAAAACGAATAGAACACACAGCTTTTCTATGAGTATGAAGGGTGCAGCACAATATGCAGACCACTCGACGACGAGGTCGCCGAGAGTGGCGACTCAATCAATCCAAGTTCTATTTCGTAGCCGTCGCCCCTCAAAGTTGCTTGGGCGGTGTGCCATGGGATTGTGTTGCTATTCTAGTATGTTCCTGTGCGCGTGTGTAGCATTCGGATGTCGAAGATGATTATTCTTGTGTGTGCACCGTCGCCGTCGCCCTTAGTATGTTTACAGCATAAAGCGTAGATCGATATTCGTTGTTATCTTGTTGTTTGATTTTCAATTTCTAACTTTGATACTTAAACTTTGTTTGATAATAGATTTTGTGATTTTTTTAAATAAATAATTATTGTTCGGACTTATAAATATTATTATTTTTTTGGTCATAAGACGGGCGGGTTAACGTAATTCGCGCGCCGCGATCGTTTTAAGTGTTTTTACCTGTTTGATTAACTTTTATCAGGTAAATTCTAAGTGTTTTATGTACAACTAGTGTCTCTGCAGTGTTGCAATTAGTTGATTGTGTCGAAACCGAAGGAAATTGGGTTTGTTTATATACATAACCTATTTCCTCGGTTTTGTACTTTCTGCATTAAAATTACTTGTTGTTTTGTGTTTAAAAGTATTGAAATGTACTAATTTATATGTTATCGGTTAATTTTATGTTATCTGTGATGATTTTATGTTGGTTTTCAATTTAATTATGTGTTTTTCCTTGTTGTTGTTGTTATTTTCATTCTTCATGTATTGCTGTTGTTGTGCTTATACGAATTCGTGTTTGTTGTTTTTGTAATGTTGAAAATTGGTTTTTATGTTACTATTTAATTTATTTTGTTCAATTTATTATTATAATTTTATTTATTTCTTTTTAGATATTATCTTCAGGTAAGTATATGTATCATGTTTTTACTTAATTCATTTAATAATTCATTTTTTTTTCTTTTTTAGGCTTACATCATTTACTTAATAAAAATTAAACATGTATAAATGAAAACAAATAAATTTCATTTTGTTTAATGGTGAGTTTTTATTTATTTATGATTTATGTGTTTTGTTTGTGTTCAGTTTGGGGCTAAACAAATTATATTATTTCATGGTTTTTTTTGCAAGCTTTTTAATTTGACATGTTGTTGTTGTTGTTTTCTTGTAAATTCTTATGGTGTTTAATTTGTTGCATACTTATTGGGGTTTTGAACATAAAACTATTTGTTATGTATTTAATTCATTAATTCATGTTTTTTTTTTAATTTCAAATATGAAATCCTACTGGAAAACAGGTAAGTATAGTATCGTTGTTTATATTTGTATACATATACTAATTCTGTTTTCGTTTTAGGTGTCATTCCTGGAAGCAGGTGAGTATGAGGTATCATAAAATTTATTTTGTACAGTAGCTGCTTTTTTAGTTTTAAGAAAATTTGTAAGATTTATTGTAAATGTATTTATTATATAATTCAATTATGTATAGATTTAAGTATGTATTTATAAGTTTAAATATTTAAGTATTCATAGTTTTAATTCATTTATGTAAAATTTTTATATAACATTTTTAATATATTGTAATTTTTATTTTATGTCTTATATGTATATTTTAGGTATTATTTTGATGACTGTGGACTGAACAAATACTTCTAGAAGTATGCGCCCTCTTGCATTCGTTTGTCGACTGCCCCATTCGACAGCCCAAGCATTGAAATCACCCGCTAGTATTACCGACAGACATCTATTACCTCCGGTCACGTGCCCACTATTTCTGCCCTCTACTTCCCTACAAATTAGGCATTTGGGAGCTTGGTAACACTCCTTTACCTTGTGACCCTCTTTCCCGCAGCCTCGGCAGAGCCTTCCTCTATCCTGGCTGCTGCTGCAGTTTTTCGCTATGTGACCGAACTTCATGCATTTGAAGCACGGTTTTAGCGATACCCGCTCCCGCATTCGGCATACAACCCAGCCGATTCGAATCTTACCTGCTGTGATAGCCTTCTTCGCAGCTTCAACAGGCAGGCTTATAAACCCCGTCTGTGTGCCCCTCCCCACGACTCTCTTAGCCTGAGGACATCCTTTTCCTCGACCGCCAGATCTAGCTGGGTCCTCAGTGCTTCGCAGACCTCTTCCTTGGTTGGGATCTCATCCAAGTCTCTACACTCGATCATCACCGTATTTGTGCTGGCTCTAACCTTAGCCACCCCGTTTATCGATGCTTTTACCTTCTGCTCTAAGTCTCCGGTCTTAGCATCTCCCCTCTTGAGCTCAAGCAGGAGATCGCCCTATTGCGTTCTCCTGACCCTTTTTACGCTATTTCCGACCTCTGCGAGGGAGGAATCTGTCCTCACCTCGCGAAAGATCTCCGCGTAAGTCGCTTCCCCTTTGGTCGTGATGATAATGGCATCCGACCTGGTCTTTTGCTTCAGCTTGCTTCCCTCTTTCAACCTTCTTTTCTTCAGTTTCCTCTTTTTGCGTTCCACCGTCGTCCAGGCAGAACCCTCCGGGTTCCTGCTCTCGTTTTTGACGGTTCATGCCGCCTGCAGTGGGGATGGTTCGGCCACGGCTTCGGGAGTCTTTCCCTTTTTCCTCTTGAGGGTGTGCTGCTGCAGCTGCACCTCCTCATTGAGCTCTCTACGGCGCTTGCGTGGCCGTGGCTCTTTGCTCTTCTCTTGGGGCCGTTTCTCTCCAGCATCCCCGGTTGAACGGCTTTCTTTATGTTGCGGCAATTCTTCTGTTTGAGCCGATGTATCCACCAGCTCTTTCGCCCTCTGCTGAGTCATTTTTTCCTCCTTTGCTTTGAGGTAGGTTGACCTAACCCACCTAATCTTCTCCTTTATGGCGAGCTCGACGTTTTTTTCTTAGCGTCGACATACTCCATGAGGTCTCTTATCATAACCCCTAATTTCTTAAAAGGGGATGATTGAGCCTCCTCCGCTGTGGTCGCCGGAGTGCTCACCCTCACTTCACCATTTTTCGCAGACCCAAGGTGCTCTAGGTCGTTGGTACTCTTTGTCGGCGGTGTCCTCGCCGTCTTGTTGCTCCTTGGGATGGAATTCTTAGGATTTCCTTCTCAGAGAGTCGCACTGTGTTGCTCACCTATTTTCATGGTTATGGTACGAGTGCACGCAGAATTCCTCCACCTATCTACAACGGTAAAAACAATGGTCCTATCTTACCAACTTTTGCAGTTATGAATTGCCAAAGTCAAAATTTTGTTATTTTTTCACTAAAATTTCAACTAAAACCACCTTTTTCTCCAAAAAATACGTGATAAACCAATATTTTTTTTAAAAAAATTGGAAAGCTTGGACAATTTCCTATGAATAATGTAACACAACTTATACGCTACGGCCTCATATATTTATATATATATATATATATATATATATATATATATATATATATATATATATGTGGCAGTATTTTTTCGAAGTTAGAAAATCCCACATTTTTTATCATAATTTTTAGAATCTCTCTCTCTCTGATTTTGGCCGTGGTCCGAGCTGGACGTGGAAGAAGCAATCGTGGACACAGTAACATCGTTTTTTTATTGAACTGCATTTAGACTTAATAATTTGCCTATTGAATTAGATTCTGTCGATTATTAATTTTTGTATTAATAAATAATTTGTCATGGTAATCAATTTGGTTATTTCTTTGATAAATTTAAATTAAATCCCACATTTGGGGGCTCAACCGGGATTTCTTTAAACAAAACAAGAATTAATTTCGTCCAGGATTTCTTTTGTGCTAAGCCAAAAATTGCAAACTTTTACAAAATTTCGGCTCAACGAACAGTTTTATTGCGGTTTGGTGGCAGCTTAACGTTAGTGAAAAGACGTAACAATTAACCTTATTCAATATATGAACATGTTAATAAATTACCATTGACTAAAGTGCATTACGGAAACCAGGAAATTTGAATAACGAAAATTCCTATTGAAATTGTGATTACAGAAATTAACTGCAAAAAAAAAACACATGAATTGAGAGACACAGTTGTTCAATTCATCACAACATAAGATAAATCTCCCTGGTTTATCTTTCATGTTTTCTTTTCCTTCTTCGTTCACCATATCACCTTAGGGCACGTTAATACTTTTTATTTCAGAAAAATAAAGCCGCATTAGGAAACTAGGTGCAGTTACATATACTCCTGGGCAATTATGTAGAAGCAATCACGGTAATTCAGCTCTAACAAGGGAACTTCAAGAACTTATCAACAATAACATCATCTTTGGATAACGTGGACATTGAGTAGCATCATTTTGACATCATGATCATTGATACTAATTTAACTTTAAGAAACCAAATTTTTCTTAAGAACATTCACTCAAAAATTCATACATTCACTCGAATAAATATTTACTCACTTCAGTCATCCCGTTATACATTTCTATCCTCACTTGAATCGAATTCAAGTGAGATAAGAAAAATCGTCGCACCCATGAATCTTCCTCTCTTTGGACACCGGACGCCTTGTGGGTAAGATGGCTTAACATTTTATTTTCCTCCATTTTAGACCAAGAACTATTTCTAAATTTTTCCTTAGTTCTCGGGAATAGACCGAGAACTGTTAATCCTAATTTTTCCTTAGTTCTCGGGAACAGACCGAGAACTACTATTAATAATTTTTCTCTTAGTTCTCGGGAATAGACCGAGAACTATTACTAATTTTCCTTAGTTCTCGGGAATAGACCGAGAACTACTATTATTACTAATTTCTTCCTTAGTTCTCGGGAATAGACCGAGAATTAATATTAACAACTTTCCTTTTTCCTGTTCATGGGGACAGACTATGAACAGTAGTGTCAAATTCCTCTCTCCTTTGACCTTGATTTTGACAATCCCTTTGTCCACAACCAAATTAAAGTTCAAGGCCAACTTTCAAGGTCAGGTGAGTACAACAATACAATCTTCATATTTTCATAATTTTTCTTTCCTTCTTTAAATAATAATATTTGATATGGTGAACGATTTTCTCTAGTCATAACTTGATTCGTTACAAATATATTATAATTTTGTTTCTCTGCTTTAACCTTGAAGTGATTTTAGTTAACAACGTGGATGAGGATTTTAATTAATTTGATATTTAGTTTCCATCGTTGTTGAAGTGATCAAGTGGATTGTGTATTTTTTAGCTAACACCGTTGATGAGGGTGATTAATTATATATTTTTTTTGAGTGGATGTTCACATCGAGTGAATATAGTAAAATTTAACTTAAGCTTATAAATTAACCTTTTCTATAATTCTTATCTATTACTTTCTTTAATAACTGCAAAGCTCCTGAATGTTTAAAATTTCTTTAAATTCAATGATATTGATTAAGTAAATTATATTGATTATTTATCTATTTTTATTTTGAATTGTCTACCTAAGATATAAAACTGAATTATTTAAATAAAAGAGAATTATAATTATAAATTGAACTTTGCTCTTTTGTTTCTTTTTATCAGTGTGTGTTGTAACTGGAGGCCAAATGGTGTTAAATATTTTAATTTGTTCTTAAGACAGTTTTTCTTCGGTAAAGACCTTTTGCTAATTCGCATGGTGCTCCACGTGCTTCGGTAGAGTTTGAATCAAATACCCGAATAGGTTTGTCAGATATGGAACATTTAATAAGAAAGTTTTCTGGAGATGGGAAAATGAGCGTAGCCTCGTGGTTACGAGATGTCGAGATGTATGCAAATAGCCTAAAGATGAATAGTATGCAAAAGTTCATATGTTGTAAACGTGCGCTAACCGGATCAGCGAAATTATTCATTGAGTGCGAAGCAAAACCTACCAATTTTAATTCGCTAACTGATGCGCTTTTTCGGGAATCTAATCCAACTTTTAATAGTGCTGATGTGCATAGATTACTCCACGAAAGAAAGAAAAAAGACGGAGAATCACTTAGGGAATATTTATATGACATGTTGGATATCGCATCTCAAACAAGTGTGGACGAAGCGTCAATCATTAGCTATATTATACAGGGTATTAGAGACGCGCCTTTAAATAAAACGGTTTTATTTGGGGCAAATAATATAAATGAGCTAAAACAAAGGTTTCTAATATATGAAAAAATTAAGGCAGATAAAGGTAAAAGCACAGGTGAGACGAATGAATTTTTGAAGAAGGGAAACGAGAACAGAACGGAAAGGAAAAAGGAAAGAAAATACTGTTTCAACTGCGGTTCTACGGCACACGAGTCGTTCACATGTCCCCATAAGGGCAGTGGCCCTAAATGTTTTGGATGTAACAAATTTGGCCACAAACGAAGTGAATGCCCTACATCTCCAAGCAAAACTGCTCTACCAGTGCAAAAAGATAGTTCACGGTATCCAGTACAAGTGAATGGTGTTGTGATGAATGGACTTTTAGATACGGGCAGCGAACTTTGTATTATTAAAGATTCTTTCATAAAACTAATCAATGTTAATTCTTTTAGTCGAAGCCGTATTTCAGTTGCTGGAGTGGGAGCTAATGTAATTACCAAGGGTTCATGCACAGTACGAATCAGCATCAATGGTGTTGACTTTGAGGATGTTACCTTGCACATAGTAACTGCTTCTTGCATGAAACCAGATTTGGTGATCGGAATGGATCTGCTGTCCAGAGCCACTATAGAGATAAGAGATGGTCGAATTACCGTGAAAAGAAACAGCTCCGTGGATGATGAAGACGACACCGGCGGAAAATCAAACGCAGAAACGGATTGCTTCCTAGCACATATTGAAGCAAACTTGTATGAAGACGACCCAAACTTTCCTGATTTGTCGCATTTATCTGACCCAGCCTTGAAGAAAGAAGTCCAAAGCTTAATCGGTCAATATTCACCAGAAGAACCTCCCGAGTCACCGGTGCAGATGACCATCGTTCCTCTAAACGAAGAACCTGTTTTTAGACCACCACGAAGATTTCCGCCCTGTGAAAAGAAAACTGTCGACGACCAGGTGAACGAATGGCTTGTTAAAGGAATAATCCATGAAAGCGCATCCGACTACGCCAGTCAAGTTGTCCTTGTTAAGAAAAAGGATAACACGCATCGTCTTTGCATCGATTTCAGGGCCTTGAACAACAAAATACATAAGGATCGCTATCCTTTGCCCCACATTGAGGATGAGCTGGACAAACTACAAGGTTCCACGTATTTTACGACGTTAGATCTAGAAAGCGGATTTTTCCACGTAGCAGTTGAAGAGAGAAGCCGCAGATTCACCGCTTTCGTAACCCAGAGTGGACATTTTGAATTTAATAAAGTCCCATTTGGATTCTGTAACTCACCAGGTACTTTTCAAAAATACATTAACTATATTTTTAGGGAGTTGCTCAGAGATGGAGCAGTGATAATGTATATCGACGACCTCGTAATACCGGCAAAAACAGTAACTGAAGCGGTAGATAAACTTAAAAAAGTCTTACGGGTAGCGGCAGATAACGGGCTGAGGATTAAGTGGAAGAAATGCCAAATATTAAAGGAGGAAATAGAATATTTAGGCCACCGTATTCAAAAGGGTACCATAATGCCGTCGCCAACGAAGGTGAAAGCAGTGACGAACTTTCCCGCTCCGACCAGCGGGTTCAAAGTTTTCTTGGTCTGGCTGGATATTTTAGGAAGTTTATTCCTAATTTCGCATTGATATCAAAGCCTTTAAGTGATCTTCTGAAAAAGGAAACGACATTCGAAATTAAGAAGGAGCAATTACAGGCTATAGAAAATATAAAAAGGCTGTTGTCGACTAAGCCAGTTTTAAAAATTTTCCAATATGGTCTCACCACGGAGTTACATACCGATGCATGCAAGTACGGGTACGGAGCGGTGCTGATGCAAAAAGACGAGGAAGATGGGCATCTACATCCAGTTTACTTCATGAGTAAAAAAACAACGGAAGCTGAAGAGAAATATAGTAGCTACGAACAAGAGATGCTTGCGGTCATAACAGCCGTGAAGAAATTTAGAGTACCTGCTGGGACAGAAATTCAAACTCGTAACTGACTGCCAGGCTTTTCAATGCACGTTAAAGAAGAAGGATCTGACCACTAGGGTTGCCGGATGGGCGCTCTTACTCGAAGAGTTTGACTACGTGGTAGAGCACCAACCGGGTTCCAGAATGAAGCACGTAGACGCGCTAAGTCGTAATGCCGTAGTCATGTGTGTGAACAGGAACAATAATTTTCTAAGGAAGCTAGCTGATGCTAAGAGAGGAGACGAAAAATTAAACGCTATTATCGAGCTGTTAAAACAAGGACCTTATAAAGATTATTCCATCAGCAATAATATACTGTGTAAGAATTCCAATAATTCTCTTTTATTTGTAGTGCCAGATGTCATGTCAAGAAGCCTTATACGAGAAACGCACGAAAAGGGGCATTTTCATTTTAAGAAGATGAAGGAAATGCTGGAAAGTGAATTTTTCATACCAAATTTGAAACAGAAAATTGAGCAACATATCTCTGGATGCATCAGATGCATACTTGCCGAACGCAAAACAGGAAAGAAGGAGGGTTTATTAAACCCTATACCCAAAGGCGATTTACCGCTCGATACTCTCCATCTAGATCATCTTGGACCGTTGCAGAACACAAAGAAGGGCTATCGTTATTTGCTTGCGATAATCGACGCGTTCACCAAGTTTGTTTGGCTATTCCCTACTAAAACGTTGAACTCTGATGAGGTGCTGAAAAAATTAGAAATAGTTGCTGAGACATTTGGATTTCCTCATAGAATCATTACCGATCGAGGCGGAGCTTTTACGTCGAATAATTTTCAAAGTTACTGCAAACAACATGAGATAAAGCTGTATTTCATCACCGCTGGAGTCCCACGAGGAAATGGTCAAGTTGAGCGGCTACATTCAACCGTAATTTCAGTTTTAACCAAATTATCACTTGAGGATCCCGAAAAAAGGTATACTTTTGTGAAGACGGTGCAACGCACGCTAAATTCAACGTATCATCGAGCGATAAAAACAACACCGATGCAACTACTAGTAGGGGTCAAAATGAAAACCGAACAGGAAACACGCATTCTTGAAATCATCGAAGAAGAACCCAGACAACAATTCGACGAAGAGAGATACGAACAAAGATTAGCAGCCAAGGTAGACATCTCTAAGATGCAGGATCGGTTTTCATCCAATTCATTTTCAATATAATAAACGACGAAAAGTTGCTCATAATTATTCCGTAGGCGATCTCGTAGCCATTGAGCGAGTTCAATTTGGTACCGGATTAAAAATAAAACCAAAATTCTTGGGTCATTATAAAATAGTTGCCGCAAAAGGATTCGACCGCTGTCGAGTGGAAAAGGTAGGCGAACATGAAGGGTCGAAAGATACAACCGTAAGTGCAGATAAACAGAAGCCGTGGTGCGAAGAAGAAAGCGATTCGGAAAATACAGAGGAAGAAGCTGACGAGGACGAGAATGAAGGCGAGTATCAAGAAGAAGGAAGAGATGTAGGAAGTGGCATTCAAATCCAACCGACTGCAACCAACAACGATTTATCTGAGGGCAGATAAAATAACAGGAGGGCCGAATGTGGCAGTATTTTTTCGAAGTTAGAAAATCCCACATTTTTTATCACAATTTTTAGAATCTCTCTCTCTCTGATTTTGGCCGTGGACCGAGGTGGACGTGGACGAAGCAATCGTGGACGCGGTAACAGCGTTTTTTTATTGAACTGCATTTAGACTTAATAATTTGCCTTGAATTAGATTCTGTCGATTATTAATTTTTGTATTAATAAATAATTTGTCATGGTAATCAATTTGGTTATTTCTTGGATAAATTTAAATTAAATCCCATATTAGACCAGTGCAGATACGCTTTTGAAAAGCCAAAAACTAGAAAAACTCTTAGCAGTATATGGAAGGTGGGAAAATTTAGGATAAATGCTACTTAAACAAGGAAAAATCGAGAGCACCGCAGCAGATGACCGGAAAGGGGGCGGGGGAGCCAAAATGTGAGTTTTAGGGGGTTAAACGTGTTTTTTTGCGATTTCTGAGAAAAGTAGACCTCCTATCGAAAAACGTTAAATGTAAACGTTGTAGATAATTAAAAGATCTAGAGCTTTTGTTCAAACCATTTTTCGACATAACCTCAAAAAATGGAGAAAAACGTCAAAAACCGAGTTTTTCGTTTATCATTTTTATCTTTCACAAAAATGATCCAATTTTAATGAAATTTGAGGAAAATGTAGATTTTCATGTTTCGAAAAGGCCCAATTTTTTTCAAAGCGATTGGTTGTGTAGTTTTGTTTTTATGACCTTAATTTAAAAAAAAGGCCCCATTTTCAATCAAAAAAGTTGGCGAACGAATTTTTGATTTTGAAAATTTTGAAGACGGGTTTTTTTTCGTTGCATCCTCTACTTTAAGATGGTGTAAAAAAATGATAGTGTCACAATAGAAAAACATCGAGAAAAATTCGAAAAACCAAAAACATCCTATTTCAAATATCGATTTTTCCGTAAACTTCGTTAATTCTTTATCTCTCTTTGCAAAACTGTAAATTTAATGTAATATATTATAAGGGAGCTTCAGGTAACAGTTTCAGATATGAACAAATTTGTTTAAACAATTATTTCACCCAAGAAAGCAAGGAAAAAATTACAGTTTTAGGCCGGCCCGCGCACTTTTCTTTATTTAATTTATTGCCTAATAAAATGATTTTTTGAGTTTATGAAAGTATATATATATATATATATATATATATATATATATATATATATATATATATATATATATATATATATATATATATATATATATAATATAGGTATATATATATATATATATATATATATATATATATATATATATATATATTTTTTTTTTCCTGGGGGTAAAAAAGCATTCGCTACCGGCATGACTCAAGTGCCCCTTACTGGCCGATCCCGCATGACGGTTATGTTTCACGTAAATCCACACATACACACATATGGACACATAAGTGCACATACGCATATATGGGTCTATGAACATGAGAACTAAAAAAGCCCCTCCGACGTGATCCACCCCCGCGGGACTGGCTAATAAGCATTACATCGCGGGGGTCGTTCAGCTTCATTCAGCTGCTTCTGCTCGCGGCATTTCTGTGCCTTTCTCCATTTCTTACGGCTTCTTCTTGCCTTAGCTTTCTGTGAATGGTCTTGAGGGTTGCTTCCACGTCCCTCCACATTTCCTCAGACCTCATCATATGGTCTAGGATGTTTTCGGGCGTTAGTGGCTCCTCGACCCTTTCTTCTAGTTTCGCCCTTTCCTCGGCGAATCTCGAGCAGGTAAAGAAGACGTGTTCTGCGTCTTCCTCCGTCGCTGGGCATACTGGACACAACGGTGAATCATCGTGCCCGAAGCGGTGGAGGTATTTCCTATACCCCCCGTGTCCGCTCAGGAACTGCGTGAGGTCGTAACTTACTTCCCCACGCTCCCTCGTAGCCCATATTTCCACGTTAGGGATAAGTCTGTGGGTCCAGCGACTCGTCCCACTTCGCCTGCCATTCCCTTAAAGACTCGCAGCGCACCATCTGCCGCCGCACCCTTCTTGGCTCCCCTCCACCTAATTCTGGGTCATAGAGACGCATGCCCTCCCTCGCCAGAATATCTATGGGAATCATCCCAGCTATCACGCACGCCGCATCGTCGGACGTGGTCCTGTACGCGCAGCAAGCGCGAAGTGCACTTAGCCTATAAGCACCCCTCCATTTTCTGCTATTTGCAGTCCTGTTTAACGCTGCTGCCCACACTGGCGCTGCGTATAACAGGACTGAGCTTACCACCCTCCCCAAGAGGAGGCGGCGAATCGGTCTAGGGCCCCCAACATTGGGCAGCATTCTTGCGAGTGCTGCACAAATCGCAGACGCTTTGTCTGCCGTGCCCTCCAAGTGCGCTTTGAAGTTTAGCCTCCGGTCGATCATCACTCCCAGGTACCTTAGTGCGGGCTGTGAGTAGATGATCTGTTCCCCTACTTTTATCCTTACGGATACTAGCTTTCGTCGCTTGCTGATCAGCACTACTTCCGTTTTGTGCTCTGCCAGCTTCAACCCAGCGCGTTCTAGCCACGCTTTTATTTCCCAGATCGCTTCGTTTGCATACAGTTCGATGTCATCTGGGTGTTTTCCTTCGACAACTACCCCGATGTCATCTGCAAACCCGATCGCCACTGCTTCCTTTGGAAGACGAAGCCCCAACACATCATTGTACATTGCGATCCATAGGAGAGGGCCCAGGACGGAACCTTGCGGGACACCGCATGTTGTCCCGAACACTTTAGGGCCATCATCCGAATCACAATGAAGCGACCTACCCTGGAGGTAGTCGGCCACTACACGCACTAGGTACTTTGGTGTGCCTAGCTTGATCAACGCCTCAACTATTTTGTTCCACCTCGCTGAGTTGAAAGCATTTTTAACGTCGAGGGTTATCAATGCGCAGCAGTGATTTTTTTCTATGGCGGCTCTTGCTATGCCCACCACCATATTGACTGCATCAGTCGTCGACCTTGCCTTTCTGAAGCCGAATTGCTTGTCCGACAGGCCACCTACCCTTTCGACGCTAGGGAGAATCCTGTTACAGATCACCCGCTCGAAAAGTTTGCCTATACAACTAAGGAGGCATATCGGTCTGTAGGACGATGGGTCCCCTAGAGGTTTGTTCGGCTTCGGTAGGAGCACGAGTTTCTGCTATTTCCATCGCTCAGGAAAAAACCCCTCTCTCAGGGACGCTGTGAAAACTTCAGCAAACCTGTCTGGCGCTATCGTAGCTGCTAGCTTCGCCGCTTTATTTGGTATGCCATCCATGCCAGGGGCCTTATTGATGGCTAACTTTTTTGCGGCCTCCAGGATCTCTTCTGCGGTTATTGCAGGTATCTCTTCTGGGTCCACCTGGAGGGTGGGTAGATCGACCGTGCGTACGTTCTGTGGAAACAGGACGTACACAATACTCTGGAGCAGCGCGGGGCAGGTGATCGGCGGAGAGCGTTTGCCCTTAACCGCTGACATAACCATTTTATAGGCTCCACCCCAGGGGTCCGAGTCTGCTTCTCTGCACAACCTTTTGAAGTGCTCGGATTTGCTTCTAGCGATGGCCTTGTTCAGCATTTTTCTCGCTTCCTTATATCTCTAAAGGAGTTCATCGAAATCCGGACGGTTCCGGCCTCTCTGAGTTTTCCTTCTCGCCTTCAGACAGGTCCTTCGGCATTCATCGATCTCTGCATTCCACCAGAAGTTTGGTGAAAGCCTACGATTGCCGGCGCGGATGGATGCGTCACATGCCCGTTTCACCGATTCTTCTATTTCCTCTACCCCTTCCCTGGCACCTCCTGCCGACCTCGCATCATGCAGGAATACTTCCTCGAACACCTCTGCGTCGAGTTTCTTAACGGCCCATCCTCTAGCCGTTCCGTACCTAGGATTCCTCTTTTCTATACGCTGACCAACCTCGAAGAAGATGGCTTGGTGGTCGCTGTGCGTGTACAAATCGCTCACCCGCCACTGTAGGTCTTTGGCCACTGAATCACTCACATAAGTGATGTCGATTACAGATGCTCTCCCACCCCTTTGGAAGGTGTTTTCGCCTCCAGTGTTGACTAACACTACGTTAAGTCGCGAGAATACTTCTAGAAGTATGCGCCCTCTTGCATTCGTTTGTCGACTGCCCCATTCGACAGCCCAAGCATTAAAATCACCCGCTAGTATTACCGGGTGATGGCGACTCGCGTCGGCGGCTAACCTTTCCAGCATCGACTCGTAATCGTCTAGTGTCAGGCTTGGCGCCGCATAGCAGCTGTAGATGTGTATTCCGCCTACTTTTGCCCGCGTGAAGCCATTCTCTGGGCTTCTCATGGTATCTTCCATGGCTCGGCTCCCGCACGTCCATATCGCTGACGTGCCGCTGCTATCGTTTATCCAGACGCCGCTGTGCAGGTTTCTATACTGCTCGCAGACGATTGCGACGTCGATTTTTTCCTCGAAAACTGTCTGTGTCAGCAAATCTTGTGCCGCTTGACAGTGGTTCAAGTTAATCTGTATGAACCTTATCTTCGCTTGCTTTTTAGTGCCTCCTTGTACGCCGGACATCTACTACCTCCGGTCACGTGCCCACTATCCCTGCCCTCTACCTCCCTACAAATTAGGCATTTGGCAGCTTTGTCACACTCCTTTACTTTGTGACCCTCTTTTCCGCAGCCTCGGCACAGCCTTCCTCTATCCTGGCTGCTGCTGCAGTTTTTCGCTATGTGACCGAACTTCATGCATTTGAAGCACGGTTTAAGCGATACCCGCTCCCGTATTCGGCATACCACCCAGCCGACTCGAACTTTACCTGCTGCGATAGCCTTCTTCGCAGCTTCAACAGGCAGGCTTATAAACGCCGTCTGAGTGCCCCCCCACGACTCTCTTAGCCTGAGGACATCCTTTTTCTCGACCGTCAGACCTAGCTGGGTCCTCAGTGCTTCGCACACCTCTTCCTTGGTTGTGATCTCGTCCAAGTCTCTACACTCGATCACTACCGTATTTGTACTGGCTCTCACTTCGGCCACCCCGTTAATCGATGCTTTAACCTTCTGTTCTAAGTCCCCGGTCTTAGCAGCTCCCCTCTTTAGCTCTAGCAGGAGATCGCCCTTTTGCGTTCTCCTAACTCTATTTACGCTGTTTCCCAGTTCCGCCAGGGAGGCATCTGTCCTCACCTTGCGAAGGATCTCCGCGTACGTTGCTTCCCCTTTGGTCGTGATGATAATCGCATCCGACCGGGTCCTTTGCCTCAGCTTGTTGGCCTCTTTCAGTCTTCTTTTCTTTTTCTTGCTCCAACCTCGTTTGGTTTTGTTGGTTTCTCTATTTTGAATCCCACGAGTTGCGCGAGAAAGAACAGTCACCCATGGCAGAGCTCCGCATTACCACGGGAAGGCTACATTGAAACCGAAGGTCGCCTGGTATTCGGAGTTCATCGTTAGCGGTACACTGACGCAGTACCATACATCGCCTCAGCACGATTGTTTCCACCTTGGGATTTCGTGTATCTATCTTAGTTAACCACAAGCCTCACCACCACGACAAGGTGTAGATACAAGGTGAGGATATATATATATACAATAATAATAACAATATATAAGTAAATGTTTAAATAAATAAATAAATACAATAAAATAATAAATAATGCAGGCGTATGACATAAAAAGAATATTTTTATTTATAGTCGTAATTATATTGACATTAGTAATAGGTACAGCACTAATCACAAGTATAATATCACAAATAAAAAAATAATAACATATAATAAAGAGCGCCTGGAAAATTGGCGATATTTTAACTATGTAAATAAATGAATAAATAAATAAATAAATAAAAAAAATTTTTTAATATAAAATTTTTAAGGAAACAAGTAAAGTATTTTGTTGTAAAATTTTTTTTTCTGTGTTTGATCTTCCTGAATTGCATTCTCCAAAATGGGTACACAGTATAGTAAACCCACAGAAAATACTGGGGAAATCGTAAATAATTTAAAAATAGAAGAAACGGTTACAGTCGAGAACAACGAAATAATAATACTGCTAATCATAATAGTGATAATCAAAATAGCACAAATAATTCACAAAGTTTATATAAATCACAGACGAGGACTCCGCAAAAGATACTTAAACACCCCAGTCCAAGTAAATGTCTGAGCTAACAAAATATCTTGTGCCATTTTCCCAAATTTTAAACTAAGGAGAAACTCTGAAAATATTACATGGAAAGACTTGCAGAAATAAAGGAAGAGCTGCAAAATATATTAGAAAATTTCGAAAAGAGCCCGAATCGACCGTATACCAGCGGGACATTAGCAAAGAAGGAACAACAGGTGCACGAACTCTACGTAGAAGCAAAAGAAAAGACAGGAAGAATAGCGAAGGCGGAAAACATAGAGGAAATAAGGAATAAGTACACGGAAATAAAGAAAGCCATAAACGCACGGATAGAAATCTAGAACCATGCCGTTCGATATAAAAACCGCCACATCCTTACTCCGTACCTATGACGGCAAGGAGGAGGAGACAGAATCATTCATAGAGTCAATGGAACTATTGGATAAGCTAACCCTAGCAGAGCAGAAAGGCATTATGATAAAATTTATAAAAACTCGAATCACAGGAAAGGCCAAAAGCATAATATCAAACGACTTAACAACAGTAGTCCAGATAAAAGAAAAGCTGCAACAAAAATTTACAGTCAAATTATCATCCGACGCAATCTTATCTCAATTACGAAACTGTAAACAGGGGAGCAGGAAGCTTACAGACTACTCTAAACAAGTTGAAGACCTCTCATCCCTGTTAACACGAGCTTTTATATCCGAAAAAGTAGCGACGAATGATACAGCCGAAAAATTGGCCGAAAAATTTTCAATACAAACGTTCATAAATAATATTGAAAACGCAGAAACATCGCTCATACTAAAGGCAACAAATTTAGCCTCATTAAATGAAGTGGAAACAAAGGCAGTCGCAGTAGATAAGCCACCCACAAACAGGATACTATATTACAATAAAGCAGCTGAACAAGGGGACCAGTGAAATGGAATCCTCGTCAGCTGGGCGGGAGGTGGGCCAGTTCCGGCAATTAAAGGTTTGCCAGTTGAATCTACACCATAGCAGAGCAGCATCAGCAATGATGACGCGAGGCTTCGGTGAGATGAAGCTGGATATTGCTCTCATACAGGAACCCTGGATCTACAAGGGTAGGATTAGGGGACTATCTGGGGGCTTTGACACTCTGTACGTTCCCAATGCGAATGAAAGAGTGAGGACGTGTGTGCTGGTGAAACACGGAGTGCAGGCGGTTTTACTGCCGCACTTGTGCACACCAGATCTCACAGCAGTACGCGTAGGTACTGGAAGTGGGGCTTTCATTCTAGCCTCAGCCTACCTTCCGTACGATTCGCCAGATCCTCCGCCCACCAGGGAGTTGGAAATTCTGGTTATTACCTGTGGCGAAAAAGGCACAGGGTTAATAGTTGGTTGCGACGCAAATGCACACAACACGGTGTGGGGAAGCACCAACGACAACCATAGAGGAGAGGCTTTGCTCGAATTTGTGGAATGCAACAATCTAGTTATTGCAAATAGAGGGGTAGAACCAACCTTCGTCGATGCTAGACGAAGGGAAGTCATAGATATAACTCTATGCAGCAACCGGATGTTGACAAGATTGACCAACTGGGAGGTGATGGATCGGACGACTATGTCAGATCACAGAGCCATTTCATTTGAGATAGAGTACGGAACCCCGGGCAGGGGAGACGGAATTAGAACAACGAGAATTCCCCGCAACACGGACACGTCTAGATATACTGAAATGTTGCGCAGGAATCTCGGGGAGCGCGTGCCAAGGGCACCGAAAACCACAAGAGAAGCAGAGTCTCAGTTGCATGTCCTGCAGACAGCGATAGAGAACGCTTTTCGAGTGGCGTGTCCTCTTACGTCAGTGGA
This sequence comes from Thereva unica, assembly GCA_949987705.1. NCBI lineage: Eukaryota > Metazoa > Arthropoda > Insecta > Diptera > Therevidae > Thereva > Thereva unica. The sequence goes on from OX465284.1 coordinate 57,316,514, forward strand.
TGACCATGATCCCACACCCTGGTGGTGTAGGGAGCTGGAGAAACTGAAGAAAGAGGTCAGAAAGGCTTTCAACCAAGCGATGAGGTGCAATGACCCGGTTGCCTGGGAGAATTACAAAGCCAAGAAAAGAGAAATGAAACAAACTCTGCGACGACGGAAAAGGGAGTCGTGGAGGAACTTCTGCTCGAGCATAGAGAGCATATCTGAGGCCAGCAGACTTCAGAAAATGATCTCCAGGGACCCGGTCTCCAAAGTCGGACTCGTTCGTGACCCGTCGGGGAGGATGACGGAGACGCTGGAGGAAACCAACAAGATCCTGATGGAAGTTCACTTTCCTGGCAGCTATGTCTCGGGTAAATCTTGGACTATTCGTAACAGAATGGCTACAAGGATGAACCGAGAGGAGGCTAACAGGGTGGTGACGGAGGAAGGGGTGAGACGTGCAATAGACACATTCTCTCCCTTCAAGACATCGGGGCGTGACGGAATATTCCCTGCGCTGCTTCAATGGGGCAAAGATGTCATTGCACCCAGGCTTAGGGGAATATTCGTTACCTGTCTAGCAACAGGATACATTCCGGCGGTGTGGAGGGAAACCAAAGTGGTATTTCTCCCTAAGCCAGGCAAGAAGGACTACACCGAGGCGAAGTCCTCCAGGCCAGTCAGCCTAACATCCTTTCTGTTGAAAACAATGGAAAGAGTGGTGGCAGACCACCTGGAGAGTACTATGCTAAGGAGGCACCCTTTAAGTAGAAGCCAGCACGCTTACCAGGCTGGCAGATCTACAGAAACGGCACTTCACCAACTGGTGCGAGTAGCCGAGGGGGAACTGTATACCGGAGGCATAGCGATGGCCGTTATTATGGACATCGAAGGCGCCTTCGACAAGATACAGTTCAACAAACTCAAAGACGCTCTGGTGAGGCGAGAGGTCAGCCCTATGATTGTAAGGTGGGTGGACAGCATGCTGAAAAACAGAGCGGTAAGGATTCAGACAGGAGACTCGCGGCTTCGAGGGAGGGTCAGCAAGGGATGCCCACAGGGCGGGGTGCTATCGCCCCTCCTGTGGAACATCACTGTGGACACTCTGCTCAGGCGGCTAGAGGAAATGGGCGTGCATACCGTTGGGTATGCAGATGATGTAGCGATTGTGGCACGTGGCAAGTTTATGAGCACTACGGCAGATATCATGAGGAATGCACTCCAAGTGGTTGAGCAGTGGTGTACGGAACAGGGCCTCACCATAAATGCTAATAAGACAGACGCGATAATCTTCACTAGGAAGATTAAAGATCTGGATTTTCAGCCCCTCATGCTTTTTGGATCGAGGATCAAGGTGTCTGGGATGGTCAAGTATCTGGGTGTATACTTGGACTCGCGACTAACCTGGAAATACCACGTTGAAGAGAAGATTAAGAAGGCGACAAGGGTGCTTCACCAGTGCAGAAGAGTATGTGGACTAAGGTGGGGTATCTCACCGAGGTTAGCATACTGGACATATACCATGATGGTGAGACCCATCATAACTTATGCCTCGGTGGTCTGGTGGACTAAAGCCACACAGAAAACCGTCAAGAGGCATTTGGACAAGGTGCAAAGAATGGCCTGCGTAGGTGTGAGCGGTGCTTTCCGCACCACACCCGCCGCGGCATTGGAGGCGCTGTTAGGGCTGCTGCCGTTAGACCTCCAGGTGATGAAGACTGCGGCAGCCTCAGCGATTCGGATGAGACGGGATGCCGCATGGCAGGCGTCAGGAACCTTATATGGGCACATGAAGATCCTGGATCGCATTAAAGGGATTAGGGAGCTCATGATGCCCATGGAAGGGATCACAAAAATGAGGGTGACCGAAAGGTATCATAAAACCCTCATAGGGAACGGAACGCTCCCCGAAGGGAGACCGGAAGACATATATATCTTCACGGACGGATCCAAGATTGACGGCAGAGCAGGTGCGGGAGTCTTCTCGGAGGACTTAAATCTGACCTGCTCGCTGGCTTTGGGGAATTACACCTCAGTCTACCAGGCGGAAATGCTTGCTCTGCTGCACGCGCTGGATCACATAAATGAGGGTCAGGTGCAGGGAAGAAGTATCCTTATAGCACTGGACAATCAGGCTGTGATTAAGCGCATGAACCAGACAGAGATTAATGCGTCTCTGGCGTTGGAATGTGTCCAAAAACTGAACAGGTGTGCGCAACAAAACAACGTGACGCTAGCTTGGGTTAGAGGACATACAGGCATCGATGGGAACGAAAAGGCTGACAACCTGGCAAAACAGGGGTCAACCTCGGAATTCTGGGGACCGGAGCCATACTCTGCCATTGGCAGAGGGTTGGTAAGGAACTACATCGAGAAATGGGTCGCTGAGGAACACCGGAGACGGTGGGACGCTATGACCACGTGTAGGCAGGCTAAGATGGTGCTTACGCTGCCGATTACCGCAGCCAGAAGAAGGATCCTGCATATGCAAAGGAGAACCCTCAGATGGTTGGTGGCACTGATTACAGGACACGGATGTTTCAGGTATCACCTAAAAAGAATGGGAATTCTGGAGGATGACACCTGTCGGATGTGCCTGGAGGAACCTGAGACGGCCACACACATAGTGTGTCACTGTCCGGCGGTGGCGAGGAAAAGGGATGCCATAACTGGACTCCAGTGGATGGAGGACATGAGGCAGACTCCCTTCAATCAGCTGCTTGCGATAACTAGGGGAGTCGAAGTAAGGGAGCAATGGGACAACCCACTGCAACCCCAATAAGATGACTCTAGGCAGAGGGACGAAAAGGGACCCGCAAATAGTGGTCTGATTCGGTATCCCTCGAAAATCTATATATATATATATTACAATAAACAACAGACCAATAGATTCAGAAATAGTTTCAACGGGCAGACACCCACAAATAACTTTAGAAATTGGTCAGGGAGAAACTCCAGGTTCCAGCAAAATGGATATAGACAGGCGAACTATTTTAGAAATAACAGTAACAATAGGAATAATAATTACAATAGCACTGGAAGGGATAACGACAGGAATACATTCAGAAACAATCTTAGGACAAATCGAATTAATATAATAGAATCGGGGGAATTACAAACCTCCCAACCAGACGAACAAACCATCCGGTTGGGGGAGAACGAGAACGAACTCTCAGAATATTCACAATAAACATCGCTCACGCAAATTACGTAAAGGCATACGTAGATATGTGCGGAACAACATGCACTTTCATCGTCGATACAGGAGCAGAAATCTCAATCTTTAAGAGAATAATAAGTAAAGAACAATTACTACGTTTATAAGCGGAGTTTCCCTCCGGATGGAAGTTTCGATCCGGAGTGAAACACCGCTTATAAACCGGGAGTGAAAATCCAGAACTTGGATTTTCGCTCCCGAAGAAAAAGCTGGAGTGAAACTTCGATCCCGGTTTATGTTGTGCTTATAAACGCTGAGTGGGAGTGAGAATTTTTTCGAGGGGAGAAAACTTTGTAAAGAAGAAGCTGGGTGTTTTATTTTGCTGCAATAGTTTGTTTTCTTTGTTTATTGATATTTTTAAATACATTAAATTAAACATTGGGTTTATATTTGGCTTTGCTATGATTTTGAATTTGAGCTTGGAGCTGTCATCTCAGACCAGAAAGAATTTTGGATTTACACTCCCATTGCTTATAAACGCATCGGGTGTTTTACTTTGGATTGAAGATGCGGGAGTGAAACTCCGCTTATAAACGTAGTAAATATTTCTATCCCAACAGAAAATATATAATACAGGGAATAACAGATACAAGAATACAGTCAATTGGTACCACGTATATAAACATACACTTCAGCAACGAACTCAAAATAGAACACCCATTCCAGATCGTGGAAGATAGCATCCCCATTGAAGCAGACGGAATTCTCGGACTAGACTTCCTCACAAGAACCAAAGCTAACATATACTACGTTTATAAGCAGAGTTTCCCTCCGGATGGAAGTTTCGATCTGGAGTGAAACACCGCTTATAAACCGGGAGTGAAAATCCAGAACTTGATTTTCGCTCCCGAACAAAAAGCTGGAGTGAAACTTCGATCCCGGTTTATGTTGTGTTTATAAACGCTGACTGGGAGTGAGATTTTTTTCCGAAGGGGGAAAAACTTAGTAAAGAAGAAGCTGGGTGTTTTATTTTGTTACATTAGCTTTTTCTTTATTTATAGATTTTTTTAAATACATAATATTAAACATTGGGTTTACATTTGTCTTGGCTATGATTTTGAATTTGACCTTGCAGCTGTCATCTCAAGCCAGAAAGTATTTTGGATTTTCACTCCCATTGCTTATAAACGTATCGGGAGTTTTACGTTGGATTGAAGATCCGGGAGTGCAACTCCGGTTATAAACGTGGTAATAGATTACGATACATGGATGTTAACCATTAAAACACAGGAAAGTACGACTGAAGTCCCGAGCCTAAGTACACCATATGCAAATGCGCTAACAATCCCACCACGATGCGAAAATGTACACATTTGTAGTAAATATATTGTATAACAAACATAAAAAAATGAATTAATACGTACTTTTTAACCTCGCACACATTCGCTGCTGTCTGTTGCTCTAGCTCGACCAAAATTTACTTACATATCTGGGGCACTTTTAGTCGAGGTCCAGTAACAGACAGCAGCGATGGCGTGTGAAAATATGACATGAATTTTGAGAGCGGCGCGAGAATATAAAACGAATGCTGAGAGCAGCTTCTGCATTGCAACATTCAAACCCAATCCCTCTCACCAAGCGCGGGATATTTTGCCTCGCACACATATTATACGCTGCTGTTTGTAAGTGGAGCTCAACCAAAAGTTTCCATGCTCTAGCCAGCTCCATAGGCACAAGTGCCCAGAAACGGGTGCGAAGCAAAAATGCGCGTGACCATCGCTGCTGTCTTTTGCTGGACCTGGACTAAAAGTTGCCAAGCTCTAGCCAGCTAAATGGCTGCAATATTGAAATATTTTGCTTGGATTAATCGCTCTCGGCGACATGGAATACGTTTCGGCGTTTCGCCTATTCGACTGCGCGTCTGTATTTTACGTACATAGCTGGGGCAGTACCCCAGTAGGGAAAATCGCAAGTATTTACTGTGGGAAGTCGATTTGGAAGTACTTCTTTAATTAGTGTTTTCTGTAATGAGTTATAAGTAATGAAGAGGAGAATGGGTTTGGTGACCAAGCGTTTGATTTCGCGCAAAAAGCGTGTTGAAAAACTTCGTAGCTGCTCGTTTTCTTTGTTAATTATCTCTGTTATCTCAGCCATTAAGTTTCTGATCTTTAATGTATAAACATATATTTGAATTTATGTTTATGATATAAATATAAATCGCTTAATTTTACTTATTTTACTGGTTCTGAAAAAATTCAAATTTAATCCAGTAGATTCCCATAAAAATTTAGATCCGTGACTTTGGCTGAATATAATATGACTTTTTTTGCATATTTGCACAATGTTTAAAATAGTAAACATTTCTGTTTCGTGACTATTGCATCAACCCGACGATATGTACTGTGAACTATGCACTATGTATTTATTACTATATATTAGCTACTATTTTTAATAAAAACTACATTATCCCAGTCATCCATCGTCCGATCTTTGTGTGACAAGTTTAAGACAAATATTTTAATTTCCAAAACATTGCAACACATTTTGGAGTGAGTGGATATAAGTAACAATTAAATAAACTTTAACAGAATATTCATAAATAAAATATATTAACCCTTATCGTCTTGTATTAAGATTGATTTGGACATTTAGACTAGCCATAGAAGTTAACACTTCTAAAGTGTGGTCCTACGCACACTGGTTTTTTTTTTATGTGAAAGAGTCTAAACTTAGGTTCCACCCCTTATACTACCAGTCCGTTATGTCGTTTACTACATGGTGCAATGTCTAGTAGTAAGCTTAGATTTTGGATAGAAAAATTATGTGATAGGTTAAAAGTGGTCCGGAGGATGCATGTGGAGGAGGCAGTGAGTTTCTAGTTTGAACTCTTGGATGTTGTATGAGCTCACTTTTTTTAAGCAGCCGACTGAGTCACAACCGTCGAAATTAGCAGAAGACAGCCACGTCGGAGTGTTATGTCTTCCGCAACCGCTAAATGAAGACCGATCTAAAGGGAATTTTGGTAACCTACTATTAACTGGTTATCATTGTTGATGTTTCGTAAAATTGGTTGTATGCTACCCTAAAAACAGAAAATTCGGTTTTGTGCTAATATCTCTTAAACGGCAAGTCCTATCATAAAATAGTGTTTACAAAGTTTGTAGATCATGAGATTATCTACAAAAAATGATATTATACATTTTCTTGTACGAGCTGCCGTTCATGAGATATAGCCGTTTTAAAGACTTAAATTACTCATATCCCCTAATTCGCAGCTTGTATAAGTCATTAGACGTTCAATAAATACTTATTTTGAGCCTACATATCTTCCAAAAGGATTCACTCAATCTCCTGTTGTTAACATCAAATAAAAGAATACATATTTATCTAAAAGAGTATAATTACGTTACTCTAGGATGATTACTCTAGGAGTTTAGATTTTTTCTGTTCTTTCCACCGACTATATGTAATTTAAATCTTTAAAACGGCTATATCTCATGAACGGCAGCTCGTACAAGAAAATGTATAATATCATTTTTTGTAGACAATCTCATGATCTACAAACTCTGTAAACACTATTTTATAATAGGACTTGCCGTTTAAGAGATATTAGCACAAAACCACTTATTGCAAGCGATCTGATTAAAAGATTTAATGAAACTGTTTATGTCTAGTCTGTTGTAATGACAAGTTCCTTGAGTTTTCTATTTATAGCAAATTAATGTGCCAATATTCACGAATATAAAACACCAAAAATCATTGGTGTACACTAAGTTCCATAGCTATGCACACGCCCATACAAAAATGGGCCATGTCCTTTATTAGTATATTGTGTTAAAAAAAGACCAAACATTTATAAATATGTCTACTGACAATAGTAATGAAAACACTAAGTAATATCTGAAATACGTGTATATGTGTGTATTGTAATAATTTTTTACCGAGTTGCAATGCTCTATTTTATAATTTATTGATTTAAATAAATTAGATAATATATTTTTATTTTAATTATGCCAGTGAACTTGCAATACAGTCATTTGGAGGCAGAGCAGCTTTCATTTTATAACGAAGAAACTGATATTCCACAGAATTTGAGTGTAATACCCGTTGTAATGAATGATGCCTGCCACATCGAAGAAGCCATCACAAAACATGACTGCTTTTACAAAGAAATGCCAACGTTTAACACCAGCAACCAAGAAAATAAAAATTCTTCATGCGATCTAATTAGTCTCATAGAAACAATCCCACCACGATGCGAAAATAAAAATTAATAAAGGTAACAATGTCGACATAGTGATAGAAAACCAAGAGATTAGGCCAGGAGTGTTCATAGCCAGCACCATAACGAATTCAGCAAACCCAATAGTAAAAATCCTGAACACCACGAATAAATTGGTAGTGCTAGATAAATACAAAATTCAGTATGAACCACTGCCAAATTATGAAATAACCGCGACAAAAGCGAAAACCACAGATCATCAAAAAAATATCCTAAACAAAATAAATCTTCAACAAATCCCACAATACACTAAGACACGAATATGCAGACATTTTCGCGTTAGAGGACGAACCTCTAACCACCAATAACTTCTACAACCAACAAATAGAACTAGCTGACAACATACCTGTTTATACAAAGAACTACAGGATACCAGAGACGCACAAAAGTGAAATAGACAGACAAGTAGCAAAAATGTTACAAGACGGCATTATTGAGAACTCAGTGTCTCACTTTAACCCTAGAAAGGTACTGTGAGTAATTTTTACTCACATGTGAAATATATTTTTTCTTAAATCATCCGGGTGGCAGCCCTGACTGTTGAGCCGATAGGAGTGCTTCCCCTACTCTGTGTTTAGTCTGCTGCCTCATTTTCTAGGTTGTCCATCTTCCATTTGGCTTAGTTTTAGCAAGTTTACAAGAACCGTGTGAGTAATTTTTACGTAGAAGTAGCTTTCACGGATTATTTTGGGGTGAGTAATATACGCATAAATACCTTTTAACACCATTTTTTAATGTCAATCTAATTTTATATTATAAATAATTATACCTTCGAAGGTTATTATTGATTTCAAATAAATGTTTATTGTTTTTACAAATAAGATTCAGTATTCTCATTTATATTACTAATGGAAAAGATGGGCGAAAAAAGGCTAAAAACAGATGAAGAAATTATGGAAGCATTGTTTGATTTAGATTCAGAAGTGGAAGATAATCTAAAATGCGACCGTAGTGACTTTGATGAAGATGACAGCGATGCTGATCCAGATTATGTACCGGAACCGGAAGAGTCAGAAAATATTGAGGATTCGATATTGAACGTAATAATTCAAAATGTAGAAGAAGCTGAAGAGGAAGAGAGTGTGGAGTGTGATGAAACCCCTGGATGTAGCAAACAAGATAAAAAACGAAAAACTCGAGACATCAGTAAAAAATCAAAGAAGAAAAGAACAAAGTTAGTATCACCAGCGAAATCATGTGATGAATCATAAATGATGAAATTTCGGAACTTATCACAACTTGTACAAAAACTATAATAGGAAGAGATAAAAAGTTTGTTTGGACTAAAGAACCAATTGCTAGAGCAGGTAAAACTCTTTCAAAAAATATCGTACACGTTCGACCAGGTCCACCAGAAAATGTTCGAAATGCGTTGTTTCCTGTCAATTGCTTCAAACGGTTTTTTACCAAAGCCATATTAGAAGAGATTTTGGTCTGCACAAATAAAGAAATTGGTAATCAACGAGAGAGCTATGCCAACAAATCTCACGCTTCTTTGCCAAATTTAAGGATGGAAGAATTAAAAGCCTTCCTTGGTTTGCTGGTGTTGTCTGCTGCTCTCAAAGATAACCACTTGTCAACCAAACTCATGTTTGACAATACCTACTGTGGGGAAAGGTACAAAGCAACTATGTCTGAGAGAAGATTCAAATTTATTCAAAATTGCCTGAGGTTTGATGACCAACACTGGAGAAATGCTAGAAGAGAAATAACCAAACTAACTCCTATTTCTTCTATCTGGGAAAAACTTCTGAGGAATTGTAGGGCCAACTATAAACCTGGAAGCTATATAACTATTGACGAACAGCTGGTTGGGTTTAGGGGGAGATGTCCATTTAGGATGTATATTCCCTATAAACCTAACAAGTATGGGATCAAAATATCGTAAATTAGTTTTAACCGTCGACCGTTACAGTCGTGTTGTCCGGCTTCTCCTACCGTTTTTCGCCTTTATAGACATAATCTTTTAATTTAAACCTACTTTTTAATTACATATAACGATTTAGTGACAGTGAAAGTTCTTGTGTGTCCTAAATTATCTATAATCAAGAAAAAATAAGTTAAAATAATCAATAAAACCTAATTTCTCATCGGTTGCCACAGCTATTAATTTCATTTGGATTTTGAACTCATACCATTAATTGTGTAATCATAATTATAACATAACATTAATTGTGTCATCATTTCATTCGTTCGACATGTATAAGTGCCAAAGTGATACGTGCCGCGCCGTTAATTCTTCTGCTGACGAAGGGGAATTAATTGCATGCAACGGAATCTGTGATAATTATTTCCATACATCTTGTATTGGGCTTTCCTCTACTGCTGCAAGATATTTAAACGAATTTAAAAAATCTTTTAAATTCTTCTGTGCCGACTGCAAGTCAATAAACCTGACACATGTATTATTAGCAATAAAGACTAATAATAATAATCTAATTAATGAATGAAAGAAGACTCCGAAAAGAACACACAGCTCGTACTACAAAATATTGATGAGCTTTCGGGCTCCGTTGATCGCACAGAAGATAATTACCAGAGCTACATCAGAAATTACGAGGTAATCAAGTCGAAACTTGACAATCTATCGAAGCCTAGCGATAATATTGTCAACGAATTATCCAATTTCATCAAATTTGAGCTTAACACCATCAATTCAAGCTTAAAAAAAATTAATCTCACCTCGGATAGTGACTGCCAAAATGACGAACTGATTCATCTAATTTCAAAAGCCACCGAATGAGTAGATAAGCTATGGGGGTTCGGGCTCACTTTTATATGGAAATTTTTGTGGGCCTCTAAATTCACATTTTCCGCCATTTTGGATTTTTGATGATGACGTCATCGCCTGAATATATTTTTATTTATTGGTGAGATGAAACTTGATGATGACGTCATCCCGGCAGAGATAATTAGCCGATCCTATACCCGAAGCCGATTCCGAAGCCAATTCCGATACCCGAAGCCGATTTCGATACCCGATTCCGATCGATACCCAAAGCCGATTCCAATACTAAGGCTGTCAGTTGATTAGTCAGACATCTCTCTATCGCTGGAAATTTAATGGCAGGACGATTTGGCCCAGTCATGGTCAGACAGTTTGTGACGTCACCATCGACGAAGTTTGATGTCACCTGACAGTAGTGCCGGAACGATTTGTGTCTTGTTGAAACTTGATGATCTTGAGATGACGTGATCGCTTTTATATGTTTTTATTTTTTTATTCCTGAAGTTGAAAATGTTTATTTTAAAAAAGTGTTGGGCCCGAGTAGGATTTGATCCCGAGTCCCACAGGCGGTTCATGAAATTAATTGAAGCTTTAGCCAACTAGACCAAGTCCATAGCTTCTGTTGCTTCATCTAATTGTGTATATATATAGTAGCGTGAATTAAAAATGGTATGCACCAGCGATCTAAGAATATATTTTTTAATTTTCCTTCGATCATGCTGTGTGTGAATCGATATAATATGGTAAGCATAGTGCTTGGTCGAGCGCCCGCTGGCTGAATGAGTGTAGATGAATGTGATTGATAAGAGTTTGTTTGGTATATTCTTATGCAATGGGTATGGGTCTCGTGAAAATTTCAACAGACCTCGGATCCGAGTGTGGGTTTGAATGTTTTGTTTGATATAGTTGTTGTAGTAAATAGTAGGAATTCGTTTTCATATGAGGAGCTTATCAATAAATTTTACGCATAAGAGCTGAGCGAAGAAATGTCTACGGGGTGAAAAAGGTGATAAGAAGTAAGAATTTTTGAATGACTGAAATTATCATTAGCGAAAAGCTTTGGATTGTTTACTGTTGTTGTTGTTGCTGTAAAGAATGAAAACGAATGTTGATGTAGGTCTGGGTTTTTCGGTTAAGGTGATCGACTGGATAGAATTTTTTATCTGGTGTAAGCGCCTTGCTTGCTGCTGATTTATGATCGCTGGGTGGAATACTGAGTAAAATGTTGAAATTGATGGTAATATATTGATTCGAATAATCAATAATCGTATGATAAATGTTTATCAATCTATGGTAGGTGTTTATATTCTCAAATTTCTCATCATAATATAATTCGCATGTGGGAAGGTAAGCGCTAGGTATAAAATCAGGGCTGCAAGCTGGGTTATCCATTCAAAGTTAGTACCTAGAGTAATTGTACAGCTAGCGAAAATGACCCCAGTGAGTAAATTAATTGATAGCGCTAAATCGGCTTTTAATGGCGCGCAACATAACCATGAACTAATTGAACGAGGTATTAAAGAGTGCAGTAAGAGCTTGAGATTTTTAAATCGATTTTTAACGAATACTACATCGACAAGCGAGCGCCATCACGTGGGTAATGGTATAAACCTCATTCAAGGTTACCGTACCCAACTGAAACATTTGCGATTAGTGAAAGGTGCAGGCTTGCCCCAAAAACGAGCGAACTGGAGTTCAACCAGAGTGAAATGGATAGATGTACAATCAGCTTTTAACAATCGGTGAGGAGAACTTTTATATATGAATATTATTTCATTTTTCATTTGTAGTATTAGGATGGGCGTTATCATCAATATTGCGCATAAGGATGTAGGGGAGTTCTTAGATGACTGCAGAGGAATTTTTCGGCGGCATATTAATAACGCTTTGAAGCAGGAACTCGCTCTCAAAGTGAATGCAGTGTTTTGTGGCGAATTTAAAATCGTTAAGGCAGATGAAGAGGTGTTTGAATTCAAGTACATGAACACAAAGAATGCTCCTATATATCGAAACATTGATATTAATGCATGGTTCGATCAAAATGTTCGTGAGGTAGTGATTAAAAAACTGGAAGAGTTCCAAGAAAAGGATAGTGGTTGGGCTTTGTCTGCAATAATCAACCTGGCCATTAATATTAACAAGTTCGCACCTCAACTAGGATCTTCTTATATTGAGCTGCCGCAACAAATTAAGAGGAAAGAGGCCTGCATCAACGTTCAAAATGAGGACAACGCTTGTTTCGCCTGGGCTGTGGTTTCAGCATTGCACCCAGTTGGGAAAAATTCAAATCGTATAACAAAGTATCCTCACTATTCCAACGTTCTGAACATCAAAGATATTGTATTTCCGATGTCAATGAAGCAGATCCCTCGATTTGAGAGGCAAAATAATCTGTCGGTGAATGTATATATTTTAGAAAAGGTGCAGAAAAAATATTTTAAAGTCCTACCAGCATATTTAACCGATGAGAAGAAGGAGAAGCATGTGAACCTCTTAATGATTCAGAATGAATACCATGATGAATCAGATGAAAGGAATTATGCCTACAGCGAAGATGAGGAACCCATCAGATATCATTTTGTTTGGATCAAAAACCTCTCCCGGCTGGTATCATCACAACTATCTCATCATAAAACAGCAAAATACTTTTGTGATCGTTGTCTCCACTACTTTTACTCACAAGAAAAATTGGAGCATCACTTGGAGGATTGCAAGCAGCTTAACGACTGCAGAATCCGGCTACCAACGGAAGACCAGAAGGAGCTTAGATTTAAGAATTTTAGTAATAAGGTAGAAGCTCCGTTTGTTATATATGCGGACTTAGAATGTTTGTTAGTAGAATGTAAGGATAGCAATAAGTATCAAAATCATATTCCGTGTAGTGTAGGTTTTTATGTTAAGTGTTCATATGACTCGACGCTTTCGTTTTTCAAGTCTTATCGTGGTGAGGATTGTATTGAATGGTTTGTTCGTGAATTGAATCAGTTTGCTGAAGATGTAGAAACCGTTTTTCTTTGCCCACTCTCCATGTAGTAGGAGAGCTAGTGGACCGTCCGAGTAACGGTGTGTCTGTAAGGCTAGAAATTCTTATGGTGATGAGTCATAGTTGCCTAAGTGCAATCACCATCGCCTGGCACCCCTCAGCCCTGCACGTCATCAACCCCTATATTTTTGAAAGTGTAGGAAACATTTGAAAAAAAAAAAACTTGTTCCTGTAAGCTTGAAATTTTTTTTACCATTTTGTTTATTTGTTATTAAGTTCAAAAAAAAATTGACAGGCGTTTTCGATGAGCACAAGTACCTGACAGGTGAGCCTGAAGGTGTATTATGTGTAAATTAAAATAAACTTTATTCTGTAAAGTTGAAATTTACAGATATGTTTCTTTAGACGATTTAAAGTAAGTTGGTACAATGACAGGCGGTCCTGGCTAGCACAAGTCCTTGACAGGCGAGGGGAAAGATGCTATGGGAATGCGAGTAAGAGGCGTAGCATGAAAAATCATATCGTTGATGCAAATTACATTAAGTGAAAATAGAAATTATGGGTAAATATGGGACCCCAATGCAGGAAAATCCGGATTGTTGTTATATTTTATAATTATAGTAGATAGTTTTACGAATAGGATGAAATAATTGTTTGTAATTCTTAACAACATTAATCCAATCAGAATGGATCTAGAAAGAAGAATCACTTTTGAAGACGGTGCTAACACCTGTGGGTGATGTATTAAGGGCATAAGCCTAACAAAGAAATGAAAACAATTCCCGAAGCAAAGTTAGTGCAATCAAAGACAACTACATACTACCTGGCACCGTCTTCAAAAGTGATTCTTCTTTCTAGATCCATTCTGATTGGATTAATGTTGTTAAGAATTACAAACAATTATTTCATCCTTTTTTGGGCATTTTGTGCGGTTTTTTCTGAAGTCGGTTTTTAAAATTTTTTTTTATTTCGTACTTTTTAGTCCATTCATTTTTTTCGGCGGCAATATAAAAAAAATTATCAAGCTAGGTATACACGGCACAAATAGATCGTTGCGTGTGAGCTCAACTGTTCGGCTTGCACAATCCAAAATGTTTGGATTGTACCAAATATGTCTCGGTGATGTTCGACCACTTGCTCCTCCGACCTTATCACAATCAATGTAACATAATATAACGCGTAGATAAGTATAAATATAATGCGCAATAACTAATGGAGGTAATTTTCACTCGTCATTTGCACTCAGTTTATTCACACAATTCGACTTGCGCCAGGCAATTTAAAAAACTAAATCATTTCGAACGAATCTATCTTTACGATAAGTATGATGACTCTTCTTTTTAAATCCATTCTGAGAAGTATAACACGCCCCCGGGCCATCGAAAAAAATCGAAGCAGTAGCTAAATATTTTTTACAGTAATGTACATATTTGCATATTTTCGGACGAATTTAAAAAAAAAACTTATTTAATATGAAACAAAATTCATGTCTGGGGTCGGGGAGCGCAATTGCAAAATTTGATTGCAGATTGTATTGTCATGCGAACTATACGTATATGTGCAAAATTTGCAGTTGATCGGTTATATGGAACTGGGTCAAAATCAAGTTGCAAGATTTGTTACACTACACACACATCCAGATCAAGATAATATAAGGCATATAAAAAGTTAAGTTGCCATTGATATCGGGGAAATTAAATGTAAACAATAAAATTCTTTGATTCTTCATCCACGTCATGGTATATTTATTTATTCGATATAAACAAAAGTTTTTTGAGCTGCAAATTTCGCCATAATTTCGTTCTTATCGGCTTTTGTTCTGGAAGCAAATTTACAGACGCATTCACGTCGAAAACTTGTTTAATATGGAACAAAATTCCCCGAAGGAAATTAAAAAAGAATTATTTTGTCGATATATAGAAAAAAAAGCACCGCGAGCGCTCGGGATCGAACTCGCACCCCACAGATCCCACAGACAAAAATACTTCCTTTGCGCTATGTCAAGCACTATAGGCTGCTGACCAATATGTTAATATAAATCATTTCAGAAAGAAGAAAAAGAGAAAAAGAAAAAAACCCGCCGGGAATTGAACCTGCAAACGCCACCCCACGCTGAACCGAGAATCCGACGCTCTACTCACTGACCCATCGGCCTGCTGCCGGACTTACAACAATAAAGTAATTTGTTCGGTGCCCATGAAATGTTTAGGTGAACTTTAACAGGTTGAATTTTAACAGTTTTTTCTGCCTAACTTCGAACTCCGTTATCAGACTTAAGAAAAAATTTAACGGGACCACCGTGGGAAGCTCCCCCTTCAAATGAACCAAAAAAAAAGCAAAAAAGTTATTGGGTGACAAAGTTATGCGTGAACAGGACCACAAAATACCTACACGTCGAATTGAGTAACCTCCTCTTTTTTTGAAGTCGGTTAAAAAGGTCGGAAAAAGGGGGAAGACGGGGGAAAAGGTGGACATAATAGATTTCTTGACGCTATAATTAAGAGAAAAATCGTTGGAATTCAATGGATGTGTTTTGGATAAAATTGGTCCAGGGCAACAGGTGGTTTTTTCACGTTTTGGGTACGAAAAAAATGTTGTTTTGGAAAACAAAAAATACTATATAATAGTGCTTAAAAAGATGAAAATTGTGAGTTTTGGACCATTGATATCGGTCAATAGGTTTTTGCAGAAAAATTCAAAAACCATTAAAAATGGCCGTTTTTTCACAAAAAAAGGTTGAACGAGGCCAACAGTGGTCCTAGAAATTTTTTGATGAGCCCAATTTATTCCCAAAGAGTTGCTCTACAACCCCATTTTCATGAAATGTATGTAAAGTTTGATTTAACACCTTAAAAACACGATTAAAAACCACCCTTTTTCCAGTTTTTTTGAATAAAAAGCTTTTCTTTTTAGGTTTCTTCGTGAGCTTTTTCTCAACACTATAATTAAGAGAAAAATCGTAGGAACTATATGAATGAATAAAATTGGACCTGTAAAACAGGTGAAAAACAAACTAATAAAACTGTCGAAGAACGATTTTCAAGAAAAAGCTCAAAAGTAAAGTTTTTAATTCAAAAAACTGGAAAAAGGGTGCTTTTCAAACGGGTTTTTAAGGTGTTAAATCAAACCTTACATACATTTCATGAAAATGGGGCTGTAGAGCATACCTTTACGAGCCAAAATGCCAATCAAAAAATTTCTAGGATCATTGTGGGCCTTGTTCAACCTTTTATTGTGAAACAGGTGTTTTTACATTTTTGAGATTCACTCGAAAACTTACCATTATTTTTTTATGAATTTTTTATTGTAGGTAGGCACCATCAGTGGCCACAATTTAAGCCCTGACACAAGGTTCTACGATAATCACACTCCCTATAATTAAATGTCAAGAAACGCCCATTTTTAATGGTTTTTGAATTTTTCTGCAAAAACCTGTTGATCGATTTCAATGGTACAAAACTCATAATTTTCGTCTTTTTAAGCACTATTAGGTAGTATTTTTTGTTTTCCAAAACAACATTTTTTCGTACCCAAAACGTGAAAAAACGTTTTTTCGCTACTATTATTAGCTTTTTACCACCTGTTGCCCTGGACCAATTTTATTCAAAACACATTCATTGAATTCCAACGATTTTTCTCTTAATTATAGCGTCAAGAAATCAATTATGTCCACCTTTTCCCCCGTTTTCCCCCTTTTTCCGACCTTTTTATATGTAATTTCAGGAAAAAACCTCTTTTTCGCTTAAATTAAACTAAACCACATTTTTACCTCCCAGAGCCCCAAAAACCATCGTAGGACGCTGCAAGATACCTTAAAATATTCGTAAAACTATCTACTATAATTATAAAATATAACAAAAATCCGGATTTTCCTGCATTGGAGTCCCATATTTACCCATAATTTCTATTTTCACTTAATGTAATTTGCATCAACGATATGATTTTTCATGCTACGCCTCTTACTCGCACTCCCATAGCAACTTTCCCCTCGCCTGTCAAGGACTTATGCTAGCCAGAACCGCCTGTCATTGTACCAACTTACTTTAAATCGTCTAAAGAAACATATCTGTAAATTTCAACTTTACAGAATAAAGTTTATTTTAATTTACACATAATACACCTTCAGGCTCACCTGTCAGGTACTTGTGCTCATCGAAAACGCCTGTCAATTTTTTTTTGAACTTAATAACAAATAAACAAAATGGTAAAAAAAATTTCAAGCTTACAGGAACAAGTTTTTTTTTCAAATGTTTCCTACACTTTCAAAAATATAGGGGTTGATGACGTGCAGGGCTGAGGGGTGCCAGGCGATGGTCATTGCACTTAGGCAACTATGACTCATCACCATAAGAATTTCTAGCCTTACAGACACACCGTTACTCGGACGGTCCAGTAGCTCTTGGTCTAATGGAGCAGATGACTGTTGAAGAGCTGAATTTCTTTGAGACCGCTAAACTCTGTCATATTTGTGAGAAGCCGTTTACCACAGATGACAAGAAGGTGCGCGATCATTGTCACTTATCAGGTAAGTATAGAGGTCCAGCACATGAGGGGTGTAATATTAACTTTCAAGATAGTCACACCATCCCTATTATTTTCCACAACCTTAGCGGCTACGATTCACATTTTATCATTAAAAATATAGCTTCCGATCTCCAAGGTCGCGTTGATCTCCTTCCCATAAATAAAGAACGATATATTTCTTTCACTAAACATTTAGATGAATATCTTATCAAATTTCGGTTCATTGATTCCTTTAGATTCATGGGAAGTAGCCTAGATACGCTTTCCTCCTATTTAACCTCTTATCCCATTTTAAAATCAGAATTTTCAAATTTATCTGATCCTCAATTTAATTTATTAACACGTAAAGGTGTATATCCTTATGATTATTTTAATAGCACATCTAAATTTTTAGAGACCGAACTTCCTGAAATTCCACAATTTTCTCATGTCTCCCACAATATTGCCACATCCAGATTTTACACAAAACTTCATAATATCGACAGATGCTTCTAACGCAGCATGTGGAGCAATACTTTCGCAAAATATAAACGGAATAGAACGCCCTATAGCATAGCATATGCAAGCAAGACCTTTACGCCAGGAGAAGCGAACAAATCAACTATAGAAAAAGAATTAACGGCCATACATTGGGCCATCACGTATTTTAAGCCATACGTCTACGGACGAAGGTTTACAGTCCGAACAGACTACCGACCATTGGCATATCTTTTTGGAATGAAGAACCCAACATCAAAACTCACAAGGATGAGGCTTGACCTAGAAGAATTCGATTTCGAAATAAAATACGTAAAAGGCAGAGAAAACTCAGGTCCAGATGCACTATCGAGAATCCAGATCGATATAAATGACCTTAAAAATATTAAAGTACTACAAGCGAAAACAAGAGCAATAACACGAAAGGAAAAACAAGAGACATTAAACGAAAAGGAGAGAAGCAACGAAGCACAGCAGCCTGATCAACTGCGAGTCACAGAAGCACTCTCAGAGATAGAAATAGCAAACATACCCGAACTATATATAGATACTAAGAACTGCAGAGAAACGATAAAATTAGAAATTAATATAGTGCACAATAAAACAAAAATATGGAAGAGGTCGATAAACAATAAAGGAAACCAATTAACAGTAGAAACTGCACTAGAGCAGGCTTTCGAAGAATTGGAGCAATATGTATGCAAAACAATTCAGACCAAGACTCTGAAACTTTCGGCCGAAAGTGAAATTTTTAAATTAATCGACATGGCCTCATTTAAGGCCTTAGGAAATAAAACATTAAACGTAATTAGAATAGAGATATATAAACCAATTAAGTACATTACGAATAAGGAACACATTAAAGAAATATTACATAATTTCCACGCCACACCAACAGGAGGACATCTGGGACAATCGAGAATGTCCAGTAAATTAAAACAATTTTACAGATGGAGAAGAACGAAAAACACCATACAGCCTACGTTAAAAACTGTGAATTATGCGCGAAAAATAAGCACCAGAAACACAATAAAGAAATAATGGAAATAACAACAACACCCGTTAAACCATTTGGTGTAGTATCAATAGACACAGTAGGGCCGTTTTCAAGAACAGAAAATGGCAACAGATATGCAGTCTCCATGCAGTGCGACCTTACAAAATATGTAGTCGCACTTCCTGTCAAAGATAAGGAGGCCAATACAATTGCAAAAGCAATGGTAACAGGATTCATCCTAACATACGGAACCATGGAAAAGATTAAATCGGACTTGGGAACAGAGTATAAGAATCAGATTTTTGCAGAAGTGTGCAATACACTGAAAATAAAGCAGCTACGCACTCTGAAGCAGTTGAAGCCTTAGAAAGGAATCACAAGTGCCTAAACGAATTCTAAGGTGTTTCGTAAATGAAAACAGAGACGACTGGGATACATGGATCCCATATTACACATTCTGTTACAACACCACACCAAATACGGTACACGGCTATACACCGTTTGAGCTAATCTTTGCCAAAAAAGCAAGCGTGCCAGCAGAATTGAAAAATGGAGGAATAAAACCCATCTACAACTATGATCTCTACAATAGCGAAATGAAATTCAGGCTAAAAAAAGCACTAAATAATGCTAAACAACTTCTAAAGCGTCAAAAGCAGTCAGGCAACAAAACAGCAAACTCGATGGTAACCCCTTGTCAATAAAAGTTGGCGATAAAGTATTAGTTACGATACAAAACAGAAAGAAATTAGATCCCCTATCCTATACAGTGGATCATATCTTGTGAAAGCAATAGAAACAGTAAACTGCATTTTGGAGGATGCAAACAAAAAAGTAATAAGAGTACATAAAAAAAGAGTAAGGAAAATGTAATATGTAATAAAAATGTAAATAATAAACAAAAAAAAATTTACAAAAAAAAAATGTTTTTCCCTAAGGGGGAGGGTGTGATGAAATCAAGCAGTAATCACATGCCCCAAAAATATGTAAATATGCAGTAATATAAGTAAGCAAAATAAATTACATAATAAGAACGCGCCTCAAGGGTCATTAAATTAAATGGACAGGTGTTTGAGACGCGGAAATATATTTTTATATGTATGTAGATTAGTTGTAATTAATTTTTGTATAAATAAAGTAGAAATTTTACAATAAAGACCCTCGACACTCAACAATCAGACAGTATCATTCATTACAGGGTCGTGCTTTTAAGCTACTCCACCACAATCGAGAGCAAAGCGAACCTCGCTACTCTCCCCAGGAGCTAAGCATTGTTGCTACTCCTCTATCCAGCATCGTAGAATCGAGGGACCACTACAAGAGTATCAATCTAGAGCTACTTGTTAATGAATGCATTGCAGCTTCGTGGGACAACGTCCTGACTTCGAATACTGTGGACGAAAAACTTCAAAATTTTTATGAAGTTATAGCCAAATTTTTACATAATTTACCCCCAAAAAAATTATGGCGCAATATTCGTGATTTGGGTACGTATGGGAATGATTCTCAACAAGTGTTTGTAGAGCCCAATATTTTAAACGAGTACTTTTCATCCATCTCTGAGAGTAATCTTGCTCCAGTTGAAGGTAGCTGTACCAACCTATGCCCACCGGATGGCTTTTCTTTTCGTTGTATCGATAACCATTAACTTCTTTCTGCGTTGTTCTCTGTCAAATCAAACGCCGTGGGTGTTGACAACGTCTCTCCAAAGTTCATGAAATTGATCGCCCCATTTATATCTAATGTCCTTACTCATATTTTTAACACCTGCCTTACAGTTTCTCAGTTTCCTAGCCAATGGAAACAGGCTCTTGTTGTACCTATTCCGAAAAAGGTCTCTCCTTCGGAACCATCTGACTTCCGTCCAATCAGTCTTCTATGTTTCCTTTCTAACGTTTTGGAAAAAATTATTGCTAAGCAGCTCATGTACTATCTAAATCAATGTAGTCTTCTCTCTATATGGCAATCTGGTTTTAGGTCTGGGCACAGCTGTGAAAGGGCACTCTTAAAAGTTTCAACTGATATTCTTGAGTCACTTGATAACAATAAAATTGCAATCTTAGTTCTACTAAATTTCTCAAAAGCATTTGGCTCAGTTGACCATATGATGTTACTTGAAAAACTAGGCAGAAATCTTGGACTCGGCCTTACTGCAGTCAAACTTTTTGAAAGCTATCTCCAGGAGCGCTCTCAAATTGGTAAGGTACAAGAATCTTTCTCCGAACCAGCGCTTCTTCATTGTGGAGTATCTCAAGGCTCTATCCTGGGCCCCTTGCTTTTCAGCCTTTATATAAACGACCTTCCAAATGTAGTCAAACATTGTTCCATACATCTATATGCTGATGATGTGCAGATCTATTTAAGCAAACCTCTTGAACTTATCGAGGATTGTACTGTTCAGCTAAACAGTGATCTGAAACGCGTGACTGATTGGTCAGTTCAGTACAAATTACTGCTGAACCCTACCAAGTCGTCCTGCCTTGTCGTCAGCAAAACTCCTATTGACATTGAAAATCTCCTATTGACCAATTAAATTAATGGTAATGTTTTACCCTATGTTGACTCTGTAAGAAATCTGGGAGTCGAACTCGACTGTAAATTCAGTTGCTGTAACCAAACCAGAAGTGTCCTTCGTAAGGTGTATGCCTGCCTTCGCCAACTTTGGGATCCTCTAATCTATTGCCTCTTGCTTTACGTATACGACTAGCGAAGGCCCTGGTAATGCCCCATTTCACGTACGGAAGCCTAATATTTTCAAAACTTGATGTTGTCTGTTCAAGAAAAATAAAAGTCGCGTTCAATGATACCCTTCGTTTTGTCTTTAAATTGCGTCGTTTTGATCATATCACGCACTATGCTCCCATTCTGCTAGGTATGACGTTGGAAAAGTACCTAATATATCACCGATTAAAATTCACTTTTAAACTTATACACAGCAGATGCCCTGGATATTTATTTCAAAAACTTAACTGCTTGCAACTAAACAGACAATCTAGCACACTTTTGGTGCCTCGTATACGAACAGTATGGTGGACGCTCTTACTTGTTCCAAATTGCTCGGATGTGGAACAAACTACCCGTTTATGTGCGGAGCGCGTCCTCTTGGTGATTATTCAACAGGCTCTTGAAGGAACATCTAACAAATAACAATTTGTAGGGTCACTCACTTTTTGAATCTTCTTTTCATTTATCTTCTTTTCTTGCCATTTTTTTTTTATTATTATTATTAAAACATTATTTTTTATATTTTTCTAATATTATTTTTCAAACTTCATCTTGTAACTTCTTTTCATTTTTCTTCGTTTTTTCACTTTTTTTTAAACATTATTTTTTGTATTTTGTTAATATTATTTGTGTTTTTAGTTTGTAGTATGTTATATTCATTTTGTCTCAGTCACCCAATTAATATTTTGTTTGTACGTTTGTAAAAATTATGTTCTTTTGTACAATTTTAAATAAATTATTATTATTACTAAACTACTTTACATTTACACAATTAGTAACTAACAAAAAACAATCTTTAATCAAAAATAATAAATTCGGATTTAAATGAAATAATGACTTTTCTTTGCGAATGCCAGCACAAGAGTGTCCCGCCTAATTCTTGCTTGAAATTACCTTAAAGAATTTAATAAAATGTGGAAATACCTTAGATATTAAATTACACTAAAGAGAACCTTCTACTTAATTTAACTAACTTATGCTTAGGTGGCGTCTGGTATGAATTGGGAACGGAAATTGTTTGGCGGCATGTGTAGAGTTCATGACTGGAATCCTCAGGTCACACGGGTGTTGCATTTGGCATTTGGGGTTAAGGGCATGCGCGCGAGAGAGACACAGAGAGAGAGGGGGGGGGAGAGAGAGAGAGAGAGGGAGAGTAGAACATACTGTATAAGAGCAAAAGAGCTCTACATTTCTGTTGACCCCGACGTGATCTTCCATAGAAGATCACGTTTCCTTCACTTCTTTGGACCATCAGACCATCGTCAACGGGCTAATGGAAAAATTAGCCGGAAGACAGAAGCAGCTTGCTGACGACATCCAGCAGCTGATATCCAACTATCAAAAGACTCCAGTGTCACGGAGGACTAGAGCCTATTTTGAAGACAGACGCCAACGTCTAGATGCATTGTGGGACGAATTCGAAGCCACCGAGAATACCATAAGATGCAAGTATGAAAGCCGTACCGACCACCCATACTTCAGCACTGAATACTACACAGCAGTGAACAAACTGTATCTCAAGTACCGGGAAGAGATAATTTCCAATATTGAATCCACGAACGGTACAGATGCTCCACCAATAGACCGACCTGCAGAAACCAGTTCAGCAGATGAACTACATCATGAGGACGGAGCTGCTGCAGTCGCCCCAGCAGACCAACCAGAACCAATAAAGGTCAAGGGTACAAGACCAAGGCAACCGCCTTACACACCAAGGAAACCAGTTGAAGACAGCGCCATAGGCAACGAGTTCAACATTTCTCAACCAGGGACTCCTCTGAACAGAATCATTCGGAAACATAGGGCCAGAGTCGACTCATTATGCCACTTACTCGAAACATCAACCAGCAATCACCAAGAGCGCAAATCCAAACAATATTATCAATACACCATACGCAACATTGAGCGACATTGGTCCCAAATAGAAGCTCTTAATGCTGAAATATGGGATTTGACGGAGGACCCATCTGCAGCCGGCCATAATCTTCAGGAAGTCATGGAGTTAGAGCAACAAGTACAAGCAACAATAATCTAGCTTTCTGAGTGCGCTGAACAACAACCCACTGTTGAGTCTAGTGGACATTCACCCAATAATGCAACCATGCTACCAAAGTTAGTAATCCC
Source organism: Thereva unica (assembly GCA_949987705.1). NCBI lineage: Eukaryota > Metazoa > Arthropoda > Insecta > Diptera > Therevidae > Thereva > Thereva unica. The sequence goes on from OX465284.1 coordinate 57,340,492, forward strand.
TGTATTCGACAGGAATTATCTTACATGGAGACAATTCTACGATGTGTTTACCAAAATGGTCCACAATCAACCCATGAGTGGATGCGAAAAAATGTGGTACCTCAAGACCAACTTGAGAGGCGAAGCCGAAAAACTCATTAGACATATCAGTCTATCTAATGTAAACTACTCAGCGTTATGAGAATATGAGATTATTAGTAACCGCCCTGCTCAACCAATTGATGGTACATCCAAAACTCAATTGCGAGAGCTCCACGAACATAAAGGCCCTACATGACACCACCAAGGAGACGCTCATGGGTTCTCAAGATAATTGGAATCCCACCCAACGTTCCCACCGATAATTGGAATCCAGTACTTCTGCACATCCTAGTAGGGAAACTAGATAGATTGACTCACATCCTTTATGAACAATCTCTGATCCAACCTCGAGCATTATAAACAATTGATCATTTCCTCACCTTCCTGGACAACAGATTCCAATCATTGGAAGCCATTGGAACTAAAACCAAGTTCAATGAAGAACCTCTTAGAAGGCCGAGTCTACCAGCTCGGAAAGCCAACGCATTTGTATCAACAACGATGACATCTAAGTGTATATCATGCTCAAAGAATCATGCACTGTTCATGTGTCAAAGCTTCTTACAACTCACTCCTGCCAATCGATTAAAGCTGCTGAGAAAACATAATCTGTGCGTCAATTGCATGCGGTCTGGCCATGCAGCATCCGCTTGTACCTTGCGAGGTTGTACCATTTGTAACAAAAAACACAACACATTGGTACACCTCCTGAAGTTGAATCCAGACAGAACCAACGCGCCTCAACCACCACTAACCACCACTGTCGAGCACACCAACGTGAATCCGACCGGACAACTCTTCAGTTTGGTAGCACAAGGGTACAACCCACTTAGAAGCTATGTTCTACTCAGCACGGTGAAGGTCCTCCTCAAGACAGACCACGGAACAAGTGTGGAATGCAGAGCAGTCCTAGATTCCGTGTCTCAAGTAAATATCATCACCGAAAGGATCCTCAAAAAACTAACGGTTATAGCGATTCCTGACATGATGGAAGTTCAAGGCATTGGCCCAGCAAGACAACAATCCCGTCAGAGAGTTAGCCTGATCATGCAATCTCAGACAACTGGATTTTCCACCAGAGTAAAAGCATTCGTCTTAAAACAGTTTCTGCCGCCACAACCGAGCCAGTTTATCGAGACGACATCCTGGCCTATACCAAGTAACATCAAGTTAGCCGACCCAAGCTTTAATCAACCTAACCACGTAGACCTATTGATCGGCGCCGAGCATTGTCTTCAATTACTTTGTGTAGGACAGATAAAAATAGGCGATGGCTTACCAATCCTTCAAAACACTTCACTGGGATGGGTGGTCTCCAAAAAAATCAATAATGTTTCTTTAGACAACCCAGTGTGCAGCATTCTCTGCACAGACGAAGACATGAACCAACAACTGGAGAGGTTTTGGCATATAGAAGAAGCCACTGAAGATAGCAGGCCTATGACCACGGCTGAGAAGCATTGTGAGGAGTATTTCAACTCCACCTTCAGAAGAACTAATTCAAGTCGCTTCATAATTAAACTCCCATTCCTAGATAACCCTCACAGTCTGGGAGAATCACGGGACATCGCAACCCGCCGATTCATGGCCATAGAACGAAGGCTAGCTAAGAACCAGAGCCTGCGTGCTCAGTACGTGGATTTCATGGAAGAATACCAACGGTTAGGCCATATGCAAGAAATAGACCTAAATCAAATACAATCCCCATGGTACTTCATTCCGCACCACTGCGTAAGCAAGCCAGATAGCACCACAACTAAACTCCGAGTGGTTTTTGACGCCTCCTGCAAGACTTCTTCAAACCTATCTTTGAACGACATTCTAGCCACAGGTCCCACCATACAAGATTATTTACCATACTATTACGCTTCCGATTGCCAAAATACGTCTTCTCAGCCGACATAGAAAAAATGTACAGGCAGATACTAATCGACGAGAATGAAAGGAGATTTCAACTGATATTATGGAGAAGCAGCCCTAGCCAAGCAATCAAGTGTTATCAACTAAACACAGTTACCTACGGAACCACATCGGCTCCATATTTAGCCACGAAATGCCTGCAAAGACTGGCTCAGGACGAAGCAGATGCCTTTCCCTTAGGAGCAAAGGTTTTAGCCAGAGATTTCTACGTCGACAATGTGATGTCAGGACAGGAGCCAACAACTTAACAACAGCGTTGGAAGAGCCCTCCTCTTGAAGGGAAAATTCAAATTAAGGAAATGGTGCTCCAACCACCCTCAGCTCTTGAAGGACTTTCCTCCAGCCGATATAGGACAACAATTAAGCCTGGACAAAGCAACTGACCAGCAAATCAAGGTTCTAGGACTAATATGGTCACCAATTTCTGACTCATTTCAAGTCGAAACAACCCAAAGTCAAGAAACGAAGGTTACAAAGCGAATCGTTTGCTCGGAGATTGCTCGCCTCTTCGATCCTCTAGGAATTATGTCTCCCGTGGTAATCACAGCCAAAAGATTCCTTCAGGAGCTATGGATGCTGAAACTGGATTGAGATGCTGCATACCAAATGGAGAATGTTTCGAGAAAGATTACTGGTACTCAGCGAAGTCACATTTTCCAGACATGTATTCTCGCAATCAACACCACAAAAGGTACAAATCCACGCTTTCGCAGACGCCTCTCCGAAAGCCTATGGGGCCGCTTTATATGTGAGATCACAAAACAATAATAAACAAATAATCGTCAAACAAGTCACTCTACCGCGGCTGGAATTGTGCGCTGTAAGCTAGCCGTAGAACTCACCAATCGTGTAAAGGGGGATTTACGTCTCAAAAATGACCCATTATTCTTTTGGACAGATTCTGAAATTGTCCTCTATTGGATAAACTCCGCATCATCATCGTACCAAACCTTCGTGGACAACAGGATTGCCGCTATCCAGAGTCTATCACCAGAGCCGGATATATGGGGGGGGGGGCAGAGTGTGCACTGCACCCGGCCCCGCGGTTAGGCCAGCCCAGCGCTGCTAAGCACATAGTGAAGCAAAGAGCAAAGCGGCGAATGAATGTCGCGCTTATAAAAGAGTGTCATGCTACCCATAGTGACGCGTTTAAAGCGAACAGAAAGTTCACAAAATTATAATGGATTTTTGAAGTAAAACTTCTTTAGGGACGTTTGCTTAAAAAAAATTACATGAGAGTGAATCAATTTCATTCGTGTAACGCTCTCACACATGAAAAATCGTCAGAACTTTCGTATAACGATGGGAAAAGGGGCGGGCGGGGTACAAGAGACGATGACACTCGGGGCTGTGTGTGCAACAGTTAAAATACACTCTGCCTTACTGCATAGATTTTCTGGCATGTTAGCTACGTTGTCGCACAGACTTTGCTTTATCTCATTATAGGAATACAAATTCACCATTCTGTAGAGGTGAATTATTTCAGATTTTTCTTGTGGTTTGGTCACTGGCCGGGCTTATGCCGCGGACCCTCTTTGGAGTTGACTGACATGTTGGAAGCGGCATATACGAGAAGAATTTTCGGCGGTGGTTTGGGTGCTTAGAATACCGAAAGGGAGTGGTGAATTAAATGTGTGAGGTGCTGTTGTTTAAAATTGGCACCAACTCCCCCTTTGGTGAGATGTGCTGGACCTTTCCCCTTTTTAAATTACAATTTTTTTAACTTGCACAAATCGACGAATCGTTTATGTCAAAACATTACACTGTTGTGAAAATCGATCCTGATAAGTTTTTTGGGTCACTGATTACGAAAATCAGGGTCCCACAGTCTTAAAATATGGATGTTACCTTTAAATATGCTTAAAAATTACCCCTTTTAAGTGTTTTCTCGATAATTTTAATTACAATCAAAATCAATCTAATAAAATACATTTTTTGCAATATTTATATTCAAAAGTGGTTGATTTATAACAAAGCAAATGTTACGATAAGGGATAATAATAAAGGGGTGAAACTATCCCTACATCGTCTGAAAATATAAAGGTTTGAAAAAAATGTTTTTTCAACTTTATGCTTCAAATTCGGTTTAATCAGCTAAAATAAATTATTTTCAACTACGCCTAGAAAGAAGAATTTGAAAAAAGGTAAAATAATTGGCTCCCTAAAAGATTGTATGGGACGAAGTAATCAGGAAATTGGCTAGGTGGCCATAAAGGGTGCCAATACCATACTCAAGTAGACTGACTCTCGTTCGCGTAGGTAAAGCGGCTCGCGTAGGTAAAGCTTCATTGTATGTGGTTGGCGGACTGCTTGGTAAAACAATACCTGGGTTTGGAATAGTCTATGCCGATGCGGATGCAATTATTAATGATCATGAATGTAGCGGGAACGGAGCATGCATACCGCTGGTGACATATCCAAGCGTACATGCGTTCAATTCGTTGATAAATAATATAGAAGTGTGTGTATTCAAATGCGACCTGACGGAATGTTCCATGAATAGAATGCATGCCACGCAAAGGTCGGACTACTTTTAACTTTTTCTGTAATGCCGCATTCGAAATAGCACACACAAGTATGCACAACAAACACATGCACCTTGCATGCACTCGTTACTTAGATTTTCGGGCTATGAGTGAAAGCCGGGACGAAAAAAACCATGCAATTTTATGAACCTCTGAATGCAATGCATGTACGCTTGCATATGTCACCAGCTTACTTCCATGAGGCGAATGTTTTGATTTTCGTGCCTGTGGCGGTAGTATCCATGCCTGTGGCGTAAGCGTCCATACCCGTGTGGGATGCGCACTTACATCCTATACGTACTAGGTGCACCGCGTGTATGCTTTTAAGAAAATTAGCCAATAAAAATTATTTTTACTCGGTTACTTTTAGGTTTTAATGTAAATAGGAATTCATAAATATTGATATTTTCAAATAGAATTTGAATCAAGTCCGTCAGTAGATTCGTCACTATTCTTCCTGCATCTGTCGTTGGCCTGAATTTTCTCAAGCGTACTATAGATCCGACCGACTTTCCACTATATCTATTGCATATTACTAGCCTTTGGGCACAAAAGTTTTACTTCTAAAGTGTGGTCTTAAGCACACTCATATTTTTTTTACTAATCGAACTCTTCCCTAAAAATTTGGTAGGTACATATTTACCAAAAATACACATTAGAAGGCACAATGTTGACAGAATAAATAAAAGTAGACATACATGACTAATTTCGTAATTTGTATATGCAACTCCGCAAACATCCAGAAAGTTTCAATTTTATTTTCGTTCGATAACCTCGCTGTAGTATACTCCACTATGCGCGGGTTAATAAGAATTCACTTATTTAATCTGCGCTTTCATCACTGAATAAGTAATGAAAAGTCTGTTATAATTGATAGAAATAAATTTCCATCAGTTTTCAGTTTGTTATTGAGTAGTGTAACAGCATAATGGCGCGACCATTTATTGGGCGCCACTTATGCGCGGTGTTACCCCCCTTAGCCATAAGCCCCGAAGAGAATGGCCAAGGAGCCAACACCATACATAAGAATTACAAAACAAATTCGGAACTCCTACGCCGGCCACACGGAGTCATCTAGCTCGCCGGCGGGGTCGTGGGGTGTGTGGCCGGGACTTACCGAGGCTGGTTCACCACTTACCTGTGACTATGTAACTTAAATTCCGCCATCATTCTCCGCTCGTCGCCCGAGCCGCGTCACCCTGAAAAGGAAGCCATCCGTCCCAACCATTCCACCAAAGAAATTTAATACGTGACAATTATCATTTTAATCCTTTAATATTTTCTGGTTTATTTGCAATACAATTATTATTAACACCAGAACAAAAAGAGTTAATAGCAATATTCAATATAACAATATAATACAGTGGTTCTTTCTGCCTCAAATATTTTACTAGATTATCACAATGAGTTTGTTTGGCAAAAATTACTGAAAGTGGAGTAGAGTATTGACAGCACCAAAAACCAAGTACTCGATAATTTTACAAAAAAACAACAAAAAAACGTCGCTTCGGCCAAAGCGGTGTCTTTGCACAATGGTTAGTATGTTACCAACAATAAAAAAATTAGCTACCCTTGAAGGTAAATACGTCACATACAATTCAAAAACTTCAATATTAACAGTTACCAAAAAAACAATACATCGAACCACAAAAATAAAATATAAAGAAAATAATCAAAATGTCGATTTGCTACCTCTAAATAACAAGCGTTGCAATATTATATCACCTCTGGTTCAAAATCCGGTAGGTCGCTCTTCGCTAGTGACAGTCAAATGGATTCTTTATCGACGCCAACAGGAGTTATACTCGTCCAGGCAATTCCCAATTTTCAGGCGTGTGCCGCTGGCCCAAACGTCCTCCAGGGGAACACATGGATCAAATAGGCACAGCCACTTCAGAGCCTGGTCTGAATTAAAATATTTTACCAGTTAAGGGGACCTCCAGTACAGAGACCATAGAACTTCAGAAGACAAGAAAGTTTTTCCACAGCCAGGGGAATTTATGACTTACTTTTTTCTTTTTTTATGTTTTAAAGAAAAAAGACTAATGAAAATTTCGCAAATAGTGCTTGTCAACTATGTGTTCACGAAATCCGACCGGCCACTCTTACTTGAAATTGCCGAATTATCAAAGTATAATTGCGGACAAGATGATTGCCTTCACCAAAACCCCACTTTATCGATTACCTCAAAAAGTTGCCTTTTTCGTCAAATTCTTGGTAAAGTCACTCCCGCAATCTTCTTCCTCTTCTCAAAAAAAACTTGATCTTCACTCTCAAAATTATTGATTTAATCTTCCCAAAGCCTGATAAACTTTTTCCAAATAATTTCCTTCGACTTTTTTTAAAAAAAATATTCCTTTATTAATTTTTTCTTTCTTTTTCCAAAAAAAACGACTGACTTTTTTCCCAAAACAAAACTTTCCTCCCCAAATATTTTTCGTGACTCCCGTTTTTATTTTTCTCGCCTATCCTGTTTAAATTTTCCCTTTCATCCCAAGTAATTTACAGTAAATTTCCCCTTGCCTACATGGTGATTCCCACACTAAATTCCCCAATCAAAACAAATTTTCCGACCGACCGTTACATACCCTCGGGTCCACAAGGCCGACTCGCGAGGCAGTGAGGAGCCGAAAAAAACGGACGGTTTTTATGCCATAAGACCTAATTTGTTGGCGCCAATGTGGGACTCGACTCACGACCTGAGAATAGGAGTCTCATGTTCTAGTGAGCTAGCCGGGCATACGTGAACTAGTTGATAATATACGAACCGAGTGAAAAGCTAACTATAATTTAGGTTCATGCTTGCAACCGTAAGTTGCGATGGCCAGTCTGGAAAAATCTCCCGGAGAAATATTTGGAGTTGCGAATAACAGGCGGAAGACAATACCACATTGTCCCCCGACGGATATCAACAAGTCTCCAAACATTCTCACACAAACTCCGGGTGCTTTCGCTCCACCGGGCCAGTCTCCAGCAATACCACATTGCCTTTGACTCCCCCCGGTGAAACGATAGTCAAACTGTCTGCTGAGAGATATTCTCCAGACTGACCGAAGAGGAAGGACAGTGTGAGGAGTGTATACAAACCTGTTGACCGTTGGACAGTCTGCAGGTTCTCTCGGAAGAATATCTGGAAGGACAAGGATCCGGCTGAAGGCAATTCCATATTGTCCCCTTCCGGCTCCTCTAATCTTTCAGAAATTCTCGCCTGAACCAGTTTCCCCTCGCACCCTGGAGTCCAACTCACGCAATCCCACATTGCATGGAGTTCCCCAGTAGGACGACAGGCAACTAATTCGCCGAGAAAATCTCCAGACTGACCAAAAATCAAAAGGTGAAGAGGACCCCTTGAGGAAAATCAACGACGTAGGTCCTTGGCGTGATATACCCCTATGCTCTTACCTGCCAAATCCTCCAGCTCGTACAAGCTGGTTCCAATTTTTCTACGTATCCGAGCTTTCAGAAACCGGGGTGCCAATTTGGCACTAAAACGACCCGCTCGGTTACTCACCCAGAAAGTTCTCCGGTAAACCTCATCTCCGGGACGAAAACTGCCCACACGACACCGCAAGTTGTATTGGGTTTTATGTCTGACGTGTGCGGCGGCTAAATTAACAGCAATCCGCTCACGAAGCAGCTGCATTTTATCCGTCAATGGTAGAAAAGCTATGTCACCCTCCTGTAAAACGTTCAGTTTCTTCAGGACTGGATATGCTGATCCGTGCAGGATCATATGGCTACCAAACAGGACCTGATACGGGGACATGCCGATCGCCTCGTGGTGGGTACTACGAAGAGCACATTCAATGGACGACAGATGTCTATCCCACTCACGATGATCCTCCTTTAAGTACGCCCTAATGGCGGTTAGGATGGATCTATTCACCCGCTCGGAAGCGTTAGGGTGAGGCGAATATACAGCCGTGCGCACATGGTGCACGCCATAGTCGGTCAACAATTTAGCAAACTCTTTGGAGGTGAATTGCCGACCATTGTCGGAGAAGACCGTTTCAGGAACTCCAAAGGTATGAAAGATAGTTAGCTCGAGAAACTTGACGGACACCGCCGTGGTCTCAGCGGACACGGGGTGCAGGAAGACAAACTTGGTGAATGCATCCAATACAACAAATACTGCCGTGTGGCCTTTCTTCGACCTGGGATAAGGACCTAAGAAATCGACGTATAAAAATTGGAACGGCCTCGACGCATCCATGGGGTTTCCCATAGGTGGTCGAAGTACTGAACTGGGGGCTTTGGTGGTTTTGCAGACCTCACACTTGGCGATGAATTCCCGAACTTGTTTTGCCATACCTGGCCAAAAGTACTTGCATCGCAATCGGGCTAGGGTTTTCCCTACTCCACCATGCGAGGCTTGGGGTGGCGAATGAGAAGACTCCACGAGAGAAGCGGTCAATTCCATCGGAATCCACAACTTCCATGTCAGGTCGTCAACAATCGGGTTTCCAGTACGTGGTGAGGTACGCTTGAAAACGTACCCATCTTCAACTCGCAGGTCTGGTAGCTGCGGTGAGGCTTGCCTGAGGCTATCACCCAGACGAAGATATTCAGGGGACTTGAAAGACGGGGCATTTAAGTCCACGTCGAAACACAAGGACAATTCGTCAACGCAATCCATGCGTGACAAGGCATCGGGAACCACATTGTGGGTGCCTTTACGGTGTTCGATTGTAAAGTCGAACCCCTGAAGCTTAAGACTCCACCGGGCTAAACGGCCGTTAAGCTCCTTCTGGCTCATGAGCCATTTCAGACTTGCATGGTCAGTAATGACCGTGAAAGTCTGTCCCTCAACATACGCTCTAAACTTTTTTACACTCAGCACGGCTGCGTAGCATTCGAGCTCAGTAATGGTGTAGTTCCGTTGTGCTCCGTTCAATTTCTTGGACATATAAGCAATCGGATGTTCTCCTCCATCCCTGTCCTTTTGAAAAAGCACACTACCTACACCAGTCCTGCTGGCATCGCACTGAATATAGAAAGGCTTAGAAAAATCTGGAGTGACTAAAAGAGGAGCTTCCGTCATCAGCTTTTTCAAGGTCTCGAACGCCTGCTGGGCCGCATCATTCCAACTAAAAGATTTAGACTTCAAACAATCCGTGATTGGAGAAGCCACGCTAGCATAATTGGGTATGAAACGCTGATACCATCCGGTCATTCCCAAAAACCTCCGGGTCTGCTTATGAGACTTCGGAGTTGGGAAGTCCATGATGGCCGTCACCTTATTAGGATCGGTTTTCAGAGTCCCATCACCAATTATGAAGCCGAGATACTTGACTTCAGTCACGCAAAATTTGCTTTTAGTTAAATTGATAGTTAACCCCGCACGACGGAGACAGCTGGCCACTTCGTCCAAAAGCTTTAGGTGGGAGTCAAAGTCAGGTGAAACAATGAGCAGGTCGTCCAGATAAACAAAAACGTTTTCACGTAAATGGCCCGGGATGGCTTTATCCATCAAGCGACACATGCGCTGTGGGGCGTTGCACAAGCCGAAAGGCATAACTGTGAACTGGTACAGTGGACGACCAGGGACAGTGAAAGCTGTCCGCTCTCGCGACTTCTTCTCTAAAGGGATTTGCCAGAAGGCGTCCTTCAGGTCTAAGCTCGTGATGAACTTGGTGTCTTGAAGACGACCAAGTAGACCATCAATGTGTGGAAGAGGATAGGCGTCTTTGATAGTGACACTGTTCACCTTGCGAGAGTCAAGGCACAGGCGGACCTTACCTGGTTTACGAACCAACACCACTGGAGAATTCCAGGGACTATTTGATGGCTCAATCACCCCCAGCGACAGCATCCTGTCCAACTCACCATACATCAGCTGTTGTACAGCGGGTGAGACTGGATAATGTCTCTGTTTAATGGGAACTGAGTCACCAGTGTCAATGATGTGTTCCTCCAGGTTAGTTTTTCCCAGGGTTTGAAATACTGCCGGAGTATTCTTTGCTTTTGCTGTCCCCTTTGCTGTGCTTTGAAAAAGCTCAAATCGTCTTGCTTTGTGTTTTGCGTTGCTGTGATAAAATTGCTATTTGCATTTCATTACTGTGGCTTGCTGCGAAAGTTTTGAAGTTTTCAAAAAGCTTTTAAAATATACTTTTGTTATACATTGCTTCAAATGCTTTGCTGCCCCTCAAAGTGCTTCTGACTGCTGTAGCAATGATTTTCCAATAAATTTAAACATACTGCCGTGTAAAGGGCAATTGACTTGTCTGCAAAAAGCTCGCTTCGAGAAAAGCGCGTTCAAAGTTTTCAAAATGCTTGAAACTAAAGCAAATAAAGTAAATGTTTGAAGAGATAACTTTTAGTTAAAAAGTGAATCCTCTCGGAAAGTTTTTATATAAAAAAATGCATATAGCGCCATTTTGCATATAGGTCATTTGTCCCTTACACGGCAGATATGACTGCAGGTGTTTATTTAAAAAAACAAAATAATATCGTACTTTATTTTCTAAATTAAATAGAACATAAGTAAATTCTCAAAAATATATTAAAAAGTAACAAAAATATACATAAATAAATAAAAAATCTTCCTTTCATTCTTCACACTTCTTCCTCTTCTTCTTCTTCGAATAATGGTAAAGTGTTTATAGCGTTTTCCAGAAAAAATGAGTTTAATTTTATCAGTAAAATATCTTCAAGCACATCGGGCTTTAGTTGATTTCTTAAATCTGATAATATAAACTTTAGAGCAGAGAACGCTCTTTCCACAGAAACTTGTGTTGGAGGTATAGCAAAACATATATTTGCAAGGGCATATAACTCCGGATCCGAATGCTTCTTTGCTTTCCAATACTCCAGAACGTTCAGATCACTTCCGCAAAAAACTGGGGAATATTTTTGTAATTTTGTTTGCAGGTCCCAATTATTTTGAAAATTATTTGCAATCCCTTGTAGTAAAAAATTATTTAACATTTCATTTTCATCTCCATCATCATTTAAAGTTGTTACATCTCCTTGGCCCGTACAATTTTGTGGATTCTCTGCTCCATTTATATCAGGTGTTATTTTTTTTAATTGTTCCCACAATTTTAACAAAAAACGTATAGCTTTCAATTTATTTGTTGCACTTTGCAAATGATAGAACCGCGGGTCAAGAAATAAGGATGCGTTAAATCCTTCATTGTCCAAGAGCTTTCTTTCTCGCACTTCAAAAGAATTGCACAGTTTCTGTCCCATAGACTTTGTTAGAAATGCTTCTGGACTATTCTCGTGTTCTGCGGCGTCAACAATTTTTTTGGTCGCTAACTTGCATTTCAGCCAACTAGCATAAAAATCTCCATAGTGCAGTTGCTCTCCTTGAAATTTGATTATAGATCTCTGAAGCGGCGAGAACAATTTTACATACACTTCAATAAAAGTCCACAACGATTCATTTAATTGGAAGTTTTCGTCATCGTTTTCATTATTCACACTATGCACGTTAGCTAGAATACTTTTGGAGTTTTTAAGATCTTCTATCATTTTATATGTAGATCCCCATCTGGTAGCGCAATCCAATCCAGGTATTCTTAAATTTTTTATTTGGAATAACTCCTTGAAGCCATTGGAAGGCTTTTTAAGAAATTTCGTCAAGTTCCTGCACTGTAACAACTGATTTTTGATAGAGATCTCTTTGCTTAAATCAAGCGCACATAATTGACAAGTGTGTGCAGCACACCGACAATGTTGAAGAATACCAATTTGCAGAGCTGATTCGTCAAACTGTTCAAAACTATTTAAATTTTCTAAGTAAACTGCATTACGTTCTTCTGCATCGTTTTCCTCAGAGTCAGGATATGCTTGAACTTCACACAGAAGTTTCGAGGACTTGATCATATTAGACCCGTTGTCTGAAGTAACAGACACCACTTGCTGCAAAGATATCTCATAGATATTTAATGTGAGCAAAATTCTTGTTGCAAGATTTTTAGAAGTGCTCGCCCTACTTCCTTTTAGTTCTGTCATCGCTAGTAGTCTCGATTGAATTTTATCATATGCAATAAATTGTGCGCTAATTCCAAAAACTGTTCGCGATAATCTAGTAGCACTGTCAATCTTAATAGATATCAGCCTTCCTTTCATTTCAGATTTTATGGAATTTCGAATTTGGTCAGCCACAGTAGAAACCGTTTTTCTGGCATTTGCAGCATTCAAACGAAATTTTCTACCGTGAATAGCACTCAAACCATTACAAATAGGATCAATAATATTTCTGAAATTTGGTGAATTTAAAATATTAAAAGGTAGCCCATCTTCTGTTACAAGGCCTACGTAGGCTCTAAAAAGATCTTTTTTAGTGATATCTATTTTTACCATCCTTGTTTTTGGCATTTTCTTCACTAAACCAGAGGTGTGTGGAAAAGTTGCCACAAAAGCGGAGTCACCGGTGTTAGTAAAGGTAAAATTTATTTTATGCATCCTTTGCAAATGTTGCTTCATATTGTTGGTCCTATTACATTTCATTATTAACCCACACTGTTTACATTTAGCACCCGTTTCGCCAATTTTTTCAAAATGTTCCCAAATAACACTTGCACAAACACGCATATCTATCAAACAGAAATAATAAAAAAAAATAATAGAAATGACTTAAATTTTTTTCTTACTTGGTTCAGATTTCTTTTAACATACAATAACAATTTCCTTTTATTTAATACAAAAAAAAATACAAATTCGTTGTAATTAATTTCAAAACACCACTTATAATTAAATTTAAGCAAAAGAAAAAGCCTACGTTAAACTTTGCACCCTTGCGCAGTAATTGCTAGCAGTCAAAGCATAAGAAAGGGCTGAAAGCTTTTAGCAGCCAAGCAAAAAGCTCTTTGCAGCAAAAGAAATACTTTGAAAAGGGTGACAGTAAAGGAACTCGCAGCAAAATTATTCGAAGCTTTTGTAGTTTAATAGCATAGCAAAGCACAAATTTAAGAATTTTGGTTGCTGTTTGCTGTTGCTTTCAAACTCTGGTTTTTCCCAGTCCGAAGACATCAAAAGAGGGAAATCTGGCCTTGACGCGTTCCAACCGTTCGCATTGCGTGGACGTTAAGTCGTGCATTTTTGCAGACACGGATGGAGCGTTTATCTCGCCGACTATTTGAGGAGCTAGGCCGAAAAGATTCCAAAAATCCATCCCTAGGTACAGTCTCTGGCTGAGACTGGGCACCACATAGATGGTTATATCACGGGTCCTTCCTCCAAAGGAGATTGGAACTCGAATATAACCGCAAAGTCTCTGCGGAGCCCCGTCAGCAGTATGCACTACAGAGCGCAAAGTGCAGACTGTCACTTCGGGATGATTGGCTAGAAACGCTTCGGCATCTCTTCCCAAACAGCTAACAGTGGCACCACTGTCCAACAACCCAACCACTTCCTCGTTAGCTACGAGGACCTTCGTAAACAGACGAGGATCTGACGAATCCGAGATGAAGGCAGAAACAATTTTCTGCAAACATTGTCGCTTCTCCTTAGCTCGTACTCTAATTTGGGGAGGGGTGCGCTTGGAAGTGAGGGAGTCCACGAAAGGTGGCTCTGAAAATATGCGCGAACGCGCGGAGATATATCTCTTCCAACGGGAAAGGAATGACAGTTTAACCTCCTCAGAGGGAAAAACAGGAAGAGCATCAGTAGACGTAAAGTCGCTGATGGTAGTCATAGCTGGTGTATATGAAGAATGTGTAGGGAAAACGGGCGAGCTTAGCTCGGGCGCGGACTCCCGTTCGATCTCGCACCCCCGCTCCGGTTTCCCTGACAGGTAGGACACACTGGTGTGACGACCCCTGGCTTGCCACACTTGTAGCAAAAGAGGCCACGAGTTTCAGACGGGCAGTCCATAAATGGATGACCCGGTTGTTGACAATTCCAACAACGGAGAGGTCGTGGATTCGTCTGGAACTGACGCGAAGAGGTTATCGCTTCTACTCCTGGTGAAGACATGTCCGGGGGTATTTGATCAGCAGAATATACCGGCGAGTGTTCAACCTCGTGTATCTGTCGATCAGGCCTACGCTCTAACCGCTTCTGTTTCTGCCAGCGTTCAACTCGGATACAAGTATCGCGCAATTGTGGCATGCTGGTGAAACGATGCCCGATTACCGCTGACCCCAAAGTGAAATTCAAATTTCGGACTACGATTCCTAATAATCCGCTTTCAGACATTGGCTGAGCCATGCGGTTATGTAGCGACAGCAGCTGGGCAGTGAAATCATCGAACGATAGATTATGTTGTTTGGTATCCATCATCTGTAGTATCAGTTCTTCATCGGACTCCCTAGCGCGAAAATGTCTGATGAACTGTGTTTTGATGGTTTCCCAATCAGGGTCCAAATGATGGCGTCGAAACTGCGACCAGTACCAGTCGGTAGCTCGACCTGACAACAGCGAGGAGAAATGCCTGCAAATTTCGGCTGGGCCGACTCCATCATCGCGAGCCTTCAGCTCCACCCGGAACAGAAATTCCTCCGCCGACAACACCTTGTCCTCGCCGGAGAACTTTAGGTTCCAGAAGGAAACCGGAGACTTGCGATGTTGGGTCCCAGACCAAACATCTAGCCTGCCAACCGCAGGTGTGGAAGCCTCCGGGGTGGACTGCTGATCCCTGGGTACACAAGGATTCATCGGAACCTCAGCAGGTCGCTGCTGGGTTAACAAGGTCTCTAAAGCTTGTCGCAGCTGGGCGACTTGCTCCTCTAGCGAAGGAGGGTGATCATTCGAAGTCGACGCATTCATTTGCGCAGCTGGAGCTTCGACCGGAAGATCGCTATCATTAGTGGGTGGAAGCACCTTTCCCCTTCGAAGTTCCATACTTTAATTTCAATTCTATAATGAACACACTAGTTTAGGAATGAAAAGAAAACCTTCAAATGAGAAAACTATACTAGAGCTCGAACCAAAATGAAGTATAGTAGAAATGGATAACGCTGTCTATAAAAAGTATTGACTACAACAAGGTTAAACCTGAAGACAACCTCGCGGATATACGCCCGAACAGTTTATGCCCATGAATAGCTAAGATAGTAGCAACCAGCGATATACGTTCTTATACCTAACCCGCAAAGAAAGCTCGAAGAGAAAAAAAAATGTTGTGCGAAAATAGATTAAAATAAGTGCTGATAAAATTGTAAGATTGAGTACGTATCACACAAGGAAACCAAAATCGACAGCAATTAGTGTAACAACAAGTGCCTATTAACAAATCAAATAATTAATGATATTAGGTGAGTGTACCTAGACAACAAAATTAACGCCTATTAGTGTGTAGCGACAGAACAATCAAAGTGTATTGGTGTATATATAGGTTAGAGTAGGTGCGTAATTATATGATATGCTTTAATTCAATCTAAGTGAGGAATGGTTGAGGCAGACAACAATCCCCCCAGGGCTCCCGCGTGTCAATGTCCTCGATGGCAGTTGGTGAAAACCATGAAGCATAGTCATCACCAAGTGTCATCCAGGTCGCCGACCCAGCTTCAGGTAGACCCGAAAGAAGAACGGAAACAAAACTCAAAATCGCATCGCCACGAAAGGAAAGGAAACTTCTTCAAAAATAAAAAAAATTTGGGGGATCCGCTGTTCAACCACAACTGAGCTACCTTTCGGAAAATCAATCAGTTGGGAGAAACAGACGAAAAAAACTCAGGACATAAACAAAAAATAGAATTTAAAAAGCTGGATGGACCTTCCGAAGGAACAAGGGGCGCAGTGGCAGGCGGTAACACGCCTGATACCAGAGACGGTTAAGCCCTTGTACCAACTTCACCTTCCACCAGGAAAATTAAAAGAAGATCCTGTTCAAAGACCGACGCAGTGGCAGGCGGTATCACGCCTGATACCAGAGTCGCCGACCCTAGAAGCAGGACAGGGATGAACCACTACTACACCTGCACGCATAGCCAAGCGAACACCGCTTGTTAGCAAGCCGTGCAGGTCAGCATGGCTCGAAGCTACTCCAAAACGAAGAAGTTACCGCAGAATAGAACGGGTAGGCCTAAAAGCGAAGACAAATAAAAATTCACCTAGAATTTGGACAAACGCTGAAAAAAATTCGAAAACAGACAAGGACTAAGGCCTCGCGGTACTACCTTAGCCCACAGCGAGCGCTGGGTAAAAGTGGTGAACCATAGACGAAAAAAAAATCAAACATTGTCCGTGAAGGCACAAGTGGTACTAAACCAAAAAAAAAATTTAATCTCAGGGTCCGTGTAGGACAGTCAACGGGCTTTAAAAGCTGCGTTGGGCGCCATTTATGTAACAGCATAATGGCGCGACCATTTATTGGGCGCCACTTATGCGCGGTGTTACCCCCCTTAGCCATAAGCCCCGAAGAGAATGGCCAAGGAGCCAACACCATACATAAGAATTACAAAACAAATTCGGAACTCCTACGCCGGCCACACGGAGTCATCTAGCTCGCCGGCGGGGTCGTGGGGTGTGTGGCCGGGACTTACCGAGGCTGGTTCACCACTTACCTGTGACTATGTAACTTAAATTCCGCCATCATTCTCCGCTCGTCGCCCGAGCCGCGTCACCCTGAAAAGGAAGCCATCCGTCCCAACCATTCCACCAAAGAAATTTAATACGTGACAATTATCATTTTAATCCTTTAATATTTTCTGGTTTATTTGCAATACAATTATTATTAACACCAGAACAAAAAGAGTTAATAGCAATATTCAATATAACAATATAATACAGTGGTTCTTTCTGCCTCAAATATTTTACTAGATTATCACAATGAGTTTGTTTGGCAAAAATTACTGAAAGTGGAGTAGAGTATTGACAGCACCAAAAACCAAGTACTCGATAATTTTACAAAAAAACAACAAAAAAACGTCGCTTCGGCCAAAGCGGTGTCTTTGCACAATGGTTAGTATGTTACCAACAATAAAAAAATTAGCTACCCTTGAAGGTAAATACGTCACATACAATTCAAAAACTTCAATATTAACAGTTACCAAAAAAACAATACATCGAACCACAAAAATAAAATATAAAGAAAATAATCAAAATGTCGATTTGCTACCTCTAAATAACAAGCGTTGCAATATTATATCACCTCTGGTTCAAAATCCGGTAGGTCGCTCTTCGCTAGTGACAGTCAAATGGATTCTTTATCGACGCCAACAGGAGTTATACTCGTCCAGGCAATTCCCAATTTTCAGGCGTGTGCCGCTGGCCCAAACGTCCTCCAGGGGAACACATGGATCAAATAGGCACAGCCACTTCAGAGCCTGGTCTGAATTAAAATATTTTACCAGTTAAGGGGACCTCCAGTACAGAGACCATAGAACTTCAGAAGACAAGAAAGTTTTTCCACAGCCAGGGGAATTTATGACTTACTTTTTTCTTTTTTTATGTTTTAAAGAAAAAAGACTAATGAAAATTTCGCAAATAGTGCTTGTCAACTATGTGTTCACGAAATCCGACTGGCCACTCTTACTTGAAATTGCCGAATTATCAAAGTATAATTGCGGACAAGATGATTGCCTTCACCAAAACCCCACTTTATCGATTACCTCAAAAAGTTGCCTTTTTCGTCAAATTCTTGGTAAAGTCACTCCCGCAATCTTCTTCCTCTTCTCAAAAAAAACTTGATCTTCACTCTCAAAATTATTGATTTAATCTTCCCAAAGCCTGATAAACTTTTTCCAAATAATTTCCTTCGACTTTTTTTAAAAAAAATATTCCTTTATTAATTTTTTCTTTCTTTTTCCAAAAAAAACGACTGACTTTTTTCCCAAAACAAAACTTTCCTCCCCAAATATTTTTCGTGACTCCCGTTTTTATTTTTCTCGCCTATCCTGTTTAAATTTTCCCTTTCATCCCAAGTAATTTACAGTAAATTTCCCCTTGCCTACATGGTGATTCCCACACTAAATTCCCCAATCAAAACAAATTTTCCGACCGACCGTTACATATTCCAAATAATTTCCTTCGACTTTTTTTAAAAAAAATATTCCTTTATTAATTTTTTCTTTCTTTTTCCAAAAAAAACGACTGACTTTTTTCCCAAAACAAAACTTTCCTCCCCAAATATTTTTCGTGACTCCCGTTTTTATTTTTCTCGCCTATCCTGTTTAAATTTTCCCTTTCATCCCAAGTAATTTACAGTAAATTTCCCCTTGCCTACATGGTGATTCCCACACTAAATTCCCCAATCAAAACAAATTTTCCGACCGACCGTTACAGTAGGACGTGCTTATGTAATTCTTATTGTTGACACGGGACCATAGTAATAGTAATAGTATTTGACGTGACTTTGTACGATAAATAATCTCTCTTGGTAGGTGAGCAATATTTAACTAATAGTTTCGTCTAGATTTAGTTTTTGTCAAAAAATTTATAGAAAATGACGAGCAGAGATAGAGACCAAGGAAGAAAATATGTTGGCGGGGCTGAAAAAGAAAGAAAAAGAAAATCAAAGGAAGAATTTATAAGTAGTTTAAAAGGATCTATGAGTAAGTACTTGAAAAAAGAGTACATACAAAAGCCGGAGAAGGACTCCGAAAACGAGCAAACGACAAAATCTGACGATTTACCTGAATGAAATGCTCTAGTTGTTGTAAATTACACAATGACGAGTGCATTACAATCTAAAGATATACCACCACATATTGATACCGCAGATCCTGTTGTCCACGACGATACGAAAAACGAACAAGAAGACTCCAACACAAACCGATATCTTTCTCAAATGCAAGATCCAGGGGCCAGTTCACGCAATTCGACGTCGACTGAAAACGACGCGTTAAATGTCGTTTTGGGTTCATGCAAGTCGACGTTTTATGTTTGACGTTTTAAAAGTGTCGTTAATCTTCTCGACGCCAGATTTGGCATCGAATTCATTTATTGTTGTATTAAAAACAAGTTGTGGTGCCAATTAGAGCACAGCAGAAATAATTTTACTCAAAACTTTTTACAGTTCTGAACGAGCAAAATGCAACAGAAAAAGAAAAATTATTAGTTGAAAAATAACAATTATAACTACTCCAAGAAGATTTAGATGTACAAATATAAATTCAGAGCTGAGATTTTCCAATATTATTATGAATTTGTTTAATTAATTAATTTAATTACTCACATTATTGAAGTTTTAGTATTATTTGCCCCCTTATGGATAATGTGAAAAGTGCACCGGTTTCTTTGGATTTTGCATACCTTTAGGAGAAATTATTTTGGGAAAACGACATTCGACACGTCGACTTACGTGAACCATTGATTATCCATTGATTATATACTAAGTAGATATGGACAAACGCGAGTCAAATTAACTTCAGGTTACGGCACCACGAGCTGGGGGCGCTAATATCGCAGGGTTTTATGCTTCGCTATATATGGTTAGTTTCCGAAATAAACTTTTTCTTATTTATGTGAAAGCCCTTTGCGCATTTGAAAACAAAATCAGAAGCTGCGGCTTTGGGTTTAGTGGCTGCGAATCTAAAAATAGATTCCTATGCGCTTTTTGTCATTGTTTTGTTCGGCGAGGGCAAAGAGGATGAAAAAATGATGGATTTCGTGGCCGATGGGTGAAATTTGACAATAAGGGAGTTTGACAATAAGAATGAATCAGCAAGATAACTTTAATATGAAATTTGGCATCAAGCGTTTTTTATTATGTTGAGAAAACTGAAAAGGTTTTTAGGGATTATTTCATTTTTGAAATAATGATGACAAATTTTTAGATTTTTTTCTCAGGTATTTTAGTTCGTAGAAATTTGAAATTTTTACGGATAATTATACTACTATTGAGATATCTAAAATAATTTTTATTTTTGATTTTTTTATGTGGCATGGTCAAGTCTTCGTCCCTTTGTACCGTTAGCACGTTATGTCCTTCAAGTCAAGATGCAATGTCTACTATTAAGTTTAGATTAGTCTGGATGATGCGTGAGTAGATGTCAATGAACCGTACGTTTGATTTGTGAGGTGTTATATGGGCTCAACAACACCGACTGTTTGTTCTAGTTATTAACGAAGGGGAGGTATGTAGTGGACCGGGGATGTCCCGAGTTGGCTAATCTTGACAAAAAGGTGCGTGTAGGTGAAAGCGGCACCACTTAGTGAGGATTGCTACATTTATACTGTGGCTTGAAGGGTATATAGAGGAGCAAAAGGGTACTATCGCCAATGCATCTTCTTCGTTTTGCACCTTATTCTGCCTAGCCAAGCTTGTTTTTGGGACGCCCGCCCAGATGTACGAGTTATATTCAAGGCGGAATGCAGGACTTGCAATCACAACTTGCAAGGCGGACTTGCTGAAGGAGGGATTTGCATCTCTTGAGAAATCTCAAGCATTGATTAGCTTGTTTGGCGATTTGGAATGTGATTACTCCACCACATATCTGGGGCCTTATTCTCTATTACAATATTGTCATATTTTTAACGAAACTGGCCGAATCCGTAATCTTTTATTACAATATTGGCATTTATTTTACATAAAAATTTAATAATATTGCCAAATGTTCACTGTTTTGTTTTTGAATCGGATTTAACAATATTGTAATAGAGAATAGGGTCCGAGATATGTGAGGCAGTAGATAAAATACTTCTAAAGAGCCCAATGTTCGAACCATCAGGCCACGCCTCGCCAAAACAGCAACAATCTGTATGCACTCGAAATTTTAGTTGTTTTGGCGTGGCGTGGTCGAATGAAGCGCTCATGTATTTGGCCCTTAAAGGTACCAATCCACCAAGGCATTTGCTCACAAGCTTTCGACGTTATAATGAAGCTAAAAGATCATGTTTCAGATATGCATAACTTCGATATGCATTTTCTTGGTGACGTTATTTTGCCCGTGAGGAAATGTTCGTTTGTCTTGGTGGGTTCTTTTTGCCCACTGAGATAAAGGGAACGATGGTACAAGTTTTCGTACAGATAAGGAGTAACGCAGAGTGTCATCGACAAAACTTATGACGTGGGTTGGAGGGGATTGAGAGCAGATCATTAATGAATATTAGAAAGAGATCTGGTGAGAGAATCGACCCAGGGGAACGCCCGCCGAGCTTCAACGCCATTCAGTTATATCTTAATTGAACGGCCAGAAACAAAGCTCTCAAACCACGAGATGTATGTAAGTTAAGTTAGTCAGGTACAGTTTTACAGAAGGCGTCCAAAGTTTCAAGTTTCTGCAAATATGTATGTAGTTTTAAAGAGAGGCGGCTTTTCTCTCCACTCAATCAACTCAGTAATTTGCAACAAATTTTAAGAAAATCACAACCATTAAACAATTTTTTACCTTTGAACCCAAAAAATATTTAAAATGAATGAAAATATTGTAGATATGTATTATAGAACTAGAGAGATTATATGGTTTAGGTGTTTACTAATGGGTCAACACGAAAGAGGCTTTTGTCCGTCTTACTTTGATGTTTGAAAAGGCCTGTTCGCATAATGTCGACGGAATGTTTATGCGCACATTTCCAGCGGCGGTGATATTGAATATCATGAATATCTTTCAATTTTCTACTAATTTATACATACTAGAGTTTTCTATCCTAGATTTTTCTTCGTCTGTGCTTTCTAGGTCTGGTCGTCCCAAGCATGCTTATTGCTACACAATATGTCTACACCTAGAACTCTCTTTGCAACCTGAACATCAAGAACTCCAACTTATTTGCAATATATTTGTCATCACAAAACAAGTGAAGTTTTGTAGCCCCTCACCAGGTCACTAATTATGGGTTTTTACGGCAGGCTTCCAGTTGAATAATGTATCTAGACTGGTTTGTTGTTAATAATTAAAAGATTATTCAGGGTTGAAATCCACTTTTTTACAAGTAATTTTTTTTTAAAAATAGCCGTTTAATAACTACATAGTTATTTTAGCAACGACTTTGACTCTGTATTGTGCTTCCCAACCACTCCCTCACCCTAATCTCAACCATTTTCTCGGAGTATGGCGCGACCTTTTTGCTGTTCGACCAGTGCGGAGGAGTGAGGGGCGGGTCTGATTAAAAACAATAATTACCCTTAATACATTTCAAAAAAAAACTTGCAAAATTAGAGCTGTTCTTCGTTGATTGATTCGACTACCTACTCTTTAGAAACATTAAGTAGGGTTTTAAATTCTGAGTTTCTTATTGTTTTCTATTATTGAAAGCTATATGTATTTTGTTATCTATATTCTATTGTAAGCTATTTATATTTTGAGAAAGTTTACCCAAACTAAATGACTTAAATTTTCTTGATAAGCAATAATAAAATCAATACACAAAAACTAGAATTTTTGTTAAAAAACCCATTTTATTTTTCTCACAATAAAAAAAACACGATGCAAAATTTCCTAGTAAATCTCTCTTCCCATTCATCAATTCATTGATAAATTGCAGCCACCGACCAAGAAATCATCGTAGTTTCAGCCCACCCACCCCCTTCCAAAACAAAACAAAAGGAATACCCGCGCAGGAATCTATTTTTAGATCCGAAACTTTTAGCTTTTCTTCTAACATGCGTCAAGGGCTTTGAAATGCTTTTTTAAATTCAGGCGCAAACCCGTTTTTTTATATTTTACTAAAAAATAACAAAATTAAAAAAATTGTCTATTTTATGATCATTATGCACTAATAAAAAATTAATAATATTAAACTAATGTTGTAAACCCATTCCCATTAATTTTAAAGGTTTACAACAGAAATTCGCAGCCCTAAAACTTAACTCAGTGTAACTACCGCCATCTAACAAGATAACCTGAAAGATGTTTGTCCATATCTACTTACTCTATAATAATCAATGGATTATCTATAAGTAGATACGTAACCTTGTTTGCGGGCTTTGGACATAGATGGCCTTACTTACACTGATTTCAAAAATCCATGTTAAAACTGAGACTCAAGAGCTTTCGAAATATATAAAAGCTGTCTATCGGTTTCGCTGCTTATGTACATTGAACTTTTGAATTCATGTATATAGCAATCGCATGAATTGGGATATATCTACTTGCGATTGCGCCTGCCGTTCTTTGAGGCAAAATTTTCGGAATTTTTGTTGTTGTGTTGCTTAAAAACGATTTTTCAGGTTTAGGGAAAAATTTAGTCGTGGAAGATTTTTATTTTTTTATGAAATCATATTTTTTTGGCTGCAGGTGGATACGGTGCCGCAAATTTTAATTTCTGCTTGGTACAGAATGTAAAAATTTTTCTATTTTCGACCAAAAGTTGAGCCTGAGAAAATTTCAGTAAAAAGTTTTAAATTACATATGGAAGAGGTTTTTATCATATCGAGCCCTTCCCGCCGTTTTATCGTAACCGACAAAAAGTAAATTTTACAGGAGAAGGGTTTTTTTACTTATTTTTGTATCTGTTATTTGTAATGGGCTGAAATTAGTTAGGCTAGTTTATTATCCGATTAATGTCAAAATTGGTGGTATGTTTCGAAGGTTGAATTAACGTCGTTTGCGGTAAAAAACGAATTTTCGAAAAAATCTCGCTTACGATAAAACGGCGGGAAGGGCTCGATATAGTATCCCAGGCAATGAAGTATTTTGCCTCATCATTAAAATTTAATGTTTAATGATATGGGAAAAGTAAAATCTTTCTTTATATAAAACCATTCCATGCTAAACTGTCGCACTTTACTCCAAAAGAATATTTTAAAATTTATAACGCACCAGGAATTGTAAGTGCTTTATAAATATAATAAGTCTTGTGCACTCTCTTCCACACCACCTAAGAGGTCGAGTGCAGGGCGCGTTTTTTTATATCGTGGTGTCCCCAGTAGGCATAATTCACGGCTTTCAATCAAAAAGATCCTTTCGCATTCAGGCATTGCTTTGGATTTAGGACCTTGGCTATAATGATAGATCCACATAATTATATCATCCTGGAACTGTAAATCAATTGAATCCTTCTTTCCAAAATTTACAGACAGCATAACAGGGACAGGCTGAAGTGTACTATAAACCGGCTTTACTTAGTATTAACTAGTTTTGTTAATATTCATCCTCTCATCTTTACAATTTTTCCGCAACTGCTTGTACAGGGTCTGTCATGTATGCTAGGAATCCTAATAGTTTCGCGCTATAAAATTTGTAAATAGAGTTTTACTAACACCCTAAATGTAACAAATCAAAGGCTCCCAGCAGGAAAACTAGCGAGGGGTTACTCAGGTAACCCAAGAATTCATTAATGATTTGTGTAACCGCTTACATGGTAATTGAAAAATTCTACTGCAAATTTAGTAAAATGGAGGTCTTTACATTGTAATGGCTAGGTAAGCGACTAGGTAATGACTTGTGAAATACTTCGTTGGAAATGTGATGTGCTTTTATTATTCTTTGTCTTGTCGAAGCCTCTCTTCTTGAGTTTATTCCGTCCTCCAAATTCGTTCGGTGTGGATCGTGCAGTGCAGTCAAAAAGATATCTTGCTAGTAAAATTCTCACCAAATGTAGCTGAAATGCAATGGTAATTTTGGATAGTAATGTTTTTAATGCTAAAAAGGGTAGCCAGAATTTTATTCTGCGTGCCTTACATGGTAATCTATGTATTCACTTAATACACTTCACCTCTGAAATAAGTCCTCGTTTGTAATGCCTACAGTAAGTACTTACCGCCATAGGACATCCCTATGTAAAAGTAAGCTATTATTTCATCACAAAGGTAATGGGTCCATCTCATTATCACCTCGCTTACCTAGCCATTACATTTCCCGTTGGGTGTAAAAACGGAGAATATTTAAACACTTTTATCAGTTTTATCCCGTAAACTTCCGAAGTTATCGTCGAAGGCGAACTGACAATCAATAAATTTTGGTGCTTCCTGTGTAGATCAACAACTTACTTGCTAAACATACAACATTCTATCGCCACTATCTCAGTACCATCGAAATAAACCCTCTCCTGACTACACGGCAATCTTATTCCCTCAGCACCAAATTAGATAACTCGTCTCACTCCTTCCACCTGCAGCCCTCTTTTCGGGCCCTCTACAAAATAGGAATTCGTTTCTAAAAAATAACAATTGGATTCTGGAATAATCGGTTAGTATTTCCGAGCTCCAACATCCAAGAATTCAAACGCAGAATTCCTCGTCAATTCCACCTCCCAACGATCATAATGGTTAACCTATTCCACCCTTGTACTAATCTTACTGCAAGACAATGAACCATGATATGACAAACTAAATAATGGACTAGTTGTACGAGAGTTATTTTGGGAAATTTGTTCAAAAATCGTACAACATTTTTCAAGTTTTTTTTTTTTTTTTTATTTGATTCAAGGGTGGATTCACCGCATTGAAAAAGAGGTTATAATAAATTTTCCAATTTATTTTTGATATTATTTCATCAAAAATAAAATTTAAAAACATAAAAATATTTGAATCATTTTTCAAATACAACCTGTATTATATGTATTGAAAATGACCTATTTCTTCTTAACAATACCAAGCAACCAACCTGCAATCCGGTAGCAGCAACAATTACCCAAAACGTAGAAAAAAGCTGCTGTATAAAATTTATTTTTAAAATATTACTTCGGCTAGATTAAATAAAAATCAACCACCTTCGCAAATAAATATAAAATAGAGTGCATTTAATTTGATTATTATAATTATCCTTAATAAAAAAAAGAAAAAAAAATTTAAGAAACTCTTTTCTTTACCTTAATATATTGATCAGTTGTGAACACAAAATTAATATAAATACTAAAAAAATCGACAAAAAGGTAAACAATAAGAAGATTTTAAACAATATAAACTTTTAAATCAAAATGGAAAAAATCTCACACATTCCTTAAAGAAAAGCGTGGGAATCGCAAAGTCTCAAATCCGCACTCACTTCCGCGCCGCCGGATCTGGGAATCGAGGCCATAGTTTCAAAATGGTGTTTCGACACCCCTCCCATTCCTTTGCGTTGCAAATGGACTTTTCGCTAACTAATGCAAATCCTTACTAATATTATAAATGCGAAAGTAACTCTGTCTGTCTGTCTGTTATGCTTTCACGCCTAAACCACTAAACCGATTTTGATGAAATTTTCAACAGACATAGTTTAGACCTTGGAGACGGACATAGGCTACTTTTTATGGAGAACAAAAGGGTTGAAGGGGGTGAAATGGGGTTCAATAAGTTGTAAGGGGATTTTTTTTTCTATTGTATAAAAAGTAACTGACTGACAGACAACGCACAACCTAAACCGCTAGAGCTAAAGGGCTGAAATTTTGACTGTGTATCCCTATAATGGCGTGGACATCCACTAAAAAGCGATTTTTCGAAATTCATCCCCTAAGGGGGTGAATTGGGGTTTACCGAAACTGCTGGAGCTTTAGGGTTGAAATTTGGACACTGCATCCCTATACACTCAGAGAAATTTCATACTTTAAAATTAAATGAGAACATATTTAAAATAAAATTCCTCAGAATACTTTAAATTTTTACATTTTCAAAAGTATATGTTTTGATTTGAAAATGGATTTTTCAAGTTAAAAATTTGTTTTTAACTTTTCTCACGGGAGTGTATGAATGCTATGAAATCAAAAATCAGCACTTTTAATTTTAATACAACCTTTCTTAACTTAAAATATTGTTTCGCAAAGCTCTCCACACTTATTGCGAAAAAAGAGTAATGGCCATCGGCAACTGAATTCGTTGTGTTGCGTAGTGGGTGAAAAATCAATTGTTACAACTCAACCCCCGAATGCAAGGCATTACATCGATCATCAGGTTCAACCCTGCATGTAAACGTAGTAAAAGTTGATTTGAAAGGCGTTGCGATATATGACAAGAAATTTTTTGGCATATCTTTTTACTCTGTATGTCATGTTACGACGGAATAAGTTCAGTCGGTCATCGGCGTGTAACAAGTGAGAACTGAAAAGATGGATGAAACTTTGGGAAGTGATATTCTGAGTAATTTTAATAGTGATTTACAGAATAATTTTCTGACTAACGGCACAGAAATTGTATTGATTAACACTGTTTGTGAAAATGAAAGTGAAGACGACAGACAACTGTTAAATCTTTTAGAAGAATTCAATTTAGAAGTGCTTTATTCTGATTTTAAAGGTGTGAGTTTGAAATAAGAAAATATACATCATAAACTAATAATTAAATCAATTGTGAAATCTTTCTAGCAAAAGGGCGTTACATACAAGTCATTAACATATATGAAGAAGGACGATATAGCTGAAATAATAAAACCTTTCGGTCTTCGAATTGAATTCCGTGAAAAGCTGTTCGCATGGAAAAAAAAGAGGTGGGTACATTAAGTGCATTTATATTATATTGTGCAAGTTTAAGATTTCTAACATTTGATTTTATGGAATTATGTTATTTTGTCCGGAAGTTGTAAAAATCCATTTCCAAGAAATATAGCAAATCAAAGTAAAATTTTATATTTAATATTTAACAAATTTAATTCTAATCGTTGTGAATTCAAAAGTGAGCATTTTTATTTCTGCGCCGAACATTTTAAATTTAATATTGAACAAATTTAATTCTAAAGTAATCATTTTGAATTCAAAATGAACATTTTTAATTTAGAGTCGAACATTTTTAATTTAGAGTCGAACATTTTAAATTTAGAGTCGAACATTTTAAATTTAATACTGAGCAAATTTAATTCTAAAGAAATAATTTTGAATTAAAAAGCGAACATATTTAATTTAGAGCCGAACACTTTTAATTTAAAAATATGTCACTTTTCTAATTGAAATGTTCCAATATTTCCTTTACATTTCGACGTTAAATTCAACTTTAATAACTATTTCAGTTTGGAATTGACGGAGACACAATTTCAGTTCAATCTAAAATAAATGAGTGGATTTCAAACAATGAAACTGAAACTTTTTCTAATACCCCAACATCATCCTCGTCACTTAAAAGCACTTCGCATTTACGAAAGGTATACATAAATGAATATTTTATTCATATTTTACATAAGAACTTTATAAAAATATTTCTTTTCTGTAATTATTTAAGTCTGTCGGAACTGTGTTAAATCAAACAGCAAAAGGCAAAAATTTGATAGAGATCTACGAAAATAATTCATCTTTTACTGATAACCAAAGAAATCAAATAGTGGAAGTGATTGTAGAAGATATTGTGTCTTCAAATATTACTCTACGACCTCCTGATTTCGACGTAATTGTTGAAGAAATTATTTTCTTGTTTCCGAATGAAAAGAATTTTACTGTAAGATATTTACATAAAATTTTTCTTATTTATGTCACAAAGAAATTTGTATATTAATTTTTAAGAACTACTACTTCATTCCTAGAGGGCGGAAAAGAAATCCGAGTGGAAAATTGTATGGAAAATACTACAATTATAGAACAAAGAAAAAATTGTTACGTCAATATTCTGGAAAGTCTTCATCTATTACTACAAATCCCGAAAATAGACATGAACCATCACTTGAAGAAATAGATGAATCAATTTCTATAGCTTTAAAAAGTGTTCTGCAGAGGGAAAGTTCTGACTGGTCAGAAATCCTAGACAAGTGGGAAAAAACTTTTGTTTTACGACAAAGCGATGTTAAGAAGTTGTCAGGTACCAAATTTATAGAAGCCTGGCCTAAATTAAGGGATTCCAGAGCATCACAACTGGTATTAAAACACTTTTTAGTATTATATATTAAAATTAAATTATCTTTGTATTACAGATAAATATTGACTTCAAACTTCTATACCCGAATAAGGACCATTTACTTATGAGCAAGTGGGAAACATTCAAGGAAAGGATTAAAATCTACTACGAAACTAATATCCACAATACAGCTTGCAAAAAATTATTTCAAGTTGCAAAAACAACAAAAAATAAAGGTGTATTTTTATTTATGAAATAGAAAAGTTCTAACTGTTTTCTTTTAGATGGTGAAGATTATATATTAACGATTTTGTTGAATTCTGTGCTGCCACCATCTGGGAGATTTAAGAACAACAAAAGTGGAAAAATTACTAAGAAAGCGACCATAGAGGATGCCAACGTCAGCCTAGTCCTTTATTTGTTCTCCATCAACGATTTACAACGGCACATCGCAGAATTAGTTGGCAAGTACTATTCAAATAGTTTAACAATCCAGCCTTTTTTGATAATTGAAGGACCTGAGCGTGACCAACCAAAATCTTTTTATGTGTATTATGATAAAAACTTATATAAATTTAATTCATTTATTGAGAGCTTAGACATTTGCTTTAAAATTTACCAAGTCTTATTCTTGAAATATCCAAAAATTTGTGAGTTACCTTGGTTATTTATTCAAAAATTCTTTTTTGGTATCAGTACTGAATTCGATCAAAAGACAGCTAAACTTTCCTCAATTTTAGGTTTTATGGAACAAAATTAAATACTGTATAACACCGTGTTATATACTTTATTAATACTATTAAGTCTGTATTTAAACATGCATCAATGTTTCAGATGTTTAAAGACTTATTCGTCTCCAAAAATTTTAATTAATCATTGTAAATTTGATCATTTCATTTCTCAAAATGAAGTTCTAAAATGTATGCATTGTAAACAACTTTTCACTAATTATAGCACTTTTAAACGTCATCTAACAAATCATGAAAAGAATAGTCCAATCAATCTACGGAAATTCTCCAGACAATTGAAGGCAGGAAAAAAAAATATGGGCGTGTAGAACACTTAATTTGAAGAATGATAGCGTTTTTTTTTTACGGAACTGCATTGGCGAACTTAACCTAAAAAATTCGCAAAAGTCAAAAAACCGGTTTTTCGCCAATAAAACAAAAAGTTGAGCTCGGATCCGAAAAAGTTAAATTATAAAGTTATAGGTATTAAAATTATCTTTCAATTGATGTGGTACAAAATATTGGTTAGTGTCTTATACATGGAGAAAAATGCTAAAAACCGCTAAAAATCGCTTCTTTTTCTTTTATTTTTTTCTTTTTATTGATGCGACCTAGAAACTTTTTATTTGGTAAAAATGTTGCTTTTGGCAATCTGAAAACTCATTATTTTTTTTGGCTCGAAATTTTGCAAAATATGGGTGAAATTTCGATTTATGTAAAAAAAAGCGTTTTCGTAAAATCCTTCGTCTACAGCTCCTCGACCTCGTAGGACATTTTTTCGAAGCTCTTTTTCTTCGTTAAGAGTTGGACTATCATGCACTAAAAGTTAAAATTGGAGTTTTTCAATTTTATGTACTAAAAACTCCACCGCAAAAAAGACAAGTTTTTTTGCCGCAAAAAGACATGTTTTTTATTTCATTATTTTTCGACTCTAACCTACTATTTAATAAAAGTTTATATTCTTTTTAGAGAATAAATAGGTAATTTGGTCATACAGTAGGTTAGAGTCGAAAAATAATGAAATAAAAAACATGTCTTTTTGCGGCAAAAAAACTTGTCTTTTTTGCGGTGGAGTTTTTAGTACATAAAATTGAAAAACTCCAATTTTAACTTATAGTGCATGATAGTCCAACTCTTAACGAAGAAAAAGAGCTTCGAAAAAATGTCCTACGAGGTCGAGGAGCTGTAGACGAAGGATTTTACGAAAACGCTTTTTTTTACATAAATCGAAATTTCACCCATATTTTGCAAAATTTCGAGCCAAAAAAAATAATGAGTTTTCAGATTGCCAAAAGCAACATTTTTACCAAATAAAAAGTTTCTAGGTCGCATCAATAAAAAGAAAAAAATAAAAGAAAAAGAAGCGATTTTTAGCGGTTTTTAGCATTTTTCTCCATGTATAAGACACTAACCAATATTTTGTACCACATCAATTGAAAGATAATTTTAATACCTATAACTTTATAATTTAACTTTTTCGGATCCGAGCTCAACTTTTTGTTTTATTGGCGAAAAACCGGTTTTTTGACTTTTGCGAATTTTTTAGGTTAAGTTCGCCAATGCAGTTCCGTAAAAAAAAAACGCTATCATTCTTCAAATAAAGTGTTCTACACGCCCATATTTTTTATTTCCTGCCTTCAATTGTCTGGAAATTAACATGGTGATTCCGTAGATTGATTGGACTAGAATGGGGAAATTCCAAATCAGGAGATAAAAGTTGGGGAAAATATGCTCAACTTTATTGAACCTGTTTTGGAAAATAGAAACAGGCTTGCTTCTGATATGCTTTCAGAGTCACCCACTGATAATAACAACGATGTAACATACAATATCGACAGTACTTTACAAAATTTAAAAATAGAAGCTATTAAATTATCTTTGAAGTTGCATTCAAAAGGTTCGATGCCGCGCGCAGAGGTTATTACAATTGAAAACATTATTACTGACCTATTATCATCCTTATCAAACTGCATAAAATTAGTTGTTAATAGTTCTTCTGCAAATGCACTGAATGAAGATTTAGATCGCATTTTAAATTTTAGCGAAAAACCATTTCAAGATATAAATACCGAACATAAATTTTTGAAAGTTCTAAGAGAAATGAAACTTTATGAACCTCCCAATTCTGTTATTATAAGAAATGAAGTTTCCGAAAGGATCATTCAAGGAAATCCAACATTAGCTCCAAAACCTTACACTTTTGAAATAATGCCCTAACGTTTTAAATTTAAATCTCTTTTTGAATTACCTGGTGTACTACAAGAAACTTTAGAAAATACTAGGAATCTGCTTGAAGAAAATGAAATTACTAATTTTGCGAATGGCGAAATATTTAAATTAAAGAAACAAAAAATTCGTTCTGAGAATGTTATACCATATAACTTATATTTCGATGATTTTCAGATTAATAACGCCCTTGGCAGCCATACATTTTCTATTTGCGGGTGTTATTACAATTTCCCAACAATTCCACAGTACCTTCTCTCTAAATTAGATTTCATTTTTACTGCTGGTTTTATAGCCACAAATCATTTAAAAGACTGTGGTAACGAAGCATCTTTTTATCATCTGATAGAAGAGTTGAAAGTTTTGGAAGAAGGAATTATTATTCAAGTACAACAAAAGACCATAAAAGTGCATTTTATACTAGGATTAGTAGTTGGGGACAATTTAGGACTTAATAGTGTTTTAGGATTTATACAATCATTTAATAGCAAACGATACTGTCGGTCTTGCAGAAGAGCGAGACAACAAATGCAAATTGATACGATTGAAAATGCAAATTTTCTACGAAATATTCAAAATTACGAAGATGATCTTTCAAAAAATGATTTTCAAGAAACTGGTGTAAAAGAAAATTGTATTTTTAATTCATTAAAAACATTTCATGTGGCTGAAAATTTCTACTTCGATTTAATGCACGACATTGCGGAGGGAGTATGTGTATACAATGTGTGCAACGTGTTGATAGGTTTGATCGATGATAACATAATTTCTTTACATGATATAAACAGTAGAAAACAACTTTTTCCTTTAGGTGATACTAATGTCGGTAATACATCTCAAGCATTGAAAATCGAAAGATTAAAGTCCTTTAATTTGAAAATGACTGCTAGTGAGGTCTTGTGTTTTGTAAACTTTTTACCTTTGATGATAGGAGACTTAATTCCCCGAGGAAACAAACACTGGAATTTTCTCATTTTAATAATAAAAATATTGGACATATTGTTCAAAACATGTTTTTCTAGTAATGACAAATGAACTGACGAATCTAATAGAAAAACATAACAAAGTGTTTACCAAAAATTATGGACCTTTAAAGCCGAAACACCATTTTTTATTGCACTACCCTCGAGCAATAAAAATGTGTGGTCCTCTCAAAAATATTTGGTCTATGCGTTTCGAGGCAAAGCATAAAGAACAAAAAATGTACTTCAACAGCATTACATCTAGGATTAATCGTGCACATTCAGCGGCTATGAAGAGTTGTTTATCCAATGCATATTTTTTAATTAAGTATAAGAACGGTTTTCCACCACTTTATAATTATGACAATTTTAAAATACTAGACTTAAGAAAAGAAGAATATTTTTTCAGAATAGTAGTCCAGTTGCCAGAGTCAAATTTAGACTGAAAGCCAGCACAAAATGTGATATGGCTGAAAATTGGGTCATAGGTACTTTTTGGGGTGTAGAACACAATAAAAAAACCTTTGCTGCTCTAAAGTGTATGCTAACTTCACAATTTCGAAAACAAATTCGAAAATGCGGTTTTCGCATTATATCTCGAAAAAGAAAAAAAAAATCGAAAAACTAATATCACCACGTGAAAGAGCGGAAAATTCTACTAAAAGATATGTTATAACTTATTAAAAAAATGTTTGTTTATTATTATAAAAAATTATTACAAATAAGAAAGCGAGTTCGAAAATTTGACGCGCGCCAAATCCCAGAATTCAAATATTCAAGCGAGGCGTTCGGGGAAAAACTGAAATATCTTTGCCTAAAATCCACCAACAACAAAAAACAAAAAAAGCATTTTAAAGAGGACACTCTAAGCTTTTTAAGGAAGTCATTAGTTTTTAATTTTATTGTTTTTTTCCCATAGAAAAGTTGACCGGAAGTTATAATTTTTAAGATTTTTACTGATTTTTATAAAACTGATTCCTGCAACTTAAAGTTAAGCTTTAAAAAATTACTAAATATATAAAATGAAAGATAAAATCCTGAGCTTTAAGAATATATTATTCATTTTTTGATTAAGCATTCAGGTTAAAAGCAAACATTAATTAAAAACGCGTTAAAAAGTGCTTTGAAATATCATGAAGAAAAGACGCGCGCAGCGACGCCGTCAGCTGTGTTTTTGGAGCGCGTCTTTTGCTGCTGAAAATATTGCATGTCTTTATTATTGCGCAGCAAAACAAACACGGCTCAAAAAACACTCATTGCTGCCGGCGTCGCTGCGCGCGTCTTTTTCTTCATGCTCTTTGTTTTTAACGCGTTTTTAATTAATGTTTGCTTTTAACCTGAATGCTTAATCCAAAAATGAATAATATATTCTTAAAGCTCAGGATTTTATCTTTCATTTTATATATTTAGTAATTTTTTAAAGCTTAACTTTAAGTTGCAGGAATCAGTTTTATAAAAATCAGTAAAAATCTTAAAAATTATAACTTCCGGTCAACTTTTCTATGGGAAAAAAAGAATAAAATTAAAAACTAATGACTTCCTTAAAAAGCTTAGAGTGTCCTCTTTAAAATGCTTTTTTTGTTTTTTGTTGTTGGTGGATTTTAGGCAAAGATATTTCAGTTTTTCCCCGAACGCCTCGCTTGAATATTTGAATTCTGGGATTTGGCGCGCGTCGAATTTTCGAACTCGCTTTCTGATTTGTAATAATTTTTTATAATAATAAACAAACATTTTTTTAATAAGTTATAACATATCTTTTAGTAGAATTTTCCGCTCTTTCACGTGGTGATATTAGTTTTTCGATTTTTTTTTCTTTTTCGAGATATAATGCGAAAACCACATTTTCGAATTTGTTTTCGAAATTGTGAAGTTAGCATACACTTTAGAGCAGCAAAGGTTTTTTTATTGTGTTCTACACCCCAAAAAGTACCTATGACCCAATTTTCAGCCATATCACATTTTGTGCTGGGTCAAAGTCTCCGACAACTGGACTATAGATAAACTTGATGGTTTTGATTACAGTTGTGCCAAAATTTCAGAATTAATAACATTTAAAGGAACAGTTTATAAGGCAAATAATTATTTAGCAATTGGCAAAGGAAGTATATATGAATTATACAAAATTAAGTTTTTTATTATAGAAATGAGTGAAATTTATGTTTTTTGTAATCCCATAGAAATTAGAACATTTGATAATCATTTTCAATCCTTTCAGATTGGAAGAAAAATTGATGAAATAAAAATGATAAAAATTGTTTCCTTTACAAGTTTGCCTATGAATATACACCAAATAAATAACGGTAAAACTTACGTTAGAAATAAGAATTTGTAATTACCTATACGGAAAAACCTAAGAATTTCTAAAATTATAACTGGAAATTTGCTTTGTTTTAAGAAATAATCTCTCTTACTAATATTTACTTAAAAGGACTTTATTTGGATTCAATAAAAATGGCAAGCTGTATTTTATTGCATGTCAAATAATGTGTATATATTAACTATGATAAAATTTTTATATAATGTATATGTGGATAAATATATGTATGTGAATAAGTAATATGTATGCTTAAATTAAAAACGCAGGTTCTTAATTCAAATACACTATTTTCGAATAAAAAATTTTTCTCTTTTATTTCAACACCCTACGTTTTTTAATAAATATGGCTGACTATATAATTAAAAATTTCCCATTTTTAAATTAAAATTGAAATTAAAAATTCGTTTCTTTATTCAAATATACTATTTTTGAATGAAGAATTTTTCGCTCTTATTTCAGCATTCTGCATTTTGAAACAACATTACTTTATAATT
This sequence comes from Thereva unica, assembly GCA_949987705.1. Classification (NCBI taxonomy): domain Eukaryota; kingdom Metazoa; phylum Arthropoda; class Insecta; order Diptera; family Therevidae; genus Thereva; species Thereva unica. The sequence continues at coordinate 57,376,250 of OX465284.1, forward strand.
AAAAAATTTCCATTTTTAAATTAAAAGTGCTATAGTTTTAAATAAAAAAACTGACTCTTGATTCAAAATAGCTCATTATTAAATTAAAATCTTCACGTTTTACATTTTACAATTCTTTCTTATTGAATCGAAAATATTATCTTTACAAATTAAAATGGATAATTGAAAATTAAAAATGGAATACTTTCACAAATTACTCAAAAATTTTCATTTTTAAATCAAAGATTTTCAAGGTTAGCTCTCTTTTGTGTTTGAAAATTTTTAATTCAAAAGTGTTTCCAAATAATTTTAAAGTATTTTTCTCTCAGTGTAATGGCGTGGACATCCACTATAAAGCGATTTTTCGAAATTCATCCCCTAAGGGGGTGAAATGGGGTTTATCCAAACCGCTGGAGCTATAGGGCTGAAATTTTTACAGTGCATCCCCTTAATGACGTTGACATCCACTAAAAAGCGATTTTTCGAAATTCATCCCCTAATGGGGTGAAATGGGGTTAACCCACACCACTGAAGCTGGAGGGCTCTAATTTTGACCGTGCATCACTATAATGACGTGGGCATCCACTTAGGGGTGATTGAAATTTATCCCCTAAAGGGGTTAAATGGGGTTAAGCCAAACCACTATAGCTAAACGGCTGAAATTTTGACAATGCATCTCTATAATGACGTGGACATTTACTAAGAAGCGATTTTTCGAAATTCATCCCCTACAGGGGTAAAATTTGGTTTACCAAACTACTCGAGCTACAGGGTTGAAAATTGGACAGTGCATCCCTATAATGACATGGACATCCACTAAGAGGCGATTACTCGAAATTCATCCCCTAAGGGGATGAAATGGGGTTAACCCAAACCTCTGAAGCTGAAAGGCTGGAATTTTGACAGTGCATCCCTATAATCACGTAGAAATGAATGACTCGAAATTCACTTTATTTAATATTCATTTGTGATTGCTTCATAATTTCTTACATCCACGTAAATAGGCGAACAAACTTAACGAACGTTCGTCAAACCCTAAAATGTCACTTTTCTTGATGACATATACATGCCAATCTACTTTAAAACTTGCAGATTTGTTGAGCAGAGGTGATATTCGCAGCAATTTATTTACCATATTTATTAAAAAAATGCACTATAATAAACCCTTTTTAGGGATAATAACAGCTGACTTTTTTGTTGGTTTTTTTAAGGAAAACATTGCACATAATAAACAGTTTTTAAAGGCGTTGCAAGGCACGCGGGTTTTATGCTGGGAAGTCTCATAAAATCAAAAAGTCCGAAATCTGAAAAATCATGAGATTCGATATCTCAAATTTGTATACGGCACCGCGCCCCAGCCAAAATAAATTCAACTTCATTTTAATGTTCCAAGAAAATACCTTCTTATGTACACATTATTTCCATCATCGATAACCCTCAGCTTTTGTATTATGTATTATCGAAACTCCAAACCAAAGCTTCCAAATCTTGCAAGTTTTACCGAAAGCACAAACCGCAAAAAGAAAACAGACGCTAGTGCCGCCAAACATCAACACCCGCCATCCTCACAGGTACCATGATTACGCATCTACTTATAGATAATCAATGCGTGAACTCAAATTCAACGTCGTAGAAATTAATGTCGTTTTCATAAAGCGTCGATGTCGACGTCGAGTGTCGAATTGCGTGAACTGGCCCCAGGTCAACTTGGGAATGAAGGATTAAATGACTGGCAACATGCTAGTCCCCGGTTAAAAAAACATGAAACCTCCAACAGTCATTTTAAAGCAATCGGCCTTTGGCATGAAGCAAGTACACGAATTTTGAAAAAGTCATCCGTAAATAAATAAAGTCAGGAAATATATTTAGCGGAGAAACAAAAATGGCGAAATATTCTAGATAGAATCATATCTATAATAAAATACTTAGCAGAACATAATTTGGCACTAAGGAGTTCATCTGACCAATTATATTCGGAAAACAACGGCAATTTTTTAGGCCTTGTTGAGCTTTTGGCAAAGTTCGATCCTATTCTTAAGGAACATATCGATACAGCAGTAACACGTAAACATAGAAAACACCATTACCTAAGCAAACAAATCCAGAACGAAATAATTTCTTTAATGGGCAATAGAATTATTCACGCAATAGCTGAAAGAGTGCAAACTTCAAAATATTATTCGGTGATTTTGGATTGTACTCCTGACTTGTCTCATGAAGAACAACTGTCATGCATTTTACGATATGCTTACGTATCAGATGATAACGCGGTCGAAATACATGAAAGTTTTACTGGATTTTTAATTGTAAAAGATTGTACTGGTGCAGGTTTAGCTGAAACATTAGTGTCACACTTAGAACATTTGGGTCTCAAAATATCCAATTGCAGAGGCCAAGCTTACGACAACGGGGCAAACATGAAGGGTTTTAAGTCTGGAGTGCAAGCTCAAATAATAAAACACAATCCACGAGCTTTTTTTACACCTTGTGGATATCATAATTTAAACCTTTTGTTGGAGGATATTGCGCGGGTATCACCTAAAGCAGTTTCCTATTTTGGAATTGTTCAACGTATTTATAGGTTTCTTTCTGCTTCTAATTATAGATACGACGTCGCAAAAAAATATTTATCAATTACACCAAAAGCATTATCGGAAACTCTTTGGGAATGTCGTGTCGAAAGTATTAAGGCAATTAGATTTCAAATTAAAGAAATTCTTCAGGTATTTAAAGAAATTAAAGAAAATTCTAAGGATCCTAAAAGTGTGAGTGAAGCGAATTCTTTACTAAAAGTAATCGGTTCTTTTCCTTTTATTCTTTCTAATATAATGTGGTATGAGATGTTAGTTGAAGTAAACAGAGTAAGCAAAATTATGCAAGAAAGGGATATGCAAATGGATGTAGCTCTATCACATTTGGACAATCTCAATAAAATGTTAAAGAATTTTAGAATTACTGGATATGAATCTAGCTTAAAATTGGCGAAGAAGATTGCTGCGGAAAATGGAATTGAACCTTTATTTCCAAAAAAAAGATCCTTGAAAGTAAAAAGACAATTTAAATATGAAAGCATGGATGAAAGTGTATCTGATGAAGAAGATAAATACCATGTCGATTATTTTCTTTTAATAGTGGATCGTGCAATTGAATCCTTTAACCAAAGATTTGAATTATTCGAAACTCATCGATAATTATTTGGATTTTTATATAATTTTAAAAATCTTTGTGCAATTTCGAATGAAGATTTATTAAAAAACTGTATGGACCTTCACACAATATTAAAGGATGACAGTAGTTGTGATATAGATGGTGTTGAGCTCTATGAAGAACTGAAATCATTAATTACAATAGTTAAAGATGAATGCAATTCTTTGTTGGATATTCTTGAGTATCAGAAATAAACTTAATTTTGTCAATCCCAATACATTCATTGCTATAAGAATTTTACTCACCCTTCCAGTAACTGTTGCTTCCGCAGAGCGTAGTTTTTCTAAATTAAAACTAATTAAAAATTACCTACGCTCGACTATGTCGCAACAGAGACTAATTGGGCTAACGTTAATTTCATTTGAAAAAAGCATTTGTAATAGGATAGATTTTTCACAATTTATAGGCGATTTTGCTGCGAAAAGAGAACGCAGCATTAAAATAAATTAAAATATGAAGGTTTTTTTTTGGTTTCTCTTAACATAGTTTCGTTAATTTTGAATTTTCTGTGCTTTTACTTTTATATTTCCTTTTTTATTAGCTAGTACATGTGTATATTTATAATGAATAAATAAAAGTTATATATCTTGGCCCCGCATTTATTTTTGCACACAGCCCTGCAAACCTTAAGACCGGCTCTGTCTATCACACGCCAACCAATGGCGTCACGTTAATTCCAAGGGCAACCAGCTGACCTCTTAACAAGAGGGATAACACCTGAAGAATTAAGAACTGCGCCTTATGGTTTTATGGACCATTCTTCCTGCACGGAGATGAAGCTCTTTGGCCCCAACCATATCGCGGCAACACCGAAAATACGCTGGAGAAGAAACGGACGACTCTACCAGTGACTACAACCACCAGCTGTGAAAATCATTTTGTATATGACATCGACCATCGCAATTCATTCGCAAGGTTAAAGAGAGTTACGGCATATATTTTGCACTTGCAGACCGTCTCAGAAAAAGGAAGACCACCAACAACCATTTCAAGGGACCATCATCGCAGGAGCTTCATCAAGCACTCCTAACCGTCATCACAGGGGTTCAAGGAGATCACTTCAAGGAAGAAATACAGCATCTAAGACAAGCCAAAGAGCTAAAGAAAAATAGTGCTCTAAATAGTCTCGCTCCTTTCATAGACGACAAAGGAATTTTGAGAGTGGGCGGGCGTTTGCAGGCGGCAGACCTCCCGTATGATGCAAGACATCCCATCCTGCTCCCTTTATCGCATGCATTCACAAAACTACTGATGTCAGATATCCATATTCAACAACTGCGCGTTGGGCCCCAAACCTTGTTGGCCATCACCAGGCAACAATTTTGGCCCATAAAGGGTAAGACCCTAGCCAGATCAGTAGTTCAGCGTACGGTGCCCAAGAGCCAAACCACACATGTTTTCCCAAATGATGGGAAATTTGCCGCCACATCGGGTCCAACTTGCCAGGCCGTTTGTAAATACTGGCGTCGACTTCTGCGGTCCTATATGGACTCACTACAAAATACGAGGCAAACGGCCTCACAAATCATACATCGCAGTCTTTTGCTGTTTCGCCACCAAGGCGACCCATCTAGAAGTGACGACACAAGCCTTCATTGGCCCTCTAAAACGCTTCATCGCCAGACGGGGATATTGCCGAAATATCTACTGCGACAATGCAACCAATTTTGTGGGCGCTAAAAACGAGCTGAAGGAACTGCGAGACTCAGTGCATTCTAGTGGAGCCAAATCGGAAATCGATGCTGCTTGCGGAACTCACGGAACCGATTTCCATTTCATTCCACCACGTGCGCCACGTGGAAACGATGGTCTCTGGGAGGCCGCCGTTAAATCCGCCAAGCACCTATTGACACGAACTTTGGGCAGTGCATCACTAACATACGAAGAGCTTGAGACAGTGGTAGTTCAACTTGAATCCATTCTGAGCTCGAGGCCACTAACATCACTGACATATAGTAATGGACTGCTGATTGACAATGCTGAAAGGCACCATTTTTCTCCAGAAATAGATAACCTTTTTCATGTAAACAAAAATTTTTTCTTCGAATTTAGGCGAAAATAAGTGATAAGATGTCTGTTATAATTAATAGAAATTAATTTCCATCACTCATTTCTATTTATTAGCATTTTTTTCATTAAATAAATGTATTTATTCCAAAACTGTGACAATTATTTTCCCTGTTTAACGGATTTTTTAAAATAGCTCAAGAGTGAGGCAGAAGAACGAAAACCATACCTGTCTATTTTTTTCTTATTATGTTTACATCGCTGATATGCGCTGACGATTACAGTTCATAGGAATTTAACGTGGGAGCGAGTCAGCAATAGTTCTTGGTGCCACTGTTTTGTATGGGATTTTGCTTATTTAGCAGTCCATTACTATATGTCAGTGACTAACATCCATGTCATCAAATCCAAACGATCTATCAGCCTTGACTCCGGGTCATTTCCTCATCGGGGAGCCGCACACCAGCACCATTGACCCAGAAGCAGAGCCCAGAAACGTCACGCTCCCAACACGCTGAAAGTTGATCGCTCATCTCAAGAACGAATTTTGAAAGCGATGGTCACGCGAATATTTGAACGAATTACAGCAGCGTAGTAAGTGGACACACGGCAGTCCGAATGTTCAACCAGATACTTTAGTTATCATCAAGGAAGACAACATACCTTCGTTAAAATGGCCTCTCGGTAGAATCATCAAGGTCATTAAAGGAAACGATGGACTCGCACGAGTTGCTGACATCCGAGTTAAGGGAAATATTATACGAAGACCCATCCACAAGCTTGCACCACTCCCAATCCAAACGGAAGGTACGCCAGCTGATAATTAAAATTAAGGCAAAATGCAACCACACATTCTTTTCATGATAAGAATTACTTCTAGAAATTGCATTTATCACGAAGATGGGCTCAGATTACGTCTGCTGTTATCTGAGCCTTTGAGTTCTAAGGAAAGAAACAAATGTCTAATTTGCATTGTTGCAGTTTTTTATCGTTGGAAAATTTTTTATTTTGTCGTCCGAAAATATTTTTATTCATGTCAATGTTTTTTTTTGTTTGTTGTTGTTTTGTAAGGTATATATAAAGTCAGGGTAACAATAAATTTTCTCAGTTGTCAATCAACGTTGAAGGTGTTTCTTTAAATTAATCCCTTTTTTGAAAGCTTCTTTTTGAATTAGGTGCACTGGTACATAGAACCAGCTGCACTCACAACATTTGGCAAAGGTACCAAGAACCTTAGCTAATCTTAACTATATGCAACAATAATTGGTCAAGGTATCAAGAACCTTGGCCAAATAAACAAACAGTATAAGAGCAAAAGAGCTCTACAATGATTTCATAGGACACAAATGGAAAAATAAACAAGATATTGTATTCATTTTAATCTTCCTCATCTTCTATCGCACCTTGTGATAGATTACGGTAAAAATTAAAATAGTCCCTACTTAATGCTGGTGGGTTTGTAGAAAACAAAGCCATTAAATCTGTGTATTTGGCCTTACTTATTGGATGACCTCGAGGGTAACAAGGCAGTAAACTGGTCGACTGTTTACGTAGACTCTTTTTTTACAATCCACTCTCCTAAAAGTACTTTCCTCAAAAGACTCCTTGCACTCATATTAATAGACATTCTCTTTCTTGAATTGAGACCAAGACAGCCTTTGAAACGGAACTGGTTTGTTATTAATGTCTGCTTTTCTCATGTTTAGGTGAGTGGTGGCAAATGCCTTCCAATCAAAGAAATCATTGCCATAAATATCATGCACGGTATAAGGCTTGTCTCCTTTTTTCCTAGCACCTCTTGCGATAGTTTTCCAATCTCCTGGTCAAAGTGCTTTGCTTTTTAAACTCTGTACCAATAGCCGAGTGCATAGAATAACACTCCATCTCACTGTGACCAGGTACTAAAAATTTGATATGGATCATTTTTAAATTTTCAATTACTTGTCCTGAGTGAAGGCACATTGCAACAACATACTGATTAAGAGTTTGTCGCCCACAACGATCACTGAAACATCTTACTTCTTCTACAGAATGCGGAAGGGATTGGAAATAACGAAATAGGAGAGTAGCTATTTCACAACTACCTCTACCTCCTTCTCCTTCATGCCACATAAAACAGTCGCCTTGTTTTGTAATAACATTGTAAATTGTGAAGTTATAGGTGGCTAATCGGAGCTTATAAAATAGTGCATTATTGGTGGGGTCACTTGGGCAAAGCAAAACTTGTTGCAAATCAAAATTGCAGCTGACAATTTTACCTGTGGAAACAGCAGCATCATCCTTGTCCAAACGTTTAGCTTCTCTACTGATGTTTTTTAAATTTTGATGAACATCATAATTTTTCTTCATTTCTTCTGTTGGATTATCTTCCCTATAAAAGGCCAGACATAGCCCACATTGGGCCTTTTTTGGTCTGTGAAACCCTAGATTAAAGTTATCCTTAAAAATATTCCGATATGCGGATAACTTTCCTGTTGCCTTTAAGTTTTCTTGCCCCATTGAATGTACATCCTGTACATAGTGGATAAATTTAATGAAGAGTCCAAGTATTTTCGTGTAGTGTCAGCTCTACAGTAATGGGATGGTACACATGGAAAACTTTGTATGTGTGACATTATGTCTTGGACTATAGCAGGTGGCAAGGTGTTACTCCTTCCCATTCCCCGTCCATCACATCCTCCTATATATTCTTTTGATCTTTTTCTCAGAGCAATGTCCAATGGTAGTGTGTTCAGGAACATAGGTTTGCAAACTCTTTGTCTTTTTCCTTCAATTGGAAGAAAATAGTTCATTGAGTAATTCCTTCTGGACTCGTGTTGAGTTGTTTTAACTTTTTTCACAAACTTTTCGGAATTACCATGAATAAAATCTCGTTGGCGGGCATAGTCACCTAGATCATAATAGCTGTTAAAAATTTGAAGTCTCTTAGTTTCAGATATGGTAAAGCACTTTAATCGGCAGGTCTTCTTGCAAGGGGGTCCAATTTGGGAAGCTGGTCTCATTACCCCTTTTGTTGAAAGGTATTCTTTTCCTTTCAGCCTATTATTTTTTCGGATATTCCTTGGCCATGTGTCTGGGCGCCTTCGTTTTCTTGGTGGCTTATTGGTACATTGTGGATGTTCCTCCATTCCTGTTAATTGACAGTCCGAGGAAGTAGTTGTGGTACTTGCTTTGTCTGAATCTAGTGAGCTATAACTAGGGACGTACTCAGATTCATCAAGAGAGAAATCAATGAGGCAATCATAACCACTGAAATTTTGGTAATCTTAGAGATGATTTCCTTTCTGATTGAGACTGGGATCTAAACAAATTTTTATTAGTGTAGTAAATGAAAGTAATATGAATTCTTAATCATAAAACTAACCTTTGTCTTTCTCTAACATAATCACATCACGACTCGGTCCGGGCATTGTTGTCTGCTTTTTTATTGACTCTTGAGTGTTTAATGAATCCTCCTCCCGGTCAACGGAAATTAATTGTATTTGCTTACCTTCAGCTGACACTATTTTCCACTTAAGAATAGCTTGACGTGGCAGTGTAACTACGAATGCAAACGGCAGAACTAATCCAGTAAACCAAACTTTTCAATATGTTAACGAATTCGTCCCCCTCTTCGTAAAGTTTGTCCGAATGCGCAACTGATTTCCTAACTAATTCTTAGAACCTCTTTAGACAAATTCGTTTCAAAGCCAATAGGAAACTTAACAAGGAATTCGGAAAGCTTTTTTCAGTAATAAAAGCTTCAGCTTCCTATAGATCGTTTACACTAATTTGCGCAACTGGCCTATTTTCAGTTAATCATTTCTAACATACAAATAAAAATTTATTTTTTATGCAATAAGCGGGTAACTTTAGTTACCTATTTTTAGCATCATTAATAGAACTCCACGAATTCTGTAAAAAATAGATTTCTAGAGTTATGTAACATGATAATAAGTGCGGTATTTTCATTTGTCCATTTTTTACATTGTCTAATAGATGTCGCTAGTTTGCTTTCACAAGTTGCCCGACTTTTGCATTAAATACTTCTTGATATCGACTACATTAAACTATAGATAACTCAAAATCACAAAATTTGGAGTTACCTAGTTCTTACAATCAGGCGGCGAAATGTTGTCTGAGCATTAAATTTATACTGGATACTCAGAATAATGAGTTCTACGCTGTGCGGGGTTTAATAGATTGTATAAATTCTTATACATATTCTGAATGAGAGTTTTGTGTGCAAATGATTCCACCTTGCAACTTGAGCAGCTTTTGCTTGAAACTTTTTTCACGAAAGCCTACCCTTCAGGATATATCGGACCGTTGCCGGACTTCTACCGAACCATGCATATATATGTCATGTAAAAATTTTCTTACTGTTATCTACTGTCTTAGATAAACAACTTCTTTCAAAATAAGCAAAAAAATTGAAACCACTGAAAGATTAACCTATTTCTATTTGCGATTCGCAGGCAATAATTGTGCTTTGATGTATTAGATAAATGTATTCAGAAAATCGGACAATATTCTGTTCAGATAGGACAGAACTATTAACTTTAATACTCCTCATTTTAATCTGGTCTAACTTAATCGCATAAAATGGCGGTCATTTCAAATTTTAGATAACAAATGCATTTTTAGCCAATGGGTTCAGTATTTTGACACATATTTTTAATGGTCTTTTTAAAACATCAAAAAGTATATTTTCTGAGAGTTTGATGCGAATTGGTCTAGTTGACCGTCTTGGGCTCTAAAATGAAAAAGAATGTGTTTTTTCTTGTTTTTCAGTTTTTTAGTTATGTACGTATTTCAGAGACTTGAAACCTAAATCAATAAAAGTTGAAGCCAAAAGCAACAATTTCATTACAAAGACACTAGTTTTTAGTTTGCCCCAATCCGACTTTTAGAACCGGATTTATTCATATTTTAAGCTCGAAAAGCGCACATAAAAACTTTAATTATTGTTTATAACAAAAGTAGCACAAGGTACAAAACTTATGAATACACCCCTGGTGGTACCCCAACAGGATAAAATCATAACCTTGCAGATACCAGGTGTAGCGGTTGCTACTTGTTATTAATTTATGTAGCGGTTGCTACTTGTTATTAATTTATGTTCGTTATTGTAGCAAGTTTATTCAACACTCAATTCAGTTCCTGTACTAGTAACTTTTTAGTACTGTCATACTAATACGTCAAAAATTATATTTTCACTTCTACTTAGGAATACACTTTAGGAATACTGAATCAGATATCACATACACATAAAACGATTTTCAAAAACATAAACACACAAAAGTTGTCATGTAAAATAAAAAAAAATGTAATAGTAGTTAACTAGTAATGTATTAGTAGTTAAAGGGGCACCCCTAAGGTTTAAGTCCTTCAAGAGGGTTAAAAATTTTCCAAATGTTTTAATAATATTTCATCAAATATAAAAGTTTAATGCAAGCAAAGCAATAAATTTCAATTTGTTCCAATTACAATTTTAATGTGGGGGTAGTTTTACCCCCTTAAGAGTTGAAAATAATAATTTGCTGATAATACCTTTTGAACCAAATTTCAAACAAAAAGCAAAAAAAAATGCTTGCAATTTTTTTTATATTAAGTTGTTTTTATTATAGTAGGGATAGTTTTAACCCCTTAAGGGTTGAAAATAATTTATTTTTGCCGTGAGTCTTCATAGATTACACTCCTCGAAAAAAATTTCGAATATTGCATTGAGAACAGGGCCAAATCAGTATTTGTTTATAAAAAAATGATAAAAATCAGTAGCAATAATAAATTATTATGTTGTTCCGCACACTAAAGTAAATCGTATTTATTTCACATCATTTTCCCTAATTTTCAATAATTTTCATCGTATCGTTTACGAGAAAATAATTTTACAATCAATCGATGCCAAAATATTCAATCCACCATTATTCATAAACAAATTATTTTTTTCCAAAAATATTCATGGCGTGACTTGAGACTACCAAGTAGATTATTTTTTGCAGCTTGGTTTTAATTTTGCTTTCAACGTCGAAAATCATGAGCTCACTTGAGAAATTTCTTACTCAGAGTTAGAATTTTGAATTATTCAAATCTCCTTAATTAAGTCCATTTTCTTTTACGTAATAATTTGTAAAAGTATTCAAGTTTGTAAAAGATTTATCAGTATAAAAGATTTAATATAAAATAAAAAATATCGAAAGTTTCAAATAAAATAATTCTATATTTATACAAATAAATGAAGTGTTCAATTTTAAATTAATAATTTGTGGGACTAAAGAATAATAATTACCCATCGCGCTTCATACTGGTGACCCCGAAAAAGAATTTAATTTCAAGAAAGAAGAATTTAATTTGAAGAAAGAAGAATTTAATTTGAAGAAAGAAGAAAGAAAATTAAATTTTTTAGACGAAATTTTGAAGAAAGAAGATAGAAGAAACCTCAAGAATCCGATTCAAGACACAAAATTTTAAAATTTTTTGAAAAGGGAAGTCAATTTTAATTAAATTAAATATTTTTCCTTTAAATTTAATCTTAATTAAATTAAATATTTTTCTTTTAATTTTTCTAAAATATTGTACAAAATAATACTTCAAACATAAAACTTACAACAGTAACACTTTTTCTTAATAGTGAAAATACAATTTTTCTATTATTTTCGATTTTAAATGAATATTTTTCATTTTTATTAATCGAAAAACTTTATTTTAAATTTTGTTTTAACGTCTATCAACGCGAACGTACACGAACTTCTTTTTCGTAAAAGTATCGAAGTTTAAAGTTAAAACTTGAATTTCTTGTTACGCAAAAGTGAATACGTTGTGAACAATATGAGTGTGGACATATCAATGCTTCTGCAGTTAAACTACCAACCTTCTGGTCCCCTTGTCCAGAAGCATGGTTTGTCATTGCAGAAAGCCAGTTTTCTTCCAAACACATTAGGCAAGATGAAACAAAATATGAACATATTATACAATCTTTACCTCTGGATGTTAACATCAATGTTAGATGTTATCCAAAATCCACCTCAAGAAAATAAAATTGAAACATTGAAGAGAACCCTCACTCAGCGATTCACCGAATCAGAAGAAAAGAAACTGGAACATCTTCTTTGTAATACCGAAATGGGAGATAAAAGACCATCTGAATTTTATAGGTCGATGGAAATTCTTGCTGGAACTTCTTCTAACATAGGAAAAGATTTGATTAAGAAACTTTGGATGCGAAAACTCCCATCTAATATCAACATTGCATTGATGTCTTCTGGAAATCAGAACATCCAAGATCTTCAAATTCTCGCTGACAAAATTTTCGACGTTTCCAAGATTCAATATATTTCTTCAATCAATAACAATCCATCAAACCCTTTATCAAATCAAGAATGTATTAATTATATGGAAAAGATTAATTTTTTAGAAAATAAAATTGAAAATTTGTCAAATTTAGTGAGAAAACACACAATTAATAAAAATGATAATTTTTATCGCAAATCTAGGCCCAGGAGCAGAAGCTCTTCAAGACAAAACTTTAATGATAATAATAATAAACCTTTTTGCTGGTTTCACTTCAAATTCGGAAATAAAGCAGAGATGTGTAAACCCATGCAGTTTCAACAATTCAAAAAACTAAATAACCCTTCAGCGTTTGCAATAAATAATATACCCCAAAAATCAAGAAGACTTTTTATTTTTGATAAAGAAAATAAATTTAAATTTTTAGTTGATACAGGAGCAGAATTATCCGTCATTCCAAATACATATTATGGAAAATATAAAAAGGACCCAGATTTAATTCTAACTGCAGCTAACGGATCGTCTATCCATATACAGGGTGTTCCGTTACTCATGGTACAAAGGAAAATGGCCATAAAAAATTATCGCAAAAAAAAGTAAAAGTGGGGGGGGTACCTCTTTTCGTTTTCGAGATATGGCGTTTTGAAGTTTTTTTGGTAGAGGTTTACATATTATCCTGTATTTTTGTCACCTTTTTAGATATTTTAATGAATAAGACATCAATCTACGCAGAATACTCCCACCTATCTAAATCTGTAAAAGTCAAGGGGTCAACCCACCAACATCCAGAGTTATGAGTCATCAAAGACAAAATTTTGGTTTTTTTTTTCACTAAAATTTCCACTTCAACCACCTTTTTCTCCAAAAAATACGTAATAAACCAATATTTTGTTTTACAAAATTGGAAAGCTTGGAATATTTCCTATGAATAATGTCTAACAACTATTATGCTACGACCTTTACTTTTGAAGTTATTAGCAATTTTAACGCAAAAGTTGGCCTTCCTTTGGTGCTTATTTGGTACTTTTCGACAAAACTCAGGTGAAAAAGTACTAAAAAGGAACGAAATAGAGCCAATTTAACTATTAAAATTGTTAATAACTTCAAAAGTAAAGGTCGTAGCATAATAGTTGTTAGACATTATTCATAGGAAATTGTCCAAGCTTTCCAATTTTGTAAAACAAAATATTGGTTTATTACGTATTTTTTGGAGAAAAAGGTGGTTGAAGTGGAAATTTTAGTGAAAAAAACCAAAATTTTGTCTTTGATGACTCATAACTCTGGATGTTGGTGGGTTGACCCCTTGACTTTTACAGATTTAGATAGGTGGGAGTATTCTGCGTAGATTGATGTCTTATTCATTAAAATATCTAAAAAGGTGACAAAAATACAGGATAATATGTAAACCTCTACCAAAAAAAACTTCAAAACGCCATATCTCGAAAACGAAAAGAGGTACCCCCCCACTTTTACTTTTTTTTGCGATAATTTTTTATGTACTATTTGCCATTTTCCTTTGTACCATGAGTAACGGAACACCCTGTATATGGAACAAAACTTTTAAAAATAGATTTTGGTTTAAGACGAGACTTCACTTTTCCATTTATTATTGCAAACGTCAACAAACCTATTATCGGCGCAGATTTTCTAGTTCAATTTAATTTACTAGTTGATATGAAAAATAGAAAAATGGTAGATGGTACTACAGATTTTAGTGTTAACGGAATCATGATCAAGACAAACTCTCCTTCACCCAGACATTTTTCTGTGGACAGTGATTATGGTAATATTTTGTCTAGATTCCCTTCACTTACTCAACCTCCGCGATATGATTTACCTGTGAGACATAACGTAGTACATACCATCGTTACTAAAGGACAACTACCTTTTTCAAGAGCCAGACGATTAGACACAAATAAATTTAAAATAGCCAAATTAGAATTTGGCCACATGGTTAAATTAGGATTATGTAGAAGCTCTTCATCATCTGTCTCATCAGCATTACACATGGTCCCGAAAAAGAATTCTTCGGACTGGCGAAGACTATCGGAGATTAAATTCAATTACAATTCCGGATAGGTATCCAATTCCCCACATTCAAAATTTTACATTGAATTTGGATGGTTGTAGTGTGTTTTCGAAAATTGATTTAGTCAGAGCTTATCACCACATACCAGTAGCGGAGGAAGACGTTTTCAAAACAGCAATTACTACACCTTTCGACTTATTCGAATTCACTCGAATGCCCTTTGGTCTCAGAAACGCTGCCCAAACATTCCAACGTTTTATGGACAAAGTTTTGCACGGTTTAGAATTTGGTTTTGTCTACATTGACGATATTATTGTGGCAAGCAAGAGTGAGGAAGAACACAAAGACCATTTAAAGCAAGTGTTCACCCGATTAGAGGAATTTGGAATAAACATTAATCCAGGGAAATGCCTTTTCGGAGTAAATTCAATTGATTTTCTATTTCCTCAAGAGTTAACCCTTCTAGCACAGAAGGCGCACTTTTCAGCTAAGCATGAAAATCTATATATACATACACACACATACATATATAAATATATATATATATATATATATATATATATATATATATATATATATATATATATATATATATATGTATATATATACATATATAGAGTTTCCTTTCTAACGCAGAAGGCGCACTTCCCAGCAGGGCTGGGAAATATTTACCACTGCCGTGGCTCAGCTGAGACATGCAAACATAAAAGATTAAGTACCAAAAATTGCATGCAAAACATATAAACGGTCATGAGACAACAAATAGACTCCTTTTAAGCAGGTCTTTGTTAGTGCTCACGCTAAAAACATTAATATTTTTATTTACATTAATGAACATGCGATTAACAGGCTCAAATCGGCCATAATTGGTGTTAGAGGAGTTGATGTGTAAGAGCGGTGGTCCTCTCAGATTGTATCGGCTCTCTCTAAACGACGCACGGCGCCTTAGAAAACCTGAGTCGACACGTCCATTAAGAAGCTGGTGGACGAAAACAACATCGGCCACCTCACGACGCTTGTGGAGAGTGTTTAAGTTGAGTAACTTAAGTCGGTATTCATATGGTGGAAGAATTAAAGGGTCTTCCCAAGGAAAGTGATTCAATGCGAATCGAACGAACCTACGTTGAACCGACTCAATTTTTCCAACATGCGAAGAATAGTGAGGAGACCAAACCTGGGACGCATATTCAAGTAAAGGTCTGACAAGGGAAATGTAGAGGTGTTTAATGATCAGGGTGCTGTTAAATTCTTTGGACCACCTTTTTATAAAACCCAGGACTAAGCTGCTCTTGGAAGAAATATAGTTGATATGAGAAGCAAAGTCCAGCTTGGTGTCAAATCTAATCCCGAGATCTTTGACAAAATTAACACGGGGGACACCCTCACTAGAAAATGAGTAGTTATAAATTATAGGATCACGTCGCCTACAAAAAGTCATGACTTCGCATTTACTAACATTAAGAACCAGGTTGTTGTTAGCACACCAGGAGTAAAAGGTGTCGAGGTCGACTTGCAAAAGTTTGCAGTCCTCCATACTCTTTACGCGATGGTACAATTTGATGTCATCAGCATAAATCAGGATTCTGCAGTGTCTTAGCAAGGTAACAATATCATCAATAGAAAGAATAAAGAGGATAGGGCCAAGATGACTGCCTTGAGGGACACCGGATGACGCCTCAATGGTCGCGGATTTGGATCCACGGAAAAGGACTTGGTAGGTCCTGTCAGCTAAGTAGGACTGGAACCATAATAGAAGGGCTTGAGGGAAACCTAACTTTTTTAGTTTGAAAAGTATAATGGAGTGGGAAAGCTTGTCAAATGCCTTACTGAAATCGGTGTAAACACAATCAGTTTGGCAACCGGAAACGAAGCCTTCAACAGCATGGGAAGTGAATTCAAGGAGATTGGTGGTAGTGGAACGAGCTGGAAGAAAACCATGTTGGTTTGTAGAAATAAGTTTTTTGCAGATGGGCACGATTGCAGAATAAATGATTGATTCAAAAAGCTTCGGTATGACAGACAGCTTGGCAATTGGTCTGTAGTTCGATATTTCGTTCTTGCTACCACTTTTGTGAATAGGAATTATGAACGAATTCTTCCAAAGAGTAGGGAAGTACCCTTTATCCAGGGACTTTTGAAAAAGGGTTTTCAGTGGACACTGGAGAACCTCCACACAGGATTTAAGGACAGCAGGAGGGATACCGTCAGGGCCGGAAGTGAAATCGCATGGGAGTTCATCAATATGTTTCATGATATCGTCAATGGAGATTGAGAGAGACAAACTAGTAGCCTCTCGGTGTAGAGTCATGTGACGAAAATTATTGTCATTAGGTTTAAAATTAGAAGGGGTGAAAGATTGGTGAAAGAATGAAGCAAACATGTTGCAAATCGAGGAAGACTCACTACTTGACCAGTTTGTGTGCTGCATAGTCTTTGGGTAGTTATCAGCTTTTTTCTTGGAGTTGACAAATTTGAAGAAGTTTCTAGGATCAGAATAAACCTGGTCTCTCATGCTGCTGAGATATTCGCCATACAGAGCAGAAGAGAGTAAACGAAATCTGTTATAGCAATCAGTAAATGTAATAAGACTCGGAGAATCCTTCCTTTTTAAATAGGTCTTCCAGAGTCTATTTTTCTGATTCCTTAAATGCTTCAGCTCATTGTTGTACCAAGGTGGAGATGAACTGCGCAATTTTTGGGGCTCAAAGGGTACGCATGAAGCAATAGCTTCATATAGTACGGCGTAAAACCGTGCCACATCGACATCCAATTCATTTGAGGAAAGTAAGCTGTTGAAATCAATCAAGGCAAGCTTAGATGAGAGTTCATTAAAGTTAGCCTTCATAAAGTTGAAGGAGTGAGTTACCGCCTCCGGACAAGGATTGTTCTTTGAGTTGAAGCAGTAATTTAGCAAAAGAGGAGGGTGGTAATTGTCAACGGACGTCATGACTATTGGACTGGGTTCAACAATCATGTTTCCTGAGTCGGTAAAGAATACAAGATCCAACTGCCTCCCTAACACATTAGTCACACCACTCATTTGATTAAGGCCAAGTGAGAATAAGGAATTGAGAAAACAGGATTCCTTAGAATTAAAATTGCCTTCGGGGAGGTAGTTATCGTCAGCTTCATCAAATACCCACTGAATATTGGGTAAATTGAAGTCGCCAAGAAGAAGTAATTCATCACCAGTGTTCATCATATTCAGGCTATAATCAACACAGGAGATGAGAATATCATAGAGGTTTATACCTCCATCGTCAAGTGTGCTTATCATATCTGGTGGGATATAGCAGCACAACAGGAAAAGATTTGATTTTGAGAAAGAAATCTTGAGAGCGACAAGCTCAATGTCCAAGGGGTTAGAGAAACTAGGAAGCGAAATTGGGTTACAATTAAGGTGGCTGCGGCATGCAAGAAGTACGCCACCCCCGCGAGCATCCGAGTCAGTGTGACGGTCCCTCCGGAAGACTTGGTAGGAGGAATCGAAGAGTTCAGCATTAAGAATACCTTCGTGAAGCCAGGTTTCCGTGAACGCTATGACATCGAACCCGCTAGCCATCGATGCCTGAAGGATGTCGTTAGTTTTGGACCTTGCCCCCCTCACTAAGCCGCAAAATTACAAAAGACTGGATTCTTCCATCTGAAGACAGAATTAAATTTATTCAAAATTTTCCGTCGCCAGATTCAATTAAACAAGCTCAAAAATTCATCGGAATGGTCAATTATTTTCACAGATTCATTCCACAGTTAGCGAAATTGTTAAGTCCTATTCATATTCAACTAGCAAAAGAGCTTAAAAAGAATAAAAAGGTTAAAACTTTTGAATGGACGGAGGAATGTGAAAATGCATTCATTGAAGTCAAAAATGCTTTTATTTCTGCAACATTATTAGTCCATCCAGCAGAGGAAGCTACTTTACGATTAACGGTTGATGCATCAAATATAGCAATCGGAGCAATGCTGGAGCAATACAAGAACAACAAGGCTGAACCATTGGCATTTTAAAAGAACTTGAGTGCAGCAGAAAGAAACTATTCAACGTTCGATAGAGCTTTTAGCTGTATACTCAGCAATTAAGCACTTCAGACATTTCTTGGAAGGTCGCGATTTTACGGTGTTCACAGACAACAAACCCTTAACCTCGGCAATTTGGACAAAAGCTGAAAGAAGTCCAAGGCAAGCAAGACACTTAGATTATATCACCCAATTTACCTCTGACATCAAAAATATTAAAGGTGAATCTAACGTCGTGGCAGACGCTTTATCACGGGTAGATACAGAAATTATGGATTGCGATAAGATTAACGAGAATCAAATTGATTTGGACATTATCGCAGAAGAGCAAAAGAATGACATGGAATTACAACATTTAATTGAGAATTCAAACGGAAATTCAAAATTCGTATTAAGAGAAGCAGATCTACCTTCATCTGGGAATAAAATTTGGATAGAATGTTCCACTGAAAGAGATCGTCCATTCATTCCAGTGGGTATGCGGAAAAATATATTTAATATGTTACACAATTTATCACATCCCGGTATTCGAAGCTCGAGAAAATTGATTACAAGTAGATACTTTTGGCCTAGGATGTAGTCAGATATTAATTTATGGGCAAAATCTTGCATAGCATGTCAAAAAACAAAAATTAATAGACATACGATATCTCCAGTACAAAAAATTAAGATACCGTCAGAAAGGTTTGAACATATACATGTGGATCTAGTTGGCCCCTTACTTCCGGCGGAAGGATTTATGTATCTATTAACAGTTGTGGATAGGTTTACCAGGTGGCCAGAAGTGTATCCTTTGAAAAGTATCACAGCAAACATTGTTGTAAGGATGTTGTACGAACAATACTTTCCGAGATTTGGGATTCCTTTAACAGTAACCACTGACCAGGGAGGCCAGTTTGAAGGGAAACTTTTCGAAGAATTTTCAAAGTTTTTAGGGACTCATAAAATTCGATCAGCGGCTTATCATCCACAATCGAACGGAATGGTGGAGAGATTCCACAGGCAATTGAAAACAGCACTCAAAGCTAAAATGGACAGTCCAAATTGGTTGTTGCACATTCCAGCTTTATTGTTAGGTTTTCGCACCACCGTTAAGGAAGATCTTAAATGTAGCCCAGCTGAGTTAGTGTACGGACAGGCATTACGAATTCCAGGGGATTTCTTTGTCAGGAATCAAGAAAACATATCCGATCCAGCAAACTTAGTAACGCAATTACGAGACCATATGAGAAATATTATTCCAACTGATTCTCGGGAACAAAAGAAAAATTACTATATACCAAAAGGATTAGAGGACTGTGAATTTGTTTTTCTGAGGGTTGATAGAAGTAAAAGTTGCTTACAGAAACCATATGAAGGTCCATTCCAGGTCATTAAAATAAATGAAAAGAATTTTTCCATTAACGCCAACAGGAAGATGATCGTAGTATCAATCGATAGACTGAAGCCCGCTTTCATTGAGAAAACAGATGGCACTATAAAACCGGTAACAAGAAGTTCAAGGAAAAGAGTTACATTTCAATTGTAATAATAGAAAGATTTTTGGTAATTGGTATCGGTAAAATAATTGTTAAACATTCATGGACGCTCGCGCTGAAGGGGGAGTTATGTAGCGGTTGCTACTTGTTATTAATTTATGTAGCGGTTGCTACTTGTTATTAATTTATGTTCGTTGATACTTGTTATTAATTTATGTTCGTTATTGTAGCAAGTTTATTCAACACTCAATTCAGTTCCTGTACTAGTAACTTTTTAGTACAGTACGTCAAAAATGATATTTTCACTTCTACTTAGGAATACACTTTAGGAATAGTGAATCAGATATCACATACGCAGACACTGAACATATAAACGATTTTCAAAAACATAGACACACAAAAGTTGTCATGTAAAATACAAATAAAAAATGTATTAGTAGTAGTAAGAATTTTGAATTATTCAAATCTCCTTAATTAAGTCCATTTTCTTTTACGTAATAATTTGTAAAAGTATTCAAGTTTGTAAAAGATTTATCAGTATTGAAGATTTAATATAAAATAAAAAATATCGAAAGTTTCAAATAAAATAATTCTATATTTATACAAATAAATGAAGTGTTCAATTTTAAATTAATAATTTGTGGAACTAAAGAATAATAATTACCCATCGCACTTCACAAGGCTGCAAATTAAAATGCTTTTTTATTACAATCCGCGATTTAGTTAGTTTGTCGCTTTAAGCCATATTAGATAAACAGCCTCACCGTATATGAGACTTTTTAATACTTTAATTAACAATGAGTAAGTAAAAATCTGCTAAATAAAATGAACATTTTTGTAACATGATAATATATATTCGTTTTTCAGTTGATATCGAATTTGCAGATAATTATCACGTTTTCGTCGATGAAGGCTCGAGGGTAATAATTAGTAACGCATGACTAAAAATTTAAGTCAGTCTGCAACACATGCGCAACACGCTTCGCATAGATTTTGGATTAAATCATCAAGCCAGAGTTTCAGGTCAGCAAAAAGCTTAAGTTCTCTCAGTAAGCAGCAGTCGGCCAAAGGTGTGGTGAATCAAGTTTGTAGGCGATAACCGTGAAGCTTGCGGGTATTGAGTATTTTGTAGGAAGTATCGTTCGGTGTTTAGTTAGTAAGTAGTGCAAGAATAACGGGTAATTTGACAACAATAAAGAGACTTTTGCAGCTTGGATTTTCTTTCTTCTTCACATGATAGCACTCGTGTATAAAATTATTATTAGTTTAGCCTTATCTCTTTTTGCGGATAAGCTACTAACGTTTAAAGATAAGGCTGTAATGTTTCTATGTATTAAAGTTATGCCAAGTTTTATATAATGATCTTTAAACAAAAACATTAAACCGTTTCGCCGCGAGCTTTAATGTGATTGCTGATACGTTGGAATCAGAGGCTTATAACTTGAGGTCAGTTTTCTATGTTCCAGTGTGAACTTCAGTTGTCTTGTCTTTTTGTTCTAATGTAATATGTTTGTTATTGAAAATAACAAACCCCTTAAGTGAAGCAATATGAACCTTCATTGTGAAAAAGTAAATTACGAATGTAAATCTATTGACGACACTTTAATTCCATTCGCTGATTCGGACACGCCATACCCAATTAGTGACTTAGCAGAAAACAGTAACTTCAGTTCTTTAGATACAATAGTTAAAATCCAAACAAATAATAGTCATTTACAAAGTTCAGAAAATGACGTTATGGTTTCGTGTAATGAGCTTAGTGGAAGCCATAACTTAAGACGTAACTCAATTTCTTTACCTATTGGACTTAACCAACTAGATTTGGAAAACCTGCAGAATGTATCTGGGATAAATGAGATCAAAGAAGACAGTGTAAGTGCTTATATATTTGCATACATATTTCAATATTTGTTTACATAATTGTGTCTGCTACTTTGTTGAATTTAGCTATGATAAGCGCCGATAACAGCTGTAGCGCTCAGTTTGTTTGATTTTTTTTGCAGGCCGTGCACGTAACAAAGTAGTTTTCAATTTCAATAGATTTGGATTCTATTCGATCTTAAGAAGTGTCTTATTTGTCAAATGATTCAGATTTCGTTGTTGATGGTTGACATAATGTACATTTAATGAAGTAAAGAAAGTATAAAAAAGTGACATAAGTAAAAAAATGTGTAAACCCAAGACCGTTCCAAGTGAACCTCATTCACATATGTATGCAACCTCACCGCCGAAAAGCGCAACTTCTTTAGCCTTCTTGTAGACAATCTATTTTCTTGGTATAGAGTGCAATGTCGAACAGCAGCTCTAGTCGGGAAGGAAGGAACTGCCACAACCTAGCTGCGATATTTTTATTCCACTTACTTCCCAATTTGTCATGGTCACCAATTTTTCGTGGTCTTTTTAAAACATCAAAAAGTATATTTTCTGAGAGCTTGATGCGTATTGGTCTAGTTGACCGTCTTGGGTTCTAAAATGAAAAAGAATATGTTTTTTTCTTGTTTTTCAGTTTTGTTAGTTATATACGTATTTCAGAGACTTGAAACCTAAATCAATAAAAGTTGAAGCCAAAAGCAACAATTTCATTACAAAGACACTAGTTTTTAGTTTGCCCCAATCCGACTTTTAGAACCGGAGTTATTCATATTTTAAGCTCGAAAAGCGCACATAAAAACTTTAATTGTTTATAACAAAAGTAGCACAAGGTACAAAACTTATGAATACACTCCTGGTGGTACCCCAAACAGGATAAAATCATAACCTTGCGGATACCAGGCTGCAAATTCAAATGCTTTGTTATTGCAATCCGCGATTTAGTTAGTTTGTCGCTTTAAGCCATATTAGATAAACAGCCTCACTGTAAATGAGACTTTTTAATATTTTAATTAACAATGAGTAAGTTCCAATCTGCTAAATAAAATGAACAGTTTTGTAACATGATAATATATTACATTTTCAGTTGATATCGAATTTGCAGATATTTATCACGTTTTCGTTGATGAAGGCTCGAGGGTAATAATTAGTAACGCATGACTAAAAATTTAAGTCAGTCTGCATCACATGCGCAACACGCTTCGCATAGATTTTGGATTAAATCATCAAGCCAGAGTTTCAGGTCAGCTTAAGTTCTCTCAGTAAGCAGCAGTCGGTCAAAGGTGTGGTGAATCAAGTTTGTAGGCGATAACCGCGAAGCTTGCGGGTATTGAGTATTTTGTAGGAACCCAGTAGGGAATGGAAAGCTTCCGGATTCGATTCCGTATAGTGTACTTGCCAGGCATATTGGCTACTTTTTGGATTACAGAACGCATTCTTTTTCCATTTCGATGTCCTAGCCGGGAAGTCATAACGGCTACCTTTTGGATTACCATTCCTTCCCATAGGAAGTGGTAACGGCTACCTTTTGGATTACCATTCCTTCCCATAAGAAGTGGTAACGGCTACCTTTTGGATTACCATTCCTTCCCATAAGAAGTGGTAACGGCTACCTTTTGGATTACCATTCCTTCCCATAGCCATAGCCGACCATCGCGTTCCCGGTATAGCGTACGCCGTGCGTCCATTATGCATGACATTTTGCATTACCATTCCTTACCATAGTAATAGATCCCCATTGCTCCCATTTCCCTGATGAAAGAATGCATTCCAATTTCATCAATTCCTAAATTCCCTACTGGGAAGTATCGTTCGGTGTTTAGTTAGTAAGTAGCCCAAGAATAACGGGTAATTTGACAACAATAAAGAGACTTTTGCAGCTTGGATTTTCTTCATATGATAGCACTCGTGTATAAAATTATTATTAGTTTAGCCTTATCTCTTTTTGCGGATAAGCTACTAACGTTTAAAGATAAGGCTGTAATGTTTGTATGTGTTAAAGTTATACCAAGTTTTATTTAATGATCTTTAAACAATAACATCAAACCGCTTCGCCGCCAGCTTTAATGTGATTGCTGATGGAATCAGAGGCTTATAACTTGAGGTCAGTTTTCTATGTTCCAGTGTGAACTTCAGTTGTCTTGTCTTTTTGTTCTAATGTAATATGTTTGTTATTGAAAATAACAAACCCCTTAAGTGAAGCAATATGAACCTTAATTGTGAAAAACTAAATTACGAATGTAAATCTATTGACGACACTTTAATTCCATTCGCTGATTCGGACACGCCATACCCAATTAGTGACTTAGCAGAAAACAGTAACTTCAGTTCTTTAGATACAATAGTTAAAATCCAAACATATTATAATAACCATTCACAAAGTTTAGAAGATGACGTTATGGTTTCGTGTAATGAGCTTAGTGGAAGCCATAACTTAAGACGTAACTCAATTTCTTTGCCTATTGGACTTAACCAACTATATTTGGAAAACCTGCAGAATGTATCTGGGATAAATGAGATCAAAGAAGACAGTGTAAGTGCTTATATATTTGCATACATATTTCAATATTTGTTTACATAATTGAGTCTGCTACTTTGTTGAATTTAGCTATGATAAGCGCCGATAGCAGCTGTAGCGCTCAGTTTGTTTGATTTTTTTGCAGGCCATGCACGTAACAAAGTAGTTTTCAGTTTCAATAGATTTGGATTCTATTCGATCTTAAGAAGTGTCTTTTTTGTCAAATGATTCAGATTTCGTTGTTGATGGTTGACATAATGTACATTTAATGAAGTAAAGAAAGTATAAAAAAAGTAACATAAGTAAAAAAAATGTGTAAACCCAAGACCGTTCCAAGTGAACCTCATTCACATATGTATGCAAGCTCACCGCCGAAAAGCGAAACTTCTTTAGCCTTCTTGTAGACAATCTATTTTCTTGGTATAGAGTGCAATGTCGAACAGCAGCTCTAGTCGGGAAGGAAGGAACTGCCACAACCTAGCTGCGATATTTTTATTCCACTTACTTCCAACCATTACTATCGCGACTCTGCCATCGAGACGTCGAGAACAACTCGCTGGAGTGTTATGCCTCCTGAAACGAGTTTGAATCTCAGCATTCATCAACCAATCAGTTAAGAGGGTAGACAAAAGAAACAATTAACAAAATTAAATAAAAATATAAGAATTAAAAATGAGAGATAATTTAAAATCATAAAAAAATTAAACTAAGAATAATTAAGGTAATGTTTACATGCTCTAAACAGTCCTACTAGAAATTAAATGGAAAAGATGCTTCCTGAAAATGCGCACGTTGTAACTCAACGACAAAGAAAGATCGTTGACCAATTAACGCGTGAAAACGCTGAGTAATCACACTATTATTTCGAAGATATAGTGTAACTGCACAAACTGGTTGAGATAACATGGTTTACGAAGCTGGAGGATATCGTGAAACAGGTCCAGAAATCTGAGCTCTCGGTAGTCACTAAGAGAACAGCCACGGAATTAGAATAAGGTTAGATATGGTCAAAACGGAGTAGCTTGTCGGAACACGGTCGTTAAAAGCAATTTCATGTTTACGGGCGCAGGAGGCGTCAAAAGCAGGAAAAATAGACACACCATGCATAAGAAGAGGTAAAATTAGGGCCTTCACTAAGTTCAAACGGACAGTCCTAAAAGGAAAGCCTCAATGGTACCTAAGTTTCGACAGTTGCCCTTATGTTTTACGAATGATTCAACTAATCTTAAAGATGGATCGCAGCAAGTCATTTTGGCAAGATAAAATAACTCTTACATTTCTCACCTTGCCTAAAGGGCCCCATTTAAAGCGATAGCGGAGACGTCAGGGTGAAGAAAATGGTAATCCGCTCTCTTGAGATGGCCGCCATAGACCAAACGATATAATGAGTATACTATATTGCCTCTGGTGTTCTATTTATCATACTCTTTCATTTGATACCCATGTCGAAGGGGTTGTGAAGAAAATGGTAATCCGCCCTCTTGAGATGGCCAAACGATATATTGAGTGTACTATATTGCTTATGGTGTTCTACTTAGCATACCCTCTCATTTGATACCCATGTCTCGGGTATTGTGAAGAAAATGGTAATCCGGCCATAGACCAAACGATATATTGAGTACACTTTATTGCTTATGGTGTTCTACTTATCACACCCTTTCATATGATACCCATCTCGAGGGTATCAGCAGTACTTAAGCAATTGCTTATATTTGATTTTTTAATTAAAGTGTGAAAAAATATATTTAGCCCAGTCACTTTATACAAAAAAAAAGAGCAAACCTCTGAAATAATGCAACTGGAGATTTATCAGCGGGATTCTCTTTTATTTTGGGGTCACAAATAATTTCCCAAAAGTCCATAAAGCCAGCTGACCGGCTACTCGAGTTATGGAGGGTCAAAGGTAACGAAAATCAATTTTTCTCAAATATCTCGTAAACTATCGGTTTTATGCAATTTTTGGCTAAGTAAAGATTGTTCGTGAGATGAATCTGCAAAAAATGTTTTGGACGAAATTTACATAAAACCAATGGTTTTTGAGATATGGGGCTGGGAAAACTCGGGCGCTGCATTCTTTTTCGCACCACCTTTGAAGTATAATGCAAGCAGCGTTTTTACATGGTATCCCTAGTTCGTAGGTTATAAGATATGAAATATTTTTTTGAAGTAAAACTTCTTTACGGACGTTTGCTTAAAAAAATTTACATGAGAGTGAATCAATTTCATTCGTGTAACGCTCTCACACATGAAAAATCGTCAGAACTTTCGTATAACGATGGGAAAGGGTACGAGAGACGAAGAAACTAGGGGCTGTGTATGCAACAGCTAAAATACACTCTGCCTTACTGCATAGATTTTCTGGCATGTTAGCTACGGTGTCGCCCAGACTTTGCTTTATCTCATTAAAGGAATACAAATTCACCATTCTGTAGAGGTGAATTATTTCAGATTTTTCTTGTGGTTTGGTCACTGGCCGGGCTTATGCCGCGGACACTTTGGAGTTGACTGACATGTTGGAAGCGGCATATACGAGAAGAATTTTCGGGGGTGGTTTGGGTGCTTAGAATACCAAAAGGGAGTGGTGAATTAAATGTGTGAGGTGCTGTTGTTTAAAATTGGCACCCACTTCCCCTTTGGTGAGATGTGCTGGACCTTTCCCCTTTTTAAATTACAATTTTTTTAACTTACATAAATCGACGAATCGTTTATGTCAAAACATTACACTGTTGTGAAAATCGATCCTGATAAGTTTTTTGGGTCACTGATTACGAAAATCGGGGTCCCACAGTCTTAAAATATGCATGTCACCTTTAAATATGCTTAAAAACTCCCTTTTTTAAGGATTTTTGCGATAACTTTAATTAAAATCAAAAACAATCCAATAAAATACATTTTTTGCAAATATTTATATTCAAAAGTGGTTGATTTATAACAAAGCAAATTTTATGATAAGGGATAATAGTAAAGGGCTGAAACTATCCCTACATCGACTGAAAATATAAAGGTTTGTAAAAAATGTTTTTTTAACTTTATGCTTCGAATTCGGTTTAATCAGCCAAAATAAATTATTTTCAACTACGCATAGAAAGAAGAATTTGAAAAAAGGTTGATTGCATATCTTTTTGCTCCCTTTAAAATTAATTGGCTCCCTAAAAGATTGTATGGGACGAAGTAATCAGGTAATTGGCTAGGTGGCCATAAAGGGTGCCAATACCATACTCAAGTAGACTGGCTCCCGTTCGCGTAGGTAAAGCGGCTCGCGTAGGAAAAGCTTCATTGTATGTGGTTGGCGGACTGCTTGGTAAAACAATACCTGGGTTTGGAATAGTCTATGCCGATGCGGATGCAATTATTAATGATCATGAATGTAGCGGGAGCGGAGCATGCATACAGCTGGTGACATATCCAAGCGTATATGCGTTCAATTCGTTGATATATAATATAGAAGTGTGTATTCAAATGCGACCTGACGGAATGTTCCATGAATGGAATGCATGCCACGCAAAGGTCGGACTACTTTCAACTTTTTCTAAAATGCCGCATTCGAAATAGCACACACAAGTATGCACAACAAACACATGCACCTTGCATGCACTCGTTACTTAGATTTTCGGGCTATGTGTGAAAGCCGGGACGGAAAAAACCATGCAATTTTACGAACCTCCGGATGCTATACGTACTAGGTGCACCGCGCTTTTAAGAAAATTAGCCAATAAAAATTATTTTTACTCGGTTACTTTTAGGTTTTAATGTAAATAGGAATTCATAAATATTTTCAAATAGTATTTGTATCAAGTCCGTCAGTAGATTCGCATTATTCTTCCTGCATCTGTCTTTGGCCTGAATTTTCTCAAGCGTACTATAGATCCGACAGACTTTCTACTATATCTATTGCATATTACTAGCCGTTGGGCCCAAAAGTTTTACTTCTAAAGTGTGGTCTTAAGCACACTCATATTTTTTTTGATTATCTCTCTATTTCCTCTATCTCTACTTTTTTCATGCTGTCATCTTCATCAACACTCATCCCAGAGGAAAATAACGAAATGAGGTTGGCGTCATCATCGTCATGATTTTCGTGACCTTTGACCCTCCATAACTCGAGTAGCCGGTAGGCTGGCTTTATGGACTTTTGGCAAAATACTTGTGACCCTAAAATAAAGAGAATTCCGATGATAAATCTCCAGTTGCATTTTTTCAGAGATTCATGTATAAAGTGACTGGGTTAATTGTAAAATGGATTTGTTTTCGTCGGTAAGTGATATTGATGATATAAGTGACATTGATGATAGTGAAGAGGATATTATTAGACACATCCGTAGATGTTTGCGTGACCGACTCAATCCTTTTGAATATTACGATAACACTGAATTTAAAAGACGGTTTAGATTCAATAAAGATTCCGTACGCTACGGTATCCTACCAACAATTCGTGAAGGTCTGTATGTAAAGTTATGGCCGCTCAAAGTTCAACCTTGATCATGTTGTTGGGGTTGAAAGCAGTTCTTTGCGATTAACTCATAAGATATTAATTTGTGTGGGTTAATGCCACTTTAACTAAAAGTGATAGTAATTAGTCATTCTCGCTTGTATAGTTTGCGAGCAATCCAACGCCAAAGTTCGCACTGCACATGCCTGAAATAACTGATAACGCCATTTTTGTTGAATATCTGGTTAAAGGTTGCTCATAGGAAAATGTAGTAAACAGCAGAAATATGGGCATTAAAATATCTTTCAAATCAGCTATTGACCGAAACTTTTTCGTTTCATGTCCGCGGCATAGCGGGTCAAAAGTCAACCAACCCCGAAGGTTACGACACTTCTCATCGAATAACTCGCTTCCAGACAGTTTCGCGTGTCGGATGAATTAGATTTTATATAATGCTCGGAATTATCGACTCAACAAACTTGATTTTTTCATTGTCAGATGTACCCGAACAATTTAAAAAAAAAAAATTCGTACATCGTAAAATTCAATTACATTTTACTAATGGACTATATTGAAAAATCGAATATAAGCAATTGCTTAAGGCACCCTTGACGACTACTTGAAAAATAAATTCATTTTTAGGGTAAATAAGATCGTCTTAAGCATTTGCTTTATTAAGTTCATGCTTGAGCATTTGCTTAAGGAAATGCTTAAGGAGCGACTGTGAATCGAAACGACACCTTAAGCAATTGCTTAAGCATGAACTTTGAATAAGCACTGACTAAGAATACCGGCCTTAGAGTCGCCATAACAATTAAATATTGAGCCCGCAAATATATTCAGCAAACTATTTTTGGAATGTGAAAATAAAGTATGTATGTTACTACTAATTAATTGGATCAAATTGTTGGTTTAGAAAATAAAGAACTGCGGAGCGCGGTTAGAAAAGAAATTTGTCTCTTTATGGCAAGAGGAATATTATCCAACTGTAAATTCATCATTGCATACTACTGCTACGTTACCGAAACCAGTATCACTAGGGAAAGTTTATCACATAAATTACAAGAAATTCTAGAATTCTGTTCTAATGACTAGAGTTTCACGAGATGCAACACTAGTGTTGCAACTCTCTCACTGTCGCATGCGAGACAAGACAACACGTGAGACAACAGCTTCTGCCCCATGACGAGAGTAGCGCGACAGTAAAAAATTCCTAGTCCCGCCGAGACAACACGATCGAAAGCGAGACTGTCGCGCTCTCGCTCGATCTCGCGGGATTTCCCAGTCGGTTAATTTTTTCCCGGATCGTTGCGGGATTTTCCGATTCTATAAAAAGTAGAGTTTTATATTTTCATCGGTAACATATTTATGAGCTGGACAACCCCAGCACCCTGCACCCTTCTAAACACTCCATTGTCTCATCGATAGAAGCGTCCCTAATCTAGTCACACTACTCTCGCAGAGACAATGGGTGGTGTGAATAAAAACTAAGTGAACACTCTGAGTGGATTCTCTTGAGAAGGGTATGTCGTCCAGAGTGAAGAATAGTTATGAGGGAATAAAAATTCTCTTAAATGTTAATGTTATGTTGCATCTACGAAAAGAAATTCTTTTTCAATGTTTTTTTATTCTGTTTAGATTTAGGGGTGAGATTAAAATAAATTTCCTAAATTTTTTAATAATATTTCAACAATTTTTAAATCTTTTTTCATATTCAACTTTAATTTTACCTCCTTAATGGCACAATCAGATTGTCGCAGAGGTCGTGGCGGCGGCCGCCTGCGAAGCAGTTTCCCATACATTTAAATTCTCCGCAGGGCAAAAACGGATGATGGGGGAGGTCGAGAGTCCAACACTGACTCTCGCGAGAGTAACGCGATACTATAGCGACACAACACTATAATACCACTGTTGCACTGGGATGCGAGACAAGACAACAGTGGCCTCACTCTCGCGCAGCGAGATCGAGACCGCGGCCGACTGCTGTCTTGTCTCGCTCTCGTGACACTCTACTAATGACGGGTTAAATATTAGAGGGGTGGTATGCGATCAAAGGCCAAATAATAGAAATCGTTTCTCCCGATTCGGCGTAACAACATTTAAGCCATATTTTCATTTTAATGAAAAGCTCTATTGTGCATTATACGATGTACCTCATATTATTAAATCAATTAGGAATACTTTGTTGAAGGCTTATTTATGTACCATGGATTATATTATTATTATTATAAGGAATGAGGGGGCAACCCATATGGTGAACACTGCGGCCAAGTTAGGCCTATTGTGTACGTACCCCACTAGCGGAACAGACTATCGGCCTTCCGAATGAAGGCAAGAAGGTCTTTAGTTGATGAAGACCGGACTTGGGCAGGGCTCAAGAACTCTCTGATAAACGTTCTTCTTCTAAGCCAGATCAGAGCAGGACATTCACAAAGAATATGTGTGGAAGTTTCATCGCCTTCCAAGCAGAGTCGGCATTCTGTCTCTTGAGACAGTCCTAGGTTGTGGAGGTGGTACCGAAGTCCTACATGGCCAGTGAGATAGCCAACCAGCAGCCTTAGGTCCGCTCTGTTTAGAGTAATAGTGCCCCTTAAGGCAAAGGGTCTTATAAGATCTTTAGCCTGTCTAAGACCTGGGACTAACTCCCAATAGGCTAGGTTTATTTTCTTAATCCACTCTTCTATCAAGGACTTGGAGGTAGACCAAGCGATGCCAGAGAAGGGTTCTGGGCCCTGGAACAACGTCTCAGACCCCTCCCTCGCGAGGCTGTCTGCAGCCTCATTTCCCTCGATACCCCAGTGTCCGGGGACCCAGCAGAGCGAGACCTCGTTTCTTCTGGTCAGGCTGTGGAGTACATCAAAACACCCTGCTACTGTTTTGGAACAAAACTTCCACGTTGAGAGTGCCTTGATGGCAGCTTGTCTGTCAGAAAAGATTTCAACCTTGGAGTTGGGTCCTGCGACACCAGCCCCTGTACCATGTTCCATCTTTGACCCGTCAGTAAACCAGTGGAGATGGTTTGGATCCCTAGGAAGAATAATTTCCTCCCACTCAGAGCGATCCGGGATAATTGCTTTGAATTTCATTTAGAATCGCAGTTGACTAACCATATGGTCGGATACGCGGCAGATGGAAATGCTTGGGATATTTTTAAGGATATCCATGTGTCCTTTGACCGTATGGGGCCAGTTGGATGAGATCTGAAGTCTCAAGGCACTTATGGCGGCGGATTTCCATATGAAGAGATGCAAAGAGGTCAATCCAATGATTGCTTCCATTGCAGCTGTGGGACAGGTCCGCATAGCTCCGGTAATGGAGAGGCAAGCAAGCCGTTGCAGCTTGCTGCACTTGAGGATCGGCGTAACCTGTTTAGTCTTGGGCCACCAAACCATAGCAGCATAAGTGACAACAGGTTTAACGATCGTATTGTACATCCAGTACATCATTTGTGGTGTAAGATCCCATGTCCTACCCAGAAACCTTTTGCAGGCCCATATGGCTCTTGTGGCTTTGCTGATGACGTAGTCAAGTTGAGCGTTCCAGTTCAGCCTCTTGTCTAAACAGCTAACCTGTCATTCCACCAGGACATCTTTCGCGATGACTGAAAGGAAGAGACAGTGTTGCTGTCATGGTAGGAAGAGATCAGCACGTCAGTAAGCTGCGTGGCCGCATTCTCCAGTTCATACACTGAGCTGATAGAAGCCGCAAGCTGGTCTGATTTCGAGGCCACAAGCCCCTGAAACTTAGACCAGTTGGTTTTCTTAGGAACCAAAGAAGAGGCGCGGATATGTGGAAGGCCCACAATGTCAAATCTAATGTACAGATGATCCGACAGTGAGGCCTCGTCCAGAACACGCCAGTTTTCAATCCTGTCGGATAAAAGCCTGCTCGTGAAGGTGAGGTCCAGCACCTCCTTTCTACTAGCAGTGATAAAAGTGGGTTTGCATCCTCTATTTGCAGTATCTATGTTATTCGTAACGAGAAATTCTAGAAGACACTCACCCCTTTGGTTTACATCGGTACTCCCCCAGATGGAGTGGTGAGCATTTGCATCGCAGCCGATGACGAATTGCCGGTTCGTCTTGCGACAGAACTCAATGAGATCTTGAACCTCCTGGGGTGGCACTACTGCTACATCCCCCGGAAAGTAAGCGGACGCAAGAACGATTTCTTGGAATCCGTTGGCGGTGGGAACCGCAACCGAGATCGCCACTAGATCTCTAGAAATAAAGTTAGTAATGGAGAGATAAGTAACACGATTGTCAATTAGGAGGGCAGCGCGAGGCGCCCCACATCTCCGATCATACACTAGTTTACTTGAGCCGGTGGTAAATCCTCTGACTTTGCCATCGGTTACCCAGGGCTCTTGAATAAGAGCAAGGTTAAGGTGGCTCTCCGCAAAAGTTTTGCACAGGGTGGAGGATGCCCGTTTCGCATGGTGCAAGTTTGCTTGGAGTGCCCTTATGGCGGTCTTCTTGGCTTGTCTAGGACCCTTTGTCCTACCGTCTTTGCCCTTGGAGGTACAGATTTGCCCCGTGCTCCGACTCCAGGTTTGGCAGGCGTGTTCTTTTTCCGCTCCGCAGTTATCTCCGATGAAGGCTCCCTGGCGCATGCTACAGATGCGGGGGCCGGGATTGGAACAACGCCTGACGGTCCCGGAGTCACAGCGAGCGCAGCTCCGCCGTCAGATGACCCTATGTCCAAAGTAGCGGCATTGCTGTCCTCGGTGACAACAGAAGCATCGGGAGGCGCCATTTCAGACCCTGTTGTCTGAGTGTCACACGACGAGCCCTGCCCTTGCGACTGCTTCTTTGCAGGATCTTTATCCTTGAGAATTAGCCTGATCTGGGAGAATCGATAGGCGATTTTCCCCTTCAGACTAATTAACTTAGCCATGGAGGCGGTGTCCACTACCATGGCCAAGTGAAGGGTGTTGTCATTTACCATTTACTGTCAGGGGGCAGTTGACCATGTCTGTGGAGATGAGGCCAAGCTTGACACTGCTCACCACCTGGCTAAAAGTGGGGCGAGTGGGCCCTTTGGCCGTCTTGGTCCTCTTCTGTTCCGGACGTTCCGGAGTTTCCTCCTCTGAGCGAACTCTCTTCAGCTCAGACTTATTGGAGGGCTTTATTAAAGCTTCTTCCAGGGCTATTTCCCTGGAGAGGCCGTTTGCCATTGCTTCATTAAAGCGTTTCCTTTGGCGGTTGGAGAGTTTGACAAACCTGGTTTTGTCAAGCTCCATCTTATTCAAGTCTCGGGCAATGGTGGTTGCTCCGGAAATAACCGAATACACACTGACCGAGTCTACACTGCAGACGGATACTGCGTCTAAAGACTCATCTTCAGCGACTGACGACCCGTCTGGAGAACCGGTGTGCCCAATGGCTCCACCGGTTGCAGCAGTTGATTGCAAACTCGAGTGCCCAATGGCTCCGCTAGTTTGAGCAATTGGTTCACAACTTGCGTGCCCAATGACTCCGCTAGTTGAGACAATTGCTACCTCTTGCGTCCCTAAGGACACTTGAGATGTGGCTATCGTCACAATTGACTAGGATGATGCTGTCGGAGCTGCATCGAGCTCATTATTTTTATTTTTTGTTTCCATAAATTCGGGAAAGTAAGTCACCCACAGCGAGCCCGTGTACTGTGGGAAGGCTAATTAAAACTGGAGGACGCCATTGCACCATTGATGGTCCAGTCAAATGAAAATGTTTGGGATATTTTTAAGGATATCCATGTGTTTTTTGACCGTATGGGGCCAGTTGGATGAGATCTGAAGTATCAAGGAACTTATGGCGGCGGATTTCCATATGAAGAGATGCAAAGGGGTCAATCCAATGATTGCTTCCATTGCAGCAGTGGGACAGGTCCGCATAGCTCCGGTAATGGAGAGGCAAGCAAGGCGTGGAAGTTTGCTGTACTTGAGGATCGACGTAACCTGTTTAGTCTTGGGCCACCAACCTATAGCAGCATAAGTGACAACAGGTTCAACGATCCTATTGTACATCCAGTACATCATTTGTGGTGTTAGACCCCATGTCTTACCCAGAAGCCTTTTGCATGCCCATATGGCCCTTGTGGATTTGCTGATGACGTAGTCAAGTTGAGTGTTCCAGTTCAGTCTCTTGTCTAAATTTATTTGTGATACCCTGGATACTGATAGGACCTAGGTCCACTTTGTAGCGTTTGCAAAAAGGTACCAGGGCAGTCTTATTTGGGTTGGTTGACAGACCCCCTTGGTACACCATCTTTGAACTTCTTGTATAAAAGTATATTTTCTTGTATAATATCAAGGCAAGCGGTAGGTTGCCGAGTTCGTAAGGGCAAACAGCTAAAGCCTTATTTACGCCTAAACATGGAAAACACGGTGTTTTTTTTTATAAAATTATGCGATTTATCACCTTTTTATAAGCAACTAGCTGGGACCCGGTGCGCCTACGCTGCACCCATAAGTCAATAGTAAACAATAAAAACCATCCATTGACTTAATATTTTTCGAGATATGAATTTTACACAGATGAAATGCCTCAAAGAACATGGGTGTTCAGAATTAGCAATTTAATTTCTGACTCAATAAAAAGGTGCCGGAAGGGTGTGATTCAATAAAAAGATAACCTTTTCCACTAATCAAAATTACTATTTATTCACAATTAATTCTTAGATTTTCTCAACTATTAATTCAATAAATTCAACAAATTGCCAAAATAATTCAATTCAATCTTTAATTCGTTATTTATTACTTGAAATTTCGTATTTGTTTTGTAAATAAAAATTACCAAAATATTGCTTGCTCTGGTAACTTAAATGAATAACGCCACCTATCTGTCAGCGTGATGATTGATGTTTCGACTGATGTGTTCTGCAATTAGAACAGCCAGGAATAACCTTTGTGTTGCTGCACTCTGGTTTCGTTTCTTGTGAATCGCTTGGGATTTGCTTGTTGCTCGCTGCCTGGTTGCTGCTTGCTGCCCTGGTTGCGGCTTGCTGGACTGCTTTGCCTTGTTTCAAATTCGCAAATTCGTCCCTCTGTGGTTGGTTCGAGTAACTGCTGAAATCAATTTTGGTGATTAAGTTACTGCTGTATTAAAGACTTCAAGACTGTCTTTAATTCGGGCTTTACTAGGAAAAGACCTCAATTCTGTCTTTTCAGAATGCCAAGTTCAATACTTGAGCAGATTCTTTGAAATTGCTTTATTGTTAAAACCTCAATACTGATTTTATCTTCTAGTTCAAGACTCTAGAAAGATTAAAAGCAATCTGATTTAACGCCGTCTGTGCGTCGGTATTTATTTCTACTCAAACAATAGTTGCGGCTATCCTTTGGCAGGGGGCTTCGTTCTCGAAGTACATAATTTCGGGTTATGTACTAGATGTCTGATCAGCTGTTCTTGTTTATCTTACGGCTGTCAAATGGAGTTTTCTGGTAAGTATTTTTTATCCTTGTTTTTGAAGCTATATATTAATTTTTAGTTATATTTTTAGGTTTTTTAACGATTCGGTGGGGAATGATCGAGGCGGAGTTTTGGGTTCATCTCTTCAGGGTTGACAGGTAAGAATTTTTTTGGAATCTGTTGTGTATTTTTTATTAATCTTTGTTTGCTTATAGACTGTCGATTTGCCGACGGCATTTCGGCATTTTCATGGACGGATTTGTCGATTTGTTAATAAAAGGTACGTATCCTTTTGTATTTACTTTTTTATTGATCTGTTTCCTTCCAGATATGAATTTTTTGTGTTTTACTTTGTGTAGTGATGTCTTTGTACGTGGGTTTTTGTGATTTTTACAATAAATAGTTGGAGAAAAACCAAGAGTAATTTGTGTTTTATTTGTTGCTTTTACCTTTTTCATATCTTTATTTTTAGGGTTTTTTTGCAGGTTTTTTTTTGATTTTACGAATAAAAAATGAAGAAAATAGTGAATTTTATGTTTTTATTTGATGTTCCTTATTCCTTGGTTTTATTTTCAGTGGCGCCGGAACATTCTCCCCGCCTTGAAGCGTTAAGCTTCAATGAAAGTGTTCGACGGAGACTGTAAAGGAGTTGATAAATGAAACACTTATGTATTATTATTTATTTTTATTGTCTTCTTTTCTCATCATCCTTTGTTGAAGGCGGACCAGGATTTGATTTCCTTTTTTTATGAAGCGGATGATACCGTCCTTGATCTGCGTCCGGTAGGATTTTTTTGCCTGCCGAATTTTCTCCCACGGAAGCGGGAGGTGGCGGATTTTCTCCCACAGCTTCTGTTCAATCTGGAGATCTGGCGGTGGTTGCTGTTTGCGCCGTCGATATTCCTCCAGTGAAATTCGTCTTTTGGTTGTGGCCTTCTTCTCTTCGCGATGGATTTTTTTTGTTTTGGACGTCGGGATGGGTTGAGGTTGAGTCCGTTTCCTGATTTCGGGCCCGCACGGTAATGCCTCAAAGGGCCGTTTCACTATCGGCTTTTTTGGGGATGATGGGGTTCTTAGTTTTGACACCGCTGACTCTTTATTTGATTGACTTGGCTCGTTATTTACACGATCCATGACCTTTGCTTTTAATGCTGGTGATTGGGAATGGAGATTTTCACTGACTAGCTTTAACGGTTGGGTAGATAACGGACATCTGTACGATTTTTGTTTTAATTGTTGGTAGACGTGTTACGTATGATTTCATTGCTTGATTGTGGTCTTTGCTATTTCGTAGGCGGAAGTGTGTTAAAGCTGTTGTTCTGTGGCCGTGTTTGATGGGGCTTTTTAAGACCGGTTTGTTTTTCGGCGGAAACGCCATTGTGGTATTTTTTCTTTAGGGTTCGTTGCTGATGATGGATGTTTTCTCCACCAGGCGATGACGATTGTGGAGTCGGTCCATGCGTATGTCGTTGATCGCTCGAATTTCATATCATCTCTAACCTGTGCCAGCAATTTGGCCAATAAGTGTGCTCCGCATAATTCCAATCTTGGCAAGGAGACTGTTTTTATAGGCGCTACCTTGCTCTTAGCGGCTATTAGATGGCAATCTATGGATCCATCTTCGTTCTGTGTTCGAATGTATACGGCTGCAGCGTAGGCCTTTATGGACGCGTCGCAGAAACCATGTAGTTCAATGTTCTGGCCTTTGCTGTGAGTCTGGATCCATCGGGGAATTTGTATCGTTTGTATTATCGGAAGGGTTGTTCGAAATCCTCTCCATTGTTGTTCAATATTCTTTGGGACTATTTCATCCCAATCGATTTTGGTTAACCAGAGACTTTGAATTAGAATTTTGGCGTTGATTGTCATCGGTGTGAGCCATCCAATTGGGTCAAACAATTTAGCGATCTCGGATAGCATTTTTCTTTTGGTGAATCCATCTGGAGCTGCTTCCATAGTGACTTTGTATGACAATGTGTCCATCGATGGATTCCATAACAATCCGAGTGTCTTGAAGTCTTCCTCGTTTAGTGTGAGAGGTAGAGAGACCTCTCGATCGGATTCCGGGACTTCTTGTAGCATGGCTTGATGATTTGCTGCCCACTTCCGCAATTCTAGCCCTCCTGATCGTAG
Source organism: Thereva unica (assembly GCA_949987705.1). Classification (NCBI taxonomy): domain Eukaryota; kingdom Metazoa; phylum Arthropoda; class Insecta; order Diptera; family Therevidae; genus Thereva; species Thereva unica. Next base: position 57,414,579 of record OX465284.1, read on the forward strand.
GAGCTGGATTATTTGCTTTTGTTTGTCCTTCGCTTCCCCTATGGTGTCTGCGCCGGTCATCAAGTCGTCGACGTAGAAGTCGTTGAGCACTGCGTCTGAACCGAGTGGGTAGGTGTTTGATGAGTCTCTCGCCAGTTGATGTATGGTCCTGATCGCCAGGAATGGGGCACTTTTTGTTCCGAATGTTACGGTCCGTAGCCTGTAGTCTTGGATAGGTTGGGTCGGTGATTCTCGCCAGATGATTCGCTGAAACTCGGAGTCGTCTGGATGTACTCGTATTTGACGGTACATTTTCTCGACGTCGGCCATGTACGCGATGCGGTAACTTCTCCAACGTATGAGAGTGGATATTAATGTTCCTTGTATCACAAGACAGATAGTTGTTCGGACGTTGGGCTGCAAATGGGAGTCGAACCAGATATCGTCCGTCATTGCATCTGGTGATATTGTTGGCGAAGTGGTTTTCGCATTGTATTTCTTCCTTCGTCCACTTGGGTTTTGATGGGATCTCCTCTAACTCCCAGAACCTTTTGAGCTCGTTGTCAGGAGACACCTGCGTGAAGAACGTTATTGGGTTAGTAATTGGTTGTACTGGTGATTCGATTTCTCCAGTGATAATCCATCCGAATATTGTGTTCTGGGCTGCGGTACGGCCGTTGTTGCTTTTTCTTAGTCCGTTCAAGAGGATCTTGGGGTATATGTCTGCACCCAAGAGGATGTCGATGTGACCTGGCTTGTGGAATGTTGGATCGGCTAGTTCGAGTCCCTTCACAAGAGTCCAATCCTGGATGGCAAATTCTTTGTGTGGTAGTGGATTGGTGATTTTGTTGATCACTAGTGTTTGGGCCTGGATGCTTTCTGAGTGCTGATCTTGAGATTTTAGTAGCAGCGCGACCCAGCTTGTTAGTTTGCCAGCTGGCAAGCTACCGATTCCTGTTAAGTCTGTGTGAACTGGCTTCTTCTTGAGTTGCAGGCTTTGAACCACAGATTCACGTACGAATGAGGATTGGGAGCCAGGATCGATGAGTACTCTGCAGACTTGCTGTCGTCCGGTTGGAGATATCACTGTTACTAAAGCTGTAGCTAATAATACTTGTTGGCAATCATAGGATGGAGTCTGAAAAAGGCATACTTGTGTTTGATTCGTTGGCAGCTCATTATTCGAGCTTGTTGACGGAACGATGCTGTCGCTGGTTCGTTCTGTTGACGGTGGTCTATGCAGGGTCGTATGATGCGTTTTTCCGCATTGGAAGCATCTACCTTTGCTGGGACACTGTGATGAGCGATGGCCGGTTCCCAGACAATTGATGCATAGATCCTTTGCTTTGACTTCCTTGTATCTCTCATCGATGCTCAATTGTACATATTTGGGGCATTTCCTCATAACATGTGTGCCCTTGCACAGGATGCATGTGCTGTGATTAGCTACGTGGAAGGTTTGAGTTTTTCTTCTTGGATGATCCCTGGATTTACTCTCGTGATGTTCATGCTTGCTGTTTGATGGGTTGTTGACAGCTTCTAACGTCCTGAATCTCGTTTCGAGGAAAGTACGCAGTTGTGGCCATGTCGGAATGGTTTGCCTTGACTTAGTACTCTGGGATTGCTCCCACAGCTCGTGAGTTTCGGTCGGTAGTTTCTGTACAAGCAAATGGATGAGAATAGGGTCCCAATTCTCTGTTGAGATTTTCAGATTCTCAATAGCTGTGAGACATTCGTGGGTCCTTGTCTTCAGCTCCTTGATGCCTTGTGCTGACTCTCGACTTAACTTCGGTTGGCTGAGTAGAATGTCGAGCTGTGTCTTTAATAATGCTCGCTTATTGTCGTAAGTATCAACGAGTAGATTCCATGCAGGTTCATAGTTGGCATCGCTTACTAATGTATTGCTGAGTAGTCTCAATGCTTCCCCAGATAAATGAGCCTTTAGATATTGGAGTTTTTGAGCACCTGATAATGATGTTTTGTTGTGTATGAGGCTGGTGAATAAGTCCAAGAACGATGGCCATGATGCATAGTCGCCTGCGAATGTGGGTATTGAGATTCGTGGAAGTTTTACCTCGTTGTTATGGTGAGCAATTTGACTATTATTTAGATCTGTTGATGACTGCTCGGCTCTTGGGTCTGCGGCTGGACGGATCTTGAGGTATTCTTCGTTGATTGCGGAATAGGTGTTTATGTAAGTTTCTTCCACTTCTGCGTACCAATCGTCCTTGAAGTATGGATGCTTGTGTTCGGCTTCACTTAGCGTCTTGCTCATTATTTTCTCTTCGTTATCGCGGAACTTTTTCCAGTCGTCATCCAGACCGTCGAGTTTCTTTTGGAAGTATGTTTCCGTTTTTCTACTTGGTCCTTCCTTGGAAAAGTTCCGATATGCCTTCTCGATGCGTTCTCGAAGTCGTTTTTGATGATCGAGTAATTCTTCCATGTTTCTGAATTGCGCCTTGAGTTATCTTATTGAATCACTATCCGGCTCGAAGGACCAATGTTCAGAATTAGCAATTTAATTTCTGACTCAATAAAAAGGTGCCGGAAGGGTGTGATTCAATAAAAAGATAACCTTTTCCACTAATCAAAATTACTATTTATTCACAATTAATTCTTAGATTTTCTCAACTATTAATTCAATAAATTCAACAAATTGCCAAAATAATTCAATTCAATCTTTAATTCGTTATTTATTACTTGAAATTTCGTATTTGTTTTGTAAATAAAAATTACCAAAATATTGCTTGCTCTGGTAACTTAAATGAATAACGCCACCTATCTGTCAGCGTGATGATTGATGTTTCGACTGATGTGTTCTGCAATTAGAACAGCCAGGAATAACCTTTGTGTTGCTGCACTCTGGTTTCGTTTCTTGTGAATCGCTTGGGATTTGCTTGTTGCTCGCTGCCTGGTTGCTGCTTGCTGCCCTGGTTGCGGCTTGCTGGACTGCTTTGCCTTGTTTCAAATTCGCAAATTCGTCCCTCTGTGGTTGGTTCGAGTAACTGCTGAAATCAATTTTGGTGATTAAGTTACTGCTGTATTAAAGACTTCAAGACTGTCTTTAATTCGGGCTTTACTAGGAAAAGACCTCAATTCTGTCTTTTCAGAATGCCAAGTTCAATACTTGAGCAGATTCTTTGAAATTGCTTTATTGTTAAAACCTCAATACTGATTTTATCTTCTAGTTCAAGACTCTAGAAAGATTAAAAGCAATCTGATTTAACGCCGTCTGTGCGTCGGTATTTATTTCTACTCAAACAATAGTTGCGGCTATCCTTTGGCAGGGGGCTTCGTTCTCGAAGTACATAATTTCGGGTTATGTACTAGATGTCTGATCAGCTGTTCTTGTTTATCTTACGGCTGTCAAATGGAGTTTTCTGGTAAGTATTTTTTATCCTTGTTTTTGAAGCTATATATTAATTTTTAGTTATATTTTTAGGTTTTTTAACGATTCGGTGGGGAATGATCGAGGCGGAGTTTTGGGTTCATCTCTTCAGGGTTGACAGGTAAGAATTTTTTTTGGAATCTGTTGTGTATTTTTTATTAATCTTTGTTTGCTTATAGACTGTCGATTTGCCGACGGCATTTCGGCATTTTCATGGACGGATTTGTCGATTTGTTAATAAAAGGTACGTATCCTTTTGTATTTACTTTTTTATTGATCTGTTTCCTTCCAGATATGAATTTTTTGTGTTTTACTTTGTGTAGTGATGTCTTTGTACGTGGGTTTTTGTGATTTTTACAATAAATAGTTGGAGAAAAACCAAGAGTAATTTGTGTTTTATTTGTTGCTTTTACCTTTTTCATATCTTTATTTTTAGGGTTTTTTTTGCAGGTTTTTTTTTGATTTTACGAATAAAAAATGAAGAAAATAGTGAATTTTATGTTTTTATTTGATGTTCCTTATTCCTTGGTTTTATTTTCAGTGGCGCCGGAACATGGGTCTTGCGTCGGCCGCCATGAATCGGTATATTGAGTCTACTACATTACTTATTGTATTCTACTTATCATACCCTTTCATTTGATACCCATGTTGAGGGGATTGTGAAGAAAGTGGTAATCCGGCCTCTTTAGACGGCCGCCATGGATCTAAAGATATATTTTGTATACTACATTGCTTATTGTATTCTACTTATCATACCCTTTCATTTGATACCCATGTCGAGGTGGTTGTGAAGAAAGTGTTAATTCGGCCTCTTGAGACGGCCGCCATGGATCTTAAGATATATTTTGTATACTACATTGCTTATTGTATTCTACTTATCATACCCTTTCATTTGACACCCATGTCGAGGTGGTTGTGAAGAAAGTGGTACCCCGCCCTCTTGAGACGGCCGCCATGGATCTAAAGATATATTTTGTATACTACATTGCTGATTGTATTCTCCTTAACATACCCTTTCATTTGATACCCATGTTGAGGTGGTTGTGAAGAAAGTGGTAATCCGGCCTCTTGAGACGGCCGCCATGGATCTAAAGATATATTTTGTATACTACATTGCTTATTGTATTCTACTTATCATACCCTTTCATTTGATACCCATGTCGTGATGGTTGTGAAGAAAGTGGTACCCCGCCCTCTTGAGATGGCCGCCATGGATCGAAAGATATATTTTGTATACTACATTGCTTATTATATTCTACTTAACATACCCTTTCATTTGATACCCATGTTGAGGTGGTTGTGAAGAAAGTGGTAATCCGGCCTCTTGAGACGGCCGCCATGGATCTAAAGATATATTTTGTATACTACATTGCTTATTGTATTCTACTTATCATTCCCTTTCATTTGATACCCATGTCGAGGTGGTTGTGAAGAAAGTGGTACCCCGCCCTCTTGAGACGGGCGCCATGGATCTAAAGATATATTTTGTATACTACATTGCTTATTGTATTCTACTTATCATACCCTTTCATTTGATACCCATGTCGAGGTGGTTGTGAAGAAAGTGGTACACCGCCCTCTTGAGACGGCCGCTGTGGATCATTTTAGTTTCAATAGCGTCATGGCCTACCTATTGTTTGACAGCTGCGTAAATTTGAAATTTTTATTAAATGTAATGATTCAATTTAATGACAATTTTACATTTGTCAAACAATAGGTAGGCCATGAAGCTATTGAAACTAAAATGAAGTGAAAATTCCTAAAATTACCATTTTTTTGTTTTTTCAGGCAATTTTTTAAATTTTTCTCTCCGTAAGAACCATCCTCGTACTTCAACGAATATTCGAAAAAAAAATTAGTCCAATAGGTCCAGCCGTTCTCGACTTTTGCGCTTAGCAACACATTTAGCGATTCATTTTTATATTATAGATATAAGTAATTTTTCATTTGTAACCGATAACCACAATATATGTAAATAATTTATTATTCCCTTAGTTTTTTTTCCCTATCATTCTTCGTTTTCTTTATTTTTACATTTTTTACAGTTCTAAACCAACTTTTTTTTCTCCTTCAGTCTAAAAAAAGTGGGTACTCAAAATTATTCCATCAGATGGCGCTACTAGTTAGTCGAAAAGTGTTTACTACCACTATTGATGCCAGATGGCATTAGATAATTAACAAAATGTGTCCATATAAAAGTGGTTAGTCACAACTATGGTGTCAGATTGCGTTAGGTACTATAAAAAACATATGTAGTTCATAGTAAAGATGTACAGTTAAATTTTGAAATACCGATTACTACATTTGCATAGTTCGTAATTGTACTTTATTTCTAAAAATGTGACATATTCGTTATAAGTTAGTCGAATCCAGCACTGTTGATGTCAGATAGCATTCCCTATCATTTCGATGATTAACAAAAAGCGTTTACTGGTAGGAGTCTCTCTTGAGCCCTCTTGGGCGGATTAAAATTTCTTCAACACTCTATCGACATGGGTATCAATTGAAAGGGTATTATAGGTAGAATACCATAAGCGATATAGTATACTCAATATGTTGTTACGTTTTTACGGCTTAACGGATTCGTAGGATTAATTAAGGAATACACTTTTTAATTATCCACTCAACAATTTAATTACAAACACAATTCTTACAGTTCACTATAATCACTTTAAATTTAATAACTCGCACTATTAATCTCCTTCTATCGCTTTATAGTTCACTTTTAAATCACCACTTTTCACTGTTTTCACTTTAGAACACTTTTATCGCCTTTCAAATCAAAACTGACTCGATAGCGGCTGCCAGGCGCTTTTATATAGGCAGCTCCACCTTTGTCTACTTTCTGGAACCTTCGTTTTCTGGTTCCTTGTGGTATGTTCTTTTATTTCCTTAAGTTTCGACCAGCTTGAAGTTGTCTTCGCTTATCGCTCGTTAGTTTAGTACATAAATTCTTAGTTCAGACAACAACCGATTCATCCTCTCGACAAACAGATGGCGCATAACCATCACAATATGGTTAGGATCCAGGGCGGTCATCTCAAGAGGACGGATTACCATTTTCTTCACCACCCCCTCGACATGGTTATCAAATGAAAGGGTGTGATAAGTAGAATGCAATAAGCTATGTCGTAAAATCCATATCGGCGGATTACCACTTCTTCACCACCCCCTCAACATGAGTATCAATTGAAAGGGTATCATAAGTAGAATACCATAAGCGATATAGTATACTAAATATATGGTTAGATCCATGGCGGTCATCTCAACAGGGCAGATTACCATTTTCTTCACAACCCCTTCGACATGGGTATCAAATGAAATGGAATGATAAGTAGAGTACAATAAGTAATATAGTATACTCAATAAATAGTTAGATCTACCGCGGCCATCACAAGAGGACGCATTACCATTTTCTTCACCACCCCCTCGATATGGGTATCAAATGAAAGGGTATGATAAGTAGAATACAATAAGCTATGTCGTAAAATCCATATCGGCGGTCTCAAGAGGGTGGATTACCACTTCTTCACCACATCCTCAACATGGGTATAAATTGAAAGGGTATCATAAGTAGAATACCATAAGCGATATAGTATACTCAATATATGTTTAGATCCATGGCGGTCATCTCAAGAGGGCGGATTACCATTTTCTTCACAACCCCTTCGATATGAGTATCAAATGAAAGGGTATCATAAGCAGAATACCATAAGCGATAAAGTACACTCAATATATGATTAGATCCATGGCGGTCATCTCAATAGGGCGGATTACCATTTTCTTCATAGCCCAATCGACATGGGTATGAAATGGAATGATAAGTATAATATAATAAGCAACATAGTATACTCAATAAATAGTTAGATCCACCTCGGCCATCTCAAGAGGACGCATTACCATTTTCTTCACCACCCCCTCGACATGGGTATCAAATGAAAGGGTATGATAAGTAGAATGCAATAATGTCGTAAAATCCATATCGGCGGTCTCAAGAGGGCGGATTACCACTTCTTCACCACCCCCTCAACTTAATTATCAATTGAAAGGGTATCATAAGTAGAATACCATAAGCGATATAGTATACTAAATATATGGTTAGATCCAGGCGGTCATCTCAAGAGGGCAGATTACCATTTTCTTCGCAACCCCTTCGACATGGGTATCAAATGAAATGGAATGATAAGTAGAATACAATAAGCAATATAGTATACTCAATAAATGGTTATCAAATGAAAGGGTGTGATAAGTAGAATGCAATAAGCTATGTCATAAAATCCATATCGGCGGTCTCAAGAGGGCGGATTACCACTTCTTCACCACCCCCTCAACTTAGGTATCAATTGAAAGGGTATCATAAGTAGAATACCATAAGCGATATAGTATACTAAATATATGGTTAGATCCATGGCGGTCATCTCAAAAGGGCGGATTACCACTTTTTTAACAACCCCTTCGACATGGGTATCAAATGAAATGGAATGATAAGTAGAATACAATAAGCAATATAGTATACTCAATAAATAGTTAGATCCACCGCGGCCATCTCGAGAGGACGCATTACAATGTTCTTCACCACCCCCTCGACATGGGTATCATATGAAAGGGTATAAAAAGTAGAATAAAATAAGCTATGTCGTAAAATCCATATCGGCGGTCTCAAGAGGGCGGATTACCACTTCTTCACCACCCCCTCAACATAGGTATCAATTGAAAGGGTATCATAAGTAGAATACCATAAGCGATATAGTATACGAAATATATGGTTAGATTCATGGCGGTCATCTCAAGAGGGCGGATTAACACTTTCTTCACAACCCTCTCGACATGGGTATCATAAGTAAAAGACAATAAACAATATAGTATATCCTCAATATATCGTTACTAGTTATTCGATAAATTTTTACTCGCACTGTTGATGCCAGATGGCATTCGATGATTATCAAAAAGTGTTCATATAAGAATGGTTAGTTGTTCGTACACTCAAAAGATTCGTAAATCGGAAATAATTTTATTATTAATTTTATTCGAACTGAATAATAAAAAGTATATTAAAATTGAGCAATGCGATATCAAAGCTGTTTCTGCAAAATTGCGTATAGGAGGTTCAAATTATGAAGTGATTAGTGTTATATTCAATACAGAAACAAGGTCATTACATCAGCATGTTGAGACAAAAATCAACCTGGTTATGGATCAATGATTCCATAGTGCAGGAAAAATCTTGGCCGGGAAACGCGAAAGGATCTTATGTTTATTTTTTATAAAGGCAATAATAGTAATTAGAATTCCTGCATTTTGTTATTACGTACCTACTTATAAAATAAGTAAAAAAATATAATGAGCAATTAAGTACATAATATTTCTTTATACAAAACATTATTTATTTTAGAATGTACTAAAACAAAAAAGAGTGATATCCCACCAAAAAACCATTAAAAATGTGAATTAGAAGTTCGTAGGCGTGAAATTATTTATTGGGACAGTTTAAATTACACTTATAACAAAAAAATGATATGGATTAGTCAAGATGAATCGTTAATAGCATGAAATAATTAAACGCGTGCATTTACGAACGAATTCAAAAGATTTTTTTAAACTTAATAAAGTATTATTAACCGCGAAAAAGTTGGCTGGCGAGTTCGTTGTATAGCAGGAATCTTAGTTGTCCTTCGAAATGTAACAAATTTTATTAGAAACACTATAGACTGAGCCACACTGAATCCGTTCGTATATGCACGAGTTTAATTATTTCATGCTATTAACGATTCATCTTGACTAATTGTTTAAAGTTCCGTAGAAAACTTGATTTAATTGTTTTTGTTAATTTTTCCAGCACACAGCCCCCAATCCCAGCACTCAGTGGTCAATAAAGATAAAAACTGCATGAATAAATACAATTCTAAATTTATTAACACTTTTAAATATAAAGTTTAATTCATTTACATAATTTCAATAATATATAGAATTCAGAAAAAAGCAAGAGTAAATCGAAGATTATATAAAATTCAATATAAATTCAAATAAAATCCAAACTTTAATTTTCAAGATGCACTCGAAAATTTTCAATTAAAATTGTAATTAGGCAAGACATAAAATATAATTATAAATCCATACCACTTGAATAAAATGCAATTAATATACTTATGTAAAAGAAAGAGCTCAATATTTATACACTTACCTGGTTTTACACAACCACAGGTTAATATGAGAGGAAAATAGGTAGAGGATAATATGATAATACCACAGACTTATTTAAGATGTCAGGATGTTCCGCTTCATACAAAATTTTGTCACCAGAAAATTTTCTAGGGGGATCTATTAATCTTCCCATCGCGAAGCTTTAGTCTACACATTCCACATAAGCTCTCCGCGCATTTCCCCCAAGTTCTCTGTTGATAGACAAAGGAATAGGCGAAGGGCAGAGTGGCTTCGGAACTTCATTCCACACGGACGAGAAATGTACTTTTTCGCCTTCTCCACCCCTCACACACTTTGCCCTATCAGCCAGGCAACAAACGACACAATTTTGTGTGAATGGCCAAGCGCCGTGCGCAGGATGATTTTTTTTTAATTTCAATTGCGGCAGGTCATGATTTTGTTTTTTTTTCTTGTTTTCAGGCATACGAATGTACAATTTCTGGGAAGAAATGAAATATTCTTTTTAGGCAACTTTTCGTGTTCAAGGCTATTCGCTACATTTAAGGTGCGCGGAAAATAATCGATTTGAATTGTATTTGATTAGCCAAGGGGTCAGGCGCAGTGCACCGCAGGATGGAGTTTTTTAAATTCCAATTTTTTATATGGGGAACTTGTGAATTGTGGCAGGTCATGATTTTGTTTTTTTCTTGTTTACAGGCATATATTTCTCCAATGAAATATTCGTATTTCCTGGCCATTGATAGTTGTTGTCGGCCGAATATTTCAGGTGCGACACGATCTGCTATTGGGTGAACTTAATTTGTGTACCGGCGGTGGAAGTCGATCAGATGATACATATTCGCATTTTCTTCCGTAAACAAGGATGAGAATTCAATTACCACATATTGTTTCTTACAAATTTTTAATGTCATAAAAAATGCATGGGGAAAAAGATGGCATTTCCATGACAGCTCTGGGCGAAAGTGTCAGATAAGTAATATTACATTGCGTCGCATTTGGTATATATGCAATAACGGAGACTCAATCGCACACAGATGCAAAACTCGACTGAACCGGACTGGTTAAAGAAACTTTACTCAACCTCCGTTTCTGCTTTGAGAAAACCCATCGTAAACTCTATATGAAAACTTAGTAGTAAAGGGGTTATCCTCGCGGCAAATGTATTTCAAACGAATAACTGAGTCTATCAAACAAAGTATTCAGGCCATTTCTAAACTAGCATAAGCTCTGCTAAAATGGAGAGCTAGTTCGAAATTAAAATTTATGCTACTATGTAAGAAAATTCCAGCGTAGTTTAGAATTGGTCTTGGTTGACTGTAGTTTGTTACGCTTTTATTTCATATAATACTTCATGAATTAATGAACATAACCTTTTAGAACAAAATCTACGAATTGTTTTGTAGTCCCGCAAATCCCGAGTCAATACGCCGGGAGTAATGCCATATTAAACTGCGGAATTAAAACTCCGAAAATAAATCAGCTGGTTTTTTGACAAATGGGAAATGTCAAAGTAGACATTTGAAATTTGATTTGTGGGAAATAATTTTGATTTTGCGTGAAAATTTTATTAAATTTAACTAATTCGTGCCCATTAGTTAATACGTTCGGTCAATATGATGTTTCGGTGGCTATTATGTGTTTCCCTAGTGTATTTTATAATAGTGCAACTGTTCTGAAAGTGATTTAATTGGGATACATCCAGAAACGAATTTTATTTATTTTCAATTTTGTTTTAAATATATTTACAAAAGGAAAAAACAAAAGAGATGTGTTGTGAAAGAGACTAAGAATGTACTGTTTTTTAAACGCTTATTTAATTTTTTTAATTATAATTCTTTCTTTACTTTTTTAAATGAATTTATTTTTATCTGAAAAATATGCAATAAAAGTAATTTGTTATTTTTAAAAAAGAGGCTCTATTTATTTTTTTTTGTAATAAATTATTTTATCATTTAAAAAATTTTCTAAGTTAAAATAAAACCACCAAATAACAAAACAAAAAACATCAACTTCCATGCTCAAATCACTCTACAAGTGTAATCCGCTACAATTTTCCCGCGGATGTCAAACGTCAAATTCTCTCAAGCAAATCTGCAATCGCGTATTGTATATTCGCGTGAGTCTTCACTCCGAATTTTTTCGGAAATCAAATCAGCAACCGCGGAATAGGGAATCGCAAAGTGCCAAATCCGCACTCACTTCCGATTCGCCCGGATTCGGGAATCGAGGCCACTGTTTATATTTCAATGCGGAATCTTTTCAATCGGTATTAGTGTTTCAAATTTATTGTTTTAATAGGCAGATTGCCTTAATTTAAACCATTATTGTAAAAGCCTAGTGATCAAAAACTTCAATTGGCAAAACTAGTTCAGGTATTTGAACTTATATTCATTGTTTATTACATTACATATTACTATTCATACAAGTGTGACGTGTAAGTGACTTTTAAGATGAACAGCAATACAAGCTTTTTGGCTAGAGTTGCAAAAAGTGTACATAGAGTTGCAAAAAGTGTACATAGAGTTGCAAAACAAATCGATGAAAAATTATAAAAAAACAGCATTGATTAAAAGGACGAAGGAATACATTTCTGCACGAATTACACAATTTCGGGACTATTGGTTACAGATAGAAAAAAATCATGTGCAAATTGAGCTACAGTTTGCAAAGCTAGTTGAAAAACCAACATGTGAATATTTTGTCAACGATACGTATCTGCAACTTGAAGACAAATATTTTGAATTTATGGGAACAGTAAAAGCTGCCCTTAGCAAATTTGAGGATCAGTGTCCTCCTTCAAGTCCTTCAATGCACGAATCAACGCGAGTAAATTCACCTTGCTTGACACCACATCTATGGCGACGGCCAAAAATTTCATTACCCACTTTCTCAGGATCTTATGAGTCCTGGCGGTCCTTTCACGACCTGTTTAATTCATTAGTTCATCAAAATCCGACACTTTCTGATGCACAGAAGTTGCATTATTTTAAGTCTGTCCTATCTGGGGAAGCAGAGCATTTGTTGCGTATGCTAATTATGAAACAGCATGGAATGTGCTGCTAGAAAGATACAACAACAATAGAGTATTGGTTAATGCTCAGCTGAAGATTTTGTTTAATCTCAAGTCAGTGTCAAGTGAGTTTGGGTTAGGACAGCAAAGAGAACGGACGTGTGCTGTTCCGGTCCGTAAAAAACGCGCCGGCACAAAAAACAAAAACTGTTTAAAAAGTGAGGGTGAAAAATTAAAACTATAAAAAAGTGCACAAAAAAAAACTCTACAATAAAAAAACAGTGAAAAAAAAAATTACGAGCGCAGTCTAACGCGAAGGCCCATCACCCTTCACTAGACACGACCGGACCGACGAACGGCGTAAGTAAGTACCCTTGCTCCCTACCCTCATCATCGTTGCGGGTGATTTCAATGTTCACAACGTTAAATGGCTGACTTACTCAAATGGCACCAGTATTTCTGGCAAGGACGTCGAGCTCTTTGCAGATATCAATAACTTGCATCAAATGGATCATCCCACAAGAGTCCCTGATGTTGCTGATCAAGGAAAATATCTCCTTGATCTTTTTCTAACTTCTCATCCAGCGCGTAACTCCGTCGACGTTGATTCAACTCTAGGCAATTCAGACCACTGCCTAATCAGCGCTAACTTCCCATTCGAATTTCCCACCCCTCCCAAACCAGTTCAAAGAACTGTTTGGCATTATGGGAAGGCCAATTGGCTGGGGCTTATTTTTTCCAGTCTACAGACTGGAATCTGTGTTTCCGGAATAGAAACGCCAACTCTGCCGCTAACCGTATCACCAGGATCATACAGGCAGGAATGCATTTATTCATTCCCCATTCTACCAAATCTGTGAAGCCTAGGCCCAACAGATGGTTTAATCGGGAGTGTATGAATGCACTCAAAACTAAAGAAGCCGCCTTCCGAGCGTACAAGATTCCCGAGTGAATCGCTCCGTTTAGAGTACATTCAACGAAGAAATTCTTATAAAACCGCCATCAAGAAAGTCAAAACCTTATTTGACAACAAATTGAGAAGTAAACTCCTAAATGCAACCTCCGGTAGCAAAAACTTCTGGTCCTTGGTAAGTTCCATCAACAAGAATTTCACTACAACTTCAACCTCTTCCTTTATTCACAATGAGAAGGTAATAACAGACAGCAAATCCAAGGCCAATTTATTAGCATCTAAGTTCGCTTCGAATTCTTCTTTACCCGAAACCGATGTATTACCCCCTGTTTCCGAGCGTAACGCCCATTCAATGGAAAGGTTTTTGAAGTAAAACTTCTTTAGGGACGTTTGCTTAAAAAAATTTACATGAGAGTAAATCAATTTCATTCGCATAACGCTCTCACACATGAAAAATCGTCAGAACTTTCGTATAACGACCGGAAATGGGGCGGACGGGGTACAAGGGGGTACACACTCGGGGCTGTGTGTGCAACAGTTAAAATACACTCTGCCTTACTGCATAAATTTTCTGGCATGTTAGCTACCTTGTCGCCCAGACTTTGCTTTATCTCATTATAGGAATACAAATTCACCATTAAGTAGAGGTGAATTATTTGAGATTTTTCTTGTGGTTTGGTCACTGGCCGGGCTTATGCCGCGAACACTTTGGAGTTGACTGACATGTTGGAAGCGGCATAGAAGACAGAGAGAAGCGACAAGAATTTTCGGCGCAGCCTGAGCAAGTGGATCTGCTTTTTGGCGTGGCCAAACATGTAGGACTGCCGGGAAGTTACGGTATAAACACTTGAGACTTTCTTAAAATGCCAAACGATGTAAACATAAATGAAAAAATAAAGAAGAAAAATGAACAATACATCTTTCTTACGTTTATTTTGTTATTGTCTCCAATATAAAATACTTTTTGCACGCTTCAATTGATAAAACCGAAGCTGCTAAAACCGTATGTGGTTTGGGTGCTTAGAATACCAAAAGGGAGTGGTGAATTAAATGTGTGAGGTGCTCTTGTTTTAAATTGGCACCTACTTCACCTTTGGTGAGATGTGCTGCACTTCCCCTTTTTAAATTACAATTTTTTTAACTTGCACAAATCGACGAATCGTTTATGTCAAAACATTACACTGTTGTGAAAATCATTCCTGATACATATGTTTTTTGGGTCGCTGATTACGAAAATCGGGGTCCCATAGTCTTAAAATATGCATGTCACCTTTAAATATGCTTAAAAACTCCCTTTTTTAAGGATTTTCGCGATAATTTTAATTATAATCAAAAACAATCCAATAAAATACATTTTTTGCAATATATATATTCGAGAAGAGGCCGAATGATTCCACGATTCAAAAGTGGTTGATTTATAACAAAGCAAATTTTATGATAAGGGATAATAGTAAAGGGCTGAAACTATCCCTACATCGTCTGAAAATATAAAGGTTTGAAAAAAATGTTTTTTCAACTTTATGCTTTAAATTTTAGCTAATTCAGCTAAAATAAATTAGAAAAAAGGTTGATTGTTTTTTGCATTTATTTTTGCTCCCTTTAAAATTAATTGGCTCCCTAAAAGATTGTATGGGACGAAGAAATCAGGTAATTGGCTAGGTGTCCATAAAGGGTGCCAATACCATACTCAAGTAGACTGGCTCTCGTTCGCGTAGGTAAAGTTTCATTGGATGTGGTTGGCGGACTGCTTGGTAAAACAATACTTGGGTTTGGAATAGTCTATGCCGATGCGGATGCGTTCAATTCGTTGATAAATAATATAGAAGTGTGTGTATTCAAATGCGACCTGACGGAATTTTCCATGAATGGAATGCATGCCACGCAAAGGTCGGACTACTTTTAACTTTTTCTGTAATGCCGCATTCGAAATTGCACACACAAGTATGCACAACAAACACGTGCACCTTGCATGCACTCGTTACTTAGATTTTCGGGCTATCTGTGAAAGCCGGGACGGAAAAAACATGCAATTTTATAAACCTCTGAATGCAATACATGTACGCTTGCATATGTCACCATCTTACTTCCATGAGGCGAATGTTTAGATTTTTTTGGAAACTTGCCCATGTTCAGCCCATACCGAAAAAAGGTGATTCCAGCCATCCCTACAATTACCGCCCAATAGCAATTACTTCTATTCTCTCCAAAACCATGGAGACGATAATCAACAAAAAGCTTATGGGATATCTAGAATCCAATCTACTCTTAAACGACAGACAATATGGCTTCCGCCAAAAAAGATCCACTGGCGATCTTTTAGTCTGTCTTACAGAATACCTCAGCCGTAGTCTGCATGGATCCGGTGAGTCTGTGAGGATATCTCCAAGGCTTTCGATAGAGTTTGGCACTCAGCCCTGTTAACTAAACTCAAAGCTATTGGAGTTGACTCACTTCTACAGAAGTGGATTGAGAGTTTCCTTTCTGGCCGTTCAATCAAAGTGGTATTGGATGGCGTCAAATCCGCATCCCACCCGATCTCTGCGGGGGTCCCCCAGGGGTCAATTTTATCACCGGCCCTATTTCTCATATTCATAAATGACCTTCTTTCAATCCCCTACAACACACTTCTCAGTTTCGCTGACGACGGTACTCTACGTTACTCGTACAGCTTCGATACAAGACAGACTCATGCCAGATCCTGTCTTGATGATCGCCAACTAATGTCCAACTCTATTAATAACGACATTGAACTCATTCTAGAGTGGGGAAGGAAGAATCGTGTTGAATTCAACGCCGACAAAACCAAGTACTGTCTTATCTCCAAAAAGAAGCTCAACACCTCTCCACCCTTGAGAGTGGATAAAGTTCAACTAATGGCCGACCCATCCTTACACATCTTAGGCGTGACATTAGCCAAAGACTTGCGATGGAATGATCACATATTCCAAATCGCCAAACAAGCATCCCAGTGCTTGGGATTTCTTAAGAGGTGCAAGTTCCTCCTCCAGCCATCGGCCCGTGCTGTTATTTATAAATCCTACATTCGGCCTCTTCTCGAATATAACTCCCTCGTTTGGGCCGGCGCCCCAATAACCACCTTGGCATGGTTAGATAAGGTGCAAAAAAGGGCACTCAAGTTAATTGATGATGACACCGCCTGCTCCACCATCGACCCCTTGAGCCACCGTAGGAATGTAGCAGCACTGACAAAATTTTATCGCTACTATCATAGTGACTGTTCCTCCGAGTTAAACGCTCTCCTGCCTCCACGGCAATCTTATACCCGCAACACCAGATTAGCCCACTCATCTCATTCCCTTCACCTGCAACTCCCCCTTTCACGCACTCAACAAGATATGAATTCGTTTGTTAATAGAACAACTCGACTGTGGAATAATCTCTCGCAGTCAGTATTTCCGAGCTCCTACAACACCCAAGAGTTCAAACGCAGGGTTCATCACCACCTTCTTCAATACCCCCCCGTACCTTTTAACCCTTAACCTATACCCCCCCCTCATCCTTCCACCGTACTAAGCTAGCTAGACATTGCACCATGACGTGACAAATGACATGACGGACTAGTAGTACAAAGGGTGACTCCTGAGCTTAGCACTGCCACATAAAAAAAATCAGTTAATTAAATAAAAACCCTTTTGGACAAGTCAAATGAGTGTCTCTGTGAACTGGATGCCTTAGGCATTAACACTTGAAATTGGGATCCTCTCTATATATATTTGATTGTTCAAAGGCTCCCTACGAAAACTCACCGGATGTGGGAAGTCGAGCTTGATGGGGCATCTGCACTCCCTACATTTGATAGACTCAGACAATTCTTAGAGAAACGCTTCCGAATGTTAGAGGCCATTGCTGACCATAAAACCAATATTCCACAACGTCCGTCTAGTAGCTCAAATACGAAAGTTCTCACACATTTTGCCTCGACTGCAACAGAAGCTTGTGTTTGCTGCAAAGAACACCATAAATTAAAGTTATGTCCTACTTTTGGGAAACTTTCATTCCCACAAAAATATCAGATTGTTAAATCAAGAAAGCTCTGTGTTAATTGCCTGTCTAGCTCGCATGCTACTTCGGTATGCACAAGCAAATACAACTGTTGGAAATGTAATAAAAGACATCACACCTTATTGCATAACGATTCCATGAAAGGTACATCTCCACGAACGAAACCTGGTACTCGGACGCCACCAAAATTATCATCAAAACCTAACCAAGATGATGTGCATAACAAAGGCAACAATATTGAGACTACCGTACTATTTAATACGCAGTTATCAAGTAATGTCAAGTATAAAAAATCTTTATCAAAAGCCCTATTGTCGACTGCAATAGTTAAAATACCTACAAAAAATGGTGGGATAATTCTAAGAGCTCTTATAGATACAGGGTCAGAGGTATCATTTATTACTCAAACTGCCGCGAAACAGCTTAATATAAGAAGCTCCTCAGCTTCAGTTACTATCATAGGTATATGCGATCTAAAAACACCTGCAGATAAACTATTAGAGTTCGAAGTACATTCGATACATTCGCTATGTTCATTCCAACTTTCTGTTACAGCACTGGTTGTTCCAACAATAACATCCATATCATCAGCTTCACATCTCCCAAAAGAAACGTGGGTTCATTTAGACAATCTTAGTCTTGCTGACCCCCATTACTACCTGCCAGGAAAAATCGACCTACTACTTGGTGCTGATGTATATTCTACACTAATTCTAGAAGGATTAATTAAAAGCCCTACTGGCACTCCCGCAGCTCAAAATTTTATTTTTGGTTGGTTATTAATTGGCCTAGTACATGCAAAAGGAGAGAGGTTAGCCATACAATCTTTTAATGTCCAAGTGAAAGATACGAAGGTAGAAGATGACCTCAATATAAGATTGCGTTCTTTCTGGGAGATCGAGGAGATACCAGTGCAAACAAGATATAGCCAGGCTGAAGAAGAGTGCGAAACCCTTTATAAAAATTCGGTATATAGATTAGCCTCAGGTGCATATCAAGTAAAAATCCATTTCCTTAATGGTGAAGCTCCCAACATCGGAGTCTCTAAAGCCTTAGCTTCAAAACGATTAGCTTCTCTTGAGTCAAAATTGTCACGAAATTTGAGTTTACGATCTGAGTATACAAAAATACTCCAAGAATATTTGGACTTAGGCCTTATTTGGTGCTTATTTGGTACTTTTCGACATAACGCAGGTGAAAAAGTACTAAAAAAGGACGAAATAGAGCCAATTTCACTATTAAAATTGCTAATAACTTCAAAAGTAAAGGTCGTAGCATAATAGTTGTTAGACATTATTCATAGGAAATTGTCCAAGCTTTCCAATTTTGTAAAAAAAAATATTGGTTTATTATGTATTTTTTGGAGGAAAAGGTGGTTGAAGTGGAAATTTTAGTGAAAAAAAAAAACAAAATTTTGTCTTTGATGACTCATAACTCTGGATGTTGGTGGGTTGACCCCTTGAATTTTACAGATTTAGATAGGTGGGAGTATTCTGCGTAGATTGATGTCTTATTCGTTAAAATATCTAAAAAGGTGACAAAAATACAGGATAATATGTAAACCTCTACCAAAAAAAACTTCAAAACCCCATATCTCGAAAACGAAAAGAGGTACCCCCCCCCCACTTTTACTTTTTTTGCGATAATTTTTTATGTACTATTTGCCATTTTCCTTTGAGTAACGGGACACCCTGTATATTCAATTTTGCTTAGATGGCGAAGATTTAAATACGCGATGTCAGCAGACATAGAAAAGATGTATAAAATGATACATCTTCACCCTTCAGATCAAAAATATCATCGTCTCCTATGGCGACCCACACCTTTTGACCCTATTTGAGATGACAAGAGTAACCTTTGGAACAACCTCTGCCCCATATTTGGCAATTAAAAGTAATTACCCATGATTTCTATGTTGATGATGCCATTACTGGCACCCATTCTGCTGCAGAAGCAATTTCATTGCATCACGAGTTAACCCAATTACTATCTTTGGGAGGTTTTAACCTTCGAAAGTGGTCAAGTAATGATGCTGAAGTCCTTGTCGCAATCGCTGAAGACAAAAGAGAATTAAAAACAACATTAACTTTCTCACATGATGAAAAGGTAAAGGCTTTAGGCCTAATCTGGCATCCAGCAGCGGACCATTTCACCTTGCAATATCCAGAATCAAAATCTGGCGTGTGCACAAAACGGCAGATTTTGTCAGGTGTGGCTGGGTTATTTGATCCGTTGGGTTGGATATCGCCATACGTGATTAAAGGAAAAATTCTGGTTTATGGCTTCTCGGATCTTCATGGGATGAGCCAGTTACTGCATCCATTCAAAAGGAATGGCAAGAATTCCAGGTTCAATTTCCTCAAATTTCTACTATCAAAATACCAAGGTGGCTCCAAACTTATTCAAATTCAACCATTCGACTCCACGGATTTTCTGATGCTTGACAGCTCGCCTATGCTGCCGTAGTTTATGTTAGAGTTGTCGATGGACATGGTCGGTCTAAGGTTAATCTTTTAACAGCTAAAACAAAGGTAGCTCCGGTAAAACCCATGACGCTTCCTCGGTTGGAATTATCTGGTGCGCATCTGCTGGCAAAATTACTACACAAAGTAAGAAGGGAATTAAATTATTCTTCTGTAACGACATTTGCTTGGACCGATTCAATAATTGTACTTAATTGGATTCAATGCTCCCCGCACAAACTCAAAACCTTCGTGGCTAATAGGGTGAGTCAAATTCAAGAACTACTCCCTTCAATCACTTGGTGTTATGTTCGTTCGAAGGATAACCCTGCAGATTGTGGTTCTCGTGGCTTAAATGTAAACCAATTAAAGATCTTTGATTTATGGTGGTATGGACCAAAATGGCTCCAAGAGATCGAGTCTTCTTGGCCAAAATACTCAAACGCGACGCTTGATCATATACCAGAAATGCGGAAAAATCATTTACCCTACTCTTTGCTGTCATATATATCTTCCGACATAATAGAATCATTTTCTTCTTACACTAAACTCATTCGAGTGATTGCATATGTTTTACGATCTTAATAGGCTCAAAACCTCTTGCCCAATTAGCTCACCAAATATAACTGCTCAGGAATTACGAGATGCGAAAATTAAGTTAATTCATTCTCTACAAAAACAAGTTTTCGTAAAAGAATATCAAGCACTAAGTCAAGGGTTGCAGGTGTCTACTCAAAGTACATTACTACCACTAAATCCTTATCTTGATGGAAATCAATTAATTAAGGTGGGAGGTAGGCTCACGCATGCAAAAATTCCCACCTCACAAAAACACCAGGTAATTCTCCCTCCGAAGCATCACTTCACCAAATTACTTATTGAGTACACTCACAAATTAACGCTTCATGGAGGAATAGGGCTGGTTTTAAACACTCTCCGAACTGAGTATTGGATCCCGAAAGGTCGGCAATCCATTAAACAAATTCTTCACAACCCAGCAGGCAAAATGAGCTCACAAAACCAGAAATTTGTCTTACAACTCACAATGAGCTCAATATGATGAAAATATGACATCCCAAATGCAAAACAAATTAAACCAGTTGTGAGAAAATAATGAGATCATAATGAGATAAAAGCAGGGATCGTAACTGTTATAACTTATATCGAAAAAATCAGAAAATAATCATTATTTTGAAACTTATATGATATAAAACAACAGTAACAGTTAAATTTTACCAAAAATATTTAAAGTTATTTTTAACTATTATCTTTGACTAGTATTGTTTTAAATCTTTTAAAATTGTTATTAAAGATTTTTTTCTTTTCTTGTTCGAAATAATAATTAAAATTGACTTTTATTTTTAAAATCAAAAATAACTGTTAAAAAAGACTTTTATTTTTTTCGGTCTTGCATAAAAGTCTTTCTAAGATTTTTATTTTTCCAGTTTTTTCTATAAAAGTCTTTGAAGACTTTTATTTTTAAAATATAAAAATAAAAGTCTTTTGCTGAAAACATAAATAGTCCATTCAAACCGTTAAGAAAATCGAACCTTAATGGTTTTTGGGGTCGCTGATCACAAAAATCGGGGTCCTGCGGTCCTAAAACTTGGGCATCACCCTTAAAAATGCAAAAAAACATCCCTTTTTAGGGGTTTTTCGCGATTATTTCGATAATAATGAAAACTAATGCAATGAAATACACTTTTTTTAATATTTATTTGCGAAGGTGGTTGATTTGTACTAAATCAACGCGAACTTTATGATAAGGGGTGATCCTAAAGGGTTGAAACCACCCCTAAATCGGCTACAAATAGAAAAAATTGTAAAAAATGTTTTCTTCAAGTATATGCTTCAAATACGATTGTGGGCGTACTGTCAGGCAAAACTAAATTATTTTCAACCCTTAAGGGGTTAAAACTACCCCCACAATTATAAAAATCAACTTTATATAAAAAAAATTAGAAAATTTTTTTGTTTGTTGCTTTTTGCTTGAAATTTGGTTCAAAAAGTATTATCAGCCATAAATTTATTATTTTAAACCCTTAAGGGGGTGAAACTACCCCTGCATTAAAATTGCAATTGAAAAAAATTGACATTTATTGTTTTGCATTAAAATTTTATTTTCCATTTTTATTCATTGAAACATTTGGAAAATTTTACTTTAAACCCTTTTTTAAAGGGGTTAAACCACCCCTAAACCGAAGCAAAATAAAAAATACATGGAGAAATATTTCTTTTCGTGGAATTTTTAAATAAAGTCAAAATGCAGGATAAAAACGACAATCACACAATAATTGGAAATATGTACCCTAATGTATTTGAGTTACTTCTGAATAATGAGGTGTTCCGTTTTTTTTACAATGATATTTAGGCAGGTCAGTCTTTTGCTGAAAACAAATAAATTAGCTATCGTAGTTCGAAAATTACACTATAAAAACAATTGTGATATTGTGCTTAAAGCCTAGCACGTTGATCAGGCTATAGAAATTCTAACTAAAACTATGTAAAAAATGATTTATTAGGTGGATAAATTGGTGCGGCTGATTTTATATTTTAGAATTTTTTGGCTCCCTGTTTAATTTCTACTTAAATTAGTAGTTTCCATTTCACTCCGTTAGGGGATGAATTTCGAAAAATCGATTCTTAGTGAATGTCCACGTCATTATAGAGATGCACTGTCAAAATTAAAGCCCTTCAGCTCCAGCGGTTTGGGTTACCCCATTTAACCCCCTTAGGGGATTAATTTCAAAAAATCGCTTCTTAGTGGATGTCCACGTCATTAAAGGGATGCACTGTCAAAATTTCAGCCCTATAGCTCCAGCGGTTTGGGTAAACCCCATTTCACCCCCTTAGGGGATGAATTTCGAAAAATCGCTTTATAGTGGATGTCCACGCAATTATAAGGATGCACTGTCAAAATTTCAGCCCTATAGCTCCAGCGGTTTGGGTAAACCCCATTTCACCCCCTTAGGGGATGAATTTCGAAAAATCGCTTTAATAGTGGATGTCCACGCCATTATAGGGATGCACTGTCAAAATTTCAGCCCTATAGCTTTAACGGTTTGGAGAAACCCCATTTCACACCCTTAGGGGATGAATTTCGAAAAATCGCTTTTTAGTGGATGTCCACGTCATTAAAGGGATGCACTGTCAAAATTTCAGCCCTATAAGCTCCAGTGGTTTGGGTAAACCCCATTTCACCCCCTTAGGGGATGAATTTCGAAAAATCGCTTCTTAGTGGATGTCCACATCATTATAGGGATGCACTGTCAAAATTTCAACCCCATAGTTCCAGCGGTTTGGATAAACCCCATTTCACCCCCTTAGGGGATGAATTTCGAAAAATCGCTTTATAGTGGATGTCCACGCCATTAAAGGGCTGCACTGTCAAAATTTCAGCCCTGTAGCTCCAACGGTTTGGATAAACCCCATTTGAGCCCCTTAGGGGATGAATTTCGAAAAATCGCTTCTAAGTGGATGTCTACGTCATTATAGGGATGCACTGTCAAAATTTCAGCCTGATAGCTCCAGCGGTTTTGAGTTGACCCTATTTCACCCCCTTGAGTTGATCGTGTGGACCGAAAGGGTCGAACCCACATCCCAACTAGTTTCTATTTGTAGCCGATTTAGGGGTGGTTTCAACCCTTTAGGATCACCCCTTATCATAAAGTTCGCGTTGATTTAGTACAAATCAACCACCTTCGCAAATAAATATTAAAAAAAGTGTATTTCATTGCATTAGTTTTCATTATTATCGAAATAATCGCGAAAAACCCCTAAAAAGGCGTGTTTTTTACATTTTTAAGGGTGACGCCCATGTTTTAGGACCGCAGGACCCCGATTTTCGTGATCAGCGACCCCAAAAACATCAAGGGTTCGATTTTCTTAACGGTTTGAATGGACTATTTATCTGTTTTCAGCAAAAGACTTTTATTTTTATATTTTAAAAATAAAAGTCTTCAAAGACTTTTATAGAAAAAACTGGAAAAATAAAAATCTTAGAAAGACTTTTATGCAAGACAGTCTTTTTTAACAGTTATTTTTGATTTTAAAAATAAAAGTCTTTCCATAAGAGTTTTGGAAGACTTTAAAAATAAAAAACGAAAATAAGAGTTTTTAATGACCTAAAACTTTTTTAGTTAAATATAACTGTTATTGTTTATTTAAAAAATTTAAATTATTTTAACTATTAAACTTGACTTTTATAATAAAAGTCTACAATTTAAAAGTAACCCCACCACCGCGTAGAACTCGCTACTCTGAGTATCCAGTATAAATTTTATGCAGATCAGACAACATTTACTATTTGATTTTTTAAGTCAAAAATACAAATATAACAGTTATTTACGATCCCTGGATAAAAGTGAGAAAGAAGCCGAAATTGAATGTCCCACTTAATGTTCATTGATTGGAAGGTTGTTATGAGCTAATTATGAGCAATTGGTTTAATAACAATTTTTAAGATGGAATCATCGAATTTTCGGATGAGGAAGAATCAAATCGAATGAGAAATGAAGTTGATAATTTGGGCGACTTATCTGAATAATTTGACGATAATGATGATATCAATATTAGAGTAGGAGATGCAATCGCGGGAATTGGAAGTTGGGCTAACAAATGGTATCGGTAGAAATGGAATAACTAATTTAGTACTTAGTGTTCTGAACAAACTACTTCCTAGTAAATTTCCAACTGAAGGAAGAACCGTTCTGATGACACCAAAATCAGTAGAAGTGACGAACATCGATGAAGAATGCAAATATTGGCAGCAAGATGTTACAGTTTGTCTTAAGAAGGCATTTTAAAATTTACAAAAAGATAATGGCATTTTGTTAAACATTAATGTCGATGGTTTGCCAATTTTTAATAGCTCAACTGAGCAATTTTGGCCAATACTTGCGAATGTCGAAGGGATTATAAAGGAACCTTTCGTAATTGGAATTTACAACGGTTCACAGTGGAACGAATTGCCGAAGACGTGGACAAAAGTCTAAATATTGATGAATTTGGACGAAATTCGGTATTATAGGGTAATCGAGCTCACTGACCACGAATTTATTATCAAAAACTGAAAATTCAAAATGGCGAATCCAATATGGCGGACATTATTTTTAAAGCATTGTAGAAATAAACTCAAAACTTGTATCTAGATGTTTTTGGGCATTCCGATTACGAATTTGATGTCAACATTTGGAAATTCAAAATGGCGGATCCAATATGGCCGACATAATTTTTCAAAATTGTTCAAAACTAGTATTTATATGATTTTGAGCATGATGAATACGAATTTGATACTTGAATTCGGAAATTTTAAGAACAGGAACTTGAGTGACTCCCTTTACAAGATATGTAGGTTCAAAATAAGACCAAAAATTTAAAATGTTGGAACTTTTCTGAAAAAACGAAAAACATTTGGGATTTAGATCACATTTTTAATTACATATCTTGTAAACGATGTCATTCACTTAATATCATATAAAAGAATACACATTTACCTAAAACACGAACCGAATTACGTTGTTCTACGATAATTAGTCTACGAATTATTCAAGTTCAAGTAAATATTAAAAAAATACATTTTTTCTTTCGTAAACACCCTGTACCTTAGTGGATAGTGGGGATAGCCCCCTCTCTAGAACAATTTTTTTCTCCAAAACCATCCAAAAATCACGCCTGAAAATATTAGCCACGTAGTCCAACAGAGGATTTATTGAATGTCTGATAACCGATACAAATTGCGTATTAGGTCATGTAAACAAATTCAAGAACGGTGATTCTTTGTAGATAATCGTATTATCTATAAATTTTGTAAACAATATTTTAGAATGGGACTTGCCGTTTAAGAGATATTGACCAAAAACGGAATTTTCTGTTTTTAGGAGCAGCGGACAACCAATATTCCGAAACTTTTTTAACATATTTTACTCACGAAAAACTTGTTTTTTTAGAAAAAGTTTCGTGAGTTAACATTTAGTTAGAGGTCTGTATTCGCATTGTGCTTTGACGACTGAACTAATATTTATAGGTATATATATCCGTGACTTTCAATTTCCTAATTTTGACATCA
Source organism: Thereva unica (assembly GCA_949987705.1). Lineage (NCBI taxonomy): Eukaryota > Metazoa > Arthropoda > Insecta > Diptera > Therevidae > Thereva > Thereva unica. The sequence goes on from OX465284.1 coordinate 57,440,583, forward strand.
GATTCGTAATCGGCATGCTCAAAAACATATATGTAGATACAAGTTTTGAACTTATTTCTACAAATTTTCAAAAATTATGTCCGCCATTTTGGATCCGCCGTTTTGAATTTTAAAATTTTGACATCAAATTCGTCATCAGCGACGTCGATAACATAATACCACAAAATTTTGTGCAAATTTAACAATATGGAGAATTTTCCCGCACTTTTATAGACATTTCATCAAAAATAAAATGTAGCAGCCGTAACTGCATTATGTGGTTTACTAAGAGAGTTACGACTAGTAACTGGATTTTCTTTTTAATCCTGAAGTAAATATAACTTACTAGCATAAAACCCGCGTGCCTTGCAACGCCTTTAAATAAAAACTGTTTATTATGTGCAATGTTTTCCATAAAAAAAAAAACAAAAAAGTCAGCTGTTATTATCCCTAAAAGGGTTTATTATAGTGCATTTTTTTAATAAATATGGTAAACAAATTGCTGCGTATATCACATCTGCTCAACAAATCTGCAAGTTTTGAAGCAGAGATTGGCATGTTTATGTCATCAAGAGAAGTGACATTTTAGGTTTTGACGAACGTTCGTTAAGTTTGTTCGCCTATTTACGTGGGTGCAAGAAATTATGAAGCAATCACAAATGAATATTAAATAAAGTGAATTTCGAGTCATACATTTCTACGTGATTATAGGGATGCACTGTCAAAATTTCAGCCCTTCAGCTTCAGAGGTTTGGGTTAACCCTCACCCCCTTATGGGATGAATTTCGAGTAATCGCCTCTTAGTGGATGTCCACGTCATTATAGGGATGCACTGTCGAAATTTCAGCCCTATAGCTCCAGTAGTTTGGTAACCCCATTTCACTGCGTTAGGGGATGAATTTCGAAAAATCGCCTCTTAGTGAATGTCCACGTCATTATAGAGATGCACTGCCAAAATTAAAGCCCTTCAGCTCCAGCGGTTTGGGTTAACCCCATTTAACCCCCTTAGGGGATAAATTTCAAAAAATCGCCCCTAAGTGGATGTCCACGTCATTATAGAGATGCACGGTCAAAATTAAAGCCTTTCAGCTTCAGCGGTGTGGGTTAACCCCATTTCACCCCCTCAGGGGATGAATTTAGAAAAATCGCTTTTTAGTGGATGTCCACGTTATTAAAGGGATGCACTGTCAAAATTTCAGCCCTATAGCTCCAACGGATTGGGTAAACCCTATTTCACCCCCTTAGGGGATGAATTTCGAAAAATCGCTTTATAGTGAATGTCCACGCCATTATAAGGATGCACTGTCAAAATTTCAGCCCTATAGCTATAGCGGTTTGGAAAAACCCCATTTCACCCCCTTAGGGGATGAATTTCGAAAAATCGCTTTATAGTGGATGTCCACGCCATTATAGGGATGCACTGTCAAAATTTCAGCCCTATAGCTATAGCGGTTCGGAAAAACCCCTTTTCACCCCCTTAGGGGATGAATTTCGAAAAATCGATTTATAGTGAATGTCCACGCCATTATAGGGATGCACTGCCAAAATTTCAGCCCTATAAATGTAGCGGTTTAGAAAAACCCCATTTCACCCCCTTAGGGGATGAATTTCGAAAAATCGCTACTTAGTGGACGTCCACGTCATTGAAGGGATGCACTGTCAAAATTTCAGCCCTATAGCTCCAACGGATTGGGTAAACCCTATTTCACCCCCTTAGCGGATGAATTTCGAAAAATCGCTTTATAGTGAATGTCCACGCCATTATAAGGATGCACTGTCAAAATTTCAGCCCTATAGCTATAGCGGTTTGGAAAAACCCCATTTCACCCCCTTAGGGGATGAATTTCGAAAAATCGCTTTATAGTGGATGTCCACGCCATTATAGGGATGCACTGTCAAAATTTCAGCCCTATAGCTATAGCGGTTCGGAAAAACCCCTTTTCACCCCCTTAGGGGATGAATTTCGAAAAATCGATTTATAGTGAATGTCCACGCCATTATAGGGATGCACTGCCAAAATTTCAGCCCTATAAATTTAGCGGTTTAGAAAAACCCCATTTCACCCCCTTAGGGGATGAATTTCGAAAAATCGCTTCTTAGTGGACGTCCACGTCATTGAAGGGATGCACTGTCAAAATTTCAGCCCTATAGCTATAGCGGTTTGGAAAAACCCCATTTCACCCCCTTAGGGGATGAATTTCGAAAAATCGCTTTATAGTGGATGTCCACGCCATTATAGGGATGCACTGTCAAAATTTCAGCCCTATAGCTATAGCGGTTTGGAAAAAACCCATTTCACCCCCTTAGGGGATGGATTTCGAAAAATCGCTTTATAGTGGATGTCCACGCCATTATAGGGATGCACTGTCAAAATTTCAGCCCTATAGCTATAGCGGTTCGGAAAAACCCCTTTTCACCCCCTTAGGGGATGAATTTCGAAAAATCGATTTATAGTGAATGTCCACGCCATTATAGGGATGCACTGTCAAAATTTCAGCCCTATAAATTTAGCGGTTTAGAAAAACCCCATTTCACCCCCTTAGGGGATGAATTTCGAAAAATCGCTTCTTAGTGGACGTCCACGCCATTATAGGGATGCACTGTCAAAATTTCAGCCCTATAGCTATAGCGGTTTGGAAAAACCCCATTTCACCCCCTTAGGGGATGAATTTCGAAAAATCGCTTTATAGTGGATGTCCACGCCATTATAGGGATGCACTGTCAAAATTTCAGCCCTATAGCTATAGCGGTTCGGAAAAACCCCTTTTCACCCCCTTAGGGGATGAATTTCGAAAAATCGATTTATAGTGAATGTCCACGCCATTATAGGGATGCACTGTCAAAATTTCAGCCCTATAAATTTAGCGGTTTAGAAAAACCCCATTTAACCCCCTTAGGGGATAAATTTCAAAAAATCGCTCCAGCTCCAGCGGTTTGGGTAAACCCCATTTCGCTCCCTTAGGGGATGAATTTCGAAAAATCGTTTTAATAGTGGATGACTACGCCATTATAGGGATGCACTGTCAAAATTACAGCCCTATAGCTTTAGCGGTTTGGAAAAACCCCATTTTACACCCTTAGGGGATGAATTTCGAAAAATCGCTCTTTAGTGAATGTCCACGTCATTATGGGGATGCACTGTTAAAATTTCAGCCCTATAGCTCCAGCGGTTTGGGTAAACCCCATTTCACCCCCTTAAGGGATGAATTTCGTAAAATTGCTTCTTAGTGGATGTTGAGTTGACCCTATTTCACCCCCTTAGGGGATGAATTTCGAAAAATCGCTAGGGATGCACTGCCAAAAATTTCAGCCCTTAAGCTCTAGCGGTTTAGGTTGTGCGTTGTCTGTCAGTCAGTTACTTTTTATACAATAGAAAGAAAGTATAGAAAAAAAATCCCCTTACAACTTATTGAACCCCATTTCACCCCCTTCAACCCTTTTTTCTCCAAAAAAAAGTAGCCTATGTCCGTCTCCAAGGTCTAAACTATGTCTGTTGCAAATTTCATCAAAATCGGTCCAGCGGTTTAGGCGTGAAAGCGTAACATACAGACAGACAGATAAACAGACAGACAGACAGAGTTACTTTCGCATTTATAATATTAGTAAGGATTTTATAAAAAAAATACTTCACTTAGTGGTATTCCGTGGAACTCATAACTAATCTCTTAATTTCGATTGAATTTTATAAATTTTTCTCGTTATTATACATAATTATTGTTTATTTCAATAACAAATGTTAACACGTCGCTTGACAAGTCATAAAGCATTTAAAATTTAGTATATACCTGGAGAAACATTCTCCATTTTCAATATTTCGAATCTGTATTGTCGTTATAATTTTATGCAAGTTTCAATTTGCACTACGTTTTTTAAGCACAGAGCCGAACCCTTTACAAATAAACAATGACCAAGTTCGACCTGCTGTGCAGCTTCAAGGAAAAACAATTAACCGTTTCTACTGCCGGGATTTAATAGTGTCAACAATACTGTAGTCAAACCAAAAGATAGAAATCCCTTAATCGAAACTTTTATTTTCGGACTTTTGTCCACGTTTTAGGCAATTCGTCCCACTGTGCGGTTATAAGAAAACCTCCATCGTTAGGTATTTATTTAGACAAATCTCACAATGAGCTCATATTTAGCTCATATTTAGCTCATATTATATTTGTCATTTATATACACTCTGGCGGCGTATACACATTAGTCTCAATAGCGCAGTAGGTAGAATGTTGGCTTCATGTTCCAGCGACCCAGGTTAGAAAATCGTACAAGGCAATCGAAAACAAATAAATATTCTCAAATCATAAGTAAAATCCTTACTAATATTATAAATGCGAAAGTAACTCTGTCTGTCTGTCTGTCTGTCTGTCTGTCTGTATGTTACGCTTTCACGCCTAAACCGCTGGACCGATTTTGATGAAATTTGCAACAGACATAGTTTAGACCTTGGAGACGGACATAGGCTATTTTTTTTTGGAGAAAAAAGGGTTGAAGGGGGTGAAATGGGGTTCAATAAGTTGTAAGGGGATTTATTTTCTTTACTTTTTTTCTATTGTATAAAAAGTAACTGACTGAAAGACAACGCACAACCTAAACCGCTAGAGCTAAAGGGCTGAAATTTTTGACAGTGCATCCCTAGCGATTTTTCGAAATTCATCCCCTAAGGGGGTGAAATGGGTTTTTTCCAAACCGCTAAAGCTATAAGGCTGAAATTTTGACAGTACATCCCTATAATGATGTGGACATCCACTAAGAAGCGATTTTTCGGAATTCATCCCCTAAAGGGGTGAAATGGGGTTTTTCCAAACCGCTATAGCTATAGGGCTGAAATTTTGACAGTGCATCCCTATAACGGCGTGGACATCCAGTATAAAGCGATTTTTCGAAATTAGTCTCCTAAGGGGGTGAAATGGGGTTTTTCCAAACCGCTATAGATATAGGGCTGAAATTTTGACAGTGCATCCCTATAATGGCGTGGACATCCACTATAAAGCGATTTTTCGAAATTCATCCCCTAAGGGGGTGAAATGGGGTTTTCCCAAACCGCTATAGATATAGGGCTGAAATTTTGACAGTGCATCCCTATAATGGCGTGGACATCCACTAAGAAGCGATTTTTCGAAATTCATCCCCTAAGGGGGTGAAATGGGGTTTACCCAAACCGCTGGAGCTATAGGGCTGAAATTTTGACAGTGCATCCCTATAATGACGTTTACATCCACTAAAAAGCGATTTTTCGAAATTCATCCCCTAAGGGGGTGAAATGGGGTTTATCCAAACCGTTGGAGCTATAGGGCTGAAATTTTGACAGTGCATCCCTATAATGGCGTGGTCTTCCACTATTAAAGCGATTTTTCGAAATTCATCCCCTAAGGGAGTGAAATGGGGTTTACCCAAACCGCTGGAGCTATAGGGCTGAAATTTTGACAGTGCATCCTTATAGTGATGTGGACATCCACTAAGAAGCGATTTTTCGGAATTCATCCCCTAAGCGGGTGAAATGGGGTTTTCCAAACCAGATGCGGTGAAATTGGGTTTTTCCAAAGCGCTATAGATATAGGGCTGAAATTTTGACAGTGCATCCCTATAATGGCGTGGACATCCACTATAAAGCGGTTTTTCGAAATTCATCCCCTAGGGGGGTGAAATTGGGTTTTTCCAAACCGCTATAGATATAGGGCTGAAATTTTGACAGTGCATCCCTATAATGGCGTGAACATCCACTATAGAGCGACTTTTCCAAATTCATCCCCTAAGGGGGTGAAATTGGGTTTACCCAAACCGCTAAAGCTATAGGGCTGTAATTTTGACAGTGCATCCCTATAATGGCGTGGTCTTCCACTATTAAAGCGATTTTTCGAAATTCATCCCCTAAGGGAGTGAAATGGGGTTTACCCAAACCGCTGGAGCTATAGGGCTGAAATTTTGAAAGTGCATCCCTATAGTGATGTGGACATCCACGAAGAAGCGATTTTTCGGAATTCATCCCCTAAGGGGGTGAAATGGGGTTTTTCCAAACCGCTAAATTTATAGGGCTGAAATTTTGACAGTGCATCCCTATAATGGCGTGGACATCCACTAAGAAGTGATTTTTCGAAATTCATCCCCTAAGGGGGTGAAATGGGGTTTTTCCAAACCGCTATAGATATAGGGCTGAAATTTTGACAGTGCATCCCTGTAGTGTAGTGGACATCCACTAAGAAGCGATTTTTCGGAATTCATCTCCTAAGGGGGTGAAATGGGGTTTTTCCAAACCGCTATAGATATAGGGCTGAAATTTTGACAGTGCATCCCTATAATGGTGGTCTTCCACTATAAAGCGATTTTTCGAAATTCATCCCCTAAGGGGGTGAAATGGGGTTTTTCCAAACCGCTATAGATATAGGGCTCAAATTTTGACATTGCATCCCTATAATGGCGTGGACATCCACTATAGAGCGACTTTTCGAAATTCATCCCCTAAGGGGGTGAAATAGGGTTTACCCAAACCGCTAAAGCTATAGGGCTGTAATTTTGACAATGCTTCCCTATAATGGCGTGGTCTTCCACTATTAAAGCGATTTTTCGAAATTCATCCCCTAAGGGAGTGAAATGGGGTTTTCCCAAACCGCTGGAGCTATAGGGCTGAAATTTCGACAGTGCATCCCTATAATGGCGTGGACATCCACTAAGAAGTGATTTTTCGAAATTCATCCCCTAAGGGGGTGAAATGGGGTTTTTCCAAACCGCTATAGATATAGGGCTGAAACTTTGACAGTGCATCCCTATAGTGATGTGGACATCCACTAAGAAGCGATTTTTCGGAATTCATCCCCTAAGGGGGTGAAATGGGGTTTTTCCAAACCGCTAAATTTATAGGGCTGAAATTTAACAGTGCATCCCTATAATAGCGTGGACATCCACTAAGAAGCGATTTTTCGAAATTCATCCCCTAAGGGGGTGAAATGGGGTTTTTCCAAACCGCTATATATATAGGGCTGAAATTTTGACAGTGCATCCCTATAATGGCGTGGACATGCACTATAGAGCGACTTTTCGAAATTCATCCCCTAAGGGGGTGAAATAGGGTTTACCCAAACCGCTGAAGCTATAGGGCGGTAATTTTGACAGTGCATCCCTATAATGGCGTGGACATCCAGTTAGGAGCGATTTTTTGAAATTTATCTCCTAAGGGGGTTAAATGGGGTTAACCCAAACCGCTGGAGCTTTCTTTAATTTTGACAGTGCATCTCTATAATGACGTGGACATTCACTAAGATGCAATTTTTCGAAATTCATCCCCTAACGCAGTGAAATGGGGGACATAAACATGCCAATCTCTGCTTCAAAACTTGCAGATTTGTTGAGCAGAGGTGATATACGCAGCAATTTGTTTACCATATTTATTAAAAAAATGCACTATAATAAACCCTTTTAGGGATAATGACAGCTGACTGTTTTGTTTGTTTTTTTTTTTTTTTTTGTAGGAAAACATTGCACATAATAAACAGTTTTTATTTAAAGGCGTTGCAAGGCACGCGGGTTTTATGCTAGTATATAATAATAAAAAATTATATGAATATGAATATAAAAAATAGTACAAAAAGACAGGAACAAAAAAAAGTGAAAATAGTAACTTTGTTTTTTAACATTTCTCAGTACTTTTTTTTCTGCTCAGTGAGCTCAATATGAGATCATTTTGAGATAACATTTAGCTCTTGATTTACAACATATTGACCTCATATTTAGTTCAGAAACATGCGCCAATTAACTCACTATTACCTCATATGTATCTCATAAATTACTATTTGAGACTTTAAACGAAAAAATTGCCAATCGCAAATAGATCATATTTAGCTCAATATGAGCTATAATGCCTGCTGGGAAATGCATTCACTGTTTTAAATTATCGGCAAAACCACAGCCGCAATTAATGGGTGCTCTTCCACCATCAAGGGTCATCGCGTCACCTCCATTTTCTAAGGTAGGAATTGATTTTGCAGGTCCATTTCTGCTTAAAATGTCAAAATACTGTGGTGTTAAGACGTATAAAGGGTATATTTGCATATTTATATGCATGACAACAAAGGCAATTCACCTAGAAACAGAATATAGAGTTAACACTTCTAGCACAGAAGGCGCACTTTTCAGCTAAGCATGAAAATCCTTACTAATATTATAAATGCGAAAGTAACTCTGTCTGTCTGTCTGTCTGTCTGTCTGTCTGTCTGTATGTTACGCTTTCACGCCTAAACCGCTGGACCGATTTTGATGAAATTTGCAACAGACATAGTTTAGACCTTGGAGACGGACATAGGCTATTTTTTTTGGAGAAAAAAGGGTTGAAGGGGGTGAAATGGGGTTCAATAAGTTGTAAGGGGATTTATTTTCTTTACTTTTTTTCTATTGTATAAAAAGTAACTGACTGAAAGACAACGCACAACCTAAACCGCTAGAGCTAAAGGGCTGAAATTTTTGACAGTGCATCCCTAGCGATTTTTCGAAATTCATCCCCTAAGGGGGTGAAATGGGTTTTTTCCAAACCGCTAAAGCTATAAGGCTGAAATTTTGACAGTACATCCCTATAATGATGTGGACATCCACTAAGAAGCGATTTTTCGGAATTCATCCCCTAAAGGGGTGAAATGGGGTTTTTCCAAACCGCTATAGCTATAGGGCTGAAATTTTGACAGTGCATCCCTATAACGGCGTGGACATCCAGTATAAAGCGATTTTTCGAAATTAGTCTCCTAAGGGGGTGAAATGGGGTTTTTCCAAACCGCTATAGATATAGGGCTGAAATTTTGACAGTGCATCCCTATAATGGCGTGGACATCCACTATAAAGCGATTTTTCGAAATTCATCCCCTAAGGGGGTGAAATGGGGTTTTCCCAAACCGCTATAGATATAGGGCTGAAATTTTGACAGTGCATCCCTATAATGGCGTGGACATCCACTAAGAAGCGATTTTTCGAAATTCATCCCCTAAGGGGGTGAAATGGGGTTTACCCAAACCGCTGGAGCTATAGGGCTGAAATTTTGACAGTGCATCCCTATAATGGCGTGGACATCCACTATAAAGCGATTTTTCGAAATTCATCCCCTAAGGGGGTGAAATGGGGTTTTCCCAAACCGCTATAGATATAGGGCTGAAATTTTGACAGTGCATCCCTATAATGGCGTGGACATCCACTAAGAAGCGATTTTTCGAAATTCATCCCCTAAGGGGGTGAAATGGGGTTTACCCAAACCGCTGGAGCTATAGGGCTGAAATTTTGACAGTGCATCCTTATAGTGATGTGGACATCCACTAAGAAGCGATTTTTCGGAATTCATCCCCTAAGCGGGTGAAATGGGGTTTTCCAAACCAGATGCGGTGAAATTGGGTTTTTCCAAAGCGCTATAGATATAGGGCTGAAATTTTGACAGTGCATCCCTATAATGGCGTGGACATCCACTATAAAGCGGTTTTTCGAAATTCATCCCCTAGGGGGGTGAAATTGGGTTTTTCCAAACCGCTATAGATATAGGGCTGAAATTTTGACAGTGCATCCCTATAATGGCGTGAACATCCACTATAGAGCGACTTTTCCAAATTCATCCCCTAAGGGGGTGAAATTGGGTTTACCCAAACCGCTAAAGCTATAGGGCTGTAATTTTGACAGTGCATCCCTATAATGGCGTGGTCTTCCACTATTAAAGCGATTTTTCGAAATTCATCCCCTAAGGGAGTGAAATGGGGTTTACCCAAACCGCTGGAGCTATAGGGCTGAAATTTTGAAAGTGCATCCCTATAGTGATGTGGACATCCACGAAGAAGCGATTTTTCGGAATTCATCCCCTAAGGGGGTGAAATAGGGTTTTTCCAAACCGCTAAATTTATAGGGCTGAAATTTTGACAGTGCATCCCTATAATGGCGTGGACATCCACTAAGAAGTGATTTTTCGAAATTCATCCCCTAAGGGGGTGAAATGGGGTTTTTCCAAACCGCTATAGATATAGGGCTGAAATTTTGACAGTGCATCCCTGTAGTGAAGTGGACATCCACTAAGAAGCGATTTTTCGGAATTCATCTCCTAAGGGGGTGAAATGGGGTTTTTCCAAACCGCTATAGATATAGGGCTGAAATTTTGACAGTGCATCCCTATAATGGTGGTCTTCCACTATAAAGCGATTTTTCGAAATTCATCCCCTAAGGGGGTGAAATGGGGTTTTTCCAAACCGCTATAGATATAGGGCTCAAATTTTGACAGTGCATCCCTATAATGGCGTGGACATCCACTATAGAGCGACTTTTCGAAATTCATCCCCTAAGGGGGTGAAATAGGGTTTACCCAAACCGCTGAAGCTATAGGGCGGTAATTTTGACAGTGCATCCCTATAATGGCGTGGACATCCAGTTAGGAGCGATTTTTTGAAATTTATCTCCTAAGGGGGTTAAATGGGGTTAACCCAAACCGCTGGAGCTTTCTTTAATTTTGACAGTGCATCTCTATAATGACGAGGACATTCACTAAGATGCAATTTTTCGAAATTCATCCCCTAACGCAGTGAAATGGGGGACATAAACATGCCAATCTCTGCTTCAAAACTTGCAGATTTGTTGAGCAGAGGTGATATACGCAGCAATTTGTTTACCATATTTATTAAAAAAATGCACTATAATAAACCCTTTTAGGGATAATGACAGCTGACTGTTTTGTTTGTTTTTTTTTTTTTTTTTGTAGGAAAACATTGCACATAATAAACAGTTTTTATTTAAAGGCGTTGCAAGGCACGCGGGTTTTATGCTAGTCTATATATAAATGTGGGATTTTAAGCTGATTTTTTATTTAACAATCTTTTTAATGAAAATAAAATCGAATGACAACTCAATTATTTTGTTTTAATCAAAATACAAATCTTAGTACTCTCTGAGCAATACCGAATAATAACAAGTAAAAACGATCAACCTGCCACGTCCACGTTCAATTAGGTTCTGAGTCCTTGCTGTTTTCCATTCGTCCTGTGTAGCCGATTGGGGTTGCCTGACGTGCAATCATTTTCATGGGTTGCTGATTTTCAGCTCCCACATTCGACCATCCTGTACAGTTCGTCTGACCCAGACGAACGCCTGCTCCTTCTCCGTCATCTTCGCCTTCTTGCATCCCCTGTTCATCCTGCTCTAGCTCAATATCTGTGTCATCGTAGTGGCTGTCATAATCCTCCGAAACAGAAGGCTCTTCGTCTTCAAAATCGGAGCCCGCTTCACTCGGCCACAGCTTCATCTTATCGGCGCTGTTACTAGTGACGGTTGGACCTTCTCCTTGTCCTACTTTCTCTACCTGGTACCGGTCGAATCCTTTGACAGCTACTACCCTATAAGGCCCAAGAATTTAGGTCGTATCTTGAGGCCTACTCCGAACTGGGTTCGCTCTATCGCTACTAAGTCATCTATCTTGTATTTAATCGCTCGTTTTCTTTTACGGTTGAACTGTTGACGGTTTTCCTCTTGGATTTTCGCTATTGCTCTTTTGGCGTTTTCTCGTAATTCACTTCGGTCCTCGGCATATCTCCTTACGAATTCCTCTTCTAGTATCTCCGCCACTCTTTGTTCGTTGTCTGTTTTCATTTTAGTTCCTACAAGTAGTTCAAAAGGCGTCGTCTTGATTGCCCGATGAAACGTGTTATTAAGCACTCTTTCCAGTGTCGTGACTTCCTGATACCACTTTTCCGGCCTCTCCAGTGATAATTTTGTTAGTGCAGATATAATGGTAGAGTTGAGTCTCTCAACCTGCCCGTTGCCCCTCGGGACTCCAGCTGTAATATGGTAAACATCAATATGGTGACTTTTACAATATTCACGGAACACGGTTGAAATGAAGGTGCCTCCTCTGTCTGCTATCACTCGTCCAGGATAACCAAATGTGTCAGCGACTGTCTCGAACTTCTTGATAACCTCGTCGGCATTCAACGTTTTTGTCGGGAACAGCCAACAAAATTTCGTAAAACCGTCCACTATGGCGAAAATATACCTGTAACTTTTCTTAGTCGCACTTAAAGGTTCCAGGTGATCGATGTGGAACGTCTCTAACGTCCTTTCTCCTTTGGGTATGGGATGTAAAAAGGATTCCGATTTCCCCCCTTTTCTTCCTGCCAAAAGGCACTTTACACATGACCCGATACAAGCGTCTATTCGTCGTTTTATATCTGGGATGTAATAGTCCTTTTCTAGTTTTTCTTTTACCTTTTGATAGTGGAAATGTCCCTCTTCATGGGCAGTCCTGATGATACTATTCCTCATTTGGTCTGGGACTACATACAATAATCTGCCGTTTACTTCTTTGCACAATATGTCATTCTGGATAATAAAGTCTTTGTAAGGTCCATGCTTCAGCGCTTCTACTATAGCACAGATTTTTTCGTCCTTCAACTGTGCTTGCTGCAATCTCCTTATGACATCGTCGCCGGGGGCTATGCACATCACCGCTGGGTTTCTGCTGAGTGCGTCAGCATGTCGCATCTGTGTTCCGGAGCGGTGGACAACTTCGAAGTGAAATTCTTCCAGTAAGAGGGCCCAACGTGCAACTCTCGTTACTAAATCCTTCTTCTTTAATGTTAAGGCAAACGCTTTGCAGTCCGTAATTATCTTAAAAGGTTGTCCTATCAGGTATATTCGGAATTTTTTCACGGCTTGTATCACAGCGAGAACCTCCAGTTCATAACTCGTGTAGCGTTGTTCTGCTTCACTGGTCTTTCTACTCATGTAATACACTGGGTGCAATTTTCCGTCTTCGTCACTCTTTTGTAGCAACACTGCTCCATATCCATATTTGCTGGCGTCGGTATGTACCTCCGAATATTGACCGTATTTAAAGATTTGTAATACGGGTGGGCCTACTAACTTTAATTTCAGTTGTTCAAATGCTTCTACTGCTTCCTTTCCAAAGATGAATTTGCTGTCCTTTTTCAAAAGATCGCTCAGCGGTTTGGCTATTGTGGCATAGTCCCGGATGAACTTCCGGAAATAACCGGTCAACCCTAAAAAACTTTGGACCTGCTTCACAGTTGATGGTTGCGGGAACTTCATGACTGCTTTGGTCTTAGCAGGTGATGGGGAAACCGTTCCTGCTTTCACCACATGGCCCAAATATTCGACCTCTGTCTGTAGAAATTGGCACTTTCCCCATTTTATACGTAACCCGTGGTTCGCAGCCCACTGCAGTACTCTTCTTAAGCGTTGAAGCCCTTCTTCCACCGAGTTTGCTGGAATAATAACGTCATCGACGTACACAACTACGGTACCCTCGGTTATCAACTCCCTAAATGCATGATTTATGTACCTCTGGAACACGCTGGGAGAGTTACACAATCCGAAAGGTACGCGGAGAAACTCGTACTGGCCTGTCTGTGTCACGAACGCTGTGTATTTTCTGCTACTAGGCTCTATCTCCACGTGAAAAAATCCGTTCTCCAAGTCAAGCGTACTAAAAATCGTAGCTTCTTGCAGTTTATCAATCTGCTCCTCGATTATAGGCAAGGGATAATGGTCTCGATGGATCTTCCTGTTCAGTGCTCGAAAGTCTATGCACAGCCTGTGAGAGCCATCCTTCTTCCTCACAAGTACCACTGGGCTTGCATAATCGGACGAACTTTCTGTAATAACTCCACTACGAAGCCATTCTTCCACCTGATCGTCTATAATTTTCTTCTCGGCTGGGGGAGATCTTCTCGGCCTTTGGTAAACTGGGATATCATCAAGGGGAATTATCTTCATCTGCACAGGTGACTCCACACGACGCGTAGGTGAATATTTCTTGATCATATTAATTACTTCGCTTATGGCTGTCTCATTTGCAACCTTGCACAGTCCTCGTAAGTCGCTTTCCCAATCTGCAACTACATTGCACTCTATATTTGCTAAGAAACAGGTAGCCTCGCTGTCTTCCTTTTGGATGTCGTCCTCCACGATTACCTTTTTTGCGATCAACAGCTCGCCACCATCTATCTTCACCACAGCCTGTCGCACAAGATTCATCCCCAAAATCATTGCAGGTTGCAGGCAATTGTCTGGTACTATGTGCGCCTCGACGTCATCGTACACTTCCTCATTTATTTCTAGCTTAAGTGTACATAATCCTTTTGTACGTATGTTTGACCCTAGCCCTACAATGGATAAAGTTATATTTTTGGAAATAGATACTGGTTTTATTGCATTGATAACGTGTTCCTTGATAACACAGATGTCGCTCCCCGTGTCCAATAAACTCTCTACCACAACTCCATTGACTTTCACCGGCAGACACATGCGGTTAATGGTGATAGTATGTAGAGCTGCAGATGAAACTTGCTGCACCTTACAGTCCTGTCGCTTATGCCCGTATTGAATGCACTGGAAGCACTTGGGTCCTTTTTGCTTCTGGGGGCATGCGTGGAATTCGTGTTCCGTAGAGCCGCAATTGAAACAATATCTTCCTCGCCCTCCTTTCCTGTGGCTGGCCTTTTGAGCGTTTGCTTCACCGTTTATACCGACTACTGATTTGTTACTGTCGTTCTTTATCTTCTCGTAGATCGATAACTTTTCCTTAAATTCCTGTATTGTTTTCGCGCCGTATAGCACTGCTTTGTTATAACATGAATCGTTAATTCCGTTAATAGCGTAACTAATAATCGAGGGTTCGTCTATTTCGGCTTGCGACGCAATGTCTATAATTTGGTACAAATATTCACGAAACGATTCATTGCTTTTCTTCTTCTTTTCCCTCAACTTGTTATGCACTTCCGCCCTTTGAATAGAGAAGACGAGGAAGTGCAATTTATTACACACGGGGAAGCATTTTGGCAACACTAATGCATAGCATTCTTTACGTATTTGTGTCAATCCCGGACAGTGGCTTTGTTATATTTATTCAAAAACCGGGAGGGATATCGTTTCTCAGCAGTATCGTTTCTCGGTGAGAACGCTTCACTTGGCTAAATGTTTTAAGCAGACCCTTCGCAAAACCTAAACAAATTTCACTACGCCTATGTCCGGGATAGACAATGTATTTTGTTGTTGTGGTTAAAGTAAATGTATTTTGTTTTTTTTTTTTTTTTTTTTTTTTTTATGTGACAGTGCTAAGCTCAGGAGTCACCCTTTGTACTACCAGTCCGTCATGTCATTTGTCACGTCATGGTGCAATGTCTAGCAGTAAGCTTAGTACGGGGAGGGGAGGGGGGTATAGGTTAAGGGTTAAAAGGAACGGGGGGGTATTGAAGAAGGTGGTGATGAACCCTGCGTTTGAACTCTTGGATGTTGTGGTTAAAGTGGAGGGAAAGAATTAGAGAGAAAATTTCTTGATCCCAAGTGCTTCCCTCAAATCCGTGTACATGTACGCTATTTTCGGTTCCTTATCTTCTCTATTCAAAGCTTCCGCCGTGTTGATCCGCGGCTTGAATTCCGTAAAAAGTGCGGTTTTTAATTCTTGATACGTGCGTGGCTTGGCCTCACACTGGATGAACAGCTTCGCGATTCCGCTTAGCGACCGCTTACCACTGACATATAATAATGGACTGCTCATCAGCAATTATTCCCATACAAACCGATTGCACCAAAAAGGTATAGTCGCTCGCTCATCCATAAGCCCCCAAACTGACAGAAGCACTCAGAAATAAAATCAATTAGAAAAAAATAGACGGGTATAGTGATGTTTATATCTTTTGCGTTAAATCAATTAGAAATAAATGGTTAAAAAAAATTTTTAAAAAAAATTCTTTTCATTAATTAAAAAATGTACTGAAAAGTAAAAAATAAAAAATATTTTAAAGAAAGCGTGAAATTTCAATTTTAATGAAAAAGTTAATTAAAAGAATGGCGCATTTTTCATCAAAAAATTTTGTTAGAATTTGAAATTAACAAAGCAGAAAATTGAGGGTTATTGTAATTCTCACGCGATTTACAGTTATATTTTCAATTTTTGATGAAAAATGCGCCATTCTTTAATTAACTTTTTCATTAAAATTGAAATTTCACGCTTTCTTTAAAATATTTTTTATTTTTTACTTTTCAGTACATTTTTTAATTAATGAAAAGAATTTTTTTTAAAAAAATTTTTTAACCATTTATTTTATTTTCTACTTTTTAGTTTATTATATGTATTCCGCCATTTTATGATGGCAATTCTATTAGATTTAAAATTACGACACACAGTTTACTGTATTCATTTGATACCCATGTCGTGGGCTCGGTGGAACATAATTGCAAAAACGGCCGCCATCTCGGAACCGTCTTGTTGATTTTTTTACAAAAAGGTCAGATTGCATTTAGTACTTATACATGATGAGTTGAACTCAAGTTGAACCCAAGTCTAACTACATGTAAACGGGAGTCGAGTTGGGTTAAGGTTGACTGAACTCGACTCAGCTCTGCTACCTGGGTTTAGTTGAAATTATGCATACGGACATGAGTTCAGTATTTGAGTAGTTGAATTTAGTTGACAGCAGCATCTCTGTGTTTGTTTGTGATTTTTTGTAACGTGTATTGCTGCTTTATTATCAACTCACCCTTAACTCAACTATTCATCTCATCATTCATACACATTAACCACCCGAACTACGAGTGTGTGCAAAATTGGAAGTTGATCGGTTATATTTTCTACTTTTTAGTCTATTATAAGCTTTCCGCAATTTAGTGTTGGCCGCCATTTTGAATTTGGAATGACGCCACATAGCTTATTGTGTTCTACCTGTCATATCCTTGATACCCATGTCAGAGGGCCGCGGAGCACAATTTCAAAAATCGGGCGCCATTTTGGAACCGCCATCTTGATATTTTTACAAAATGACCAGATTGCATTGTCATCCAAACTAAACGTGTATGCAAAATTTCAGCTCTATCCGAAACCGGGAAGTGGGTCAAATTTAACTTCCAAGATTTGACGACAAACAGTGTAAGTGTTGGCCGCCATTTTGAATTTGGAATGACGCCACATAGCTTATTGTGCTCTACCTGTCATATCCTTTCATTTGATACCCATGTCAGAGGGCCGCGGAGCACAATTTCAAAAATCGGGCGCCATTTTGGAACCGCCATCTTGATATTTTTACAAAATGGCCAGATTGCATTGTCATCCAAACTAAACGTGTATGCAAAATTTCAGCTCTATCCGAAACCGGGAAGTGGGTCAAATTTAACTTCCAAGATTTTACGACAAACAGCGTAAGTGTTGGCCGCCATTTAGAATTTGGAATGACGCCACATAGCTTATTGCGTTCTACCTGTCATATCCTTTCATTTGATACCCATGTCAGAGGGCCGCGGAGCACAATTTCAAAAATCGGGCGCCATTTTGGAACCGCCATCTTGATATTTTTACAAAATGGCCAGATTGCATTGTCATCCAAACTAAACGTGTATGCAAAATTTCAGCTCTATCCGAAACCGGGAAGTGGGTCAAATTTAACTTCCAAGATTTGACGACAAACAGTGTAAGTGTTGGCCGCCATTTTGAATTTGGAATGACGCCACATAGCTTATTGTGTTCTACCTGTCATATCCTTTCATTTGATACTCAGGTCAGAGGGCCGCGGAGCACAATTTCAAAGATCGGGCGCCATTTTGGAACCGCCATCTTTATATTTTTACAAAATGGCCAGATTGCATTGTCATCCAAACTAAACGTGTATGCAAAATTTCAGCTCTATCCGAAACCGGGAAGTGGGTCAAATTTAACTTCCAAGATTTGACGACAAACAGTGTAAGTTAAATAAAAGAATTTAAAAAAATAGACGGGTATAGTGATGTTTTTATCTTTTGCTCTTTTCCCCATAAGCCCCCGGATTTTGACATACAGAATGTCAGTTGCTAAGACAGGCGTTAAGAACTTAAATCAGATACTCATAAAATTTGCAAATTAATGAAAAAAGGCATTTTAAAAGGTGAAAAAGTGAAAATAGTGTTTATTAATTTTTTTAAACAAAATATTTGTGTTGTTTTAATGTTTTATGTACGTATTTAGAAAAATGTACATTTCAAAAGTGATTCCGGTGTTTACATGGAGTGAAAAAAGTTTTGTAGCCTATGGAACAAATTGGTGCCATGAAAAATTCCTCATGAGCTGTCCATTCTATATGTCAGTGGTTTCTACCATTTGGGAGTTTTCTATCATTTGTGATAAAATTTACATTTACATGAATTGCACATTACATTTATTACATTAATTATTAGTCACAACGAATTATTACTCTGATTATTTACATACATACATGTCATCACAATGGTTTAATAAAGTTATCGACACCAGATTTCTTTAGCCACTCAGGTTTAAATTTTGCCACTCGTTTAACTGGTGCGCGAGAAGTACCCAGTTGGTTATCCGCCATGTCACACACAAATTGAATATCGATTACAATTTAATATGATAATATTATTTTCAAAGTTAAAAGGAAAACGAAAAACAATTGAAAAAAGTCGTCTTGTTCAAACTTGAGAAAATCCCAGCGACTAAAAAACTATTAGAAATTCTGAATCTTCTGTTTGAGCCGATGTATCCAAAAGCTTTTTCGCCCTTTGCTGGTTTACTATTTCCTCCTTTGCTTTTAGGTAGGTAGACCCAGTGCCGGCGCTAGGGTTTTTTGCGCCCGGTGCACTATGCCATATTGCGCCCCATAAGCTGTTCCTTTTGTGAACCCAGTGAAGGACAGTGGAAAATACAAAAACACTCGTTGAATAGGAGAAATAATTTTCATAGTTTGCGTTAAAAGTAAGATTGCACCAATGCGTTTAATATAAAAAATTACATAGATAGCAAGTATCACATGGGTCATCATCTAACCAACAAAAATCTGCATCGTTTGCAGAGAAGAGAGTAGGCGAGAACGATGGGCGGCCAGATTTCTTGAACCTTTGAATTGTTTTACGGAATTTTTGAATCATTTTTTTTGACAGGTGTTTGGTTGTTGTATTTTTGGCTCTTTTTTGCTAGGAAAAGAAAAGAAATGTATTAATATTAAAAGCAACAATAACAAGCTAAAGTATTCTAACACTAACATATAGCTGTTTTCTCTTGTGAAAACCCGTGCGATTCTTCATTGTATTTCAAAAGAGAATTTACAATTACAGCCCTTTTTTGTTGGTTGGCCGGTGTAAAACTGGCCATATTAATTTGTTAGATAAAATTACCACGGCTTCACCGCCGTACCGGCTGCACAAGTTCGAGGAAATTGGTGTACTGAACTTCAATTTTCGCCTGAGTTCCCATACATTTTCATATATTAAACCCAGGAAAAATAAAGCCTAAGTTCGCCCAACAGAACATGAAATTGAGATTGAACGAAAAGGTCGCTCAGAAAAGAGTAATTAACATGGATAATCCTTACTAATATTATAAATGCGAAAGTAACTCTGTCTGTCTGTCTGTCTGTCTGTCTGTCTGTCTGTCTGTCTGTCTGTCTGTATGTTACGCTTTCACGCCTAAACCGCTGGACCGATTTTGATGAAATTTGCAACAGACATAGTTTAGACCTTGGAGACGGACATAGGCTATTTTTTTTTGGAGAAAAAAGGGTTGAAGGGGGTGAAATGGGGTTCAATAAGTTGTAAGGGGATTTATTTTCTTTACTTTTTTTCTATTGTATAAAAAGTAACTGACTGAAAGACAACGCACAACCTAAACCGCTAGAGCTAAAGGGCTGAAATTTTTGACAGTGCATCCCTAGCGATTTTTCGAAATTCATCCCCTAAGGGGGTGAAATGGGTTTTTTCCAAACCGCTAAAGCTATAAGGCTGAAATTTTGACAGTACATCCCTATAATGATGTGGACATCCACTAAGAAGCGATTTTTCGGAATTCATCCCCTAAAGGGGTGAAATGGGGTTTTTCCAAACCGCTATAGCTATAGGGCTGAAATTTTGACAGTGCATCCCTATAACGGCGTGGACATCCAGTATAAAGCGATTTTTCGAAATTAGTCTCCTAAGGGGGTGAAATGGGGTTTTTCCAAACCGCTATAGATATAGGGCTGAAATTTTGACAGTGCATCCCTATAATGGCGTGGACATCCACTATAAAGCGATTTTTCGAAATTCATCCCCTAAGGGGGTGAAATGGGGTTTTCCCAAACCGCTATAGATATAGGGCTGAAATTTTGACAGTGCATCCCTATAATGGCGTGGACATCCACTAAGAAGCGATTTTTCGAAATTCATCCCCTAAGGGGGTGAAATGGGGTTTACCCAAACCGCTGGAGCTATAGGGCTGAAATTTTGACAGTGCATCCCTATAATGACGTTTACATCCACTAAAAAGCGATTTTTCGAAGTTCATCCCCTAAGGGGGTGAAATGGGGTTTATCCAAACCGTTGGAGCTATAGGCTGAAATTTTGACAGTGCATCCCTATAATGGCGTGGTCTTCCACTATTAAAGCGATTTTTCGAAATTCATCCCCTAAGGGAGTGAAATGGGGTTTACCCAAACCGCTGGAGCTATAGGGCTGAAATTTTGACAGTGCATCCTTATAGTGATGTGGACATCCACTAAGAAGCGATTTTTCGGAATTCATCCCCTAAGCGGGTGAAATGGGGTTTTCCAAACCAGATGCGGTGAAATTGGGTTTTTCCAAAGCGCTATAGATATAGGGCTGAAATTTTGACAGTGCATCCCTATAATGGCGTGGACATCCACTATAAAGCGGTTTTTCGAAATTCATCCCCTAGGGGGGTGAAATTGGGTTTTCCAAACCGCTATAGATATAGGGCTGAAATTTTGACAGTGCATTCCTATAATGGCGTGAACATCCACTATAGAGCGACTTTTCCAAATTCATCCCCTAAGGGGGTGAAATTGGGTTTACCCAAACCGCTAAAGCTATAGGGCTGTAATTTTGACAGTGCATCCCTATAATGGCGTGGTCTTCCACTATTAAAGCGATTTTTCGAAATTCATCCCCTAAGGGAGTGAAATGGGGTTTACCCAAACCGCTGGAGCTATAGGGCTGAAATTTTGAAAAAGTGCATCCCTATAGTGATGTGGACATCCACGAAGAAGCGATTTTTCGGAATTCATCCCCTAAGGGGGTGAAATGGGGTTTTTCCAAACCGCTAAATTTATAGGGCTGAAATTTTGACAGTGCATCCCTATAATGGCGTGGACATCCACTAAGAAGTGATTTTTCGAAATTCATCCCCTAAGGGGGTGAAATGGGGTTTTTCCAAACCGCTATAGATATAGGGCTGAAATTTTGACAGTGCATCCCTGTAGTGAAGTGGACATCCACTAAGAAGCGATTTTTCGGAATTCATCTCCTAAGGGGGTGAAATGGGGTTTTTCCAAACCGCTATAGATATAGGGCTGAAATTTTGACAGTGCATCCCTATAATGGTGGTCTTCCACTATAAAGCGATTTTTCGAAATTCATCCCCTAAGGGGGTGAAATGGGGTTTTTCCAAACCGCTATAGATATAGGGCTCAAATTTTGACAGTGCATCCCTATAATGGCGTGGACATCCACTATAGAGCGACTTTTCGAAATTCATCCCCTAAGGGGGTGAAATAGGGTTTACCCAAACCGCTAAAGCTATAGGGCTGTAATTTTGACAATGCTTCCCTATAATGGCGTGGTCTTCCACTATTAAAGCGATTTTTCGAAATTCATCCCCTAAGGGAGTGAAATGGGGTTTTCCCAAACCGCTGGAGCTATAGGGCTGAAATTTCGACAGTGCATCCCTATAATGGCGTGGACATCCACTAAGAAGTGATTTTTCGAAATTCATCCCCTAAGGGGGTGAAATGGGGTTTTTCCAAACCGCTATAGATATAGGGCTGAAACTTTGACAGTGCATCCCTATAGTGATGTGGACATCCACTAAGAAGCGATTTTTCGGGATTCATCCCCTAAGGGGGTGAAATGGGGTTTTTCCAAACCGCTAAATTTATAGGGCTGAAATTTAACAGTGCATCCCTATAATAGCGTGGACATCCACTAAGAAGCGATTTTTCGAAATTCATCCCCTAAGGGGGTGAAATGGGGTTTTTCCAAACCGCTATATATATAGGGCTGAAATTTTGACAGTGCATCCCTATAATGGCGTGGACATGCACTATAGAGCGACTTTTCGAAATTCATCCCCTAAGGGGGTGAAATAGGGTTTACCCAAACCGCTGAAGCTATAGGGCGGTAATTTTGACAGTGCATCCCTATAATGGCGTGGACATCCAGTTAGGAGCGATTTTTTGAAATTTATCTCCTAAGGGGGTTAAATGGGGTTAACCCAAACCGCTGGAGCTTTCTTTAATTTTGACAGTGCATCTCTATAATGACGTGGACATTCACTAAGATGCAATTTTTCGAAATTCATCCCCTAACGCAGTGAAATGGGGGACATAAACATGCCAATCTCTGCTTCAAAACTTGCAGATTTGTTGAGCAGAGGTGATATACGCAGCAATTTGTTTACCATATTTATTAAAAAAATGCACTATAATAAACCCTTTTAGGGATAATGACAGCTGACTGTTTTGTTTGTTTTTTTTTTTTTTTTTTTTTTTGTAGGAAAACATTGCACATAATAAACAGTTTTTATTTAAAGGCGTTGCAAGGCACGCGGGTTTTATGCTAGTGGAATATAATTTCAATGAGCTTTGATATATCTTGCTTCTGGCGAAAAAGCAAGAAAAAGCGTGAACTGAACATGCCAGCCTATGAAGCCACTTATACGGATTGAATTGAACTTTATTGAACTGAGGCCGGTGAAACCGGGATATAAAAGAACAACCAAAATGAATGAGGAGTTCTCGCTCCAAGTAGTTTTGCCCTCCTCATTTCGTTCATTTTCTTTTCTTTTTAAATTCTTTTATTTAACTTGCGTGGTATGTGACCAAATCTTGGAAGTTAAATTTGACCCACTTCCCGGTTTCGGATAGAGCTGAAATTTTGCATACACGTTTAGTTTGGATGACAATGCAATCTAGCCATTTTGTAAAAATATCAAGATGGCGGTTCCAAAATGGCGGCCGATTTTTGAAATTGTGCTTCGCGGCCCTCTGACATGGGTATCAAATGAAAGGATATGACAGATAGAACACAATTAGCTATGTGGCGTCATTCCAAATTCAAAATGGCGGCCAACACTAAATTGCGGAAAGCTTATAATAGACTAAAAAGTAGAAAATATAGCCGATCAACTTCCAATTTTGCACACACTCGTAGTTCGGGTGATAATTAATGTGTATGATGAGATGAATAGTTGAGTTAAGGGTGAATTGAAAATAAAGAAGCAATACACGTTACAAAAAATCACAAACAAACACAGAGATGCTGCTGTCAATTAAATTCAACTACTCAAATACTGAACTCATGTAGGGACATCGTCCTACTACTCGACAATTACTTGACTGCAAAAGACTTTGCACAAAAGCATAGCCGACTTGCATCGAGTAATGGAAAAATTAATTAATTAATTAATTGATTGTCAGTTGTCAGTGAGGAAAAGATAAAAACAAACCAGAGAAAATCAGTCATCACATTTTAATTTAAAAAAGAAAATAATCTAAAAGAATCGTTAAGTGTATATAGTTAAATAAAATTATAAAAATAAAGGTGTAATTAAAACTTATTAAAAAAGTGTGAATAAATAAAGTTTCACTGTATTAATTAATTGCGGATATTATTTGGCGATTACGGCCAACAAAATAAAACTCCTGTTGGGAAGAAGACCAACAATTGGTGACCCCGTAGAGCACGAAGTGCTACCAAATACAAGAGGTATTCAAGAATAGCGGAGGAAGGTTCGATGTTTGAAAGTTCCATGGTGAAAAGAAAGATAAGTGCTGAATTTAAACGTTAAATATAATATTTTTATTGAGAATAAAATTAAATATATGTAACTTATTTTAAAAATTTTAAAAGATTTAAGTATATTTTAAATATATAAGCAGCAAGATTGTAAATTCTTTATTGATTCTTTTCGCTGGTTCGACTTTAATTTATCGGTGAACATTATAAGGTTAATCTTACCTGTGTTTTGGTTTGTTTTTTTTCCCTGCTTAGATTTTGACCAGTTCTTCGTTGGTTTTCTGATTCACTCTTATCTGAACATGCAACGGGAAAATAATTTGGATGACTCTTTCATCATTGACTTGGAAGAGTCATTACCCAGCCTGGAACAGGGGCGGCCGGCTCGGACATGGGGCACGGGCAGAAGTTGAAGTAGCCTCCACGGCAAGGTTCAACCTGCCCGAATTTCACCAGAGCGACCGGCCGTCTGGTTTTACCAGGCTGAGGCCTCAATTTGGACTGAACGGGATAACTTCCGATAAAAACGAAGTTGTCCCACATTGTGTCCGCTCTCCCGACGGAGGCGGCCAAGATTTTGCTACATGCGTTTCCGGACCTCAGCTCAGCTCAGGCTAAGAGGCGGTTGCTGGAACGATATGGTTTATCGACCAGGAACCGCCTTGAGCAGCTGTTGGCGGCGCATGAGCCCGGAGACCGCAAGCCCTCAGATTTCCTGAGGGGATTGCAGAGTCTAGCAGGGGACTGTCTCGGGGATGGCGAAGAGCTCATCAGGAGTCTTTGGGAGCGAAGGTTACCCAGGGACATCCAGGTGGTGCTTGCCGCATCCGCTGACCAGTCCCTGGGGCAGCTGTCGAAGCTGGCGGATACAGTGTGGGAGATCACTGCCCGTTCAGCCCCCCGCTCAGGTGTCAGAAGTGGGAAAACTCGTCGTCCCTGGAGCGGGCCGTTCTCTATCTTCAACGGGAGGTGCAGCAAATTGCGGACACTGGTGTTGAGGATGAGGGCAAGGCCAAGGCCAGGAGCAGGCGGGTAGGGCTTCTGGTCGGCAGAGATGGAGCCGATCTCCGGTTCAACAACCGAAGGCTACATCGACAGAGACCAGGGATCCCACAATCGAGGAGCGGTCCCAAAGGCTGCATCATCGGCACAAGCGCTACCGGGGACGCTCTGCTACTACCACTACCGCTACGGCAGTGAGGCAGAGCGGTGCACCCCACCGTGTGCCTTCAAAGGCCCTGGCTCTACAGCCAAAAAGGACCGGAAGATGAAGGGGGCCCGTCACCCAAAAATTAAATTGGCGGGGAGTCGCCACTTCCGCGGGCGTCTCTCAGCAGAGACGCTCGTGTAGATTATTTGTCCGCGACCAGCACAATCAGCTGCATTTTCTGATCGACTCTGGCGCGGACATATCATTAGTTCCCAAGCACACGTTTAGGGTACAAAACAACATGCCCTAATTTGCTTCTGCGGGCCGCAAATGGATCCACGATCCAAACTTTTGGCGCGAAGTTGCTGGAACTGAACCTAGGTCTCGCCGACGGTTCATCCACAACTTCATCATAGCCAACACCAACAAAGCTATACTCGGTGCAGACTTTCTCACAAAGTTCGAACTCATCCTCGACTTCAAAAAGCGAGAATTAGTTGACTCACAGACCAGTCTTCGGACTGACGTCTGTGCAACTGGTGAGTATATCCTCGAGAGCTTTGAATGCCACATCTTGCAAATATAAAGTATTGTTAAGGAAGTACGCTTCATTAACACAACCACCAAATTTTAACCTACCGGTTAAACACAATGTGCAACACCACATTGTTACTAATGGGCAATTACCTTTCGTTACCGCTCGTAGACTTCATCCTGAGAAGCTCAAGGTGGCGAACATTGGAGTTTGAACATATGGTTCAACTAGGATTTGTCGACCATCGTCGTCTCCCGCAGCATCTCCACTTCATCTGGTCCCTAAACGGGATACAAATGATTGGAGGCCATGCGGCGACTACCGTCGCCTTAATGCAGTCACAGTGCCGGATAGATATCCAATCCCGCACATTCACAATTTTTCTGTGAACCTTCACGGATGCACGATTTTTTCGAAAGGTGGATTTGGTACGTGCGTATCATAACATCCCCATTGCACAAGAAGACGTGCATAAGACTGCCATAATAACACCTTTTGGTCTGTTTGAGTTTACTCGCATGCCATTTGGGTTAAGAAATGCAGCCCAGTCATTTCAAAGATTTATGAACGAAGTCACAAGAGACTTAGACTTCGTTTATGTCTACCTAGACGATATACTTATCGCTAGTAAATCCGAGGATGAGCATCTCACTCACCTCGAATTACTGTTTAAACGCCTTGATAATTTTGGTTTAACAATAAAATTATCAAAATGCGTTTTGGGGTCAGTGAGATCAACTTTTTGGGACATAGTATCGGCAAGGATGGAATCCTTCCATCACCCGAACGAGTCCAAGCAATTAGTGATCTCACAACTCCAACAACAGTCAAACAAATACAAAAATTATTAGGAATGGTGAACTTTTATCACCGATTTATTCCTAAACTAGCACAACTGCTAGTACCGATCAATGAACACTTGAGGGAACTCCTCAATTGTTCATCAACAACAAAAAATAAGGAACAACTTCCTTGGCCCGCAGAATGCCAACAAGCATTCCTCGACGTGAAAGCCGCAATGGCTGCAGCAGTGATGCTGATACACCCACTAGAGGATGCTAAATATAGCGTCACAACTGACGCTTCCGATTTTGCTATCGGAGCTGTGCTGGAACAATTTAACGGTCACAGATGGCAACCATTAGCTTTCTTTTCTAAGAAGCTATCATCTGCTGAACGAAATTATTCTGCATTTGATCGCGAACTACTCGCAATCTTCGCAGCAATAAAACATTTTCGGTACTTTGTTGAAGGAAGAAATTTCGTGGTCTACACTGACCACAAACCTTTAATACATGCCCTTCACACAAAAACCGAAAGATCTCCCCGCCAAACAAGACACCTGAGCCTAATTTCCCAGTTCACAACAGACATCAGACATGTCTCTGGGAAACAAAACGTTGTCGCAGATTATTTATCTCGCTCATTAGCGGCCGACAACGTTGACACAATAACCTTCGATTTGCCACATCTGGGGAAAACACAAGAAGGTGACAAAGAGTTACAACGACTCCAAGAGCATCCCAGTAGTAGCTCGAAGGTAAAACTAATACTCACACCAATTCCTTTCACAACTCATGAAGTTTGGTGTGAGATTAGCACGGGTACATTACGCCCATACATACCTTCATCATTAAGAAAATTAGCATTCAATGCTGAACATAGCTTGTCGCATCCAGGCATACGTGCCACAAGGCAAGCTATTACTAAAAAATATTTTTGGCCAGCGATCAATAAAGACTGTAACAACTGGTCTAGATCTTGCATAGGTTGCCAAAAATCTAAAGTTTCGAGACACACCAAATCTCCACATGAAGCTTTTAATTTACCGAATAATAGATTCGAACATATCCATATGGATATTGTAGGACCATTGCCCCCATCTCGAGGATATTCATACATCCTAACAATCGTAGACCGATTTACGAGATAGCCGGAGGCATATCCAATGCGAGACATCTCTGCTACTACGGTGGCCAAACATTTTGTCACCGAGTATGTCCCAAGATTTGGCGCACCACTTGAAATTACAACAGATCAAGGGTCGCAATTTGAATCAAAATTATTCAATGAAGTCACAAGACTTCTAGGTACACATAGAATACGTACTACCGCCTACCATCCGCAAGCAAATGGGATGGTAGAGCGGTTCCATAGACAACTAAAAGCGGCCTTAATGGCAAGGGACAACACTACTCATTGGAGTGAAGATTTGCCCTTTGTTTTATTAGGTATTCGCTCGGCAATTAAAACCGATTTACGATGCTCACCAGCAGAGCTTGTCTATGGACAGAATCTGAGGCTCCCCAATTCAATTTCCATCCCAACGGATGAGAGCCGATAGAGCACTCAGAATTTCTATCGCGTCTTCGCACACACATGAAAGGTCTGTCGGCGACACAGCCCCGACAGTCAGTTCAAAATGATGTGTACGTGCCGAACGCCTTAGAGAACGCGGAGTACGTTTTCATACGTACCGATCGCGTTCGGAGACCTTTCGAAACACCATACGAAGGGCCATTTAAAGTAATCAAAAGATTACGGAAACACTTTGTCGTCAAGATAAATGGCACGAACAAGTCGATAGCTCTTGACAGACTGAAACCTGCTTTTGAATGTGACCGAAGCGTTGAAGCAGCATCAACTCGCTCGGTACACTTCCGGTAACGCTACGCTGGGAGGGAAGTATGTAGGGACATCGTCCTACTACTCGACAATTACTTGACTGCAAAAGACTTTGCACAAAAGCATAGCCGACTTGCATCGAGTAATGGAAAAATTAATTAATTAATTAATTGATTGTCAGTTGTCAGTGAGGAAAGATAAAAACAAACCAGAGAAAATCAGTCATCACATTTTAATTTAAAAAAGAAAATAATCTAAAAGAATCGTTAAGTGTATATAGTTAAATAAAATTATAAAATAAAGGTGTAATAAAACTTATTAAAAAAGTGTGAATAAATAAAGTTTCACTGTATTAATTAATTGCGGATATTATTTGGCGATTACGGCCAACAAAATAAAACCCCTGTTGGGAAGAAGACCAACACTCATGTCCGTATGCATAATTTCAACTCACCCAGGTAGCAGAGCTGAGTCGAGTTCAGTAAACCTTAACCCAACTCGACTCCCGTTTACATGTAGTTAGACTTGGGTTCAACTTGAGCTCAACTCATCATGTATAAGTACTAAATGCAATATGACCTTTTTATAAAAAAATCAAGAAGACGGTTCCGAGGTGGCGGCCGTTTTTGCAATTATGTTCCACCGAGCCCACGACATGGGTATCAAATGAATACAGTAAACTGTGTGACGTAATTTTAAATCTAATAGAATTGTCATCATAAAATGGCGGAATACATATAATAAACTAAAAAGTAGAAAATAAAATAAATGGTTAAAAAAAATTTTTTAAAAAAATTCTTTTAATTAACTAAAAAATGTACTGAAAAGTAAAAAATAAAAAATATTTAAAAGAAAGCGTGAAATTTCAATTTTAATGAAAAAGTTAATTAAAAGAATGACACATTTAAAGATGATTTTATAAAAAATGTGAATTTGAAATTAACAAAGCAAAAATTGAGGGTTATTGTAAATCTCACGCGATTTACAGTTATATTTTCAATTTTTGATGAAAAATGCGCCATTCTTTAACTTTTCCATTAACTTTTTCATTAAAATTGAAATTTCACGCTTTCTTTTAAATATTTTTTATTTTTTACTTTTCAGTACATTTTTAGTTAATTAAAAGAATTTTTTTAAAAAATTTTTTTTAACCATTTATTTTATAATAATTCTTAGGACATAATTTAAAAGTGCGGAGAAGTTTATATCAATCATAGCAAACAGCAATACAAAATACAGAACCATCGGAACAATTGTTCTTTTATGTAAGTGGATATGATGCTTTTTACAGAATTTTCAAAAAGTGCTCCACATAAATGAGGGATTTTTCTCTCACTTGGGAGTTTTTTTCCTTTTCGAATTTGGGGTCGTCCATAAATTACGTGAGGTGATTTTTGGATCTCCCCCCCTCCCCCTAATCTCACGTGAGATTTTTCAAATTTTAAAAAATCTAGTATTTAGACTAAAAATACGTATTTACGGTGGTAACATGAACATTTTTGTACTTGAATTAATAACCTGCTACGCTAAGCAGTCGTTTTCGCCTGTATGTCTGTAGGGAATCAGACCTTCACCTGCATGACACGACCTGGCAAGCTCACCCCTCAGTTAGACTGAGTCAAGGTTAGTCGTGCGGCCGGCCTGTAAGTGAAAGGTTGTCATTGGTGGAGAAACATGTGTTACTTAATTTAACCCAATTTCCGAGCAATTTTACACTGTTTGTTTAAAAAAAAATTTACGTAAGATTTGCCGAGACCCCCCTCTCCACACGTGAGATTTGATAAGATTCGGCCCGACCGCCCCCCCCCCCCCAAAACGCCTCATGTAATTAATGGATGACCCCTTTCGAAGCTAAAATCTCTGGAAATTTGTTGTCTAAGGAGAAGTGAAACTTCACCGTTTTTTTCTTGCATGAGAAAGTGCAGGGACAGAAATTGGGTAAATTTGTGTAATTTATTGCTTGCATTCGTGATTTTTTTTTTAAATCTTAGTTTCTGAATTTGCGCCCCCGACAAACTGCGCCCGGTGCAAGTGCACCATTCACACCTATGAAAGCGGCGCCCCTGGGTAGACCTGACCCACCTAATTTTTCTTAGCGTCGACATACTCCAAGAGGTCTCTTATCATAACCCCCAATTTCTCAAAGGGGGGTGATCCAGCATCCTCCGCCGTGGTCGCCGAAGTTCTCACCCTCATTTAGCCATTTTTCGCATTCGGAGTCCATCGTTAGTAGTACGCGGTACCATACATCCCTTTAGCACGGTAGTTTCCACCTTGGGATTTTATGTATCTATCTTAGTTAGCCACAAGCCTCACCACCACGACAAGCTGTAGATACAAGGTGGGGATATATATATATATATATATATATATACATATATATATATATATATATGGGCGATTCTCCAGAACCTTTAACCTGAGCTAATTGGAAAAATGAAATTTCAGAATTTCAGATTGATAGCACAAATTTCAAATTGATTGAAGATATTTTTTGTGCTTCTTATTTCATAAATAAATGTTTTCTGATGTAGAACATTAAAAAATTCAATGCGCATATTTTTTTTATGACATGGTTGTATTGACATGGTTACAATTTTGACATCAAATTTGACATGGTTACAATTTTGACATTCGCTTAAATTACTTTTTTTTAAGATTCATGAAACAATTTAAGTGAAGGAAACGTTACATATGATTTAACTAGTTACAATAGGTCATAAGAAATTTTACGGGGATGAATTTAATGTAATATGAGCAAATTAATTGCAGTTACAACTTTGACATTTAAATGTAACCTACGTTCACGTTAGCCAGTTTTGCCCAAAAATCAACCAATTTCAACTTATTTGTGTCACAAAATGTATGCACATGTTCGTTAGTGTCTGAACAATAAGTGCGTTTAAAAAAATTTATGATAAAATGTGACAATTCGGAGTACTTCGACTTACCATGCGGGTTACAACTTTGACGTAAAAACCTAGGGACAAACTTCAGAGTTGTTTTTTAGAAAATATAGCGATTTGACACTGCACCGAACACAACTGCATTTTTCCTTAAGAGTTAAACTACAAATTTTCACTTTTCACTATTTGTTTCAACGCTTCCTATCACAAATATAAATAGTTTTTCATTCAGATTAGCGCTAAAGACAGGCCGAAAAGTGACAGTTAACGGAAAATTTTTTCAAATTTTGTTGCAATATATCGTTTTAAATGACTTCGTACTTATATCTTATTGTTCATTAATAGTTTCTTAACATTATTGATAGCTTCTTTTATTTTTAATCTTCTTATAAAAATTATTATTCATAAAAATTTCGAAGCGACAAGCAGGTTAAAGGTTCTGGAGAATTGCCCATATATATATTTATATTCCCTGGTAAAAATTAGACGTCTACTTTTCGTTTTATATCTACTGACACTCACTAATAATTTTAATAACTGTGATTATCCATTTTTCATAAGCCCACAAAATGTTTCGTTCAAATCATAGGTTTTTTTTTGTGACAAATCCACAGCGAAGTTCGATAAAATTTAGTTTTTTTTTATCTACAGTACCACCAGCATTTGAAATATACATATAAACATATAAATGTTAATTTATGCTTTCCTGAGTATCATTTATTATACCATTATTAAATAATATCATTATTAAACTAGTTGGGATGTGGGTTCGACCCTTTCGGTCCACACGATCAACTTCCCAGTATGATGGATGTTGAATATATGATTGGATATTTTAATAATAAATGAACAATAGGCAATATAGAATATATCTATAATACTGAGAATTTGTCACAATTGTTTATCAATATTTTCGCTAAAATGTCAAACTAAATGTGCGCACTTACAAGATTAGGATGACGAAAATGTATATAAAATTGATGTATTAATGTTTTTCGGCACCTCAATGAAGTCGATATAGTTTTTAGTTCGCGCGGTATCGTGCAGGTACAAAAATCACTTAAGTCATTTAAACCAAAAACCGCTGGACCGAATATTATAAAAATCTTTTCAGATTATATTGTCGCTAATACGCTTCGAACGGCATCTCAAGTAAGTCAATATCTTTCGTGGTTCGGGCGATATCGTGCAGAAACAAAAATCACTTACGCCGCTTAAACAAAAAAACGGCTGGACCGAATTTTATGAAAATCTTTTCAGATCATATTTCGGTTAATACGCTTCGAACGACACCTCAACTAAGTCGATATCTTTTATAGTTCGCGCGATATCGTGCAGGTACAAAAATCACTTAAGTCATTTAAACCAAAAAACCGCTGGACCGAATATTATAAAAATCTTTTCAGATTATATTGTCGCTAATACGCTTCGAACGGCACCTCAAGTAAGTCAATATCTTTCGTGGTTCGGGCGATATCATGCAGGTACAAAAATCACTTACGTCGCTTAAACAAAAAAACGGCTGGACCGAATTTCATGAAAATCTTTTCAGATCATATTTCGGTTAATACGCTTCGAACGACACCTCAACGAACTCGATATCAGTTTTGGTTCGCGCGATATCGTGCAGGAAAAAATGACCACATCCGTACGCACATACACACACACACACATACTTCCTCCCAATTTTTTGCTTAAAATGCTCCTGGGACCTTGAAAGATGAAAATACGTTGAAATTTTCGATTTCGATTTTCGGACCGATTACAATAACTTCCTATACTGGGAAGTTAATAATATAATTTAGTGATAGAATCAAAACATGTTCCATCGAAGTAAAAAAAATTGTATTCACGATTGCGTGGCCGAGAATTGAACTTGGTTCCGCGGGATAGGATTCCAGCGCCTTAGCCTCTAGGGTCTAGGCTATCCATATGGACTTTATTAGATATCTCTTTTTTGTTGTTAAAATACTTCCGGTTGAAATTTCCACACCATTTTCTCAGTTTTAGGTCTTTTGACCAAGAGCTACATTTTGAGATATGGCCCAAGTCTGTAGCGCCAGTACTTTCAGAGATGAAAAAAGGTCACAGACGGACAGACGGCCCAGAAGCCTCTGTATAAGCTTTTTTTTTTTTGAAAAAGCTAAAAACACTTTTTGTTATAATACCGATATTCTGTCGGTACCGGAAGCTTTACTTAATTATCGATAAACCGCCGATAAATTTATTTTAAAAATTTCCGTGGTTAAACTGTCTTTCGTTATTGATTTTATTAACTTCCTCCCAGTATAGGAAGTTATTGTAATCGGTCCGAAAATCGAAATCGAAAATTTCAACGTATTTTCATATTTCAAGGTCCCAGGAGCATTTTAAGCAAACAATTGGGAGGAAGTATGTGTGTGTGTGTGTGCGCACGGATGTGGTCATTTTTCCTGCACGATATCGCGCGAACCAAAACTGATATCGACTTCGTTGAGCTGTCGTTCGAAGCGTATAAACCGAAATATGATTTGAAAAGATTTTCATGAAATTCGGTCCAGCCGTTTTTTTTGTTTAAGCGACGTAAGTGATTTTTGTACCTGAACGATATCGCTCGAACCACGAAAGATATTGACTTACTTGAGGTGCCGTTCGAAGCGTATTAGCGACAATATAATCTGAAAAGATGTTTATAATATTCGGTCCAGCGGTTTTTTGGTTTAAATGACTTAAGTGATTTGTGTACCTGCACGATATCGCGCGAACTATAAAAGATATCGACTTAGTTGACCGTTCGAAGAGTATTAACCAAAATATGATCTGAAAAGATTTTCATAAAATTCGGTCGAGCCGTTTTTTTGTTTAAGCGGCGTAAGTGATTTTTGTACCTGCACGATATGGCCCTAACCACAAAAGAGGTGCCGTTCGAAGCGTATTAGCGACAATATAATCTAAAAAGATTTTTATAATCCAGTCCAGCGGGTTTTTGGTTTAAATGACTTAAGTGATTTTTGTACCTGCACGATACCGCGTGAACTAAAAACTATATCGACTTCATTGAGGTGCCGAAAAACATTAACACATCAATTTTATATACATTTTCGTCATCCTGATCTTGTAAGTGCGCACATTTAGTTAGACATTTTAGCGAAAATATTGATAAACAATTGTGACAAATTCTCGGTTTTATACATATATTCTATATTGCCTATTGTTCATTTATTATTATTAAAATAT
The DNA here is from genome assembly GCA_949987705.1 of Thereva unica. NCBI lineage: Eukaryota > Metazoa > Arthropoda > Insecta > Diptera > Therevidae > Thereva > Thereva unica. Next base: position 57,474,724 of record OX465284.1, read on the forward strand.
CCAATCATAATATTCAACATCCATCATACTGGGAAGTTGATCGTGTGGACCGAAAGGGTCGAACCCACACCCCAACTAGTTTCACTTTATTCCCGTAATCGCATCCCTTCCCAAATTATTTTTTTGTTTTTTTTTTCTGCGTTTGTTGCCATTTTAACTAAAAAGCGGGGACATGATAGAACAATATTTATAAAATTTGGCAATGAGGTGCGCAGAACTGTTCAAATGTTCAATCTCAGTTTCTTTTATAATTATAACCAGCGGTTATAATGGAATTAATTTTTGATTAAACATCCTTTTCTATTTATTTTAGATTATCGATAATTCCAAGGCTATTCCATGCTGTAGTGGCAATGTCACAGAAGAAGAAGACCAAGAGGACGAAGAGAAAAGGCCGATATTCCAGTAAGTTTTTAATTATCTTAAGATTTATTTTTATTTTTTTGAAAATAAGTAATTCCTATGGGTCCAATAATATTTTGCTTTAGACACTATATGAGGCTAGCTACACTATTTTATGATTATTTATTCGTATATTAGTATAAGTAGATGAAGGAATGAATGTTTTAGGTCTGTGAAGTTGGCAGCACGAAATGCGAATTGGGGGAAGTTTTTTTTTCATTCGTTTGTACATCGTTTGTACAAGCAAAAGTTTTTTTTTGTCCAGGCCCCGTTAACAAGTTATAAGCAAAAAAAATTTTGCTAATTGAAAGTTTTCAGGTTTGTGAAGTTGGCAGCACGAAATGCGAATTTTAGAATTTTTTTTTTCATTCATTTGTCCATCCTTTGTCCAAGTTTGTCCAAGCAAAAGTTTTTTTTGTCCAGGCACCGTTAACAAGCAATAAGGAAAAAAAATATTTGCCAGGCACAGATTCGTTTGTCCAAACCAGAATTCGTTTGTCCATGGGCAGAAATCGTTTGTCCGGGCATAGACCCGTTTGTCCATGCCAGAGTTCGTTTGTCCATGGACAGAAATCGTTTGTCCATGCCTGAATTCATTTGTCCAGGCACAGGTACGTTTGTCCAAGCCTGAATTCGTTTGTCCATGGACAGAAATCGTTTGTCCATGTCAGAATTTGTTTGTCCAAATTTGATTTCATAAATAAATTGTTAGTTTCAATTGGTTTATGTCATTAATTTGAAGACCCAAGTGATTTCTAGGTTATAGTCTTCTTGATTTGCAAAAAACGTCACATCAAAAATCTTGGGATCGACCTCTAATTTGCTGTTAGCGGGCTCTAATTTGATGACATGTAATAATGGAGTGCTCGTATTATGAGTTTATGGCACCACATCCGTCACATCCAGCAATTTCATGGCAGTCCTAATAAGCAGAATAAAACAAACTGACAACGCTGAACAAGTGTGCGAACAACACTTTTCCTTTACTTTTGAGGTTAGATTTTTATTTGTCGGAAGACTAATTATAAAGATTTTTTTGTTGTTATCGGTAAATGATTAAAGATTGATATAAAGCGAAAAATAAAAATATTTTTAGTCGTTTATTTTGTTATTTCTATAGTTCTGTAGAAGTTGGTTCCCCACAGAAAAATGGTGGCCCCGAAGTGAGTTACAATAAATAGCATCAACGAATTTGTCATGAAAAATGTTTTACGCCGTATCACTAGTTCGCGATTTAAAATAGATATTACGCTACATATAAACAAGACCGTGATTTCTTATAACAACGCGATTTATAACACACTATAGTGATTCCGTGTGCAGGTCATAGCATTTAAGACTACAGCAACTATAACCCTTCTGCATGTCTCGCTAAATATCACAAAATAGCGCTTCCACAGTTAGAACAAGAACCTCAACAACAACCCCAGCGACCGTAAGCATAGCAACAGCAACTAGTATCAACCACTTCCCAGTCGCAGAACAACTTAGTTAATGCAGTAACTACATTCAACTACACCATACTTCGATCATTATTTCTGGAACAGTTACCAGAACATACGCGAGGAATATTGGACGTTAATGATACGGAAAATCTTGACACACTAGCCGTACAAGCTGATCGAATTGCAGAAGTAATTCAACCTCAAATAAATTCCATGAATATTAGCATGCCAATGTCAACAGAATCGCGAAACGAAGCCAAGAACGTATCACCGATACTCCATGCTACGAATACCGTACCATCAAATGCAATGGTTTCATCCAACACAGAAATTAACGAGCTGCGAATTGCAGTCGAAGCTCTGTCACAAGATATCCAAAATCTACGTGCAAGATCTCACAATTGGTAGAACACAAACCAAGGCCGGAAGCGGTCCAAATCACCTTGGAGCACATCCCAAAACAAGAATATGTGCTACTATCACAGAAAATTTGGCAAGAAACCACGAAAATGCCAAAAACCTTGTGAATGGCAACAACCGCAGAACTAAGCATGCCGACGGGCATTGAGGCATACGTCTGGCATACACATACATCAAAACGCCTCCTTAAAAAGCGACAAAAAAATCAAAAATTCAATTCTTAATAAATGCAGGCGCAGACGTATCGGTTCTTCCGAAATCTAAGCCAAAATGTCCCCCAGCAACGATTTTTAGCTTTTTCAAAAAAAAGCTTATACAGAGGCTTTGTCCGTCTGTCCGTCTGAAGCCTACTTTCATCTCTGAAAGTACTGTCGCTACAGACTTGGGCCATATCTCAAAATGTAGCTCTTGGTCAAAAGACCAAAAACTGAGAAAATGGTCTGGAAATTTCAACCAGTATATTTAAACAACAAAAAAGAGATCAGTCACTTTCGAGATCTTGTATCGACCAGTGCCTTCATAGCGAGAATTCCTCAGTTTTTTTTTTCATTTTATTGTGCGTCAGTTCCAATTTGCCTTTTGTTTACTTTTCTTTCTTTTTTTCGGTATCATTTGATTGTGCGTGAGTGCATAAAGTGAGTCATTTCACTGGCATTTGAACTTTTCCCGCCTGTATACCTTTTGGCACATTGTTAAGAACCCGATCTTAACGGCTGAGTGCAGCCACCAGCGGAATGGCGCCCGCGCCAGGGCCCAGTAATAATCCTTTTGCGCTGCTGGATGACAGCAAGCCAAAAAAGCATAGAAAAAGGAAAAACATGGACGTGCACAACGAGATGTGGAACCCGACACCTGCAGAGGCACAAAACTTTTTCTCGCTAGGACAGGATCCAAAGTATATCACTGTGGAGCTAATCAACACAGAGAAAAAGATCACCGATTTAAATCCTTTTCTAATACAGAAAACCCTGCAAATATATTCAGGGAAAATTAAAAGCTGCAGAGCCCTGCGAGACGGCAAATATCTGCTGCTACTGCCAAATGAGCAGGAAGCCAGCAAAATCATCAAAAATTTTAAAAAAATAGGAGAGTATGACGCACATGCTTCCTTCTCCGATAAACTAAACGAGTCAAAGGCCACCATCCGAATGCCAAACCTACGGCGAGTTAGCGAAGAAGACATCTAAGAAGGCATTAAACAAGATAATCCAACTGTTAAGGCCGTAAAACACTACACGAGGATGATAGACAATCAGGTAGTTAACACCGGCACTTTACTCGTTACTTTTACAACCAACCAACCTCCCAAACTTGTCCTCATACTGTATGAGAAAATAAGTACGCAAAGGTGGTATCCAGCGCCTTTAAGATGTCGTCGATGTTTTCAATTTAGACATCACGAAAGCAGATGCAACAATACCCCCAGATGCTCGACTTGCAATGAGGCTAAAGCCGAAGGAGGAGATCATACCTGCACTAAAATCTACTGCATAAGCTGTCAAACAGAAGGTAAACACTCCACGCTGGACAAAAATTGCCCGATCTTTCAGAGAGAGAAAGAAATCGTGGCGATTCAAATCAACAGGTTTGAAGCCAGAAAACAATGGTATGAAGAGCATCCTCAAATTATCACACCCGTACAGGACTCACACCCAGGAAAGGAAAACGGTACCGGCAAAAATAACACACTAATCCATAATACTGTAAGCAATTATAGCACTACTAACACTACTAACAATTTAAATTTAAATAATGATAAATCTTGGGCTAATGTAGTTAGCGACAGCTTTCAAGAAAAGTCCAAAACAACGACAGAAGCATACACTAAAGACAACACGGATAATAAAATAAAAATAACAAACCAACAACAACAAAAAATCGTGACAATTAAGTCACCTTATCCTAATACTCAAAAAACCCAAATAAATTTCACAGCAGAAAACAAACCAAAGAACAGATCACAATTAAACGCACTTCTATCACTCTCACCGAATACTCTAAAAAGCACTATCGCAGCAGCAAACAATGAACACTCACCTATAAATACACCGAACAGAAAAAACACATATCGCACAGACTCAGATTCAGACATGGAAACACTATCCACTAATGCCACAACATTACACGACAGTAAACAATAATTTCTACACCATGAATAATCAAGGGCAACAAAGCCATACGAACACTTCAAACAACAATCAACTCACAATAGTACAGTGGAACATCTCAGGATTTTACACAAACTCTGCCTCACTGGACATTATAATAGCACGACACAATCCAGACATCATAGCACTGCAAGAGACACACATTCCACACATAAATAATACAAACGCACCTAGGAAATATCGACATTACGACTTACATACACATAATACGCACTCCACAAGAGTCAGTGGAGCTGGTATAATGGTCAAAAGAGGCCTTGCGGTAGAAACTCTACCTATAATCAATCCAAACACACCTATGCTTGCTCTCAGAGTACATGCTGGCCTGACAATTGACATTGCCTGTATATACGTCGAACATGACTTGAACAACATAACAGACGAACTTGACAAACTAGCATTACCATTAAAAAGACCAGCAGTAATTCTCGGGGACTTTAATGCGCATCACCAGCTATGGGGATCGCAGTACAATACCCAGAGAGGCAATCACATATGCACATGGCTAGATAACACAGTATACGTACTACTGAACGACGGATCACCGACATTGTTTACAACACGAAACACACTAACGAATATAGACCTCTCATTAGCAACGCCAGACATTGCTCCAAGACTAAACTGGACTACAACCGAGCACCCTAAACAGACGGACCACTTTCCAATCATTTTGCACATTAACCAAGCCATAGAACAATCAAAACATATCCCACAATTTGTTGAACAACACGCCGATTGGAAGAAATTCCAGTTAAAAGTTGAGGAGTATCTCCTACAAAAAGAGCTGAGCCCCAGCATCAACAGGGAAGTAGCGATCTTAACGAGAGCTATTCGGTTTGCCGCTAACTGCAGCATGCCATCAACTCAACGCGCCAATAAAACTACCCCTACTTGGTTCAACAATGATATTCGCCAGCTGATTCGAAGAAAGAATCAGGCTTGGAAGCGTTTCAAAAGATCTCCTAGTGCAGAAAATGCAATTTCATATCGCTCCATTAACGCGCAAATGCGCAGAACGATTAGAGAAGAAAAACGCAAGGTTTGGGAAAACTTTCTTGAAGCTATTAACCCCAATAATTCAGTTCAAGAAAACTGGCGCAGCATCAGAGCGGTGTTCGGAAATAGAAAAAGCACCATGATTTCCGCACTTGAATATGAAAATAGGACAATCACCAATCCCTACGAAATTGCAAACCTAATAGGCAAACAGCTCTCGAGTTATGCAGACATAGATCCAAACCTACACGGTGAAGATGATAGAGCCATAGAGGCAGAGCTGGAAACTCTCCATAATCTTCCCCCCTCCGCCCTGGACAAACAGATAACCTTAAGAGAAGTCCAAGATGTCTTGGACTCTTACAAAGGTTCAACACCGGGCCTTGACAAAATTACTTATGGAATGATGAGAAACGCCCCGTCACTCTATTTGCAGAGGCTAACTAGGCTCTATAATATGGTGCTGCGCTCAGGCATATTTCCACAGGCCTGGAAATTGGCAGAGATCCGTCCCATCCCTAAAGTACCCAACAAAATTGTCCCCACCACCAAAATCAGACCAATATCCCTTCTTCCAACATCTTCCAAAGTCCTTGAAAAAATCCTCAGCAATAGGCTAAGTTGGCTCCTAGAACGAAGGCTCACAGACGGGGTTGTCGGCTACAGACCTGGCAGGGGAACACTGTCACTCTTACAGGAAACTGAGCACAACCTGGCCTGCGCCATCGGACGGAGAGAACATAGCATATTGCTTTCAGCAGATCTGGAGAAAGCATATGACAGACTTCAAAAGAAAGTCGTTGTGCACCAGCTCATCGAATGGAATGCAGGTTACAACTTTGTAAAGACAGTCAACTCATTCCTCACAAACCGTAAAATCATGGTTCGAAATAAAGGTTTTGCTTCCAATGTCCTACACCTAGCAAGTGGAACACCGCAAGGGTCGCCATTATCGGTAACCCTATTCAACACGTATATTCATAAACTATCTTCAGCACTAACACAAGTGCGAAATCTCTATTTTCACTTATACACAGACAACGTAAAGTTGTTGACTATCAGTCAGAGTGAATAGAACGCTATCTCTGTGCTCCGGTCAAATCCGTTTTAATCGCACAATTTTTCCATCATAATTTAATTTTTCGCGCCTAATTTCTCTCTTTTTACACATTTTAATTACAACAATGTCGTCGGATAAGTGCAAAACCGGGAAAGTGCCAACAAAAAAACAAATTTTAAACAATCCTTCTCCAATAATAACTAGAGGCCTTGCTCGCGCACCTTCCGAAACCTGCCAGGAAGAGAATTTTGACACACAACTAGCGGCTCTTGAATCCCGATTCTCAAAAAAAATAGATGAACTTTTCACTGCCTTCAGGAATACAGAAAAACGTATTAATGACTTTTGCGATTCCACTAAAACCCTCCAAGATCACTTTAACTCCATCGAACTTCGCTTAACGGAGGGGCTAAAGTCCATCTCGGATGAAAACAAAAAACAGCTGGGTAATATAAATAATAACATCCAGGCGCTGCAGGCGAAGGTCGCTGTTTTAGAAAAAAAAGCAGCATCAGCTGATCATACCGAGGACCTTCAGATTATCAGCTCCCAGCTGGCTGATAACGCAATTCAAATGGATGATTTGCAACGAAATCAGAGGCTAAGTGATGTCATCATTCGGGGAATTCCTATGAAGCCTGATGAGTCCCTCATAAAAATAGTTGCTGACTTGTCATCGAAAATCAACCACCAGCTATCCACCTATGCTGATGCCTTTCGACTGCGATCCAAATCTCGCCAGCAGAGTGGACCTATAATTGTCAAATTTTCTGGCCAGCGCGAAGCAAAGGCGTTCATGCTCGCCTTGAAGGAGAGGAATAAACTGAAATTTCCGCTTTGTGAGCTTGATGGTTTCACGGCCGATTCTCCAGTCTACGTGAATGAAAGCCTCTCATCTATAAACAACATTTTATTACGAGAGGCTTTAAAACAGCGCAGACTCGGACAGCTGCAGTCTGTTTCTACCAGGGACGGTCTTGTCCGAATAAAACGGAAAAAGGAGGACAACTTTGTTGTGGTGCGGGATATTTCTCAACTGCAATGCCCATCGATGGAGACACTGGATCCACTCAGCGCCAGCGTTTGAGAGAGGGAGTAATTTTCTTTTTCTGTTTGTTTTAATCTTATTTTTCTTTTGTTTTTGTTTCTGGTTAATTCTGTTTCTTGAATTTAATTTTAATTTAATTCTTAATTTAACTTCTTTTTTTTTTTCATTCATTTTTAATATTTTATTTTAAATTTTTGTTTAATTTCATATTTTATTTTATACTCATGTTTTTTTTCGTTATGTATTCATGCTATTCGGCGAAATTTTCATCTCCTCTTTTCTGATCCGCTTCTTGACGATGTTCGTTGTTTCGTGTTGTTAAGTCTCAATGTCGTTTGATTTTAGTAGCGAGGACCGAGTGAGAACTTTGGTCAAAATTTTTAGTGCAAAATATGATGGTTTCAATGCCTGTTTAATGAACTCGCGAAGTATTAGACCGAAAATTGAAGAACTTAACGAGATATTTATTAATTCAGGTGTGCATGCGCTTTTAATCTGTGAAAGTTGGCTCAACAATTCTATTCCCTCCTCTTCGGTTTCTATTGATGGTTTCAAATTATTTCGTAATGATCGTCAAGGTCGCGTCGGCGGCGGTGTGGCGATTTACTTGCGTGATAATTTGAGGTCAAAAATTGTTGGTTTCTCTAAACAACCTGGAATTGACTTTTTATGTGTCGAAGTTTCTAGCTCTGTCGATAAGCTCCTACTAGTCTGTGTGTACTCTCCTCCTGGCATGTTTAATTCTAACAATGCTAAAGAATTTTATGATACTCTTGAGCACCTGTCCAGTGGGTATAAAAGCATACTGGTAGGTGGTGATTTTAATGTGAACTTATTAGTAAATTCTTCCTTACAACAATCCTTCCGGTACTTTGTGCAATCCCTTGGTTTGGACTCTGTGAATGAGCTCCCTACTTACTTTAATTGTAGATCACCTTCCCTGCTTGACCTATTTCTCACAAACGATATCGATTCTGTTCTTTTTATTAACCAAATCTCTCCGCCCAGCTATCTGGATCATGATATTCTATTTGCATGTCATAGATTTAATGTTGATTCCCCACTGGCGAAAAAGTTTACCTATCGTGATTTCTCTAATATTGACCAAGAATGTCTTGACCTTAGATGTCGTAGTTTACCATGGACTGACATTTTCTCAATGACTGATGTTGATGAGAAAATTGCTAAGTTCAATAGAATGTTCCTTGACCTGTATGATGAGTTTGTGCCTATCAGAAGTAAAATTTGCTTAGCTAAATCCAAACCTTGGTTCACTGATGAAATTAAATCACTTATTATTGAAAGGGAGTTTTTATATAAATTATTTTTAAGAGTAAAAAGTGATGTTGCAAGGAGATCTTTTAAACGCCTTAGGAATCTTGTTGTTGCTAAAATTAAGGAAGCTAAACGAAATTATTATAGCCGTAAGCTTGACCCCTCTCTTTCAGTGAAAACCGTGTGGAATAATTTGCGCAATTTAGGTGTACACACTAAGAATGAAGCCACTATTCATAACCTCAGTCTTGAAACTCTTAACCAGCACTTTATATCTAACCAAACGGCAGAGCATGCTAATATCCCTGCTACTGCTTCTTCTGGAGGCTTCTATTTTCGTTGTGTTGATTCCCTTGAAGTCATCACTGCCCTTAAATCGATCAAATCTAAAGCTGTTGGTAGCGATAATATTTCACCTAGGTTTCTAAAAATGTTGCTACCTTGCTTACTGCCTATTCTGACTCACTTATTCAACTCCTGTATTACGGTATCAAAGTTCCCTAAGTGTTGGAAACACGCTTTAATTACACCCATTCCCAAGTGTCCCTCTCCTGTTAGCCCCTCTGACTATCGACCCATTAGTATACTCCCATTCTTAGCAAAAGTGCTGGAAAAGATGTTATCCATCCAAATACTTGAACATGGCGAACGACTTCGTTTTATAAATGCCTGGCAATCTGGGTTCCGCAAATACCACAGCTGCGAAACTGCTCTCCTTAAAGTCACGAATGATATTCGTGCCTCTCTTGATGAGCGTCACGTGTGCTGTCTATTGTTGCTTGATTTCTCAAAAGCCTTCGATAGCGTTAATCACACTTTGCTTCTGCAAAAACTCTCTTCACAAGCCCACTTTTCTCAAACAGCCCTTAAACTTCTGCATAGCTTCTTAACGCACCGATCTCAACAAGTTAAACTAGGCGCCTGCAGTTCTTCAATTGCCCAACTTAGCTCGGGAGTCCCTCAAGGTTCCATTCTCGGACCACTACTGTTCAGCATTTTTATTAATGACCTTCCTTTAGTGGTAATAGACCCCAAGATCAACATGTACGCTGATGATGTTCAACTTTATATATCTGCACCAGAAAGCCAAATCGTTTCTTCTGCTGAGAAGATTTCGGCAGATTTACGCCGCATTTCGTGCTGGTCGACGTTGAACCTACTTCAATTAAATCCATCGAAGTCCCGTTGTATATATTTCTCTCACACTCCCATCTCTCGTCCTACTCTGCCAGATATCGTCTTGAATGGTGTTCCCCTCACTTCCGTCGAAAAAGTAAAAAATCTAGGAGTTGTTCTGAATAGCCGTATGACCTGCTGCGATCACATCACTCTCATTATTGGCAAAATTTATGGCCTTCTGTCAAAACTTAGGTACCACTGTGGTTTGCTCAATAGGTCTGTCCGTTTGAATTTAGTTAAAGCCTTACTGCTACCTCACCTAATGCATGGTCTATGCATTTTTCCGTCTTTAGACTCGTCTTGTGCGAGAAAACTCGAAGTAGCCTTTAACGACTGCGTGCGCTTTGTATATAACTTACGCCGATTTGATCATATATCACCTTATCGAAATTCCGTTTTAGGTTGCTCCATTAGCGTTTACCGTGAATTTAGGCTTTTGCTTGTGCTTCACGACATCCTGAACCATCGCAAACCCGCATACCTCAACCAGTTCGTGCAGCTTTCACAGTCACTTAGAAATAAAAATTTGATTATTCCGCGTTTTCGCACTTTAATTGGACAACGTTCTTTCTTTGTCTTCGTTGCTATACTTTGGAACTCTCTCCCGGTTGAATTGCAACGTATCGATTCAGCGGGCATTTTCAAGAAGCGTCTCTTCGAACTTTTAGTTAATAGAGCTGTAAGAGCATGAATATAGGAAAATAAAGTTAATCTTGTTTGTGGATTCTTTATTCTTTTTTTTTTATTTTCTTTTTTTCATTTCCTTTTTCTTTTGTCAATTATTTTAACTTTTCTTTTCTTTCTTTTTTAAATTTAAATTTATATATGTATATATTTTTTTTTCTTTTGTTTTATTTTTCTCTTATTACTCATAATTTCTCATGCACACTATGTATTTTTATCTCAACTTTTCCCTTTGTATTACTGTATAACCTGTTTATAATGAATGTACAATAATTTAAGACTGTTAGTCTTTGTACATAAGCTGTAAATTAATAAAATAAAATAAATAAACGTAGTTCTTTACGCTTCCGGTGAGACCTACACGGTAGAAAATACACTACAAACAGCACTTAACGTCCTAAAAGCATGGTGCCAAACAGCTGGGGCAATTATCTCAGAAGACAAGTTGGAAGCATTACATGTCTGCAGAAGAACAAGTTGTCCTGCAACCAGGCTTAACTGGGCATATCAAATAATACCACTAAAAGATGAACTGAAGATGATAGGTTTACACCTGAACAAAACGCTACGGTGGAATAAGCAGGCAAAAGTAGTTGCTGAAGACTTGCGGAAACGCAACAATATGCTCAAAGTCATTTGCCAAAAAAAGCATGGACCACCAGTAAACCTAGCCATAAGAATAGCAAAGCAAATAATAATTGGCAAAGTGGATTACGGACTGACCTTATATGGACATGCAACAAAGACAGCACTCGATACGGTTCAAAAGCCAATTAACAATGCTGTACGCATTGCTCTTGGAGCATTACCAACAACACCGATCGAAGCTCTCTTGATCGAAGCCGGTTTACCAACTATTGAGGAACGTTCAGAAGAACGAACGGCAAACGTAATACTTAAGTGCATGCATAACTTCCAAGCTCCACTGCACCAAACCATAACGAACATATTACACACCGACATGGAAAAATACAGAAAACCATCGGCCCTCGTGCTGGGGTTAAGGAAACTCCCAACAGATCTACGTTACATCCCTCACCAATTACAGAATCAGACAAACCTAATACCCCCTTGGTTATTTAAGCAATGTAGAATAAACACAGAAATGACAAAATACAACAATTACACGCACACATGTATAAGACAGAATTTTAACAGACTAATTGAAGAACAAGGAGTACAGAAACAATACTACACAGACGCATCTAAAATGACAGATCAAGTTTCCTACGCGGTGGTGAGTAGAGGGGGAGCCGTTATAAGTCTAGAAAGAATGCCAGGTTGGACTTCAATCTATACTGCGGAAACTACGGCTATATACAAAGCTTGCATACATGCAGAAAGTTCAGAACCATCTCTGGTTATAACTGACTCACTATCCGCACTCCATTCAATCAGGAACTTGAAAAACAGACATCCAACAGTAGAACAAATAAGACAGATAGTAAGTAACAAGGACATACGGCTCATTTGGTGCCCCGCTCATGTTGGCATAAGTGGAAACGAACATGCAGACAGGGAGGCAAAAGAAGCACATAGACGACCCCTTACAGAAATACGAACACCTGACTTCACAACGGTACGGAAGAAAGCACGACAAACTATGAACGACAAAAAACAACTTAACTGGAACAGAAGCAGCACCTTCCTAGCATCGCACTGGAAACAAATTACAACCCCCCACAAGCATAATCTCCCCAGGGCGTTAGGGGTACTGCATACGAGACTAAGACTTGGTCATTTCCTAGCTGTGAAAAGGTACACTTTTGAAAGAGGATCTCCACCTCTTTGCCCCCATTGCCTCATGCAAACTCTAACGGCACACCACCTCTTCATGGACTGTCCTACAACTGCTTGCATTTTACGACAACATATAGAATATAATAACAATGTACCAATGCTGAATACGGACCCAGAACAAACAAAAATACTGATTACATTTAAACAGACTGATACAGGAACCATCTCCAAAAATTTAAGAATTTAAAATAAGTACGTAGCAATAAACTAAAAACTTTATACAGCCCACTAGGATTAAGCTCCATGGGCTTAAACCCACTTTGTTAGAATAAGTTTCATTATGCTAATAAAAATTATAAAAAAAAAATGAGATTTCTAATAAAGTCCATATATCGGTAGCCTAGAGGTAAGGCGCTGGAGTCCTATCCCAGGGGAACCAAGTTCAATCCCCGGCCGCAAAATGGTGAAATACAATTTTTTCTTTTACTTCGGTGTAACATGTTTCGAGAAATTGCTTCAAATTGTATGCAAAAACAAAGACTGAACTCAAATTTTTGAGATATTGCTTATAAAAAATTAACATATTGCTCAGTTACAATTTTAAGGCCAAAATGTCAGCATTTATGCAAATATCGACAAATACAAGTCTGTTTAAATGCAAAAGAATGTCAAATATTTGTGATTTTTATAACGATATTGACTCAATGCAGATGGGGTAACTTGAATGGTCGAGGAATTCCTTGGGCCAACAATGTACCTCCAGGAGGCGCCTTTCCTTTATTAATGAAAAAAATTAGAATCTAAAGGGTGGACTTAAAATTGTAAAAAATAACTCAAAAAATTCAATTTTAATCAAAAACATTTTTTTATCCGAAAGATCAATTCATGACATTATAATTTGAAAATGATTTCGGCCATATGAATGAACATCGCGGCTGTTCTTGACGAAGCACATTCTAGACGTCCAAGTTGGGTCATTTTTTTCGAGTAGCAATACGACCAGCAGGTATGTCACGAACAATGTAGCCTCCAAGGCGTCAATTGTTGCTGGTTTATTAACCTAAACCAGTGACTTCCGGTAGTCCCACAAGAAATAATCGAAAGGTGTTAAATCGCACGAACTTGGAGGTCAATTGACGGGTCCATTTCTCGAAACCAGCTTATCGCCAAATTTTGACTTCAATTTGAAGTTTTATTGAAGTTTTGAAGTTTTATTTACTTTGGTTTTTAGGTCTATTTCTGGCGTTAGCTATTTTTTTGTTCAATTGTTTTTCTGAGATATCGTTTTAAAATTTTTCTTTAAAAATTAATAGTAATTTGCTTTATTGCTTCCTTCTTTTTTGATTTTATGAATATTTTTTTAAATGTTTTACCACAAAAATACTAAAATTTTCACTTTCTTTAGTTGCCTCGACATGGCTAAGTTGGATAAGCTTTCGAAATGATCTTAGTTAGTTGAGAACATTCTCATGAGCAGATTCTCAACTTTTTGCATTCGATAATGAGATTGAGATCAGATCAGAGTTTTTGCTCGATCTCACAAATAAAGTAAAATGTCCACATCTCAATCTCCGAGATTGATCTCATTTTTTTGCATACTACCCAAGGTGATAACAAACTTATTTCTATAAAACAACCACAATAATTCAAACAACGAAGACCCGCTGATCAGCTTGCCTTTTTTACAAATAAATTCTTACAGACCACGTTGGTTAATTACTAATTGTTTGTACACATGGGGAAAATTCAACAATCAATGGAAAAACTAATACATTTTTCATTAAAACACAAAACAACAACATAAATCATATCACCATTGGTTATAAGTAGGAGTTTTTTTAATTTCCTACTCCCTACAAAAAAGACACAAACAAATAACTAAATGCCAAAAAATCAAAAGGATTGTGATAATTTGCTATCGTATAGTGTATGGTGTAATTAACTAATCGGAAAGACAAAAAACAATGTCATCTAATCAAATCAATTCAACATATGAATATGTATGTAACCTCTGACAAATATATAAATGAAAAACTTATTTTATTATCCAATAAACAATCAAAAGGGGCATCTGCACCCTGAAAACTTCCGTACTTGTCCGCAGAGTTAGGTTCACGGTGTCTAGTCCAGTAAATAGGTACTTTTTCTTTGCAAAAAATACCGCACGCGATTTTTTTTTACCAAATGTTTTTACATATTTTTATGAGCTTAAATTCAAAATGGCGTCATCCCCACCCTTATGCTTAACTTACAGTGAAGGGAAACGCGTTTAATTCTATATCTCAGAAACTATGCATTTTACCACAAAAATGTATACAATATTTTTTGTAGATAAATAAGTGATTTAGCTTTTTTGATTACACATTTTTTTTGTAAAGTCAATATGTTCGGAGTTATAGCGCTTGAAACTTTATATATCACTTTCTTTGTACTATATTTCGTTAATGGTTAGGCATAAAAAAATCCTTCCTATGACTTATAGAACGCACAATTATCTATAATTTTTGTTATAATTATTATTTACGTAGGGCTAATATTATAGTGCTTTAAGTGTCGAAAAGCGTGAATTCAAAAGTAGTTTTTTGCCAATATCTTTTAAATTGAACGTTTTATTACAAATCTGATTATAATATCATAAAAATATATAAAATCATTTGATAAAAAAAATCGCGTGCTGTATTTTTCGCAAAGAAAAAGTACCTATTTACTGGACTACGAAAGAAAATGATGAAATAACCATTCCTGTTGGATACCGAAATACTCCCTGTAACATCCCAGTAGGAAATGGAGCGAGATCTCCTCGAGGGAGGTATATGGAAGATTAGAATTTTGCAAGCAAATCTCTCTAGCGAACTAAATAAGATGTTTTAGGGAGTTCCCTGTATGAAACGGGGTAAGATCTCCTTAAGGGAAGTATATGGGAGATTACAAATTTATAAACAAAATGCATTTAAGAGTTAGTGATTAAGTAAGCTTTGGCAAGTAAAGTCGCCATTTTAGCTTTGTGCGTTGGAGTGAAAAGTCTAAGTTAAGTGCACTGCAATCACGATTACGATGAATACAATTTATGTTGAATTACTATTTATTTCTTTTATTGGTTATTTCTAATAAAATTCTAATCTCCCAGATATCTCCCTTAAGGTGATATCGCCCCATTGGCTCCTACAGAGTAAAAAATGATCTGCCTCTTTTGAAAGCCATAAGATTTCAAATGAAGAGTTAGAGAGAAAACTCCACTTTAACTTTCCAGGAGGGTACAAATGGAGTACTCCCTTTTCCGGACATGCTTATGGGAAAAAGAACAATAAAAGGTACGTAGAGGGAGGTCTCCCTAACTCCCGAGGGAGGCCTCCTTTATTCATTTGGGATGCTCTCTTTTCCTACTGGGATACAACACCACATCATAGCAAAGAGACGTTCTTGTGCCGAACGTGCACGTCGCCTCTCACCAGGCAGACGCAAGGCAGCACGAAGAGAAATTAACGATTGGATAGTCAGTCCCTCATCTAGTCCGTATGCAAGAAAGACGAGCGCAGGAGGCTTTGCGGCGAATATCGACGCTTGAATAGAATGACTCTACCGGACAAATACCCAGTACCCAATATACAAGATTTTTCCTACAGGTTACATGGATGTACACATTTTTCAAAGTTGGACCTGGAAAGAGCCTATTTTCAAATTCCGATGGCTAAAGATGACAGAGAAGAACCAGCGTTAATCACCCTATTCGGGTTATATCAATTTAATGTCATACCTTTCAGCCTTACAAGTTCAGCACCGTCCTTCCGACGTTTCATAAACACAGAGTTAAGAGGTCTTGAGTTTTGCTTCTCCTATATAGACGCAGCGCCGTAGCGAGGGTCTCGGAGGCCCTTGTGCAAGATTTCGTAAGGGGCCCTTGAAAATGAATTTCTAAAAAAAAGTTTGATTTCGTTCGCTCGTACAACGCGAGAGCACGAGAAGTTTAAAACAAAAGAGCGTTGTGCCTAAAGGCCCTTGGAGACGCTAAAACATGGTACGAGTAAACATGGTACGACCAAAAACCCGCAGACGGTAATACATATGCTAAGACCGATTTACTTGAACACCGCTCTCTTGTCAAAATATTTCAAGTTAATCTGTCATTCAGTTGTCAACTGGTACATTGAAACATTTCGTGTACGAGTAAATTTGGTCGAACAAGTCCGCAAACGGTAGGACATGGTATCACCAACACGAAACTCCGCCCACAAACATCGACGAAAATCAAACCAGTTTTGATTTTACTCGAACCGTTGGTCGGACCAAAAAAGTGGTACGCGTACCGGCCCGTACACGGCAAACATCACCTCGAACATGGTCCCTGTACCATGTTTACTCGTACCATGTTTTAGCGTCTCCAAGGGCCTTAAAGGTGAAATTTCATGTGGGCGTCAAGCGTTGAGCGTCAAGTGTTTAAAATGCAACAGAAAGAGAGCGACTATATTTCTTTCTCTGTCTGTTGCATTGTAAAAACTTAACGCTCGACGCTTGACGCTCCCATGAAATCTCTACTTAAAGGTCTTATTCATAGGGGCGTCAAGCGTCGAGCGTCAAGTTTGTACTGCTTTTTACGAAACAGAAAGAGAAAGATATATTTCTGCACTTGTCTGTTGCATTGTAAAAAACTTTACGCCCAATGCCTGACGCTCATCCCATGAAATCGCTACTTAATGCATGTAAATAATAAAATCATAAGCTCTCTAACAAAACAGCGTTCATTAAAAAAAAAGGGTTCTCGAAAACATTTTCTATTAGATACTAATAAGAGCGTTCTAGAGAAAAAAACTTTCCCAGGGGCCGTTTCCATAAAAAAATAGATCCAATTTTATACAATGTTAAAACGAATTTAAAAAAAAAAAAAGAAATCTTCGGGGGCCCGCACATGCCTAGTTACGGCGCTGTATAGACGATATCATTGTAGTTTCAAAATCTCGAGAAGAACATTTGGACCATTTGCTGCAAGTATTTAAACGTCTAAAATAGTTTGGGCTCTGTATCAAACTAAGTAAGTTCACCTGGGGACAACCCAAAGTCGAATACTTAGGTTACCGAGTCACAAATCACAAAAACAGTCATGGAACTCGGATAATTTTTAGGTATGATAAATTTTTACAGAAGATGTATCAAGAATGCTGCAATGGAGCTAATTTGAGGAATGCAAGCACCAGTTATAGAAAGCCACAACGATCGCACTCCAGGCGGAAGGCACACAAATGCACATAACGATATGCTTCGTACACAGCAATTGGTGCCGTACTCGAACAAACAGTGAATGACAAGCAGCAACCACTCGTGAAATACAATTTTTTTTACTTCGGTGGAACATGTTTTGATTCTATTACTAAATTATATTATTTAATAATGATAATCAGGAGAACATAAATATTTACTTAATTAAAAGTGAAAAAAATATCATTTTTTTAATTTTTTATGGCTCTTCGGCGGGTTTATAAATCGTTAAAAAATTTCGCGGAAATAATATATTTATATGTTTATATGCATATTTTATATGCTGCTCATTTTATTAATTTATAGTCAGGTAGGTGGTGCTGTAGACCAAAAAAAAACTCAATTTTATGGAACTTCGCTGTGGATTTGTCACAAAAAAATATCTATGATTTTAACGAAACATTTTGTAGGTTTATGAAAAATGGATAATCGCAGTTATTAAAATTATTAGTGAGTGTCAGCAGATATAAAACGAGAAGTAGACGTCTAATTTTTATCAGGGAATATATAAGCTTACTGAAATGAATGAATGAAATTCATAAATTTAATTGAACGAACTGTGTATTTAAGACCGTCGTTATAGTCTATAGTTGATGAAAAATGCGCCATTCTTTTAATTAACTTTTTCATTAAAATTGAAATTTCACGCTTTCTTTAAAATATTTTTTATTTTTTACTTTTCAGTAAATTTTTTAGTTAATGAAAAGAATTTTTTTTTAAATTTTTTTTAACCATTTATTTTATTAATTGATCAACCGTAGCGGTCGGCTCCACTTCTTTGTATTTGTCTAACATGGCTAAATATCCTCGATGTTTCATTTGTCTGTTTTTATAATTTTCACTCTTAACTTGCCATAGCTCATTATGACTGTGATAAAGTTCATAAAATTCCTTCCAAAAACTTTTACTTCCCGAACTCGCCATTTATTATCTTATTTTGCAAACAAATTCTGCTGTGATAAGACCCACGCACACCGAAATTCACAGCGAGAATGACGAAATGATTGACAGCAACAGCATCCACTGGCCTTTATGCTGTCATTCCATTAGCTCCGCCCACATGATTTCAAACCCTTTTGAATTTTGTCATGCATGCCCATCCATCCGTCCTGCAAGCCCATCCATTATCGAGCATGCATGTCAAGCAGCCGGGAATGTCCTGCATGCTCGATAATGGATGGGGCGCTCAAAAGATACAATTGTGACATCAGTTATTCAAAGAGCGTGATGGCAATGACACTCCCCTCCGATAGTACATATCCTCTACCGATGCAGAATATCAATAATGTTTATGTACAAAATAAAAAAGTATATGAAAGTAAATCGCGAACTAGTATGAATCGCAGTAACCAAATCACGCCGACAGGTGTTCTTCTCCTTCCGAGGAAAGCACTCTCTGATCGCCTGTTGTTTGAACCAGTCTCGAATAAAAAGGTTAGCAACAGGGTAGCAATAGATTTAAACTGCAATGTTACAGGAAAAAATAACCTGAACCAAGAAGAAGCTAAAAGAGAACCTCCCGGGAATAAAGCAACCTGCGGGGATGACCTAATAAAAAGAAGAAATGAAAAAGAAGTAAATACAGAATTACCCCCATGTATAAGCGGGGAACAGCAAATAAAATATGAAGATAATGAGATGTTACCTATCAGTGAGATAGACGAAAATCGCGTAGAAGAAAATTATGAAACAATAAAGGAAAAATTAAAAACTCGCTGCATCATAGCGAATGAATACGGAAATACCGTACATGGAGACTTGGATGACATAAATCCCCTAGAGGAAGAAGAGGAAACTATAAATAATAAAATTATCAAAGTACCAAAAACTAACCAGAAGGAAAATGGAGGAAACGAAACGAGAGTGTTGGACAGGAAAGATGACGAACGTGAAAACTGTGAATCGAATTTTAAAAGGGATCTAGTGATTCCACCCCGAACAGAAACTATTATAGAAATTCCAATGGAGGGCAATTCAGCAAAACTTAGCAGTAAAAAGGAAATAAAGCCGGGTATATTTTTAGGAAATTGTATAACGCGACCAGTTGAAGGGTATGCCAGAGTGGCAGTTTTAAACGTAAACGAGGAAGCGACAAGAATCTCTTGTGAAGACGTTAATCCTTACTGGTCCGATTTAAGCGAATATGATCTATTGACGCCAAATTACGAAGGGAATACAATAAATAAAAGATTGGAAGAACTCCATAAATTAATTAACTTAGATCATTGTAATGAAGAAGAACGTAACTCAATAATAAAAATTTGTAGGGAATTTAATGATTTGTTTCATCTAGAAGGTGACTATCTTACGTGCAGAGATGCAATCACGCACACAATACCAACATTGGCAGACAAGCCACCTATATACACTAAGCCTTACAGGCTTCCTGAATCCCAAAGAAGCGAGATCGATAAACAAATTAAAAACATGCTGAACGACGGAATTATCAGTCCAAGTAGTAGTCCTTGGAATTCACCACTATTGTTAGTCCCTAAAAAACCGGACGCAAATGGTAATAAAAAATGGAAAGAAGTAGTTGACTTTAGGAGACTAAACGATACTATTGGCGATGCATATCCACTGCCTAACATCACGGATATCTTGGATCAATTGGGTAAATCTAAGTATTTCACTACTCTAGATTTGGCCAATGGTTTCCACCAGATACCCATGGATGAGACAGATAAAGAGAAAACAGACTTTAGCACTCCATATGGACATTACCATTACAATAGAATTCCGTTTGGACTCAAAAGAGCTCCCGCCACTTTCCAGAGGCTAATGAACACGGTATTAACTGGACTACAAGGTCTGCGCTGCTTCCTATATTTGGACGACATCGTCGTCTACGGTTATGACCTACACGACCATAATTCCAAACTTATGGAAGTATTCAGCAGACTAAAGGCAAATTGCTTAAAGCTCCAACCAGAAAAATGTCATTTTCTAGCAAAGGAGATAACTTACCTAGGCCATGTTGTCAGTTCAGAAGGAGTACACCCAGATCCATCAAAAACTCAAGTACTCCAAACATATCCCCAACCAAAGAAAACAAAAGACATTAAAGCATTCTAAGGATTCGTGTGATACTATCGCAGGTTCATACCTGACTTTGCTCGACTCGCTAAACCTTTAAAAAATTATTAAAAAAGGATATACCTTTCATATGGGATCCTTCTGTGATGAATCATTTAGATTATTAAAGCAAAAATTAGTTACCGCACCTATCTTGGCATATCCCGAATTCGATAAAGAATTTCTAGTGACTACTGACGCAAGTGATGTAGCGTTAGGAGCCATTTTGTCCCAAGGAGAAATAGTACAGGACCGACCAATATATTATGCTAGTCGCACCTTGAACCCTGCAGTGACCAGGTATTCTACCATCGAAAAACAACTCTTAGCGATTGTCTACGCAGTTAAGCAATTTCGGCCATATATCTATGGGAGGAAATTCACGATCATTACTGATCATAAACCTTTAGTATGGTTGATGAATCTGAAGGATTGCACCAGTAGACTTACGAGATGGAGAATTAGATTAGAAGAGTACGACTATAAGATAGTATACAAGGCAGGGAAACTCAATTCTAACGCGGACGCCCTTAGTAGAATTAATACTAATGGGATACCGGAAAATGAAAAAGTCGTTAACGTTATCACTAGAAGCCAAGCAAAAAGGACGGAAAATCAAGATGCGCCATTACAAATTTCTAGAGATATCACAAACTCACCCGAAGAGTATGCTCAGAAGATCATATTCCAAAGAAGGAATCAAGCACTCCTTCATGAAAAGAAAATCCCTTATAAATTTTCTTTGTTGCCATTAATCACAGGCGAAACTGCACAATTACTAAAGGAAAAATGCAAGGAATTACCGATAGATTTAGAACTAGGCCAAATATACAAATATAACCTAGATAGTCATTATGTAATAAGTAAATGCCCATTACCAACAAGGACCGATAAAGATAGAGAAATAGTTAGGAAAGTAGTAGGTGAAATAGCAGCAATTAGCCAAACAGCGGGCATAAGTAAAATTTGTCTATCGATACCTCCGCTGAATAATGAAGACTTGGTCCATTTAGAGGCTCTCTGTCGCGTAATATTTACAAACAGAGATGTCGAAATCATTTTCTATTTAGGAAAAATAGAAAGGATAACTGACCCCGATGAGGTACAAGAAATCCTTCGAGATTATCATGAATTACCTACTGGAGGCCACCAGGGCATCGCAAGGACTCTGAAAAGGCTCCAAAGAAATTTCTCCTGGAAAGCATGCGTCGTGACGTGAAAGCGTACATTAAAGCTTGCCCATCGTGCCAAATCTATAAGTTAGTACCGAACCGAAAACTGCCCATGAAAATAACCACGACAAGTTCCTCACCTTTTCAAAGGGTATTTTTAGATATTGTGGGACCCTTACCCACAAGCTAGACAGGGAATAAATACCTGTTAACATTCCAAGATGATCTTACAAAGTATTCAAGTGCGATCGCATTGGAAAACGCAGGTGCAAGCACAACCGCGAGGGCCTTTGTAGAAAATATAATTTGCAAACATGGTATTCCAAAATCTTTGCTTACTGTCCAGGGCACCAATTTCTTAAGCGATATGTTCAAGGAGACTACCAAATTGCTTAATATAAAACAATTGCAAACAACTCCTTACCATCCCTAAACAAACGGAGCTCTCGACAGAAGTCATAGAACCTTAGCTGAATATCTCCGGCACTATATAACCAGAGATCCACTCACCTGGGACACGTGGATCCCATACGCCATGTTCGTGTATAACACAACTCCCCACTCCAGTACCAACTACACTCCACACGAGTTATTATACGGGTTTCCAGCCGAAATACCCTCAAATTTCAAAAATAATCCCGATGCCTTATATAACTACGAAAGTTACGCAAAGGAACTAAAGGCTCGATTGCAGCACGGTTACAAGATAGCCAAGGAGACTATCTTAACAACCAAGATTAAAAATAAGGCACATTACGATAAGAATTCAGGCCTAAGACGCTTTCATCTAGGCGATAAGGTCTTAGTAAAAAATAATGCGAAGAAGAACAAGTTAGCCCCCTTATGGAAAGGCCCTTCCCCGGTAGTCCGAGTAGACTCCACGGAAAATACAACTATTAGAATCCGAAATAGGAATAAGACCCTTCACAATAATAATTTAAAGTTGTTTACCGAAGATAATAATGTATGAAATTCTTCGTAGGTCATTCATTATCCTATGGCTCTTCCTCACACAGAGGACAAAAGGGACTATAAAAAAACAAATCTAACGAAAAAATTAATAATAATATTTCATATTCCAATACTATTATCAACAAAAAAAAATATTCACCGAAGTAAAATTTAAGAATGTCAAGTTTCATAAAACTATTTAACCAGTCCAGCGAGACACATTTTTACACGCGTTGCAATATAGTATAAAACCATTCTTAGAACTTAACAAGATACGTAATAAAGAAATTGAAAGGATAAACAAATAAAATAAATGAAATTTTTAAAACAATTCTTTTAAGTAACTAAAAAATGTACTGAAAAGTAAAAAATAAAAAATATGTAAAAGAAAGCATGAAATTTCAATTTTAATGAAAAAGTTAATTAAAAGAATGGCGCATTTTTCATCAAAAATTGAATATAACTGTAAATCGCGTGAGATTTACAATAACCCCCAATTTTTTGCTTTATTAATTTCATAATTTTTATATTAAGAAATTTACATTTTTTTTATAAAATCATCATTTTTAATTTTGTTTTACTTTTCAATATATTTAAGATTTTATGTATTAATTTATAAGGCTTAGTAAAAAAATTAATTTAAACTTGTTGTTTTGCTCAATTCACTTTGAAGAAAATTCTAACAAAATTTTTTGATGAAAAATGCGCCATGCTTTTAATTAACTTTTTCATTAAAATTGAAATTTAATGCTTTCTTTTACATATTTTTTATTTTTTACTTTTCAGTACATTTTTTAGTTAATTAAAAGAATTGTTTTAAAATTTTGTTTTTAACCATTTATTTTATTTTAGTTGTATTTTATTTCAAAAAAATCATTATAAACGGCTAACAAAGACCTCGGAAAGTAGTGGCACCCGATTTGTCACTTCTGCCAAGACCCGAGAAAAGTCACTGCAGACGAACACCTAGCAGACCTGTTAGCAAGTCCTAATCCCACCTCCCCGCGGTGCCCCCTGGGGTACTTCTTCATAAGGAGCTAACGGGAGACGGGCGAATGGTGAGCTCTCTGCGCCACAAAACAGAGTTTTAAGTCGATTGGGCTGAGGGTTAGCAGCCCACTCCCATAAAAAATACCATTGCTACGAATTGGCAAACAATGCCTCGGAACCGGATGGACAACACGACGACGACCTTTGCTTTTCGAACAAGGACACGAATCGGTTCATGGAATGTGAGAACACTGCTGAGGGACGGCTGGATGAAGTCCTCAACGAGATGAATCGATATAAAATCAAGATCATGTGACTTAGCGAGACCAGATGGCCCGATGCGGGGGAATATTTCTGCCCAAACGGTGAGTCCTTCTTATATTCTGGTAGAAACGAAACTGAAAGCCGTAGGAGTGGCGTTGGCGTAATACTCACCAAAGCAGCCAGGTCCAGCCTCATTAGCTGGTCACCAGTTTCGGAGAGGATTATTACCGTGCACCTGAGTTAAGAAAAACACAATTTCCTTTTAGAATTATTCTTTAATATAATATATTTCTAGGTTGAGATGTCCAATTCAACTGATTTATTTTAGATCAAATTTATTACACGAAAGCTTTTGAGTGCAATTTGCATGGGAAAAAGAATGCAGATGGATGCAGGTGTCATTCTGGGAAATTTGGTTGTGGGAAAGGAAATGACTTTTGTTGTGGGAATAAAAATGTTGAGGGATACTTATGGGAATGCAATTTGTGCAACATGTTTACATTTAATTAAACGGGGCTCGTAACTCCTCCATCCCCAGAGGTCAGCGTGGACCAAAGAAATTTTATCCTGGGTTCACTAATAGGTGCCACTGCTGAGATAATCGGTGCGATTCGATCTTGCTGAGCGTTGAGATTTGATTGTAATTTGCGGCGTATGAAGTAGCAAATAATTATCATGATGAGGATTAGAATTATGATGAAACTGGCCGATGGTTTGTAAGGACTTCTTTGAATCAGGAAGGTTTCCGTAACTTCGCTCCTCTCTGCAAATTGGTAAGTGTCCAGGGTTTTCAGGTAAATACTATTATTTGATGTTGTTGTGTTGATTTGGTTAAAGATGGTAGGATAAATGTTAACTTCATCCCAGACGATGTTTTCTGCTGCCATGTTGGTGATTCTGTTGATTGTGATCTCGCAATTGGTGAAGTGGATGAGTACTGTTCCTTCTATTTGTTTATTGGGTCCGCAAGTGGTGAATATAGTTGTCTTCAGGATGTTTATCAGGACTATGTGATTTGGCTCTGGTTGGAAAATTTCTAGAGTGGTTCTTCTTTCTTGTACTTCGCAATTAGCTGGTTTATTATTTATGAGGTTGCCTAAACAATTAGAATCGAGGATTTCTTCCTGTTGTATTGATTCTCGGCAGTAATATATTCCTTCAATTTTAGTGCATTTTGTGTCGTAATACTGAATGTTATTGTTATTAAGGAGAACATAAGGTTTTGTTTGGATGATTTTGGTCTGGTTTATTGGTAATGGTATGACATGGAATAGGGAGAACGTTTCATTGGATAATATAGGTATTTGGATATTGAAGATAATATTGGTGTTGTTGAAGTAAGCCTGTAGTTCTAGTAGTTCGTATATGTGTTCAAAAGATTTAATTTCTATTTTCTGGTTTTTAAAAATCAGGTATAACTGTGATAACTCTGTTGGACTTAAAATTTGTTTGGGGATAATATTTAATTTTGCGAGAACTATAGCTTCGGATATACTGTTTAAATGATTAGAGAGCAAATCTATATTGTAGTTTATCTGATTTAGAAATTGGAAGTATCTGAAATGTATATTTTTAACTTCCCAGTATAGGAAGTTATTGTAATCGGTCCGAAAATCGAAATCGAAAATTTCGACGTATTTTCATCTTTCAAGGTCCCAGGAGCATTTTAAGCAAAAAATTGGGAGGAAGTATGTGTGTGTGTGTATGTGCGTGCGGATGTGGTCATTTTTTCCTGCACGATATCGCGCGAACCAAAACTGATATCGACTTCGTTGAGGTGTCGTTCGAAGCGTATTAACCGAAATATGATCTGAAAAGATTTTCATGAAATTCGGTCCAGCCGTTTTTTTGTTTAAGCGACGTAAGTGATTTTTGTACCTGCATGATATCGCCCGAACCACGAAAGATATTGACTTACTTGAGGTGCCGTTCGAAGCGTATTAGCGACAATATAATCTGAAAAGATTTTAATAATTTTCAGTCCAGAGGTTTTTTGGTTCAAATGACTTAAGTGATTTTTGTACCTGCACGATATCGCGCAAACTATAAATGATATCGACTTAGTTGACGTGCCGTTCGAAGAGTATTAACCAAAATATGATCTGAAAAGATTTTCATAAAATTCGGTCCAGCCGTTTTTTTGTTTAAGCGGCGTAAGTGATTTTTGTACCTGCACGATATGGCCCGAACCACGAAAGATATTGACTTACTTGAGGTGCCGTTCGAAGCGTATTAGCGACAATATAATCTGTAAAGATTTTTATAATATTCGGTCCAGCGGTTTTTGGTTTAAATGACTTAAGTGATTTTTGTACCTGCACTATACCTCGCGAACTAAAAACTATATCGACTTCATCGAGGTTCCGAAAAACATTAAAACATCAATTTTATATACATTTTCGTCATCCTAATCTTGTAATTGCGCACATTTAGTTTCACATTTTAGCGAAAATATTGATAAACAATTGTGACAA
Source organism: Thereva unica (assembly GCA_949987705.1). NCBI lineage: Eukaryota > Metazoa > Arthropoda > Insecta > Diptera > Therevidae > Thereva > Thereva unica. The sequence goes on from OX465284.1 coordinate 57,501,320, forward strand.
ATTCTCGGTATTATAAATATATTCTACATATATTGCCTATTGTTCATTTATTATTAAAATATCCAATCATATACATATTCAACATCCATCATACTGGGAAGTTGATCGTGTGGACCGAAAGGGTCGAACCCACATCCCAACTAGTTTTCATTTTTTATTGTATTTTTAAATTGACTTTGAGTCTTTTCGAGATAGTCTGTAATCGTTTCTCGTTGGGTATTAATATGTTTTGTTATGTTCTCAAATCGTGCAATCACTTGCCTATTAATTTTTACTTGATCATTAATTTCTATTTAAATTCTTTTATTTAACTTATACTGTTTGTCATCAAATCTTGGAAGATAAATTTGACCCACTTCCCGGTTTCGGATAGAGCTGAAATTTTGCATACAAGTTTAGTTTGGATGACAATGTAATCTGGCCATTTTGTAAAAATATTAAGATGGCGGTTCCAAAATGGCGCCCGATTTTTGAAATTGTGCCACTGTTTGTCGTCAAATCTTGGAAGTTAAATTTGACCCACTTCCCGGTTTCGGATAGAGCTGAAATTTTGCATACACGTTTAGTTTGGATGACAATGCAATCTGGCCATTTTGTAAAAATATCAAGATGGCGGTTCCAAAATGGCGCCCGATTTTTGAAATTGTGCTCCGCGTCCCTCTGACATGGGTATCAAATGAAAGGATATGACAGGTAGAACACAATAAGCTATGTGGTGTCATTCCAAATTCAAAATGGCGGCCAACACTTACACTGTTTGTCGTCAAATCTTGGAAGTTAAATTTGGTCCACTTCCCGGTTTCGGATAGAGCTGAAATTTTGCATACACGTTTAGTTTGGCGGGGGGGGGGGGTGTTCCAAAATAACACCGTTAAGAAAATCGAACCCTAAAGGTTTTTGGGGTCGCTGATCACGAAAATCGAGGTCCCGCGGTCCTTAAATTAGGGCGTCACCCCTAAAAATGAAAAAAACACCCCTTTTTAGGGGGTTTTCGCGATTATTTCAGTAATAATGAAAACTAATGCGATGAAATCACTTTTTTTAATATTTATTTGCGAAGGTGGTTGATTTGTACTAAATTAAGAAGAACTTTATGATAAGGGGTAGTCCTAAAGGGTTGAACCTACCCCCAAATCGGCCAAAAATGGCAAAATGGCGCGTTTTGAATGGACTAGAAAGGATATGACAGGTAGAACACAATAAGCTATGTGGCGTCATTCCAAATTCAAAATGGCGGCCAAGACTAAATTGCGGAAAGCTTATAATAGACTAAAAAGTAGAAAATATAACCGATCAACTTCCAATTTTGCACACACTCGTAGTTCGGGTGGTTAATGTGTATGAATGATGAGATGAATAGTTGAGTTAAGGGTGAGTTGATAATAAAGAAGCAATACACGTTACAAAAAATCACAAACAAACACAGAGATGCTGCTGTCAACTAAATTCAACTACTCAAATACTGAACTCATGTCCGTATGCATAATTTCAACTAAACCCAGGTAGCAGAGCTGAGTCGAGTTCAGTAAACCTTAACCCAACTCGACTCCCGTTTACATGTAGTTAGACTTGGGTTCAACTTGAGTTCAACTCATCATGTATAAGTACTAAATGCAATCTGACCTTTTTGTAAAAAAATCAAGAAGACGGTTCCGAGATGGCGGCCGTTTTTGCAATTATGTTCCACCAAGCCCACGACATGGGTATCAAATGAATACAGTAAACTGTGTGACGTAATTTTAAATCTAATAGAATTGCCATCATAAAATGGCGGAATACATATAATAAACTAAAAAGTAGAAAATAAAATAAATGGCTAAAATAATTTTTTGAAAAAAATTCTTTTCATTAACTAAAAAATGTACTGAAAAGTAAAAAATAAAAAATATTTTAAAGAAAGCGTGAAATTTCAATTTTAATGAAAAAGTTAATTAAAAGAATGGCGCATTTTTCATCAAAAATTGAAAATATAACTGTAAATCGCGTGAGATTTACAATAACCCTCAATTTTTTGCTTTGTTAATTTCAAATTCTAACAAAATTTTTTGATGAAAAATGCGCCATTCTTTTAATTAACTTTTTCATTAAAATTGAAATTTCACGCTTTCTTTAAAATATTTTTTATTTTTTACTTTTCAGTACATTTTTTAGTTAATGAAAAGAATTTTTTTTTAACCATTTATTTTATTTAAAATATTTTCGTTAGCCGTTAGGCTTTCGATTTCTTTATTAATTCGTATGGCATCATTAGCGTCCATATTTCCCGTAATAGTCTTCAGTACTGCACCTTAACCGTCAATTAATCCTCTTTTTACTCTGTTTCTAGGCATTAAAGTTTTAAATCTGTGTTTTAGTTCGTCTAACTTCAGGTTGGTTATCTGTAAGGAGTCTGCCATTTCCACAGCTTCGTTTGAGTCTGAGAAAGTCTTTAGTGAGTCTGTTATCTTTTTAATGTTTCCTTCATATTTGTCCAGTTGTACTATATGTAGTAGGTTATTTTGTCCTTTTATAAGTCTAGCAGTCCCTAGGTTCATTGGGAGAATTCCCTTGCTGTTCGTTAGGTCTTGGATTTCTATTCTCTGTCCTGATGTCAGAGTTATGATCCTGAAATTTACGAGGTCTTTTTAGTTTTGATTTATGAAGTTTTTTGTTTGCACTAGTAATAACAGTTACTTTATTATTTTTGTTGATCTTGTGTTTGATAAACCTATTAGTTAATTTATTTCTTCTACACTCTTTTCTGTAAACTACACTACCTTCATTATATGGATCTGGGTCTTCCCGATTTTTGTTAATTTTCTCTATATTTTTAATGGCTTGCTTTTCTATTTTAGATTTTATAGCAGGATATATTTGTTCTTGGAATTCATTGAGCTTAGCTAAGTATTCATGTGCATTTCTATTTTCTACATTATTACCAAATTTATATGTTCTGCCGTAAAAGACTTCATAAGGGGTCAATTTTGTTGCAGAATGGATGGCATTGTTATATGTAATAAGGGTTCCGTTGATAATTTCGTCATGATCCCTTTATTTATGTTTATTATAGATAATTCTATATATTTCTGTTATTGTCGAATGTAGTCTCTCAACAGGTGAGTTACTACTGCTTTGTTGATATGATGTAGTGTGAAGGTTAATGCTATATTGTTTGTAAAAATCTTTGAAGATCGTTGCCGTGAATTCAGTACCTTGGTCGGTGATAATTTTTTTTGGAATGCCGTGTAGGCTTAAGAAGTGTTTTAAATTTTTTATGATTGTTAAACTGTTTCTAAAGGGTAATGTATATGAATAATGATGAGATGAATAGTTGAGTTAAGGGTGAGTTGATAATAAAGAAGCAATACACGTTACAAAAAATCACAAACAAACACAGAGATGCTGCTGTCAACTAAATTCAACTACTCAAATACTGAACTCATGTCCGTATGCATAATTTCAACTAAACCCAGGTAGCAGAGCTGAGTCGAGTTCAGTAAACCTTAACCCAACTCGACTCCCGTTTACATGTAGTTAGACTTGGGTTCAACTTGAGTTCAACTCATCATGTATAAGTACTAAATGCAATCTGACCTTTTTGTAAAAAAATCAAGAAGACGGTTCCGAGATGGCGGCCGTTTTTGCAATTATGTTCCACCAAGCCCACGACATGGGTATCAAATGAATACAGTAAACTGTGTGACGTAATTTTAAATCTAATAGAATTGCCATCATAAAATGGCGGAATACATATAATAAACTAAAAAGTAGAAAATAAAATAAATGGCTAAAATAATTTTTTGAAAAAAATTCTTTTCATTAACTAAAAAATGTACTGAAAAGTAAAAAATAAAAAATATTTTAAAGAAAGCGTGAAATTTCAATTTTAATGAAAAAGTTAATTAAAAGAATGGCGCATTTTTCATCAAAAATTGAAAATATAACTGTAAATCGCGTGAGATTTACAATAACCCTCAATTTTTTGCTTTGTTAATTTCAAATTCTAACAAAATTTTTTGATGAAAAATGCGCCATTCTTTTAATTAACTTTTTCATTAAAATTGAAATTTCACGCTTTCTTTAAAATATTTTTTATTTTTTACTTTTCAGTACATTTTTTAGTTAATGAAAAGAATTTTTTTTTAACCATTTATTTTATTTAAAATATTTTCGTTAGCCGTTAGGCTTTCGATTTCTTTATTAATTCGTATGGCATCATTAGCGTCCATATTTCCCGTAATAGTCTTCAGTACTGCACCTTAACCGTCAATTAATCCTCTTTTTACTCTGTTTCTAGGCATTAAAGTTTTAAATCTGTGTTTTAGTTCGTCTAACTTCAGGTTGGTTATCTGTAAGGAGTCTGCCATTTCCACAGCTTCGTTTGAGTCTGAGAAAGTCTTTAGTGAGTCTGTTATCTTTTTAATGTTTCCTTCATATTTGTCCAGTTGTACTATATGTAGTAGGTTATTTTGTCCTTTTATAAGTCTAGCAGTCCCTAGGTTCATTGGGAGAATTCCCTTGCTGTTCGTTAGGTCTTGGATTTCTATTCTCTGTCCTGATGTCAGAGTTATGATCCTGAAATTTACGAGGTCTTTTTAGTTTTGATTTATGAAGTTTTTTGTTTGCACTAGTAATAACAGTTACTTTATTATTTTTGTTGATCTTGTCTTGATCTTTTCTGTAAACTACACTACCTTCATTATATGGATCTGGGTCTTCCCGATTTTTGTTAATTTTCTCTATATTTTTAATGGCTTGCTTTTCTATTTTAGATTTTATAGCAGGATATATTTGTTCTTGGAATTCATTGAGCTTAGCTAAGTATTCATGTGCATTTCTATTTTCTACATTATTACCAAATTTATATGTTCTGCCGTAAAAGACTTCATAAGGGGTCAATTTTGTTGCAGAATGGATGGCATTGTTATATGTAATAAGGGTTCCGTTGATAATTTCGTCATGATCCCTTTATTTATGTTTATTATAGATAATTCTATATATTTCTGTTATTGTCGAATGTAGTCTCTCAACAGGTGAGTTACTACTGCTTTGTTGATATGATGTAGTGTGAAGGTTAATGCTATATTGTTTGTAAAAATCTTTGAAGATCGTTGCCGTGAATTCAGTACCTTGGTCGGTGATAATTTTTTTTGGAATGCCGTGTAGGCTTAAGAAGTGTTTTAAATTTTTTATGATTGTTAAACTGTTTCTAAAGGGTAATGTATATGCAGCTGCAAATTTGGAAAATTTGTCTATAATAGTGAGAATTTGTTTACCGTTTATGGAATTATCGATGTGCAGGATATCAAGAGGCTTGATAGGAATTTCCGGTATCATATGTTTTACTTTAGGGGGGTTTCTATCGTATTTAAGAATTTGACAAGTCTCACAATTGTCAATAACTTTAGTAATTTTGTTCTTTAGAAATGGGAAATAGTATTCTCTTTTAAGGTGTAGGAGAGTTTCATTTATACCTCTATGGTTGAAATTAAGATGGTATTCATTGATAATCCTGTCTTGTTCGTCATTCTCTTGAACGTCGGTAAGTAGTTCTGTGCATCTGACTATTTTAAAGGTCTTAGATTGCGAGAAGAACTTTGAGTACACTGATTGTACAATTGCGAATATGTCGTCACTGGTGCAAATAGCACTTAAACGGTTGGGTGGAAGGTACTTTTTTAGTATTTCGGTAATTGTTTGTTCGGACAGATCAGTTATCTGCAGAATTCTTCTCTGTTTATTTTTAAAGGGCATCTCTAATATTGTTTGGGGTATGCTATTGGAAATCTTTATAATTAATTGTAAGCAAAATTCGTTTAGGGGTCTTTCGGAGATAGGGATCCCGTCATCCATATTTTCTCTCGCAGAGTGAATGGTTGATCCGTTATTAGTCAGTATCGAGGTGTTGATACCTCCAGAATTCGACTCAGAGATATTAACTTCTATTCGATTATGTTCGGTTTCTTTGGGTCTGATTCTACTCAAGGCATCCGCATTTGAGTTTAGTGACCCCTTTTTGTAGGTTATTTCGTAGTCAAACTCTTCTAACTTGAGTCTCCAACGTACTAGCCGGGAGTTTGGATCTTTTAAGCTCATGATCCATGTCAAGGGCTTATGATCCGTGACTATTTGAAATTTCCTTCCGAACAGATACGATCGAAAGTATTTCGTTGCCCATACTATCGCCAGGAGTTCCTTTTCGATAGTTGAATAATTTATTTCGGAATCCGTCAGTGTCCTGCTTGCATAACACACAGGTTTGTCACTTCCGATAGGTCCTTGAGAGAGTATTGCGCCAATAGCGTAATTGCTAGCGTCTGTTGTAAAGACAAACGGTTTTTGGAAGTCTGGATAGCTAAGAAGGAAGTGTTTAACGACACACAAAAACGCGACACTCGAAACGCGAAAAACTCGAAAAACGCGACACGCGACACTCGAAAGTGAGAATGGAAGGGCGACGTTGCCACTCTTTCATAAACACGCGAAAAACGCGATTCTTAAAAAAATCAAAAAGGTAAGTATTATTAAGCGCCCGCAAAGAAACACTCAACTGTGGTAAATGAACACTCAACGGAAAAATAAACAAAAAGATGTTGCAACAAAAATATGATATTATTTTGTTTAGTTATTAAACAAAACATGAATTGTCATATGTTTAGAGGAAAGTACTCAGCATTTAAAAAAGGAAATCGAATGAAAATATTACGTGTAAGGATTTCTTTTCAGTTTATTAATTTTTTTGACAATTGATCGCCCACGGATCACAATATATTCCGGGACTCTGATCTCACTTGTTCGCATTCCCTCGTTTTTTTTATTTAAAGATCTATTACCGTCCGATTCTTTCGCAATGGTAGGTACATTTTTTTTCCACAACAGAAGCAGCTTCTCGAGTGTTTTTATTTTTTCTGCTGAAAATTCAACATGTTGAGAAGTTTGCTTCAGAGATAAAAGATGATTTCTTCGGTCAGTTGTTGACTTTAATTTACAGTGATTTGTTAGCGATGCGACTTTTCTAACTTCGACCAATTGCACATCTTTTTTCTCAGTCCACAAATTAATCAAATCACGCAAACATTCATACTTGTTCTGAAATCTTTCGTTCGCAGACAAGCTAGCTGTGTGTATCAGCAAATTAAAAAGAGTGTTATATCTTCTTTCAAGCTGTTCCATGGTCATGGAATTGTCTGATTCATTGATTCCCGTGATTTTGGCGTGCGAGATTCCTGAATTGGAGGGTTTCGGAAGTTTGTGTAGTTCAGCTTCGCACTGCAAACTATAATTTCTGAACCACCTTTTGTCACACAATTTTTCGTCAAACAGTGGTTCATTGAACGAGGCACGAGTAGCGAAAATGTGTTTACATGGCAGGCGCATTGAACTGTGCTGTCTACACTCGCATTCAGTTAAACTACTTTTGATTTTTCGTTTGTTCAATTGAAAGAAACACAATTTTTTGCAACGCTGCGTCTTACAATTGCGACGGTTTTGTATTCGAGTAGTTCTGGTTGCAGTTTGGTAAATGCCATTTTAGTCAATAATTCGCGATAATTGTTTTCAACTGCATTTGTAAGAACTTCGGTTGATTTTAGAGATGTACATTTAGATCCTTTGCTCATGATTTCTCGCCATTGAGACCGAAGATAAACAAAAAACTCTGTACCAAACTGCCCCAAACTACTATGAACAGGCACAATTACTTTAACGCGCATGGGTCGATTCGGCGCGGTTGTTTGTTTCGTTATTCGAATTTCCCTGGGCACTCATGCAGTATCGCGCCCACTCGTTCCTGATGACATTCCAGTTGGTGTTATAATAACTAAGGACCGTCTCTGGAGCTACCTCGCAAAGTTCCTGGTACCAGGCAAAGAAAAAGTGACGCAATTACGAATGCAAGCGAAGAAGATATGGTGAAAAATCGCGTCGAGCAAGGAAGGAAATGCGGCTCGACCCCGAACAAAAACTGGAAAACTTATTTTAAAAATCCATATATTTTTGATTTGTTCCTTATAATATTTTTCTCAAATGTTTTTTACTATATACTAATAAAAATGTTCATCCAAATGATGTACATCTTTTGAGTACTTACCTTTTTGATTATTTTAAGAATCGCGTTTTTCGCGTGTTTATGAAAAAGTGGCAACGTCGTACTTCCAGTCTCACTTTCGAGTGTCGCGTGTCGCGTTTTTCGAGTTTTTCGCGTTTCGAGTGTCGCGTTTTTGTGTGTCGTTAAACACTTCCAGCTAAGAATTGGGTCATTCGTTAAAAGATCCTTGCAGCTTTCGAATGCTTTTACATACTCATTATCGAATGTGATTTTCATTCCCTTTTTTAGACACCTTGTGAGCGGTTTTGTAAGTTTCGCGAAGTCTCGAATGAATTTACGATAGTAGCCTAAAAGGCCAAGAAAAGATTTTATTTCTTTAGGTGTTTTGGGAATAGGAAATTCTTTGATAACCCTGATCTTGCTTGGGTTTGGTTTTACCCCTTCTGTGGTTACGATATGTCCTAAAAACTCTATTTCCTTTCGGAGGAATTCTGATTTGTCGATTTGAACTTTTAGGTTTGCTTCCCTAAGTTTTTGGAAGACTTTCTTAAGATTTTCTATATGCTCCTGCAAAGAGGTGGAGAAAACGATAATATCGTCTAGATAAACTAGACAGACAGTTCCTTGCAGTTCTTTTAGGACATTGTCCATAACTTTCTGAAACGTAGCGGGGGCATTCTTCAGGCCAAAAGGCATACGAATATATTCGAAGTGCCCTCCTTCTACGGTAAAAGCTGTTTTTTGTATGTCGTCTTGTTCCATCTCGATTTGATGGAACCCACTGGCTAGGTCTAATGTAGAAAAATACATACATTTTCCAAGTTTATCTAGGATTTCTGTAATATTCGGAATGGGGTATCTATCACTGACGGTTTTCTCATTGAGTTTTCTATAATCAATGACTAATCTCCATTTTTGTTTGCCGCTTGCATCGGGTTTTTTGGGAACAATCCAAACTGGAGAGCTCCAAGGAGAATAACTAGGGCGGATTATATCTTGATTGAGCATATCATTGATTTGGCGACGAACTTCGTCCTTATGGACGTATGGGTACCTGTATGATTTAGTAAAAATAGGGGTATCGTCTGAAGTTTTTATTTGGTGTTTGATCTTATTTGTGAAGGAAAGTTTTTGTCCTTCTCTAAAGAAAATCTCGTCGTATTGCTTACAGATTTTAAGAAGTTCTTTAGTTTCTTCTTTATTTAAATGGTCAGTACGAAGTAGCTTTGTAATACCGGTAGTCTCTTCAGTTGTTTGTTCATGTGGACCATTGCTAATATTAAAGTTATTTATTTCTATATAGTTTTCGGGGGAGAATTTCTCAACTTTTATAGGATGTTCTACGAGAAGGGTTTGGTTATTGTGTGAAAGATTAAGGACTTCGATTTGGCTGTACCAGTTTTCAGCTTTGTAAAGTCCTTCGGAAATTAATATGTTGGGATATAATTTTAAGGTCGTAATATAAATGTCACCATTCTGTTCATCGACTGGTAATGTGACAATTTTTCTCGAGTTAGGAGGAACAATATACATATTTCTCTGACATTAAATTTGGTTTATAATGCATGGGAATTATGGAATTGGCAGTTATTAATATGTCATTTTCAAGATCGACTTTGCTCTTTAATTGTTTTAATGCATCAAGTCCTAAAAGACCGTCGAAATAGCCGTGAAATCGAAAGACTAGAAATCTAGTTTCTCCTGGTTGATTGAATTCAAAAAAATTTGATAAGACTATTTCTTTGTCTTGATAATGGTTATTCAGAACCGTTGTTATAACGATGGGTTTTATTCTTTTGAGGTCATTGGGGTTTACATACTCTGGATTTATAAACGAAGAGGAAGCACCTGTATCGATTAAGAATTTCAAGGGACGTCCGAAAGGTGAAGAAATATTTATGTAAGGAAGGATAAATCTATGTCTATTAACATCTAAATATCCGATTGGTTCGTCGAGGCTAGTGATTGAAAATTTTCGTCTATAGCATTAATCGATTCAAGGTGTTCGGCAATGCTTTGTTAAGTTTCATATTCTTCATTGCTATCTTCAAGGTTTTGATATGTTCTAGGGTCAATGTAAAAATTGTGGGGTTTTCGATGTTTTCTTCTACTGTAAGCGGATTTGAATTGTTACGAACTATATTCTCATTTATATTAAATAATTCCTTGCTAATGAACCTTGGTTGAGGATTTTGTGGGTATCTTTTTTGTGTTTGAGCTTGGAATGCTCTGGTATTTCCTGATGATGTGTCCATCGGCTCAGGTTTTTGAAAAGAATTTTGAAAATTTTGCCGAATAGGGAATTGTGGTCTCTGTGGTGTATTAAATTGGGGTGGTTTCGTTTGTGGAAAGCTATAAGCTTGTGGGGGTCTTGATGCAAATTTGACTGATTAAATCTTGATGTAAAATTTGGTTGGTTAAATCTTGATGTAAAGTTTGATTGATTATATCTTGGTGTGAATACAAAATTGGGAGAAATCCTATTTGGGGACATATTTTGTTTCGGTTGTGTTATTTGCATCCCATGATTACTGAAGGGATTTTGAAATTTTGGCGTTATTATGTCTTTATTAATAGCCGACTTAGCATAGAATATATTTTCTTCTTTAATGCAGAATGCGAAGGCTTCTGCTAGTGATTGGGGCTTCATTGCTCTAATAGTTGATCCCAAGGGCTCCTTTAATCCCGTCAAAAAAGCGTTTAAACACATTTCCGCATATAACGATCTTTTCGCACTTATTACGTTTCTATCTATTTCGTGAATATTAACGTGATTATTCATACTTGCTAAAAGTTCGACTACCTCACTATAAAACTTTTCTAACGAATTGTTTAACTCTATGCAAATCTTTTATTAAGGAAGTTTCGTTCCTTTTATCAGAATAATGTAGTATGAGGTTTTTTTTAATATTATCCCAGACCAACGGGGTGCCGTACATATTGAGGACTTCATTGGCCTGTCCTGTTATTTTATTTCTGATTGCTCTAAGTAATAATTGACCGTAGGGTGTGCCACTAACAATTGAAATTAGTGAAAGGATTTCATCGACATTATCGAGGAAATCGAAAAGCAAACGGGGATTCCCGTCAAATTTCGGTAAGTCTTTGATAGCGTCCGGAACTCTTAAAGAAATGTCTACACTTGTTATGGTCGTACTTTGGGGAGTTTGTTCACTAGGTGACGTCATACTTCGATTTTTATAAAAAATTTCTTCAAGATTTGCACAATTTGAATAATATGGAAAAATTTTATTTTGAGAGAAACTTGCTAAAATTTTACCGTCTTTTTTCTTAAAATTTTGTATGTTAAAACGATCACTACGATTTGATGTATCTTCAATCTTATTTATATCCGAATCTTCACTATCACTTGAACTAATAAAACTAAGGCTACTTTTTAGTGGGTATGGGTTTGAGGATGATCTTTTTTTGGAAAAGGGCATAAGGATTTTAACAATAAATTCAGAAATTACTTACATGCACAACAATTTCAAGATCATCTTAAAATTTTTTATCTTCCTTCTATATTCCAACGATGTACTCTCGTTGTGGGTGTGATTGTCCTGACGATGCTCCTTCGTTGCAAAACAATCCTGGTGCTGGTTCTTCTGCTTGTTGCTTTGGATCACTCACTTTCACTTTTCAAATAACCGATAAAACTTTAACGTTAATTATCGATAAACCTTCGATTTTTCGCTTAAATTAACAACAAACAAAGTTATCCTACCGACCGCGCCAGTTAAGAAAAACACAATTTCCTTTTAGAATTATTCTTTAATATAATATGTTTCTAGGTTGAGATGTCCAATTCAACTGATTTATTTTAGATCAAATTTATTACACGAAAGCTTTTGAGTGCAATTTGCATGGGAAAAAGAATGCAGATGGATGCAGGTGTTATTCTGGGAAATTTGGTTGTGGGAATAAAAATGTTGAGGGATACTTATGGGAATGCAATTTGTGCAACATGTTTACATTTAATTAAACGGGGCTCGTAACTCCTGCGTACCAAACTAAGAAGTACTACGGTAGTCCAATGCTATGCTCCAACTGAAGACGCAGAAGACGACATCAAGGACGAGTTCTATATGCGACTGAATGAGGCTTTTCGCTCTATTCCAAGGGGAGACATCATTGTATTAATGGGTGACTTAAACGCACAGATCGGCCGTGACAACACCGGCCTTGAACACACAATTGGAAACCAAGCCAAGTTACCAATAGCAATGGTGAGCTTTTCGCTGACTTTTGCAGTTCGCACCAACTCATGGTAGGTGGAACCTACTTTTGTCACAAGAAGATACACAAAGAGACCTGGGTATCGCCCGATGGTAGAACGAGAAATCAGATAGATCACGTGGCCGTCAGCCGCAGATGGAGAACTATTCTTGAGGAGTGTCAGGGGAGCGGATACTGGAAGCGACCACCATTTGGTTGTAGCAACTATTCGCTTTAAAATCGCCGCAATCAGAAACGTGCAACATGATGCCAGAACCCGTAGACGGTTTAATGTAGACCTTCTGCGGGAGAGCGGTAAAAAGCGGGAATTTTCTGGAAACCTACAGCAAATATTAAACCAGCACAACGTTTCTGACGACACAAATATTGACGAATTGTGGAGTACGACAAAGGGCGCGATATTGACAGCTGCGGAAACGAGCATCGGTTATGTCCAAAGAAACCAACAACACTGGATCTCGGACACAACCTGGCAAAAAATAGAACGCAGAAGGGCCCTCAAAAATAACGTAAACTCTACAAACGACCCGGAAAGACGTCACCAACTAGAACGGGAATACTCCCAATTACACCGGGAGGTGAAAAGAAGTGTCCGGCGTGACAAAAGGCAGCAGAATAATGAGCTCGCAGAAAAAGCGGAAAACGCGGCAAACACAGGCAATAGTAAGGTGCTGTACCAAATCACTAAACAGCTCTCGGGAAAGTACTCTACTAAAAAGCATGCCGTTAAGAGTGCGGATGGAAGGCTGCTGTGCAGCGACGAGGAGCAACTCCAAAGATGGAGAGATTACGCCGCCCTGAATGGTACGCTTACACAGGAACCTCAGGAAAACAACAACAATGCATAGCCAATAATAATCGCCACTCGGGCCCTGTTGAGGAATCAATCATCATTATTCTAACATTAATTCATAATATTAATTCATAATTCATATTTGCTTAATCTCTAAAATAAATCCAAAAAAAACAAAACCTAATCATATATCATAAATTCATGCTTTCTCATAGAAGAATTTTATTATCATCCAAAACGTAATCTGATATTTCATTTTTAATGTATCTGGCGCAAATTGCCAGACGTAATAAGACACCAATTTTAAATGCAACTGGCGTAAATTGCTGCGAGAGCAATTTACGATACCTATGAGAAAGAATGAATTTATGATTCTATGGGAAAATTCTTCCCTCGAAAATTGCAGATTTAGGAATAAGTTATTATTGTATAAAAGTCAGTTTTTTAAATAAAGTTGTCAGTTGTTTTTCAGCATTAAAACAGCGAGTTTCAATCATTTTTCTTAATATTCAAGTGTACTGGTCTATGAGCCTTTGCACTAAACTACAAGGGTCTAGGTTTATGTGCCTTAGACCAATTTAATTTCAATTGTTACAAAGCGAAATAAAAGAATTTCGTACATTTTTGCTGACCCCGAGTATTCGGAAGGAAGTTAGACAATTTTTCATTCAACGTTTTCATCATCGGCATCATTATCTGACCGTAATTTATATCAAGGAAAGTTCACGTGCACGAGATCATCATGGATATGGAGCGATTGTCTCAGATGCAAAAGGAGACTGGAGGAGAAATCGAGAGAATCTCCAACAACTACACAAAGACCCCCATTGACCGGAGGACCTCATCGTATATGAACACCAAATTACGAGAGCTAGGAGACTTATGGACGATGTTCGAGGCTACGGACAGCGAGATCCGGACAAATCACGCCGATAAAGTTAATCACCCCTACTTTTTTCAAGAGTACTACCGTCAAATACAGAAAGGTTATGAAAAGGTTATAAATGACATCAAGCAGCGTCTTGAATCGCTCAGGACCTTCGGTCAAGCCACAAACCAGCCTGGAGTAGTCATTGAAGAAGAACGCGATAAAGAAGAAGGCGATGAAGAAGAACCTCATAAGACGTCTAGCGCAGCTAGCGCTATTCCAAAGCATCATCGCTATGAAGCGAAGAAAGAACAACGGGCTGACTTAACAATCAATACAAGAAAACTCATGATTCTAAGTCAGCAATGCGGAAAATACTAAAGACTACTGGTGATGCCATCAGTCCTCTGCCAGAGTGTTACTGCAACCTGCAAATTAAGAGAATTGAAAGTCGCTGGAACGAGATCTCAACGCTTCATACAGCAATTTGCAGTCAGCTTAGTGAATCATCGCTGGAACATTACAACATCGAGGAGTTCTTTAGTCTGGAAGAAGAGGTTCAAACAGCACTCCTACAGCTATATGGTCAATTGAAGACTTCCAAAACAACAGTAGAGTCAACAATTAAGAACTCTTCAGCCGTCAAGCTGCCTAAGGTAACTTTACCAAAGTTCGATGGTGATTACCTGAAGTGGCGCCAGTTTCGAGACTTATTTACGGAACTGATTCACAACCAAAACATTGCAGATTGCCACAAGATGTGGTATCTAAAGACAAGCCTGCTGGGAGAAGCAGAAAAGCTTATCAGACACTATACAACCTCAGATGCCAACTATATGTCAGCCTGGAAGGTCATCAATGATCGATACGAAAACATCAGATTATTAGCAACAGCATTGATAAGCAAACTTCTGTCGCAACCAAGCCAATCAAATGAAAATGCAACAGCCATTAAGTCGATGCACGACACAACATGGGAATGCTTATTAGGACTTCAAAACCTACAAATTGACACTTCGCATTGGGATCCATTGCTCCTGCATATCCTACAAAGAAAGATGGACAGGAATACACTCACGTTATGGGAGCAGTCACTAGCCAATCCGAGAGCACTACCAACACTCACAGATTTTCTCAAGTTTCTAGAAATCCGGTTCCAGTCGCTAGAGGCACTGGGAGGCAAAGCCAAGTCTATAGAAGAAAGGCCAAAACAGCAAACAACATTAAAAATGTTTTCCTCCATGGTGACGACAAGTCATAGTCGTCCTTCATGTAAGGGACAACATGCACTGTATGCGTGTAACAAATTTCTTCAGTCAACACCTTAGGCCGATCGCCTAAAAACAGTAAGGGCAAACAAACTCTGCATCAATTGTCTTAAATCAGGACACAGCTACTACAATTGCACATCTAGAGCCTGCACCAAATGCTCACGAAGGCATAACACTCTCTTGCATCTGGAAGACACAACATCAAACAGCAAAGTTACCAAGATGGACGTCCCAAAGGAACCTACAGCCCAAACAAACAACAAAATTGCGACAGCTCAGCAAGCTTCGGGGGGAGGACCTTCAGCTTCTCTGACAGCGAATTCAGTCCAACCAATCAAGGGATATGTTTTATTAGGCTCAGCTCTTGTGAATGTTAGCAATCAAGTAGGCAAGAGCGTTCAATGCAGAGCCCTTCTTGACAGTGGGTCCCAGTTGAGTTTCCTAACTGAACATTCAGCCAAGAGTTTAAACCTAAGGATGGAATCCACGCAGACCAACATCGAAATGATTGGCCGGCAAAGCCAAAAGACACATCAACGAGCAACTATCAATTTACACTCCAGAATCAATGGCTTTAACGCTTCCATCGAAGTCCAGATTATACCCAGCATAATTTCTCTACAACCAACCTGTTTGATCGACATTTCTACTTGGTCAATACCTCATAATATAGCTCTCGCTGATCCACATTTTAACGAAACAGGGGAGATTGATCTTCTAATAGGCGCTGAATTATACCATTCTCTCCTTGCAGTAGGACAGATTAAGCTATGTGACACCTTGCCGATTTTGCAGAATACCGTGCTCGGGTGGGTCGTTGGCGGCAAGATACATGATGCTGTTTCTCAACAAGCGACTTTTGGTATTTGCTCTGAAGATGAACGATTAAGCGAACAAATTGAGAGGTTCTGGCAGCTGGAAGACGTTGACAGCACAGATCGTTCGCTCTCGGTCATAGATCATCAATGCGAAGTTAACTTCAATGAAACATGCACAAGAGATAACACAGGACGGTTTACAGTGAACCTACCAATGCGAAAGGATCCACAGACGCTTGGCGAGTCCAAGGAGATAGCCTATCGAAGATTTTTAGGTGTAGAACGGAAACTCACTTTGAATCCAGAGCTAAAAGAACAATACTGCGCATTCATGCGCGAGTATGAACAATTAGGACACATGCGAGAAATTGATGTCAACACAATAAGCAAACCTTATTATTTCTTGCCACATCACGCAGTCATAAAGCCCGAAAGTTCCACTACCAAATTACGAGTCGTGTTTGACGCCTCAGCCAAGACGACAACAGGGATTTCGCTAAATGATATTCTCCACATAGGGCCAATAATCCAAGAGGACGTGTACACTATATTATTACGCTTCCGTCTTCCACGATATGTCTTTACCGCCGACATCGAAAAGATGTATAGGCAAATAAGAATAGCCGAGGAACAACAAAGATACCAACTGATATGGTGGCGCCACCATCCGCAAGACAAGATTCGGTGCTTTCAACTGACTACAGTAACATACGGCACCGCCTGCGCACCATATCTAGCGATACGATGTCTCCAGAAACTAGCCGAAGAAGAATCCCACAGCTACCCATTAGCACTACAGACCATCAAACAAAATTTCTATGTAGACGATGTACTAGCTGGATCTGATAGCCTGATGGAAGCAGTAGAAAAGAAATCACAACTACAAAAGCTGCTACATCAAGGTGGTTTCAAATTAAGAAAATGGTGTGCCAATCACCCACAGCTTCTGCAAGGAATTGGGCCAGAAGACCAGGAATTGCAGTTGGACTTCAGCAGTATGACAGAAGAGCATGTGAAAACTATGGGATTGACATGGTCTCCAAAAACAGATATATTCCGCGTTAGATTCAATGGCACCCCACATCATCGAATAACCAAACGCACAGTGGTATCAGACATAGCGCATCTTTTTGACCCGTTGGGCATAGTGGCTCCAATAGTGGTCGTTGCAAAACTGTTTTCTCAAAGATTATGGGCACTTAAGATAGACTGGGACGCTGCCCTACCACAAGAGCATCATTCCTACTGGACTAGGTTCAAAGAAGACTTGGCTGTATTAAACGACGTCACAGTTCCTAGACACGTCTTTGCCCAGAGAAGTCCGAAGTCATTACAAATCCATATATTCACCGACGCCTCAGAAAGGGCATTTGGGGCAGTTGCTTACATTCGGTCCATCAATAAGGACAACATCATTACCGTACGGCTACTGTGTGCAAAATCAAGAGTTGCACCATTGAAGCAGCATACATTACCCCGTTTGGAACTTTGTGCAGCTAAACTAGGTGCCGAGCTAGGCAACAGAATTCGAGTCGACCTTAATCTCAAGGGAGAATCGATGGACTTTTGGACTGACTCCGAAATTACGTTAGCATGGATCAACACAAGCTCAGCCAAGCTTCAAACATTTGTGGCAAACAGAGTGGCAGCAATACAAACACTTACCAGAGCACAGCAGTGGCGTCACGTAACCTCCAAGCAAAACCCAGCAGATGTACTGTCCCGAGGCACCACACCACAGAAGCTGATCTCAGACAATTTATGGTTCTACGGCCCCATTTTTATTCACGGCGCAGAATCAAGCTGGCCTCCACCATATGAAAAGGGGAGGCAAGATTTATTGGAACTAAGAAAAGGTGTAGTAACGTCAGCACTCCAGATCACAGACACACATTTCATCGACATTATTAATCATAGAAATTCATTCAAAAGGCTTCAGAGAATAGTAGCTTATGTGCTACGGTTCGCCAAGGGCTTGAGGAAGGACAAACCACGTAGCATTCAAATCACAGCTGAAGAGATGGGAAGTGCTAAATACACAATCATGAAAGCGATACAGGAATCAGAGTTCAAAGGTGATATAAATCATCTAAGAAAATATGGAGAAGTGTCAAAGAATAGCTCCTTGGCCGGTCTCACCCCATTCATTGATCATGATGGTGTCGTAAGGGTTGGTGGAAGACTGGAGGCCGCTGATCTTCCATACGATTCAAAACATCCAATTTTGCTACCTTATGGCCACTCATTGACAAAGACCATCCTGAATGAGATTCATGTGGATAACCTCCATATTGGTCCACAAGGTTTACTGGGGATCACACGGCAGCAGTTCTGGCCAATAAAGGGCAAAACATTAGTAAGGTCGGTCGTGCAACATTGTGTTCACTGTGCTTAAGCTAAGCCGATACTATTGCAACAACTAATGGGAAATCTTCCGCCAGCACTAGTACAGCCAGCAAGACCCTTCATCAATTCTGGAGTTGACTTCTGCGGTCCTGTTTGGACACACTTTAAGATCCGAGGTAAACGTCCTGTCAAGGCTTACATCGCAGTTTTCTGCTGTTTTTCGACGAAGGCCGTACATCTAGAGAATGTCAGTGACATGACTACAGAAGGTTTCATTGGCGCATTAAAAAGGTTTACAGCAAGAAGAGGTCACTGCCGCCACATTTACTGCGACAATGGCACCAATTTCGTGGGTGCAAGAAATCAATTGACCGAATTACAACAACTTATTCAATCTGAAGATTCAATTAACAGAATCGTAACAACATGCAGCTCTAGAGGTACTTATTTTCATATGATACCCCCACGAGCTCCACACTTTGGTGGCCTGTGGGAAGCTGCCGTTAAGTCAGCGAAGCATTTACTTCAATCAACATTAGTAGCCGCCTCGCTTACCTATGAGGAGATGGAGACAGTTGTAACAGAGGTGGAGGCCATTCTGAATTCAAGACCTCTTACCCCAATGTCTACAAATCCCATTTTTTAATAGGGGGACCTTGGATTCTCACGCCAAACCTCCGAACGTAAATCTTCTCACACGGTGGAAACTTGTCACACATCTTAAAAATGAGTTCTGGCGCAGATGGCAGAAGGAATACTTAAACGAGCTTCAATATCGTGCCAAGTGGAGGCAACGATCACAAAACATCAAACAAGGCGACATGGTCATAATCAAGGAAGACAATACTCCTCCGTTACGCTGGTTACTAGGACGAATATTACAAACTCACGCTGGAAATGACGGTCTCGTCCGTGTTGCTGATGTTAAAACATCTACAGGGGTGCTACGCCGCCCCATTCACAAACTAGCACCTCTACCAATAGAGAATCCTGAAGCAAGGAGCGAGGAAGAATCCAAAGCAAGAGAAGAATCCTCAGAGTTGCATCAGCCATCGGACCCCCTTGGACCCCAGTCAACAACGTCTACTGAAGAAAACAGACCCAACGAAAAGCACACAACTGAGTCACCGCCAAGGAAGAAAATAAGAGGCTCAATTGGATCTGCCATCATGACATTACCTCTCACTTGTTTAATTCTTCCTACAACTTGGGCTACCCCCGTTGAAATAACACCTTTCAAAAATCAACCGGGAATCTATTTTGAAAATTTGGGACCATCAAATATTATCTCCAGTCAGTGTTGGGCAAAATTCAATCTGATTGATGACTAATGACTAATGATTAAAAACAGTAGTTTGCTATAACTATTAGAGATTGGTATTATTATTCTGTTTTATAATACCAATCTCTAATAATTATAGCAGACAACAGTTTTTAATCATTAAACATAATAATAATATCAATCTCTAATAGTTATAGCAAACTACTGTTTTTAATCGTAAATCAATCAGATTAAATTTTGCCCAACACTGTCTCCAGTGAATGGAATCTAATCGCATTCTACAACATGGAGCCATTTTGGCAAGAGCTTTACACGCTTCAACAATTTATCAGCAAGTTACAAGAAATATGCGGCCAACTAGAACAACATGAGCTTTGCCTTCAAACGATGGCACAATTTCAACAGCTTATGGGCGACTTGTCAAAAAATAACGAGTTACTCGTCAAGCAGCCTGACCACAAACGAAAACGGAGAGGCGCACTAAATTTCATTGGAAACATGGCCTATGCGCTGTTCGGAGTTTTAGACTCCGAATACGCTAAAGAAATGTCCATGACTATCCAAAAGGTCGAGAGAAACGAGCTTCATCTCTCAGAATTAGTGAAGAATCAAACCTCGCTAATAGATGCAACAATAAATGTGATGAGAAATGACCAAGAGTCCATTAGAGCAAAATTGCTGTCCGTAGATGATCACATCAACCAACTGATTACAGGATTAACAACCATCCAACAGGAACTACAACAAAAGCAGCTCTCACAACTCTTCACGACAGTAGCAATTCAAACCATGCTACTCGCGTCCAATTTTCTTCGCATTCAAAATACCATTTTGGATGTACTAGTCGATACGCACCATGGGAGAATAAGCCCTCTACTCATAACACCATCTCAACTCCGCGAGGAGATCAATAAAATCAAAATCCACCTTCCAGCGTCACTCAAACTGCCAGCAGTACCGGAGAATATATTAAGCTTTTACAGCCTCATCACTGTCACTGGAAAAGCAGAACCGAATCACATTATTTTCAAAATTTCGCTACCAGTTCCAGTACAAATGAACGATACATTCGTAGCAATCCAACCATCATTCCCATACCTAATAATGCATCTCTACAGGGATAAATATTACCCAGGGACGGATCAAGAGCTTCTTTCATGTATTTTCTTCAACAGAGAAAGATATCTCTGCAAGCAGAATCATCCGTTGTACAGAAGAGGCTCTAATGTTAGCGCCTGCGAAATGAACTTCATCAATGAAGACCAACAATCGCCGTTATGTCATGTCGTCAAGACCGAAAACAGGGCACATTGGATACAACTACGAGCAACCAACCAATGGATATATTCCTTGAAGGAGAGGACAGCGCTGAATGTAGTATGCGGTGATAAAACAACAAAATTCTATATAGAAAAATCAGGACTGTTAAGGATAATGGCCGATTGCGTTATTAAACAGCAACAGTTAACAATACAGGGACACAAATTGTATCCAACGACGGTGCGACTCTCATTCACTCCATCACAGAATCTAACTGAAAATTTAACAAGCAAACAGCTTCAACCAATAGTACTTCAGACACACGATTATTCACCTCATTTTGAAGAGTTGGCCGAAATGAAGAAGAAACTCTTGGAGGTACATAGTGAACTCCCAGCAACGCTTGATCATCATGAGATTCATCAATACTCTATAGCTTACTTCAGTCTACTCCTCATCATAATTTTAAGCGCATACCTCATATGGAGACACAGAATAGCTTTATGGTCCAGCAGCACTAAGCCCAAGGAGATAATTGAGTCGCCGCAACCTGACGACAACCACTACAACACACCAACCAGAAACAGGGACTTCACCGCCAACTTTGATTCAAAATCCTGTTGAATACATCATTCAACGGGGGGAGAATGTTGAGGAATCAATCATCATTATTCTAACATTTAAATTAATTCATAATATTAATTCATAATTCATATTTGCTTAATCTCTAAAATAAATCCAAAAAAAACAAAACCTAATCATATATCATAAATTCATGCTTTCTCATAGAAGAATTTTATTATCATCCAAAACGTAATCTGATATTTCATTTTTAATGTATCTGGCGCAAATTCCCAGACGTAATAAGACACCAATTTTAAATGCAACTGGCGTAAATTGCTGCGAGAGCAATTTACGATACCTATGAGAAAGAATGAATTTATGATTCTATGGGAAAATTCTTCCCTCGAAAATTGCAGATTTAGGAATAAGTTATTATTGTATAAAAATCAGTTTTTTAAATAAAGTTGTCAGTTGTTTTTCAGCATTAAAACAGCGAGTTTCAATCATTTTTCTTAATATTCAAGTGTACTGGTCTATGAGCCTTTGCACTAAACTACAAGGGTCTAGGTTTATGTGCCTTAGACCAATTTAATTTCAATTGTTACAAAGCGAAATAAAAGAATTTCGTACAGACCCCATCCAAGACGGAAATAGTAACCGCAATTCATGCGATGGCCAATAGTAAAGCAGCAGGAAAAGATGGCATCCCGCCAGAATTGTTGAAAGCCGACTCAAGCCTCATAGCAGATGCGCTTCAGCCAATCCTAGAAATAGCATGGAACACCTGTACCTTTCCGGAGGATTGGACGGAAGGTATCATAGTCAAAATACCAAACAAGGGGGACCTAACAATATTCGACAACTGGAAAGGCATCTGTTTACTATCTACAGTGGGCAAAATTTTGTCCCATATATTACTATATAGGATAAGTGAGGCAGTTGACCGAACGCTTAGGAGGCAGCAGGCCGGATTCAGGAAGGGCCGCTCCTGTATTGATCATATCAACACCTTGAGAATAATAGTGGAGCAGTCTACTGAATTCCGTTCCCCCCTTTACCTTGCTTTCGTAGACTATGAGAAAGCGTTCGACTCGGTTAATATGAGCTTCATTTGACAGGCACTACGGCGACGTGGATTGCCTGATAAAATAATAGAATTGATAAAAGCCCTATATAACAATTTCAAATGCAGAGTTCTCCATAATGGAAAATTATCCGACAGCTTTGAGATGAGCTCAGGAGTACGACAAGGATGCCTACTATCGCCATTACTATTTCTTATAGTTATAAATGACATCCTTGTCGGCGCTCTAGATATTAGAACAGGCGGCATAAAATGGGGTTTGTTAGACCGCCTTAGGGATCTCGACTACGCCGATGATATCTGTTTGCTGGCCCACAGACACCAGGACCTCAAAAACATGTTAAACAATTTGGCAACAGAAAGTAGTCCAGCAGGCTTAAGGCTAAATCCGAATAAAACTAAAGAAATGCGGATAAATGCAAACACCACTGAACGGACTGCGCTGAATAACCGTGACTTGGAACTGGTAAATAAATTCTGCTACCTCGGTAGTATTATTACCAAAAATGGTGGTGCAGAAGAAGACGTAAGTTCCAGAATAAATAAAGCACGAGGCGCATATGCATGCCTGTCCCGCATATGGAGATCAACGGTGATTTCCACTAACACCAAATTGCGGCTATTCAACTCCAACGTTAAGGCAGTTCTTTTGTACGGTTGCGAAACATGGAAAATCACCCAATTCATCACAGGGCGCATACAAGTCAGTCTTCATCAACAGATGCCTTCGTCGTATCCTAAAAATCCGCTGGCAAGATAGAATTTCAAACGAAGAACTATGGCGCCGTGCCGGCGAAGAAAGGATAGACGACCAAATCAGGCGAAGGAAATGGAATTGGGTTGGCCACACCTTGCGACGCGAAAACGAAAATCTAGCCAAACAGGCCCTTGACTGGAATCCGCAAGGTTCCCGTCGAGTAGGAAGACCTAGAACAACGTGGGGGAGAACCTACTAGAAGAAGCCGCAACAACTGGGAGATCCTGGTCGGAGCTAAGAGCTGTCGCGCAAAACAGAGTCCGATTAAAGGAGCTTGAAAAAGAAGAAGATGTTTATATTATATAAAAATCCTAAATCTACTTAATAATTAACTTCTCTTCTAGAACTATTTGGGCGGGGCTGCGGAGACGATAAAATCGTCTCAGGTGACCCCCTTCCAGGCGACGAGCTTCCACAGGCTCGAGTGATGCTAGAGCTCAAGCTCGTGAAAGCTCGCACCACTTACCTACAAGCTAATTAACCTAAGCACTATTAGTCCATGGAAATGGTACTTTAACATTGCAAAAATGCAGGACAAGGTTTTATTTTTGGGATGTGTAGGGGGGGTCAATGTGAGCTTAAGTTTGAGTTTTCGGGATTCTAACCCCCCCCATTTGGCCGCCATCTTGGAAAACGTGTGCAAATAGTTTTTCCACTATATCTCCGAAACGGTTCATCCTACCGAAAATTTGCAAGGACACTTTTTGTTTAGAATTAATTAATCTACAATTTATTAGTTAGAAATTTTGTGGTAAAATGAATAATTAAGAAGTTATAAGCCTTAGAACACAAAAATTAGATACAATATTTTCTTTTAAAGGCTATAAGTTTTTTTCCTTCAACTTTAACAAAAAAAATAATAACAAGTTTTTTGTAGAGGGTTTCATTAGGAATAATTTTCATTCATTACTTTTTTAATTTCATTCACTACGAAGGGTTTTACAGCGCCCCGAAGGTATGAAAGTGACAGATTTTCTGAATATTTTATTACAATTTTACCTCCTAGAAATTAGCAATAACAGCTAGCAAGTAATAATAATGAATGAATGACTATACGTTATAAGAAATGCCGATGTTTGAGTAATGTAATAAAATTGTTTCGCATTTTTTGCGGGTTTTTATTGCTGGTATGCCATGTTTTATAAGGTACGATATGGTTTAAAATGAAATTCTTTGAATAATAACATGCGTTACTCCAATTTTTTAAAATAATTTGTTTTAGGACTGCACAAAAAAGTGCTTTATTCAGTTATGTTAACTATCTAGCAAAATATGGACGTATCCAGTTTGTGATAAAGGTTTGAATTATCTTAGTCTTATTTCAAAATTGTTATTTCAGTTTGATCTTAGTTAAATTTTCATATTTATAACTGTGTAAATAGTTATTCAGTTGCGCTACTAACAAAACACAAGTTGGAGGATAGTTTACACTCTAGTTTGGAGGATAGTTTACACTCTATTTGTTATAAAAGTTATTCTGATAGTCGTACGGATAACAGCGTTTGTTGTCATAGTACCAGCAACAGCGACGATACTGTCCTGTATACTAGAAGCTCCCTTGATTGATTTTAATTTCCTGACCAACTGCTTCATTTGCTCTTTGAACTTTCAGTCTTGACACCATTGCACTCTGCTATAATTCCTCAGCAAATCTAAAAATGTCCAGTAATTGATCATGAACCGCTGCACAGTCCTTCAAAAAGACCAAGAATAGAGTAGATAGAAAAGCAGCATCCTGGATTAGTCGTATTGGGGACACCATTTTAAAAACGCAGACAAACTCTACCGCGCAGGTGGTGTGGAAATGAGTTATACAACTTGCAGCGCTTGTCATAAAATGAATACGCCCGTATGTTGCTAAATAGTTAGAATAAATGAAATAATTTGTGCAGTCCTAAAACAAATTATTTTAAAAAATTGGAGTAACGCATGTTATTATTCAAAGAATTTCATTTTAAACCATATCGTACCTTATAAAACATGGCGTAACAGCAATAAAAACCCGCAAAAAAATGCGAAACAATTTTATTACATTACTCAAACATCGGCATTTCTTATAACGTATAGTCATTCATTCATTATTATTACTTGCTAGCTGTTATTGCTAATTTCTAGGAGGTAAAATTGTAATAAAATATTCAGAAAATCTGTCACTTTCATACCTTCGGGGCGCTGTAAAACCCTTCGTAGTGAATGAAATTAAAAAAGTAATGAATGAAAATTATTCCTAATGAAACCCTCTACAAAAAACTTGTTATTATTTTTTTTTGTTAAAGTTGAAGGAAAAAAAGTTATAGCCTTTAAAAGAAAATATTGTATCTAATTTTTGTGTTCTAAGGCTTATAACTTCTTAATTATTCATTTTACCACAAAATTTCTAACTAATAAATTGTAGATTAATTAATTCTAAACAAAAAGTGTCCTTGCAAATTTTCGGTAGGATGAACCGTTTCGGAGATATAGTGGAAAAACTATTTGCACACGTTTTCCAAGATGGCGGCCAAATGGGGGGGGTTAGAATCCCGAAAACTCAAACTTAAGCTCACATTGACCCCCCCTACACATCCCAAAAATAAAACCTTGTCCTGCATTTTTGCAATGTTAAAGTTCCATTTCCATGGACTATATTCTAAACACAGAACTATCCGGGCGGAGTACAGCAGAGGGCCTGCTTCGGGTGAACTCCGTTCAGGCGACGAGCTTCCACGGGCTCGTGTTAGTAAAACTAACAAAACAAACAGAAACAAACAACAGACAAACAAAACTAAACTAACAAAAGCTCGTGGTAGCTCGCACTTAAGCTTACTTAATACTAAAGCTATTACTAAGTGAAAACTATAACTAATCCTATCTAAGCCCTAAACTAATCATTAAAACTAAATTACAAGCTAAACTAGTCTATATCTTAAGATTTTAGGGCGAATACGCAATATCTAATATCAATTTTTGAACTAAAACTTCTTTAGGGACGTTTGCTTAAAAAAATTTACATGAGAGTGAATCAATTTCATTCGTGTAACGCTCTCACACCTGAAAAATCGTCAGAACTTTCGTATAACGATGGGAAAGGGTACGAGAGACGAAGAAACTCGGGGCTGTGTATGCAACAGCGAAAATACACTCTGCCTTACTGCATAAATTTTCTGGCATGTTAGCTACGTTGTCGCCCAGACTTTGCTTTATCTCATTATAGGAATACAAATTCACCATTATGTTGAGGTGAATTATTTGAGATTTTTCTTGTGGTTTGGTCACTGGCCGAGCTTAAGCCGCAGACACTCTGGAGTTGACTGACATGTTGGAAGCGGCAAATACGACAAGAATTTTCGGCGCAGCCTGAGCAAGTGGATCTGCTTTTTGGCGTGGCCAAACATGTAACACTGCCGGGAAGTTAGAATACCAAAAGGGAATGGTGAATTAAATGTGTGAGGTGCTCTTGTTTTAAATTGGCACCCACTTCCCCTTTGGTGAATGTGCTGCACCTTTCCCCTTTTTAAATTACAATTTTTTTAACTTGCACAAATCGACGAATCGTTTATGTCAAAACATTACACTGTTGTGAAAACCGTTCCTGATATGTTGTTTTTGGGTCGCTGATTATGAAAATCGGGGTCCCACAGTCTTAAAACATGCATGTCTCCTTTAAATATGCTTAAAAACTCCCTTTTTTTAAGGATTTCGCGATAATTTTAATTATAATCAAAAACAATCCAAAAAAATACAATTTTTGCAATATTTATATTCAAAAGTGGTTGATTTATAACAATGCAAATTTTATGATAAGGGATAATAGTAAAGGGCTAAAACTATCCCTGCATCGACTGAAAATATAAAGGTTTGTAAAAAATGTTTTTTCAACTTTATGCTTCAAATTTGGTTTAATCAGCTAAAATAAATTATTTTCAACTACGCCTAGATTAAAGAAGAATTTGAAAAAGGTTGATTGTTTTTTGCATTTCTTTTTGCTCCCTTTAAAATTAATTAGCTCCCTAAAAGATTGTATGGGGCGAAGAAATCAGGTGGCTAGGTGGCCATAAAGGGTGCCAATACCATTCTCAAGTAGATTGGCTCTCGTTTGCGTAGATAAAGCGGCTCGCGCAGGTAAAGCTTCAGATTGGATGTGGTTGGCGGACTGCTTGATAAAACAATACTTGGGTTTGAAATAGTCTATGCAGATGCGGATGCAATTATTAATGATCATGAATGTAGCGGGAGCGGAGCATGCATACAGCTGGTGACATATCCAAGCGTACATGAGTTCAATTCGTTGATAAATAATATAGAAGTGTGTGTATTCAAATGCGACCTGACAGAATGTTCCATGAATGGAATGCATGCCCCGCAAAGGTCGGGCTACTTTTAACTTTTTCTGTAATGCCGCATTCGAAATAGCACACACAAGTATCCACAACAAACACATGCACCTTGCATGCACTCGTTACTTAGATTTTCGGGCTATGTGTGAAAGCCGGGACGGAAAAAACCATACAATTTTATGAACCTCTGAATGTAATGCATGTACGCTTGCATATGTTAGCAGCTTACTTCCATGAGGCGAATGTTTAGATTTTCGTGCCTGTGGCGGTAGTATCCATGCCTGTGGCGGAAGCGTGCATACCCGTGTGGGATGCGCACTTATATGCTATACGTACTAGGTGCACCGCGTGTATGCTTTTAAGAAAATTAGCCAATAAAAATTATTTTTACTCGGTAACTTTTAGGTTGTAATGTAAATAGGAATTCATAAATATTGATATTTTCAAATAGTATTTGTATCAAGTCCGTCAGTAGATTCGTCAGTATTCTTCCTGCATCTGTCGTTAGCCTGAATTTTCTCAAGTGTACTATAGATCCGACAGACTTTCCACTATTTTTTTATTATTATTATAAGGAGTGAGGGGGCAACCCATGTGGTGAACACTGCGGCCAAGTTAGGCCTATTGTGTTACGTACCCCACTAGCGGAACAGACTATCGGCCTTCCGAATGAAGGCAAGAAGGTCTTTAATTGATGAAAACCGGACTTGGGCAGGGCTCAAGAACTCTCTGATAAACGTTCTTCTTCTAAGCCAGATCAGAGCAGGACATTCACAAAGAATATGTGTGGAAGTCTCGTCGCCTTCCAAGCAGAGTCGGCATTCTGTCTCTTGAGACAGACCTAGGTTGTGGAGGTGGTACCGCAGTCCTACATGGCCAGTGAGATAGCCCACCAGCAGCCTTAGGTCCGCTCTGTTTAGAGTAATAGTGCCCCTTACGGCAAAGGGTCTTATAAGATCTTTAGCCTGTCTAAGACCTGGGACTGACTCCCAATAGGCTAGGTTTATTTTCTTAATCCACTCTTCTATCAAGGACTTGGAGGTGGACCAAGAGATGCCACAGAAGGGTTCTGGACCCTGGAACAACGTCTCAGACCCCTCCCTCGCGAGGCTGTCTGCAGCCTCATTTCCCTCGATACCCCAGTGTCCGGGGACCCAGCATAGCGAGACCTCGTTTCTTCTGGTCAGGCTCTGGAGTTCTCAAAACACCCTGCTACTATTTTGGAAGAAAACTTCCACGTTGAGAGTGCCTTGATGGCAGCTTGGCTGTCAGAAAAGATTTTAATGTTGGCGCCTTTCAGACCTTTCTCAAGGTTGAGCCTAGCGCAGGTCGCAATGGCATGTATTTCAGTCTGGAAAACAGAGGGCCACTTACCCATTGCAATCGAGACCTTGGAGTTGGGTCCTGCGACACCAGCCCCTGTACCATGTTCCATCTTTGACCCGTCAGTAAACCAGTGGAGATGGTTTGGATCCCTAGGAAGAATAATTTCCTCCCACTCAGAGCGATCCGGGATAATTGTTTTGAATTTCATTTGGAACCGCAGTTGACTAACCATATGGTCGGATACGCGGCAGATGGAAATGCTTGGGATATTTTTAAGGATATCCATGTGTCCTTTGACCGTATGGGGCCAGTTGGATGAGATCTGAAGTCTCAAGGCACTTATGGCGGCGGATTTCCATATGAAGAGATGCAGTGGGGTCAATCCAATGATTGCTTCCATTGCAGCTGTGGGACAGGTCCGCATAGCTCCGGTAATGGAGAGGCAAGCAAGCCGTTGCAGCTTGCTGCACTTGAGGATCGACGTAACCTGTTTAGTCTTGGGCCACCAAACTATAGCAGCATAGGTGACAACAGGTTTAACGATCGTATTGTACATCCAGTACATCATTTGTGGTGTAAGACCCCATGTCTTACCCAGAAGCCTTTTGCAGGCCCATATGGCCCTTGTGGCTTTGCTGATGACGTAGTCAAGTTGAGCGTTCCAGCCTCTTATCTAAAATTACTCCCAAATATTTGACTGAGTCTGAATACTCAACTGTGGTATCCTGGATACAGATAGGACCTAGGTCCACTTTGTAGCGTTTGGAAAAAGGTACCAGGACAGCCTTATTTGGGTTGATTGACAGACCCTCCTAGGTACACCATCTTTGAACTTCTCGCAGTGCCGTTCTCATGACCTCTGTAATGGTCCAGTCAAACTTCCCAGAGACAATGATGGCAAGATCATCTGCATAACCGATGACATCGAAACCAGATTCAGATAGTTTGATCAAGAGTTCATCCACAACTAGTGACCAGAGTAACGGGGATAAGACTCCACCTTGAGGGCAACCCTTAATAGCCTTAACACTAATGGTGGAGACACCTAGGGTAGAAGAAATGTCACGATCTGCAAGCATGGCATTTATCCACTCAATCGTGTGAGGATCCAAATTTCTGAGAGCCAGTGCTCTAGAGATAGAATCATAGCCAGTGTTATCGAAAGCACCTTCGATGTCAAGGAACGTTTCCTTAGCGAGGAAGGCTTTTTCGATTTTACTGACAAGGTGGTGTAAAGCAACCTCTGTTGATTTACCCTTTGAGTAAGCGAACTGGGAGCTATGAAGAGGGAGAGTGAGCTCCAGTTTGCACCTAATATGAAGGTCTAGCAGCCTTTCCATTGTTTTCAAAAGAAAAGAGGTTAAGCTGATAGGTCTGTACGATTTAGGCAGCTCGAGGGGTCTGTTGCCCTGTTTCGGGATAAAAACCACCACGACTTTCCTCCAGATGGTTGGAATGTATCCCCAATTGAAGCTGGCTCTAAAGAGACAGACCAGGTTGTTGATGATCAGGTCAAGGCCCTTCTGAAGAAGTGCCGGAAAAATTCCGTCTCCTCCGGGGGACTTATAAGGTTGAAAAGAGGCCACTGCCCATTTAACCTTGTCACGGTCGAAGATATTCCCTGAAAGACTGCGGGAATAGCGGTCTGGGATAGTCCTATGACTACACCCAGCATCCAATGGATAAGCGGTCTGAAGGATTGACCCTGGAAAGTGCTCTCTGAGCAGGTACCTTAAGGTTTCCTCATGGTTAGAGGTGTAGGAGCCATCCTCCTTTTTGAGAAGGCCCACTCCGTTGAAGGAGTCTTTAGAAAGAAGCTTTTGG
This sequence comes from Thereva unica, assembly GCA_949987705.1. Lineage (NCBI taxonomy): Eukaryota > Metazoa > Arthropoda > Insecta > Diptera > Therevidae > Thereva > Thereva unica. The sequence continues at coordinate 57,532,094 of OX465284.1, forward strand.
AGTCTAGTCGCCTCTGGTAGAGTCTGAATGCTCTCACAGTGTTTCCGCCAGGCAATCCTTTTGGAACGTCTCAACTCCTTGTTGTAGGCTGTTAGGGTGAACCTATATTCATCCCAATGCCCGGTATGTTTTGCCCTATTGAACAATCTCCTAACATCTCTACGCATTGCAGCTAACCTGTCATTTCACCAGGGCACTTTTCGCGACGACTGAAAGGAAGAAACAGTGTTGCTGTCATGGTAGGAAGAGATCAGCACATCAGTAAGCTGCGTGGCCGCATTCTCCAGTTCATACACTGAGCTGATAGAAGCCGCAAGCTGGTCTGATTTCGAGGCCACAAGCCCCTGAAACTTAGACCAGTTGGTTTTCTTAGGAACCAAAGAGGAGGCGCGGATATGTGGAAGGCCCACAATGTCAAATCTAATGTGCAGATGATCGGACAGTGAGGCCTCGTCCAGAACACGCCAGTTTTCAATCCTGTCGGATAAAAGCCTGCTCGTGAAGGTGAGGTCCAGCACCTCCTTTCTACTAGCAGTGATAAAAGTGGGTTTGCATCCTCTATTTGCAATATCTATGTTATTCATAACAAGAAATTCTAGAAGACACTCACCCCTTTGGTTTACATCGGTTCTCCCCCAGATGGAGTGGTGAGCATTTGCATCACAGCCGATGACGAATTGCCGGTTCGTCTTGCGACAGAACTCAATGAGATCTTGAACCTCCTGGGGTGGCACTATTGCTACATCCCCCGGAAAGTAAGCGGACGCAAGAACGATTTCTTGGAATCCGTTGGCGATGGGAACCGCAACCGAGATCGCCACTAGATCTCTGGAAATAAAGTTAGTAATGGAGAGATGAGTGACACGATTGTCAATTAAAAGGGCAGCGCGAGGAGCCCCGCATCTCCGATCATATACTAGTTTACTTGAGCCAGTGGTAAGTCCTCTGACTTTACCATCGGTTACCCAAGGCTCCTGAATGAGAGCAAGGGTAAGGTGCCTCTCCGCGTAAGTCTTGCACAGGGTGGAGGATGCCCCTTTCGCATGGTGCAAGTTTGCTTGGAGTGCCCTTATGGCGCTCATTTTTTCTCCAAGGAGCGTTTGACAAGCCCGGTCTTCTTGGCTTGTCTAGGACCCTTTGTCCTACCGTCTTTGCCCTTGGGGGGTGCTGATTTGCCCCGTGCTCCGACTCCAGGTTCGGCAGGTGTGTTCTTTGTTCGCCCAGCAGTTTGCTCTGCTACAGGCTCCCTGGCGCATGCTGCAGATGCGGGGGCCGGATTTGGAACACCGCCAGATGGACCTGGAGTCGTTGCGAGAGTAGCTCCGCCGTCAGATGGCCCTATGGCCTCGGCATTACTGCAGTCCTCGGTGACAGCAGAAGCATTTGGGGGTGCTAATTCAGACCCTGTGGTCTGAGTGTCACAAGACGAACCCTGCCCTTGTGGCTGCTTCTTCGAAGGATCTTTGTCCTTGAGAATTAGTCTGGTATGAGAAAACCGATAGGCGATTTTCCCTTTAAGACTAATTAACTTAGTCATGGAAGCGGTATCCACTACCATGACCAAGTGAAGTGTGTTTTCATTTACCCGCCTCTGGACCACTTTCCACTTGTCAGCGGGAACCGAGTTTTGTGCAGCGATAGTAGCCAGCACTTTCTCGTTGCTTAAGGTACCACTCTGGGGGAAATAGCCACGAATGACGTGGGTTTGAGGGAAATTACCCTCTTCCACCAGAGTGATATCAAGAGCACTTTTGCTCTTAATGAAGGAGACGTTACTCCTCACCCATTCTGCTGTACCTATCAGGGTTTGAGCAGACCAGCAGCAGCCAGCCTCTTCTTGCGAAGCTCCCCTCGAAAGACGGCTTGACTTGACCGCCCGCTTTTTCAATTACGACGTCAATGATCGCCTCCTGCAACTGTGCCATTTGCTCAGGTGTCAGGGGGCAGTTGACCATGTCTGTCGAGATGAGGCCAAGCTTGACACTGCTTACCACCTGGCTAAAGGTGGGACGAGTGGGCCCCTTGGCCGTCTTGGTCCTCTTCTGTTCCGGACGTTCCGGAGTTTCCTCCTCTGAGCGAACTCTCTTCAGCTCAGTTTTTTTGGAGGGCTTTGTTAAAGCTTTTTTCAGTGCCGTATCCCTGGAGAGGCCTTTTGCCAGTGCTTCTTGGAAGCATTTCCTCTGGCGGTTGGAGAGTTTGACAAACCTGGGTTTGTCAAGCTCCATCTTATCTAGGTCTCGGCCAATGGTGGTTGCTCCGGAAATGACCGAACACACACTGACCGAGTCTGCGCTGCAGACGGATTCTGCGTCTAAAGACTCATCTTCAGCGACTGACGACCCGTCTGTAGAACCGGTGTGCCCAGTGGCTCCACCGGTCGAGGTTGAAGGTTTTAAACTTGCGTGCCCAATGGCTCCGCTCGTTAAAGCAATTGATTCACAGCTAGCGTGCCCAATGGCTCCGCTAGTTGAGGCAATTGCTATCTCTTGTGTCCCTAAAGACACTTGAGATGAGGCCATCGTCACAATTGACGAGGATGATGCTGTCGGAGCTGCATCGAGCTCATACTTTTTATTTTTTGAGTCCATGTATGATCCCACGAGTATTCGGGAAAGTAGGTCACCCATAGCGAGCCCGTGTACTATGGGAAGGCTAATTGAAACTGGAGGACGCCAGGTATCCAGAGTTCGGATATTAGAGACCAAGCACCCCCTTGGCCACGAGTCTCTCGGCATATCCTGTTTCACCTTAGACTGGGGTGATTTTTTAAAGAGTGTTCTTCTCTCCGCCCGACTACCATTAGCCAGCACTCCTGGTAGAGACATGACCATGCCAAGAGTCTGTTTCCAGTCGCCCCACGTGGAGGGTGTAGTCGAGCTTCCAGCAGTATTTAGCACAGTTTCGGCACGGAGCACAAAGCAGCGTGTTAGTCCCCCTGTGTAACTGTTGGCATGCGACCTCATCCTCCTCTGAATTTTCTCAAGTGTACTATAGATCCGACAGACTTTCCACTATATCTATTGCATATTACTAGCCGTTGGGCACAAAAGTTTTACTTCCAAAGTGTGGTCTTAAGCACACTCATATTTTTTTTTATATAAAGTTGTTTTTATTATAGCAGGGGTAGTTTTAACCCCTTAAGCGTTGAAAATAATTTATTTTTGCCTGACAGTACGCCCACAATCGAATTTGAAGCATAAACTTGAAAAAAATTTTTTTTTACAATTTTTGCCATTTTTCGCCAATTCAGGGGTACTTTCAACCCTTTATGAGTACCCCTTACCATTAAGTTCGCCTTAATTTAGTATAAATCAACCCCCTTCGCAAATAAATATTCAAAAAAGTGCATTTCATCGCATTAGTTCTCATTATTACTGAAATAATCGCGAAAACCCACTAAAAAGGGTTTTTTTGCATGTGACGGGGTAACTTCCTAATTTTAGGACCGCAGGACCTCGATTTTCGTGATCAGCGATCAGCAGTGTGTGTGCATACGTATGTGGTCATTTTTTTCTGCACGATATCGCGCGAACCAAAGAAGATAACGACTTCGTTGACGTGTCGTTAGAAGCGTATTAACGGAAATATGATCTGATAAGATTTTTATAAAATTTCAAGTTTTTTGAATGAAGCGACATAAGTGATTTTTGTACCTGCACGATATGGCCCGAACCAAAAAAGATATCGGCTTACTTGAGGTGTCGTTCGAAGCGTATTAACGACTCTATCCCAGCTAGAGTTATACATGGATGCTAGGAACTAGGAATTAAGTCAGTCGATGTCAGAGATGAATAGAATAAACACGACTCGGTAAATGTAGAGTGCACTTTTATTATATATTACATGGCGCAGTCAATTAGGAGTGCAATAATATTATTCGTTCGGAAGCCACGTTAATGTTAAAGTGAAGTGAAAAATTAAAAATAAAATTAAAACAGAACTTGATGGGTGATGATAGCTCAGAGTAAAACGATCGTTGAGATGTGTTGAAGACCCCACAACTTCAACAATTTGGAGCGGTTTCACTTGATAAAAATAAAATAATAAAATGAAACTGAATGTATGGTTACTGACGTGTTTATTGTGAGTGAGCGCTTAATGTTCGTATCTTCTACATATTTATACAATTCTTTATTGCTTAATTAGCAATAACAAAGTTATTGCACCTGAATGCGTGAGTCAAGAGTTCATTCACCAATTTTAATTTTCGTTGGTTATTGCTGACATTGCAGAGTGAATCGACCCGTTCAGGTGAATGAGCTTTTGATTCAGCATTTAAGTTATTAATTGTTTTTCATATAATAACAGAAATTAGGAACCTCCGTCCACCTCCTTGACGATCTGTGGTGCGAAGGATACATTTCATTCCCTCATCTTTTAGGTTAGATTAAGATGAGCAGAAATTACTTGTGTTTCAGGTATAGATGATGTTCTGAGCCTTTCCGTGACCTTGTTGTAGGCTTGTATAGACAGCGTCGAGTGATTGATCATGCAAGTTGGTTGAAGTTGGATAATACCAGACTCACTAAGGGTTAGCGGGTGCACAGCTTCACGACAAATTATATTGAAGTGAGTTTCTTCATCCATGATGAATATCCATGTACTTGGTGCACTTAGTTTGATGAACATCTTCTTCGGATTCGTAGTTCTGAGACGGCAGTACGGTGACAGTTGTTTCTGGTTACTAAGTAGACTGATCTCACAGCGGCTTTGATTCGAGCTTGTGGTGAAAATTGGCTGTTTCAGATGGCAGGTTAACTGATGGATCGCATTTAGTTGACATGCACTTAGCTCCTGCTCATTCATTGGACTGAAGCGGTCTCTGTGATGATTTACAGCTAAATAAGTATTTGACAACTGGATAGAGATAAATTTGTCTGAACGATGTACAGGAATCGGTATTAATTTATATAAACGATACGATTCCGATTTTAACAATGGAATTCGAATGTCAAACAAAACCCTTGTTTCCGTTATTCTCAGTCTCACATGCATTATGTTGTATATTTCTAATAACGAGGATGATCCGCCTTCTCCACGCAGTCTTACGTCCTGCGGTAGGTGCTCTCGGATGAATTTGATCTGTTCGGTGAGCTGCGATGGTGTTAACAGTAATGTGTTCAGACGTCCGTGTTTGGTATCTGTTACAATCGATAGGATGTTTCTTTGTATCTGCTGGAAGCTTATTATGTTTAGCGTAATCATCAGAATGGCGGCAGAAGTGAATGTTTGAGATTAGTGCTGTGTCGTTCGCGAACGATCCGTTCGTTCTGAACGGAACAGCGTACTGAGCCAAATGAACTGGTTCACTAAGTAGTACATGTTCCTTTCTTTCGTTCAATGGTACTGCACTGGTTCAGTGGTACCATGAACCAAAAGAACCAAATGTACGGGTCTCTAATGAAAAGACCTGAACTGGAATGATCTGAAAAAGAGCGAATGAATTAATGAATGATGCATACATAAGGAGTGAGATAACTTTCTCAAAGAACTTAGCATGGTGGTTGGTGCGCGCTTCTCCCGAAATCATTTTGTATTGTGATTGATTGTTTTAATTTTTTTTTTAATAATAACATTTAATATTGCAAGTATTTTCAATTTATTTGTAGTGTTGTCTAATTAATTCATTAATGTGAAGGTTATCCTTGAAAAAAATTGTGGTTCTGTGATTCATGTGTTTTTTTTTCTTCTTTGTATATATAAAAAAAAAAAAAAACAAACCTCCTCTCTCTTTGTTTCCTATATTCGTTCGGTTGAACCGTAATCAAAGAGTCAAGTGAGGCGCGTTTTAGTAAAGAAATAAAAGCGGTTTGACGTTTTTGAAGTTATAATTTTAAAAATCGGTCAATCGTTTTTTTTTCTTTATTTCATAATTTTTTTCCCTTTCGGTTATTAACAAAAACAGTTTGACGTTTTTGTAATTATAATTTTTAAAAATCGGTCAATAGTTTTTTTTTTTATTTTCATAATTTTTTCCTTCGGGTATAAGTATAATTTTGACCGGTTATTAATTATTAATTTTCCATTCTGCCATGGCGGGCCACCATTTATGCAAGCTTTGCTCTTCGGAAATTGTCCGAGATGCCATTTCTTGCGATGGTGTTTGTGGTGGCGTTTTTCATTCCACCTGCCTCAATTCTCGTGCCAATGGCAATTCGTCGGCACCTTGTGGGTCTACTTGTAGCGAATGCTGTGACATTAGACCCTGCCATATCCTGAGACTGATGAAAGACATCTCAGATGTTTTTCTCGATGGTCAGGAGAAAGTAATTGGTCGTCTTAACTCCTTTTACGGCAACATCTCACACTTTCAGATGTTAGCCGATGACGTCCAGGCCATCAATGTCCGGCTCGACTCTTTGTCGGACACCCTGGCTTCGGTTGCAGCCAGCTCGGATTCCTTGATGGCCAAATTTCAAAATATTTCTTCCCGGGTGGCAACGGCTTTAGATTCGCTTGATGACATTCACTCGGGGATCCTAAATCCTGTCGCCACCTCTTCCTACACTTACAACCCCTCGGCTTCTCTTCATCCTATACTGGATGACATTAAAAGAAGTACGAGGCGTGTTCGGGCAGATATTGAATCGCTGTCTACAGAAGTGATTCAGAATCACAATGCCCTCAATTCTCTGTCTTCAAAATTTGAAAGTGTTTTTGACGGAGAAAAATCCAGCTCTGCGGCGGTTGTGTCTGATGACGCCCTACAGGTAGGAGAGCAACCTCTTTCCTCATCCTCCACGGATGCTTCTCCTTCGGAGAATGTTATTCTCCAACAGGCTGCCGGCAATCAGATCGCACCAGGTCTTAAGGCGCGTCGTAAAAGTCGTAGGAAGGGTCGAAGTCGCCAAGCCACCATTCGTGACGGTGCCACCTTAAATTCTTCATCTCACGTTCTGATGACAGAGTCATCATCTACGCCGGTCTTGATATCGCCCTCTTCCCCTCAAATAGTTGTTGTTCCCCCGGTCACTGAAGCTACAGATCCTCCGGGACCTCGCACCCCTCTGGTTACTGTACCAAGACCTCTGAATATCTTCATCTCGCGATTCTCTCCTGAAACTAAAGCGGAGACAATTCGTGAATACTTAAGGTTGAAATCTATAAACCCGGAATCTGTGCTTTGCAGAAAAGTCAGCCGAACTTCCAAGCCTGTTTCTTCTTTTGTTTTGTCCGCACCGCCGTCTATTGCAAAGAATCTTTTAGATCCCGGTTTCTGGCCTGCTGGTGCCCTTACCAAGCTTTTTGTCCCGCGTACCCGTACTCAAGCGCATCGTGCAAACGCTTCTACTCCGAGCACTATACAGATACCAAAAAACTCGAGACGCTTTCCCTCTACTACCAGAATGTAAGAGGGACTAGGTCAAAAACTAACGACATCCTTCAGGCATCGATGGCTAGCGGGTTCGATGTCATAGCATTTACTGAAACCTGGCTTCATGAAGGTATTCTTAATGCGGAACTCTTTGATTCCTCTTACCAAGTGTTTCGGAGGGATCGTTACACTGACTCGGATGCTCGTGGAGGTGGCGTACTTCTTGCTTGTAGTAGCCATCTGTCTTGTAATCCAATTTCTCTTCCTAGTTTTTCTATCCACCTTGACATTGAGCTTGTCGCTCTTAAAATTACCTTATCAAAAACTAATCTCTTTCTGCTGTGCTGCTATATCCCACCAGATATGATAAGCACTCTTGACGATAGAGGTAAAAATCTCTATGATATTCTCATCTCTGGTGTTGATCATATCTCGAGTATGATGGACACTGGTGATGAATTACTTCTCCTTGGGGACTTTAATTTACCCAATATTCAGTGGGTATCGGATGTAGATGACGATAACTACCTTCCTGAAGGCAACCTGAATTCTAAGGAATCCTGTTTTCTTAATTCCTTATTCTCACTTGGCTTGAATCAAATGAGCGGTGTATCTAACGTTTTGGGGAGGCAGTTAGATCTGGTATTCTTTACTGACGAAGTCAATATGACTGTCGAACTCAGTCCAACAGTCATGACGTCTGTTGACAGTTACCATCCTCCGCTTCTGCTTAATTATTGCTTCAATTCAGAGAATACGCCTTGTTCGGAGGAGGTAACCCATTCCTTTAACTTTAGAAAGGCTAACTTTGGGGAGCTGTCATCTAAGCTTGCCTCGATCGATTTTAACAGTTTGCTTACCGCAAATGAGTTGGATGACGATGTGGCACTGTTTTATAACGTACTATACGAGGCCCTCGTTTCTTGCGTACCTTATGAGCCCCAAAAACTGCCCAGTTCTTCTCCACCTTGGTTTAATAATGAACTCAGGCATTTAAAAAATCAGAAGAATAGACTTTGGAAAACCTATTTAAAGAGAAAGGACTCTCCTAGTCGCAATTCATTTATCAATTGCTATAACAGGTTTCGTTCACTCTCTTTTACTCTGTATCGTGAACACCTTAGCAGCATGAGCGATAAAGTGTTTACTGATCCTAGGAACTTCTTTAAATTTGTCAACTCTAAGAAAAAAGTTGATAACTACCCTAATACTATGCAGCACACGAACTGGTCTAGTTCTGAGTCACTTGCGATTTGCAACATGTTTGCATCATTCTTTCATCAATCTTTTTCACCTTCTGACTTTCAGCCTAATGACAATAATTTTCGTCACATTACCCCTAACCGAGAGCCTCATTTTTTACCTCTCTCAATTACCATTGCTGATATCGTGAAACATATTGATGAACTCCCTTTCGACTACACTTCGGGCCCTGACGGTATTCCACCTGCTGTCCTGAAGTCCTGTGTGGAGGTTCTCCAGTCTCCACTGAAAATCCTGTTTCAGAAGTCCCTGGATAAAGGGTGCTTCCCTACGCTTTGGAAGAATTCGTTTATAATTCCTATTCATAAAAGTGGTAGCAAAAACGAAATATCGAATTATAGACCAATTGCGAAATTGTCTGTTATACCGAAGCTTTTCGAATCAATTATCTATTCTGCGATCGCTCCGATCTGCAAGAGGCTGGTCTCAACGACTCAACATGGTTTTCTTGCAGGTCGTTCCACTACCACCAATCTTCTTGAGTTCACTTCTCATGCTGTCGAGGGCTTCGTTTCTGGTTGTCAAACTGATTGCGTTTACACTGATTTTAGCAAGGCATTTGACAAGCTCTCCCATTCTATTATAATTCTCAAATTAAGAAGGCTTGGCTTTCCGCAAGCACTTCTGGTGTGGTTCCAGTCTTACTTAGCTGACCGGACCTACCAAGTTCTTTTTCGTGGATCCAAATCAGTACCCATTGAAGCATCATCCGGTGTCCCTCAAGGAAGTCATCTCGGCCCTCTTCTCTTCATTCTATCAATTGATGACATTGTTTCCTTGCTAAGACACTGTAGAATATTGATTTACGCTGATGACATCAAGTTATACCGTCACATTAAGAGTATTGAGGATTGCAAACTTTTGCAAGCTGATCTTGACACCTTTTACTCTTGGTGTACATATAACAACCTGGTTCTTAATATTAGTAAATGTGAAGTCATGACTTTTAGTAGGAGACGTGATCCTATAATTTTTAACTACACCTTTCTTAATGAAGGTGTCCCTCGTGTAAATTTTGTTAAAGATCTCGGGATTAGATTTGATAGTAAGCTGGATTTTTCCACTCACATCAACTATATCTCTTCTAGAGGTAGTTTAGTCCTGGGTTTTATAAAAAGGTGGTCCAAAGAATTTAACAACCCCTTGATTACTAAACACCTTTATATTTCTCTTGTCAGACCATTACTCGAATATGCGTCCCAGGTTTGGTCTCCTCACTACTCTGTGCATGTTAGAACTATTGAATCGGTCCAACGAAGGTTCGTTCGATTCGCACTGAATCATCTTCCTTGGGAAAACCCATTAGTTCTTCCATCTTATGAATCTCGGCTTAAGTTACTTAACTTAAGCTCTCTTCACAAGCGCCGTGAGGTGGCCGATGTTGTTTTTGTTCATCAGCTCCTTAATGGAAAGGTTGACTCAGGTTTTCTAGGTCGCCGTGCATCGTTTAGAGTGAGTCGTTACAATCTAAGAGGACCACCTCTCTTACAAATCAACTCTTCTAATACGAATTACGGCAACGGAAGTGTGCCTTCTGTGTTAGAAGGGAAACTCTATATATGTATATATATATGTGTATATATATATATGTATGTATGTGTATGCATATATAGATTTTCATGCTTAGCTGAAAAGTGCGCCTTCTGTGCTAGAAGGGTTAACTCTTGCTGAATTATAACTTTTTTGGTTGTATTGTTGATGATATTATTCAAGATGTGAGAGATTTGGAATTTCTCTCTAAGCAATTCTAATTGGAAAAAGACATTTTGAAATAGATGAGAGTTGAGAAAATTTTATGAAGAACTTTTAAGATTTAGGGAGAGTTCTAATTAGATATAGTATACAAATTTAAATTATTATTCGACTGTAGGAAGATTATATAAAATTTATCGAAAAGGGGAATTTAAGGGAAATAGGATTGTTTTAAATAAAATATAGGATATCTTAAGGTGGGTTAATTAGTTGAAACTGAAAGTTTGATTTTAGTAGGAAATTCATTGATTCTTATCACTAGCAAAAATTATGTTTAGTATTTTATTGAAATATATGTTTGTTCGTAGTTGTGTTTTAGGGCACTCCATGTTTTGACGTTTTCACCATATTTAAGGCCAATGAACCAAATGAACCGAATGAACGGATCTTTTGAATGGTTCTTTTTAGTGAGTGGAACCAAAATAACCAGTTCACTGAAAAGAGCCATTTTGCCCACCACTATTTGAGATACCATGAGCGTTTGTTAGGAATTATTCATAGCGTTGGTAATTGCTTCGAAATGACGTTCGACTGTGTGGAACTGATTCTGTATGGTGTCGTGATTCTTCTTGAAGACATTTAGAGAACTCTCTATAATTGTAGTTTGATTTCTCAGGAGTTCGCGAAGAAGTGTTTCGTTTTCATTTATACCTTCTTCAAGGTTTCTAGCGTATTCCTGGTCAAGAATTCCGAATAATTTATTTGCTATAGTTCCAACTATTTCTAATGGAGCTCTCTTACTTCGAGTCGTTGTCTTCTCATTTTGTTGATAGAGAACTTCGTTTTTATGTTCTGATTCCAGAATGTGGTGGTGTAGTTGTCTTATTGTGGCACTACATAACTGTTGAGATGTATCTTCCTTTATCGTCCCATTGCATAGTTCTGAGAGTCTTCTTACGGATTTTTTAAGGCCGCTGAAGTCCTTCCAATAAGTGGAGAGGTCGTAATAGACCAGTAGGTTCCATTCGCTTGTGTATAAATTCAGCTGTCCTACGTCATCGAAGTATATCCCTTCTTGGTTCTTGAATCTTGTTATGTTGTACGGCGACCGTGCATCCTCCCCACCGACTATGAGGAAGAATAACGCCAAAATCATCAAGTAAGCGATTTTGTTTGTGTTGAAAGTTCTTGCGGGAGCTGATGTAGACGTTCTTTGGTTGCGTTTGGGCTGCTTTTTGTAGTCTGGTGTTAGGGGCTCTTGGCTTGATCGTTTTCGTGTATCTTGCTTCCCTGTTCGTTTAGTTATCATATCATTGTTATGTGGTTCGTTGGTCTCGTTATCTTGCTCGATAGGTGATGTTGCGACTTCCACATCAACATTTGCTTCCTTCTTGCTATCGCTTACTGGAAGCAATGAGAGCTTGGTTATCGGCCTGCGCATTTTGCTATTTTTAGTCTGTAACGTCATGACTCGCGTTAATCCATCTGCACCTGGATGTATCTCTATCACTCGACCCAACGCCCAGCGGGATGGTGGGAGCTGTTTGTCTTTAATGAGAACGAGATTCCCTTCTGTTATAGAGGGATTTTCCTTGGTCCATTTGGGTCGGAACTGAAGACGTCCAATGTATTCAATGGACCATTTCCTCCAAAATTCTTGGTGCATTCGTTGGACACGATCCCACCTTGTCAGCAATCTTGGCCTGTCATCCAATTGATTTCGATCCGGAACAGTGAGTAATGGTGAACCAGTGAGAAAGTGACCTGGCGTGAGGGTATCTAAGCTTTCTGGATATTCAGTTAGTGGGCTTAGCGGACGTGAGTTTAAACATGCTTCAATTTGCGTCATCAACGTACACATCTCCTCATATGTCAGTCTCGCTTCTCCTACTACTCTTCGCATATGATGCTTGATTGATTTAACGCCAGCCTCCCATAAGCCTTTAAAATGTGGAGATGATGGTGGAATGAACAGGCAGCCATTGAGTTCCGGTTTCTTGTGAGGCTTGGTTGACATCGGATTTCTAGGACTGTTGTTTATGAAGGTCAGTGATTACCTTACTCGCCCCAACGAAGTTTGTGGCGTTATCACTGTAAAGGTGAGCTACTGGTCCTCTTCTGCCCGTGAAACGTCTGAAGGCGGCAATGAATGCAGCAGAAGTTAGTTCGGTGACTATCTCTATGTGTATCGCTTTTGTAGCGAGACAGATGAAGATTGCGATGTAGCCCTTGCGTGTTTTCTGACCTCTTGCCCTGTCCAATAATAAATCAAAGGGTCCAGCATAATCAACTCCAGAATGTGTGAATGGTGGACTGGTAATGACCCTGGCCTGTGGTAGCATGCCCATCATTTGTTGTGACATTTGTGATTTATAACGATGACAAATGACACATTTATGAATGTGTCCCTTTACTGCCTTGGGTCCATTGAGAATCCAAAATCTTTGTCTTACCAACTGGTGGGTTAATGAATTTGCTCCGTGAAGCGTATCCTTGTGTGCTTTATTGATTATGAGAGCAGTCAGCTCGCTCTGGCATGGTAATATTATTGGGTGTTTTCCATCGTATGATAACTGTGCGTTTTCTAGACGACCTCCAAACCTGAGGATTCCATCCTTATCGATGAATGGAGTAAGACTTAGTATTCGACTTTGCTTAGGAAGTTCTTTCTTCTTTAACAGTTTCGTTATATCATCCTTAAAATGAGATTCTTGGGTAACCTTTATCAGCAATAGTAGAGCAGCATCAATTTCTTTGATTGTTAATGGAGCGATAATTCTTAATGCTCTTTGAGTTTTCAAGTTTGTGACGAAGCGAGTACAGCATGCTATTATACGTTGAAGTTTACTTAGAGATGAGTGATTCTTCATTAGTGTCTCTAAGATATTTTCGCTGTCTGTAGTTATCGTGGCTACCGTTATATGTTTTTCTTCTAAGTCCGTTTGTGGCAGTTTCGTTGACGGGAATTCAATTTTCTGTTCCTTTAGCCAATGCGGTCCCTCCCACCAGATCTTGTAATCGTTCAGGAGGGCAGGATAAATCCCTCGAGATGCCACATCTGCAGGATTTTCTTGTGACTTCACATGAAACCATTTGCTGCTATCGGTCTGTGCTTGAATTTCAGCTACTCTGTTTCCTACGAATGTTTTCCATTTATGTGGGTCTTCCCGTATCCAAGCAAGAACAATTGTGGAGTCTGTCCATGCGAAGTATGGAATATTTTCGATTTCTAGGCTGTCTCTAACCTCCTTCAGTAGATTCGCTAGCAGTGTTGCACCGCAGAGTTCCAGTCGTGATAGTGAAAGCTTGGATTCGAGTGGGGCAACCTTCGTTTTGGCAGTGAGTAGATTTGATGAGACCGTTCCACCTTGTATGATTCGTATGTAGACGGCTGCACTATATGCTCTCTCAGATGCATCTGAGAAGCCATGTAGCTCACATACACCAATTCTTCCTATGTATCCGACCCATCTTGGAATTTCGATTCGTTGCAGAGCTGGTAATTCGTTCAGTATTCTGCTCCATATATGTACTATATGCTGTGGAAAAGCCTCGTCCTAGGAGGATTTCTGGATCCAAATATCTTGTAGCAGAAGTTTTATTTTGATGGTTACTGGAGAGATAAAGTCCGATTGGATCAAAGATTTTTGCAGCCTCGGGCAGTATATTGCGCTTTGTTACTGCACGCTCTGGGTGTATGGTGATTTGAATCCGGAATTTGTCTGTGGTTGGGTTCCAGTATAATCCCAACGCTTTAATTGTCTTTTCTTGATCGAAGTCGCGATCAGTTGCGGCTTCTCGTAAATCCCATGGTATGTGCTTCATCAAGTTTTTATTATTACTTGACCACTTTCTTAACTTAAAACCACCACCGTCAAGCAGTTTGATCAATTGATCGCTTGCAATGGCTGCTTCTTCTAGTGAGTTTCCTCCAGATACCACACCATCATCGTATGTATCATGTAGTATTATATGAGGTGCTCTAGGATATTTGCTTCCGTCATCCTTGGCCAGCTGCTGAAGAGTTCGAATTGCTAGATATGGCGCTGATGCGGTTCCGTAAGTGACGGTTGTTAACTTGTATTCACGAATTGGGTCTTTGGGCGATTCTCTCCACAGTATTCGTTGGTAGCCTTGATCTCGAACATCGATTGTGATCTGGCGGTACATCTTTTCGATATCTGCGGTGAATACGATTTTGTGTTTCCTCCATCTAAGCAAGATTGACAGTAATTTCTGTTGTATTTGTGGGCCGACCATCATGAGTTCGTTAAAGCTTTTCGTATTATTCCGTTTGGCTGAGGCATCAAATACAACTCTTAGTTTTGTCGTTGTGCTGTCTTGCTTTAGCACGGCGTGGTGTGGCAAGTAATATGTTCCCTGCAGAGTATCCCCAGTTGGTACCATGTGTCCTAGACGTAGGTATTCGTTCATGAAGTCCTTATACATGACCTCAAATATGTGGTTATTTTTAAATTTCCGTTCCATTTGGAATAGTCCCACGAGGGCTAGTTCTCTTGTACGGTGCAGGTTTTCAGCTTCGTCAGGATTTTCTCGAAATGGAATTCTGACTGTATATCGACCGTCAGAGTTTCGCTTATGTGTCGTTCTGAAGTGTGTTTCACAGGCAATCTCCTCGCTTGTCATGATTGGCTCGCGATGGAGTTCCTCCACCTCCCAAAATTTGCGAAGGTCCTTGTTGATATCTATTTCTGATATCATGCAGTGTAACCCGGTATTGCTTTTACTATGTATTTGTTTTAATTTCACCAGATAGAATCCAACCCAGTTTCGTCTTTTGTGCAATTGGAGACCCTTCGGATCCGAGTAGAACTTTCTTCGTCATGATCTTTCCTAGAACTCCAACTCCAAGGATTACATCGATTCGTCCTGGTGTGTCGAAATGAGGATCTGCTAGTCTTAAGTTCCGTGTATGTTCCCATACCGTCGGTGTTACTTTCTCTGAGTGTAAAACTCTAGTGAAGTGTATGATGTTTCTTCTTACACACTTTGCATAGTCTCCAGCTTTTGCATGTATTTGTCATATGCCCCTTGGCCAAGCAATTGGTACAAAGACTTGATTTTCGTACTGCATCATTTCTTTGTTGGACAGACATTTGCGCTAGTTTCTCACAGGAGTATATTTTATGATTTCCCTTGCAGATTGGACAAAGAGTTGGCATTGCGATGGAGCCATGATGTATTTTTAACTCTTTGCCCTTCCAGGGCGTAGCCTTTTGTTTGGTCGGGCCTTGCTTTAAGTCCTCGATAGGGTCGATCACTTCTAAGGTGTAAAACCGTCTTTCCAAGAACTCGATTAATTGGCTAACGTTCTCTACTTCTCTTGGATTTTTTAAAGACTGTTCATACAGATTGCGGCTTTCCCTGTCCAGCTTCTGTGTAAGTAGGAATACTATGAGTGGATCCCAATTCGATGTGTCAATCCCAAGGTTTCTGAGGACTTGCAGACACTCTGTTGTAGTGTCGTGGAGTTTTTTGAGGCCCTGCTGAGATTCTTTATTGAGAGCAGGTTGATTCAGAAGGAAGCGTAGTTGAGCGTTTACTAGGGCTCTTTCGTTTTGATATCGCTTGTTGAGGATCTTCCAGGCGGTATCAAAGTTTTCCTGCGTAATTTGTAGATGGTCCACTAGTTCACTGGTTCACCCGTCAGATTTGCTTTCAAGTAGAATAGTTTCTCAGTGTTGCTCAGATTCGTGTCGTTTCGAATTAACTCGGTGAATATATTTTTAAATGTTGGCCATTTTAAATAGTCACCATCAAATGTTGGGACATCTATCGGCTTTATTTTAATTTTGTTTCCTCCACCGTTGTTAATGAGTACTTGTGTTGGTGGACCGTCTGCTTGTTGATTCACTTTCGAATAAACTTTCCACCTTTTCGAAGTAGTTCTCTTTGAAGTACTAATGTTCTGGATTCTCGCCTTTTAGATGCTCCAGTTCATTGTGTTGATTCTCGAACTAAGCCCATGCCGATTGCAGTGAATGTAATCGAATTTCGACATAGTCCTTTGTCTTCCTACTTTTGGAATCCTTTCGAAAGTTGGTATTCAACCTTTGGATGTTCTTTGACGTAATATTCTGCAGGGTTAATATCTTTTCCATGGTTGCGCACTAAAGGTTTGTAGATCGATGTAGCTGAAATTAACGAGGATTTTCCTCAATTTTATTAGTTTACAGACACGATGTTCTAGCTAGAGGATGTGTTTTTTTTTGTTTGTTTTTGTATTTGTATTGCCTCAAGACACGATGTTCTAGAGGAATTTTTGTATATTCTAAAGACACTTGGTTCTTTAGAACACTTTTTTGCTCGGAGGACCAATGATGATAGCTCAGAGTAAAACGATCGTTGAGATGTGTTGAAGACCCCACAACTTCAACATTTTGGAGCGGTTTGACTTGATAAAAATAAAATAATAAAATAAAATTGAATGTATGGTTGGTTACTGACGTGTTTATTGTGACTGAGCGCTTAATGCTCGTATTTCTACATATTTATACAATTCTTTATTGCTTAATTAGCAATAACAAAGTTATTGCACCTGAATGCGTGAGTCAAGAGTTCATTCACCAATTTTTAATTTTCGTTGGTTATTGCTGACATTGCAGAGTGAATCAACCCGTTCAAGTGAATGAGCTTTTGATTCAGCATTTAAGTTATTAATTGTTTTTCATATAATAACAGAAATTAGGAATTGGCCTAAATCTTAATATTATGTGATGTTTTATATGTGCTGCGCACAATGGGTAAAAACCTTAATGGGAAAAAATTAGCAACAATTAGGCAAGGTAATAGACCTCGTGGCAGACCAGAAAAATACACTACTGTGTACATAAATGAAAACATGGAATATGTGAAAAAAGTGAATGAGTAGAACTTAGCGGAAAATTGGATAATTTTCCTACAAAACTTCGAAATTTTTGCTGGAGCGGTAGAGCTACATAAAAAAGAGGACCCGGTTCAGGTTGCGGTTTTTCTTAATTCAATTGGAGCAGCTGTCGTAGAAGTCTTCAATACCCTTAAACTATCGGAAACGGAGAAGCAAAATTACAAAGCTGTAATTAAAGGATTTGCAGACTATTGCATACCT
Organism: Thereva unica; assembly: GCA_949987705.1. Classification (NCBI taxonomy): domain Eukaryota; kingdom Metazoa; phylum Arthropoda; class Insecta; order Diptera; family Therevidae; genus Thereva; species Thereva unica. The sequence continues at coordinate 57,549,472 of OX465284.1, forward strand.
AAAGCAAATGAAGTGTAGGTACCAAAGTTTTTTATTCTGGAGTCGAAAACAAGAGGAAGATGAGGGCTTCGATGAATTTTTAAAGGATCTTAAAAAGTTGGTGCAACCATGCGGATATATTGAAATGGAAAGTCGAATGCTGCGTGATCGCATCGTGCTGGGAGTTAAAGACAAGAGACTTCAAACGAAATTATTGGAAACGGAAAACTTAACAGTGGAAAGAGCTATTGAAATAGCACGAGCCGACGAAGTACCCCGGATTCAGCAGTTAAATCTACAGAGGTCAGGAACCAATCATCTTCTCATAATATGCAGCAAGAAGTTTATACGTTAGAACAAAAAATAGTAGGATAGCTTATTAAGATAAGAAAAAATTAGGTAATTATTCAAAACAGAATAGAAATATCACAAAATTTAATTTCAGGCAAAATTTAAGTAACAACGATAGTAACAGCAAGATTATTGATTGCAAATCATGCGGAAAGAAACAAGTGTACGGTAACTGCCCGGGGCGTATAAAATGAAATGTGTTAAATGTGGGAAGCCGAATCACTTTGCCATTGTCTGCCAAACAAAAAGAATTTATTCTGTATCGCATGCAAGTAAGTCAGATTTACTTTATTCCACTAATTTTTATATTGATACAATTGAGCTTCCATTTGAAAATAATAAAGCGTGGTATGAAAATATACAAATCGAAGATAAAATTGTGCGTTTAAAATTGGGTTCGGGGTCTGAGGCAAACGTTCTACCTTTTAGTGTAGTTAGTATGATTAATACACACAACCAAATAGAAAATACGGGATCAAAATTAATTGTGTACGACGGCAACACGTTAGATGTACTAGGAGAAATTTATTTAGAATGTTCTACAAGAAATAGGAGGTGTGTGCAAAAATTGTTAATAGTTAATAAAGAGACAACCCCAATTTTAGGTTTACAGGGATGTTTAAAATTAAAATTAATTAAAAGATTATACAATTTAGAATTATCGAACAAAAGTGAGGTTATTGAAAAATGGAAAGAAAATTTTGAAGGAATAGGATGTTTTTTAAAGGAATTTAAAATTGAATTAAAAAGTGATTCCCTACCCGTAGTTAGGCCGCCGCGAAGGATTCCGCTAGCCTTATATTCTTCAACGGCGAATAGAAAGGAATTAGAAAAATTAGAAAAGAATGAAATTATTGAATAAGTTAATGAGCCGTGCGAATGGGTATCTAACCTAGTTATCGTAGAAAAGCCTAACAAGAATTTAAGGTTATGTTTAGACCCGCAAGAACTAAATAAATGTATCAAGTTAGAAAATCACCCCATTCCAACATTCGAGGAAATTATGCCTAAACTGATAAACAAAAGAGTCTTTAGCCTGTTAGACCTTAAAGATGGGTTTTTTCAAATTCAATAAGGTCGGGAATCAAGTCTCTTATGCAGCTTCAATACACCGTTTGGGTGTTATCGTTATCTCAGACTACCATTTGGCATAAAAATTGCCCCAGAAGTCTTCCAAAAGTGCAATGAAAGGAATTTTAGTGACATAAATGGTGTAATTACATATATAGACGATATATTAATCGCAGCTGAATCGGAAGACCAACATGATATGATTTTAGAAAAAGTTATAAAAGGGCAAAATCTTTGGGGATTAGATTTAATAAGGAGAAATTCCAATACAACGTGAGAAATTTAGTTTTCTTAGGACATATTATCTCAGAAAAAGGCATTGAGTTTGATAAGGGTAGATTAAAAGCGATAGAAGATATAGGAACCCCTCAATCAAAAAAGGATTTACAAAAATGAATAGGCATGATAAATTACATACAAAGCTGTATACCAAGTTTAGCTGAAATCTCTGCACCTTTACGTGAATTGATGAAAAAAAATGTACTTCCTATACACAATAAATGTCTTAATCATATTAAAGAAATGATCCTTAATGCTCCTATATTACTTCATTTTGATTCGCATGCGGCAATATTAATTCAAGCAGATAGTAGTAAAGATGGAGTTGGATGTTGTTTACTACAGGAAGGAAAGCCAATCGCGTTCGCGTCTAAAAGCTTAACAGAGTGCGAAAAGAGATATTCCCAAATAGAAAAGGAAATGTTGGCTATTTGCATTTCATGTTCCAAATTCCATAATTGGATTTATGGCAAACCAGTAATAATTGAAACCGATCATAAACCACTTCTTGGGATCATGAGTATAGATATGAATAAGATAGCATCAGCAAGACTTCAGAGAATGAAATTGAAACTTTTCAACTACGAAATCACGCTGAAATACATACCAGGTAATAAAATGTACATAGCAGATTTATTGTCCCGTTATTATACGATGGACAGAGACACTGAAACAATTAAACCCAGTCAGCCAGAAATGTATTAAAAATGCATTTATAATGTCTTTCATATAATATGTAATACTTTTGTAAGATATTACAAAACGTATTATTTTCGCATTAAATTTATATGGGAGAGGACCCCTTTCGCGTCTTACACGTAATATAAAAGTAATGCATTATTTTGGCATTACAAGAGAATGTATTTCATGTGAGACATTATTAATGCATTTATTTGGTATTACAAGAAATGTATTTCATCTAAGGTCTAAATAATGTGTTACATTTCGTATTACATTTTGAAAAGTATTACGCCTGGCTGGCTGGGAAGGGTTAACAGAAGTAGTACACTCGATCAATGTCAGTGACCAAAAATTGGCACAATTCAAAGAAGAAACAGATAAAGATCCGATACTAGCGAAGTTAAAGATATTAATTAAAGAGGGTTGGCCGTTAACAAAACATAAGTTTAGTGAGGAGTTAAAACCGTACTGGAAATTATGAAATGACCTACAGGTTGAAGATGATTTAATATTTTTTAATGAGAATATTTTCGTTCCAAAAACATTAGGGAAATCAATTTTAGAACTTTTACATTAAGGACATTTAGGAATTGAGAAGACCAAAAGCCGCACAAGGGAAATACTTTATTGGCCTGGATCCCTCAGACGGATATTCAGGACGTCATTAATGGTCTTCCAAACAGGCTTCAAGAAGTCATTAGAGCCCGAAGTGGTAACACCCGTTATTAAATTTGAAGTAAATGACATAAATTTCCCTGTTTTTTTTAAATATTCGGTCAACAAGAGACTCGAAAAAGTCGATTTGGTTGAATAAAATGTTAATAAATAATGTTTTTGCTACATTTTCATTTGTTTTTGTTTATCAAGGATTGCTTTCACATACCATCCATCAAAATTACGTAAAATTAGACGGTTTGTAAACAAACCACAAGAATTACAGGGGGGGCGGTTAATTGTGCCTGTTAGTGTATATACGAGTATATACTTATATATGGGTAATTCTTTTACAAACCGAACACTTTCTGACCGACCCCTCTTTGATTTGTCTGAAACTTTTTTTAGGGGTTCTATATCGAAAAATAAGATATACGTGTCCGAGGATTTTCCAATTTTTTATTTTTATTTTTTTTTTACGGGGGGTGGAAAATTCGTGATTTTCGTGATTTTTGGATTGAAGACCTATTTTCAAAAATTCATAACTCCGGTTCTATTTGAGCTAGAAAAAACATTTTTTTTTAAATTAAAGGTAAAAGAGGGAACTTTAAGAAAAAAAATATTTCAAGAAAATTTATGACAATTTTTCCATTGTTATTAGCAATTTAAATGTTAAAATCGATATTTAACAATGTTCCCCACCTCGTAGCACTTTTTAAATATAACCATTGTATTCTACGTTAAATTTTACATTGAAAATGCTTTTTTAATAAATGGAGAAAAGATGGTTTCTATTGGAGAAAACCCAAATAAACAATCGCGACATGTTTGTTAATACAAGATGTGCAGTCAGAATACAAGGAGAATTGACGGAATCCTTCCCAGTCAAGCAAGGCTTAAAGCAGGGCGATGGGCTGGCACCCATGCTATTTAATCTCTGCCTAGAAGGAGTAATTCGCAAGGTTAACATTGATGCGAACGCAACCCTGCTTAACAAATCCAAACAGTTGGCAGGATATGCCGACGATATAAACTGCCTTGCAAGATCACTGTCATATCTTAGAGAAACATTTACAGAATTAGAATTAGAGTACAGTAGCTACGTATGGATGTGAAGCTTGGAGTATCTCCCAGAAATCCGCAGACAAGCTGGATATATTTGAGAGGAAGGTTCTCCGAAGGATATACGGCCCAATCAATGAAGACAGTGCATGGAGAATACGCTACAATCACGAATTGTACGACTTATACAAAGAATGTAAACTTTCGACCCATGCCAAACTACTACGTTTACGTTGGGCTGGCAAAGAATGGATGACTCAAGGATACCAAAAAAGCCCTGCATCTACTACCAGATGGCAAAAGACCAGTTGGCAAACCACGGTTAAGGTGGGAAGATAATGTTATGGTCGATGCAGCAAAACTGCTCAACACAAGAAACTGGAGACAAGCTGCGGAGCAGAGAGACGTCTGGAGGAAGAAGCTGATGGAGGCCAAGGCTCGAATTGGGCTGTAGAGCCATCGAAGAAGAAGAAGAAGAAGTGACAACATTCTATCCGTCTCAACCTATAGAGTTATGGAGCAAATACACGGAGGACATGTCTGAAGATATATTCTATGGTGTACAAAATATTTTGCACAATTTGTAAATAACAATGTGTGATGAAATATACGACAAAGGACTGATTTTCATTGAGGATATGTGCATTACGATAGCAAATAAACTATTAATTCAGGTTGGCATAGATGTGCGAATCGACCCATGCACGATGTGTTCGATCAAAAACTGAACCAAGAGCATCATCATCGATCGAAATGCGCTGCAAAAAGCGATCCAATCTACTGTACCATTGCTGATCAACAAAGAAATGCTTACGAAACATTGAATTGGACGTGAACAACCGCACTGGTCGGATCTCTTTCCTGGATGGGTGGAACAGGAAAAACATTCGGTATTTCGCTGATTCGGACCATAATTCAATCGCGAGCTGACGTTGCACTACCTTTCGCATCATCCAGAGTAGCAGGGACGATATTAGACGGAGGACGTACTGCACATTCCGCACTCAAATTGCCATTGAATTTGAACACAACGGAAACAACAAGGTGCAACAGCCCCTGGAACAGTGCTATAGGAAAATTGTTGATTGAATGCAAACTGATTATTTGGACAAATGTACAATAGCGCACAAGAAATCAATTGAAGCCCTAAAGTTCTCACTGCCAAGCTTCAATCGTATGTTAAATTTGCGACCTTCGAGGTCCGTTTGAACTCACTCGAGACTCGCCTAATAGCCCGCATTGATGAGGTATGTAATGCTTTAAATATTCAAATCGCAGAACTGAGAGACGACGTGGAAACAGTTCAACATGACATCGCCGTAGTTTCGAACAAATTAGAGGATCTACGCCGGCAGTTACGACTCCAGGACCTGGGCCGGCGTAATAAAATCGACGAACTGCGGGAAATCTTACATGGGTCCAACATTCACATCTTACTGGTCTCTGAGGCCTCATTACGCGATCATGTTCCTTCAATATCCATTTCACTGGAGTCCCTGTCTATGTTAAGAACGGTCTCCGGTCTTTCAAGATAAAACAATCCATATCCAATGCCCTGGAATTCCTTAACGTTGAAATTATGTGCGGTGTTAGGAAATGCCTCGCGGCTGTGATTTACTGTTCAAAAAAAGTTGTTAAAATTTTCAAGTGAAATATATAATACACCTAATCCTTCATGAAGCCTTATTCACTAATAAATAACATAATTTTCTTACAAATATATTTACTGCTGATAATATAATAGAAAAAAATAGTATGAGGCGGCAAAAATGTGGCTTCTAGGTATTGCAACCAGCACGCAAACATGTCGGTTGGTTTTTCTCCAATAGAAACCATCTTTTCTCCATTTTTTAAAAAAGCATTTTCAATGTAAAATTTAACGTAGAATACAATGGTTATATTTAAAAAGTGCTACGAGGTGGGGAACATTGTTAAATATCGATTTTAACATTTAAATTGCTAATAACAATGGAAAAATTGTCATAAATTTTCTTGAAATATTTTTTTCCTTAAAGTTCCCTCTTTTACCTTTAATTTAAAAAAAAACTGTTTTTTCTAGCTCAAATAGAACCGGAGTTATGAATTTTTGAAAATAGGTCTTCAATCCAAAAATCACGAAAATCTCGAATTTTCCACCCCCCGTAAAAAAAATTAAAATAAAAAATGGGAAAATCCTCGGACACGTATATCTTATTTTTCTATATAGAACCCGTAAAAAAAGTTTCAGACAAATCGAAGAGGGGTCGGTCAGAAAGTGTTCGGTTTGTAAAAGAATTACCCATATATATATATATATATATATATATATATATATATATATATATATATATATATATATATATATATATGTATATATATATATATATATATATATATATATACAGGGTGTTCCAGACCACCCGTCCAGGCTGATTATTCTGAAGAGTTCCAAATAAAAGCCTGAACAAAAAAACACGTATTCAATATTTTTTGAAACTCTATCCAACCATACCAAAAACACCCCCCACCCCCTACCCTTTGTTAGGGGTAGGGGGTGCAACTTTTAAAAATCAAATGGTAACCCTTAATTTTTTTTGCAGATTTGGATTTGTCGGAAAAAAAGACAAACATTTTGTCTGAGACATTTTTTTCGATTTGCGTTAGATGGCGCTGCAATCGACCAAAAACCGTTCCTAATTTTCATAAGTAAAAATACATTTCTATTTTATTTTAATTTTTTTTTTAAACTTACTACAGAAAAAATTTATTTCTGTTTTGGTTTTTCTATTTTATTATGATTTTGAAGTTTTTTCTGTAGTAAATTTAAAAAAAAATTAAAATAACAAAATAGAAATTCCTTTTTACTTATGTAAATTAGGAACGGTTTTTGGTCGATTGCAGCGCCATCTAACGCAAATCGAAAAAAATGTCTCAGACAAAATGTTTGTCTTTTTTTCCGACAAATCCAAATCTGCAAAAAAAATTAAGGGTTACCATTTGATTTTTGAAAGTTGCACCCCCTACCCCTAACAAAGGGTAGGGGGTGGGGGGTGTTTTTGGTATGGTTGGATAGAGTTTCAAAAAATATTGAATACGTGTTTTTTTGTTCAGACTTTTTTCTGAAACTCTTCAGAATAATCAACCTAGACGGGTGGTCTGGAACACCCTGTATATATATATATATATATATATATATATATATATATATATTTTTCCTGGGGGTGAAAAAGCATACGCTACCGCCATGACTCATGTGCCCTTTACTGGCCGATCCCGCATGACGGTTATGTTTCACGCAAATCCACACATACACACATATGGACACATAAGTGCACATTCGCATATATGGGTCTATGAACGTCAGAACTAAAAAAAACCCTCCGACGTGATCCACCCCCGCGGGACTGGCTAATAAGCATTACATCGCGGGGGTCGTTCAGCTTCATTCAGCTGCTTCTGCTCGCAGCATTTCTGTGCCTTTCTCTATTTCTTACGGCTTCTTCTTGCCTTAGCTTTCTATGAATGGTCCTTGGGGTTACTTCCACGTCCTTCCACATTTCCTCAGACCTCATCATATGGTCTAGGATGTTTTCGGGCGATGGTGGCTCCTCGACCCTTTCTTCTAGTTTCGCCCTTTCCTCGGCGAATCTCGAGCAGGTAAAGAAGACGTGTTCTGCGTCTTCCTCCGTCGCTGGGCATACCGGACACAAGGGTGAATCATCGTGCCCGAAGCGGTGGAGGTATTTCCTATACCCCCCATGTCCGCTCAGGAACTGCGTGAGGTCGTAACTTACTTTCCCACGCACCCTTAACAGACTCGTCCCACTTCGCCTGCCATTCCCTTAAGGACTCGCAGCGCGCAATCTGCCGCCGCACCCTTCTTGGCTCCCCTCTACCATATTCTGGATCATAGAGACGCATGCCCTCCCTTGCCAGAATATCTACAGGAATCATCCCCGCTATCACGCACGCCGCATCGTCGGACGTGGTCCTGTACGCGCAGCAAGCGCGTAGTGCACTTAACCTATATACGGCCCTCCATTTCCTACAATTTGCAGTCCTGTTTAACGCTGCTGCCCACACTGGCGCTGCGTATAACAGGACTGAGCTGACCACCCTCCCCAAGAGGCGGCGGCGACTCGGTCTAGGGCCCCCAACATTGGGCAGCATTCTTGCGAGTGCTGCACAAAACGCATAAGCTTTGTCTGCCGTGCCCTCCAAGTGCACTTTGAAGTTTAGCCTCCGATCGATCATCACTCCCAGGTACCTTAGTGCGGGCTGTGAGTGGATGATCTGTTCCCCTACTTTTATCCTCACGGATACTAGCTTTCGTCGCTTTCTGATCAGCACTACTTCCGTTTTGTGCTCGGCAAGCTTCAACCCCGCTCGTTCTAACCACGCTTTTATTTCCCAGATCGCTTCGTTTGCGTACAGTTCGATGTCACCTGGATGTTTTCCTACGACAACTACCCCGATGTCATCTGCAAACCCGATCGCCACTGCTTCCTTTGGAAGACGAAGCCCCAACACATCATTGTACATTGCGATCCATAGGAGAGGGCCCAGGACGGAACCTTGCGGGACACCGCATGTTGTCCCGAACACTTTAGGACCATAATCCGAATCGCAATGAAGCGACCTACCCTGAAGGTAGTCTACCACCACTCGCACTAGGTAATTTGGTGTGCCTAGCTTTATCAACGCCTCAACTATTTTGCTCCACCTCGCCGAGTTGAAAGCATTTTTTACGTCGAGGGTTATCAGTGCGCAGCAGTGATTTTTCTCTATGGCGGCTCTTGCTATGCCCACCACCATATTGACTGCATCGGTCGTCGACCTTGCCTTTCTGAAGCCGAATTGCTTGTCCGACAGGCCACCTACCCTTTCGACGCTAGGGAGAATCCTGTTACAGATCTTCTTCTTCTTCTTCTTCTTCTTCTTTAACGGCTCTACAACCTGTTACAGATCACCCGCTCAAAAGTTTGCCTATACAACTAAGGAGGCATGTCGGTCTGTAGGACGATGGGTCCCCTAGAGGTTTGTTCGGCTTCGGTAGGAGCACGAGTTTCTGCTATTTCCATCGCTCCGGGAAGATCCCCTCTCTCAGGCACGCTGTGAAGACTTCAGCGAACCTGTCTGGCGCTATTGAAGCTGCTAGCTTCGCCGCTTTATTTGGTATGCCATCCATGCCAGGGGCCTTATTGATGGCTACCTTTTTTGCAGCCTCCAGAATCTCATCTGCGGTCACCGCAGGTATCTCTTCTGGGTCCACCTGGAGGGTGGGTACATCGACCGTGCGTACGTTCTGTGGAAACAGGACATACACAATACTCTGGAGCAGCGCGGGGCAGATGATCGGCGGAGAGCGTTTGCCCTTGACCGCTGGCATAACCATTTTATAGGCTCCACCCCAGGGGTCCGAGTCTGCTTCTCTGCACAACCTTTTGAAGTGCTCGGATTTACTTTTAGCGATAGCCTTGTTCAGCATTTTTCTTGCTTCCTTATACCTCTGAAGGAGTTCATCGAAATCCGTACGGTTCCGGCTTTTCTGAGTTCTCCTTCTCGCTTTCAGACAGATCCTTCGGCATTCATCGATCTCTGCGTTCCACCAAGAGTTTGGGGAAAGTCTACGATTGCCGGTGCGCCGTGGCATGGATGCGTCACATGCCCGTTTCACTGACTCTTCTATTTCCTCTGCCCCTTCCCTGGCACCTCCTGCCGACCTCACATCATGCAGGAATACTTCCTCGAACACCTCTGCGTCGAGTTTCTTAACGGCCCATCCTCTAGCCGTTTCGTACCTAGGATTCCTCTTTTCTATCCGCTGACCCACCTCAAGATGATGGCTTGGTGGTCGCTGTGCGTGTACAGATCGCTCACCCGCCACTGTAGGTCTTTCACCACTGAATCGCTCACATAAGTGATGTCGATTAAAGATGTTCCCCCACCCCTTTGGAAGGTGTTTTCGCCTCCAGAGTTGACTAATGGGCCGTCCACACTATGTGGACTTGAATCCCACGCGCTTTTCGCTATACGGCCTCAGCCAAAAGCGCGCATGAGCTTTAAATCGTGAGCAAATTGAGAAAACAAATTAATTTTCATATGAAAGGCCGTACGCGTTTCTGAAAAGCCCGTATTGTGTGGACGTAAAATGTACCTTTTTAAGCACAGCCTTTTGTCCGTGCCGTTTGGTCGTGCTGCCTTGGCCATTAAAAATATCACAAAAAAAGCCATTAAACTCTATATGAAAAAAAGAGGCAAAAGCGCGTATGACCTAAGACCGCGTAGTGTGGACGCACCATAACACTACCTTAAGTCGCGAGAATACTTCTAGAAGTATGCGCCCTCTTGCATTCGTTTGTCGACTGCCCCATTCGACAGCCCAAGCATTGAAATCACTCGCTAGTATTGCCGGGTGATGGCGGCTCGCGTCGGCGGCTAACCTTTCCAGCATCGACTCGTAATCGTCTAGTGTCAGGCTTGGCGCCGCATAGCAGCTGTAGACGTGTATTCCGCTTACTTTTGCCCGCGTGAAGCTATTCTCTGGGCTTCTCATGGTATCTTCCATGGCTCGGCTCCCACACGTCCATATCGCTGACGTGCCGCTGCTATCGTTTATCCAGACGCCGCTGTGCAGATTTCTATACTGCTCGCAGACGATTGCGACGTCGATTTTATCCTCGAAAACTGTCTGTGCCAGCAGATCTTGTGCCGCTTGACAGTAGTTCAAGTTAATCTGTATGAACCTTATCTTCGAATTCGACTTCTTTGGACCGCTGTCCTGTACAGTGGGCACCTATTACTCCCCGTAGCGTGAGCATCGTGCTCGCCCTTCCCCTTATCTCCTTTACATAGGAGGCATTCTTCTCCTTTACATAGGAGGCTCTTTCATGTCCTGAGCGCTGGTGCATTTCTTAGCGATATGACCTATCCCAAAACATTTGAAGCACTTAATTGGTGCTATTGTCTCCCGTATCCGGCAAACAACCCAGCCGATGCGAACCTTCCCCACCTCAAGTGCTTTTTTTGCGCTAGCGACCGGAAGGCTTATTATGGCCGCCGTACCACCATATGCCTTCCTTACTCTAACATCCTCTTCCTGCACCTCCGCCAGTTTCAGCTGCTCCCGCAGCGCATTGCAGACCTCTAACTTCGTGGTAATCTCGTCCAGATCCCTGCACTCGATTAACACGCGGTTGGTACCTGCCCTAACCTCTGCCGCCTCCCCGATTGACGTCTTGATCTTTTGCTTTAGATCCTCCGTCTTTCCCTCGCCAGCTGCCAGTTCCATTAGAAGATCGCCCTTTTGGGTTCTTCTAATGCGCATGACCCTATTCCCCAACTCCGTAAGGGAAGCATCCGTCCTGACTTTTCGTAGGATGTCCGCATACGACGTCCCACTAGTCGCTGTTATAATCAGCGCGTCAGGCCTTTCTTTTTCTTTCTTTTCTTGCTTTCTTCTTCTCCACTTTAGTCCAAGCGGAGCTCTTCTTTTCTTTCTTTACGGAGGACTCTTCTTCCATGGGGGTGCCCACGGTTATCTTAACGGCCTCTCTCTCTTCTTGGGGTTTTCTTTCTTTATTTCCCCCTTTGTTTCTTTTTGGGGCGCTGTGGGTGGTTTGTACTTCCTCGTTGCTATCCCGTTGGCGTTTACGGGATTCCCCAGTTTTATCGGCAGGGTGCGGGTCTTTAGATTCCCCAACCTTCCTTTTTACCGCGCTTTTTACTTTAGGAGCTTCTGGAGTTGTTTGTGTCGCCCTCTCCATTTCCTCCTTAATCATCTTTATGGCCTCCTCTTTGCCTCTAAATAATCCGCTCTGAGGTCCTTTATGTGTCCGTGGATCACATTGGATACATTGCTTCTAGAAGCAATGAAGTCCGAGAGGGTCTTTATCGTTGCACCCAACTTTGCTAGGCACCTTGGCAAGGCCTGCTCTTTTTCGTTAGCGGCTGCGCTAGTAGTAGCGTGGCCGCTATTTTCCCTCTTTTTCTCCTCTTCAAAACTTACCTTCAAAACTTCGCTCGGCTTACCAATCGAACTGGTACTGCTTGACCGCACCTTTTCCTTGGTACGGTCCTCCGCGGGTCTGGTGGGTGGTGACCTCACCACCTTCGCGGATCTCCCGAACGTCGCTATCCTATCCTGCTCCTTTGGCGCGATGAGCTTGCCACTGGCGACTGACCCCTGGCACTTACTGTTGCCAGTTTCCAGCCGTACGCCGGAGACCGCGGCCTCCTCCGACGCGACGTTGGGGCATATATCCCTACCCCGACTTTTTTCTCTTTTGTTTTGCTCATTATTTTTAATTTTTTCGGGTGTTCTTTCAAGTCTACCCACCCGAGGAAAGACTGAAGAGGACGACTGTCTGCTACGTCTTTGAAACGCATTGCCCGGAGTGAACCAGCGTGATGGACAGGTCACGCATACTAGGAGGTCCCCGTCGCTCACCCCATATATATATATATATATATATATATACTAGCTGGGACCCGGTGCGCCTACGCTGCACCCATAAGTCAATAGTAAACAATAAAAACCATCCATTGACTTAATATTTTTCGAGATATGAATTTTACACAGATAAAATGCTTCAAAGAACATGGGTCTTGCGTCGGCCGCCATGAATCGGTGTACTGAGTCTACTACATTGCTTATTGTATTCTACTTATCATACCCTTTCATTTGATACCCATGTTGAGGGGATTGTGAAGAAAGTGGTAATCCGGCCTCTTGAGACGGCCGCCATGGATCTAAAGATATATTTTGTATACTACATTGCTTATTGTATTCTACTTATCATACCCTTTCATTTGATACCCATGTCGAGGTGGTTGTGAAGAAAGTGGTAATCCGGCCTCCAGAGACGGCCGCCATGGATCTAAAGATATATTTTGTATACTACATTGCTTATTGTATTCTCCTTAACATACCCTTTCATTTGGTACCCATGTTGAGGTGGTTGTGAAGAAAGTGGTAGTCCGGCCTCCTGAGACGGCCGCCGTGGATCTAAAGATATATTTTGTATACTACATTGCTTATTGTATTCTACTTATCATACCCTTTCATTTGATACCCATGTCGAGGTGGTTGTGAAGAAAGTGGTACCCCGCCCTCTTGAGACGGCCGCCATGGATCTAAAGATATATTTTGTATACTACATTGCTTATTGTATTCTCCTTAACATACCCTTTCATTTGATACCCATGTTGAGGTGGTTGTGAAGAAAGTGGTAATCCGGCCTCTTGAGACGGCCGTTATGGATCTAAAGATATATTTTGTATACTACATTGCTTATTGTATTCTACTTATCATACCCTTTCATTTGATACCCATGTCGAGGTGGTTGTGAAGAAAGTGGTACCCCGCCCTCTTGAGACGGCCGCCATGGATCTAAAGATATATTTTGTATACTACATTGCTTATTATATTCTACTTAACATACCCTTTCATTTGATACCCATGTTGAGGTGGTTGTGAAGAAAGTGGTAATCCGGCCTCTTGAGACGCCGCCATGGATCTAAAGATATATTTTGTATACTACATTGCTTATTGTATTCTACTTATCATACCCTTTCATTTGATACCCATGTCGAGGTGGTTGTGAAGAAAGTGGTACACCGCCCTCTTGAGACGGCCGCCATGGATCATTTTAGTTTCAATAGCGTCATGGCCTACCTATTGTTTGACAGCTGCGTAAATTTGAAATTTTCATTAAATGTAATGATACAATTTAATGACAATTTTACATTTGTCAAACAATAGGTAGGCCATGAAGCTATTGAATCTAAAATGAAGTGAAAATACCTAAAATTACCATTATTGTTTGGATTTTGCAGCTGTTTTTTTGGTTAAAGGTATAAAAAATAGCCTACGACCTATTCTCAGACCTACCAAATATACACAAAAAATTTCATGCAAATTGGTCAACCCGTTTCGGAGGAGTACGGTAACAAACACTGTGACACGAGATTTTTATAGATATAGATATATATATATATATATATATATATATATATATATATATATGTGACTATTAGAATCAAAAGGGGCACATTGTCATACTAATTGATTTTGAGATATAGAGCGAAATGTGATATAATGTTATCCCATTTTGGAACAAAACCAATTATTTACAACTAAATTTCATAAGGAAAAAAGCATTTTTCGTAAATGGTTTTCCATGTGAAAATAGATATTTAGTACAAGAAACAAATGACATAGTTAACTCAAAAATTTTCCAAAATGACAATGTGTCCCTTTTGATTCTAATAGTCACATATATATATATATATATATATATATATATATATATATATATATATATATATATATATATATATACGAGGTGTGGCTATTAAATAACGAGACTGACGCTGCTACAGAAGAAGTGCACATGCGCCAAACGCCAGTAATCAACAGCTGTTATCGTGAAGCCTTCTCTTTCGAATGTAGTGCCTCTCGCTTCTGTAAACAAATCAGTACAGCCGTAGCCTTCGTTCCCATTAGAGTTGTTTTTTTGTTTCGCCGGAAAAATGTTAAGTGTAACAGTAGAGCAACGCATTGTCGCAACACATTCCGCATTGTCTGTTAAGAGGTTTCTAGCCAAATTCAGCATCTCAGTGTTAGACCATCCGCCTTATTCGCCGGATCTTGCGCCGTGCGACTTCTATCTGTTTCCTAAGGTGAAATCTGCATTAAAAGGAACAAGATTTGAGTCTGTTGAAGCTGTGAAAGAGAAAGCGGCACGGGTCCTGAAGGAGCTGACAGAAAAAGACTTCCGGCACTGTTTCGAACAATGGAAGATTCGCATGGAGCGTTGTAGGGATAGAGGAGGGGTGTATATTGTAGGTGATAACAAGTAAAAATGTATGAAATAAAAATAAAATGTTTTACAGCGTCAGTCTCGTTATTTAATAGCCACACCTCGTATATATATATATATAGATACTAGCAAAAACCCGCGTGCGTTGCAACGCCTTTCAATAAAATAAGATTATGGGGCCACAGTCTGCGATAGGAAAAAGCTATAGTGAAAAAAGAACAAATCTGGGAAAATTGATTTTGGGAGATGACCGCCATGGACTAAATGATATATTGAGTATACTATATTGCCTATGGTGTTCTATTTATCACACTCTTTCATTTGATACCCATGTCGAAGGGGGTGAAGAAAATATTAATCCGCCCTCTCGAGATGGCCGCTATGGACCAAACGATATATTGAGTATACTATATTGCATATGGTGTTCTACTTATCATACTCTCTCATTTGATACCCATCTCGAAGGGGTTGTGAAGAAAGTGGTAATCCGCCCTCTTGAGATGACCGCCATGTACCAAACGATATATTGAGTATACTATATTGTTTATATTGTTCTACTTATCATACTCCTTCATTTGATACCCATCTAGGAGGGGTTGTGAAGAAAATGGTAAACCGCCCTTTTGAGATGGCCGCCATGGACCAAATTATAAATTGAGTATACTATATTGCTTATGGTGTTCTACTTTTCATAGCCTTTCATTTGATACCCATGTCTCGGGTGTTGTGAATAAAATGGTAACCCGCCCTCTTGAGATGGCCGCCATGAATCTAAAGACATAGTCTATGCCATTCTTCTTATAATGCCCTTTCATTTGATACCAATGTCGAGGTTGTAGTGAAGAAAATGAGTATACTATACTGCTTATGGTGTTCTACTTATCATACCCTTTCATTTGAAATCCATGTTGAGGGATGTGAAGATAATGGTAATCCAACCTCTAGAGATGGCCGCTATGGACCAAAACGATATATTGAGTATACTATATTGCTTATGTGTTTTACTTATCATACTCTCTCATTTGATACCCATCTCGAAGTGGTTGTGAAGAATATGGTAATCAGCCCGCTTGAGATGATCGCCATGGACCAAACGATATATATTGAGTATACTATATTGTCTATGGTGTTCTACTTATCATACTCTTTCATTTGATATCCATGTCGAAGGTGTTGTGAAGAAAATGGTAATCCGCATTCTTGAGGTGATACCCATGTCGAGGTGGTTGTGAAGAAAGTGGTACCCCGCCCTCTTGAGACGGCCGCCATGGATCTAAAGATATATTTTGTATGCTACATTGCTTATTGTATTCTCCTTAACATACCCTTTCATTTGATACCCATGTTGAGGTGGTTGTGAAGAAAGTGGTAATCCGGCCTCTTGAGACGGCCGCCATGGATCTAAAGATATATTTTGTATACTACATTGCTTATTGTATTCTACTTATCATACCCTTTCATTTGATACCCATGTCGAGGTGGTTGTGAAGAAAGTGGTACCCCGCCCTCTTGAGACGGCCGCCATGGATCTAAAGATATATTTTGTATACTACATTGCTTATTATATTCTACTTAACATACCCTTTCATTTGATACCCATGTTGAGGTGGCTGTGAAGAAAGTGGTAATCCGGCCTCTTGAGACGGCCGCCATGGATCTAAAGATATATTTTGTATACTACATTGCTTATTGTATTCTACTTATCATACCCTTTCATTTGATACCCATGTCGAGGTGGTTGTGAAGAAAGTGGTACCCCGCCCTCTTGAGACGGCGGCCATGGATCTAAAGATATATTTTGTATACTACATTGCTTATTGTATTCTACTTATCATACCCTTTCATTTGATACCCATGTCGAGGTGGTTGTGAAGAAAGTGGTACACCGCCCTCTTGAGACGGCCGCCATGGATCATTTTAGTTTCAATAGCGTCATGGCCTACCTATTGTTTAACAGCTGCGTAAATTTGAAATTTTCATTAAATGTAATGATTCAATTTAATGACAATTTTACATTTTTCAAACAATAGGTAGGCCATGAAGCTATTGAAACTAAAATGAAGTGAAAATTCCTAAAATTACCATTTTTTTGTTTTTTCAGGCAATTTTTAAAATTTTTCTCTCCGTAAGAACCATCCTCGTACTTCAACGAATATTCGAAAAAAAAAAAATTAGTCCAATAGGTCCAGCCGTTCTCGAGTTTTGCGCTTAGCAACACATTTAGCGATTCATTTTTATATTATAGATATATACCTATAAAAAAGAAGTGTATGATAATAAATTTAAATGAATTATAGCATAGTATAAGCAAGTTGATTACTTTATACTAAATACTTACCTTAATTACTTTAGTATGTATTGTTTGCAAAAAAAATATCTGGGAGGTATAATAGCGAGTACCGCTATCCCAGTAAGGCTAGAGTTATACATGAGATGCTAGGAACTAGGAATTAAGTCAGTCGATGTCAGAGATGAATAGAATAAACACGACTCGATAAATGTAGAGTGCACTTTTATTATTATATTACAGTACCTGCATTATATCGCACGAACTATAAAAGATATCGACTTAGTTGAGATGCCGTTCGAAGAGTATTGACGAAAATATGATCTCAAAAGGTTTTCATAAAATTCGGTCGAACCGTTTTCTTTGTTTAAACGACGTTCGTGAATACCGCGCGAACCAAAAACTATATAGACTTCTTTGAGGTGCCGGGAGAAGAATATTAACGAAAAAAAGCAAGAATATTAACGAAAGTTTAAATGGAAATGGTGTCAGAAAGACATTAAATAGATAAGTTTCGCTAATATCTAATAAACTCGATGGAATGAGATCCGTTCTAAACGAAATGATCTTTTTTAGTTTCTACACAGCGATCGCCTTCCAACAAAACATCACTTGTCAAAATCCGACAACCTTCAAAAATCGTGCAAAAATTTCGTTACCTTTTACAAACCACGAATTTTTCAAACGTTGGATCAGCACTTTTTGACGGGGAATTGTTTTCTATACGTGATACAGTTTCAGGTAATTGCGATTCATCCCGGGATTTCCAGTAGTTACCGCAAAATTTGTTTTTTTTTTTGGTCAAGTGTGACAAGTATTTTACATTGATTAGTTTTGCTAATATCTTCGGAAAGCTACGGAATTACCAAATGAAATCATTTGCTTCCCAGTGTATCAACGACGTCGGCGCTTGTACATGCTCAATACGACTTCGATCACCCGCTTTAGTGTAGCGAACTAAATACGGAGGATATGCTTGTTTGCTAACGTTCAGGAAAAACATATTCTCTAGAAAATCTTGTGGATTTGCAACTATTACAGTTATTTTAACTAGCTTCTTTCAAGATTGCTTTGTCACCAGTTCTGATACTAGTCAATTTCCCATTAGTGCTAAACGTATAACTATTTTGTAAGAAGTCAGTTTATTCCATCTTCGTAATATCGACGCCAGAATTTTTAAAATTATTATTTTATAGCTTTATAGTTTTCTGGTGTCAATATAGTTGCGGTGAATTATTAACTTCCCAGTATAGGAAGTTATTGTAATCGGTCCGAAAATCGAAATCGAAAATTTCAACGTATTTTCATCTTTCAAGGTCCCAGGAGCATTTTAAGCAAAAAATTGGGAGGAAGTATGTGTGTGTGTGTGTGTGTGTATGTGCGTACGGATGTGGTCATTTTTTCCTGCACGATATCGCGCGAACCAAAACTGATATCGACTTCGTTGAGGTGTTGTTCGAAGCGTATTAACCGAAATATGATCTGAAAAGAATTTCATGAAATTCGGTCCCGCCGTTTTTTTGTTTGAGCGACGTAAGTGATTTTTGTACGTGCACGATATCGCCCGAACTACAAAAGATATTGACCTACCTGAGGTGCCGTTCGAAGCGTATTAGCGACAATATTATCTGAAAAGATTTTCATAAAATTCGGTCCAGCCGTTTTTTTGTTTAAGCGGCGTAAGTGATTTTTGTTCCTGCACGATATGGACCGAATCACCAAATATATTGACTTACTTGAGGTGCCGTTCGAAGCGTACTAGCGACAATATAATCTGTAAAGATTTTTATAATATTCGGTCCAGCAGATTTTTGGTTTAATTGACTTAAGTGATTTTTGTACCTGCACGATACCGCGCGAACTAAAAACTATATCGACTTCATTGAGGTGCCGAAAAACATTAATACACCAATTTTATATACATTTTCGTCATCCTAATCTTGTAAGTGTGCACATTTAGTTTGACATTTTAGCGAAAATATTGATAAACAATTGTGACAAATTCTCGGTATTATGCATATATTCTATATTGCCTATTGTTCATTTATTATTTGTAAAAAATAAGAGAAATCAAGTCTGTTCTGAGCTCCTAAATACGTTTGTAAGAAGAGAGAGAAAGTCAGTCATTTATTGTCATTTAACCAATAAAGGTGTATAAAACTGATCGCCGGGTTTTTATTAACGAATTTAAATATTTTACATGGTGCCGAAACCCGGGAACCTTTAACTGATCGAAATAATTAATCGGACTTAAGTGACTCGATATCGATAAATTAGATCGAAATTGAATATGGATATACAAGCGCGTGCGGTTTATCGTGGTCAAGTAACACGTTTATCAAAAACCGCGAGTGAGTATTTAGCGGTTCCAGAATCGCATCCCACAACGGATAATCCTGAAGGATGGGATGAAATCGCGGAAGAACTAGCAGTGTTACTGCAAAGGTTGAAAACCGCTACAGATGGCTTATCTAAGGCTAATCAGCAGACTGCTGCCAGTATTAAAGCTGAAGATTATGAACGCGAAATGGAAAGTATTGCTGAGTATGAGGATAAAGCCGTTGCGGTAATTGCAAGATTAACGGTGCGGTTGGAAAATGTTAAAAAAATGCAGCATGGGCTTTGCAATAACGGGTTGACACGTGATCGAGCAACAGAATCTCAGCCTAGAAACACCGCCCAATGTGTAAAATTGCAAAAATTACCTTTGAAACATTTTTCAGGTGATCATCGCGACTGGCTCCCTTTCTGGGAGCAATTCCGATCCGCTGTACATGAGAACCCTTCTATGTCAGGCGCTGATAAATTTAGTTATCTTCTCACTGTATTGGAAGGGAAAGCCGCAGAAGCTGTCGGTGGATTCATCCCAACAGAAAAATGCTATGAGACGGCTATAGCATTGCTGCAAGAGGAATTTGGGAAAAATGATAAACTCATAGACAAAATTATGCAGCAATTTATGAGTCTACAGGCAATATCGGTCAAGTCAGACTTCAAGAGCTTACGGCGTCTTTATAATACGGTTATGACCTGTATCCGTTCATTAAATGCTTTAAATGTTCCTACAAGTCATTATTCTCTTATGTTAAAATCAAAGTTGTTACGGTGTCTCCCACATGATTTGAGAGTGGAGTTTTATAGGATAAATCCAGAAAATAATTCAGAAGAAGCCAGTGAAGACAAGAATGAAGCAAAGAGCACAGCATCTATACCAGAAAGTAGTGGTTCTATCATGATCGAGGGCGACAAACAGCTGAAGGCTCTCTTAAAGTTTATAAAAAGAGAAGCAGAATCACTCGAAAATTCCTTCGATGAAAAGGACAGTCGAAGGTCACAAAAATTATATACGACAGCAGCTGGATTACTTACTACAGATGCAAGCAATCGGTGCCTTTTCTGCAAGTCAAATTGTCATGTGACAAGCGAATGCGACGGCATACACTCTCTCAAGCAACGAAAGGACATTTTAAAAAAAGATGGTAGATGTTTTCGGTGCACTTTGAGAGGTCACAGCGCGAAAAAATGCAAACAAAGACGTTTACAGTGCAAAAATTGTGAAGGTCGTCACGCTACGGCACTCTGCGATCCTAATTATAAGCCGAAACGTCAAATTATCGATGAAGGAGCAAATTCCAATGTAAACAATCCAGCCACTTCAACAAAAACACAAAATTGCATGAGTCTCTGCACTGCAAGTAGCAGAGTCGATAGAGAAAAATTTACTGACGTTTACCTCCAAACGGCATCCGTTTTTGCGCTGAATAAAGACAGAAGTAAGCAAGTATTTTGTCGGCTAATTCTAGATGGTGGTAGCCAGTTCTCCTATGTGACAGAACGATTCGTGAATGCTTTAAATTTACCGTCAGTTGGCGTAAGGAAGTTGAGTGTCGTTCCCTTTGGAAGCTCGGAGCCAATTCCGCCAAGGTTGTGCAATATTGTGAGAGTTTTTTTGAAAGGTCAACATACAAATCAGATGTTTACTTTGGATGCGATAGTGGTTCCCGAAATCTGTTTGGATGTCGTGCCGGTGCCGTCGCCGGATCAATTTCCTGATTTAACTCTGGCTGATTCCAAAATAATTAATCATAATTCTATTGTAGGTCTATCTATTCTTATCGGTGCGGACAGATATTGGAATTTTGTGACGGGAAATCTTAAGCGTTTGAAAGGTTCATTGACTGCGGTTGAATCGGTTTTCGGGTGGACAATTCATGGCTCTGCTAGTGCAACTTGTAAGGTAAACAATATTACTTATTCTTTTTTTACTTATGCAATCGAGCAATTTGATCCGAGTTCTCTGTGGGATTTAGAAGCAATCGGGATTAAAGGTGATCTTGGTGAAGAGACAGTGGTTACCCAGCAATATGCAGAGAACTGTGTAAAAAGAGTGAACGATCGGTATGAACTTTCGCTACCGTGGAAGGATGAACGGGCTATGTTACATGCAAATAATAAAGGTGCGTTTAAAAGGCTTGTTTCACTGACAAGACGACTATCGTCAGTGCCGCAAAAACTGATTGAGTACGACAATGCAATGCGTGAACTAATTGGTGCTGGATTCGCGGAAGAAGTGAAGTTTACTGATGGACCCTGCAAAAGAAAATATTATTTACCTCATAGACCGGTTTATCGGGAGGAGTCCACTACCACTCGGTTGCGAATTGTGTTTGACGCCTCCGCACATGAAGGACTCAATCCTTCTCTGAATGACTTGTTGTCGCCTGGTCAAAATTTACTACCGGACATTTTTAGAATTTTGATAAATTTTAGAAACGGCGCGATTGGTTTAGTTGCAGATATTGAAAAGGCCTTTCTGCAAATTATGTTGTGTGAAAGTGATCGCGATACGCACAGGTTCTTTTGGTACGCAAGTCCTGTCAATAACATTGAAAATTTACCGGAAATCGTAACGTATCGAATGAATAGAGTCACCTTCGGGGTGACCTGCAGTCCCTTTATGTTAAATGTTACCTTACAGAAACATTTTAGGTATGAATCAGGAAAGTATCCAGACACCGCTGGAGTGCTAAGCCAATGCTTTTATGTGGATGATCTCGTCTGCGCAACCGATAGTGTTGAAGCTGCTCTTAAATTACACGAAGAGGCTACCAAAATTCTGGAAGATGCCTCCATGTCTTTGCGGAAGTGGAACTCAAATGAGAAAAATGTTCGCCGCCACTTCGCCAATCCTCCTATTGTGCAAAAGGTGCTTGGACTTGTTTGGTATACTCAAACTGATGAACTTGCAGTCGATATTGGGCCAGTGAAAGCAGTTTTAAACGAAATTCCTACTAAGCGAACTGTCCTACAGGTAATTGCACGATTTTATGACCCTTTAGGATATCTAGGGCCCTTTCTGATGCGGCTGAAAATATTGTTCCAAGACCTATGGAGAGCCAAGCAAGCGTGGGATGAGAGATTACGGGAGGATCTTTTGACAGTATGGAATTCCTGCAAACGAGATGTTGATCAGCTAGATAATTGGGCAATTCCTAGATGCATCAGGTATGAACGATATGAATTACATTTATTTGCAGATGCTAGCCCAAAAGGGTATGGAACCGTAGCCTACGTTAGATCAACGAATGAAGAGTTTGGTTCAGTTTCATTCTTATGTGCGAAGCATCGCGTAGCTCCCTTAAGCAAGAATTCGAAATGTTTAACCCTACCACGCTTAGAACTGACTGCAGCATTAATAGCAACACGTTTAGCAGCTTATTTGGAATCACAATCATCATATGAATTTTCTTCCGTATACATTTGGTCCGATTCAAAGATTGCGCTGGGATGGATAAAGGGGCCTCAACTAAAATGGAAACAGTACGTGGCGCATCGGGTCAAAGAGATCAAAGAATTGTCAGCATCATACAACTGGAGGTATTGTCCTGGGAAAGAAAATCCGGCAGATCTACTAACCAGAGGAATACCTGTACGCAAGTTAATAGCTTCCACCTTTTGGCTGGAAGGACCGGAATGGCTAAGGAAGTGTCAGGATTTCTGGCCTGACGAGGAGATTTCGACAGATGAAGCTACAGAGATACTTGCCTTGGCGGTAACAGCTCACCCTACCCCTCCTCCTGTCAGTGACACTTTCATACCGGAAAGATATAGTAGTTTTCAAAAGCTGCTCAGGATAACGGCCTATGTTTTGCGATTCGTCCACATAAGAAAGAGAAAGCCTCAAACCGGTTTACCATCTGCCGAAGAAATACATCAAGCGGAGTTTTATTGGGTCAAAAGAGAACAACTATACTATTTTCAAAATGAAATAATGGCACTTAAAGAACAAAGAAGTTTAGGGCGAAGTTCGAGGATTTTTACACTTAACCCTAAGCTCGATGATAAAGGACTCTTGAGAGTTGGTAGCCGGTTAGACAACTATGCCGAGGAAGAAGATTGTCGATTCCCCATACTTCTTCCAAGACATTCGCATGTTAGTTATCTTCTTATATTAGACCTCCATCAAAAAACGCTTCACAGTGGATCTAATACTATGTTGACAGAGCTACGAAGAAAATACTGGATTCAAGGTGCGAGACAGCTATCTAAGAAAGTTATAAATAAATGTAGAGCCTGTCGACAACTTTTCTCCAAAGCAGCAACCCAGCCATTTGCACCATTACCCATTGACCGAATGAAAACTACTAGAGCATTTCACACAACTGGGCTGGATTTTGCTGGACCTCTCTTTGTGCTTAACGACAAAGGCGAAAGCCAGAAGATGTATATTTTATTATTGACCTGTGCAACTGTTAGAGCGGTCCATCTTGAGTTAGTCAAAGACTTAAGTACTGAGTCCTTTCTGAGGGCCTTGCGTAGATTTGTGGCACGTAGAGGTAAGCCCAACATTATATACTCGGACAATGCTCGTACATTTCAAAGAGCAGCGAAAGAACTTCTAAATTTTCCTGGTAACGAGAAGGTAAGCACTTTTCTATCGACTAACCAAATAAGATGGAAGTTTATAGTGGAACGAGCCCCTTGGTGGGGGGGCTTTTGGGAGAGGTTAGTAAGAAGTGTGAAAAATACCCTTAAAACAAATATCCTGAAAAATACTTTAAATGTGGATGAAATGACCACGCTGTTAACAGAGACTGAGGGTTGGATTAACGCGAGACCACTAACCTATAATTCTGACGATCCTTCAGCTTTGTCGCCTATTACCCCGGCTCATTTCCTTATGGGATCCTCCATTTCCAATGAAGAAGAAAATACACCCGCGACTTCTTTTAACAATGAAGAGATTCGTTTATTATGGAAAGCTAGGATGCGTCGCTCTAACCACATATGGAAAAGATGGAAGGAGGAATATCTCTTGCAACTCCGAACTTTGCATAATACAAAACCAATTTTATCTTCTAGGTTTAAGCAAGACGACGTTGTATTGTTAACGGATCAGTCACTACCTCGCATCGCATGGAAGCTTGCTCGGATAGAAGAAACATTCGCTGGAAGAGATGGTAAGACGCGAGCCTGCCTTGTAAAATTAGCTGATGGTAAGACACTGAGAAGACCCATACAGCACCTATGTCCTTTGGAGTTAGACTAAATTAAATAAAATTGTATTTGAAGTAATTAATGTTGAAAGTAATAACCTAACTTGAAATTATAATTAATTGTAAATAAAAAAAAAAATATGAATTGGAATTAGATTAGATTGGATTAAAGAGAATTAAATTAACTTAAAGTTAGGCCGCGGGGAGGATGTAAAAAATAAGAGAAATCAAGTCTGTTCTGAGCTCCTAAATACGTTTGTAAGAAGAGAGAGAAAGTCAGTCATTTATTGTCATTTAACCAATAAAGGTGTATAAAACTGATCGCCGGGTTTTTATTAACGAATTTAAATATTTTACATTATTAAAATATCCAATCATAATATTCAACATCCATCATACTGGGAAGTTGATCGTGTGGACCGAAAGGGTCGAACCCACATCCCAACTAGTTTTTTTCTGGTTTCACGTTTCTGGTTTCACGTTTTAAGGTGAAAATAGACATCTCCTTTTAAAAAACATCATATGAAGCTGTCATTGCCATTGTTGTCAAAATGGATGACTAACTAGTAGGATGTTGTGCCTAGAGACTAGCCACTAATTACGCTTTTTCATGGTATCCTTTCTGTTGAATAACACTTCAGACTGGATGACAATATATTAAGTGGAGATTGTGAAGAATCACGAAAACATTCCAACAAATAACTTGAAAAACTAACGCATCTTTCATGTAGATGCTGCTGCAAAAATTATACAATAATTACCCGCCAAGCATTTGAAAGAATGATATATTTTAATTGCACCCCATCTATGACAAAGAATAGTGGACACTCCATCGTTGGCAATATTACATTACTCTTCGTTTTACCTGTGATTATCAATTTCCATAAAATATACAAAATACGTTTCATAAATATAATAGAAAATATGTTGCCATAAATCAGTTGTTTACTTCCTTCGAAAGTTTATACATATCTAGCATTGGAATGAACCATTTTAAGTAAGAATGAATAAATGCGTTTATTGCCACATTCCTACAAGCTAGTGTTTGGAGTATTGAGAAGATTCTAGATTCAGTCTCGTTTGTACTCTTGCCAAGAACAGACAGACTGTGCCTGCAGATCAAAGGTCGTGAAGAAACCCGGTGTTAGAGTGTCTACGGTTAAAGTCCAGTGCGTGATAAAGTTTTACATTTTCTCATAAGAAGGTTAAATATCATAATAAATTTTAAAAATTCAAAACAGAGCAGAGCATGTAGACGAAAGTGGCATGTCTCAAACAGAAAAAATGAAAAGTACCGCGGGAGTTACATGTCCAGTGCAATGCTCTTAATGTACATATAATGTTCCAATTAACCGGATACACGCGGAATTCTTTAAATATCAATTCTAAGAAATAAGTCTGAACGATTTCCTTTGTAATTTAATATCGTTGCACAATAGTTTAATAGTTTAATAGATTTTATAGTACACAAGATATACATCTTTTAGAGTACAAAAAAAAGGAACAAAATTAAAATTAAAATATAATTAAAATTAAACTTAATAATTGAAAGATAAAAATAATAAAAAAGTAAAAAATAATAAAAATTCAAAAATAAGAAAATAGTAAAAATTCCAGAGCAAAAAAAAATTAAAAGAAAGTAGAATTAAAATTAAGATTGAAGTGGGAGTGATAGAGATAGGAGGGACATAGATAGTTAGTGAGAAGAAGAAGATAGAAAAAGAAACGCATGTCTTCTGAATGGTGTGGCTGAGCTCATTCTCTGAATGTAGTTTGGAAGATTATTCCAAATTGTGAGAGTATGCACAAAGAAGGAACGACTACCGATTAGGAAAGAATGAGCAGGAATCAGGAATTTAACGGATCTCAAGGATTGCAAAGGAAAGAGGAAGTCAGAAAGGTAGCAGGGGCTTTTGGTATAAAAAACCTTATGCAAAAGAAGAAGAGCCATGAGATCGATGAATAGAAAGAGGTCACAGCCCAGTAAGGAATTTTGTACTCGCGACACATGATCAGATCTTCTCATATGAAAAATGAACCTAATGCAATCATTAAACGCCACTCTAAGACGCTGACGGCAAGTTGAGTCGAAAGAAATATACACCAGCGAGCCGTAAAGGAAATGAGGAACAACAAGAGATTTAATAAGTTTGGCTCGAATGGGCAAAGATAACAGACTGCCATGTAACCATAGTTTACGAAGTGTGCCATAGATCTTAGAGAGCAGCAATGAGACATGATTACAGCAGCAGAGTTTGGAATTTACAACAATACCCAGGTTTGTGGCATAGTCAACGATTGGAAGGGGAACATTATTAAGTAGAAGAGGAGAGAAACCATGGGGGGGGGCAGTGAGCGACGACTAAGGAAAATTACTTGTGATTTAACTGGATTTAATTTAAGAAAATTATTCGAACTCCATTCGTTTATTCGAGATAAGGTGCAATTAAGTTCAGACACACAATTTTCAATTTGATTAATAGGACAAGAGGTATATAGCTGGAGATCATCAGCATATAAATGATAAGAGCAGCGACGGATTACAGAGGGAAGATCATTAATATAAAGGGAGAACAGCAAAGGACCAAGAACCGAACCCTGAGGGACACCTGCAGGCACACTTAGGAAAGAAGAAGTAACATTATTATGCCGAACACACTGAGATCTATTAGAGAGAAGTGAAGAGAGAAGGCGAACAGAAGAAGAGGAAAAGTGATACCGTTGACTAAGTTTATAGAGCAGGTGCGAGTGAACTACAGAGTCGAAGGCTTTGGAGAAGTCAAGAAGAACTAGTATAGCAATATCACCTCTGTCAAGGGCAGAACGAAGATCAGTTGTAACCTTCAATATAGCAGTTTGACAACTGTGGGATTTGCGGAAGCCGGATTGGAATTTAGAAAGGAAATTATTAGAATCAAGATATCGCAAGACTTGAGTAGATACAATTTTTTCAAAAACTTTAGCGAGAAAGGGTAGAATACTAATAGGGCGAAAGTCTGACAAATTAACGGGGGAGGACTTTTTAGGAATGGGAGTAACTATTGCTTTTTTCCAGAGCAAAGGAACTTGGGAGGTTGTCAGGCAAAAGTTAAGAATATGCGTGATAGCATCAACGATTGAAGGGGAGAGGATTTTAAGAAAGCGAGGAGAAATACCATCATAGCTAACGCTATTGGACGAAATGGAAAGCTAAATGCCAAGTACATCAAGTGAGTCAACACAATAGAAATTAAAACCATCAAAACTTAGAGAATTGGAAGAAGGAACAACGGAAGTGGAAGATAGTGGGAAATTCGGAGGAGATTGAACGAAAGATGCATTGAATGAATTTACATCAACATCAAATGAGTTAAGCTCAGAGGTATGAATTCCTAGCGACCGAAGATTAGACCAAAGTTGCTTAGGAGACAAAGCAGGATCAAGCTTACGTGAGTAAAATTTACGCTTGGCCGATTTGACTTTTCTATTGATTAAGTTACGAAGATTTTTGTACTCACTGAGGTAGCTCGGGATCCTAGTTCTGCGATAGCGTCTGTACAAGAACTCACGCTCAACAATCAATTTGCGGATTTTATAAGAGAACCAGGGACAGTTAGAAGATTTACAACGTCTTCTCGTAACTAAAGGAACACATTGATTAAATAGGGATTGGATGAAAGAATTCAAGAGATCAACCTTAGTATCAACACAGGTTGTATTATAGATATCAGCCCAAGGTAAAGACGAAATAATTTCAGAAAGGCGAGTAAGATTCATATTTTTGAAATCCCGGTATGAAAAGAAGTTAGACGGGGAGGGAGGGCGAAAGGTAAAACGAAAGGAGAGGAAGAGAATGTCATGATCACGATAGCTGGGAGGAGAGATTTGGTTATGTTTTAACACTAAATTGGTGGATGTAGCAGTGATAACATCAAGGAGCGATGGATTATGGCAGTTCAAAAATGTGGGCAGTTGATTTAGAATACTAAGGTCCAATGACCCCAAAAAGTATTTGAGTGTGTTCGCTCGTTCATTGGCCTTTAGCAAATCAACGTTAAAATCGCCAGCAGCAATTATGTTATCATAATGACGGGAGAGACTAGACACGAGATCGAAGAAATGAGTAGCAACATCAAGTGTAAATACATTAGGTGGGCAGTAAACACTGACAATAACACATTTGTCATATGGTGATTTTATTTCCACTGCAATGAATTCAAAATGTGAGCCAATGGACTGGCCTACTATCTTTGAGGAGAGAGAGGAGTTGACATATATTGCAACACCACCTCCAGTACGACCCACACGATCATTCCGATGCATGCAAAAAGCAGGCAAGGAAACAAAGGAAGTAGGGATTTCCGGTTTCAGCCACGTCTCATTGACTACAATGGCATGCAGTTTTGTGTTTTCCAACATGAACCTCAGTTCATCCATTTTATTTCTCAGGCTTCTTGCATTCATGGTACATATATTCAGCCCTGAGGAGGAAGAGCAGAGGATATTCAGTAGCCTTCCTTCACCGTGCACTCTATCAGAGAAATTCATCATTATATAATGAGCAACAGAGCCACATAAACAGAATCACACACGCAGAAATAATATAAAGAGAAATGTGAAGCATTGAAAGAAGAGAGAAAGATAGAAGAAGAAGATAAGACGAAATTCTTAAGGCTAACATAACAAAAGAAATATAAAAACGAAAATATAAATATATAAAAAATTAAAAAAAAAAAAAAAACAAAATAAAAGAAAAAGTTAAAACAAAATCAAATTATATATATATAAAAAAAAAGAAAGAAAGAAATTAATAACCAATCCGAAAAAAAAGCAGTAAAGAAAATAAAATAAATAACAAAAAAAAGAAAAAAGAATCAATTCTACTCTACTGTGTACGCTCAGCTCCACGATGACAGCAGGCAGTATTCCATGGAGAATTTAAGGACATGGCGAAGCGCCGGCAATATCATTTAAATCCAGGGCAGAGGTTATTCGGCGTGGCTGCTGGTTCCGATCTAGCTGGACATAAACATGTCCCCGCCTGGTAAAAACAGAAGTAATGACATTCCTCTTTAAAAGTTTACGTGCTGTTTGGTATATATCATTGTTTTTGGACGTCAGACTTTCTGTCAATCGAACAAGACTATCAGAGGCGAATCCTAAGTTCAGTCTCTTCAACGTTAGTGTTCCATGCTGAAGGCTTTTTCTCAAAAACTCGAGCAGTTCGTTAGCAGACGGGAATTTAATTACAAGTAATGAGCTTACTGCTTTCCTGCCTGTCCCAGACTGCAACGGGGTACCATTTCGCTGTTGTGGACGAAAAGCATGTACATAGGGCGAAAGATCATGGCCTATAGTGGAGGCAACAGCGCTCAGAATCTGCTTGGGATTTTCGCCATCGCACGAGGGGATACCCCGCACGACTAAGTCTTGGAGTCTAGACAGGCGACGAAAATCCTCCAGTTCGTTCGAGACTCGACCTCATCTCGCAGTTTAACAAGTTGATTATTAACAGTACTGCAAACCTCGTCCATTTGCGTAGACAGGCGAGACTCAAGCTGCTTGATTTTCTCTTCAAAAGCGGCAAACTGCTCATCAAGCCGGCGATTGAAGCTTGACTCAAACAGTTTGATTTTCTCTTGGAAGACAGCAAACTGCTCATCAAGCAGGCGATTCAAGCTTGACATCAGCCTTTTTTCTAGTAGCTCAAAGCTATGGTCGGGGGCAGCTACAGATGTGGGCCTGGGCGTTCTGCTGCTGCTGCTGGATTCATTACGCCTGCTAGTAATACTCTCTGGAGTATTGGTCCTAACAGGATTGCTGTCAGCAATTCCTCTAGACGCGGATCGAGTCTGATGTGATTTCGACATTTTATAGAAAAATATTTTAGAGAATACCGGAGCGCACTAAAACAATATATTCACGGCGATTTCAAATCGAGAAAACAATTACAAACAAATTTAAATTGGAATTAAACTTAAATGTCATGATTTTAAACTCTTTAAAGTCCTTGAACTCATTTTTGTTATGTCAGCGTTTTTTGCAATTGTAACCTTCTTATAAGCTAATGCTCGATTTAATGTTCACTTACAGTTTTGCTTTCAATTAGACCGGTTCGATTCTTTCAAATTCATATTTTCCAAATTCATTTAATATAATTGTTGTTTCTTTAAAAGTTTGTTAATTTTATAATAATAAAAATATATTTTCTTTGGTGTTTAAAATTTGGATTTATTATTTTTTTTATAAAAATCAAATAACTCGGGCACTAGTGATTGTGATGCAAAATCATTGCAGAAAAAAAAAGACAAGGACCAATAGGGCCAAAAAATTATAAACAGTGGCGGTGAAGGAACTTATTAACGTCGTTACGTACACAACCGGCGGCGTAAAATAAAAATCTTGCCAAACCCCACACAGCGAACCAAAGTTGGCAAAAAGCAACGTCCAACGGCGTCTGGGTCTGGAACGATGACCGACTCAGATGCAGATGCAGTCTTCCTATGACTCCGATCCAGGCAAGTACAAAGGACTGGGTAATGGCTTTAAAGAGATAGCAACAGAAAACGACGAAGATGAAGCCAGACTGCAAAAGCTAATTGAAGAGGTGAAGGAAATAAAATGTTCCTAGACTGCTTAAACCGAAAGTTGGAGCAAACCAGCAGCAGCAACAACAACAAGAAGCAAAACAGCAAACGCCGCAGCGAGCGCCGCAGGAACAACAACAAAAACCACCCCAGCAGCAGCAAAAACAACAAAAAAAGATAAGGTACCACCTATTAATATTTTTCATCAGCAACCTGCGGACACAATTAGACTAGCTAGGCAGGTATTGAAGCATACCAGTTTTGAAGATTTAAAAAAAATTAAAAGTATTCTGGAAAGGGCGAATACCCAATTCTTCACATATACTGCAAAAAGTGAAAAATTTCAGTGTCACTCAGGACCTCTTGCACGAACTCCAGTCTATCGCGGTAGATAATTTGAAATTTTCCGCAGTTAAAAAATTCAATGCAAGCTATTCGCGTGCTACTAAGAGGCAGCTTCCGATATTCTTAGTCCAATTGACTCCCGACAGTCGGCTGGAAACCCTTAAAAATATTAGGTATCTCAACTTCCATGTTCGACCTTTGGTTTGGATCACGAATCTCAACGATCCTAACTCTAGACTTGTCCGCTGGAGGTTAAAGCTCGAAGAGTACGAGTATGAAATAGTTTACAAAAAGGGACACAAAATAGCAACGCCGACGCCTTAATAGAAGGAACAAGTTGACGCCTAGGTTTACCAAATATAAAGTAAAGGAAGATAGGGATGTAACTTTGACAACTAGCAAAAACTAGTGGGTTTGACCCCTTCGGTCAACACGATTAACTTCCCAGTATGATGAACGAAGATGGAATAAACTGACTTCTTACAAAATAGTTCTACGTTTAGCACTAGTGGAAAATTAGCTAATATCAGAACTGATGACAAGGCAATACTGAGAGAAGCTAGTTGAAATAACTATAATAGTGGTAAATCAACAAGATTTTTCTAGAGAATTTGTTTTTCCTGAACGTTAGCAAACAAACATTTCCTCCGTATTTCGTTCGCTGCACTAAAGCGGGTGTTCAAATTCGTATTGAGCGTGCTGAAGCGCCGCATACAAAACGAATAGCAGTCGACGGCGCGGTGTGCAAACATGGCGTTGCACGGAGCGCGGCGCCCGGCGCGCGGTTTACCTTGCAATGAAAAATCGCTATAACTTTGTTGAGAAGTGGCACGTGAGGATTATGATTCTGCATTTAATTTCCTATTGAAACATATTTTCTTTGAATTTTTATCTAGCGAAGAACACCTTTTTTTTCCATTTTACATCTTATTTTGCTATTAACAATTATGAAATATTCACTTTTTTTATACTTTTTTCAATTATACCTAAAATTCAATCTTTCATCTAAGCAACGACGTTGTGATGAGCAAACAATATTAATTAAGCATGATTGTGTGCATAATAATCTACCGATTAAGCATAAATTCATTATAAATTATGAATCTTTGGTTTTTAGTGATACATTTGAGAAATTTTTACTCACTGTTATTGTTACATTTGAGAATAAATAAAAATAAAAATACTGCAAAATTATATGTACACCTATCCCCCGATTTACACGGTAGATACGTTCCTGAGAAAAACGTGTAAATCGAAAATTAAAAATTTTCAAGTCAAAACCGTGTAAATCGAAAAGCTTGCAGAAAATGCATAATTTCAGTTGTGATTTTTTTCAATATTTTTAGATGTATACAGAAATAAAAATAAAATAC
Source organism: Thereva unica (assembly GCA_949987705.1). Classification (NCBI taxonomy): domain Eukaryota; kingdom Metazoa; phylum Arthropoda; class Insecta; order Diptera; family Therevidae; genus Thereva; species Thereva unica. The sequence continues at coordinate 57,582,418 of OX465284.1, forward strand.
ATTGACAGGTTAAAATATGTAATATATTACGGAAACACTGTTTTTTTATTTAATTACAATACATTAAACAGAAGAACAAAAAATAAAACCAAAGGTGTTTAATTATCCTTCATCACTATCAGAAATTACCCTCATTCTTTTTTTCGGAATGGAAGGTTGGAATTCACTTTCATCACTCGAAGTTATTTGTGCCGATTCGATGTTTGAAGCAGAAATATTTACATTCTGAGAGGTGGTAATAAAATCGGTTATTAACAATTGCTTCGAATTTTTTGTAAGATATTTGTGAACTTCTTCATATTGAGCCAAGCAGCGATTTATGTCACGTTGGAATCGTAAAGCCCTTTCAACTGGGTGTGCTACAATAGTTTTTTTCTTTATTTATTGATTAAACATTGGGTTTACAATTTGTCTTTGCTATGATTTTAAATTTGAGCTTGGAGCTGTCATTCCAAACCAGAAAGTATTTTGGATTTTCACTCCCATTGCTTATAAACGCATCGGGAGTTTTACTTTGGACTGAAGATCCGGGAGTGAAACTCCGCTTATAAACGTGGTAATTTAGAAGAGTGCGATAAAAACAAAAAAACTTATTTGGAAAACCGTGTAAAAGCGAAAACGTGTAAAACAAGTACCGTGTAAATCGGGGATAGGTGTATATTGTGTTTATTATATATTGCATAACTAATAATAAGCAACATGGTAGTTGTCACGGGATAATCGCCACTGGCCCGGGGCACCGGTTTTTTTTGGACATAGACGGGCGGTTAACGTAATTGGCACAGTCGGTAGGATTGGCAAACGGTCCAGTCCTCGTCTTTTTTCAAATTAAGAATACAACCTCGACGGTTTATCGAGTTTTGTTTTTCTAATACCGACGGTTTATCGGTAGTGTAGTGCCAACAGTGAAAATTGTACAAGTCCGACGGCTTATCGGAGATCGATTCTACAACTCCCTGGACGCACTAGCGAAAGAGATAAAGACTGAAGCACAATATTGGTCAACGGCGGCTTACCGGAGGAACCATGAATTACCCCCGCTACCAGCTAATAATAATAATCTTCAAGTAAGTCGAATTTTGAATGCTTCCTTATTTACAATCCAGAAAAATTTCATGTCAATCCCCCAAGGAAAAATAAAAATCTTTCCCCAAACCCATTTTGTACTACTAGTCCGTCTTGTCATTTGTCTAGCATGGTGCAATGTCTAGCAGTAAGCTTAGTACGGGGGAGGGGGGGGGGGTTTATAAAGGTACGGGGGGGGTATTGAAGAAGGTGGTGATGAACCCTGCGTTTGAACTCTTGGATGTTGTATGAGCTCGGAAATACTGACTGCGAGAGATCATTCCAGAGTCGAGTTGTTCTATTCACAAACGAATTCATATCTTGTTGAGTGCGTGAAAGGGGGAGTTGCAGGTGGAGGGAATGAGATGAGTGGGCTAATCTGGTGTTGCGGGTATAAGATTGCCGTGGAGACAGGAGAGCGTTTAACTCGAAGGAACAGTCACTATGATAGTACCGATAAAATTTTGTGAGTGCTGCTACATTCCTACGGTGGCTCAGGGGGTCGATGGTGGAGCAAGCGGTATCGTCATTAATTAACTTAAGGGCCCTTTTCTGGACCTCATCTAACCATGCTAAAGTGGTTATTGGAGCGCCGCCCCAAACGAGGGAGTTGTATTCGAGAAGAGGCCGAATGTAGGATTTCTAAATAACAGCAAGGGCCGATGGCTGGAGGAGGAACTTGCACCTCTTAAGAAATCCCAAGCACTGGGATCCTTGTTTTGCGATTTGGAATATGTGGTCATTCCATCGCAAGTCTTTGGTTAATGTCACACCTAGGATGTGTAGGGATGGGTCGGCCCTTAGTACCACGTCATCCACTTTCAAGGATGGTGAGGTGTTGATCTTTTCCTTTGAAATAAGACAGTACTTTGTTTTGTCGGGGTTGAAATCAACACGATTGTTCTTTCCCCACACATGAGTTCAATGTCATTATTAACAGAGATGGACATAATTTCCCGATCATCAAGACAGGATCTGGCATGAGTCTGCCTTGTATCGAAGCTGTACGAGTACCGTAAAGAACCGTCGTCAGGGAAGCTGAGAAGTGGGTTGGAGGGGATTGGAAGTAGGTCATTTATAAAGATGAGCCGGGCCGGTGATAAAATTGAAACCTGGGGGACCCCCGCAGAAATGGGGTGAGATTCAGATTTAACGCCATCCAATACTACCTTAATTGAACGACCGGAAAGGAAACTTTCAACCCACTTATACAGAAGCGAGTCAATTGCAATAGCTTTGAGTTTAGTTAACAAGGCTGAGTGCCATACTCTATCAAAAACCTTGGAGATATCTAAAGCAACCAAACTAGATTCACCAGATCCATGCAAACTTCGGTTGAGGTGTTCTGTAAGGCAAACTAAAAGATCACCAGTGGATCTTTTTTGTCGGAAGCCGTATTGTTTGTCGTTGATAAGTTGGTTGAATTCTAGGTATCCCATTAGCTTTTTGTTAATTATCGTCTCCATGGTTTTGGAGAGAATAGAAGTAATTGCTATTGGACGGTAGTTGGAGGGAAGGCTGGAGTTACCTTTTTTCGGTATTGGCTGGACATGGGCAAGTTTCCAGGAGTCTCGGTAATCTCCGGAGGAGTATGATAGAGCAAAAAGTTTGCGCAGAGGTTTAGCCAAAGGTGATGCGCATTGTTTTAAGACGACAGGGGGTATTTTATCGGGTCCAGTGCATTTATTGACATCGAGCTCCTTGAGGCACCTGTACACCTCGCGAGTTCTGAAGAAAACCATGTCCATTAAATGAGCGCTGTGCTCGAGAACCGGGGGTAACATATCAGTGATTGACCAATAATAGCTCTGTGAATTCCAAGAACACTTGTTTTTCATTTTTTGCTGTTGGTCTGATAATTATGTGATTATACTCGATTGCGCTTGTTTTGGGTATTGCAATTACGTAAAGGAGTGTCGTTCCGTTAACTACCATTATGGGTTTCGCATATTCTATGGCTTCAATTTCGTTTTCATATGGAAGAGTTTCAATTAATGCTACGATTTGATTTATTTCCTCTTTGTCCAATAAGTTTGTGTTTATAATTCCTTCCTTTGCTAAACGTTCTGCTAGTACTATTTCGTTAATTTCGCTTTTAAGAAATCTCAATTTGTTAAAAATTATCTGTTCGTATGTTTCGCTTGCCAAATCGTTAAAGTGCGTAATAATTTGATTATATTCTTGTAATATTTTTGTTGCTGTATCCATTAGCTATCCACTTCCCGCTATCCACTTCCATGCTGAACCAATCCAGTTTATAGATCTTTTACTTTTTCGGCTAATTCCTTTCAGTTTATGAATTAGTTGTTTTATTTGATAAACCTGATGTTGCAATTGGGGTTTCAAAAGACTAGTATTGTTTAGATCCTCCACCGTTGGAATTATTCTGTCGAGTACTTCTTCATAATTATTTAAATTTATGACGTGGACGAGTCGAAAGCTGCCGTTTATAATCCTTCCATTGCCCTGTTTAATAGATGCAATCGGTCCATGGTATTCGAAGATTTTAGCTGAATGGGCAATAGTGACCAAAGCAAACCTGCAATAGATGAATGTAACTTAAGTTTAGTCTTGTTGGTTTATGTTTTTTATATGTGATTTATGGACTCGTCGTCCGCTGACGTGGTTACAGTCACTTTATGGTCCTTGGCTACAGTTTCTTTTTGGTATAGTGGCTTATGTTTTCCTTTTATTTGTTTAATTGCTACGTAGATAGTTTCTCCCGGATTGTAAGATTTTGGCTTATTTCTCTGCGGATTTTCCCTGTTTAGTTTTGCCTGAAATTTTTTTATGATTTGTTCAGATAATTGTTCGTTAATTTTTATCCTGTGGTCCAGTAAATTTTGGTAGTTTATTCTTTGCGAGCGCCCAAAGAATATGTCACTAGGTTTCATGTTGGTTACGGAATGCACACTATTGTTATATTTGTCAACAGCAATGTTCATGATTTCTTTTAGTTTTAAGTCCGGATATTCCCTTCGTAGACATCTCACGATTTCAATTATGGTTGAATGAACTCTTTCGACGGTTCCATTCACTTCGCTTTTCTGGCATGGTGTTGTGTATAATTCAATGCCTAAGGTTCTAAGGTTCAAGTCTAAGCGACAAACCACTAGGCAGACTGCTGAACTTGTTCAGGCAGTCTGGCCTACAAATATGAGGTGTAGGGGTTGTAGTACAATAGGCCAACTAAATGGCCGCAGTACCTTTGGACCTAATACCTCACACGGAAAAAAAAGGTTCTAATATAGTGAGAAATAATAGGACTAATGAAACTTTTTTCATTATCGATCACAAGTATCCTAGGTACGGTAAAAAAATGTAATACTTTTGTTACTTTATCTCGTAAGTGTAAAACTGATTTATCTTTAATTCTGAAGAATTTGGCAAATTTAGAAAATTTATCCACACAAGAAATAAATTTCTCCTCTTGGAATTCAATAATGTCTATATGCAATATTTCAGTAGGATATGTCGGAATGGGCGTTTCTTGTAATTCTGGGTTATTGGGATGGCGATCGTATTTATTGGTGTTACAGATTTCGCAAGTTTTAATATATTTTTTGATTTTCGATGCCATATTAGGGGAAAATAGAAATTTTCTAAGACTTGTTTTTTATTTTCCTCGTGATTTCTATGAGCCCTTTTATGTTCTGTTTCGATAATAAAAAATTGATTTTCGGGGTTAGCTACATCTTCAATTAGTTGTGTCAAGCGGATTTTGAACAGTTTAAAATGTTCTCTATAAATTTCTTGAAGTATTTGAATAAATTGTTCGGGTATTTTAAGACCATTTATTACATTTGGGTGCAATCTTTCCATTAGAGTTTTTATAAGAGTTTCCTTTGTTATCCTATCCAGATTTATGTAATGCCGATGATATCCAGGATGTGGTTCTTCGTAAGAATATAAGTTTTTTCCTTCTTTAATGATTAGTTGATTTCGAAATACGTTAATTGGAGCCTCACAAAATGGAATAAGGTCTGTAATGTCTTCTTTTGCGCTGTGCATGGTTTGCGAAGAGGATGATGTAAGTATGTTGGTTTCTAATTTCAACAGTGAGAGGGCATCTGCAACATAATTTGTTTTTCCAGGGTTGTAAATCAGTTCCTAATTGTATTTTTCAATCCTGGCTTTCCATCTTTTAAGTTTAGAATTTTTATTTCCATTGCTGAGACTAAATGTAAGGGGTTGGTGGTCTGTTAAAATTTTGATCTTCTTTGCTCCGTAAAGATAATTTCTCAGATTGTCTAGAGCCCAAACTATCGCCAACATTTCTTTTTCGTTCGTAGCATAACCTTCTTCAGTTTTATTTAGTGATCGAGATATATAAGTGATAGGCTTATCCTTTCCGATTTCACCTTGCAAGAGCACTGCCCCGATTGCTTGATCAGATGCGTCCGTTGTTAAGATGAACGGCTTCGAAAAGTCTGGAAAAATCAATATTTCGGGTGATGTAAGGAGTTCCTTTAAGTCATTAAAAGATTTTAACTATTTTTCACCCATGTGAATTTTAATTTTTCTAGACTGAGTGGCTTTTATTTGCCCATTTGTTCCTCACGTAAGACTAGTTAATGGTTTAGCGATCCTCGCAAAGTCTTTAATAAAGCGTCTGTAATAGGAAGCTAGCCCTATAAAACTCTTGAGGTCCTTTAAATTATCGGGGGGTTTTATTCTCTTGATTGCCAATATTTTTTTTTCGTCAGGTTTTATTCCCTTGTCCGTAATCACGAAACCTAAGAATTCTGTCTCTTTTTTCAGGAATTCCGTTTTATCTAAATTGACACGCAAGTTAGCTTTTTCTAGCATAGAAAATATTTTTTCGATATTTTGAAAGTGTTCTTCTTCCGTTTTGCTAAGTATTATAACGTCGTCGATGTAGACGTAGCATATTTTACCAATGTATTCCTTTAAAACGTCGTCTATCATCCTTTGGAAAATAGCGGGAGCGTTTCTAAGACCGAATGGTAATCTGGTGTATTCGTATTTTCCGTTCATTGTAGAAAAGGCCGTTTTTGGGATATCCTTTTCATTCATCTTAACCTGGTGGAACCCTGAAGTTAAGTCGAGTGTGGTAAACATTCTTGAATTTCCTAGACTAGCTATAGTGCTCGATATATCTGGGATCGGGTAAGTGTCAGGGACGGTTACTGAATTAAGCTTTTTAAAATTAATTACGATTCTATATTTCTTAATACCTGTGGCATCTAGTTTTTTTTATCCACCATCCAAAGAGGTGAATTATAAGGGCTCTTAGAGTGTCTTATGATGCCATCTTTCAGCAATTTCCCTATTTGATTCTCCACTTCCTCCCTCATATTGGCAGGATATGGGTAAGATTTTACATAAATGGGCTCATCTGTGGTAGTTTTTATTTCCGCTTTTACCGTTGTGTTTACTATTTCTTGATCATCTATCGGTTCAAAAAGTTTTTTGTATTTTTCTAATATATTGTGTAGCTTTGCTTTGGTCTGAGGCCAAGATGGTTGACTCTTAATTCCACGTTATTTACTTGAAAAGATTCTTTAGCTTTTAGGGGGATTATGATATTAGGTTTTATACGTAAAGTGTGGTTTTTTCGGTCAACGAGTGCTTCCATTTCCTTTAATGTGTCATCCCCTATAATCCCGTCGAAGGATTTTAAACTAGGTAAAACAAAGAAATGTGTTTCAGTATTATTGCCAATTCCTGAGAAGAATCTTCCTGAAACCTTTTCTATAATAATTATATCGCCTCCTGCGGATTCGAGTATGTACGGTTTTTCGGTTGGTTTTTTTCCTTTAGCATGATCTGGTTTAATGAAATTTTTATTTGAGCCTGTGTCGACTAAGAATTTTAGAATTTTTCCGTCTCTAGTTCTATATTCTAGGTATGGAATGCTAACTCCGCCGTCGCCTGGTCCCAAGTCCAGGGTGTGAAAGGAGGAGGGTTGTCGACCTGCCGAATTGATCGTAAAAACTAGGCAAGAAACCGCATTTTTCAAAGCGGCACCGACAGCAGCGTATCCGTTGCGGGGCCGTCCCGCTCGGACCGCCAGCTAACGGATCAAAGAAGAAGAAGAAGAAAGAAGGTATGGAATGCTAGAGAGGCGTCCTTCATAAAATTTAGCTCATCGTTTTCTTCGCCATTATTCTGCTCAGCATTAATTTCCACGTGATCATCGCTGGTCTGATCGTGATAAGCCTGCATATATTCTTCGTTCGATGGTTCTGGATTAGGTTCAAGGACATTGATTTTTTGAGTCTTATAGGGATAGTTGTTAGAGCTATTCGATCTTTTAAACCCATAATTTTCATTGGGATGATTCATGTAATCAACTTGTCGGGTCTGAAGTGATCTATCTACTTCCATCGGAACTGGCGGTTTTTGTTGGCTTGGCCTTGGAGGCGGATATACACGTTGTTCATGCTGGATATTGAATGCTTTGTTACTGTATTTAACAGGTAGTGTCATTGGAAGAGTACGCGGCGCTGGTTTGGGTGGTTGCCTTAGTGGTGTGAAAACTTGATTTATGGGTGCGGTAATAGAATTTGTTATGTTGGTTTTCCGAATAGAAACATTTCTAAAATTTAAATTTTGGAATTCTAAGCATGAGGTGTAAGCTTCAGGGAGCGTTTGGGGCTTTTGTATGATAAGCATCTTTGAAAGATCAACATTAACACCTCTTATAAAAACGTCGAGGGCTCTATTCCTATAGGTTTCAATTAAGGCACTTATTGTTTCTGTGGAATAGTCCTCAGTTTTTAATTTATTGACTATAAGCGAGAACTGGTGATTTACATTGGCATAGAACTCATCCAGAGTCATATTGCCTTGTGTCAAAAGATTCAGTTGATGTTCAAGGGTACGAATGTCCCTTTTGTCAGCGTAGTGAAGAGATAAACATTTTTTCACTGAAAGCCAATCGTCTTCGAATATATTATATGAGATCAGCGCGGAATCTGCAGGACCTCTTATTTTTTGCCTTATACTTTGCATTATTGCTCGGTAAATGGGTTTATTACGAACTATTTCATAGTCCTTTAAAATATTTCCGACATTGTGGACCCATGAAATATAACTAGTTGGGTTTCCATCGAATATTTGGAGTTCCTTAACGCAATCTGGTAACTTAGAAATTTCTTTAAGTTCCTCCTCATTTCTGGGGTGCTGAGGTGATACACTACTTGATGCTGTATCACTAATTTTTTTGGCTTCCAATTTTTGGAGCCTTCTATCAATATCTTTGGTCAACTCTATCTGGGCATTGATGGCGCCAGTTAGTTGTCTAATGGCTTCTTGCACTGCCATTGTTTTTTTTTTTTTTGGATAAGAATATATTTTTCGCGATACGATATTTATTTATATATTTAATTTTAAATATTCACTTTAGAATAACTTTTTCGAGAGGGAAAAGGAAATTGTTTGATTAGATTCCACTTTTCTCTTAATCTTCTCTTAATTACTTATTATATTTGTAATTAAATCAAGTTGATTATTTAATTTTTTCTTCAATTACTTACATTAAGGAGAATAACATTTTCGTACCAGACGTTATGTGAGAAGGGCCGTCCTGATTTTTATTGCTGCGATGGAGCTCAAATAGGATTCGTTCCTGTTGGGTGCTTCTCTGGTTTTTTTCAATGCCGGAGGATTCACTGATATCCCTTTTAGCTTCCGCGTTGTGTTTGCTAGAAGCCTACTCGTGGCAGGAATTTCACCCACTGTTTTAACACTTCCTAACCGTTAATCACCCACGAAACCGTCAACACTGCGCTTAACGTTATGTGCACGCAACCAACAGTCCCACGCTTGGGCGCCAGTTAACAAATTTACTATTTTTTGTAATTAAAAATGAAGAAAAACAGTTTTAACATTTAATTTTCACAACTTTTATTACGAAATCGCTAACAAATTTTAATTTACTTCTGACCCGGTACTTTACGAAAAAGCTTCTACTCTTCTTGCTACAATAAATCTTTTGTTTTAAATTTACGACTACGTCAGCGAAATATTTATTCTCATTCTTATTCTAATAAACTGACGTAGTCAACAAAAACATAGGTACTTAAATTACTGTCTGCATAGTGTCCGTTGCAGGCAACGGAAACTAATTCTTCTACTCCAGTTAACTAACATATACATATATTTTAGAAAAATTGACAAAGTTCCTGCATTTATTTCCATTTATTCTTCATCGCTGGATGTCTCGGGGTCTGGTTCCCCGGGACTGTCCACTTCACCTTCATTTTCTTCGTCTAAGTTCTCTTCAGGTTCTCTACATTTTTTGTTAATAAACTTTTTCTCTAAAGTGCACTGATTTCGAGAAACATGCATCAAAAAACTTGGTAGTTTGTAATGTAGAACCTTTGTTTTACAGTTTTAGATAGGTGGGAGTATTCTGCGTATACTGCTACCTAATTCATGGAATTAGGTCATCGAGCTACCAAAATACAGGGTGATATGACAGCTTCTATCAAAAAATTTTCAAAACGCCCTAGTGGCTAAACCGTTACCATTTGCGCCCCCCTCCCAGATAATTTTTTGTTCGTCTATCCAAAGTCTATCTACAACCCGCCACTTTGTAACTTTAGGTAAAACACCCTGCATAAAGAAAACAATATATATACGAAATAATTTTTCATAATTTTTTTCTTTACCCTCCATTTTCCGACCAAACGTGAGATTTTCCGGGAAAATCTTTTTTGCCGAGAATTTTCATAGCTTTAATTTTTTCCTCAACATTTTTCCAATTTCGACGTTTTTCCCGAGCTAAAGTCGGGAAAGTGTCGGAAATTCCTTTCAATCGGATTTTCCCGTGATTTTCACGAAGTACGGCCCGGAACTCAACGGTTACCTTTTCTCCTATTGCTAAAGTCCCCCCATTCCAAATTTCATAACCCTACAATTTTCTTTGCAGTTATAGTGATTTTTTTACTCTGGAAACTGTAAGGCATAGACCTTACGAAGGACACTTCTGGTTTGGTTACAGCAACTGAATTTACAGTCGAGCTCGACTCCTAGATTTCTTCCAAAGTCAACATAAGGTAAAACATTGCCATTAATTTAAATTGGGAACAGATTTTCAATGTCAATAAGTGTTTTGATTACAAGGCAGGACGACTTGATAGGGTTCAGCAGTAATTTATACTGAACTGACTATTCAGTCCAGCGTTTCAGATCACTATTTATCTGAACAGTACAATCCTCGATAACTTCAAGAGGTTTGCTTAAATAGATCTGCACATCATCAATACATAGATGAATAGAACAATGTTTGACTACATTTGGAAGGTCGTTTTTATAAAGGCTGAAAAGCAAGGCGCCAGGATAGAGCCTTGAGGTACTCCACAATGAAGAAGCGAAGGCTCGGAGAAAGATTCTTGTACCTTAAGAATTTGAGAACGCTCCTGAAGATAACTTTCAAAAAGTTTGACTGCAGTAGGGCCGAGTCAAAAATTGCTGCCTAGCTTTTCGAGTAACATCATATGGTCAACTGAGTCAAATGCTTTTGAGAAATCGAACAATTTTATTGTTATCAAGTGACTCAAGAATATCAGTTGAAACTTTTTAGAGTGCCGTTTCGCTACTGTGCCCAGACCTGAAACCAGATTGCCATATAGAGAAAAGACTACTTTGATTTAGATAGTACATGAGCTGCTTAGCAATAATTTTTTCAAAAACTTTAAAAAGGAAACATAGAAGACTGATTGGACGGAAGTCAGATGGTTGCGAAGGAGAGACCTTTTTCGGAATAGGTACAACAAGAGCCTGTTTCAATTGTCTAGGAAACTGAGTGTAAGGCAGGTGTTAAAAATATGAGTAAGGACATGCGATATAAATGGTGTAATCAATTTCATGAGCTTTGAAGAGACGTTGTCAACACCCACGGCGTTTCATTTGATAGAGAACAACGCAGAAAGAAGTTCGTGGTTATCGATACAATGAAAAGAAAAGCCATCCGGTGGGCACAGATTGATACAGCTACCTTTAACTGCAGCAGAGTAACTTTCAGAAATGGATGAAAATTACTCGTTTAAAATATTGTTCTCTTCAAACACTTGTTGAGAATCATTCCCATACTTACCAAGATCGCGAATATTGCGCCATAATTTTTGTGGGGGTAGATTAGTTTCGAGCTGATTTTTAGCATAGGATCGTTTAGCAGATCGTAGAAGAGCAATCGTTTTATTACGGACTTTTTTATACATCTTACGAACTGCTTCATTGGGCGTCCTTTTGTATTGATGGTAAAGAAAATCGCGCTCAGCCAATGAAGAATGTATTTCAGGAGTTAACCAGGGACAGCGCTTGGGATGAATTTTAATTTTACGTAATGGGACAAATTGCTCAAAGAGAGCAGCTAATACCTCATAAAAATTTCGAAGTTTTTCATCCACAGTATTCGAAGTCAAGACGTTGTCCCACGCAGCCGAAATGCATTCATTACAAAGTAGCTCTAAATTGATGCTCTTAAAGTCTCTGAAAGACATAGAGCGAAACTTGGGGATATGGATATGGGATATGATATGTCTTCCACCATTTTGTGTTGGCTGCCATTTTGAATTCCGAATGACGTTTCACCGCTCATTGTGTTTTACTTGTCGTGCTTTTTCATTTGGTACCCATGTCGGAGAACACAAATACAAACATTGGCCGCCATCTTGGATCTGTCAACTGTAATTATTTTACAAAATCGTGACATTACTCTGTCCAGCAAACTACGCATATGTGCAAAATTTGGAGTTTATCGGTTATATTTTCATTAAAGGTTTCAATAATTGTTTACTAAACGCGCGGAGTAATCGCCCGAACATTGGAGAGCTGTACGAAATATTTATTAACTCTTCCCCGACTAGAATTTAGCTGAGGAAAAACCAGAACATATATCAGGTCCTGATCAGGCAATGGTAAGGCATGCCACACCAAGTTTTCCTAGTCGGGTCCTGATCAGGAAATCCTTATATTATGATAATGAGGTTTTCCTAGTCGGGACCTGGTCGGGTTCTGATCAGGAAATCCTCATCTTATGATAATGCAGTTTTCCTAGTCGGGACCTAGAGAGGTCCAGTTCATGATAATATATCGTGAACTGGACCTGACTTGTTCCCGACTAGGAAATATCTCATACTTTATTTTTTATAACATTAGGATATCCTATCTTATAAAAAATAAAGTATGAGATTTTTCCTTGTCGGGAACAAGTCAGGTCCTGATCAGGAAATCCTCATCTTTATGAAAAAATAAAGTACATGAGGTTTTCCTACTCGGGGCCTAGTCAGGTCCTGATCAGGAAATCCTCATCATTACCATTACCTTTTTTATAAGGTCGAAAATCGAAAAGTACTAAAAGTTTTCGGAGAAGGAGCTTTTGTAAACCAAGAAAGAAGAAGGCATTAATTCCATTTGTTTGTTTTAAAAATGACAAGTGACAGTTGCGAGTTTACCTTTGCTGTGAACGCAATTGGATTTTGTGTTTTGTGTTCTCAGTTTTTCAATACAGCTTGGTAAAAATATTGGATTTTGCGTTGTTGAAACAATTTTGTTTTGAAGTTTTTAATACGGTTTGTGGAAAGAATTGGATTTTGTGTTTTTAATAAGTGCAAAGTGCCGCAACACTGCAGAAATCAGCTACAGACTTCTAATTGTACTTTTGTACTTCTACTTTTGGCAGTGTTGAATTTTTTAATTCACCCATTATCTCTTTTTCACCCCACAATTTCAGATTAGAATAGTCTAATTATTTATTTATTTATTTATTTGCCAAACAAGGCATACTTAAATCTACTACAGAATTATACAATGCATTTATGCTAAGGTACAAAGTCAGCTTAAGTCTATGCTTATTATGGTAGTAATTGTGATGTTAGAAGGGATATAATTTTTTGTTTAAAGGATGTTTTTTTAATGTGGGGTGAGAAGCAAGCACTATGGCTGTTAAAAGTCATACTTGATGATACTTGAACTTGATTCTATCGGACAGGAACTGCACCTTAACGTTATCGTTTAGGACGTCCAAAGTTAAGCACGAAATAAGCACTTTCCTCCTATGTGCCAGCGGCATGAGTTCTAACTTCTTGAGTCTGTCGGTGTAGGGCGGTAAGTTGAAAAAGTCGCGCGGGTCGTGTAGGTTTCTCAGAGCGAAGAGGAGAAATTTTTTCTGTATTGATTCCAACCTACTGCTGCTTACCTGGAATATAGGGTCCCAGATCGGGCACGCATATTCCAAGATAGGGCGGACGAGCGAACAGAAAAGAGTTTTTGTGACCCGAACGTTATTGAATTCTCGGGCTCTTCTCTTTATAAAGCCCAGAAGCTTGTTGGCTCTTGCAGCAATATTATCGTAGTGCAAGTTGAAATTTAATTTATTGTCTAGAACAATACCTAGATCTACAACTTGATCGACACGGTCTAATGCCTTGTCGTTGAGATAATATTCCTGTAGCTGGGTGATTCTTTTGCGGGAGAAGGTAATAACATGACATTTGCTGATGTTTAGTTCTAATTTATTGGTAGTACACCAGTCTTGCAACGCGTTTAGCTTTGTTTGAAAGAAAGTAACATCGATCGGGGACCTTATGACATTATAAATTTTAAGGTCGTCGGCATAGAAGAGATGCGGAATATTTTCCAGTGTATCCGACAGGTCTGAGATAAATATATTGAATAACAGAGGGCCTAGATGGCTACCCTGAGGGACCCCGGAAGTTACTGAGATTTCTTTTGACAGAAATCCTTGGAATCTGACAACTTGAGTTCTGTTGTCGAGGTATGATTTAATCCATTCCAGGGCAGGACCTGATATTCCAAATTTTAGTAGTTTTTTACTTAAAATATGGTGATCAACACGATCAAAGGCTTTGCTGAAGTCAGTATAGACCGTATCTATTTGATGACCCTTCTCCATAGCACATAGTAGATTGGAGGTTAGAATCATAAGGTTTGTAGTAGTCGATCGTCCCTTTCTGAAACCATGTTGCTGTTCATTAAGACATGGGTCGATTAGAGGAGCAATCTTATCGTAAACAAGTTTCTCGAAAAGTTTGGGAATAGTTGATAAGATGGCAATACCCCTGTAGTTTTCCACCGAGTGCTTATTAGATGTTTTATGGATCGGAGTAAGATAGGATTTTTTCCATATCTTAGGGAACTTTCCTGTCGATAATGATTTGTTGAAGATAATTTGGAGGGGAACCAAAATTTGATTTGAACAGCCGAAATCAAGCAATCCTGGTCAAACAAACCACAACAGCTCCTGATCGGGCAAACCCCATTAGTTCCTGGTCAGGTCCTGGTCAGAAAACCGCATCAGTTCCTGATCAGGCGAACCACATCAGTTCCTGGGGCCAGTTCACGCAATTCGACGTCGACTGAAAACGATGCGTTAAATGTCGTTTTGGGTTCACGCAAGTCGACGTTTTATGTTTGACGTTTTAAAAGTGTCGTTAATCTTCTCGACGCCAGATATGGCGTCGAATTCATTTATTGTTGTATTAAAAACAAGTTGTGGTGCCAATTAGAGCACAGCAGAAATAATTTTACTCAAAACTTTTTACAGTTCTGAACGAGCAAAATGCAACAGAAAAAGAAAAATTATTAGTTGAAAAATAACAATTATAACTACTCCAAGAAGATTTAGATGTACAAATATAAATTCAGAGCTGAGATTTTCCAATATTATTATGAATTTGTTTAATTAATTAATTTAATTACTCACATTATTGAAGTTTTAGTATTATTTGCAACTTGTCCCCCTTATGGATAATGTGAAAAGTGCACCGGTTTCTTTGGATTTTGCATAACTTTAGGAGAAATTATTTTGGGAAAACGACATTCGACACGTCGACTTACGTGAACCCAAATTCAACGTCGTTGAAATTAATGTCGTTTTCATAAAGCGTCGATGTCGACGTCGAGTGTCGAATTGCGTGAACTGGCCCCTGATCAGGCATTCCTGATCAGGTCCAGGTCAGGCATTCCTGATCAGATCCTGATCGGGCATTCCTGATCAGGTTCTGATAAGGCATTCCTGATCATGTCCAGGTCAGGCACTCCTGATCAGGTCCAGGTCAGGCATTCCTGATCAGGTCCTGATCGGGCAGTCTTGATCAGGTCCTGATCAGGCATTCCTGATCAGGTCCTGATACATTATCTGCATTACATGCCTTGCACTTTCCTGATCAGGCATGCCTGCAAAAAATTTCTAGTCGCGGTGCATGCTTTATTCATCTGCGAAAGTTGGCTTAATTGTTTTATTCCTTCCCCTACCGTATCCATTGATGGTTACAAGCTATTCCCGAATGATCGGCAAGGACGCGTCGGCGGGAGGGGGTGGCCAATAACTTACGCGATAATTTAAATTTTAAAATTGTCGGATTCTCCAAACAACCTGGAATTGAATTTCTTTGCGTCGAGGTTTCTAATGATGCCGACAAACTCCTCCTTGGCTGTGTGTATTCTCCCCCGGGTGTTTTTAATTCCACAAACGCTACAGAGCTCATCGAAAGCATAGAGCTCCTATCCGGTATCTACAAAAACATTCTGGTTGGAGGCAACTTCAACGTTAATTTAATAAAACAGACTGTCCTCCAAAGTACATTTAGGTACACTATGAATTCCCTCGATTCATCTGCTATTAATGAACTTCCTAGATATTTTTTAATTGTAGGACTCCCTCTCTGCTTGACTTATTTTTTACTAACGATATCACATCTATTATATTCCAAAACCAAATCTCCCTGCCCAGTTATTTGGACCATGATATTCTATTCGTGTCCCACAGCTTTAATGTAGACCCACCGCCTTTGAAAAGGATTACTTTTCGCGATTTCTCCAATATCGACCGGGAACGTCTTTCCCAGAGATGTCTTTGTCTACCTTGGGTCAACATCTTCACAGTGACCGACGTCGATGAGTTTGTGCCTCTGAGGAGTAAAACTCTATCAGCTAAGTCTAAACCTTGGTTTACTGCAGCAATTAAGTCGCTCATAATACATAGAAAGGGAGTTTGCTACCATTGGTTCTTAAAAGTAAAAAGTGCAGTGGCAAAAAAATCTTTTAAACACCTTCGAAATCTGGTCGTTGCAAAAATTAAGCAAGCTAAGCGTAATTTTTACGCCCGAAAACTTGATCCGTCTCTTTCACTCAAAACTGTAGGGAACAGTTTGGGAAATTTGGGTGACCACACTAAGAATGATGCCGCTGACTACACCCTTAGTCCTGAAAGCCTTAACTAATCTTTTTTAGCTAACCAAACGAATGAGCAGGCCAACACCTCCAATACTTCTATTATAGCATAATCTGACAGCTTCTGTTTCCGATGCGTTGATTCCCTCGAAGTTTTGTCGGCCCTAAATTTTATTAAATCTATAGTCACTGGTAGTGATAATATTTCACCCAGGTTTCTGAAAATTCTATTACCATGTTTGTTGCCTATTATAACCCACATATTCAATACTTGCCTCACTGTATCAAAATTTCCCACTTCTGCTCTTCTCCCACTGCCCCTTCCGATTTCCGGCCTATTTATATACTTCCATTTCTGCCTAAGTTTCTCGAAAAATTAATAGGGATTCAAATCCTTAACTTCTGTGAAAGACTTCAATTGAATGGCAATCTGGTTCCCGAAAACATCATAGCTGCGAAACTGCACTCCTTATAGTTACAAATCATATCCGCAGGTCTCTTGACGAACATAACGTTTGTTGTTTATTGTTGCTGGACTTTTCTAAAGCTTTAGACAGTGTCAATCATTCTCTGCTTCTGGAGAAACTTTCCTCTCAAGTCCGCTGTTCCCCGACTGCTCTTAAACTTTTGCATAGCTTTTTATCCAACCGCCCTCAAATAGTTAAACTCGGTGAGTCTAGGTCCACTATTGGTATGATTACCAATGGCGTTCCCCAGGGCTCTATTCTTGGGCCACTTTTATTCAGCGTTTTTATTAACGATCTTTCCTTAGCAATAAAACACTGTAAGGTTCATATGTATGCAGATGATGTCCAGCTATATATTTCAGCGCCAAAAAGTCAAGTTATGCCGACTTGCGCCGTGTCTACCGCTGGTCATCATTAAGCTTACTACAATTAAAGCCATTGAAACCACATTATATTCTGTTCTCTCATTCACTTATCTCTTACCCTAACCTTCCAGTAATCTCCTTAAATGGAGTTCCTCTAGACCGCGTTGATAAAATAAGAAATCTAGGAGTCATTCTTAATAGCAATATGACCTGTTGCGATCACATCAATTCTATTGTTGGCAAGACATATGGGCTCCTGGCAAAACTTAGGCTGCGGTTACGCTGGCTGAAAGTTGGTGATAGTCCAGCTGGTGCCAGCTGTTACAATTCAAGCTTTCATTGTTTAGTGATTATGCTGCAAGACAGTTCATGATAGTTATGTACACGGCAACGATTAGCTCGGATCGTATCGTTTTTTTGGTATAAACTTTTCAGTGCTTTATTAACAACAATTTTTCATGATGGACGAATCATTTGAAGATATGTTATTTTTAACAGAAAGTAGTTATCTTAAATTTCTACTACAACGTCCACCTCCGCCGATGGCACCTCATCATCCAAGTTTTAGTGCCAGCCGTTGCATCCCACAACAATTTCCTATTCCTCACTTCGTTTATTAATTTTTCAGAATCCATTTTCCCAATTTTAATCTCAACTGGTGCCAGCTAACTAAACAAATTTGATTAGCTATCACCCTGTCATGAACTTTCAGTTTCAGCAAGTTTCAGCCTAACCACTCTGAATTAGTTCCTTGTGTTTAATTTTCTTGTAACAGCTAGCACCAGCTGTACTATCACCAACTTTCAGCCAGCGTAACCGCAGCCTTAGATACCACTGTGGTTTGCTTAAAAGAACCGTTCGATTGAATTTGCTTAAAGCCTTACTTTTACCTCTTCTAATGCATAGCCTCTCAATTTTCCCCTCCCCGATTTTTCTTGCGCTCGGAAGCTTGAAGTGGTCTTTAATGATTGCGTCCGTTTTGTGCATAAGCTGCGACGTTTTGACTATATTTCACCCTATTTAAATTCCGTTTTTGGCTGCTCCCTGAGTAACTGTCGTGATCGTGAGTATAGGCTTCTGCGCTTATTACATGATATGTTACACCAACGCAAGCCCGCTTACCTTAATGGGTTCGTACAGCTCTCACAATCGCTTTGAAATAATAATTTGATAATCCCCCGTTTCCGTACTTAATTGGACAACGCTCTTTCTTTGCCTTCGCAGCTATGTTATGGAACTCTCTACCAGTCCATATACAATGTATCGATTCAATGGGCATTTCCAAGAAACGTCTTTGCGAGTTAATATCTTCTCGAAGCATGAATACATAATTAAGTTTTATATAATTTTATTTCTGTAATATATGTTTTTTTCCTTTTCCTATTTTTTTTTTCTTTTTTTTTTAATTTCTAATTTTTAATTTTTTTTGTTCAGTTTTATATTTTATTAATTTTTTTTTAAATGTTTCCATGTTTATTACTCCTTCCTTCTGTTTAGTTAATGTACTTCTTCCTTCTGTTTAGTTAATGTACTTCATTAAGATTAAAATCTTTGTACATAATTGGAAATAAATAATAATAATAATATCATTCAGAAAAAATCCGAGGTAGAAACAAACATAGGTATCCGAGAAACACCCCAGGTTACGAGGGCGGAACGGTTAGGCGAAATGGCCCATATGTGCAAAATTTTAAGTTAATCGGTTATATTTTCTACTTTTTAGCCGTCCGACATTTTGAATGTGGAAAGATGCTACACTAATAATTGCTTCTACGTGTCCTGCCCTCTCATTTGTTTCTTATGTCGGGGGTTTGGGAAATAAGTGCAAAAATCGGCCACGAACTTGGAACCGCCACACAGTGGGGCCCGCTCATAGAAGGTTCTGCTGAACTTTGCGCATTTTAGAAAAAATGTCATTTAAAGAACCTCCTACGAAAAAATATACACTACCACAAATTTTAAGCCCCGTATCACAAACCAATGAACTTATCATATAATACAAAATTAAATAAGAATTAACATACCTTGCTTGATCACCGACATAATACACTTCCATAGATTTTATCGTTAAATGTTAGAAATTAATGTTTTTATATCGCGCATAAACTGGCATTCCTTTTTCGCAAAAGTATTATTTTGCCTAAACTATGAACTTTATGCTCATGCGCTCGATGACTCATAGCAGTCAGCGACTTAATATTTTTACACGTGATCTGATACATTATTACAACTACGATGATACAATCTTTTTGAAAAATATCCAAATTTTGAAAATTGAGTTTTGAGCAGAACCTTCTATGAGCGGGCCCCACTGTGCGCCACTTTAATTTTTTTTACAAAATGACAACATTGCATTTTCAAGCGAGCTATACATACATATGTGCAAGATTTGTTGTTGTATGGAAGTTACTCAAATTCAAGTTAAAGGTTTTTTTTTGTTAACGATTTTTTTGTACGCTTGATTTTTACTCCCCATCTATTTTTCATAGGGTGCTCTATATATGAGACGGTTTTTAGGAGTAAACTGCAATAAGATTTTATCATTTTACCCTTGTGTATATAAATGTATATTTATGTACATATATACCTAAGGGTTTTACCTATTATGAGCTTTGAGAATTATTGTATCTATTCTCCAAAGCTATTTTGATTTATTCATTTTTTATATTTTGATATGGGTTTTACTTTTAAGAGATGGCACAGTTTCTTATTTATTTTGAAGCCCCCTGTTTGAAGCACGAGCTCTACTGCATGAATCATGGGAAGTTGAATCACTTAGCATAAGAAAGTAGATGCTCGTATACGTATAGATATATGTATGTATGTATAGATATATGTTTAAACAGATTCTTACTGCGCGTAGCCGGCAATTTGTGACAATCCGCTTAAAAAGTGGTTATATAAATTCTACATCTAGAATATCACTGAATTGCCATCATGGATTATGTCGTATTTATCAGTCTGCCTACAGCGAATCAGTGTGGTTTAGTTTCTGGAAAATTATTTTTCAAGTTACTCAATATAAGGGTCTTAACGCTGAATTGTTTTATTGTAATACTAAGGTTAAAAATTAATTTCGATTGAAAAATTGTTTCATTTACCAAATTTATAAAAAAAAACACACGGTAATTATAGATTTAGATTTTGAAGATCAGTGTAAAGAATCCGATACAGTTTCTATCTCAATTGCTTAAATAATTTTCTTCGAGCCAAGTCGAGGAATCTTTGAAGCTGTTTACATGAATTAACAAGACCGCGACCTGTTTGTAATAATCCTCTTTGTTGAAAGAGTCACACATGGGGTTCGATTCCCGACACAAACTGAGGCAACAAAGTGTTAAATTAAAATAATTTACGGTTGTTGTACCTGCGGCAACCGGTAAAAAAGCTTTTGTGAACGTGATCATAATAACAATTTTTTTTATCTTATTAAAGTTGAGTGAACGTAATTAATCGAGTATGTTAAGCGAAATCTATTTGCGACTGTAGAAAAGACTTGATTTGCCAGTATGAGTTTCAGATATAATTGATTGAGTATTTTATTAAACATAAATCATTTGATGTCAAACATTTTAAATTAAGTTTAATTGATTTTGCAGCGGTTGGAACGTTAGTCGAAAAAATATAAAAAAATATTTATATACATACTTACATTCTTACGGTTGCGGTGTGTGCTGCTTAGAAGTACCATATTAAGTAATTCTAGTTAGTTGTACTAGATTTCTCCCCATATCTCCCATATTGTAAACATCGAAAAAAAATCGAATTAAAATGCTTGCAATGGCCCTCAAATACATATTAATAGTGAAAAAACAGACTCAGAAAGTCCATTTTTCCAACCAACCCTATGTTTTTTCATTACTAATACATTTTGGGGGCCTTTATGAGCATTGTGGTATTCCAAATTCAAAAAAAGTGAACGCTATCTTTTTTAGATTTTTTTTTTGCTATATGACCATATTTTTTGTTTCTGGTTGGCAATTATTAGATGGATTTGTGTAGATTGATTGGACTATGTATGTTGGTGGAGGTGTTTTTCGTTTACTGGGATACAAGTTTTCAATTTTCTACTTATGTAATTCTGATGTTGTAGCATTAAACCCTTTCAGAGGTGTAGTATTATATTTAAGTAAGGCCAACCAAATTTTCTGTAGATTTTTTCTATATATTTTTCGCAATATAAACTGCGTTTTCAGCCATACCATTTCGTTTTGGGTAATGTGGATTGACCGTTATCAAGTCTATATCATATTTCATGCAATATCCGACCAAAAAAACATTAAAAATGTGAATTAGAAGTTCGTGGGCGCGAAATTATTTATTGGGACAGTTTAAAACACACTTATAACAAAAAAAAGTGATATGGATTAGTCATGATGAATCGTTAATAGCATGAAATAATTATACACGTGCTTTTACGAACGAATTCAATGTGGCTCAGTCTATAGTGTTTCTAATAAAATTTGTTATATTTCAAAAGACAGCTAAGATTCGGTATCATGCCAAAATCCAGAAAGTCAAAATCCAGAAGCGACAAAATCCAGAAAACTTTTAAAAATCCCGAAACGACAAAATCCAGAAATGACAAAATCCAGAAACGACAAAATCCAGAAACGACAAAATCCAGAAACGACAAAATCCTGATTTTGCCGAAAACAAACTTATAATTGAAGTTGGTCTAGAATTTTCAAAAAAACGAAATTTTTTTTACGAAAGCATAGCCTTCGGAGAATATACTGTATCGCGCGATTTTTTATTCTGGATTTTTTTCTGGATTTTTTCTGGATTTTGTCATTTCTGGATTTTGTCGTTTCTGGATTTTGTCGTTTCTGGATTTTGTCATTTCTGGATTTTGTCGTTTCTGGATTTTGTCGTTTCTGGATTTTGTCGTTCTGGATTTTGCCTTTCTGGATTTTGTCTTTCTGGATTATGACGCATATCCCTAAGATTCATGCTCTAAAATTGTTGGAAAATTCTTTTGAATTCGTTCGTAAATGCGTAAATGCTTCTGCAATCCTTTTCCTTATCATTGCGGGAATGTTCTTTTCCTCTGTACACTGCTGGCTTCTAATTTCTAAAGGAAAAACTCTCTGAAGCGGACGCAACAGAATTCCAAATGCAGTCCTCAATCTCACCAGTCGTACTTCTCCATCTCGTCCTGGCAACAATTCCTCCACTTTTGCCAACGGCCAATCTAACCTTTTTACGTTGTCATTCTCCAGTAAGACCAATTCACCAATTTCTATCTTCCTTGGAGCAATCTTTTTGTTATATAATGCTAATTGACCTAAATATTCCCCTTGAAAGCGTTGCTTAAGTATTCGTCGTAATGCCCGTCGATATTTCACTCGTCGATTTATGTTAACTGTCTCTGCAGCATCCAAATCGGGCACGCCCACTTCCTCAATCTCCTTCAAAAACATATCCGGTGTAAGTGGGGTTAAGTCCTCAGCCTCCTCCGATATGTACGTCATCGGACGCGCGTTAAGGACAGCTTCACACTCACACAAGATGGTTTGCATCTCCTCAAAGTCCAAAGATGTCTTCCCCAGAACTCGTCTTAATAATTTCTTCATCAGCCCTATTAGGCGCTCCCACCAACCGCCCCACCATGCTGCTGTAGGCGGATTGAACTTCCATCGTATTCGACTCACCACACTGTGTTGGTTTACCTTTTCCCAATCGATCTTTGCCAGAACATTACTTGCCCCAACGAAATTAGTTCCATTATCGGTATATATCACGCTAGGACGCCCTCTTCTACTTATAAATTTCCTAAGGCACTGGATAAATCTGTCCGTAGACAATGAAGAAACCAACTCCAGATGAACAGCTCTATACACTGCGCATGTAAATAAGCAGATCCAGGCTTTCTCATACGTATTCTTCTCTTTTAATCTTACATATATAGGTCCCGCAAAGTCTATTCCAACGGCTTCAAACACTTTTGCATCACGGACTCGATCTGCAGGCAGCGGTGGCGTTTGCACTTGTAACCTGTTGGACGTATGTCTTTTACAAATTACACATTTTTTTAGGACTGACCTTATACTTCGTCGGCCTCCAAGAATCCAAAATCGCTTTCGTAATATTATCGTCATAGTGTTTACTCCAACATGAGATGAATTATTGTGTGTTTCTCGAATTAATCTTTCTACAACCGGATGCTTTGGATTTGGCAAGACGATTGGGTAGCAGAAATCCTTAATGAAATCACCATATGAAACCTTAGTCTTTAACCTAATTAATCCATCCTCATCCAAATATGGACATAAGTTCGTTAATTTGTTGTCTGTAATACCGGAAAAACATTCTTTTTGTATTAAATAGAATAATCTCTTCTCCGCCTTTTCAATTTCTTCAATGCTCAAGTCCACACACAGTCTCGAGTTTCTTGGAGACAAAGAGTTATTCTTGAATCTCATAATCCATGCCATCAACCGTATAATTCGAGTGAATTTCGAAAAATAACGATGGTACCAATCTATATTCTCATCGACGCATGCCATCATTGTCGATATTACAGTCTTCTTCATTTCTCTATTTATTTCATCTTCATCAAACGTTATTGCTGCACGTTAAATACCAACATTGTCTCAACTCTTAAAAATATTGCCGCTGCATAGGCCAATTTACTAGCGTCGCAAAATATATGTAGCGAATACTTAGCGAATCCACTCGTACCAAGGAACCATCTGGGAAATATCATTTGTTGTGAATATATCAATTCTCGTCGCCACTTCAAAAACTGCTTCTTAATTGTATAATCCACCTCTTGGTCCCACCCAACTTTCAAAGACCACATCTGTTGCAACAATAGCTTTGGCAGCAACATTACGGGACAACTGATTCCGGTAGGATAAAAAATTCGATGGGCAGCTGAAAGGATTGTTCTTTTAGTTACTTTAATTGACGAGTCTAGTGAAAGACCAAAGTTCTTAAGATTCAATTCCAACGTATCGCTTTGTTTATTCCAAAGGAGTCCCAATACTTGTGCATAATCGCTTCCGCTTTCATCACGCAGAGATCGATGTTGAGAATACTCCCAGCCTCTTAATTCAAATTTACCATTCGCCATAATGTCTGTTGCTTCTCGAATAAACTTCTTTAGTTCTGACTCATTTTCTACACTATTCACACAATTATCTACATAAAAACTAGTCAGAAGTTTTTCAACCGTAGTAACATCATTTTCTGAACCTTTTTCTAATATATGGTTCAAATGATACTGTATAACGGAGCCTAAAAGAAATGGACTACATGTTACACCGAACACTACACGTTTGTGTCTATATGTCTTCAATTGTCCTCTACTATCATACCAAAGAAATCTCAAAAAATCCCTGTCTCGATGAAAGATACCAATTTGAAGGAACGCCTTCTTTATGTCCGCAATAACACCAATCCGTTTCAATCGAAAGCGCATCAAAATTGCTGGTATTAATTCTATAAGATTCTCACCTTTCTCTAAACACATATTATCATAATACTAGGACAATTTTTCTCCCTGGCTGATGCATCGAATACAGGACGCAGTTTTGTCGTACTGTTTTCTTTTATTATATGGCGGTGTGGTAGATAATGTGCGGTCAGATCCAATTCATCATCGGGGACTTCTTCAATAATTCCTTCCTGTTTCCATTCGTTTAGAACTGCGTCATAGGTTTCGTAGAAACCGTCTGCTCGTAACTTCCTCATAGTAGAATTCAGTCTGCTCAATGCAATTTTATAATTAGTTGGTAAAGGCACATGATCCTTCAACCAAGGGAGCTGAACCTCATATCTTCCCTCATTATCGCGTGTAACCGTATTGTGGAAACGTTTCACAGCTTCCAACTGTAGTTCTCTTTTCCTTTTCTGTTCAGATGGCTCTTCAATACCCAGTATTTCCAGACTCCACAAGTTTGATATATCATTTTCATTAACTGTCAACGTCGATATAAGCATAGTAGTAGTCTTGTTTTTCTCTTCTGCTGGCGTGCGGCCCATTATTGTCCATCCCAACTTAGTTCTAATTGTGACAAGGCCAGAGGACAAAGCTTGTATGTGACCTGTATACAACTTTCCAGCCACATCTGCACCTATCAGAAGCTCAATTGGTCCGTCTTCGAAATCAGTGAGTTGAATATTGAAATTTTGCGCTTCTTGCAACCAAGGTCCTTGTCTTATATGCGGAATCTGAGTGCAAATCAACTGTTGATCAAGTACTTCGAAGTGACAATGATAATTTCCATCTAAGCTGGACAAAAAAACCATAAAACATTATGTCGGACTACCTCCGAATTAACACCACCAATTAATGAGTGTTGGATACATTCTTTTCTGATACGGTCATATTTCATACAACTGGCTGTATCTTTCATTATGTACGATCTGATGCGGTGATGCGGTATCAAAAATAGCCCTAACTACTCTGTCGGTTCCATTGCCTCTCAATCTGACTAATATCGTTTGTAGCACCACCTTTGACGTGCTTCCTAAATTAGTTAACGCATTATCAGATTGCACTTCAGACTGTACTAGACCATCTCTGGCACAAATAAGTGTATTAGGGGTATTCACGCTTTGTTGTATTCAGCCTTGTATCGTTGTATTGAGTGTATTTGGTTACACCTTTGTAAAATAATACAAGGCTTACTCATATAAAAATATTTACAAGAGCGTTGTAATTTTACTACACTAAAAAGTGTTGTATTACGTATTGTATCGTTGTATTAATATATTTGACAGGTGTTCAAAATGGATCAGGATATGGTCAATTGAATGTTGAGCTGATCTTACGTTGTGAAATGCTTCGTGGGGTTCGATTAAGGAAAGGATTTTCTGAAACTGTTTGAAATTTACACGCATCATCTGTTGGAAACGTCCCTTGTCCAAGGTTGGAAGAACACGGGAAATCCAATCTTGCGATTTAGGTATATGAGACATTGCAGTACAACGGCAAGATAAAATAAGAAAAATATCTTCGTACAGGTTTTCCAGAAGGTCATCAATTTCAGATTCGAGATCTTAGAAAATTTTCATATTTTATTGGTGAAACTTATGGAAATAATAAAAATTACCCGAATCGTCAATCTCGTTAATTTCCGTCATTGCAATTTCCATTACTTCGTCAAGTAAAATTTCTTTTGGACTTTTCCGCGGCATCTTGACTACCTGTCAAAACGAAAAAATTGACTTCTTCTTCGATGTATTTACAATAGATTGCAAACGGAGCGTTCACTCTTCGTTGTAAGTTTGCATTGTATATTTACACCGTTTACAATGATACACTTTAGCGTGAATACCCCTATTATGTTTTCCCTGACACAAACCACACCTTGTTTTATTCCAGCAACGGGATGATGACCTAATTTAAAACAATTATAACAACATCCGTTCTTTTCTAAGATGGATTTTCGTTCCTTTAAATTCATTTTCTGTAATCTGGCACAATCACTGTTATTGTGTTTTCTTTGACAAAATACACAGTCATTACTGTTGCCATTGTCAGCTGTAAACAAACCAGTTGCAGTCGGGAAACTTCTACTGTAGTTACTATTAGCAATTGATTTTGCGTTTCTTCTACCTTTTTCACTATTTTGTGACGAAACGTTTTCGATGCCAAAACCCTCTAACGCTAATTTTACCTTCTGTTCATTTTCGAGTTCAGCTCGCAGAAAAGACATCAAACTTTCGAGACGATGTTTTGACGTACTCTCTCCTATATTCATACTTTCTCGGCTAGAATATGACGCAGTCGTCAGAACTGTGCCACTACGTTGTCAAGTACGCAAAATATCTTCGGGCAAACATGATTCCACAAGCGGCAGTAACATGGAGGAGCATTTTTCGGTACTTACTTCGAGTGTTTCCAAAGCTCTAAGGTGACATTCCAATTTATCGTACAATGTTAATAACTGGGTCTTCTCTATGCTTAAAGTATTCCGAAGAACCAAACTTAATAAATCTCGGATATATACTTCTATCAGCAAATCTTCTCGCCCAAATCTCTTCTTCAAGCACTCTAAGGCCTTACAATAGTTTTCTCCAGTAGCTGGAAAACTTTCCACCAAACCTCGAGCTCTAGATCCTTCTTTTGTTGCTTGTATTAAATATTAGTCCAGTCAAATTAGAGGTTTGATTGGAAGATAATTCCGAAGTTCAGCAACTTCGAAATTATCTTCCAATTATGGCGTTTTTCGTCTATTTTGACTGGACTATATTGGAACTTGTCACCATCATCGATCGTTGTGTCTTCATCAATTCTTTTGAATTGGGACCAAAATTGAAGCCAATCTTTAATATCTCCACTAAACTTAATAAATTCCAGTTTTGGTAACTTTATCATTCGGCTACTGCGGTTCACTTCATCTTTTATATTTGGCGTTGAACAATCTTTTACCTCTTCACTATGAATTGTCTCCTCTGTAGAAAGGGCCCTTGCCTGTAGCATCTTCCATTTTAAGGCGTATTCATCTACAACATCCAATTCTCGTTCTAATTCTTTTTCTTCCACCTTTTCTTGATCCAACATTTAATCTAGTTCTGCATATTTTGCTTCCAAAACTTCCAATTTCCTTCCAAATTTTAATTTGCTGAAAATCGCATTTTCCCGAGGACAATTCTTCCTCCAATTTCTTTGATGTTTTCGTAAAACTTGTTCGAAGAGCGCTACGCTGCTTTATATCCCTGTCCATCCTTCTGGTTTACGTCCTGTCTCGGTCGCAAAAATGTGGAAAATTATCCTTTGATCCACGGTTTTATCGCAAACCAAAATGGTTTCCTTTCTGAAAATTATTCGTTAGTTATAAATAATTATTCAAACAAGAAAACCTTTTTGTTTTTTTATTTATATTTTTTCTTCGTATGCTCAATTCGATCAATACAAGACGACTCTTTGTGTATTTATTTTAAAATTACATCAAAAAGAAAAAATAGAGATTTCTATAATTTTGTTTTTACAAATCATATGTATCTCAGTAATCGTTAAAATAGTAATTTGCACCGAGTAGTTTTCTTTTTATAAATAACTGTTTACACATAGCATTTCTTAACACTCCCCAAGAGGAGGCGGCGACTCGGTCTAGGACCCCCAACATTGGGCAGCATTCTTGCGAGTGCTGCACAAATCGCAGACGCTTTGTCTGCCGTGCCCTCCAAGTGCGCTTTGAAGTTTAGCCTCCGGTCGATCATCACTCCCAGGTACCTTAGTGCGGGCTGTGAGTGGATGATCTGTTCCCCTACTTTTATCCTTACGGTTGTTAGCTTTCGTCGCTTGCTGATCAGCACTACTTCCGTTTTGTGCTCAGCAAGATTCAACCCAGCGCGTTCTAACCACGCTTTTATTTCCCAGATCGCTTCGTTTGCGTACAGTTCGATGTCATCTGGATGTTTTCCTACGACAACTACCCCGATGCCATGTGCAAACCCGACCGCCACTGCTTCCTTTGGAAGACGAAGCCCCAACACATCATTGTACATTGCGATCCATAGGAGAGGGCCCAGGACGGAACCTTGCGGGACACCGCATGTTGTCCCGAACACTTTAGGACCTTCATCCGAATCGCAATGAAGCGACCTACCCTGAAGGTAGTCTGCCACCACTCGCACTAGGTACTTTGGTGTGCCTAGCTTTATCAACGCCTCAACTATTTTGCTCCACCTCGCCGAGTTGAAAGCATTTTTTACGTCGAGGGTTATCAGTGCGCAGCAGTGATTTTTCTCTATGGCGGCTCTTGCTATGCCCACCACCATATTGACTGCATCAGTCGTCGACCTTGCCTTTCTGAAGCCGAATTGCTTGTCCGACAGGCCACCTACCCTTTCAACGCTAGGGAGAATCCTGTTACAGATCACCCGGTCGAAAAGTTTGCCTATACAACTAAGGAGGCATATCGGTCTGTAGGACGATGGGTCCCCTAGAGGTTTGTTCGGCTTCGGTAGGAGCACGAGTTTTTGCTGTTTCCATCGCTCCGGGAAGATCCCCTCTCTCAGGCACCCTGTGAAGACTTCACCGAACCTGTCTGGCGCTATTGAAGCTGCTAGCTTCGCCGCTTTATTTGGTATGCCATCCATGCCAGGGGCCTTATTGATGGCTACCTTTTTTGCAGCCTCCAGAATCTCATCTGCGGTCACCGCAGGTATCTCTTCTGGGTCCACCTGGAGGGTGGGTAGATCGACCTTGCGTACGTTCTGTGGAAACAGGACATACACAATACTCTGGAGCAGCGCGGGGCAGGTGATCGGCGGAGAGCGTTTGCCCTTGACCGCTGACATAACCATTTTATAGGCTCCACCCCAGGGGTCCGAGTCTGCTTCTCTGCACAACCTTTTGAAGTGCTCGGATTTACTTCTAGCTGCGCTAGTAGTAGCGTGGCCGCTATTTTCCCTCTTTTTCTCCTCTTCAAAACTTACCTTCAAAATTTCGCTCGGCTTACCAATCGAACTGGTACTGCTTGACCGCACCTTTTCCTTGGTACGATCCTCGCGGATCTTCCGAACGTCGCTATCCTATCCTGCTCCTTTGGCGCGATGAGCTTGCCACTGGCGACTGACCCCTGGCACTTACTGTTGCCAGTTTCCAGCCGTACGCCGGAGACCGCGGCCTCCTCCGACGTTGGGGCATATATCCCCCCGACTTTTTACCCGAAATGAATTTGTATTGTGGAAGTAAGGACATTTTCCCATTCAGACAAGTTTACATATCACAGTACAATTAAACAATCGGTAAGTAAAAAATAATAATATTAATAACATTATAATAAATCTAATAAATATAATATGATTAAATAAAATATTTTAAGTTGATTAAATTATATTTTTTTGGACGATATTTAGTCAAAAAATTGAAATTTTAGATAATTTATCATAAAAAAAATTTTCAAAATTCGAAAAAAAAAATACAAAAAAAAGATCACATCTTGAACTGGGGTTTAAAAGTTGTGTAATATAGAATAGAATTTTGGTAAATTTA
This sequence comes from Thereva unica, assembly GCA_949987705.1. Lineage (NCBI taxonomy): Eukaryota > Metazoa > Arthropoda > Insecta > Diptera > Therevidae > Thereva > Thereva unica. The sequence goes on from OX465284.1 coordinate 57,612,435, forward strand.
AAAAAAATCAAAGGGGTCGAACTTTTTGAAAATATCGATTTTAATCTATAAATGTTAATAACTAATCGATAATTACTTCGAAAAATTTCCTTTTATTTTTTTTCTGAAACTACATTCAAAGACGAAAAAAATGATATCCTACTTTTTATTGATATCGATATTTATTACCAGAGTATCATTAATTGAAAATTTTTTGCTTAAAAATTTAAAAAATCTATTACTCAATAACGGTTTGGAATAGAAGGTTGAAATTTGGTGTACAAGATGCTTTAAATACGTATAAAAACATATAAATCGAAATCGAAGAGGGTCGGATAAAAAACTCGGTGATTTGGCATGGAATGTCCCAATATACCTACATTGTATATACAGGGTGTCCCACATAAACTTACAAAGCTGCCGGCTGTGGATAGGTCTTGGATAGACGAACAAAAAATCGTATGGGTGGGGGGGGGGGATCGCAACGGTTTAGCCGCTAGGGTGTTTTGAAGTTGTTTTGCTAAAGTTTTACATATCACCCTGTATTTTTGTAACCGTATAACCTATTTTCTTCGTTATGGTACCAGTGCACGCAGAATTCCTCCACCTATCTACAACGGTAAAAACAATGGTCTTATCTTACCAACTTTTGGAGTTATGAATCGCAAAGTCAAAATTTTGTTATTTTTTCACTAAAATTTCAACTAAAACCACCTTTTTCTCCAAAAAATACGTGATAAACCAATATTTTTTTTTAAAAATTGGAAAGCTGGGACAGTTTTCTATGAATAATGTAATACAACTTATACGCTACGGCCTCCAGTTTTGAAGTTATAAGCATTATTAATGTTGAAATTGGCTGTATTTCGTCCTTCTTTAGTACTGTTCCATCTGAGCTTTATCGTAAATACCAAATAAGCACCAAATTAGGCAAATTTTAACATTAAAATTGCTTACAACTTCAAAAGGAAAGGCCCTAGCTCGAAATAGAGTCAATTTAACTATTAAAATTGCGATAATTTTTTATGTACTATTTGCCATTTTCGTTTGTACCATAAGTAACGGAACACCCTGTATATATATATATATATATATATATATATATATATATATATATATATATATATATATATATATATATATATATATGTTTTGACCTGCAAAACAAAATACTTGTTAAAAAATTAATTAAAAAATAAACGAAAGAAAGTTACCTGTTTTTAACCAGTTTTACAAGCAGGCTCCTTAAATTAAAAGGAATGCCTAAAAATACAAAATTAATAATAAAAAACACAAAACATACTTACCTCCGATATTCAAAATAAATAAAAACAAAAAAAAATGTCAATTTGACTACTGTCAAAAATTGACAGCGTGTAAACGCAGTATAAACACGATCCACAAAAATGGAATGTGGAAAACGGCATGAATAATTTGCAAAAAACTGCAAGAAAAATTCTCCCACCCAGCGCCACCATCCAGCACCAGGAAGAAGATGCTGGATAAAGCTATTGACCATGGGTCAGAATTTTTAATCTTCTTTGGACTTTACGCCGAGAAGGTTAGCTAGAGCGATATTCAGGATTTTCTCCGAATATCATTGTTAGGGACTTAGATAGTTGGTTGGTTTTTCGCCGCTGACTTTTGTGTTAGTTTAGCCACATAATTGTTGTTAGTTTTTCAGGTGACGGTTTAAATTTATTAATTCTACGAGATAGAGAATTTCAGTGGAAATTATAGGAAATAATTTCTTTTACGAAACTGGGATTCAAATAAGTTCAATAGAAATTATATTGGATAATTTCTACTACGAAATTGAGCTTATTTATTTTAAATATTGAAATTCAAATAAGTTCAATAGAAATTATATTGGATAATTTCTTTTACGAAATTGAACTTATTTATTTAGATAAATTTTTAGAATCTCAATTGAAATTATACGAGATAATTTCTTCTACGATATTGAGATTCGAACAAATTCAATTGAAATTATATGGGATAATTTCTTCTACGGAATTGAATTTGTTTTGAGTATATAGACGTCACACACGGCCACAGATAGAGTTTCAAGTAGATTTTTACTCGCGGTAATTTCTTTTACAACATTGAAACTCAGGCAAGGTCAATAGAAATTATATGAGATAATTTCTACTACGAAATTGACCTTATAGTAGCTGAAAAACTTACGTGCTAGTTGAAAGTCAATTAAGGTTCAATCAAAGTTCGCTCAGGGTAGATTGAATTAATTGGCAGATTGATTACGTTGGATATTCCCCGCGTAATCACGAGGTTTCATTTGGGACATATAACGTCTTCGCAAATAAACCAGCACGAGCAACAAGGCTAAACAATAAATACTGAGGAGACCAAGGCCGAAAAGGATTTAGAAGGAAGTCCACCTGAGAATCCACAAGGCGACTGGAGAACAACAGGGGAAAGGAAAATAGGTTTAAGAATATTTGGAGTAAAGAAATTAAATAAAGATTGACATAAAAATAAGTTAAAGTTAATTAGATTTTGTAAGATTTAGGAGAGAATATATTTGTATTAAACGAACCAAGCCTCTTTTATTTAGAGCTGCCGGCACCTATCCTATACGTCATCTATTTTTTAATTATTACGACGATCACCTCCTAATACCTGGTCTTTGATCAGTATTAGGAAAGTGACGCCGTAACATTGGTCCTTCGAGCCGGATAGGTTGCAGTCATACAAATATAGTTTTTCTGAGATCTTATTAGTTGTTAGATATAGTACAGACTCCAAATATTCTTTTAACTTAAAATAACGATAGCGCGAGGCAATATGAAGAGCACATTGCAACAACAGGATGTCTGTCAGGCACAATTGGCACAGACAATTTCCAATTATAAAAAGACTTCGAAACACAGGCGTACACCGGGTTATCTCAAGGGCAAGATAGACAGTATCAAATTGATAGCAGAAAGGTTCAACAACAACCATCTAGAAATAGGGGCAGCTGATTTAAGCAACATAAAGGATGCAAAACTTGAATCTGCTGTAACAGAATACTTGGCAGGTGAAAAGTTTCTGGAATTCGAAGAGGCATATTCCGAATTTCTGGGAGACCTTCAAGACGAGTGCCTGCAACCCACAACCAACTACACCAACCCAGCATAGTACATTCATTGGGGAACAGTCAGGTTCACCAAGGGCTATAGTTAAACTTCCAACGCTGGAGATTCCGAAGTTTGACGGCCAGTACTCATCATGGAGAACGTTCCATGATAGATATGTATCCTTGATACATAATAAAGACCGCTTGATGCCGGTCGATAAGCTGCATTACCTTAAGAGTAGTCTCACGGGAGAGGCCCGGAGAGATTTGGATTCATTTGACATGACTTCAGAGAATTATGAAGCAGCATGGCAATTATTATGCAAGCGGTACAACAAAAGGAGATTATTAATATATGCCCAGTTGAAATTGCTATTTAATAGCACTCCTATAAGAACAGAGTCATATAAGGAGTTACGAGCCTTGGTAGACGAGCTGCATCGCATAAGGCATGCACTACAAGTACTCAAGGTCAGCATTTTAGATTGGGATCCCATATTTGTTTATGTGACGGCACAGAGGCTACCAGAAAAAACTCGTCACATGTGGGAACAACTGATTGCGAAGTCCGACGAGCTACCGGCGCTTAAGGACTTAACCAAGTTTTTAGAAGAAAGACATAGAAGTCTAGAAGCAATCAAAGATGACAATAGTCATGATGATAAAATCGCAAACCAGAAAGGGTGCGGAATCAGAGCAACAGCTATCACACCCATCAGGAAAGCGTCAATTCAAGGAAGGACTGTACGAAGACGAACGATCAAAGATCCAGAAGATTACAATGTCCCATGTGTAAGAAAGAGCATTTTCTAGCACAGTGCAGCTCCTTCAAAGCATTATCCAACACAGAGAGAGGGCGTTGGGTAAAATCAAAGGGATTATGCTTCAATTGCTTTAAACAGCATTACTGCAGAAGCTGTACAAGCAATAACAGATGTCCGATATGCAGAAGAAAGCATCATCTGTTAATACATACAGATAATGAAAGCGAGCCAGAAGTTAGTGAGCAACAATCAACACCTGTGGATCAAAGAGAGCCGGTTGTAACAAATTGTAATTGTAACATCCATAAGACTCAATCAATGCTAGCTACAGCCCTGGTCACAGTGAAGGACCAACACGGAAATGGCCTAGTGTTGCGAGCTCTCATTGACCCAGGGTCACAGAGCTCGTTTATAACAGAGTCAGCATATCAGTCATTGCAACCAGAAGTCACTCCAACCGCATTACAAGTCAAAGGGCTGCAGTCGGTACCAGTAGCGACATCAAAGAAGCTGGCACACCTCACGCTTGTATCTAGGTCACGAGCGAAATACGAAAGGAAGATACAAACATATGTAATAAAGAATATAGCCAACAAGTTCCCACCAAAACGGATAAACAGTAGAGGTTGGTCATGTCTCAAAGGGTTGGAACTCGCCGACCCAGACTTCGCAACTCCAGGGCGCATTGACTTATTACTTGGAGTGAATGTATATGCATATATACTTAAGAAAGGATTGCGCAAAGGACCCAAAGGAATGTTCGTGATGTTAAAGACAAGCTTGGGATGGATTCTTTTCGGAAGGGTACCAACAGTTCCAGAGCAGGGAAAAATGTTAGCTTCTCTGCATTCACAGTTCACAAAAATGATGAATTAGATCTTCATGAACAACTCAAAAGCTTTTGGGAGCAAGAAGAAATGCCCCCAGCAAAGGTATTGACGAGCGAGGAAGAATATTGCGAGAGGTTCTACGACGATACCACTAAGCGCCTATCTGATGGTCGATACGTAGTAAGGATACCATTCAAGAACAATAGACCACCTAACCTAGGGACTTCTAGGAATCAAGCATTGTCAAGGCTGAAACAAGTGGAACATAAGTTGGCACAGAAGCCTGACTTAAGGAAACCATATCAGCAATGCCTACAAGAATATAAGGACTTGGGTCATATGAAGGCTATAAATCCACATGAAGGGAATAGATATTATATGCCGCACCATGCCGTGGTTAAAGAAAGTACCACGACAATGGTACGGGTAGTGTTCGACGCGTCCGCAAAAAGCTCAAATGGGCAAAATCTAAATGAACAGATGTTAACAAGTCCAACACTCCAGCCAAAGTTATTTTCGGCGTTACTTAAATGGAGAAAATATCGGTATGCGATGACAGCCGATATTGAAAAAATGTACCGGATGATTCTCGTTCATCCAAACGACCGACGATACCAAACTATCTTGTGGAGGGATAATCCAACGATGCCAATAGAAGAATACGAGCTGCAGACCGTGACGTTCGGAACTACGTCCGCTCCTTACCTCGCCATTAAAACGCTACAGCGACTAGCAAAAGACGACCGACATCAATACCCTAAGGCAGCGGAAGTCGCGTTAACCGATTTTTACGTAGACGACGTATTAACAGGGGCAGACCACTTACAAGATGCCAGGGATCTACAAATACAGTTGAATGGATTGCTAAAACGAGGAGGGTTCCATTTAAGAAAATGGACTGCGAACCATGAAGACTTGTTAAAGACAATTCCCGCAGAGGATCGTGAGCGGCAATTACCCCTTCAGGTAAAGGAAGATAATTGCGTAAAAGCTCTAGGTATTTTTTGGCATCCAGGAGAGGATTATTTTACGTACGCGATAAAACCATCAGAGTTTAAGCAGATAGCGGCTACGAAAAGGGAAATTTTATCTGAGGTCGCTAAACTGTTCGACCCGCTCGGCTGGATAGCACCATGTGTGGTGTTAGGCAAATTAATAATGCAGAAATTATGGATGTCCCGCTGCGATTGGGGCGACAAGGTAGAAGAGGAAACGCTGCAAGAATGGGCCGAATTCAAGGGGCAGTTACGGTATATTCAAACCATCAAGATGCCACGATGGATCAGCCATGATAATACCGTGCAGGAGTGTCAACTCCTTGGGTTCTGTGACGCCTCAACTAGAGCATATGCAGCAGTGGTGTACATGAGAACTACGAACCAGAGAGGAGACGTCACCACAAATTTGCTCATGGCAAAGACACGAGTAGCTCCCATCAAACCGATTACACTACCTCGGTTAGAATTATGCGGAGCCGTACTTCTGAGTCGTTTAATCAAACAAATTAAGGAAGATATGAATCTGAAAGAAATACAGAGTCAATGTTAGACAGACTCAAAGGTAGTCCTTGCATGGTTACAAGGGTTGCCAAGAAGGTGGAAAACCTTTGTGGCGAATCGCACAGTGGAGATCCACGAGAATGCGTCAAATACGGTTTGGCGGTATATTCGAACGAAAGAGAACCCAGCCGACATAGCATCAAGAGGAATGATGCCAGAGAAATTAAATGAGGCCAAATTATGGTGGCACGGGCCCAGCTGGTTACAGGAACCGGAACATAAGTGGCCAAAGGAGACCTATACAGACTTCAAGACCGAGATGGAAGCAAAAACCTCGACCACGGCAATGATGATGATGGAACCAGAAGAAATTGAGTGGTGGATGAAATTTTCTTCATACACTAAGACGTTGAGAGTCATTGCATATTGTTGTCGATTTATATACAACATGCAAAATAAAGACCATCGACGAGATTCGCAGATTTCAGCAGCAGAAATAAACGAAGCGAGGACGAAGTTGGTTCGAATGGTACAAAGAACCATGTTCCCGAGCGAATATAAAGATTTGAAATCCGAGAGATCCATTAACAAGCAAAGCCCACTGAAAGGTTTGAACCCGTTTTTGGCCAATGATGGCACATTGAGAGTCGGGGGCAGGTTGCACAATTCCGACTTACAATATGACCAAAGACATCCGATAATTCTACAAAGAAGGCACCATATAACCAACATAATCATCGATTATTATCATAAGGTAACGATGCATGGTGGAGCTTCGTTAGTGTTAACGAATATTCGTAACCAATTTTGGATCATAAATGGAATGGCAGCCGTGAAGGAACGCATTTACAAGTGTGTGAAATGCACAAGGTATCGGGCATCGAAGCCCCAACAGATAATGGGAGACCTCCCCAGTGCAAGGGTGACTAGAGCTCATCCCTTCGAGAACGTTGGCATAGACTACGCAGGACCGTATGATTTAAAGATGTCAAATCACAAGGGGTCAAAGATATACAAAGGATATTTTTGTATTTTTATATGCATGACGACTAAAGCAATGCATATTGAGGTAGCATCAGACTTATCCACTGAAGCATTTCTTGCGGCTCTGAGGAGATTCATGGGGCGCAGAGGTCAGTGCCGAAACATATATTCGGACAATGGCACGAATTTCGTTGGAGCCAACAGACAAATACAAAGCCAATTAAGGAAGGCTATAAAAAGCGCAGCAAATGAAGCTGCAGCAGAGTTAGCCAATAATGAAATACATTGGCATTTTAATCCCCCTGCAGCCCCACATTTTGGAGGGCTTTGGGAAGCAGGGGTGAAAAGAGTAAAACATCACCTGAAAAGGGCTGTGGGTGATAAAATACTAACATTTGAGGAGTTGAATACGCTGCTCATCCAAATAGAATCCTGTTTGAATTCTCGACCATTGTGTCTTTTGTCAGCAGATCCATCAAATCTGGAAATACTTACCCCTGGACATTTCTTAATTGGCAGACATATGAAGGCCATACCGGAACCAGAGGAAACCGGAAAAAGTGTTGGATACACGGACAGGTGGAGACAAATACAACAAAGTCTTCAACGTTTTTGGAAGCAATGGTCGAACGAATACCTACTACAATTACAGCAACGGACAAAATGGAAAACAAAACAAACCAACTTGAAAGTTGGGCAAGTCGTTATCATTATGGATAAAAACAGGCAGCCTAGTCAATGGCCCTTAGGTCTGATACTAGAAACCCATCCTGGAGCAGATGGACAAGTGAGGGTAGCCACCGTCAAAACTAGCACGAGCACCTTCAAAAGACCTATTAACAAACTTTGTCCAATGTTAGCATGTTAAGTAGAAAATACATGTCGTCCGTTCAAATCCATGTTTATGTTAAGAAACATGAACTTGTAGTAACAATAGGTGTGTTCCAGAACTTGAAGGTATTAGCTTTCTATTAGCTTTACTTTCTCATGCTAGAAAAAACTGGGAAATTTTTATATCCCTTCGTGCAAGCATTAGCAAGGGGATTTTCGGTCCTGCAATTTCTTACAAGTTGCCAATTGACATTTTGCTACCACCTTTTGATTTGCGAGTACTTGCCCAAAAAGTGTTGCGTTAATTTCTGGAGTTTTGTCAAAGTTATCCCACTATTCAAGTAAGCTTTTGCCCAACAAGTTTTTACATGAAAAGTACTGGAACAAACATATTAAATTTATTATTTCAGTGATACTAAAAACGAAGACAATTATGTCAAATAGAGCTGAAACAATTGGCAAAGAGCTCGGCGCACAAGAGCGTCCCGCTGTCCCGCGTCAGCGCTGCATCCTCTTGTTTAGAAAACAAGAAGTATTATATGACGACCCAGGATGGGACGCCATTTACTATTACCTACAACCAGCTTCAAGCTATTCCATATGACACAATCCGCAAGTCAAAACGACATCGGTACACGGTCAAATTAGGGCACAACCGAATTGTGAAGCTGAAATTGAAAGGAACCAAAATATTCTGGTACAATTACTCCGAAAAAACAGTGAATACCAAGTGATTAGGGACAAAAGCAATAAGAATTATATAAAAAACATGAAATTTAGAAAGAAATACAATGAACTAAATAAACATTAAAAATTGAACTAAAACTAAAACTAAAAGTTTCATTACACAAAATAAATTGTGTTGATGCGATCCATCAACAAGGGGGGAGAATGTTTTGACCTGCAAAACAAAATACTTGTTAAAAAATGAATTAAAAAATAAACGAAAGAAAGTTACCTGTTTTTAACCAGTTTTACAAGCAGGCTCCTTAAATTAAAAGAAATGCCTAAAAATACAAAATTAATAATAAAAAACACAAAACATACTTACCTCCGATATTCAAAATAAATAAAAACAAAAAAAAATGTCAATTTGACTACTGTCAAAAATTGGCAGCGTGTAAACGCAGTATAAACACGATCCACAAAAATGGAATGTGGAAAACGGCATGAATAATTTGCAAAAAACTGCAAGAAAAATTCTACCACCCAGCGCCACCATCCAGCACCAGGAAGAAGATGCTGGATAAAGCTATTGACCATGGGTCAGAATTTTTAATCTTCTTTGGACTTTACGCCGAGAAGGTTAGCTAGAGCGATATTCAGGATTTTCTCCGAATATCATTGTTAGGGACTTAGATAGTTGGTTGGTTTTTCGCCGCTGTCTTTTGTGTTAGTTTAGCCACATAATTGTTGTTAGTTTTTCAGGTGACGGTTTAAATTTATTAATTCTACGAGATAGAGAATTTCAGTGGAAATTATAGGAAATAATTTCTTTTACGAAACTGGGATTCAAATAAGTTCAATAGAAATTATATTGGATAATTTCTACTACGAAATTGAGCTTATTTATTTTAAATATTGAAATTCAAATAAGTTCAATAGAAATTATATTGGATAATTTCTTTTACGAAATTGAACTTATTTATTTAGATAAATTTTTAGAATCTCAATTGAAATTATACGAGATAATTTCTTCTACGATATTGAGATTCGAACAAATTCAATTGAAATTATATGGGATAATTTCTTCTACGGAATTGAATTTGTTTTGAGTATATAGACGTCACACACGGCCACAGATAGAGTTTCAAGTAGATTTTTACTCGCGGTAATTTCTTTTACAACATTGAAACTCAGGCAAGGTCAATAGAAATTATATGAGATAATTTCTACTACGAAATTGACCTTATAGTAGCTGAAAAACTTACGTGCTAGTTGAAAGTCAATTAAGGTTCAATCAAAGTTCGCCCAGGGTAGATTGAATTAATTGGCAGATTGATTACGTTGGATATTCCCCGCGTAATCACGAGGTTTCATTTGGGACATATAACGTCTTCGCAAATAAACCAGCACGAGCAACAAGGCTAAACAATAAATACTGAGGAGACCAAGGCCGAAAAGGATTTAGAAGGAAGTCCACCTGAGAATCCACAAGGCGACTGGAGAACAACAGGGGAAAGGAAAATAGGTTTAAGAATATTTGGAGTAAAGAAATTAAATAAAGATTGACATATAAAAATAAGTTAAAGTTAATTAGATTTTGTAAGATTTAGGAGAGAATATATTTGTATTAAACGAACCAAGCCTCTTTTATTTAGAGCAGCCGGCACCTATCCTATACGTCATCTATTTTTTAATTATTACGACGATCACCTCCTAATACCTGGTCTTTGATCGGTATTAGGAAAGTGACGCCGTAACAATATATATATATTGAAAAAACTTTTTGTAATACTGAAAAGAAAAACTTCTTGGCGCGAAATCGACGATTTTTATTAACACATGATATCATCGTTGCACCGAAGTTTTTCTTTTTTTCGAATTTAACGCTTTCGACATGGTTTTCTGTAGATTTTGGCATGCTGAAAACGATCCCGTTGTCCGATTTGCTCTATCATTCCATAGTTTTGAGATATTTAACGCGCAAAAGTGCAAAGAACACGCTTTTTGGCACTTTTAGGTTAGGATTGCTCAAAATCCTGACGTGATAGGGCAATTTGGCCAACGGATTCGGATACAGCGCGAAAAAATACTTAGGATACGACTATTAAATTGGAAAGGAAAAAAATGACCCGTTTTTTGCAGACCAGTGTCATCACTCCCAGGTACCTTAGAGCGGGCTGTGAGCGGATGATCTGTTCCCCTACCTTGATCCTCACGGATACTGGCTTTCGCCGTTTGCTGATCACCACTGCTTCAGTTTTGTGCTCAGCAAGCTTCAACCCAGCGCGTTCTAACCACGCTTTTATTTCCCAGATCGCTTCGTTCGCATACAGTTCGATGTCATCTGGGTGTTTTCCTTCGACAACTACCCCGATATCATCTGCGAACCCGATCGCCACTGCTTCTTTTGGAAGACGAAGCCCCAACACATCATTGTACATTGCGATCCATAGGAGAGGGCCCAGGACGGAACCTTGCGGGACACCGCATGTTGTCCCGAACACTTTAGGACCATCATCCGAATCACAATGAAGCGACCTACCCTGCAGGTAGTCGGCCACTACACGCACTAGGTACTTAGGTGTGCCTAGCTTGATTAACGCCTCAACTATTTTGCTCCACCTCGCTGTGTTGAAAGCATTTTTTACGTCGAGGGTTATCAGTGCGCAGCAGTGATTTTTCTCTATGGCTACGGCTTTTGCTATGCCCACCACCATATTGATGGCATCAGTAGTCGTCCTTGCCTTTCTGAAGCCGAATTGCTTGTCCGACAGGCCGCCTGCCCTTTCGACGCTAGGGAGAATCCTGTTACAGATCACCCGCTCGAAATGTTTGCCTATGCAACTAAGGAGGCATATCGGTCTGTAGGACGATGGGTCCCCTAGAGGCTTGTTCGGCTTCGGTAGGAGCACGAGCTTCTGCTGTTTCCATCGCTCCGGGAAGATCCCCTCTCTCAGGCACGCTGTGAATACTTCAGCGAACCTGTCTGGCGCTATTGAAGCTGCTAGCTTCGCCGCTTTATTTGGTATGCCATTCATGCCAGGGGCCTTATTGATGGCTACCTTTTTTGCAGCCTCCATAATCTCATCTGTGGTCAATGCAGGTACCTCTTCTGGGTCCACCTGAAGGGTGGGTAGTTCGGCGGCGCGTACGTTCTGCGGAAACAGGACGTACACAATGCTCTGGAGCAGCGCGGGGCAGGTGGTCGGCGGAGAGCGTTTGCCCTTGACCGCTGACATAACCATTTTATAGGCTCCACCCCAGGGGTCCGAGTCTGCTTCTCTGCACAATCTTTTGAATTGCTCGGATTTACTTCTAGCGATGGCCTTTTTCAGCCTTCTCCTCGCTTCCTTATATCTCTGAAGGAGTTCATCGAAATCAGGACGGTTCCGATTTCTTTGAGTTCTCCTTCTCGCTTTCAGGCAGGCCCTTCGGCATTCGTTGATCTCGGCGTTCCACCAGAAGTTTGGTGGGTGTTGCCGATTGCCGGCGCGCCGAGGCATGGATGCATCACATGCCTGTTTTACTGAATCTTCGATTCGCTCTGCCCCTTCCCTGGCACCTCCTGCCGACCTCGCATCGTGCAGGAATACTTCCTCGAACACCTCTGTGTCGAGTTTATTTACGGCCCATCCTCTAGCCGTTCCGTACGTAGGATTCCTCTTTCCTATACCCTGGCCTACCTCGAAGATGATGGCTTGGTGGTCGCTGTGCGTGTACAAATCGCTCACCCGCCACTGTAGGTCCTTGGCCACTGAATCGCTCACGTAAGTGATGTCGATTACAGACGATCTCCCACCCCTTTGGAAGGTGTTTTCGCCTCCAGGCCAACACCACGTTAAGTCGCGAGAATACTTCTAGAAGTATGCGCCCTCTTGCATTCGTTTGTCGACTGCCCCATTCGACAGCCCAAGCATTGAAATCACCCGCTAATATTACCGGGTGATGGCGGCTCGCGTCGGCGGCTACCCTTTCCAGCATCGACTCGTAATCGTCTAGTGCCAGGCTTGGCGCCGCATAGCAGCTGTAGACGTGTATTCCGCCTACTTTTGCCCGCGTGAAGCCATTCTCTGGGCTTCTCATGGTATCTTCCATGGCTCGGCTCCCACACGTCCATATCGCTAACGTGCCGCTGCTATCGTTTATCCAGACGCCGCTGTGCAGGTTTCTATACTGCTCGCAGACGATTGCGACGTCGATTTTTTCCTCGTAGACTGTCTGTGCCAGCAGATCTTGTGCTGCTTGACAGTGGCTCAGGTTTATCTGTATAAACCTTATCTTCGTCTGTTTTCAGCGCCTCCTTGAACGCCGGACATCTGTTACCTCCGGTCACGTGCCCACTATCTCTGCCCTCAATTTCCCTACAAATTAGACATTTTGCAGCTTGGTCACACTCCTTTACCTTGTGACCCTCTTTCCCGCAGCCTCGGCACAGCCTTCCTCTATCCTGGCTGCTGCTGCAGTTTTTCGCTATGTGACCGAACTTCATGCATTTGAAGCACGGTTTTAGCGATACCCGCTCCCGCATTCGGCATACAACCCAGCCGACTCGAATCTTACCTGCTGCGATAGCCTGCTTCGCAGCTTCAACAGGCAGGCTTATAGATGCCGTCTGTGTGACCCCCCACGACTCTCTTAGCCTGAGGACATCCTTTTCTTCGACCGTCAGACCTAGCTGGGTCCTCAGTGCTTCGCAGACCTCTTCCTTGGTTGTGATCTCATCTAAGTCTCTACACTCGATCACCACCGTATTTGTGCTGGCTCTCACCTCATCTACCCCGCTTATCGATGCTTTTACCTTCTGCTCTAAGTCTTCGGTCTTAGCATCTCCCCTCTTTAGCTCAAGCAGGAGGTCGCCCTATTGCGTTCTCCTGACCCTTTTACGCTACTTCCGACCTCTGCGAGGGAGGAATCTGTCCTCATCTTGCGAAGGATCTCCGCGTAAGTCGCTTCCCCTTTGGTCGTGATGATAATGGCATCCGACCTGGTCTTTTGTTTCAGCTTGCTTCCCTCTTTCAACCTTCTTTTCTTCAGTTTCCTCTTTTTGCGCTCCACCGTCGTCCAGGCAGAACCTTCCGGGTTCCTGCTCTCGTTTCTGACGGGGCGTGCTTCGGGAGTCTTTCCCTTTTTCCTCTTGGGGGTGTGCTGCTGCAGCTGCACCTCCTCGTTGAGCTCTCTACGGCGCTCGCGCGGCCGCGGCTCTTTACTCTTCTCTTGGGGCCGTTTCTCTCCAGCATCCCCGGTTGATCGGCTCTCTTTATGTTGCGGCAATTCTTCTGTTTGAGCCGATGTATCCACCAGCTCTTTCGCCCTTTGCTGCTTCACTATTTCCTCCTTTGCTTTGAGGTAGGTTGACCTAACCCACCTAATCTTCTCTTTTATGGCGAGCTCGACGTTTTTCTTAGCGTCGACATATTCCATGAGGTCTCTTATCATAACCCCTAATTTCTCAAAAGGGGATGATTGAGCCTCCTCCGCTGTGGTCGCCGGAGTGCTCACCCTCACTTCACCATTTTTCGCTGACCCAAGGTGCTCTAGGTCGTTTGTACTCTTTGTCGGCGTTGTCCTCGCCGTCTTGTTGCTCCTTGGGATGGAATTCTTTGGATTTCCTTCTTGGGGAGTCGCACTTTGTTGCTCAGGACCTGGATGTTTCGAGTCCTTAGCACTCTTAACTGGTGGTGTTCTCACCGTCTTTCTGCTCCTTTGGGTGGAATTTCCATCTTCCGGAGTCGCCCTTGGTTGGACCATAAAAGCCGTAGCTGTGTTTGGAGCTTTGGGAGGTGCTCCAACCTCGTTGGTTTTTGATGGTTTCTCTATTTTGAATCCCACGAGTTGCGCGAGAAAGGACAGTCACCCATGGCAGAGCTCCGCATTACCACGGGAAGGCTACATTGAAACCGAAGGTCGCCTGGTATTCGAAGTTCATCGTTAGCGGTACACTGACGCAGTACCATTCATTCAGCTCGGTGTGCGGGCGTGCGCTGCCGTCAGTCACTGAACCTCGCTTCATTAAACACTCAACAATTAAAACAAAACAAAAAAAATTAAATTAAATAATAAATAAATAAATAAATTAAAATATTAATAAATTAATAACATCCATAAACCGGCGCATATAAGAAAACAAAAAAATCATTTTTCCGTGTGTGATCAAGTTGCGCAAATTAGTTTCAGTGTCATCAACAGCATTACAACAATAACAACAGTGATTTTGACGGACAGACTGTGCATGTAAGCTTTTTTTTCTACTCTTTCCCCACACCCCGCTCTCGGCCTCGTCGGCGTCGTAGCCACTATCGGTTGCTGATGGAATTCTCCTTGCTTTAGGAGGCATAACACTCCAGCAAGGCGCATTCCGTTTGCCCCGATGACTGCGACGCCGGCTTCGCCGACCTCAACTGAGGACTGTAACCTTGCGTTTGCGAAGCAGTGATTTTCTATCGCCTTCGCCAACATCCGTGGGCTACAATCGAATTTCGACTCTGTGTCGTGCCATCTATTATCCAATTCACCCCATATCTTCGCGCTAAGTGAGACCCAAATCTTACCTAATGATGTCTTAGATCATTACCAGGTTTCCGGGTACTCATTAGTGCATAATCTCTCCCCCCATAGGGGAGTCGCCATATATATTAGGAACGACGTAGCTTTTCAGAAGGTGTACAACAGTACATCGCCTGACTTTAACCACCTCGGCCTCAAAATTTTACTTCATAAGCACGTCATTTTCTTCTGTTTTCTATACAGGAGCCCTAATATAAATAATGAAGCCTCTTCCTTAGCATTTGACGCTATCTCTGAACGTATCTCCGAATTCTTATCCTTATACCCGGAGTGTGAAATCTTTTCCGCTCTCTGCATCTCAAAAATCATATTGGCAGGAATGCGTTTATTCATTCCCCATTCTACCAAATCCATTAAGCCAAGGCCGCATGGATGGTTTAATCAAGAATGTATGAATGCGATTAAAGCCAAAGAAACCGCCTATAGAGTGTTCAGGCATTCCCTGAGCGAATCATCCCGAAGTGAGTACATCAGGTTGAGAAATGTCTGCAAAACCACCATCAAGCAGACCAAAGCCTCCTTCGATGACAGGTTAAGAAACAAACTCATTAACACCTCTGCTGGCAGTAAAAACTTCTGGTCCTTGGTAACCTCCATCAGGAAAAATTTTAACACATCGTCGTCTCCTCCTTTCATTCACGATGGGAAGGTATTAACAGAAAGCAAATCCAAGGCTGACTTACTCGCATCTCTGTTTGCCTCCAATTCTTCTTTGCCTGATACTGCCGTGCAACCCCCCATTGTAGAGGGTTCTCCTCACTCAATGGGCAGAGTTTTCTTCAGAACTCGTGAAGTGTTCAAGTGTCTCAAGGAGCTCGATCCCAATAAATCCACTGGCCCTGATAATATTCCCCCTATGGTTCTTAAAAAATGCGCTTCACCTTTGGCTAAACCTCTGCGCAAACTCTTCGCCCTTTCTTACTTCTCCGGAGTTTTCCCGGACTCCTGGAAACTGGCTCATGTTCAGCCTATACCGAAAAAAGGTGATTCCAGCGACCCCTCTAACTACCGCCCAATAGCAATCACTTCTATCCTCTCCAAAATCATGGAGACATTAATAAACAGAAGGCTTATGGAATATCTTGAACGCAACCAAATATTGGATGACAAGCAGTACGGCTTTAGATCGAAAAGATCTACTGGCGACCTCCTTGTATGCCTAACTGAACACCTCTACCGAAACATTCATTGCTTTGGTGAATCCGGCCTGGTCGCTCTCGATATCTCCAAGGCCTTTGATAGAGTATGGCACCCCGCTCTATTGAGTAAACTCCATGCTATTGGCATCGACCTTCTTCTAAAGAATTGGATTGAGAGTTTCCTTTCCAACCGCTCAATCAAGGTAGTATTGGACGGCGTTGAATCTAATCTCCACTCCATCTCTGCAGGCGTTCCCCAGGGCTCTATTCTATCACCAGCTCTCTTCCTAGTTTTTATAAATGACCTGCTCTCAATCCCATCCAACTCACTTCACAGCTTCGCTGATGACAGTACTTTGCGTTACTCGTATAGCTTTGATAAAGTAAGACAAGCACGGGCCAGACCTTGTCTACTTGATCGTGAACTTATGTCCACTTCAATCAACAGGGACATAAGATTGATTCTTGATTGGGGCCTCATGAATCAAGTTGAATTCAACGCACAGAAAACAAAATACTGTCTCTTCTCTATGAAAACGCGCTCCCCAACCCCTCCCATTAAAGTGGACAGTCTAGAACTGATGGCTGAACCATCCCTCAATATCCTGGGCATAACTTTAACTGAAGATCTGCCATGGAGTAATCACATATTCCAAATCGCTAAACAAGCATCACAATGCTTGGGATTCCTTAAAAGATGCAAATTCCTCCTTCCGCCGTCGGCCAGGGCTATAATATACAAATCCTACATTCGGCCCCGCCTCGAATTCAACTCATATCTCTGGGCAGGGGCACCGAGTACCACCTTAGCGTGGCTGGACAAGGTGCAGAACCGCGCTCTCCAACTCATTGGCGACGACGTCATTTGCTCCAAAATTGATTCACTAAGTCACCGCAGGAATGTAGCAGCTCTGGTTAAATTCTACCGCATCTACCATAACGACTGTTCCACCGAAATATATAATCTCCTGCCTTCACGGCGATGTTTTTCCCGCAACACAAGACTTGCCCATTCGGCTCATCCCCACTATCTACAGCCCTTATTTTCGCGCACACACCAGTTTAGTAATTCATTCTTTTCGAGAACAACTGGACTGTGGAACAACCTTCCACAGTCAGTTTTCCCAAACTCATATAACACCCAAGAGTTTAAACGCAAGGTTCATCTCCACCTCCTCATGTACCCCCCAGACTCCCTCTAATCTGTTTTATTCTTTCTCTATCCTTCGAGCTAAGCTTACTACCACACACCTGACGTTGACGTGTAAGACATGACGGACTGGTAGTACAAAGGGTGACACCTGAGCTTAGACTTTCACATAAAAAAAAAAAAAAATTCATCCCCTCAGCACGATAGTTTCCACCTTGGGATTTCGTGTATCTATCTTAGTTAGCCCCAAGCCTAAGCCTCACCACCGCGACAAGGTGTAGATACAAGGTGAGGATATATATATATATATATATATATATATATATATATATATATATATATATATATATATATATATATATATTTATTTATTTACGCCAAACAAGGCTTGCTTAAACTATATTCACAGGGAAAGTAACTTATAAATATATACATACAATCGCTAAAAGTACATTTGCATTTAACAATTTAACAATTTATCACAGGTATATCTTAATAACTTATGGTACATTAGTTATAGTGTTAGTTCAGGATAATTCGGATGACAGGAAGGATATCAATTTTTTCTTGAAGGATAATTTGCTCATTCCAGGGGAGAAGCAGGAACTGTGGCCATTGAAAATCATACAACATCTGTTGACGGGCTCGTTCTTTCCATACTCGGTCCGATGAGAATATTCCCTAAGCATTTTCGTATGCCTATTCTGACGGACATCGTCGTTAACTTTGATCCTGTCTGACAGAAACTGAACATTGATCCTATCGTTCAAGACGTCCAAAGTAAAGCATGATATAAGCAACTTACGCCTATTAAACAGAGGCATGAGATCCAACACTTTGAGCCTGTCCATGTAGGGTGGTAGGCTATGAAAATCACGCGAGTCGTATAGATTTCTCAGAGCAAAGAGTAGAAATTTCTTTTGCACTGACTCAAACCTGTTACTGCTTACCTGGTAAATAGGATTCCAGATCGGGCATGAGTATTCTAAAATCGGGCGGACTAGCGAACAGAAAAGGGTTTTTGTAACTCGAGGGTTGTCAAATTCCTTGGCTCTTCTCTTTATAAAGCCTAGAAGTTTGCTAGCTCTTGCAATAATATTATCGTAGTGCAAATTGAAATTTAATTTATTGTCCAGGACAATACCCAAATCTACAATTTGATCAACGCGGTCTAACACCCTGCCGTTGAGATAAAAGTATTGCAACTGTATGCTTTTTTTACGAGAGAAGGTAATTACGTGGCATTTACTGGTGTTTAGTTGCAGTTTATTGGTGGAGCACCAGTCATGTAACGTATTCAGTTTCGACTGAAGGAGAGTTACGTCATCACTCGACCTTATGACACTATATATTTTGAGGTCATCGGCATAAAAGAGATGTCGTATATTACTTAGTTTTTCTGACAGGTCTGAGATGAATATATTAAATAAAAGTGGGCCAAGATGACTGCCCTGGGGGACTCCGGAAGTTACTTCGATTTCTTTTGACAGAAATCCTTGAAATCTAACGGCCTGTGTTCTTCCGTTAAGATATGATTCTATCCATCTTAGGACAGGCCCAGATATTCCGAATTTTAGTAGTTTTGTTATTAAGATATGGTGGTCGACACGGTCAAAGGCCTTACTGAAGTCAGTATAGACAGCATCGATTTGATGACCGTTCTCCATACCACATAGTAGTTCGGAGGTTAGTGTCATAAGGTTAGTAGTTGTCGAGCGCCCTTTTCTGAAGCCATGTTGTTGGTCATTGAGGAGCGGATCGATTGTTTGGGCAATCTTGTTGTAAATAAGCTTTTCGAAGAGTTTAGGAATTGCTGATAATATTGCGATGCCCCTGTAGTTGTCCACCGAATGCTTATTAGATGCTTTATGAATTGGTATGAGGTAGGATTTTTTCCAAGTTATAGGAAATTTTCCTAACGATAAGGATTTGTTGAAAATAAGATGGAGGTGATATAGAATTTGAGTTGAGTAGCACTGCAGAAAGCAAGGAGGCAGATTGTCGGGACCGTGACCTTTATTGATATCCAGATTGTTTAAACCTGTCATGATGTCTTCGACGGATAGGGATATGTTATCTATAAGAGTTGAAGTAACAGTGCGCGTGTGTGTTGCGTCAGTATGTGTTGTATCAGATTTTGGACAAAAGACTTCGGTAAACCTGTCAGCAAACATGTTACAAATTTCCTGTGGGCAAGAGGAGTGTTTACTGCCATTGGTCATTGTAGTTGGATAGCCTAAGGTCTTTCGTTTCATATTAACGAACTGAAAGAATTTTTTGGGATCTCTTATAATGCTATCGCCAACAGAGTTAAGATATGTAGTATAGGCCTCACGTGACCTAAGACTGAACTCTGAGGCTAGCCTAGTGTATTCTAATTTCAGTTCATCATTTGCATGGGGGTTATTTCTAATCAGCTTATACAATTTATTTCTCTGATTACGAAGAGAACGGACATTCTTATCCAGCCATGGTTCCGATAATTTATCCCTTCTTTTAATTCTAGGCACATGTTTGTCAATAACGTTGAATATTATAGTGTTGAAGCAAGACACCATTTCGTCAATGTCATTACCAGAAAGCCTATTTTCCCAGTCTACTAGGGATAATTCGAAGGCAATGCTGTTAGAGTCTGCATTTTTATAATCATAAATGATTGAGTTATTGTATGATATACGATGATTAGATATTGCGGTATTATGTTCGAGGATCCATGCAGAATGGTGAGTAGAGTTGGTAAAAAGGTTTTCCTCAGGCGGAGCAGGCAGGATGTTCAGCTCCTCAGGTGAGTTAGTGAAGATTAGATCTAACCAATTACCACGAGAATTCGGAGTTCTAATGATTTGGTGTAGACCATTTCCATAAAAGGAGTCGATAAACTTTATATCGATAGCATTTGTGACGTTAATCGGAAGTAAACAATTTTCTTCCTCGTCGGGGATAAAAGATATATTAGGGCGATTAAAGTCTCCTAAAATAAATATGTCGTCGCAACTGGAGAGAGATTCGTTAATATCATCTAATATATGAAGTAATTCATCATATTTAGATTCGTCAGAGTTAGGGGGTATGTAAAAAGTGCCGAAAAATATGTGTTTCCTGCCCGATTCAACTCGCACGAAAACATGTTCAAAGGAATTCGAATTTTTAGTTGCGATTAGTTCACTATTCAGGGGGTCCTTGACCGCTATAAGAACACCTCCACCTCTTGAGAGACTGGTAGAGTTGTAGTCTCTATCGCATCTGTATATCGTCCAGGTGGAGTCTAAGATCTCCTGGTTTACAAAAGTTTCATTTAACCACGTTTCTGTGATTACGAGTACATTAAAATTGCAAGATTTAGCGTCAATGAAAAGGTTATTAAGTTTGCCTCTCATACCACTGCAATTGTGGTAAAAGAGCCTTATGTTCTCAGTTGGGTCAGGGGTAGTTGAGATGTGAGTTTTTGTCGGAGAAGTGACTAGTTACGGACGATAATATCTAGCCATTTCGTCCCGGCTCCTCTGCAATTGAGACACATGTAGTGATCTCATATGTGAGGCATAGGTGGCGAGATCCTTCCTTACTTGCTCAGAAGAGATCTGGTATTGCTCATGATAAACAGTGTAGAGCTTAAGCAGGGTATTCCGATCGATGGGGAGACCTTCTTGTTGGATCGAAATAATGAGGCTGGTCCTGGTCTTACCATTTACACAGGTAGAGTCAGGTTTGTTGTGCATATAAGCAAGAAAGAGCCTTACATTATCATAAATCCTATGATCTCTGAGACGAGATAATAGGTACCGACCCTCGGTTGAGTCTGCCGAAATTAAGGTGTTTTTGACGTTCGGAGGCTGTAGAGGGTCCAAGAAGTTTGGTTTGGTTGCAGTGATGGAAGAGCTCGCCAACATTGGTGTTTCTGCCACAACCGTAGGAGTATGAGGTTGTGGAGGGTTAAGGGGAGGTTGATTGTTTATCGGAATCTCGGTAACATCGGAATAAGAACGGCCGCCGATGATAATATGGCTACGAGAAAAATTTGGGTATAAATCGCTATTATTTGTTTGTGCAGAGACGACAGGAGTACGGGTGGGAATGCTGTTAGTATTGGTTTTGATGATTTTAGAGTTAATGTTACTGTGGATATTAGAGGATTTTTCATGCTTTGTTAGTATGTTAATATTTTTATTTTTGGAGCTAATAGTGTTATTAATCCTAGTTTTAACTACCTTAAATTTATTACTTAATCTATCATTCCAGCGGCGGAGCGTTAAAGCATTCCATTTGAAAACATCCGAGGCAGAGTTGAGAAATAGCCATTCATATTTAGTGGCCATTGTTATTTTGAAGCTCCGTAAGTTGTCCTTATTGTTTATTTGCGAGACGAGTTCACAGCCAAGGAGCTTAATAGAGAACTCGGTCTGGAACATATTCCTAACCCAAGACGGATTTGCTTGGAACGGTGCGCCGTTGAGGAGGTAAGCTGATCTCTGATTTGGAGGTACCATGGTGTTGGGAGTGTTAATTACAATACTCCGCCTCGATTTATTAGGTTGCTGTTTCGGCTCATTTTTCGACTTGACATTCACGGTGTTTTTCGCACTTAACTTTTTCAGCCTGCAATTCCATTCATCCAATGACCACGTTGTACCAAATTTACTAATGTTTTGTTCGGTTTTCTCTGGCAAGTGCAGCGGTGGTAAGTGGCGAGATGGGCTGGATGAGATTGAAAAGGATTGCAAGTGAAGGTTGGTTAAGTTAGGAGGACCGAGGCGTAAAATTACTTCCACTGCCTATGTTACTTCCTCCGCATGCGTTCCTGTGGTAGAATGGTTGGGCGCTTTGTAGTTCTTCCGAAAGAGTAAGTGACTTTTCTTCTAAAGCTAGATTAGCATTATGACTCATATATATATTGTTTTAGATATATTTAAAAAAAAATTATTTGTATTTTAAATTATCTGTTGTTCTGTTTGAATGATTTCGTCACTGTTATGACAATGCTGCTTGCACTCTGCTATATATAAAGTTTTCCTTTGAACTTCTTATTGCAATATTAATTCCTTGCACAAGTTTAACTCCTTAATTTGCGTCACTGTTATGTGAACACCGCTTGCACTCTGCGTACGGGTTTTCAAAATTATATGTTTTAAACTATAGAAAATTTTTTTAAACTTATTCGAATATGAATTTCCCACAATTTTAGCTAATTAATTTTCTTCACTGTTATGTGAATGCCCTTTGTACTCTGTGTACGGGGTTTTTTTAAAAAAATATATGTTTAGACAATAGAAAATTTTTAAACTTATTATTCGAATATGAATTTCTAGCACAATTTAAACCAATTAACTTAATTTCACCGTTATGTGAATACCGCTTGCAATCTGCGTATTTTCAAAATTATATGTTTTACACTGTAAAAAAAAATTTTTTAAACTTATTCGGATATGAATTTTCGGCACAATTTTAACTCATTAATTTTCTTCACTGTTATGTGAATACCGTTTGCACTCTGTGTACGGGTTTTTTAAAAAATATATTTTTACACTATAGAAAATTTTTAAACTTGCGTGTTTTTCGGAGTCACCAATTATAGCCACCTGCTAACCACGAGGTGGTAGAATTAATTTAACACTTGTTAACTTCCCAGTATAGGAAGTTATTGTAATCGGTCCGAAAATCGAAATCGAAAATTTCAACATA
Organism: Thereva unica; assembly: GCA_949987705.1. Lineage (NCBI taxonomy): Eukaryota > Metazoa > Arthropoda > Insecta > Diptera > Therevidae > Thereva > Thereva unica. The sequence goes on from OX465284.1 coordinate 57,635,599, forward strand.
TTTTCATCTTTCAAGGTCCCAGGAGCATTTTAAGCAAACAATTGGGAGGAAGTATGTGTGTGTGTATGTGCGTACGGATGTGGTCATTTTTTCCTGCACGATATCGCGCGAACAAAAAAAGATATCGACTTCGTTGAGGTGTCGTTCGAAGCGTATTAACCGAAATATGATCCGAAGGACCGTGGGGCTTGGCCTGGAATCGAACCCGGGACCTCTCGGATAGTAGCTAGACGCCTTACTCCCTAGGCTACCGAGGCCCCCACGATATCGCCCGAACCACGAAAGATATTGACTTACTTGAGATGCCGTTTGAAGCGTATTAGCGACAATATAATCGGAAAAGATTTTTATAATATTCGGTCGAGCGGTTTTTTGGTTTAAGTGACATAAGTGAGTTTTGTACCTGCAAGTCATATAGAACCTGAACCACGACAACGAAATCATGGCGGTAAATACATTTACTACTAAAGACTTAATTACGGAAGCTCGAGCTGTACCAATCTTTCGTGGAGATGGCACGTACGAATTGTCCCATTTCATCAGAGAAACAGAGACAATTCTTGGATTAGCTTCAGACCAAGGATTGAAAGCTTACCTGCTCAACATTTTTATGACAAAAATTCAAGGACCAGCAGCTATATTTCTATACGACGTTTAGAGACTAGAACGTGGGACCAAGTGAAAAAACAGCTCAAAAGGTCATTTGGCATTCAACAATCTTACCTCAAGTTGAAGGAAGAAGCAGACTCAATTAAGTTTTATAATGTAAGTCAATATTATTATGATTTATTGAAAGTTTTAGATAAGCATAATCTTAAGTATATATTAGATGATGACTCTCCGACTGAATTCAATACCGCTAATAACGAAAAAAGTATTTTGGAAATTTTTTTAAATAAATTACCTAGATCTGATAGTATGTTTTTAAGAATTAAAGAAGTTGAAACTTTAGAAGAAGCTTTCTTTGAGCTATTACAGACTGGGATTAATAATAACAATGGAAGTTGTCAAAAATATATCAATAACAATAATAGACGAATAAATAAATTTAATAGTGATCATTCCATTCGCGGTAATAATAGTTATAAAAATAACAGCACAAACAATAATTTTGACTATAACAGACAACTACGCAGAAACCATTGCAATAATAGTTTTCCTAATCGACAACCGCAGTACCATAAAAACTATCAAAAAAAATCCAACCGGTATTTTTAGAAAGCAAAGTGGAAATTTCCATAATCAGAATACCTATAGCAGACGTTTTAGAAATTATCATAATTATGACAGGACTGGGGAGCCAATGGATGTCGATATAAATAATATTGAAAATTTTCAGTCACGGCCCCAGATAACCCATTACCCATAGTCCACTTCACAATTTTTAATAAAACTTTTCGCTGTCTTATTGATGCTGGGGCAACCACTTCTATTATGTCTGACAGAGCTTTTCCTTATATAAAACAAATAGAATTAAATCAACCTATTCGAATTATTAGCTTGTTTGGTGAAAACATGATTACTCGTGAAGTAATTACAGAAGTTCCTCTGGAATTTGGTCACAAAGCGACCATGTCATGGAAAGTATTAAAATTAAATAACAAAAAATTTCAAGGTATATTAGGGTACAATATTTTAAAAGCAGTAGGAGCTAAGATTAATTTAGAAGAAGATTATTTAGAAATCTCGAATAGAAAAACAAGGTTCGTAGATTTTTGCCCATATGAGGAAATCGATGAACTTTATCCATTAGTTACGAAAAATAATATCTTAGAACATATAAAAACTGATCATCTTAACTAAGAAGAATTCAAAACTTTGAGACCTATTTTATCAAGAACGTCAAAAGTTGACCCATATAAATGAAATAAAGCATCAAATCATTACAAAAGATAGTCACCCTATTTATTCGAAAATATATCGAATTCCAAAAATTCATGAGCAGGAGGTAGAGAAACAAATATCCGATATGCTAGCTCAAAATATTATAAAACCTAGCAACTCTCCCTACAATTCGCCCATCTGGGTGGTTCCTAAAAAGATTGATCAATCTGGTGTAAGGGAATGGAGGATTGTCGTTGATTATAGGAAGCTCAACGAGGTTACTATTGACGACAAATTCCCCATCCGCAATATCGAAGCCCTATTCGATAAACTTGGTAGAGCTCAATATTTTACCACCATAGACCTCGCCAAAGGATTCCACCAAATCCTTGTGGACGAGAAAGACCAGGCAAAAACTGCATTCTCTACGGCACAAGGACATTACGATGCCTTTTGGACTAAAGAATGCTCCTGCTACTTTTCAACGTATGATGAACTACGTGTTGAAAGATTTTATCAACTTCTGTTGCGTTGTATATCTAGACGATATCCTCATTTTTAGCACCTCAATTCAAGAACACGAAGATGCTATAATGAAGATATTCAAAAGACTGAGGGAATATAATCTAAAAATCCAGTTAGATAAATGTTCATTCTTTTCTAAACAATCAGAATATTTAGGTCATTTGCTAACTAACGAAGGGATTAAGCCTAACCCTAATAAGGTTAACGCTATTCAAAATTTACAAATACCGAAAACTCGAAAGGCAATTAAAAGTTTTCTTGGCATTACGGGATACTACCGTAAATTTATTAAAAACTATGCCAAAGTAGCCCAGCCACTAACACAATGTTTGAAGAAGAATAACCAAATTGACGTAGAAAATCCTAAATATATTGAAGCCTTTAATAAACTAAAGCAAATACTCACCAATGACCCGATCTTAAAGTACCCAAATTTCAATCAGAGATTTACTCTGATAACTGATGCGAGCCAATATGCCATTGGAGCCGTTTTATCCCAAAACAATCATCCCGTATCGTTTGCTAGTAGAACTCTTAACGATCACGAATGTAGATATAGCACAATCGAAAAGGAACTATTAGCAATAATATGGGATACGAAATATTTTATACCGTATTCACAATTAAAACCGATCAGCGTCCTTTAGTGTGGCTAAACTCTTTAAAAGAACCAAATTCGAAACTCCAAAGATGGAGGATAAAATTGAATGAATATGACTTCAATATCGAATATATAAAGGGCAGGGAAAATAAAGTCGCCGATTTCCTTAGTCGAATAGACACAAATACAAATGAAATCAATAATTTAGAATCTAGTTCAGAATCCGAAAGAGGAAATTATACGAATGAAACTGGTGCTGCCACGATTCACAGTGGAGTAGAATATGCTGGAGATCACATTCCTATCTCCGACAGTATTGTTAACAGATACCTTACCCAAATCCACCTTCTAGAAAACAAAACGCAGAAACTAATGACTAAATTTAAAAGATATAGAACAATATGTATATCCGAAGGGGATCTCAAGAACGAAGATTACTTGAACAATTTACTAAGAAGATTAGTAAGAAAAGGAACCACAGGCATCTATAGTAAACTGGATGATCATAAATTCACCATTTTACAAAATAAATTAGTTAGTTTGTTTAGTAATGAGCCTAAAATCAGATTCGTAAAATGTAATAAATTAGCTGAAAACGTAGAGGATCAAACGGTACTTGAAAAAATCATTAAGGAAATTCATGAGATCAGTAACCACAGAGGAATTTTAGAAAATTTCCTTGAGATAAAGGATAGATATTACTGTCCAAAACTCAAAGACTATATCCATAAATACGTTAATAATTGTGACATCTGTAACTTGGCAAAATATGACAGAAAACCAAACCAGTATAAGTACCAGTTATCTGAAACTCCTTCTAACTCCAACGAGATCGTCCATGTCGATGTATTCTATTTAAAAAAGGAGGTTTTTCTAATCACAATCGATAGATTTAGCAAACATTTAACAATATATAAACTCAACGATAGAAATAGTGTAACAATAGTGAAAGCTCTAAAATTAAGAAATTCTCTGTTTGGAAAGCCTTTAAAGTATATTTTTGACAATGAATTCGACAACTTAAATATAAAGGATTTTTGTCGTACCGAAAACATAGAAACTCACTTCACCTCTCCTCGCAGCCATACGGGTAATTCTGACATAGAAAGGGCTCATGGTACCATAAATGAGCATATCAGAATACTCCATTTAACCGAACAAAACTTAGACACGGAAAGTAAAATAATAAAAGCAGTGGAGAAATATAATAGTACCATCCATTCTTCTACTGGAATAAAACCAATTGACATCCTGAATGGTAAAGTAGGAGGCCCGGAGGCCGTGAAAGCAAAAATGCTAGAAAAGAAAGAAAAAGTTATCGCTAAACTTAACATAAATAGAAAGAATTTCGAACCACCAAACACTAAAGAAATTTTAATTAAAAACCCAACCGCTTTAAGATACAAAGAACTACCTAGATATAAGAAAATACTATATTCAAAAGACCAAAAAGATTTAATCGATAAACAACGTAGGAAAATTCATCCTTCTCGTATTAAACGAAATTTCAAAAAATTTTCAGAAAATCATAATGCTACTAGTAATGGTGATGGCGCTGACAGACCCGATCCAGGCGTTTATCAACATTGAGAAAATGGAAACGGAAGCGGGGTTTACGATGATACGTAAGGAAGATATATCTATAATAGAATTCTATAATAAAATAGACCATATCGTAGATTTAAGAAATGTAGAAAGAATCATATATTTGATAGAAATGCAAGTTAATGAAACATTTTCTAAAATTGATAATGAAAACTAATTAATACGTTAAAAGGAAAAATTAATACAATTAAACATAACTTTAAGACATTATTACCATTCCGACAAAAAAGAGCTTTAGTTAATGTTGGCGGATCTTTCCTTCGTTGGATTTTTGGAACAATGGATGACCAGGATAGAGCCGAAATCGAGGACCATTTAAGAGTATCCGACGAAAACATCCATAATCTTATAACGTATGCAAACAAACAAATAAAAATAAATAATATCCTTCAAACAAACATACAAAATCTGCAATACAATATAGAAAAAAATCATTTGGAAATTGAACAACTATTTAAAACTGTCAATGAAACGAACAAAGACATAGTCAGACAATTACAATACTTACAAACACTAACTCATTTAAGCTTACTGAACGAAGAAATTGAAAAAATGCAAGGTAATGTTTTGTCTTCAAAGCATCAAATTCTAAGTAGATCTATCCTTATACCTGAAGAAATTGACACTTACAAGATTGACGTTTTCAAAATGCAAGAAATCAAAAGTTCCCTTGCCATCTTAGAGTCCAAAATAATTTTTATATTACTAATCCCGGAGATAGGTCAAAGAAAAGCTTCTCAATTTAAAACTATACCAGTCCCTAACTCAAAAAATGAAGAATTAAATATAAAATATTTAGACGTTATTAGCTATGAAAACAAATCCTACTATCTCGATCAGGAGAGATACAAAAAGAAACTAAGACCACCAAGTAAATGTATTTCAAATCTATTTAACACGTCATACGAAAATTGCTTAAAGATCTTTAATAATAATACGGAAGTAATAGAACTAGACCTAGGCTTAGTCTTAGTTAAAAACGCAAAAATTCTTAATAAAAATTATGAGATTCCCTTCAATAATTGCTCTATAAAAATAGATAAAACAAAATTCTCTAACAAAGAAAGACAATTTAAACAACATATCGTTATCCCTAACTATTTAGAATTAGACGGTATCAACCGAACATTAAACATAAATGATTTACATATAAAACAAAAAAGGGCTGTGGCACTCGAAGACTGCCGCGGTAAAGCTATTGCATAGCATTTTTTATCAACTCATGCAATTATAATTATTTATTTATTTTATTTATGCAGTATTTTTTTCACCGATATCAATTCATGTTTTTTCTTTGATATTCGCTTCTAAGTGGATGTCCACGTCATTATAGGGATGCACGGTCAAAATTAAAGCCCTTCAGCTTCAGCGGTGTGGGTTAATCCCATTTTACCCCCTTAGGTTATGAATTTCGAAAAATCGCTTCTTAGTGGATGTCCAAGTCATTAAAAGGATGCACTGTCAAAATTCCAGCCCTATAGCTCCAGGGGTTTGGGTAAACCCCATTTCACCCCCTTAGGGGATGAATTTCGAAAAATCGCTTCTTAGTGGATGTCCAAGTCATTAAAGGGATGCACTGTCAAAATTCCAGCCCTATAGCTCCAGGGGTTTGGGTAAACCCCATTTCACCCCCTTAGGGGATGAATTTCGAAAAATCGCTTTATAGTGGATGTCCACGCCATTATAGGGATGCACTGTCAAAATGTCAGCCCTATAGCTTTAGCGGTTTGGATAAACCCCATTTCACCCCCTTAGGGGATGAATTTCGAAAAATCGCATTTTAGTGGATGTCCACGCCATTATAGGGATGCACTGTCAAAATGTCAGCCATATAGCTTTAGTGGTTTGGATAAACCCCATTTCACCCCCTTAGGGGATGAATTTCGAAAAATCGCTTTTTAGTGGATGTCCACGTCATTATAGGGATGCAAAGAAAAGAAGTGTTTCAACAAATATTGTAGATTAAGAAATATGATTCTAAAGGAATTTATGTGGGAAAGGAAGTTAGTTACATTGTTTGGATGGGGTTTTTGTGGGAAAGGAAATCAGTTATCTTATTTCGGTTAAAAGCTGATTATTTGGATATACATATAAATTTCAGCCCTATAGCTTTGGCGGTTTGGGTAAACCCCATTTCACCCCCTTAGAGGATGAATTTCGAAAAATCGCTTTTAGTCATTATAGGGATGCACTGTCAAAATTTCAGCCCTATAGCTTTGGCGGTTTGGATAAACCCCATTTCACCCCCTTAGGGGATGAATTTCGAAAAATCGCATTTTAGTGGATGTCCACGCCATTATAGGGATGCACTGTCAAAATGTCAGCCCTATAGCTTTAGTGGTTTGGATAAACCCCATTTCACCCCCTTAGGGGATGAATTTCGAAAAATCGCTTTTTAGTGGATGTCCACGTCATTATAGGGATGCAAAGAAAAGAAGTGTTTCAACAAATATTGTAGATTAAGAAATATGATTCTAAAGGAATTTATGTGGGAAAGGAAGTTAGTTACATTGTTTGGATGGGGTTTTTGTGGGAAAGGAAATCAGTTATCCTATTTCGGTTAAAAGCTGATTATTTGGATATACATATAACTTTCACTGTCAAAATTTCAGCCCTATAGCTTTGGCGGTTTGGGTAAACCCCATTTCACCCCCTTAGAGGATGAATTTCGAAAAATCGCTTTTAGTCATTATAGGGATGCACTGTCAAAATTTCAACCCTATAGCTTTGGCGGTTTGGGTAAACCCCATTCAATGACGCACCGTGTTAGGTTTTTTTTCGTTACGGAATTTCTCGATTCGGTCACCGCGCTCAAAGCCTGCGATAAAAGCTATGCAATAGCTTAATAAAAAATAACGAAGAAATAACGGAAATAAAATATAAAAGAAAACAAAATTTTATTATATCTTATGTAAACTCGACATTTATTTTGAGTTCAATTTCGATAATAATCATTATTATGATAATAAGATATTTTGTTAGAAGAAGAAATCGATCAAATTCAAGTAAGACCGATATTGCTCAGGAGAGCAAAACACTTAAGGAAGGAGGAGTCATATATTCGGGAGATATTGACGCTATCCAAATAATTCCATAGAATCATTTGGATATAACAACTACTCAAGTTACATGAGAATAATAATTTTGCTTATCAGCAAGTTCGCGAGACTAAATTCTAGCTAATTTAAAATAGAATTATTTCAAATGAAAAACACTCAAGTTACATTAGAATAATAATTTAGCTCATCAGCAAATCCATGAGGTAAGTTTGAACGATTTCTTCTTCAAACTTTAATACTGTAAAAAACCAAACTTTAGTTCTTCTTCGACAGTGAACCAATAAAGAATAATTTTTAAATTACGGAGTGTTTTAAATTATATATATATATATATATTTTTTTTTTCTCTCAACACATAATAATTTTTTTGTTCGATACCACAACGAAAAAAATAATTATAAGACTTGCACGATATCGGGCAAACTATAAAAGATATCGATTTAGTTGACGTGCCGTTCGAAGAGTATTAAGCAAAATATGATCTGAAAAGATTTTCATAAAATTCGGTCGAACGACGTTTACGATTTTTGTACCTGCACGATACTGCGCGAACTAAAAACTATATCGACTTCATTGAGATGCCGAAAAAAGAATATTAACGAAGAAATGCTCAGAAAAAAATTTCATAGTGTTCGGTGGGGCCTTTTTTGTTGAAATAGAAAAACTTCGGCTAATTGTCAGAAAGACCTTAAATTGACAAGTTTTGCTAATATCTAATAAACTCGATGGAATGAGGCCCGTTCTAAACGAAGTGATCTTTTTTGGATTCTGCACAGCGATAGCCTTCGAACAAAACATCACTTGTCAAAATCCGACAACCTTTCAAAATCATGCAAAAATTTCGTTACCCTTTACAAACAGGGCGAATTTTTCAAACCTTGGATTAGCACTTTTTGACGGGGAATTGTTTTCTACGCGTGATACAGTTTCAGGAAATTGCGGTTCATCCCGGGATTTCCGGTAGTTACCGCCAAATTTGTTCTTTTTGGTCAAGTATGACAAGTACTTAACAGTTACAGTTTTGCTAATATCTCCGGAAAGCTTTGGAATTTCAAAATGAAGTCATTCGCTTCTCAGTTTGTCAACGGCGCTTTAGCACGCTCAATACGAATTTGAACACCCGCTTTAATGCAGCGAACGAAATACGGAGGAAATGTTTGTTTGCTAACGTTCAGGAAAAACAAATTCTCTAGAAAAATCTTGTGGATTTACTACTATTATAGTTATTTGAACTAGCTTCTCTCGGGATTGCTTTGTCATCAGTTCTGATACTAGCCAATTTTCCACCAGTGATAAACGTATAACTATTATGTAAGAAGTCAGTTTATTCCATGTTAATGCAGTTAATCGTGTGGACCGAAGGGGCCAAACCCACATCCCAACTAGTTTTTTAATTAAGATAATGTATAAAATTTCACAACGATGGTTCCGCATATGATGTTATGCAACGACTGAATAATAAATTGTAACTAAACTAGTGGGATGTTGTGCCTAGAGACTAGCCACTAATTACGCTTTTTCATGGTATTCTTTCTGTTGAATAACACTTCAGATTGGATGACAATATATTAAGTGGAGATTGATCCGCACTCACTTCCAACCCGCCGGATCTGGGAATCGAGACCAATAATTCGAATGTGTCAAACTGAAAAAAAAGCACATCACACATGTAAACACTATAGAAAACGAATCTAAACATTTTTCTTTGGATTGGAGGAAAATCTAATGTGATGCACTTTGCACAACAGAATTAGGTGTATTATTTTACTTAAACATACATGTCTTATTGTTAAAAATTCGGCCATGGAGATTCATAAGTATCACACTGACCAACGCTATATATAATTAATCTGGAAAGGCTTTTGTTAAAGGCTTATGTAGGTTATAAGTTGTGAGACTGCGTAATCTAAAACTTAACAAAGTATTTAACAAACACTACAATATAATCATCATAGCTTAAAAAAAGGAAATCAAATGTAAACAATAAAATTCTTTGATTCTTTACCCACGTCATGGTATATTTCTTTATTCAATATAAACAATAGTTTTTGAGCAGCAAATAAAAACTATATGCCATGATTTCGTTATCATCGGTTTTTGTTCTGGAAGCAAATTTAGAGACGTAGGGCGAGTTTCGAAATGCATCACTGCGGTATCACTGCAATATTCAGCTACAGACTTCAATTGGAAGTCTGTAGCTGAATACCGCAGTAACACCGTAGTGATTCATTTTGAAACTCGCCCGTATTCATGTCAAAAACTTGTTTCATATGAAACAAAATCCCCGAAGGAAATTAAAAAAAATTATTATGACGAAAAAAAAGCACCGCGAGCCGAAGGATCGAACTCGCAGCCCCACAGACGAGGGACTTTCCCTAGCCCTTTATAGTCCATGGAAATGGTACTTTAACATTGCAAAAATGCAGGACAAGGTTTTATTTTTGGGATGTGTAGGGGGGGGGGGGTCAGCGTGAGCTTAAGTTTGAGTTTTCGGGATTCTAACCCCCCCCCCATTTGGCCACCATCTTGGAAAACGTATGCAAATGGTTTTTCCACTATATCTCCGAAACGGCACATCTTACCGGAAATTTGCAAGGACACATTTTGTTTAGAATTAAATAATCTACAATTTATTACTTAGAAATTTTGTGGTAAAATGAATAATTAAGAAGTTATAAGCCTTAGAACACAAAAATTAGTCACAATATTTTCTTTAAAGGCTCTTTTTTGTTGTTTAAATATACTTCTGGTTGAAATTTCCAGACCATTTTCTTAGTTTTTGGTCTTTGGACCAAGAGCTACATTTTGAGATATTTCCCAAGTCTGTAGCGGCAGTACTTTCAGAGATGAAAGTAGGCTTCAGACGGACAGACGGACAGAGCCTCTGTATAAGCTTTTTTTTTTTAAAAAAGCTAAAAATCTATATTATATGACAAATATATAAAAAAAAACAAGTAATCATTACATCGAAGAATTAAAAGTACAAAACGCTATACAATTTCACAAGTATGTACAAAACTAAACAGTACAGTGCTTCTTGCGATGTAACACGCGGAACAGTTCACTGTAGAAGGGTTAGAAGGTCTCCAAACCAGTGGCATTTTGTATTTGGTCTGCATCGTCTGTTATTGCCGAGATACCTTTTGGCCTGCTAGGGCCCTTACCAAGTGTTTTTTTTCCGCATTCCCGTAATCGATCTAATCACGTAAGCGCTTTAACTTCAACTTCGGGTGTTACTCAGATCTCAAAAAACTCGAGACGCTTCTCTCTCTGCTACCAGAATGTAAGGGGACCAGGTCAAAAACTAAAGACACCCTTCAGGCATCGATTGCCAGTGGTCTCGATGTCATAGCCTTCACTGAAACCTGAAACTCTATGATATTTTTATTTCTTGTGTTGATCACATTCGCACTACAACGAACACTATGGTTGAGATACTTCTTCTTGGTGATTTCAATTTACCCAATATTCAGTGGGTATATATTGAAGATGACGATAACTACCTTCCTGAAGGCAACCTTAATTCTAAGAAATTTTGCTTTCTCCATTCCTTATTCTCACTTGGCTTGAATCAAATAAGTGGTGTGACTAATGTATTAAGAAGGCAGTTGGATCTTATATTCTTTACTGACTCAGTCAGCATGACTGTTGAACCCAGTCCAATAGTCTTGACCACTATTGACAATTACCACCCTCCTCTCTTGCTCAATTATTGCTTCAATTCAGTCAATACTCCTTGTCCTGAAGTGATAACCCATTCCTTTAACTTTAAAAAGGGTAAACTTTAGTGATCTGTCGTCTAAACTTGCAATGGTTGATTTCAACAACTTACTTTCCGCAAATGAGTTGGATGACGATGTGGCACGGTTTTATGGCGTACTTTACGAAGCCTTCGTTTCTTGTGTACCTTATGAGTCCCAAAAATTGGCCAGTTCTTCTCCACCTTGGTTCAATAATGAACTCAAGCATTTCAAAAATGAAAAGAATAGGCTCTGGAAAACCTATTTAAAGAGGGACTCTACGAGTCTCAATTCGTTTATCAATTGCTATAACCGATTTCGTTCACACTTTTTTACTCTGTATCGCGAATAGCCTAGCAGTATGAGTGATAAATTTATTTAACGATCCTAGAAACTTCTTCAAATTTGTCAACTCCAGCTCACGAATTAGTCTAGCTGTGAGTCGCTTGTGATTTGCAACATGTTTTCGCATTCTTTCATCATTCTTTCTCACCTTCTGACTTTCAGCTTAATGACAATAATTTCCGTCACATTATTCCTAACCGAGAGGCTCATTTTCTACCTCTCTCAATTACCAGTACTGATATCATGAAGCATATTGACGAGCACCCATTCGATTTTACTTCTGGCCGTGACGGTGTTCCTCCTGCTGTCCTTAAGTCCTGTGCGGAGGTTCTCCGATCTCCACTGAAAACCCTTTTTCAAAAATCCCTGGATAAAGGGTACTTCTCTACCCTTTGGAAGAACTCGTTCATAATTCCTATTCACAAAATTGCTAGCAAGAACGAAATATCGAATTATAGACCAGTTGCTAAGTTATCTGTTATACCGAAACTTTTTGAATCAATTATCTATTCTACACTCGTTCCAATCTGCAAGAGGCTGGTCCCAACGAATTAACATGGTTTTCTTGCAGGTCGTTCTACTACGGCCAATCTCCTTGAGTTCACTTCTCACGCTGTCGAGGGCTTCGTTTCTGGTTGTTATACTGATTGTGTTTACACTGATTTTAGTAAGGCACTTGACAAGCTCTCCCATCTCATTATTATTTTCAAATTAAAAATGCTGGGCTTTACGCAAGCCCTTTTAGTATTGTTCCAGTTTGCTTAGTTTTATCTCAGCGCTTCATTGTGCTCAGTGGGTAAATCTTTCTTGGTCCAGCTGGGAAGTGTGCCTTCTGTATTAGAAGGGTTTACTCTAATATATCTACTTCTTTCTTTGCTATAAATATATCTCTTCTTTTTCATATCTTCTACTTTTTATATCCTTTCGTCTTTTTAAAACTTTTTTATTAGCTCGCTTTCTTGTCTGTCTGTTTGTCCGGTACAAATCTTGCCATCGATTTTTTGAATACTTCCGTCTACCCGATCACCCTGAAACGACTTCACCGCCGATGACAGTGCAATATGGTATACTAAGTATACCGTTAGATCCATGAACAAGAACAAATTTTATATTTTATGTAATTTTTGATTTTTCAAATGCTTCCGGGTATCCTATGATGCTGAAATTCTGCACACAGCTTTAGCTCCGATGACAATGCAATATGGCATACACAATATACCGTTAGAACGATGGCGGCCGCCTCGAGAGGGCGGATTAAAATATTCTTCACAACCCCGTCGACATGGGTATCAAATGAAAGGGTATGATAAGTAGAACACCAAAAGCAATATAGTATACTCAATATATCGTCAGGTCCATCGCGGCCATCTCAACAGCTCGGATTCCGTTTTCTTCACAAACCCTTCGACATGGGTATCAAATGAAAGGGAATGATAAGTAGGACACTATAAGCAATATAGTATACTCAATACACCGTTTGGCCCATGGCGGCCATCTCAAGGGGGCGGATTACAATTTTCCTCAAAACCCCCTCGACATGGGTATCAAATGAAAGGGCATAATAATTAGAATACAATAGGCTATGTTGTTAGACCCATGGCGTCCACCTGAAGAGGGCGAGTTACCTTTTTATTCAGAACCCCTTTGATATGGGTATCAAATGAAAGGGTATGATAAATAGAACACCATAAGCAATATAGTTACTCAATATATCGTCAGGTCCATCGCGGCCATCTCAAGAGCTCGGATTCCGTTTTCTTCACAACCCCCTCGACATGGGTATAAAATGAAAGGTTTTGATAAGTAGAACACCATAAGCAATACAGTATACTCAATATATCGTTTGTTCTATGGCGGCCATCTCAAAAGGGCGGATTACCATTTTCTTCACAACCCCCTCGACATGGATATCTGCTAAAATGTCGAAACGCCTGTCTGTGGCTAGGTCTTGGATAGACGAACAAAAAATCGTATGGGTGGAGGAGGGGAAATCGTAACGGCTTAGCCGCTAGGGCGATTTGAAATTAATTTGGTAGAGGTTTACATATTACCCTGTATTTTTGTAACCCTATTAGATATTTTCCTGAATAAGGCAGCAACCCTGTATTTTTGTAACCCTTTTAGGTAGTTTTATAAACATAGTATTTTCATAAACAGCTTGGAAAATTTCCTAAGCTTTCTAATTTTGTTCAAAAAAGTTTTGGTTAATTACGTATTTTTTGGAGAAAAAGGTGGTTGTAGTTGAAATTTTAGTTAAAAAAAAAACAGGCGTTTCGACATTTTAACTGAAACGCCCTGGAGTATACTCAATATTACAGAGTAATACGGCGGATTACCATTTTCTTCACACACAGCTGCTGTATAAATGAAAGGGTATGATAAGTAGAATATAATGGGCTATGCTGCTAGATCCACGGCGGCCTTCACAAAAGGGCGGATTATCATTTTCTTTACAACAATCATGATATGGGTATCATAAATAGAATACAATAAACAATATAGTATTCTTAATATACCGTTAGATCAATGGCGGCCGTCTCAACAGGGCGGATTACGCTTGTTTTCAATATCCCCTGACGTGGGTATCAAATGAAAGGGTAGCATAATTAGAATACAATAAGCAATATAACATACTTAATATACAATATACTACAGTATACGAACGTCTCAAGAGCACAGTTTACCATTTTCTTCACTACACCTGCGACATGGATACTAAAGGAAAGGGTGTGAGTAGAAGTAGAGTACAATAAGCCATATTTCGTCATTGTAAATTTAACTTGGCGGCTAACATAAACTGATGGATTGCCTAATTATTCACAACAACCTCGACATCAAATGAAGGGACACGCCATGTAGAATAAAATATGCTATGTGACGTAATTCAAAAGTTGATATGGACACCAGTTCCATAATGGAAATTAATACTGTACATTTTTTAAACTAAAATGAAAGATAAAAGTTTTAGATAATTACGAATGAAATTTAATTTATAGATGTTTTTATATGAAGAAACCAGTTAATGTACAATTAAAAACCTTCTAAGCGCTTTTCAGTAAGTCAAAAATAATATTAGATAGTCCCCAAATGTAGGGTGACCAGAAATTTCCGAAAGCAAAAGAGTATGAATGAAATTATAGATGTTATACCGATGTTAGATATTTAGAAAAATATTTATTTAAGCAATGCATATTTTTAAACCAACGTATGTATTTAAATTAAAAAGACAGCACTGTAAGTAATAGGAATATACTATTTATTATAGACAATAAACACAAATAGATACATAGTGTATATAAAGCAAAAATAAAAACTTAACAGATGTGTATTTTAACTCCTTTACGTTATTATAAGTGAAAAAAAGACGGGAAGTGCCATGGCTTCTCGATGGCACAGCAGACATGAATATGTCTTATCCCTGGGGTCTATTTGTTTCTTGTTCTTATTGGAAATCACCTTCTTGTTCTTATTGGAAAGAACCCTGGAGGGGGTCGAAAGGAATGCACACAACAATATATATCTGGCTCGCTTCAATACATACCCTTCAACCACCTTATCCTTTTCCACAATGTAACAGAATACAAACACACGAAACGAAATCGTTCAAAATAAAAAAATTGTGCTTTTGCAAAAATTCTAAACGCGCCGCGGCCGCACCACACTCAATCCGCAAACTGCGTAGTAAGAAAATTCCCTGATATCGATTCTGATTCCGCCCCGCTTCGAAAACACTAAAATATCGCGCGACGGACGACTCAAGCACACCTTTTCAAATGGGGCCCATCCACAGGCCAACTAGTTGTCCAAACTGAGTTGAATTGTCACTGAATCGCATCGTGTGTGGGGCAGTTGGCAAACTGATTTGACAGTTGGGGTTTCAGTTGGGATAAATCAAAATCTTTTAATTTTATGAGGGCGGGGTTTAGAGTTTGGGCAACTAGTCGCACTGTGTGTATTGCAGTTTGGCAAACTACTTGGATGAATTAAGCCTGAATTCGAAGAATATATTTTTTTGCAAGTTTATTTTGCATTATTTTTAATTTAAATTATGAAAGTTCACATATTATTAAATTATTTTCATAATTTATACTTTTAGAATTTAATTTATGTTTTGAAAAATATAAATATTCATATTAATAATTAAAAACAATTATAATTAATCTAAAAAATCATCTTTCTCCAATTTTTATTATTATAAAACTTAGTCGCGGGTTTTCTACAATTTCATTTAACTTTCAAATTGCCTATAAAATATCGAATTGACAGTTGAAATATCAACTCAGTTGAAGCGTTTGTGGCAAAACAACAACTTTTTACACAACTCAGTTTGGACAACTAGTTGGATGGGCCCCATAAGCTGTTTAAAAAATCTCACACAAAGTAAAAAATCCTGGACACTTTTTCTCACTCTTGGAGCAAGAACTCGCAGCGATTGAACAAAAAAAAGCTGCTATGATATTGGACGCAAAAAAACTGCTAGCATAGCTTCTTGTTAATGTATGTGTTCGAAACAGTCATTTTGGCAAAACGACAAATATTCATGTCAAAAGAAATGTCTCGAAAATTTTCTAACCTTAAGAAAGCTTTCGATAATATTTTCACCTAAAAATATGCAGAATTAAATATAAATTTAATTTGCTTCTAAAATTTATCCTAAAAGTATGCCAAACAGTAATGAGTCATGGTAACGATTTTCGTCTCCGCACGTTCTTTCAAATAGACCCCAGGGATAAGACATATTCATGTCAAAAGAGTATATTTTACAATTTTTGAAAAAAGAGAGAGTATGGATAAATCGGATGCCAAAAAGAGTATAATACTCTTAAAAAGAGTAGTTCTGGTCAGCCTACCAAATGGCGATTTTGGACTAGAAAATTTCAATTCCGTAACTAGTGGTTCTGGTACATTTACTCAATAGTAAAGATTACTTAATAGTAAAGATGGTCAGAAAAGAGACGCAGCTAATATAAAATAATATAAATCATATAAAATGGCTCGAACCACATGACGGACTAGTATTACAAAGGGTGACTTCTAAGCTTCATCGTATCACAAAAAAATTAGCTTACTTCTTCATTACATTTTCATGAATTTCAAAATTAAACAGATTGGTATATTATTAGTAGATTTAGGTAACAATTTTCCGCATGTATCTGTCATAATATTAACAAGATGTTTAAAATTGATTGCAAAATGTCACACACAAAACTAAAAAGCAGAAAATAATTATTTAGATAGAAAAAACTTTTTAATATATCACTTTTTTAAAACGAACTAAGAAGTAAAAAATAATTTCTTCTAGCCCCATACAGATTTAGACCCTCAAACATATTCCTAACACCATAGAGATAGTTATGAAAATTTGTGATTGTGAATTTGTAATAGCTATGAAAATATTTGTAAGATTTTAAACGAAAAAACGTTGGGTGCATACATGATTGATGCCAATAATTTCTCAACCCAGCTACTCTACACTTCTTACTATTGTCTTTAGCTTGCGCGTCACGTTTTTTCGTCTCAAATCTCACAAATATTTTCATAGCTATTACAAATTCCCAATCACAAATTTTCAGGACTATCTGTATGGTGTAAGGAGTATGTTTGGGGCTCTAAATCTGTATGGGGCTAAGATAAATTATTGTATACTTTTTAGTTCGTTTTAAAAACGTTATATATTAAAAAGTTGTTTTTTTTTTTTTTTTTTTTAAGAAATAATCATTTTCTTTTGTTCCTGATCTTAAATTTAAATGAATTGCTGGCAAAACATTTATCATATGATTTTCAAGTGCTTGTAGTTTATATTTTCATTATCTCTGTGGGAATCATCTCTTGCAAATATTCGAATCTAATTTTATGCTTGATACTTCATTATAAATATTTTTTTTTTAAATTTTGTTGAACATTATGCTTGCGACATTGCAATGCCAAGGGCAGTGTTAGAATCTTTAAGCTCATCATAATTAGTTGGTATCAACTCATTATATAGTTTCCTTCGGACCAACAATAAGGTCCTGGTCCTTCCTCTTCTTTTATAATATTTAGTAAATTAATTAATTTTTTGCTGCCTCCAGCCCAGCAAAATCAATGCCATTTTAATTATTTCTGGAAATATATCTTCTTCCTTCAGTATTTTTTATTGATGTGGTGATAACACCGCATTTCTTTCATTAGATTATTTAACTCATTTTTCTCTATCCTAAACATTCTTTTTGAAACAGGTATTTACACGTAAGAGTTCTGCCTTTTGAAAATGTATCAATTTCCGTTGCTGGGTCTTTTCTTTTGGTTGGTTCGTAAAAAGTGAATATATTTGAAGAAAAGAGAATTATCTTACGTTGAAATTTTATTTTGTACCTATTTATTTCTGATCAAAAAATTCTGAGTTGGTTTAAATTAACATCTATTATTTTAACTATTTTTATTATTTTTTTTATTTTATTCTCATTTTAAAATCTATTTTTTTGCGCTTTTTTTTTTTTTATTTTTTTTATGTGAAAGACTAGAGTTTCAGGAAAGGCACTTTATACTGTTGACAATCTATTTTCTTCGTATAAAGTGCATTGTCGAACAGCAGCTCTAGTCGGGAAGGAAGTAATTGCCACAACCTACTCGCGATATAAGTCCAACATTACTACCGCGACTTTGACATTTGCCTCCTGAAACGAGTTGAATGTGGGGCGGGGAAGGGCTAAGAAAACCTATGACAGGAGGAATAGGAATGTAGAGAGGGAAGAAGAAAGAAGGAAAGTTATGTAGGTGAGAAGGTGGAAAAGGTGAAGGACCGTGGAGTGGCAGGGATTCGAACCCGGGACCTCTGGGATGGTACCAAGGCCCCTTACTCCCTAGGCTACCCAGGCCCCCTATCTTCTATCCTCATATTCTTCCACGGTTATTGCCTTAGGGACCTGGTTTCTTGTTCGGTTGAAATGTTTTTTTTTTTTTTCGAGGCAGGGTCGCCATGTAATGTACGGATCTATTGGGTGTCCCAGGCTAGATACCAGCCTTTTTGTGTAGCGTATATTGCCGCCTTCTTTAGTGTAGGGCCAATAAAAATATAAGTTATTTAATATTACAATTAATCTTTATTTTTATTAATTTTAATATTTTTAAAAATACTACTATTCCACTATTCCCGCTGAGCAAATAATTGCTACGTCTAGCCGGACTAGGTACAGGGAATTTTCTAAATATTCACAAAATCCTTACAACTATTTATACCCCCAACTTCCCCAAACATATTCTACTTCGCTTATGAAATTTATGTTACATAATTATTCCCCTATGAAATCCACTTGTAATACAGTAGCCGATAGTTGTTTAGTTGTAGGGGGTTGGGCGAAAGGTTGACAACCTCTCCTCAGAAAACAACTCTTGTTATGGAATCGAGAAATCAGCCTCGGAACAGTCAGGATTTACGGCAAAGACCTCAGCAACGTCCCAGGACTAATGATTTTAGGAAAAACTATATTAAGTTTGCAACATGGAATGTAAGAACATTATATAGACCCGGAGCAATGGCAGAAATGATAGATGAACTAAGACGATATAGAATACTCATCGCAGGAGTACAAGAACTAAGGTGGACTGGTAGAGGAGTCCTAGAACGAAAAGACGCTACGATATTCTACAGTGGAAATAATGACTCCAGAAGAAACTTTGGGGTAGGTTTCTGTGTACTTAAACCTCTAATCAACAACGTAATAGACTTCAACCCGCTTAACGATCGGATCGCTACCTTAAGAATTAAATCCAGATTTCATAATATAACATTCATCACCGTGCACGCGCCTACAGAGGAAAAACCAGAACAAGAAAAAGATGACTTCTATGAAACTCTTAGGGTGACCTATGACCAAATCCCTTCTTACGACATGAAAATCGTATTAGGGGACTTTAATGCTAAAATAGGTAAGGAACCATATTATTATCCTTACGCTGGTAAGTTCTCGTTGCACGAGGATTCAAACGATAACGGGAACAGAATGGCCGAATTTGCTATCGCAAGAAGTTTGTCAATAGCTAGCACATGGTTTAACCATAAGAATATACACCAAAGGACATGGACATCACCAGATGGCAGGCATCATAACCAAATTGACCATGTTCTAGTTGACACTAGGCATGGAAGCAGCATACTGGATGTAAGAAGTTTCCGAGGAGCGAATGTAGACACCGATCACTATCTAGTTGTTGGGAAAATGAGGACGAAAAAACCAGCGACGATAAATAGAAGAAACAATGATAGACAAATAAAGTGGAATATAGAAAAATTAAGAAATGTAGAATCAAAACAACAGTATGAAATTATGTTAACAGAAAAGCTTGAGCAAATAACAAGGAGTCTGGAAATGGAAACTGATCTGAACCTGATGTGGAACTCTATAAAAGAAAAAATTATAGAAACAAACAACTGTGTATTAGGCACACAAAACCACGAAAGAAGGAGACATTGGTTTGTACCTAGCAAGAATGACTAGAGGAAACCATGAGAAATATGTAGCAGCACGAAGAGACACGAATAAGTTATTAAGGAAGAAAAAACGTGATTACTTCAGAATTAGAATAAGTGCGATCAAGCAAAGCTACAGTAATAAAGGCACTAGAAGTTTCTACAAAGAAGTCAACATGATTAAGAAAGGATACAAACCCAACTGCACCATGGTAAGAAGAGAAGATGGTACTATAGCTAGTAGTATCGATGACATACTCGAGGTGTGGGAGAAATACTTTAGAGACTTCTTCAAAGAGAATATAAGCCTAACACAGGGAGCAGCGGAAAACCGTAATACAGATGACCCAGAAAACGATACGCCAGAGCCTACAATGGAGGAAGTTGAAAATGCCATAGCGAAACTAAAAAATCACAAAGCTCCAGGTCCAGATGGCATACCCACGGAAATCTTAAAAAATTGTGGGGAGAAGTTATGCCAGGCCTTACATAGTCTAATCATAAAACTATGGAGAAGCAGCAAGATGCCAGAAGAATGGCTTTTAGGCACAATAGTCCCAGTCCATAAAAAAGGTGAATTGATGAGCTGCAAAAACTACAGGCCAATATCTCTCCTGAACACAGCTTACAAAGTGTTTTCACATATTTTATTTAATAGACTAAAACCACATTTGGAAGATAAAGTAGGTGATTACCAAGCAGGATTTAGAACGAATAGATCGACAACAGACCAGATATTCATAATGAGACAAATACTTGAAAAATGCTGGGAAGAAAACATTGATATACATCTTCTTTTTATAGACTATAGAAATGCTTACGATCTGGTAAATAAAAGAGAGTTGTGGAATAAGATAAATGAAATGGGATTCCCCAGAAAATTAATAGATCTCTGCAGGATGACGACCAAAAATTGTGAAACACAAGTGAGAATACGAGGTTGTAACTCAACCAATTTTCCTCAAGAATCGGGTCTGCGACAAGGAGATGCAATCTCACCAATACTTTTTAACATTGCTCTCGAAGCAATAATGAGAGAAACGCAGCTTAATGGAGCAAATAGCATCTTCACAAGGAACATCCAGATACTAGCCTTCGCAGATGATATAGTCATAATTGGACGCAAAGCACAAGAGGTAAAGGAAACTTTTTTCAAGATTGTAGAAAGCTCAGCAAAGTTCAATCTACGAGTAAATGACACAAAAACAAAATATATGATCGTATCAAAACAAGGACATCGGCTAGGACGAAGTATCAGCCTTGGCGATCATATTGTGGAAATTGTAGAAAACTTTATCTACTTAGGGACAATGCTTACTGCACAAAACCATATAAAGGACGACATCCATAGACGCATCGTAGCCGCAAATAAAACCTATTTCGCACTAGTCCCGGTCTTTAAAAACAAAGAAATTTCAAGACAATGCAAAATCAGACTATACAAATCGGTAATCCGCCCAGTTCTATGCTATGGGTCTGAGGCTTGGACATTGACCCAACAAACAGAAAACCAGCTTAAAATCTTCGAAAGGAAGATCTTAAGAAGAATATTTGGCGCTGTAAGGGTTAACCAAAACGAATGGCGCATTAGGACAAATGAGGAACTTCAACAAATGTATGACGAAATAAACATATCTACATACATAAGATTGAACAGACTGCGATGGCTTGGACACGTTCTACGGGCTCCAGAAGAAAGAATGCTAGCCAGGATTTTTAATGGAAGACCATCTGGAAGAAGAAGAGTAGGACGACCAAGAAATAGGTGGATGGATGACGTGCTAGAAGATATACGAAAACTTCGTATATCAAACTGGAGAGAGCTAGCAAGACGTAGAGAAGACTGGAAGAGGAGACTTCAAGAGGCCCGAGTCCTGCAAGGACTGTAGCGCCATTTAAGAAGAAGAAGATAGCTGTTTACTACAAGTGTCATAATTGAAATCAACTTGTGTTGCAGTGTTTTTCATAGTGAGCTCTTATATACACTACAGCTCCTACACTTCTCAAGATAATCAAAGGCTATGCTACGTCTCACGATCTATGGGTTAAGTTGAAAGAGACTACAATATTTTGTGTGAAGTACGAAGCTACTGAGTTTCTAAAACGGCTTCATAATTTTAAATTGTCGTAGCTGATGTTAACAGTTGTCAGCTGTTTTGAATTATTTAATTAAATTTAATTGTTGTGAATTTAAAAGATGGCTAGGGAAACATTGATAATAGCTCGATTAATGCTTCCAATAATTTTTGTTTTTCACTTTTTCTGGACGTTTTCTCAAAAAAAAAACAGCTTCAAAATATCACAATTTAAAAATGACACTTAGCTATAATACACAAAATAAACTATAGTGGAGTCATATCGAATACTATACGAAATGGAAATTTTCTACCTCTAGCAACCGCCGCTACGTAAGTTATCGGCCATTATGTCAAAAATTTACCATTTTGGTTGTTCTTTATAAATATAGATGCGTATTTCTCGGCATGTGTAGGTCCGAAAAAATCGAAAAAATAGAGGTTGTTCGTTATGCTATTGGCTACCAGCGGATACAATATGAATTTTTTATCTGCACACATAACCTCAAAAAATCAAAAACTGCAGACTGCTCAATTTTGGTTCTTTGATGATAACTTCTGATGTTTTAAGTGAAATTTGATGAAAAATTAAAAGGTTATAATATGATGTGAACCATAACTGGTTAAAATTTCAAGTCAAAATATCTAATACAAGACTCAAAAATTGTCTGAAAAAATCAAATTTGAAAATTGATTGGCCTATCAGTTTTGTGCATTGTATCGTATGAGGTTCTTTCTTTTTTTTAAATGTAGGTTCTTTTATGCACTTTATGATGGGAAACAAGAAAAATTTTAAACTTGAAAAAAGGGGGAGTCTTTCACCATTTTTCATTGAGTAATATACTGGTTGATATCACGGAACACGGCCATAATCTCAATGCTGGCGATATTCGTATGTTTTAAAGCAATTCAAGTTTCATCAAAGGAAAATTGGAGATAATACATACCTGTAAGGAATATCAGAAATTTTAATAACGTATATTTTGCGCTCCATTATCACTGAGCAAATATCAATGGCCTAAATAGAAAACAATCCTGATTTTAAGCCAAAGAAAACCAATAATTGTGACAGTGATCACTCACCTTCCAATAAAAGTTAAATTTGATATTCAAAATTTATTTTAACAATATTTATCAAAGATGATCTCTAATGACAAACTTTAATTGTAACACTCTATAGCTAACTAACTGTCGATAATGACAGTTCGAAGTTCCTATTCCCTAATGCAATTGCAATCTCACTCCAACATAGAATGAGATGACACTCGAGTTATTACATATGTATCCAAATATATATTACCAAAAACACTTGTAGTTGACGAAAAATCAAAAACATTTTGCTGGTTTTACAAAAACTTTATCTTGAATAGTTAATACACAATCTTAATTTTTTAAATAACCGACTCCTCATATTTACATTACCGATGCCTGCGCTATCTACGACAATTTTAGCGTACGTTTCCGAAGCTGTTTCGCCCAATTTGACGCAAAATTTTATCGCGACGCGTTGTTCTTGATTTCGTTTTTCCATTTTCGTGACGAGCACCACGAACACACTTTTACTCAACACGACAGAGCAGGCGAACTAAACAAGCTAGAGCGATGGCAAATATATCAATGGAGAGGGGAAGGATGCCGAGAGAAGGGAAAGGGAATTTGAAGGTCGCAGGGTTACCACAATCGCGGCAATATAATCAGTCTCATTACTTAATTGTCACACCTCGTATGTACTAGAGATGCGCCGAATATGGGTTCGACCGAATACGAATATTCGGCCGAATATTCGGTCAAAAATGTACCGAACCGAACATTCGGCCGAATTATTCGGTTCACTTTTGCGCAGTTCATATAGGTCAGCGAAGCAATTTGTGAGGAGCAGCGTTAGCCCACCCCTTGAGTACTTCGTGCTAGCTAGGCTCACTCACTCAATTAGCCGCTCCTTCTTTTATTGCAATTTCTTGCGTGATAGAACTATCGCCAAAAAATAAGGGACTAAAGCAAGAATTCCATAAACATTGAGGCCCTACGTACGTGGGTCGACGGATTTGCAATCCCAGTTTCAAACTGGTTTCATCATTATCACGCTCACAACCAGTTTGCAACCAAAATGAAACCTTTGTCCATCCACAAGCGCAATTGATTTTTCATCGATCGGTGTTCTGTGTCCACAAAGATTTTGTTGAATGAACTCTGACACGTACAAATGTAACCACGCAACTGAAACTGGTGACATTTCCAAGCGTACATGCGTTGCATTCGGTGACAGACAATATATAGAAGATATTCAAATGCGACTTAACGAAATATTCCATGAATTGAACGCATGCAACCCAAATGTCGGTCTACTTTCAACATTTTCTATATTGTTGCATTCGACATAGGACACTCAATCATACACTCGTTACTTACAACAGAACAGACAAGAACAGCCGTTCGTAAGCATTTGCAAACGAGTTTCAAATCGGTCTTGTTTCTGGTGATTCACGTGTGGATACTCATTTATTTTTAATTTTTGATTTTGTGAATAAATACAGTTACACAAAGAAGTGTTTGTTTCATTTACAAATACTACATAATGTGCCGTTCCAGAATAAAGCCTCTTTGACATAGGTAACTCTTAAAATAATACTATTTAAATATTCGGTAATTATTCGGCAAACTAACCGAATATTCGGCCGAATACGAACATTAAACTAGTTGGGATGTGGGTTTGACCCCTTCGGGCCACACGATTAACTTCCCAGTATGATGAACGAAGCTGGAATAAACTGACTTCTGACAAAATAGTTATACGTTTAGGACTAGTGGAAAATTGGATAGTATCAGAACTGATGACAAAGCAATCCCGAGAGAAGCTAGTTCAAATAACTATAATAGTAGTAAATCCACAAGATTTTTCTCGAAAATATGTTTTTCCTGAACGTTAGCAAACAAACATGTCCTCCGTATTTCTTTCTGCACTAAAGCGGGTGTTCAAATTCGTATTGAGCGGGCTGAAGCGCCGTTGACAAACTGAGAAGCGAATGACTTCATTTGGAAATTCCAAAGCTTTCCGGAGATATTAGCAAAACTGTAACTGTTAAGTACTTGTCAGACTTCACCAAAAAGAACAAATGTTGTGGTAACTACTGGAAATCCCGGGATAAACCGCAATTTCCTGAAACTGTATCACGAGTAGAAAACAGTTCCCTGTCAAAAAGTGCTAATCCAAGGTTTGAAAAATTCGCACTGTTTGTAAAGGGAAACGAAATTTTGAAAGGTTTTCGGATTTTGACAAGTGATGTTTTGTTCGAAGGCTATCGCTGTGCAGAATCCAAAAAAGATCACTTCGTTAAGAACGGGTCTCATTGCTTCGAGTTTATTAGATATTAGCAAAACTTGTCAATTTAAGGTCTTTCTGACAATTAGCCGACCGAATATTATGAAATTTTTTTCAGATCATTTCTTCGTTAATATTTTTTTTTCCGGAACCTCAATGACGTCAATATAGTTTTTAGTTCGCGCGGTATCGTGCAGGTGGGAGTATTCTGCGTAGATTGATGTCTTATTCATTAAAATATCTAATAAGGTGACAAAAACACAGGGTAATATGTAAACCTCTACCAAAAAAACTTCTAAACGCCATATCTCGAAAACGAAAAGACCCCCCCCCCTACTTTTACTTTTTTGCGATAATTTTTTATGTACTATCTGCCATTTTCGTTTGTACCATGAGTAACGGAACACCCTGTAGTTCGCGCGATATCGTGAAGGTACAAAAATCACTTATGTCATTCAAACGAAAAAACCGCTCGACCGAATATTATAAAAATCTTTTGAGATTATATTGTCGCTAATACGCTTCTAACGGCACCTCAAGTAAGTCAATATCCTTCGTGGTTCGGGCGATATCGTGCAGGTACAAAAATCACTTACGCCGCTTAAACAAAAAACGGCTCGACCGAATTTCATGAAAATCTTTTCAGCTCATATTTCGGTTAATACGCTTCGAACGACACCTCAACGAAGTCGATATCTGTTTTGGTTCGCGCGATATCGTGCAGGAAAAAATGACCACATCCGTACGCACATACACACACACACACATACTTCCTCCCAATTTTTTGCTTAAAATGCTCCTGGGTCCTTAAAAGATGAAAATACGTTGAAATTTTCGATTTCGATTTTCGGACTGATTACAATAACTTCCTATACTGGGAAGTTAAAAACACGCCGAATATACCGAATACGAATATTTGGCCGAACATTCGGCGCAACTCTAGTATGTACTAGTTTAAATAAATTGTAAATATTTTCCTGCTGGTTTGGTAGAATTCTTTTACATATCATCACTAAATGTAATATAATGTAAATGGGTAAGAAGGCAACTACCGTTTCTTACAACTGTCTTTGTTTTCGTTTTTGTTTTCTGAATGTAGTCGTACCTGCTCGCACCTGTATACCCGGAACGAGAGCAAGGAATCATTTGAAAAACAAGAACAAACAACCGACCAACCGACAGCTGTCAAAAAGGTGATTAATAAATTCAGTAAAAAATTTGGAGGTTCAAAAAAACTGCCCACCCCGTTTCTCCTTTTTGGATCAACTTGTTGTTGTTGGTTTACTTGAAAGTTAATGATCTGAGTGTGATCAGTGTAAAAATAACGGAGCTATTATCTGCCAATTCGTGGGAATTCTTCCTTTTCTTTAGAATTCTTACTGCTAAAAATTGGTACAAGGGAAAAAGGAATAATTTTGTCCTCCTGAAGAAAAATGTGGGGAAAGTTACAAGATATACATACTGTACTGGCGGTCGCTTCCCGTGAAGTCTTCGATAACCTTCCAGCCTACCACTCGCGCTTCCAGATGTTTATTGGCAAGGAAGATGTCTGGGATTGTTCCCTTGTGACAAGGCCTTCTGAAGGTGTTGTGCAACAACTAGTCCCAGCCGAGACACCTGCTATCCCAACCCTGCTCTTCCCGGCACTGTTCGCTGATAAGTACCTACTATATCACTCTGATAACATTTCTTCAGAAATTATTTTTTCTCAACAAGGCGAAATTTTATTTTGATTTCGGTTTTAAAAAGTAAGTAGCTGAAAACCACATTAATTCGGTACAGAAGTAAGTTTTTTAATTTGATTTTAGCATTTTGTACTGATTGAAAACAGCATCAAATTTATCTTGTAAATTGATTAAAGTAAAAATTTTCGCAATTGACCGCTTTTCAAACCATTTTTTTAGCCTTAACTTCTTAGGCATGATTGGCACTTTTTCGCCGGAGGTAAAACAAAGTATTCGTGACACGCGCACTTTTGTTTCACACCCGTTTCTGGGCACTTGAGGCTATGTAGCTGGCTAGAACATGGAAACTTTTGGTTGAGCTCCATATACAAACAGCAGAGTATAATTTTATGTGTGCGAGGCAAAATAACCCGTGCTTGGTGGGAGGGATTGGGTTTCAATGTTGCAATGCAGAAGCTGCTCTCAGCATTCATATCATATTCCCGCGATGCAGACGCCGCTCTCAAAATTCATGCCATATTGTCACACACATTCATTTCATACGGCTTCCGACAAAAACTATCACCTGGTGATCTTTTATTTTGCCTTACAGAACACCTCAACCGAAGTTTGCATGGATCTGGTGAATCTAGTTTGGTTGCTTTGGATATCTCCAAGGCTTTCGATAGAGTATGGCACTCAGCCCTGTTAGCTAAACTCAAAGCTATTGGAATTGACACGCTTCTCTATAAGTGGGTTGAGAGTTTCCTTTCCGGCCGTTCAATTAAGGTAGTTTTTGGATGGCGTCAAATCTGAATCTCATCCCATCTCTGCGGGGGTCCCCCAGGGGTCAATTTTATCACCGGCCCTATTTCTTATCTTTATAAATGACCTACTTTCAATCCCCTCCAATCCACTTCTCAGCTTCGCTGACGACGGTACTCTACGTTACTCGTACAGCTTCGATACAAGACAGACACATGCCAGATCCTGTATTGATGATCGTGAACTAATGTCCAAATCTATTAATAACGACATTGAACTTATTCTAGAGTGGGGAGGAAAGAATCGTGTCGAATTCAACCCCTCCAAAACCAAGTACTGTCTTATTTCAAATAAAAAGATCAACACC
This sequence comes from Thereva unica, assembly GCA_949987705.1. NCBI lineage: Eukaryota > Metazoa > Arthropoda > Insecta > Diptera > Therevidae > Thereva > Thereva unica. Next base: position 57,663,937 of record OX465284.1, read on the forward strand.
TCACCATCCTTGACAGTTGATGACGTGGAACTAAAAGCCGACCCATCCCTACACATCTTATAGCATGTTCACACCGACTTGGTTACCACTATTGAGATGGTTTCAAGCGTTAACCATGATAATTTTGATGGTTTGTGCATGGTTTGCCATAGATATTCAAACCAAGCAAAAATCGCAAACTAAGCAAAATTTCAATGGTTAACGGGTTTAACCACGATAATTAACTGGCATGAGTGCCATCTATCACTGAAAGTTTACAACAATCTACCAAAATTTGTTATAAACAGACATTGAAATTTGAAATTTGTCGCTGAAATTAAAATGAGTCATGCAGGACCGCCAACGAAAAAAAGATCTGTTTGGTCCACAAGGGTAAGGGTTAAAAGGAAATAGAAAAAAGTCACACATTTTCAAAGAAATAGCGAGTGCATTAGCATCACATGGCTCTATTTACTGTGGCCAAGAAATTCAAACATATTTGCACAACATTGCCAAGAAATACATTACAAATTATTCTCCAACTTTCTCTCCAAATATGTAGCTTCTTTTTATCTTTTAATTATTATTTTTATGACCATTACGTTCATAATTAAAAAAAAAATAGTTTAAAAAAACTAAAAAATACGCTTTTATTTTAAAATGAAGTAAAAAGTAAAAAATAATTTTGAATGTAAAGTTTTTATTGCTTCAGCTAGTATATGGAAACAACCTACCTTTCAAAATGTAAAAAAGCGTGGGGCTCTTTACCTATATTCATATATATTCCACATATTTTATTAACATCGGAACTTTTCACCCCACGAGAAAGCCATAGTCCGCCATTTTGTGTTGTCGCTATTTTGAATTTTGAGTGACGTCACATAGATAATAGTGTTCTACTTGTCATACCCTTTCATTAGATACCCATATAGGGGGTCGGGGAGCACAATTGCAAAATTCGGCCGCCATCTTGGAACCGCCATGTTGATTTTTTTTAAATGGTCAGATTGCATTGTCATCCAAACTAAACATGTATGCAAAATTTCAGCTTAATCGGAAACCGGGAAGTGGGTCAAATTTAACTTCCAAGATTTTATTACATAGTTACAAGTGAAGCTAATAAAAGCGTATTAACAAACATAACAAATAATTGACAAATTAAAACATGAATTGACATCGATATCGAATAATACAAATGACAGAAATAACCAATCGAGTTAGTGTGTACAGTTGTTAGTTTTGAAATAGTTCGAAACCACGTAAAGTGATAACCAAGTTGGTGTGTACATGCTATTAGGCGTGACATTAGCCACAGACTTGAGATGGAATGACCATATATTCCAAATCGCCAAACAAGCATCCCAGTGCTTGGGATTTCTTAAGAGGTGCAAGTTCCTCCTCCAGCCACCGGCCCGTGCTGTTATTTATAAATCCTACATTCGGCCTCTTCTCGAATACAACTCCCTCATTTGGGGTGGCGCTCAAATAACAACCTTAGCATGGTTAGATAAGGTCCAAAAAAAGCCCGTTAAGTTAATTAATGACGATACCGCTTGCTTCACCTTCGACCCCCTAAGCCACCGTAGGAATGTAGCAGCACTGACAAAATTTTATCACTACTATCATAGTGACTGTTCCTCCGAGTTAAACGCTCTTTTACCTCAACGGCAATCTTATACCCGCAACACCTGATTAGCCCACTCGTCTCATTCCCTTTACCTGCAACTCCCCCTTTTACGCACTCAACAAGATGAATTCGTTTGTAAATAGAACAACCTGACTGTGGGATAATCTCTCCCAGTCAGTATTTCCGAGCTCCTACAACATCCAAGAGTTCAAACGCAGGGTTCATCACCACCTTCGTCAATACCTCCCCGTACCTTTTTAATCCTTAACCTATTCCCCCACCCCTCCCCCGTACTAAGCTTACTGCTAGACATTGCACCATGACGTGACAAATGACATGACAGACTAGTAGTACAAAGGGTGACTCCTGAGCTTAGCCCTACCACATAAAAAAAATATTTTCGCAATGCAGACGCCGCTCGCAGCATTCATTTCATCCTCTCGCACACCATCGCTGCTGTCTGTTGCTGGAGCTCGACCAAAAGCTGCCATGCTCTAGCCAGCTACACGGCTGCAATATTTGAAGAGATTTCGCACAAAAGTGAATAAATCCAATTAAGTATGCCTCGAAATGAGATAAGCATATTTAGGGGTACTTAAAGGTGATTATTAGAACATGGCAGAATTGTTTGATTAAAAATCGATATCAATCATATATTCATATCGCTGCTAAAATTGCATTTTCACCTAAAACATAAGAAATCCGCAAAAAAACGCAGTTTGTGTAAAATTATTCAAGCTAGATTTGTTCACTTTTGCCTAAAAGCTCCTCATTTAAATGCTTTGCTTGGATTAATCGCTTGCTACATGGAATACGTTTCGGCGTTTCGCCCATTCGACTGCATATCTGTATTTTACGTACATATCTGGGGTAGTATGTTATATAGTTTACTATGTATTATATATTATGAATTACGTACTATATACAATGCACTGCATATTATATACTACTAGCTGGAGCCCGGTGGACCTCGCTGCACCCATAAGCTAATAGAATGGGGTGCGTCCAAAAAATTGGGAATCTCAAAATCGAGACCTCTTGCCACTCTTGTCGTGGCCAGATGCTATGAGGAAGTGGTTTTGCCCGTACACGAATTTCGAAGAGGAAATTACAATGCATGTCCGCTAGCATTTCAACTATATACGAAATTTTAATGTGTGTGAAATTGTCTATATTTCCAATTCTTTTGGTGCCCACTATAACTTCCGTTTATTTTGCAGTTGAGGTGATATTAAAATCACTAATAGTAGGAGACGATAAGGACATTTTTTTCATCTTTTTGATTTCGAATAATATTGATGCTATCGATTGGAATTTCGCCATTTGAAACGTCTAAAAGTTTTTTTTTTTTTTTTTTTTTTCAAAACTGTTCCATAGATATGACGCTTTCAAGCATGCATGCGTTCGGCTTATTTGCAGGCTTTGTTCGTAGAATAACAGACAAATTTAATCGAAAATCCCCTGCAAGTAGTGTCAGTGCGCCTACCATGGATTGGTTTTTTCTCGGAAGTCTCGAAAGCTCTCTCATGCGCTTCGACTGATTTTTTATAGGCCATGGTGCATTCTGATATTACATGAAGATGTTTCTATCTGGATCAAATTCAATAGGAACTTGGGTGCTGAATACACTAAACATCTACCATCAAGTAGCGCTGATACAATTCCTGATAATGTCACTGCAAGTGTAATCAAATTCTCCATTCGAATTGACGCCAAAATTAAATTAATAATTGTTTTGCCTGTACCACCTGGAGTATATGGCAAAAAATTCCGGTATTTCCTTTGGCTATACGTGGCAGGATTTTGCCGTAAATTTTTTTTATGAAAACTAATTATGTGAATTACGAACTTACGTGAGCAAACTTTTCAAATATTTAACGGCATGATAAAGAGTAATTTTTCCCCAAGAAATATAAAACAAAAAATATGTCCCCTGCAAAATTATTGTATGTTGAAAAATCAAGCGCCTTGAAATCTATGTAAATATCCAAGTACCACAGCTCAAAAGGTAAAAGCGATGAACATCCGATTATTGAATTTGTCGTCTTTTTGGTTTTGGAACCTTTTTTTTAAGCCCTACATTGCTAAAATCAGGCACATGCAGCCGAAGCTTCTTCAATCCAAGTTCAGTGAACCGCGTCCTTCGCGAGAAATCTGCTTTTTTCAACAAAATTGTACGGCGACTATCCGTAAATCATCTCCGATCGATCTGAAACTTTGGGAATCGTATTTATTTCGGAAAAGAACCAAAACAAAATTGGTCTGAGTTCGTTAGCAGTATTTTGAAAAGTACCTTCCATACAAAAGTTTCGGATTTTGCTATATCAATACACTACAGCTACCCGAAAGACTCGAGATAGAGGTTTAAATTATAGCCTATATGTTATTCTGATACATGAGATATATTATTGTATAGTTTCATTAAAATCCATTCAGTAGTTTTTGCGTGAAAGAGCAACAAACACAAACATGCATACAAACATTCACGTTTATAATATTAGTAAGATGTTCTGAAGAAATTCAAATTGAATCCAGTATACTCCCATAAAAATTTAGATCCGTGACTTTGGCTGAATATGTATAATATGACTTTTTGCATATTTGCACAATGTTGAAAATAGCAAAAAATTCTGTTTCTTGACTATTGCATTAACCCTACGACATGTACTGGGTACTATGTACTACATATTTCCTATGAACTATGTACTATGTATTTATTACTACATATTATCTAAACTTATGCCAGTCATTCATCGTCCGATCTTTGTGATAAGTTTAGAAAAAATACTTTGGTTTTCAAAATATTGCAACACATTTTCGAGTGGTTGCATATAAGTAACAATTAAATAAGCTTTAACAGAATTTTCATAAATAAAATATATTAATCCTTATCCTCCTGTATTAAGATTGTTTATTTATTTATTTATTTATTTATTTATTTGCAAACGAGGCACTTCACAAAAACAGTTACAGATAAAAAAATACATATTAACATTAATAAGGAACATTGCAGTATTTAATATTTAAATATTAAACTAAGACCTAGGTCTATAATGAAGAGGACAATTGATTGATTTGGAAATATAGACTAGCCATAGAAGTTAACACTTCCAAAGTGTGGTCTTGCGCACACTAATTTTTTTATTGTTACCTCTTTTTTATTCATTTTATCTCTTTTTTGTCTCAGTGATAACTTTCTTGCAACAAAATTTGGATGGTGCCATCATGACCCGAAATGTTTTCAAACTTTTGGGGACATTGGAAAGAGAAGATGTACGACAATAAGTCAAGAGCCAAAGGACAAGTAGACTCACAATATTAATTGAGCCGCAACCGACATCCAAGATGTGCCTCAGCGACATCCAAAATGTAAACAAAGCGGATTGAAGTCTGCAAGGATGTAGGCAGAATTTTGCTTCGTGGAGAGGGTTTACTGTAAGAATCATAATAATGATCTGTGTAAATGAGACCTTTCCTTCCTCCCCAATACTTTTGTTATACATTGGCATCCAGATATTTTTTCTTTCTTCGCGCGAAATAACTATTTAAAACCTCTTTTAATTAAAAAAAATAAAATAAAAGTAAGAACGAAAGTTAAAATTAATATTTTATTTAAAGAAACCACTCTGGTTAACAATCAAAACTGAACTGACTTAAGCTAAAGAAATTATTTATTACTTAGGTGCCAAGATGCTTTATTTTATGGGTGCTGGGAACAATTGGGAGATGTTACTAGGAATTTTGTCTATGGGAACGGAAATCGGTGCACATGTTGCAGTGGGAAGATTTTAATGTTGGGTGCAGGTGCAGTATACATTTATTGTCTTAGATTTAAGTTGAGCTATTTATCCATAATCATAACTCCTTTTTTTTTTATGTGAAAGACTAGAGTCTCAGGGAAGACCCTTTATACTGTAGACAATCTATATTTTTTTCGTATAGAGTGCAATGTCGAACAGCAGCTCTAGTCGGGGAAGGAAGGAACTGCCACAACCTACCCGCGATATTTTTCAGTCCACCTACTTCCAACCATTACTATTGCGACTTTGACATCGGGGCATCGAGAAACAGCTCGCTGGAGTGTTATGCCTCCTGAAACGAGTTGAATCTCATCAACCAACCGATGACATGCGCTTTTGGCGGAGCGGGGAAGGGCTAAGGAAGGCTATGACAAGAGGAATCAGGAATGTAAAGAGGGAAGAAGAAAGAAGGAAAGTTATGTAGGTAGGAAATTGGAAAAGGCGACGGACCGTGGGGCTTGGCCGGGAATCGAACCCGGGACCTCTCGGATAGTAGCCAGACGCCTTACTCCCTAGGCTACCGAGGCCCCCATACCTTGAAATTTCTTCGGCAGGAACGATGACTGCGTTTCCTGGGCTGGGTCCTGGTGGAAGGTTCATACTGTTACGGTGTTTGGTAAGCAATTGCCTGGTGATGAATACGCAAAAAATGGTGAAGCAGATGAAGATTGCGATAATGGTGTAGATCTGGATGTCCTTCTCCTGGTTTTTGATTTCACTGGTCTGCACATTTTTTTTTCCTTTTCAATTTAATAGTCGTATCCTAAGTATTTTTTCGCGCTGAATCCGAATCCGTTGGCCAAATTGCCCTATCACGTCAGGATTTTGAGCAATCCTAACCTAAAAGTGCCAAAAACGTGTTTTTTGCACTTTTGCGCGTTAAATATCTCAAAACTATGGAATGATAGGGCAAATCGGACAACGGGATCGTTTTCAGCATGCCAAAATCTACAGAAAACCATGTCGAAAGCGTGAAATTTGAAAAAACTTTTTTTGTAATACTGAAAAGAAAAACTTCTTGGCGCGAAATCGACGATTTTTATTAACACATGATATCATCGTTAACCCAAATGGCATTCTTATGTACTCATAGTGACCACTTTCTACGGTGAAAGCTGTCTTTACTATGTCCTTTTGATTCATCTCAATCTGGTGAAAACCACTTGCCAGATCGAGAGTTGAGAAGTACATGTACTTCCCTAGTTTGTCAAGAATTTCGACAATATTTGGAAGAGGGTATCTGTCACTAACCGTTTTTTCATTTAATTTACGGTAATCGATGACTAATCGCCATTTCTTTTTACCACTAGCGTCAGATTTCTTTGGCACAATCCAAACTGGGGAACTCCAAGGGAAGAAGCTTGGTCGTATTATACCTTGCCTTAACATATCTTGTATTTGTGTTCTTACCTCCTCCTTATGGACGTAAGGATATCTGTAGGATCGTGTGTGAATCGGTATTTCGTCGGCAGTAGGGATATTATGTTTGACTTGGTTTGTAAAAGTCAGTTTATCGCCTTCCTTGAAGAAAAGCTCTTCGAATTCAATACATAGTTTATAGAGGATTTTCCTTTCTTCCTCGTTAAGGTGTTCTACTCTAATAAGTTTCCTTATATCATTTTTTTTCTTGTTGGACAGATTGTTCGGAATAAGGGTATGACAAGTTAACCACCTTGGCTTGTCTCGACAAGGTGCAAAATCGTGCCTCCATAGACACCTTGAGCCACCGTAGGAATGTAGCAGCCCTCTCCATACTTTATCGCTATTACCATAGCGACTGTTCCACCGAAATTCAGGACCTCCTGCCTGCACGGCAATACTTTTCCCGCAACACAAGACTAGCCCGCTTGGCTCACCCCCATACCCTACAGCCCCCTCGTTCACGCACAATACGGTTTAGAAGTTCGTTTATGAATAGAACAACTCGACTGTGGAATAATCTCCCGCAGTCGGTATTTCCGAACTCGTACAACACCGTAGAGTTCAAACGTGAGGTCCATCGTCATGTTCTTCTACACCCTCCAGACCCCCTCTAAACTTTCCTCCTCCTCTATTCTTCAAACCCAGCTTACTACTAGACATTGCACCATGAACTGAACGACCTGACGGACTGATAGTACAAAGGGTTACACCTAAGCTTGATTTTTTCATTAAAAAAAAAAAAAAAATGAGTGTGCTTAAGACCACACTTTAGAAGTAAAACTTTTGTGCCCAACGGCTAGTAATATGCAATAGATATAGTGGAAAGTCTGTCGGATCTATAGTACGCTTGAGAAAATTCAGGCCAACGACAGATGCAGGAAGAATAGTGACGAATCTACTGACGGACTTGATACAAATACTATTTGAAAATATTTATGAATTCCTATTTACATTAAAACCTAAAAGTGACCGAGTAAAAATAATTTTTATTGGCTAATTTTCTTAAAAGCATACACGCGGTGCACCTAGTACGTATAGCATATAAGTGCGCATCCCACACGAGTATGCACGCTTCCGCCACAGGCACGAAAATCTAAACATTCGCCTCATGGAAGTAAGCTGGTGACATATGCAAGCGTACATGCATTGCATTCAAAGGTTCATAAAATTGCATGGTTTTTTTTCCGTCCCGGCTTTCACACATAGCCCGAAAATCTAAGTAACGAGTGCATGCAAGGTGCATGTGTTTGTTGTGCATACTTGTGTGTGCTATTTCGAATGCGGTATTACAGAAAAAGTTAAAAGTAGTCCGACCTTTGCGTGGCATGCATTCCATTCATGGAACATTCCGTCAGGTCACATTTGAATACACACACTTCTATATTATTTATCAACGAATTGAACGCATGTACGCTTGGATATGTCACCAGCTGTATGCATGCTCCGCTCCCGCTACATTCACGATCATTAATAATTGCATCCGCATCGGCATAGACTATTCCAAACCCAGGTATTGTTTTACCAAGCAGTCCGCCAACCACATACAATGAAGCTTTACCTACGCGAGCCGCTTTACCTACGCGAACGAAAGCCAGTCTACTTGAGTATGGTATTGGCACCCTTTATGGCCAGCTAGCCAATTACCTGATTACTTCGTCCCATACAATATTTTAGGGAGCCAATTAATTTTAAAGGAAGCAAAAAGAAATGCAAAAAACAATCAACCTTTTTTCAAATTCTTTTTTCTAGGCGTAGTTGAAAATAATTTATTTTGGCTGATTAAACCGAATTCGAAGCATAAAGTTGAAAAAACATTTTTTAAAAACCTTTATATTTTCAGTCGATGTAGGGATAGTTTCACAACCCTTTACTATTATCCCTTATCATAAAATTTGCTTTGTTATAAATCAACCACTTTTGAATATAAATGTTGCAAAAAATGTATTTTATTAGATTGTTTTTGATTATAATTAAAATTATCGTGAAAACACTTAAAAAGGGGAATTTTTAAGCATATTTAAAGGTGATGTCCACATTTTAAGACTGTGGGACCCTGATTTTAGTAATCAGCGACCCAAAAATCATATCGGGAACAATTTTCACAACAGTGTAATGTTTTGACATAACGATTCGTCGATTTGTGCAAGTTAAAAAAATTGTAATTTAAAATGGGGAAAGGTCCAGCACATCTCACCAAAGGGGAAGTTGGTGCCAATTTTAAACAACAGCACCTCACACATTTAATTCACCACTCCCTTTTGGTATTCTAAGCAAGCACCCAAACCACCGCCGAAAATTCTTCTCGTATATGCCGCTTCCAACATGTCAGTCAACCTTTGAATAGAGAAGATAAGGAACCGAAAATAGCGTACATGTACACGGATTTGAGGGAAGCACTTGGGATCAAGAAATTTTCTCTCCAATTCTCTCCCTCCACTTTAACCACAACAACAAAATACATTCACTTTACCCCACAACAACAAAATACATTGTCGATCCCGGACATAGGCGTAGTGAAATTTGTTCAGGTTTTGCGAAGGGTCTGCTTCAAACATTTAGCCAAGTGAAGCGTTTTCACCGAGATGGTTGCTGAGAAATGATATCCCTCCCGGTTTTTGAATGAATATAACACAGCCACTGACCGGGATCGACACAAATACGTAAAGAATGCTATTTATTAGTGTTGCCAAAATGCTTCCCCGTGCTTAATAAATTGCTCTTCCTCGTCTTCTCTATTCAGAGCAGTCAACTCCAAAGTGTCCGCGGCATAAGCACGGCCAGTGAACAAACCACAAGAAAAATCTGAAATAATTCACCTCTACAGAATGGTGAATTTGTATTCCTATAATGAGATAAAGCAAAGTCTGGGCGACACGTAGCTAACATGCCAGAAAATCTATGCAGAGTGTATTTTAACTGTTGCACACACAGCCCCGAGTGTCATCGTCTTTTGTACCCCGTCCGCCCCTTTTCCCATCGTTATACGAAAGTTAGTTCTGACGATTTTTCATGTGTGAAAGCGTTACGCGAATGAAATTGATTCACTCTCATGTAAATTTGTTTAAGCAAACGTCCCTAAAAACGTTGTTTACTTCAATAAATTGGTTCGAGGAATATTGTTTAACTTTCAGGGGTTGTTCTAATAATGATACTTTATCTAAGGATGATTTATTTACCGTGGAGAGGTCATTATTTATATATGTTTCGAACAATATATTTTTTTGACATTAGATTGGGTTTTACATTTATTGGAAGGGTGGCATTTTGGGTGATTAAGAGCTGGTTATCTAAGTCAATTTTAGCGTTTAGCCCTAATAAAAGGTCCAATCCCAAAAGACAGTCAAAATATCCATGAAATTTGAAAACTAAAAGTTTGGACTTTCCAGGTTGATTGAATTCTATGAAATTAGGGAGAATTATTTGTTTATTTAAAGAATGATTTGCCAGAACTGTAGAAATGATGATTGGTTCGATTTCCATGAGATTTTCTGATCGTGTGAATTCAGGGTTAATAAAGGAGGATGAAGCACCAGTATCTATTAAGAATTTTGAGGGTCTGCCAAACGGAGAAGAAATGTTTACGTATGGTAGTATAGAGCCGTGTTTATTAATGTCTATGTATCCGATTGGTTCGTTGAGGCATCTACTGGAAAATTTGAATTGAATCGTTTAGTGTATCGCTTGTATCATATCGAGGGTTTCCTGCCAAAAGGTCGTATCAACCAAAACATGGATTTAGAGGATTCAATAAAAACATTTCAAAAATCGGTGCATTTTTTTCATATTGCTTATCATCGAAAATAAATGTTTTTAGGCGTATGTTTTGGATACTTTTATTCACTTGATGGATACGACCAGTCTGATGGATACGACTCTAAGAAAAAAAAAGTTATAAGCCCAAAATCGCGATTTTGTGGATACGCCCTTCTGGCAGGAAACCCTCGATATGATTGTGAATTTTGTTGATTATTATAAAACTCGTCTAACTGTGGTTGGTATGATTGGTTAGGTTCCGGGAAATTACAATTATTGGGGTAATAAAACTCATGTTGATCATAGAATATTTGAATTTGGTGATCTTATCTCGTTCACATTGAATAGTTCTTTACTAACAAATCTTGGTTGCCCTGTCTGTCTAAAGAAATTAGTGGTAGGCCTATTTGTTGGAGGTTGGTATGCAGTTTGCTGTCTCAGATGCGAATTTCCTGAACTTGTATCCATAGGTTCCGGTTTAGAGAAGTTGGTGTGATTATTCCTGGAAAAAGGTTGACTTCCTTGATATTGTGGGAAGGGGTTAGTAGTGCCGGATTTGAAAGCGTTATGGCCAGGGCAAAATGGATTCTGATTGAAGTTATATCTAACAAAGGGTTGGTTTGTTTGCTGTTGCCTATGAAATGGGTTGTATGTTTGGTTAAATGACGTTATTTGCGGGCTGGTTCTTGTATCTCGAAATTGTGGAAAAGAGGGTTTTCGTATATGGTTTCTATTTCCGCTAGAAGATTGATTACGACTGTATGTATTGTTGTTATGGTTAGTTGGTTTCATATAAAATATATTTTGTTCCTTAATACAGAATGAAAATGGTAAAGTTTCTGGCCTCATCGCACGAATTGTGGAACCTAGAGGTTCCCTCAATCCTGTCAAAAAGGTATTAAGACACATTTCCGAATAAAGTGATTTTTTGCTTTAATTACATTAGTATCACTTTCATTAATTTGAATATTGTTCATTATTGTAATTTTGCTGTAAAATTTTTCTACTGAATTATTTCCTTGTCGAGAATTGTGTAAATCCCTAATTAAAGACGTTTCGTTTCGCTTGTCGGAATAATGCAAGGTTAAATTTTGTCTAATTTCTTCCCAAACTAATGGAGTCCCAAACATGTTTAAGACTTCATTAGATGGGCCTTCAATTTTATTTCTAATTGTTCTAAGAAGAAATCGACCATAAGGTGTACCCATAGTAACTGAAACGAGCTGTATGGTTTCTTCAACATTTCTGATAAATTCATGCAACAACCGAGGGTTACAATCGAATCGTGGTAAGTCTTTAATTGCATCTGGTATTCTAAGTGTATTACAAATGTTCTGAGAAGTAATGGTACGAGGTAGAAGTGCACTTTCATTTTCGTTAGCCATTTTTACACGAATAATTTATCTCGAATTTGTATTAATATTATTATATCTTTATTATAAGTATGTATTGTATTTATCGTAAATTTCAATCAATCAATCAAGTATGGTAGAAAGATCAGTTATCAGAAAAAGAATAAAAAATTTCTTTTATTTAATTAAAATAATATATATATACCAAAAATTTCTTTCATTAAACAAATATCGCAGAGTTTTCTTTATTATTAAATAAATTTAATTCTTGCTTTATTTTGGAACTGCGCCTTCACTTTCAGTATCACCACTAATTTATTAAAAAAATTTCAAAATACGCGAAAATACGCAATTTGGTCTATTAAGCTTATTTCTACGAGAGGATATTTAAATAGGACAAGAAACGACAAATGAATACTTTGGCTTACAGTATCAATCCAAAGAGAGTTGTCTTCATCATCATTTTCCTTTTTAGGCAATAAGGGATTAAAATCTAACGATTCCTGCTGCACTGCTATCGATGAGCCTTCGATATTGCGGAGTCCCACGTTGTTGGGTGACCGCACACAATCAGGGTGATCCTAGTTCTCCTCCAGATTCTGGGATATCTTTAGTTTTAGTTCACTTGTCACTTTAGCAATAAACCGTTGCCAATACCGGACTACAAAAAGTAATAAAATATCTCGAGCAGTAAACCGTTGCTAGCACTGGATTAAATGCCATAAACCGTCGCGATATTACTTTCGGAAAACGGGGATAGTATCGTTTGCCTATCCTACCGACTGCGCCAAATAACTATTTAAAACCTCTTTTAATTAAAAAAAATAAATAAAATAAAACTAAGAACGAAGGTTAAAATTAATATTTTATTTAAAGAAACCACTCTGGTTAACAATCAAAACTGAATTGACTTAAGGGGGGAACTCTATTTAGAACATGAAAAACGAAGCTATTTTCATGATTATTTTTTTAACCTAATAAATTATACAATTTGTTTAAAACTTTTTCAGTATATTAACGGATGTTTAAAGACAAAAAAGACATTTTTTGTTATTTTTAAATTTATTTTTGAGGGAGAAATACATGTTTCAATGTCACCACCAAGCGCAGTTTCCCCTGATTGGCGTACACGCTGACGTCTCTCTCTCTCTCGCTGACGTTTTTATCTGAAACGAGATATCAAACCCGATTATTACTCGTAATGGGTTTTTATAGTCGGTGAACCTAAAAAATTGTGAAGAAAGTGTAATTTTAGTTATTTTAGGAGACTTTGAAAAAAAAAGTTCGAAATTTGCTGCAAATTTTTGGCTTTGTTGTTGTACAAAAAATGCCTATTATTAATTTTTTCACAATTTTTTAGGTTCACCGACGACATTTTTTAATTTTGAATAAGCATGTAAAATTTCAAGTCGATAGGTTTCTTCGTCACTTTGTGATCGTGTCCGCCAATTCCAAAAAGATGGTTTCGAGAAAAACGCGTTTAAAGATTTTGTTAAAATACTAATTTTTTTTTGTTTTTTTTTCTTGTCTACTTACAGCGTGTTCATGCTAATCCGCTATTCCAGATGAATACAGTAGACCTTCCTCTTGCTGGTAGAACTCATTTCGTTCAGCATTGGCGATCCTTCGTGCCGCTCGGGCCTCCTTTGTGCTTGCTCGTGTACGATGACTCTGCCTCTTTTTTCTATCTTCATCATAGCTGTCGCAGAAAGTTTTGCATTGGTTACCAATAGTTATTTGTAACGATTCCATAGTTCGTAAGACTGCACTATAACCTTCGTTGAATATACTAACAGCCAGAAAAGAAGCGGTTTCCAGTACTTTAGAGCCATAATGCAGATGTTTGGGAACTAAACGCCAGAGCGTTGAATTGAAACTTTCATTTGCGTTTTGCGTGTATCCGCCTAAACATCTGTTTAGAAGATCGTCCTTTGAAAGATCCTGGTAAACAGGGAAAAGGTGTTTTTCCATTTCGAAAGAAATAAGTTGTTGCGGATGAGTGTAATTGTCCAAGTGTCCACGTGCTTCCGCCTTACGCCAGGAACACCAACTATCCGCTCCTGTCGGGCAATATTCGTTTCTTGGATGGTCATCGGTCGAGCAATAATGATAAAGAGATGCTAATATGGCTTTCCTCATATCCAAAACTGAATCTTTGTTTTGTATAATTGCTAAACCATAATTTTTTGTTATAACACTATCAGTCAGCTTTCCTCTTCCTACAAGTTTTTCTTTCTTCTTGATATTTCGTAATCGGCTGCCCATTCGCTTCTCCACGTGTCCAACACATTCGCTTTTGATTATAGTGCAGTCATCGCCATATGGATTTAGATCTAGTAAGCTCTTGAATGTTTTGGAATCCCCGTCTCCAATGTAATTCACATATCTGATTCCGTATTTCTCAAGAGAAGACGCAAACATTTCTTTCATAGCATCTACCTCCATCATGCCTGCAGAACCTTCATGGTTGATTTGACACTCTTCTTGGTGTGTTTCGAACCAAACATCATACTCTACACTATCTTTTTTACTGTTCCAAATTGCACACTGATGACAGTATTTGCTTTTTACCACGATATCAACTATTTTTCCAGTGAAATGCCCAATAAGCACTGCAACACCAAATAATGAAGTAAACCCACGTTTTTTCCACGTACCATCTCCGGATACTCTGAAATCTAGTGCTGGTTGTCCATTATTCACGTTTGCTAACGTTTCCTCTTGAACAGCTTTTTCGCACACAAACTCAAAAGTGGATTTAGCCGCTTTATGTATATGTTTCAGGATCATTTCATATGTGCTCGAAGCAAGACCTTGTCCGATATCCATGAGACCGCAGAATATGTTTACACCTTGTCTACCGAGGCCTAGCATTCTCATAACAAAAACAATTCTTCGATTTATTTCATATCCCGTATTAATTAAAGGCCCGGAATTTATTGTTTTACGACCACATACACATTTCATCACAAGTTTAAATCCTAGACCTCGTACACCGGTTTCTTCGAATTTCACTTTACCTTTACATTGTTTACAAACTACTAACTCTTACAACGCACCAAAAACGGTAAAAAATTCAATAATCCTGTAGTAATGCAAAGGATTTATTGAAACATTCGCACTACTCGATGTACTTAATTTTCTGGCAGAAGCACTAGGCCCGGGTTCCGGATTATCAGAACTATGGTCCCTTTCTAAAAATTGATTCCCGCGAAACTGTCGTTTACGCGGTCTAGAAACGCGACTCAAATTATCTTTACTTCCTTTCGGATACATTTTAGAACGTACAGGACAAAAACCATCACAGGAGTGAGGTGAAGTTTTCCACAGCACCATTAATAAGCTACAAAAAACGGTAGAACAGGTAATCCAGGTAATCAGCAAACAGGTAAAACAGGTAAAACCGGTTAAACAGGTGAAGCAGGTGCAGACAAAAAGGAAAAGCAGGTCAAAAGGGTTTCTACTATGTACTTATATACTTTCATTGCCATGTAGACGCAGCGACATTGACTAAAATTTTCAACATCAAAAATCTATATCGATTGTATTTTAGCAAAATGGGGGTGGTCGGGTTCAAACGAGTGTGCTTTGGAAACAATTTCGAATTTCACCTTGATATTTTATAGGCATATTCTCCAAGGATAATACTATGAATAAATGCCAAAACAAAAATTCTTCGAAAAAAAAAAGTTCTAAATAGAGTTCCCCCCTTAAGCTAAAGAAATTATTAGGTGCCAAGATGCTTTATTTTATGGGTGCTGGGAACAATTGGGAGATGTTTCTAGGAATTTTGTCTATGGGAACGGAAATCGGTGCACATGTTGCGGTGGGAAGATTTTAATGGGTTAATGTGCAATATACATTTATTGTCTTAGATTTAAGTTGAACTATTTATCCATAATCATAACTCGCGCGTGGGGAAATGAAAATTACACACAAATATACAATGCGCAGATATGGCTAAGACACGCACTTCCATATTTTTAAACTTCCGCTCCGAATTCTACTACGAATGCTACCGCGCATAGAAAATCTACTTTTGAGAAACCGCATCCCGTTTGGTTCGGAAACAATGCTTTTTCATGTTATCCGCGATCTTTTTTTTTCATTCGGAGGTGGGGGGAGGTGATTAAACCCCCAAAAACTCCTCCCCTGGCAACGTCCTTGGAAGTCTGCCGCTAGAGTGTGCTAAACATTTGTACCACGCATGATTGTAACAAACTACATTATTTCTTAAAAAATTAACTTCCAAAATTCTTTTGTGACCATTTTCAACTTGACGAATGTGTAGAACCGGTCTGTCGTTTTCTGTATCAAAGCAGGAAATTCAAAGCTATATTTGAAATCAACTATTGCAAGCTGTTCAAGTTTTCATTGGGCTTTCGTTAGTTGTGCTCGGTGTACTTGCTGCAACTTTCACTGCGCCTGAACCTTATATGCGTGCATTTTAGTCCTTGACAACCAAACGTAATTTATAGATAGTTGTTCACTTAAACCGATATGAATTTTGCCTAATATAACAAATAATCCTTTCTATTTTAGGGCACAGTTTCGAAGTAAACGCAGACTTTCTGTTGCGCCTCTGCCTTTATTCCGGCTCAATGATAAAGAGATGTTATCAAACGACTTTGATACTCACAGCGTTTTAAGTAACCAATATTCAATAACAAGTGTTAGTTCACTTGCGAGTCTTTTAAAGGAAAAAATGCAGGTAAATTGTAATTTTTCGTATTGTAAATATTTTATGGATTTAATTAAGAAAATATAATAATTATAATTAAGTTGATTTATTAATGTCGCATTTTGCTTTTTATGATATAAGTGTGTGAATGTATTCAGCTTTTCCAATAAACAATCTCGTTTGTACATACTAAAATAAAAAAAAGTGACCGTCACTGAACGCCCGCAGGTATGAAACAATTGAGATAAACGCTCTTCTGGCTCCACGGCAATCTTATAACCACAACATCAGATTAGCCCACTCGTCTCATTCCCTCCACCTGCAACTCCCCCTTTCACGCACTCAACAAGATATGAATTCGTTTGTAGCACGGTATACAGAAACATAAGGTAATGTAAAAGAGACGACAGCTTCGAATACCGTAAAAAGTGGGCGCCCAGAGACGTCAGCCCTAATGCAGAAATAACAACAACAGTTTCGATTTTATATGGAAAGCGGGCCCCACGTGACGTCAGCACTAAAATATCGTTTACAATATACAGTCTTTTACATTACCTTGTTTCTGTATACCGTGGTTTGTAGAAAGAACAACTCGACTCTGGAGTAATCTCTCGCAGTCAGTATTCATCTGCTGAGGTGCAGATATGTCTCAATATATGAACAGAGTTCTGGGGCCAGTTGACGCAATTCGGCGTCGACTGAAAACGACACATTAAATGTCGTTTTGGGTTCACGCAAGTCGACGTTTTATGTTTGTCGTTTTAAAAGTGTCATTAATCTTCTCGACGCCAAAGTTGGTGTCGAATTTTGCTTCTAGTGTGTTAAAAAAAATTAATGGTCTTGGATGTAAAGTATCACGTCCGTATTTTAACGTGACAACGTCTATTAATTTGAACGTGACAACGTCTGTTATTACGTTTTGTATTATTTTCTCAATTAATAAATTATATATTTCGAAGCAAATTTTTTTTTGTGTGCGGGACATTTTCACACGCGCGTCCTATCTTAAACCGATTTAATAGACGATGTCACGTCAATAAGGTGAATGAATGTATTTTTCCCGTGTAGAGGATAAATTAACGAAAATTTTGAGCCATTAACCACCCCCCGAACATGTATAGGGGGGGAAAAATGATTTTGTTTTTGTGTGCGGGACATTTTCACAAGCGCGTCCTATCTTAAACCGATTTAATAGACGTTGTCACGTCAATAAGGTGAATGAATGTAATTTTCCCGTGTAGAGGATACATTAACGAAAATTTTGAGCCATTAACCACCCCCCTAACATGTATGAGGGCGGAGATATGATTTTTTTTGTGTGCGGGACATTGTGCGGGACATTTTCACACGCGCGTCCTATCTTAAACCGATTTAATAGACGTTGTCACGTCAAAAACTAGTTGTGGTACCAATTAACTGGAGAATTAAATTCAAACGGATCGAAGATATAATTATAATGGGTAGTAAAAAGTATCTCAAATAAATAAAGTAAAAAAATTACAATTGTATTAAACATATTTTAGGTATGACGAGGTTTTAAACACCACATAAAAAACATTAGTGGCAAATCGACTTGGCTCTGGCAGCAGTACTCAAAATGTTCTTCCTAGATAAATAGACCTTCACAAGAAATAGTCTCATGGATGAATGAATGAAGCCAATTTCATTAGCTTATTAAAAAGTTTCAAATCCTGAGGGTAGAAACAAAATTTTTCCATCTAAGCCTACGGATCAAGCAGCTACTGCCAAACTATGTTACGCTTCCATTAGCGACAACAGGAAAATAACCATTTTTATCTCCTGAAGCACACATTATTCTTGAAGAAGAACTGAAGGAGAAGAAATAATTTCACACAATACTTCTTGCAGTTCTGAACGTGCAAAATACAATAGATAAAGATAACCTACGTGATAGTCGAAAAATAAAGCTGCTCCAAGAAGAGTTTAGTTAGAAAAACCATAATGTAGAAAAATAAATGCAGAGTTAAGATTTTCAAATGTTATTATGAATTTGTTTAATTAATTAATTAATTGAAGTTTAATATTATGTGTAACTCTTCCCGCTTATGGACAACGACATTCGACGCGTCGACTTACTTGAACCCATTGATTATAGAGTAAGTAGATATGGACAAACATCTTTCAGGTTATTTTGTTAGATGGCGATAGTTACACTAATTTAAGTTTTAGGGCTGCGAATTTCTGTTGTAAACCTCTAAAATTAAAGGGAATGGGTTTACAACATTAGTTTAATAATATTAATAATAATATTTCTTTATAAGTGCATAATAATCCTAAAATAGACACATTTTTTAATTTTGTTATTTTTTAGAAGAAATTGAAAAAAAAAAAACAGGTTTGCGCCTGAATTTAAAAAAGCATTTTAAAGCCCTTGACTCATGTTAGAAGAAAAGCCAAAAGTTTCGGATCTAAAAATAGATTCCTGTGCGGGTATTCCTTCTGTTTTGTTTTGGAAGGGGGCGGGTGGGCTAAAAAAATGAGATTTTTTGGTCGGTGGCTGGAATTTATGAATGCAGAAATTAATGCATGGGAAAAGATGGAAATGTAATGGGAAACTGCGAATCGTTTTTTTTATTTTGAGAAAAATGAAGTAGGTTGTTTTTTTAACAAAAAATCAGGTTTTTGTGTATTTATTTTTATTATTACTTATAGAGAAAATTTAAGCATTTAATTTGGGTTAATTTAAATATATGTATTTGCTTACAATGATAGAGAATAACAAAAAATATCAGATTTTTCGTTTAACTTCATGCTTCTCAGGAGTAGAAGAAAGAAAGGTTCCGATTTTTATAAATTTATTATTGTTTACTTTATCAGTCCGCCCGTCCTCCGCTCTGGGAACAACAAGAAAGGGTTGTGCCCTACTCCGATAATTAGGTAGAGTTTATGGTAGGAGAGTATTTGGATCTTACAATCCAGAGTCAAAGTCGTTACTCATATTTAAACTAAAAATACTTGTAAAAGGATGATTTTAACAAAATTTCAACCGTCAATAACTTTTTAAAGGATGACCAAGGGCTAATTCCAAAAGAAACATGTTCAGGTCAACCTCCCTTACAACCCCTACCACCTGGAAGTGGGATGATATTGTAAATAATTACCCAAAACTCTAAGAATTTTGGAATATTATGTACATGTATTTGTATATCAAACTTATTATACAACTGGCAACCTGCCGTGAAAACCCATAATTAGTGGCGGGTGCCTCGGAGTAAAAACTCTCTTGTTTTGTGTGAGGAAAAGATTGCAAACAATCAAAAAAGAAATTTGTAGATGCAGACACATTGTGTAACTATAAGTTAGTTTATTTATCAGTTCAGCTAGTTAACTTCCCAGTATAGGAAGTTATTGTAATCGGTCCGAAAATCGAAATCGAAAATTTCAACGTATTTTCATCTTTCAAGGTCCCAGGGGCATTTTAAGCAAAAAATTGGGAGGAAGTATGTGTGTGTGTGTGTGTGTATGTGCGTACGGATGTGGTCATTTTTTCCTGTACGATATCGCGTGAACCAAAACTGATATCGACTTCGTTGAGGTGTCGTTCGAAGCGTATTAACCGAAATATGATCTGAAAAGATTTTCATGAAATTCGGTCCAGCCGTTTTTTTGTTTAAGCGACGTAAGTGATTTTTGTACCTGCACGATATCGCCCGAACCACGAAAGATATTGACTTACTTGAGGTGCCGTTCGAAGCGTATTAGCGACAATATAATCTGAAAAGATTTTTATAATATTCGGTCCAGCGGTTTTTTCGTTTAAATGACTTAAGTGATTGTTGTACCTGCACGATATCCCGCGAACTGTAAAAGATATCGACTTAGTTGACGTGCCGTTCGAAGAGTATTAACCAAAATATAATCTGAAAAGATTTCCATAAAATTCGGTCGAGCCGTTTTTTTGTTTAAGCGGGGTAAGTGATTTTTGTACCTTCACGATATGGCCCGAACCACAAAAGATATTGACTTACTTGAGGTGCCGTTCGAAGCGTATTAGCGACAATATAATCTGAAAAGATTTTTATAATATTCCGACCAGCGGTTTTTTGGTTTAAATGACTTAAGTGATTTTTGTACCTGCACGATACCGCGCGAACTAAAAACTATTTCGACTTCATTGAGGTGCCAAAAAACATTAACACATCAATTTTATATACATTTTCGTCATCCTAATCTTGTAGGTGCGCACATTTAGTTTGACATTTTAGCCAATCATAATATTCAACATCCATCATACTGGGAAGTTGATCGTGTGGACCGAACGGGTCGAACCCACATCCCAACTAGTTTATTTATCAGTTCGAAATATATTTCGTCAATTTTTTCAATAATTTTTAATATTTTTTTTTGTTCAAAGGTAAATTTTTTTAACAGTTGTTACTTTGCCAATTACTGAATTGATTGAATAGAAGAAAAAACACTCCTCTTCAAAAATTACATATATTTTTGCAGGAACTTTAGAGTAGAGTTATGCGTGCAACGGAAGAAGTGGAAAATTCGAGGGCTCTCTAAAACTGTAAAATTAACCTACATCTCAGTTCTAAAGAACTAATTTGAGAACATCGTTTGTGACCGTTCAATCGAGGTAGTACTGGATGACGTCGGATCTCGGCCGGCGTTCCAAAGGGTCAATATAAAACAAGCACGGACCAGACCTTGTCTTGTGCCTTGTGAACCCTGATCCTTAGGAAAATTTGTAACACTCTTCCCTTTATCTCAGTGGGCAAAAAAAATCTAATAGCTAACTCATCTCTTAACATCTTAAGATACGAATCCACCAAGGCAAACAAACATTTGCTCGCCAGTAAAATGACGTCACGATGAAAGTACATGTCGCAGTTGTGCACATCTGAAACATCATCTTTTTAGGTCATTATCACGTCAAAAGCCTGCGAACAAATGCTTTGGTGGACTCCTATCTTTAGACGTAATTTTCTCTTCAAATGCCCTATTCCGTATTACAATATTCTTAAATCTGATCCGAAAAAGAAACAACTTTCAAGTAAAAATTTGCCAATATTGTTAAATTTTCATGTAAAATGAATGCCACCAATATTATAAAATAAAATACGGTTTCGGCATTTCGTTAAAAACAATATGACAATATTGTAATAGAGAATAAGGTCCCAGATCTGCGATGGAGTAATCACATATTCCAACTAGCCAAACAAGCTTATCAATGCCTGAGATTCCTTAAGAGATGCAAGTACCTCCTTCAGCCAGCAAAACGAAGAAGGTGCATTGGCAATAGCACCCTTTTGCTCCTCTATAGACTCTTCAAGCCGCTGTAGAAATGTAGCAGCCCTCGCTAACTTTTACCGCTTTTATCTACATGCACCTCTTTTTCCCAAGACTAGCCCATCCCAGGCCCACTACATACCTCCCCTTCGTTAATAAATAGAACACACAGTGGGTGTTACTGGGACCATATAACACCTCACAGATAAAACCCAAGGTTCATCGAAATCTACGGACGCACTTTTCAGACTAACCTAAACTTACTAGTAGACATTGCATCCTGACTTGAAGGACATAACGTACTAACGTAAATAACGATAAATAAAATCAAAAATAAAAATTATTTTATATATGTATGTATATCAATAATAATACAATTATCCGTAAAAATTTCAAATTTCTACGAATTAAAATACCTGAGAAAAAAATCTAAAAATTTATTACCTTTTCGCTAAAAAAGTGAAATTATTCCTTTCAAACCCATTTCATTTCTCAAGATAACAAAAACATCGTTGTAGCCAAATTTCCCATTAAAGTTGTCTCGCCCATTCATTTTTCCCCCATTGTCAAATTTCACTCATCGCCCACGAAATCATCAACATTTTTTCATCCTCCTTGCCCTTCCTGAACAAAGCAGCGGAGTAAGCGCATAGGAATCTATTTTTAGATCCACCACCACTAAAATCAAAGCCGCAGCTTCTAATTTTGTTTTCAAATGCGCAAAGGGCTTTCACATAAACAAGAAAAGTTTATTTCAGAAACTAACCATATATAGCGGAGCATAAAACCCTGCGATATTAGCGCCCCCAGCTCGTGGTGCCGTAACCTGAAGTTGATTTGACTCGCGTTTGTCCATATCTACTTAGTATATAATCAATGTTGAATCCAAATTCAACGTCGTTGAAACTAATGTCGTTCTCATGAAGTGTCGACGTCGAAGACGAGTGTCGATTGGGTGAACTGGCCCCTGGTCAGAGGCTTGATAGGCTGGCGGAGAAGTTTTTTAGCGCAAAGAAAGACCCTGTGATGGGAATCTTGGACTATGTCTCTGAAATGGAAAGCAATTTTCATGATTTGTCTGGCGAGCTGAAACGACCATTGAAGGTTGAATGGCCAGCGCAATTATTAATTCTGAGAATCACCACCACGTTACCATCAGAGTATAACAATTTCCGACAAGACAGAACCTTAAAAAATTTAATAGAATGGTTGAGAAAGACTGAATTGCCTAATAAGGATGAAAAAGATTCGTGCAATTAAATACACCGTTCGTGCAGTTAAATTAATCAATTTTCATTTAATTCAATGAGCGTTTATATTCCCTGGTAAAAATTAGACATCTACTTTTCCTTTTATATCTACTGACACTCATTAATAATTTTAGTGGCTGTCTGTGATTATCCATTTTTCATAAAGCTACAAAATATTTCGTTTAAATCATACATAATTTGTTGTGACAAATCCGCAGCGAAGTTCGATAAAATTGAGTTTTTGACGTGACAACGTCTTGTAATAAACTTTAAATTACTTATTTTAAGTTTACCCGACGCAGCACATTGTCTGTCCATACAAGGTCGAGGCCATTGCGTCGGTGCAAGGTTGCAAGGTGGTATTCTTGTGTATGCACGATGCACAAGGGGTGTTAGGTTGCGACCTTGCTCGGGCGCATGTGCCAACGACTTGCGACAGATAATTTCGCTGATCAGGGAATAATTTAGGAATTCATAAATATTTGCTGAGTAGGTATTTATTAAGTACAATAGAATTTAATGTTAATAATCAATGATTACTTTACTATTATTGTATTCGTAGCCCGAGGGCTGTATAAATAAGCCAAGCAATTAAATATACAAACAGTTGAGATAAAGCAGTCAAGCCGTTAAATTTTTATTTTCAAATAGTCTTGAGATATTACTTTCGAGCATCCTCAAGTGGAGTTAAAGCCGATATCTGGCTGCTCCAACAATAATGGAATTGAAGGAACATCAAGGGTTCCACATGGCGACCGTGAACTAAGGAACTACAAGCAAGCAAGAAGAACTAATTGAAGGACGAACATCCGATGACGGACAAAACATTTGGGGAGCTGGACAAAGCATTTGGGACAATCTTCGCCCAAATCCAACAACTAAGGAAACACGAAGGAAGAACCAGGAGCCCCGGCGTGAATACAAAAAATACATCAGAAGAAACTACAGCAAGCGGCCAGCAAAGTAGTCCACCAGCAGCAGTAAATTACGCGGTAACAAAAACTACGGCGGACGGCCCCGGCCCAATCAAATTACGTATAAGCAGAGTTCCGGAACAAAACACCGAGGGACTCGCACTCTATATACCTAACAAACCTATTATACCATACATCCCAGAGCCGGTGACGAAAACAACAACAGTGGTACCTCCTTACATCCCGGGTCCACGTCGAATCACCATCGCCGAGTACAAAGAACGACAAATACGACGAAAAGCAGAAAAGAACGTGGAAAAGAAAGAACACCACCGTGAAGGCAGAAAATTTAGACTTAAATTAGACGTAGAAAAATATAAAAAGCTTATAAATATAGCGGGTAGCGTTAGTGAAAGAAATAAGTACGAAAAATTATTAAATTATGCTAAGTCAGAATGAAATAAGTTAAAACGGGTTAAGAGGAAAAATAAATAAAAAAAAATATAATAATAAATGTTTGATTGAAAAAAAAAAAAAAAGTTATTATTAGTTATGTAAAGCATGGGAAAAACAAATTCTAAAGCTAGCGATAACAATGGTCAGGTAGTTAACAACGTTATAGTAGAAGACACTGTTTCAGATGAAAACGAAAAGGTCGTAATATTATTATCAATATTGATTGCACTCAAGATTGCCGAACTTGTCTATGCCATGTACAAAGACCATCGAAGAGGCCTAAGAAAGCGATATCTTAGCACGCCTGCACAAATCAATGTTAACTAATGGACGAAATAAAAGAAGAACTACAAACAATACTAACAAATTTTAATAAAAGTAAAAATATACCGTATACACAGAAAAAGAAGATCTAGTTAACAAACTCTTGGAGAAACCCAAGGACTTTTGCAGGATAACAACAGATGCTGAAACAGCCCTAAATCTAAAGACATCATACTTACAAATAAAGGAAATAGTAAAAAACATATTTATACTCATAAAAGAACAAAGAGAGACAAAAATGGCTTTCGACATAAAAACAGCAACATCAGTTCTGCAACCTTACGATGGAAAGCAAGACGAGACTGAGCCTTTCATCGAATCAATGGAACTCTTAGATGAACTAACGGCACCGGAACATAAGACGCTGATGATCAAATTTATAAAAACACGGATTAGAGGAAAAGCAAAATACGTCATAACCGAGGATATAAATTCAGTTACCCTCATAAGGAATAAACTAAGGCAGAAATTTTCGGTAAAAATATCGTCCGATGCGATCCTGGCACAACTAAGAACTTGCACACAAGGTAACAGAAAGCTTATAGACTTCACCAACCAAGTAGAAGAACTATCGGGACAACTGGCCAAAGCATTCATCCCAGAAAAAGTCGCGACGGGTGAAAGTGGGAAAAACTAGCCGAGAAATTTTCTATAGAAACATTCGCGGCTAATGTTAAGAGCGCAGAAACCTCTCCTTAATACTTAGGGCAAGCAATTTAGCAACGCTTTCCGAGATTACAGCAAAAGCAATAGCGGCTGACAAACCCACACCAAAAAACGTCCTATATTACGATGCAAAACGAAAACACAAGTTCAACAATAAGCAATATACACACAAAGTAACAGGAAATAATGGTTATAACGTGTATAATAATAATAACCGGCCAATACAAGGATACAAACGAAACAATAATTACAACGGGTACAATAGAGATCGTAACCGATATAATTATAGACAAAAACGAGGAATAACATATTATAATAAACAAAGCCCAAGAAATAACATGGGGATAAATTATTGTGAAGCGGGGGAATACCAGCCCCCCAACCAACAGACGAAACAACAAGGTTGGGGGAGGAACCCAGAGATACACAAGAATATTCACCTTCAACATTTCGCTAACAAACTTCATCAAGATGTATGTGGATATGTGCAGTGATATATGCACATGCTTAGTAGATACTGGAGCGGAAATATCCATATTTAAAAGAGGCAAAATTAGCAAGGATCAACTAATATATCCAAATAACACATGCATCATACGCGGTATAACTGATACCGAAAGGCAATCGTTGGGAGCTACTTATACAAAACTACGTAGTAACGATCAATTTACGGTTAAACATTTATTCCAAATAGTCGATGATGACTTTTCCATAGGAGCAGATGCGATATTGGGACTCGACTTCTTGACCAAGTTCAAGGCAAATATCCATTACGACACATGGACTCTCACTATGAGAACACACAGGGAGTCCGTAGAGGTTCCAATCCTAACTGGCCCGTGCGCAGATTCCCTATTACTTCCGCCTAGATGTGAAGTGATAAGAAGAATTAGCACCATACGCCAAGATAACAATTGCGACGTCGTAGTTCAAGGACAAGAAGTCCAACCAGGCATATTTATCGCGCGAACGATAACCAATCAACAGAACCCACTAGTAAAAATTCTAAATACAACAAACAAAGTCGTAATACTTCCACAAACTAGAATTCAAGTGCAGCCGCTATCAGATTTCAATATCATAAATACTAATGTATCAAAGTCAAATCGCGCACATCAAGTTATATCTAAATTAAACTTCACTGGCATCCCGAATGACGTAAAAACAAAATTAGAAAGTCTATGTCGAAACTACCAGGATATATTTGGACTACCAGATGAGCCTCTATCCGTCAATAATTTTTATGATCAACACGTTGAACTATGTGATAACGTACCGGTGCATACAAAAAACTATAGGATACCAGAAGCACACAAAATTGAAATTAACAAACAGGTAGATAAAATGCTCAATGACGGGATAATCGAAAACTCAACATCTCACTTTAACTCCCCAATACTCATAGTCCCGAAAAAATAAACTACCCAGGAAAAGAAATGGCGACTAGTAGTCGAATTTAGGAATCTAAACAAGAAAGTGTTAGCCGATAAATTCCCCTTACCGCAAATCGAAGAAATACTAGATCAGATGGGTCGAGCAAAATACTTCTCCACGTTAGATCTTATGTCTGGATTTCACCAAATACCACTAGAGCAAAAGTCACGAAAATTCACTGCATTCTCAACTACTAAAGGTCATTATCAATACACTAGACTACCTTTTGGACTTAATATAAGCCCAAACAGTTTCCAGAGAATGATGGTGATAGCAATGGCAGGTCTCACACCAGAAGCAGCATTCCTATATATCGATGACATCATAGTAATTGGGTGTTCACAAACACACCACTTAAAGAATTTAGTAGCAGTATTCAATAGGTTAAGAGAAAGAAACCTAAAACTAAATCCAGAAAACTGCAAATTCTTCCAAACAGAGGTGAGCCCGCGCAACCGAAGTCCCGTTACAGGTCATGCTTTGTTATTGACTTTTGTAACATTCGTGGACTTCATGCGAATTTCTATTTTGTTGAGTGCCACTTATCAAATTATAAACCCCCAATCTTCGCACTGAGTGAAACCCAAATATCACCCGATAATGACTTAGGTCATTACCAGGTGTCGGGATACACTTTAGTGCACAATCTCTCCCCCCATAGGGGTACTGCCATCTATGTTAGGGATGACGTTGGCTTATTATAAAATATTTTCAAGCACGACTTCAGATTTTAATTATCTTTGGATTAAAATCATTTTCAAAAGCCACGTCATATTCTTCTGCTTCCTATACAGAAGTCCTAACATAAGTAACAAAACCTCCATTTCATCATTTGATACTATTTCCGGACAAATCTCGGGATTTTTGTCGTCCAATCCTGAGTGTGAAATTATCGTTGCGGGTGATTTCAATGTTCATAACGCAAACTAGCTGACTTACTCAAATGGCGCCAGTGTTTCTGGCAAGGACGTCGAGCTCTTTGCAGACACCAATTATTTACATCAAATTATGGATCTTCCCACGAGAGTCCCTGATGTTGCCGGTCAAGGAAACTATCTCCTTGATCTTTTTCTCACTTCCCATCCAGAGCGATACTCCGTCGAAGTTGATTCACCTCTCGGCAATTCGGACCACTGCTGAATTAGCGCTAGCTTCCCATTCGAATTTCCCACCCCTCCCAAACCAGTTAGGAGAACTGTATGGCATTATGGGAAGGCCAATTGGCTGGGGCTAATTAATTTTTTTGAAGCTACTGACTGGAATCAGTGTTTCCGAACCAAAAACGTCAACTCTGCCACTATCCGTATCACTAGAATCATACAGGCAGGAATGCATTTGTACATTCCTCATTCTACTAAATCTGTGAAGGCTAGGCCCAACAGATGGTTTAATCAGGAGTGTATGCATGCAATCAGAAACAAAGAAGTCGCCTTTCGAGCTTACAAGAGCTCCCCGAGTGAATCGCTCCGTGAAGAGTATATAAAACTAAGAAATTCCTGTAAAGTCACCAACAGGAACGTCAAAAATTCATTTGACAGTAAGTTGAGAAGTAAACTCTTTAATGCAACCTCTGGTAGCAAAAACTTCTGGTCCTTGGTAAGTTCCATAAAGAAGAATTTCACTGCATCTACAACTCCTTCATTCATTCACGATAAGAAGGTGATAACAGACAGAAAAGCCAAGGCCGATTTATTAGCATCTCTGTTTGCTTCAAATTCTTCCCTACCCGAAACTGATGCGCCACCCCCAGTTCTCGAGCACAATGCTCACTTAATGGACAGGGTTTTCTTCAGGACTCGTGAGGTGTACAGGTGCCTCAAGGAGCTCGATGTCAACAAATCCACTGGACCCGATAATATACCCCCTATCGTCTTAAAACAATGCGCGTCACCTTTGGCTAAACCTCTGCGCAAACTTTTTGCCCTATCATACTCCTCCGGAGTTTACCCAGACTCTTGGAAACTTGCCCATGTCCCGCCAATTCCGAAAAAAGGTGAAGCCACCGACGCCTTAAACTACCGCCCAATAGCAATTACTTCTATTCTCTCCAAAACCATAGAGACGATAATCAACAAAAAGCTTATGGGATATCTAGAATCCAACCTACTCATAAACGACAGACAATATGGCTTCCGCCAGAAAAGATCCACTGGCGATCTTTTAGTCTGTCTTACAGAACACCTCAGCCGTAGTCTGCATGGATCCGGCGAGTCTAGTCTGGTTGCTCTAGATATCTCCAAGGCTTTCGATAGAGTTTGGCACTCAGCCCTGTTTTTTTTTTTTTTTTTTTTTATGTGGTAGTGCTAAGCTCAGGAGTTACCCTTTGTACTACTAGTCCGTCATGTCATTTGTCACGTCAAGGTGCAATGTCTAGCAGTAAGCTTAGTACGGGGGAGGGGTGGGGGGAATAGGTTAGGGATTATAAAGGTACGGGAGGGTAATGAAGAAGGTGGTGATGAACCCTGCGTTTGAACTCTTGGATGTTGTAGGAGCTCGGAAATACCGACTGCGAGAGATTATTCCACAGTCGAGTTGTTCTATTTACAAACGAATTCATATCTTGTTGAGTGCGTGAAAAGGGTAGTTGCAGGTGCAGGGAATGGGACGAGTGGGCTAATCTGGTGCTGCGGGTATAAGATTGCCGTGGAGGCAGAAGAGCGTTTAACTCGAAGGAACAGTCACTATGATAGTACCGATAAAATTTTGTCAGTGCTTCTACATTCCTACGGTGGCTGAGGGGGTCGATGGTGGAGCAAGCGGTATCGTCATTAATTAACTTAAGGGCCTTTTGTTGGACCTTATCTAACCATGCTAAGGTTGTTATTGGAGCGCCGCCCCAAATGAGGGAGTTGTATTCGAGAAGAGGCCGAATGTAGGATTTATGAATAACAGCACGGGCCGATGGCTGGAGGAGGAACCTGCACCTCTTAAGAAATCCCAAGCACTGGGATGCTTGTTTGGCGATTTGGAATATATGGTCATTCCATCGCAAGTCTTTGGCTAATGTCACGCCTAAGATGTGTAGGGATGGGTCGGCCTTTAGTTCCACGCCATCCACTGTCAAGGATGGTGAAGTGTTGATCTTTTTCTTTGAAATAAGACAGTACTTGGTTTTGGAGGGTTGAATTCGACACGATTCTTTTTTCCCCACTCTATAATAAGTTCAATGTCGTTATTAATACAGTTGAACATTAGTTCACGATCATCAAGACAGGATCTGGCATGTGTCTGTCTTGTATCGAAGCTGTACGAGTAACGTAGAGTACCGTCGTCAGCGAAGCTGAGAAGTGGGTTGGAGGGGATTGAAAGTAGGTCATTTATAAAGATTAGAAATAGGGCCGGTGATAAAATTGACCCCTGGGGGACCCCCGCAGAGATGGGGTGAGATTCAGATTTGACGCCATCCAAAACTACCTTAATTGAACGGCCGAAAAGGGAACTCTCAACCCACTTATAGAGAAGCGAGTCAATTCCAATAGCTTTGAGTTTAGCTAACAAGGCTGAGTGCCATACTCTATCAAAAGCCTTGGAGATATCTAGAGCAACCAGACTAGAAGTTTTGGTTTCTTTAATTTAAACGCGGTTTTACAATATCGATATTCGTTCTTATTTATTCTTTTATATGTCACAAGAAAGATATATCTTAATATATCGCGAACTAAATGTTTACAATACTTTATACAATGTTATGTACAAACCGCGAAGGTCTTCCTCTATGTTTTTTCTATTGAAAAATAAGGATTGCGGAGGTCTTCCTGCGCTCTCCTCTGTATCAAAGTTATGACTCTCCTCGCAAGAATGTGAAAAAAGCAAAGTGGTTGGTAATCGGTTAAGTCGAAAAGTAACAGGAAAAATGATATCGGATGATCAACGGGAAAGTGGTATCGTATGATCAACTGTAACTCGCCCCTCCTCTAGCCCGAGACTCCGGCGAGGATTATTTATTGTTATTTATTTTGAATTTTTTTTTCGACTGCACTTTGTTTGTTTCATTTTCTTTTACATAGAATGTACTATAAATATGCATTATTAGTGTGTACATATCTACTAATATGTAAAATTCTTATTTATTATGTATCTTTTCTTGTTATCTGAAAAAAAATTACTTAAATAGATTTTTGTGAAATCAATTATTTGGATTTGATTATTTAAATTAATTTTTTGTAATAACCTAGTTGTTAGAGTTTATTTTTGTAATACTATTTTCTTCTTTAACAAAATTATTTAAATTCGCCTTTGAAATACTAATTATTTAAATTTATTTTTGTAATTAATTAAATTTATTTTGTAATTCCAATCGCTTATATTTATTTTTTGTGATACTGTTTTTTTTTCTCTCTTCTTTTTTTTTTTGTTAAGGAAAAATTATTTGAATTAATTTATGTTATTACGATTATTTATTTTTGTAATATTCTGATTTTTAGATGGAAATATTTAAATTGGTTTTTGTAATAGTAATTTTTTTTCTATTCCTTTTTGTAATTAATTAAATTTATTCTTGTAATTCCAATTGTTTATATTTTTATAATAATATTTACTTTTTTGATACAATTATTAAAGTTCATTTTTCACTATGTTATTGTTTTCACATTTGTTTTATATTTAAGTACATATATTTACATTTATATATACCTATATACATATATGACTTCTTTCTTATATAATCTAAGTTATTTTTGATTGTTGTTTAAATATATGATTTGGTCTATTAAATGAGTAATGAAAGTGATTTAATTTTATTATTTGTAATCAGCTTAATTATCAATTAATAATGTACAATATATATTATAATGATAATTAGTTCTCTCTTGCAGAAGCTTTAATCAAAATTATTAGATAACAATATATAATATTATAACAATAATTAACCTTTCTCTTGAACAAGCTTTAATTAGCTGAATTATTAATTAACAATATACATTATATATATTATAACAATAATTTTTTTTCTTTAATTAGCCTTTTATCTCAATAAATTTTTTTTTGTTATCAAAAGCAGATATTGAGAAATATTTCAGTTGTTCTTTTGAAATTTCTTTTTCCTTTTTATATGTGTCTTATAATACTTTTGGCCTTTGTCGCTTATAACGTGATCTACATCTAATTTTTGTACGTTTACTTTTCTAAATTTCGAGTGGTTTTTGCCACCTCTTTCTTCTTTAATAAATACAGATCCTGTTGCTATGCCTACATTTTCTCTATTTTCATTCAACTTATTTATTGTCCTTTCCTTTATTTTAATAATTCTCTCTTTCAAAGAGGGATATTGTTCACTGCTTATGGTTCCGTTGACGAACTCAATTGGCTTTCGTCCAGTGGTCGTATGAATCGTGTTATTGTACCAATTGATGATTTTATAAATCTTTTCGTCTACTGACTCTAGGTCTTTATTGGGGTCGTGTTTTAAGAGTCTCAAGTGTTCGTTTAACGTATTATGGAGACGTTCGATGTCGGCGTTTGATGTGTGATTGAGACTAGATGTATAATGTATTTCAATATTTTGTTGACGAAGAAATTCTGTTAAAGGTATTGCCTTAAAGCCTAGCTCATTGTCGACTATCAGCTTTTTAAAGCTACCTAGGGTGCTTATATATTGTAATAAAGCTTTTTTAAACTCGATCCAAGATCGATTCGAAATTTTAATTGCGTGGGCATGTTTAGAAAATTTGTCGATTAGAGTTAAAAATATAGTTTTATTCAGGCTATAGAAAACATCAGCATGAATCACTTCTTTTGGGCAGTTTGGTGTTTGTGTTATTTTGTATTTTATCTTTATAGGTCGCCTGTCGTATTTTTCTTTGTTACATATTTCGCAGTTGTTAATATACTGAGTAATTCTTATTTTTAATTTGGGGTTATATATCTCCTCTCTGAGCTCGGCGAAGTTTTCGTTGATGCCTCTGTGGTTGTTCTTATTATGTTCGGCTTCAATAATCTCAGTCAATTCATTTTCATCTGTCACATCCTTGAGAATCTTTTTACATCTTTTTATTTTAAATTTAATGTTATTGTTGAAATTTCTTTCAATTATGTTTTTGAACTTTTCATATAAGGAATCGTCTTCTATTAGGATCGCATTTATTCCATTGCTATCAAAATGGTTTTTTACAATTGTTATTATTGTATCATTGTCGTATGACTTTGCGGAAATTATTTTTCTGTTTGAGTTAAATATTTTTAAATTGTTTACTCGTAATGAACCTGAATTGGTTTTGTTAATAATGATTTGCTTTTTATATAGGTTTAGCGGGGTTGTTACCTCCTCTATTATTGTCTGGTTGGTGATTTCATTATGGTTTATAACGATGCGTGAAAGAGCGTCAGCGTTGCCATTTAGTATTCCTTCTTTAATTTCCACTTTATTGTCCTCTGACACTTTACCTTTAATGTATGCTAGTCCCTCTTTCTTGTAAACAGGTATATCTACTTCGTAAATGCCTTCTTTTAAAAAATAATAGTTCTGGGTACTTTCTGTTGAAAAGTGAATGGGTGTTTGTTTTGCGCCGATTTGGAGCATATTTATTTTGTAATTTATTATTGCCTTCAATGGTTTTAACACGTTATTACCAATAAGGCCGTCGTATTGCTCATGGAAATTGTATATGAGCATATCAATTTTATTTTCGGAGTCGCCCAATTCTTCAAAAAGTGGTATAGAAACCTTTTCCGTTATTGTAACAAATTGTCGGAGGCATTTTACCTTGAGGGGATTTGTCGGTACTTTCCACTTGGGGTCGCAAAGGCCGGGGTTTAAAATTGAGTCAGTTGCACCGCTATCTATTATGAGTTTTAATATTCCTAATTTAGATTTCACTGCTATATATGGTATGTTACTGCTGAGGCCATTGGCCGAAAATTTTCTGCGTTTTGTTGTTTCTGTAAATCGGGATTATATTTCAATTCGATGTTGCCGACGTCCATCGGTTCTGCCGCTGTTTGAGATATCGGATCAGTTCTATCGCTGTTGTATTGAAATGATGGTCGCTGCCGATCGTTGTAGCTTCTGTTACGATTATTGAAATTATGATGATTATATTCCTCGTATTGTTGGTTGTTACTGCGACCGCGGTTCTGATTATAGGGACGATTAAAGGTGACGTTTCTATTTTGTTGCGGGCTGTTGTCGTACTTTCGATATTGTGGTGCTTCATTATTGTAGTTCTGGTACTTTTGATTATGTTGGAGTCCGTTTCTGTATGTTTTCCTTGGCAAGTTATATTGATTATTTCTAAAATTCTGCGATCGCTGCGAAAAGTTGTCTTTGTATATATTAGCTTTTGTTAAGTTATTGCGAGGATTTATGTCTGCGTATCCTTCTTGGTATAATATGTCCATGGCTGCCTCTAGGCTTTCTGGGTTACGACATATTAGGATGGTCTTCATCGGTTCCGGAAGTTTGTTTTTAAATATTCGGAGCGCAGTTTTCATATTGTTTCTAATATATTCTTGGGAATCCGGCCCTTCTCCTATTGTTTGTAATGTCTTGTTATTTAGTCTACTCAAGTGTCTTTTGATGTCATTGAAAAACTCTATACTAGTAGTTTTATAAGTTAGTCCACGCAGGTCATCGAAAATTTCTTCACAACTGCGTGGTTCTCCAAAACTATTCTGAAAGACGCTTTTAATTTCCTCCCACGTTTTTACATGGCAATTAATATCTAATACTTCTTTAGCCTTGCCCTTTACTCTACTTTTTATTATATCTGTGAAAAATAATAGCGAGCGTTCATCGTATTGTTGTAAGAAGGGAAGTACGCGGTCTATTAAGTCGATAAAACTTTGCATATCCTGTTTATTACCGTGAAATTCTGGAATACTCTGCAGGTATTTTATGGGGTTAATTGACACTGATCCTACGTTATTTTCTTGTGCCATCTTATGTTTTTGTTTAATTTACTTGTTAGTATATATATAAATGTATATGTTATATAATATATTTATCTTTACGGCTGAATAAATAATGCAATATACTAAAAATATTGAGTAACTTAATAGTAGTTTTGAGAAAGCTTAAATATTTTATATCGAAAATTAATTTGATCGGTTTTCAATATTCAAAAAGTTAGCATATTAACATTAATTTAAACTTATTTATTGGTGTTTAAAGTGATACGTGTAAGTTATATGAATAATTGTAATTACCGTTCATATTTCATTTGAAGTTCTTTTAATTTATTCTGCTTCTGATTCTCGTTCTTTTAAAAGTTCGTCTTGAATTAAGTTGATTGAAGAAGATTGATTTTTTTTGTATGGTGTAGCGCAAATCACATCATTCTTTCCTTCATTCAATATTTCCAAAGTTTATTTGTCAAAATATCTGCACAAGATCCTAAAAATAATAAGCAATATTAATAGTTCAAATCCATAAATTAAACCCTATTTATTTATTTTCAAGCAGCACCAGTTTATAGCGCAATATACCAAATATTTTTTTTTTACCGAACGATTCAACTGATCAAGAAAGGTTTGGTCGCGCTTTGGTAGTTAGAAGTTTTAGTCTCTTTAATTTCACTTGAAATTGAACAGGATTTGTTTTGTTGTAACTTTCATTTTAATAAAATTTTATCCGCTTCTAATTGAGTCAATTTATTTATAAATTTTTTATTTTTTTTTTTTATTTTTGCACAATTTAAATTCACGAGTATTCTTTTCTCCCTATGCACATGTATTTTGTTGCAAATTCTGAT
Organism: Thereva unica; assembly: GCA_949987705.1. Classification (NCBI taxonomy): domain Eukaryota; kingdom Metazoa; phylum Arthropoda; class Insecta; order Diptera; family Therevidae; genus Thereva; species Thereva unica. The sequence goes on from OX465284.1 coordinate 57,699,538, forward strand.
CCTATGTTACGATAACTCGCGCTCTCTCTCTTTCTCTCTTATCTTTGCCGTAAGCGATTATTTACCGAAATATATTGAAACAAAAAAAATCATGAATTTAAATTTCCTATGCACATGTATTTTGTTGCAAATTCTGATCCTATGTTACGATAGCTCGCGCTCTCTCTCTTTCTCTCTTATCTTTGCCGTAAGCGATTATTTACCGAAATATATATTGAAACAAAAAAAAATCATGAATTTAGATTTCGAATATGGCGGCACCAGCACACTAAATCCCATTTACAAAGTTTCATTTGGGAAAAATTGAAATGTGCAGCGCCGAAAAATGCTTATGTTTACACCTCACTTTAAAATTCAATAATAGTTTTATCTACAACGCGTCCCAACAAGAAAAGGGTAGATGTGTTTTATTTACACTATTTAATCGAATTCCACAAATCACTGCTCAACCCACGTTTACTGATCGGATAGTAATGTTTTTTCTAAATGACTCGAATCGAGGTCTTTCCTTTTTTTTTTTTTTTTTAGCGTGTGTTTACGGGACATCAACTCACTACACAGTGAAAATTAACAACGCATCGAGCCGGGACCGCAAACAAGATGGATGAGAAGCTGTCGACTACTGACGCTGCGTCGTGTCAACGGTGTTTCATGCGCCGTTAGTTTCTTCGGCTTTTTGTATTTGCTGTCTTTGTATTGGTTTAGTTTTACACGTTTTGTGTATTTTACTTCGTTTTTTTTGTATATAAATTTTTGTATAAAAAATTTTTTTTTTTTTTTTTTATTCCACTTTATTTATATCACTAACTATTAGAAATTTTACAAACGTTTGTACTTAAATGTTTTAAATTTTTTTTTTTTTTTTTTTTTTTTTTGTTCACTCGACTAGCTCATGCGTAGTTTCGTAAAAAAAAAATAGAACAAAATTAATATGGTACCCGATTAAATGTTAAAACATACTATATCGCACTTTTCAACAAACTGGGATATATCCGGGTATCCCATCCTCGTCGCCAGTTTTGGTTTCTTTAATTTAAACGCGGTTTTACAATATCGATATTCGTTCTTATTTATTCTTTTATATGTCACAAGAAAGATATATCTTAATATATCGCGAACTAAATGTTTACAATACTTTATACAATGTTATGTACAAACCGCGAAGGTCTTCCTCTATGTTTTTTTTATTGAAAAATAAGGATTGCGGAGGTCTTCCTGCGCTCTCCTCTGTATCAAAGTTATGACTCTCCTCGCAAGAATGTGAAAAAAGCAAAGTGGTTGGTAATCGGTTAAGTCGAAAAGTAACAGGAAAAATGATATCGGATGATCAACGGGAAAGTGGTATCGTATGATCAACTGTAACTACTAGACTCACCGGATCCATGCAGACTACGGCTGAGGTGTTCGGTAAGGCAAACTAAAAGATCACCAGTGGATCTTTTTTGTCGGAAACCGTATTGTTTGTCGTTTATAAGTTGGTTGGATTCTAGATATCCCATAAGCTTTTTGTTAATTATCGTCTCCATGGTTTTGGAGAGGATAGAAGTGATTGCTATTGGGCGGTAGTTGGAGGGAAGGCTGGAGTTACCTTTTTTCGGTATTGGCTGCACATGAGCAAGTTTCCAAGATTCTGGGTAAACTCCGGAAGAGTATGATAGGGCAAAAAGTTTGCGCAGAGGTTTAGCCAAAGGTGAGGCGCATTGTTTTAAGACGATAGGGGGTATATTATCGGGTCCAGTGGATTTGTTGACATCGAGCTCCTTGAGGCACCTGTACACCTCACGAGTCCTGAAGAAAACCCTGTCCATTAAATGAGCGCTGTGCTCGAGGACCGGGGGTAGAGGGTATCATTTGGGGGTAGAGAAGAATTTGAAGCAAACAGAGATGCTAATAAATCGGCCTTGGATTTTCTGTCTGTTATCACCTTTTCATCGTGGATGAATGAAGGAGTTGTGGAGGTGGTGAAATTCTTCTTGATGGAACTTACCAAGGACCAGAAGTTTTTGCTACCAGAGGTTGCATTAAGGAGTTTACTTCTCAACTTGCTGTCAAATAAATTTTTGACATTCCTGATGGTGACTTTACAGGAATTTCTTAGTTTTATATACTCTGCACGGAGCGATTCACTCGGGAAGCTCTTGTAAGCTCGAAAGGCGGCTTCTTTATTTCTGATTTCATTCATACACTCCCGATTAAACCATCTGTTGGGCCTAGCCTTCACAGATTTAGTAGAATGAGGAATGAACAAATGCATTCCTGCCTGTATGATTCTAGTGATACTGGTTTTAAAGTTTAATAAGTGGCACTCAACAAAAGAGAAGTTCGCATGAGGTCCACGAATGTTACAGAGGTCAATAACAAAGCTTGACTTGTAACGGGACCTCGGTTGTGCGGGTTCAATCGCCACATTCTTAGAGATATTTCCCAGAATTACATCTGCCGCAACCATCAGAGTCAACGAAATTTGCCTGCGTTAAAGTGTTATGCCTTTTGAAACGAGGCAAATTTCGTCGACCGACAGATTTCGGGTGAGACACTTGCAGGTCCGAGAATCGAGTGAGGGTAGGAAGCAAAGGGAACTTACTTGTGCTGTTCGTCGGTCGCTTGTCTGTAGAAAGGGTGATGAGGCCTTCGCTTTACACTGCCGCACGTATTTTCTTCCACTATTGTTTTGTTGTTGTTGTTTTTTTGTGGGCTTAGGTTTTGTTTGTTTTTTTCACTTTTCACAACGAACAAATTTTTTTTTGTTTTGTATTTAGCGGGGCGTGTTTGACGGACCGGACCAGCACACGTCCGTTAACTTCGCTGTCCCTGTTAGCTAAACTCAAAGCTATTGGAGTCGTCTCACTTCTACAGAAGTGGATCAAGAATTTCCTTTTCGGTCGTTCAATCAAAGTAGTATTGGATGGCGTCAAATGCGCATCCCACCCGATCTCGGCGGGGGTCCCCCAGGGGTCAATCTTATCACCGGCCCTACTCCTTATCTTTATAAATGACCTTCTTTCAATCCCCTCCAACCCACTTCTCAGCTTCGCTGACGACGGTACTTTAAGGTACTCGTACAGCTTCGATACAAGGCAGACTCATGCCAGATCCTGTCTTGATGATCGCGAACGTATGTCCAACTCTATTAATAACGACATTGTACTCATTCTAGAGTGGGGAAAGAAGAATCGTGTTGAATTCAACCCCGCCAAAACCAAGTACTGTCTTATCTCTAAAAAGAAGTTCAACACCCCTCCACCCTTGAAAGTGAATGAAGTTCAACTATTGGCCGAACCATCCTTACACATCTTAGGCGTGACATTAGCCAAAGACTTGCGATGGAATGACCACATATTCCAAATCGCCAAACAAGGATCTCAGTGCTTGGGATTTCTTAAGAGGTGTAAGTTCCTCCTCCAGCCATCGGCCCGTGCTGTTATTTATAAATCCTACATTCGCCCTCTTCTCGAATATAACTCCCTCGTTTGGGGCGGCGCTCCAATAACCACCTTGGCATGGTTAGATAAGGTCCAAAAAAAGGCCCTTAAATTAATTGATGACGATACCGCTTGCTCCACCATCGACCCCCTTAGCCACCGTAGGAATGTAGCAGCACTGACAAAATTTTATCGCTACTATCATAGTGACTGTTCCTCCGAGCTAAACGCTCTCCTGCCTCCACGGCATTCTTATACCCGCAACACCAGATTAGCCCACTCGTCTCATTCCCTCCACCTGCAACTCCCCCTTTCACGCACTCAACAAGATATGAATTCGTTTGTTAATAGAACAACTCGGCTGTGGAATAATCTCTCGCAGTCAGTATTTCCGAGCTCCTACAACATCTAAGAGTTCAAACGCAGGGTTCATCACCACCTTCTTCAATTCCCTCCCTTTCCTTTATAACCCCTCCAACCCCCTCCCCGTACTAAGCTTACTGCTAGACTTTGCACCATGACATGACGTGACAAATGACATGACGGACTAGTAGTACAAAGGGTGATTCCTGAGCTTAGCACTGCCACATAAAAAAAAAACTTATTTAGGCCACCAAATAACATCGCATGGTATTAAACTAGACAGCTCGAAATACGCAGTTATTAAAAATTACCCGACACCCAAAAACGCAGATGATGTTAGACGATTTGTAGCATTTTGTAATTACTATCGTCCTTTCGTCCCAAATTTTGCCGAAATTGCACTTCCACTAAACAAACTGCTCCGAAAAAATACTAAATTCGAGTGGTCAGAACCACAAAAGAAAGCCTTTGAAGGGCTAAGATCTATTTTAATGTCTCCCACGATATTATCATACCTAGACTACAAGAAACAATTCATAATTTCAACCGACGCCTCAAACGCTGCATGTGGAGCAATCCTATCACAAAATATAAATGGAAAAGACTTCCCGATCGCGTACGCAAGCACGACATTTACACAAGGTGAAAAGAACAAAACAACCATAGAAAAGAAATTAACTGCCATACATTGGGCAATTACTTATTTCAGACCCTACGTATACGGCAGAAAGTTCGTAGTTCGAACAGACCACAGGCCACTAGTATATTTATTCAGCATGAAAAATCCATCCTCAAAACTCACAAGAATGAGACTGGATTTGGAGGAATTCGACTTTGTAATTCAATACATCAAAGGTAAAGAAAGCTCTGGACCAGACGCGCTATCAAGAACCGGAACTACAGTTTAAAATAATTAATGTCGACAACAATAAAGTAAATATGGAAATAAAATTAGTGCACAAAAACAGTATAACATATAATCGATATATAAACATGGCCAAAAACCGATCAGTGAAACCAGCACTAGAGCAGGTATTCTCAATATTGGAAAATTACTTAAGCAAAAAATCTCAGACCAAGACTCTGAGACTTTCCGCGGAAAGCGAAATATGTATTTAAGATAATAAACATGACTACATTTAAAATCCTAGGTAATAAAGAATTGAAGAACTTAAGAATCAAAATATATACGCCACAAATACATATACAAGATAAAACAAAAATAAACGAAATAATGCACGATTACCACTCTACGCCTACCGGAGGACACATAGGACAATCCCGAATGTTCAAGAAACTGAAAGAAAAATACAGATGGGAAAATATGAGGAAAACCATAGCAAATTATATTAATCACTGTGAGCTCTGTGCTAAAAATAAACACCAGAAGTACAACAAGGAACCCATGGAAATCACAACCACACCTGTAAAAGTTTTTGAAATAGTTTCCATCGACACAGTTGGACCTTTTACAAAGCCAGCTGATAACAACAGATATGCAGTGACAATACAGTGTGATCTTAGTAAATACATAACAATAATCCCTACGATAAGGATAAGGAAGCGAACACCATCGCAAAGGCAATAGTTACTGGATTTATATTAACGTACGGATTAATGAACAAAATCAAATCAGACCTCGGAACAGAATATAAAAACCAAATTTTTACAGAAATTTGTAACATACTAAAAGTTAAACAACTATTTGCCACCGCTGCACATCCCGAGACAATTGGAGCTTTAGAAAGGAACCACAAATGCTTAAATGAATACCTCCGATGTTTCGTCAATGACAACAGAGACGACTGGGACACCGTATTACTCATTTTGCTACAATACTACCCCAAACACAGCACATGGGTATACACCTTTTGAATTGGTTTTTGGTAAAATTTCTACTATACCTTCAGAACTAAAAGTGGAAAAGCCAGACCCCATCTATAACTATGACCTTTATAATAAGGAACTAAAGTACAGGCTTCAGAAAGCATTAAACAAGGCCAAACAGTATCTTGAAACCTCAAAGGCAAATAGAACTCAAGTCAGTAACCTCGACTGCAATCCGTTACCAATAAAAATAGGCGACAAAGTACTACTTTCAGTGCAAAACAGAAAAAACTAGATCCTTTATATAACGGTCCATATACATATAATTAAATCAATTGAAACAGTAAATTGCATAATAGAAGACGAAAACGGTAAAATAATGAAAATTCATAAAAATAGATTAAGGAAAATAAATAACTGAACTGAAATATTATAATTACCAAATGAATGAAAAATAGAGCTCTATTAGGATAACATAACTCTTATACTCCCATACGTCTAGGAAATAAACATAAGGACAAATTTCTAACATAAGATTCGTTATATTATACATAGTATAAACATAAAATAATAACATAATAACTAATACCAACGGCAATATAACAAAAAAAAACAAGAATATTTAATGTAAGTAAATAAAAATAAAATACAAAAAATATAAACAGTATGTTCATTTTTTTTCCTAAGGGGAAGGGTGTAATAAACTTTAAATTACTTATTTTAAGTTTACCCGACGCAGCACATTGTCTGCCCATACAAGGTCGAGGCCAAGGCGCCGGTGCAAGGTTGCAAGATGGCATTCTTGTGTATGCACGATGCGCAAGGGGTGTTAGGCTGCGACCTTGCTCGGGCGCATGTGCCAACGACTTGCGACAGATAATTTCGCTGATCAGGGAATAATTTAGGAATTCATAAATATTTGCTGAGTAGGTATTTATTAAGTACAATAGAATTTAATGTTAATAATCAATGATTACTTTACTATTATTGTATTCGTAGCCCGAGCGCTGCATAAATAAGCCAAGCAATTAAATAAACAAACAGTTGAGATACAGCAGTCAAGCCGTTAAATTTTTATTTTCAAATAGTCTTGAGATATTGCTTTCGAGCATCCTCAAGTGGAGTTAAAGCCGATATCTGGCTGCTCCAACAATAATTGAATTGAAGGAACATCAAGGGTTCCACAGTCTATTAAAACGATGAACGCCGGCTGCATGCACGAAAAATGATGACTCATTGTCCCGTTATGTCCCGTTAAGCTCGAGAAACCATTAATGAAATGATTGCATACTTTTATGAATAAAATTGAATCATTTATATTAAATTATCATTATTTTGTATGGATACAAAAAGGAGTGAAATGAAATATTCATTTTGATTGATAAATTTGCTTTTATTTGCACTAATGAATTCAAATATGTTTATTACTTTAATGAACAAATTATTTACAAGTAACAATGTGTAGTAACAAATTCATTTACATTTTTTATACATGCCTGATATTTAACTTCTTCCAAGAAAAGTAGGAAATGAATGGGAGTGTTTCAAGTGTAATGTGTTGAGCGTTCGGCTTGCATCGACATCTATCTCTCTTCCACTCGATTGGCTCATGCGTCCGACGAGAAGAAAGACAGCGGCAGCACACAATTTACACGTGAACTGTTTCGTCGACTGTTTACAAAGTGAAGTGAAAAGTTAATTTGGTTTTCATTGTTTATTATAACAACAATTGCGGCAATAAAGGTAAATTATTTATAATTAAAAAAAGTAGCATCGGTCGGCGAGTGCAGTAATAATAGGTTATGTTACAATTGACTAAAAAATGTTTTCTCATGACGTTGTCACGTTAAACTATCGTCCGTAAACCCTCTTTACAGACAAAAATTTTTTTTGGTCTAGAGCACCACCTGCATGACTATAAACTAATAAAATGAGCAGCATATAAAATATGCATATAAAAGAGCACGTTCTCGCGGAACCAGCCACCCGGGCGGCGCTCGCAGCACGTATGCAACTCGCGATAGGTAAAGACATGAATCGATATATTTTCACCTGTTTTTTTCTCAATCTATATCGATTTACAAAGGTTATACATGCAATCTGACAGTAGTGGAACATGGTGCATGAAGAACGCGAAAACATACCTGTTTGGCAGACTTTGTCTTGTTAAAATTGAACATGAGGGTGAAAGGTTTCAATTTGTCAACCGCATTAGTTGCTGAATCCAAAGAAAATTTACAGACCTTTCACGATAGGTTCGCTCATCAAAATAAAGGATATGTTCAGAGGTTGTTGAGGAATAGTGGTGTGAAATATGATCAAAACTCGGATGAATTATGTGAAGGCTGCATCTACGGAAAGCATCACAGAAGAAGTTTTAATTCAAGAAAAATTAAACCTGAGACACCAGCTGAGTTAATAAGTGGAGACGTGAATGGACCGATGTCTACTCCATCGTTAGGGGGCGCTAAATATTTCGTTGCTGTTGTAGCTGTTCAACTTTATTGTAAAAGCTTATAAGAAGTAATAAATGTATATAAGTATATAATAATGTAGGTATTATGGGCTAACAACACCGGGCCCGAAACACACGCCTTGACAGCTCGCACCAAAGTAATGGCTAAACAAAATGACAGGTTGAACCTGGGCTGCCACACGAAGCATGTACTACAACATTCCCTCCCGACCTAATGTAGACAAAGGTACGGCCGAAACTGGCTGCTGGAATCTAGGAGATTGTCGTAGTTCGGTAGGGGGCTCCGGAGCTCGTGTCGGCGCTACAACTGCATCATCAGAGGCCCTACGGGGCTTCAGCTGGTTTCGGTATCTACGAATGGTTCTGCCGTCTTCACTTAGGATTACGCTAAATATAACTCGACCTAGTATTTGCTTGATGACTCCTGAAATCCAGGGTGAACCACGTTCAAAGTTTTTGGCGTATATAGGGTCTCCTATATTGTAGGTAACTTCGATAGGCTTCTCTTTACAGTATGCCGCCTTTTTGGTCTGAGGCAACATCATTGCTAAGGGAATCTTAGGCTGACGACCATGGAGCAACTCGGCTGGTGATTTCTCCAATATAGTGTTAGATGTTGTTCTGTAAGATATTAAGAACGTTAATAGAGCTTCTGATGTTTGCTTACCCTCAGCCACTGCTTTTGTTAAAGCTTTCTTGAAAGTGCGTACGAAGCACTCTGCTTCGCCATTAGATGCTGGGTGGAAGGGCGCGGTTGTTAAATGTGCTATTTGCTGACTGTTGCAGAAGTCTTGAAACTCCCGCGATGTGAATTGGCGTCCATTGTCGGTGACAATGGTGTCGGGAACACCTTCATGTGCGAATATAGCACGAAGGGCGTCGATTGTTCTTAAAGCTGTCATGGGTTGTAGCTTCATGACAAAAGGATACGCATCGACACATAAAAGCCATGTTGACTTCAAAAAAGGTCCTGCAAGGTCCAGGTGGATGCGTTGCCACGGGCGCTCGGCAACTGGCAAATTAATAAATTTTTGAGATGGGTTATAGTTACTGTGTTTCTGGCAACTTTCGCAATTTGCTACTTGTTTTTCGATATGGACATCAATGTTGGGCCACCAACAGTATCTGCGCGCTAGCTGCTTCATGCGCGTCATACCCTAGTGCCCCTCATGAAGTAAAGCTAGTACTTCTCGCTGTGCGGTTTCCGGAACTATAATACGAGTGTGGTCAGTCTGCAGCAGGATTACACCATCTTCACAACTTATTGCAAATCGGCTTGTAAAATATGGTTTTAAGTTCTCGTCAGGTTTAGTTAGTTTTGCAGGCCAACCGACTTCGATGAAGTGACGGACTCTCTGCAATGTGCTGTCTGCTTTGGTCATTCCTCGAAAACGTTCTGTATTTAAAGGGACGTCCTGAAGCTGCCGTTGTACATCTAACTCAAAGCAGCATTCGTCGTCAGCATCGAATTCAGGATCAGGTCCACTGGGCAAACGCGAGAGGGCATCTGCGTTGGCATGCTTGTCTGTAGGGCTGTATTAGATTTTATACCTGTATGCCCTAAGGATAAGGGCTCAGTAAATGTCGGAGGTTGCTTGTCTGGGCTAAAAATTGATACCAATGGCTGATGATCCGTTAAAAGAATAAAGCAACGGCCATATAAATAATGGTGAAACTTGCGGACTCCGTAGTTAATCGATAGGGCTTCTTTCTCTATTTGACTATATCGTTTCTGATGGACATCGAGTGTTTTGGAAGCGAAGGGGATGGGCTTTTCGGTACCGTCTGGCATTTTGTGCGAAATGACGACCCCTATGCCATGCGATGATGCATCTATCGCTAAAATAATGGGGAGGGTTTCGTCGAAGTGAAGTAGCACGGCGCACTTGATATTTGTTGCTTGAGGTTGTTGAAGGCTTCTTCTTCTTCCTTCCCCACATAAATTTTTCTTTTAGACGGCGGAGCTTGTTTAATGGGGCGGCTATCTGGGAGAAATCCTTACTAATATTATAAATGCGAAAGTAACTCTGTCTGTCTGTCTGTCTGTCTGTCTGTCTGTCTGTTACGCTTTCACGCCTAAACCACTAAACCGATTTTGATGAAATTTGCAACAGACATAGTTTAGACCTTGGAGACGGACATAGGCTACTTTTTATGGAGAACAAAAGGGTTGAAGGGGGTGAAATGGGGTTCAATAAGTTGCAAGGGGATTTTTTTCTATTGTATAAAAAGTAACTGACTGACAGACAACGCACAACTTAAACCGCTAGAGCTAAAGGGCTGAAATTTTGACTGTGCATCCCTATAATGGCGTGGACATCCGCTAAAAAGCGATTTTTCGAAATTCATCCCCTAAAGGGGTGAAATGGGGTTTATCCAAACCGTTGGAGCTATAGGGCTGAAATTTTGACAGTGCATCCCTATAATGGCGTGGACATCCACTAAGAAGCGATTTTTCGAAATTCATCCCCTAAGGGGGTGAAATGGGTTTTACCCAAACCGCTGGAGCTATAGGGCTGAAATTTTGACAGTGCATCCCTATAATGGCGTGGACTTCCACTAAGAAGCGATTTTTCGAAATTCATCCCCTAAGGGGGTGAAATGGGGTTTATCCAAACCGTTGGAGCTATAGGGCTGAAATTTTGACAGGGCATCCCTATAATGGCGTGGACATCCACTAAGAAGCGATTTTTCGAAATTCATCCCCTAAGCGGGTTTACCCAAACCGCTGGAGCTATAGGGCTGAAAGTTTGACAGTGCATCCCTATAATGACGTTTACATCCACTAAAAAGCGATTTTTCGAAATTCATTCCCTAAGGGGGTGAAATGGGGTTTATCCAAACCGTTGGAGCTATAGGGCTGAAATTTTGACAGTGCATCTCTATAATGGCGTGGACATCCACTATAAAGCAATTTTTCGAAATTCCTCCCTTAAGGGGGTGGAATAGGGTTTATCCAAACCGCTGGAGCTATAGAATTGAAATTTTAACAGTGCATCCCTATAATGACGTTTACATCCACTAAAGAGCGATTTTTCGAAATTCATCCCCTAAGGGTGTGAAATGGGGTTTTTACAAACCGCTAAAGCTATAGGGCTGAAATTTGGACAGTGCATCTCTATAATGGAGTGGACATCCACTATAAAGCGATTTTTCGAAATTCATCCCCTAAGGGGGTGAAATGGGGTTTATCCAAACCGCTGGAGCTATAGGGCTCTAATTTTGACCGTGCATCACTACAATGACGTGGGCATCCACTTAGGGACGATTGAAATTTATCCCCTAAGGGGGTTAAATGGGGTTAAGCCAAACCGCTGGAGCTAAACGGCTGAAATTTTGACAGTGCATCGTGGACATTTACTAAGAAGCGATTTTTCGAAATTCATCCCCTAAAGGGGTAAAATTTGGTTTACCAAACTACTGGAACTACAGGGTTGAAATTTGGACAGTGCATCCCTATAATGACATGGACATCCACTAAGAGGCGAGTATTCGAAATTCATCCCCTAAGGGGATGAAATGGGGTTAACCCAAACCTCTGAAGCTGAAGGGCTGAAATTTTGACAGTGCATCCCTATAATCACGTAGAAATGAATGACTCGAGATTCACTTTATTTAATATTCATTTGTGATTGCTTCATAATTTCTTACATCCACGTAAATAGGCGAACAAACTTAACGAACGTTCGTCAAACCCTAAAATGTCACTTTTCGTGATGACATATACATGCCAATCTACTTTAAAACTTGCAGATTTGTTGAGGAGAGGTGATATTCGCAGTAATTTGTTTACCATATTTATTAAAAAAATGCACTATAATAAACCCTTTTTAGGGATAATAACAGCTGACTTTTTTGTTGGTTTTTTTTTTAAGGAAAACATTGCACATAATAAACAGTTTTTAAAGGCGTTGCAAGGCACGCGGGTTTTATGCTAGTTATTAATAAATTTACTGTAATAGTTAATTTTACCCAGGAGTGCTTGCAGTTCCTTTACGTTAGTTGGGCGTGGTAGCTCCTTTATAGCTCTGACTTTGGAAGGTGCAGGGCTGATGCCGTTAGCGCTGATGACATATCCCAAGTATTCTACTTTAGATTGCATGAAGGTGCATTTTTTTGCAGGTGAAACCATACTCATGCAATCTGCTGAAATCTTTGTGAAGATTTGCAATATGTTCTTCCTTTGTTGCCCCAGTCACAATTATATCGTCTAAATAATTGTCGCATTGAGAAATATCCGCAATCACTTGCTCCAGAAGCCTTTGGAAGATTGCAGGGGCGCTGGCTGTAGCAGCCGCTACTTGTATATACGTTTTTCGTTGTAGTAAGTTTTATTCAAGTGTCGATTCAGTTGTGTACTAATAATTTCGAGTACAGTGTTTTTGGTTACGTCATAATTTGGATTCTCACTACTACTATGAAATACACTTGGGGAATTTAGATTGTCATATCACGTATGTATACACTGTACACAGAAACCATTTTAAAATAACATAGCCACACAAATATTGTTATATTAAAATAATTTTGAATAATTGTAAGAGTAGTAGTTAGGAGTTCAATCAAATAGGAAGTCGCCTATTTGAGTTGTTTAAATAACGGTTATGTAATTTAACGTAAAATAAAAAGATATGTTTGTAAAAATATAATATTTCTTATTGGCAATATATTATAATTTATATTGCAATGAAATGAGGAAAGACTATTAAAATAAGTCTGACCCATTTCATTTTAATGACCCGAACTGAGAAGAAACAAAATTTTTGAAGAAAGAAGAAAGAAAAATTTTCATTTAAAAATTTTTGAAGAAAGAAATAATGAAGAAAATTTAGAAGAAATATCAAGAAAGAAATCTTTTTGTTTGTTCATTTTAATTGAGGAAATCAAGTATTTAATTTAAATAATTACTTTTCTTTAATTTTTAAGCTTTAAATTGTACAAAATTTCTCAGAACATTACACTTACATAATTTAGTGGTGGTGACAATTCAATTTCTTTCTTTATGCGAATATTTTTCCTTTTTCAGGAAGTGAAAACTTGGATAAAATTTTGGGAATTTATTTAAGTTTGAATGTTAATCGACTCTTTACGCGAACGTCCACGTTTGTTATTTTAAAGTATCGCGAAGTTTTTAAGTCAAGTCAAAATTTTATTGAACTTCTTTTTACTTGAATTTTATTTAAAAAGTTGTGATTAATATGAGTCTCCAAGGTGGTGAAAGTGGGGGAATGCACGTTAATAGTGAGAGTATCAGTGCATCTGCTGTAAAGCTACCAACTTTCTGGTCTCCATGCCCAGAAGCATGGTTTATTTTAACAGAAAGCCAATTTAACTCGAAAGGAATTAGACTGGATGAGACTTAATATGAACATGTCATCCAAGCTCTTCCTTTAGAGATCATAATAGTCTAAGAGCCAGTGAACGGCTACCTGTATGTATTTGACCAGACCTGGGTTTTTGTACATTGAGGCCCCTATACCTACCGTACATGAAATGGGAACTCACTAAGCCCAAAGTGGTGGACGCGGCGGGCGCTCAGGTAAGACAGGTATCGATTTTTGGCTAATTTTAAATGCATTTGACCACGTCTGCCGTTTTGAAATTTCAAAAGATATTATTATTATTAACAGAAAATAACAATGGCAGACGATTATCACGCGTTTAACATAGTGGCAGACGGTTTTGAAAATACTGAAAAATTTTTTTTTTTAAGTAATTGACCAGATCTGCCATTAATATATTTTATTTATTAGAGTCTTAAAAACTTATATTGATTATGGCAGACGTATTCGTTGCGTACACACCTCAGCAGATAACAAAATTTGAGATACTACCCGGTCAGTTGTCTATGTATTACGATAGCTGTTTTCCATCAATAAAATTTACTTATGATTTACTTAATCGCTATATTTATTGCGATTAATATTTTTTGTGTAGTTTATTTATTAAACTTTAAAAGTATGACGATAAAAAAAGAAAATATACTACGAAAAAATCTTAAATATTGGGGTTTATTGCTGAAAACAAAAAAATTATTTAAATTTATATTTTATTGTTCGTTTTTATTTACTTCATACAAAATTTAGGTCAAATAATTAAAAAAAAAACGAGCGCTCCATTCGACCACGCCACGCCAAAATTTTCGAAAGCCAGTGCATACAAATTGTTGTTGTTTTTGGTGTGGCGTGGTTGAATGGAGCTCGTGTATTGGGCCCCTAACGGTTTTTGTCAGATGTGCTCAGTATACTTGGTAACCTCCATAGACGCCTCGTGTTTCGTAAATTTAATAAAATACATAGTGTTGCTTTATTTAACTTTATTAATTGGACAATTATTTATTTAATATATCTGACATTATGTCGAGTGAAAAAGAAGAAGTGAAGTGTGTTTTTTGTGCCGGGGCAAAAACTGAGAAATTATTAATATTTTCAGAAGATACTATGCTAAAATGTCGAAAGATATTGAGATTACGAAAACTTCATAAATTGAAGTACAACGATATAATTTTACCGAAAGAAATGTTTGATTCAGGATATCATAGCAGTTGTTACAAGACGTTTACAGCTTTGAAAAAAAAATTTTTTTCGACAGATGCTGTTCCATCAGAGAATACGTCCTCGTCTGCAAGTGAAGAACCATCAACATCAGTTAATAGGTTAACAATTGATGATACCATGGTACATCAGCCGTTTGAAGAGAGATCATTTGAAAATTCAGCAGAATCATCGACTGCTCAGAATTCTGATACCGTGGCTTCAGCAAATGTGAATTTGTGTTTTTTTTGTGACAAAAAAAAAAGCAACAGAAGTCGAAAAATGAGCCTCTACGTTCTTCAGGAAAAGATCAATTTCAAGAAAGTATTTTATCAAAGTTTAAACCAGATACTGAAATTTACATTGAAACTTTGAGAAAAATACAAAGTGTCATCTCTCCCGAAGTATACTACCATGATGTTTGTCGACAAAGTTTTCGAAATCAAAAAAGATCATTGTTAAAAAGTCCTGTTCGTACTTCATGGCACATTTCTCGAGAGATACATGAAATCGTTTATAAAGAGATTTGTAATTTAATTGAAGAGAATGTTATTAATCGTGGACGTTGTTATTTTCTGTCATATTTACATAAAGAGTATCTCGATATGTTTAAAGATATGAGTGAAGGCTCAGAAGCAACATCAATATTTACGACACACTATCTGGAAGAAAAGATCCACAAAAAATTTAATGATAAAATTCAAATTTTGATTTCGAACAGAAAAAAAGTTGTCGCCCCTAAGGGCGTTTCAACTATTGATGAGTCATTATTTGCCCACTTAAAAGACCAAGACACCTTGAAAGCAGCTGCTGCCATTTTGAGAGAAGAAATTTTCGGAATAACTAAAACAAAATTACCTGATTATTTAACTAGTCAACGGCTAATTAAAGGTGAATGTTCAACACCACCGATGATTTCAGATTTTTTTTCGTCGATTCTTGGAGGTTACACTCGTAAACGCCGGAATTGCGAAAGTTTTCAACGTCACGTGAACTCTCTGTCACAGGACATAATTTACATGACTTCCAATGGCAGCATTAAGACTTCCAAACACATTTGCTTAGGCATGACATTAAAAAGTCTTACAGCAGCCGTAAGGTTATCGATATAATAAATCATTACGGTCACTGTATCAGCTACAACGCTATCGAGGAGTTAGAAACCGAAGCAACTTATTCATCAGTTTCACGTACTGGAATATGTCCCGAGGTTATTAATAAAAGTGAAAATCTTTCGACAGGCATGGCATTTGATAATTTTGATCGGTTCGTGGATACCAGAAATGGAAAAGACACTCTCCATGATACAGTCGGGATTATCTATCAAAATATTGATCGCAACCTCGAAGAAGAAAATGTTGAAGAAGAAGAAGCTGCACTTACTGCACATAATAAACGTAGAAGACGTTCTTTCGAGACAATCGAGTATGAGTTACCACAGTGTTCTAAAAAACTAAAAAAAACTACAAATATTGAAACTGAAACTGAAGAGGAGGTTAATATTATTATACATAAGAGTCTTTACGATCGGATTGACAATGTTTGGATGCTAAGTCATGCTTTTAAAAAGTTAGATACTCCTATGTGGACTGGTTTTAACAGTAAAATAATGATCGATGATACTCCACAACAATTAATTTCGTATTTGACTCCGATTAATGAATCACCAACAAGCAATGCAGTAGTTTTTGCAACTATGCAACAATGCATGTCCGTCTTGCAAGAGCTGAATCAGGAGTACATGCAAGTGACTTACGATTTAGCTATTGCAAAGATTGCACTGCAAATTCAAGCTACGGAAAATAATACCTTTCAAAAACTTTTTATACATTTGGGTGCTTTTCATATAATGATGTCATATTTCAAGACGATCGGAAAATTCATTAATGATTGTGGTTTAACAACCATCATGGTTGAAAGCGAAATGCTGGCTAGTGGATCCGTTTCAAGTTTCATTGAGGGCAAGCATTTTAACCGCTGTAAAAGATTACACCCAATAGTGGCTTTGGGGCTACAAATAATGCATTTTAGATCTTTTTCAAAAGAAAAAAATATTCAAATTTATGAAGAAATCGAAGAAGAGATTGAAAGGTTACAGAGTTGTCAGGCACCTTCATTTCTTATTCTCAATGAAAGCTTGAAAGAACTCTGTAATGATTATGCTATTTATGAACAACAAACATTAAATGGTGAACATGGCAAAACAGCGCAATTCTACATGATTTACATCAAGCTTGTTTATCATTATTTACAATTAAGCAGGAGCATTCGAGCAAGTGACTTCCAATTATATCTTGACATCTTACCAAAAATCACAAATTTATTTTTTGTATTTAACCATCAGAATTATGCAAAATGGACTGTCCAATACCATTACAATTTAACAAAAGTTTCTACAACTCATCCTAGTTTAGAACAGGACTTCCAAAAAGGATTTTTTGGAATCAAGCGCACCAATAAACCATTCTCAAGACAGCCCATTGATCTGACATTAGAGCAGACCATCAATGCAGATGCTGCGAGAACACTTACTGGTATCGCACATCTGACTAACTCGATCTCGGCTCGCCAACGGTGGGCAAGAAGTCACGACATTCGGTCAACAATAATCACACACGTATTAGAAGAGTTAGGAATCACTAAGAAGCAAGATATTTCAGCAGAGTTGCAGCCACATAATATCAAAAAAAGTTGTCATCAACTTGAGAAGTTTATAAGCTCGTTCGACCAATATGTGAATCCATTCAGCTCAGATTTATCGCCGGATCAGTTATTTAACATAGCTTCTGGAAAAGCAGCATCATCTCAAGTGGAAGAGTTCCTTCTAAACATCCAAAAAAACGGTGAAGACCTGCGCACAACTTTCATATCGGAATGTTCATCTAATCCGAAAAGATTTGAAAAATCCATCAAAAAGAGACCCACACAAAACTTTTCAAGTTTACTTTTAAAGAAGAAATCTGTGAAAATTGGAGGTAAACATCAAGAGATCAAGTTACAGCGAGATTTATTCGGACGTTTGTTGGGAATTTCAATGGACCACCAAATAGATGTTTCAAAAATTTTATCGTTTCCAATAACTCCAGTACCTCTTGCATTATGCCATCTAGATGGTGGTTTCTGTAAAACTGCCAAGTCTGTACTTGTAAAATGCCTTGAACCAAATATTGATCAAGAACCGCCACATAGTACAGATGTATTCCTAATTGATGGATTTTTCATCCTCCATTCTATGAAGGAGGTTCCAAAAACGTTTGGAAACATTTCGAAGAAATTTTTGCAAATGGTGTCAAAATATTCCACGCAAAGAATTGATGTCATCTTTGATCAATATTTACACCCGTCAATAAAAGATAGTGAAAGATGTCTACGACATGAAGCATCATTGATTGATTACACTATTTCTGGGCCTGAACAGGTACGTCCTTCGGATTATGCAAGAGAATTGAAAAATACCAAATTTAAGGAGGCTCTTGTGGACTTTTTCGAAAAACATTGGTGTAGTGAGGAGATAAAATCATATCTGGGCAATCGAAGGATTCATTTGAATTTCCGAAATTGTCAATCGTATCAAATTGTCGATGGAAAGATACAGTCAAGTATTGTTGACGATTTATGT
The DNA here is from genome assembly GCA_949987705.1 of Thereva unica. Lineage (NCBI taxonomy): Eukaryota > Metazoa > Arthropoda > Insecta > Diptera > Therevidae > Thereva > Thereva unica. Next base: position 57,717,778 of record OX465284.1, read on the forward strand.
TGTACATCACATGAAGAAGCAGATACGAAAATAATTTATCATGCTTGCAATATCACTGAGCAGTCGAATATTGTCATCAGAGCCTCTGATACTGATATTCTAATCATAATGATTGGAAATATGACACACTTAAAGAATTCTACTTCGAATATTTGGATGCTCAATGGAACAGGAAATAATGAAAGATACATTGACATCACAAAAATGTATACCGAGCTTGGTGAATTGTTAGCCAAAAGTTTAATCGGCTTCCATGCATTTACTGGATGCGATTTTAATCCTGCTTTTTTTAATAAAGGGAAAAAGCGACCTTTTACTTTGTTAAAAAAAAATACTGTCTTTCAAAAAGCTTTTGCTACTCTTGGGGAAGAAAATTTAACGAATGACCAATTGCAAGACTTATTTAACGTTCTGCAACAGTTTACTTGCCAGCTCTACAATGCCAAGAAATCTAAAGACGTAGATGATGGAAGATTCCAACTATTCGTCAGCAGCTACAAAGCATTAGACGTCAACGAAAAGTTTAGCAAAAAAGTACAGAATTTTGACGCATCCTCAATACCACCGTGTAACAGTGAGCTGTACCAACAATTTTTAAGAGCCCATTACATTTCAACCATTTGGAAAAATGCTTACAAAAAGCAACCTACAACTTTGAACCCATTGGAGTATGGTTGGATTGAGCAGGACGGCACATTTGTCTTCAAATGGTTCGAAGGAGATCAACTGCCATCTTTTGTCAGTGACTTAATCACCAATATTCCCGGTAAGTTAATAAAAATTAATTCTTTATCGAATATGTTCGAATTAATTTACAAATTACTTAAATTTGACAATTTACGTTTAATTTTTATAGAATCCGATTTAATGGATGATGAAGACGAGTTACGAAACGACAAGCAAGACTCGGACGATGATGAGTGACGTGCGAAATCAATAAATATAAATATTCATTTTGTGCATGCGTGATTTTTTTTTTTAATTATTTGACCTAAATTTTGTATGAAGTAAATAAAAACGAACAATAAAATATAAATTTAAATAATTTTTTTGTTTTCAGCAATAAACCCCAATATTTAAGATTTTTTCGTAGTATATTTTCTTTTTTTATCGTCATACTTTTAAAGTTTAATAAATAAACTACACAAAAAATATTAATCGCAATAAATATAGCGATTAAGTAAATCATAAGTAAATTTTATTGATGGAAAACAGCTATCGTAATACATAGACAACTGACCGGGTAGTATCTCAAATTTTGTTATCTGCTGAGGTGTGTACGCAACGAATACGTCTGCCATAATCAATATAAGTTTTTAAGACTCTAATAAATAAAATATATTAATGGCAGATCTGGTCAATTACTTTCAAAAAAAAAATTTTTCAGTATTTTCAAAACCGTCTGCCACTATGTTAAACGCGTGATAATCGTCTGCCATTGTTATTTTCTGTTAATAATAATAATAATATCTTTTGAAATTTCAAAACGGCAGACGTGGTCAAATGCATTTAAAATTAGCCAAAAATCGATACCTGTCTTACCCGAGCGCCCGCCGCGTCCACCACTTTGGGCTTAGTGAGTTCCCATTTCATGTACGGTAGGTATAGGGGCCTCAATGTACAAAAACCCAGGTCTGGTCAAATACATACAGGTAGCCGTTCACTGGCTCTTAGACTATAATGAATATATTGGATTTCATTCAAAACCCACCACCGGAAAACAAATATGAAAGCATTGAAAGCAACATTAATTCAACGATTTACAGAAAATAAGTTGGAACAATTGTTGTGCAATTCTGAGATGGGAGATAGAAAACCATCGGAATTTTATAGATCTTCGAATTTAGGAAAGGATCTGATTAGAAAGCTTTGGATGCGTAAATTACCGCCTGGCATAACATCGCATTGATGTCCTCTGGCAAACAAAATATCCAATATATGCTAATGTTAGCAGATAAAATTTTCGAATGTTCCTTTTAGTATATTTTTAATCCATCAATGATTATTCTTTAAATCCTTTTGTAAACCAAAAATCTATTAATGTCAATAACATTGATTTCGCTAAAAAGGTTAATGATTTAGAAAATAAAATCGAAAATTTAACAGATTTTATTAAGAAGCTTACATTTAATAGGAATGTTAGATACAGAATTTCTAAGGGTCTCGGTGCAAAACGAAATCCTTAGACAAATTCTCATATCCCTTCATACAGGGAGCCTTTTACATCAAATTCGCAATGAATATAAGCTCCCTGTGAACAACAATAATCCTAAACGGAAAATAATTATCTAATTTCCACTTTCAAATATACAAAATTCCTTAACGGAGAAATCTTCATACAAAAATCCACTTCAACGGAAAGTGTAACATTCTCAGACGCAACCTGAGCGTGCGCCTTTTATGAAAAAATTCCCACCGTGAGATTTGCAAGGTACGAATTTACCTTTTGTACAAGCTTTTCTGGCGATTAGAAAACAAAAAATTGGAGTGATCTTGACTTTGGCATTCGCGGGGAACGTAATCTGACCCACCCGAAGATAACCTAGTGCAACTTGTCGCGAGAGAAGCGCACGGTAAGCGAGTTGGGCGCGTTTCCCGGAGTGGACAATTTTCCTTGCCACCACAGGCGGGTGGAAATTTTAATTTGTTAAGTGTTGTTAAAACCGTAAACGCGAGCGGGCGAAAAAACATAAGGAGTGTTTTTTGAACCAGATTTATAAAAAAAAGTGGAGTTCGGTAGAAATGTTTTTTTTTTTGCAAAGTCGGAGGAACGAAGTCGGAGTAGGGCTGTGTCGTAGTCGAATCGGTCGCGAAGCGGTTTTTAAATAAGAATACCACAAAATAATGTAATAAACTCTAAATATCTTTTTAAGCTATTACATAGCTTTTATCGCAGCCTTTGAGCCCGGTGACCGAATTGAGAAATTCCGTAACGAAAAAACCTAACACGGTGCTTCATTGAATGGGGTTTACCCAAACCGCTAAAGCTATAGGGCTGAAATTTTGACAGTGCATCCCTATAATGGCGTGGACATCCACTATAAAGCGATTTTTCGGAATTCAACCCCTAAGGGGGTGAAATAAGGTTTATCCAAACCGCTAAAACTATAGGGCTGAAATTTTGACAGTGCATCCCTATAATGGCATGGACATCCACTATAAGGCGATTTTTCGAAATTCATCCCCTAAGGGGGTGAAATGGGGTTTATCCAAACCGCTAAAGCTATAGGACTGACATTTTGACAATGCATCCCTATAATGGCGTGGACATCCACTAAAAAGCGATTTTTCGAAATTCATTCCCTAATGGCTGGTTTACACGTATTAAGTAGTCAAGTATTTAACTAAATTTTAACTTAATTTTAAGTGACTTAATGCATGTAAACATTGAATTTAGTAATAAGTAGCAAGTTAAAATTTAGGCGGTAAGTAAGCAAGTAGAATAGAATTTTTTCTATTTTTCGGTTTAGTAAGCGGGTTTAGTGATTCATTTTAGTTAGATGCATTTTGTTTGAATAGCGTCGTGTTCGTGTAAGTGAATATTTTATTTTGAAAATGTCGAAGTGGTCAGAAGACACTACGATGCAGTTCGTTGAAGAGTATTTAAAGCATGAATGTTTGTGGAATGTAAGAAGCCTCAATTATAGAAATCTTCTTCTTTCTTCTTCTTTGATCCGTTAGCTGGCGGTCCGAGCGGGCCGTCCCCGCAACGGATACGCTGCTGTCGGTGCCGCTGGGACCCGAACTCTATTCACGATTCGCTTCCATTCTTCTCGGTTTTTGGCGGTGTCTCGAGCCTCGGTAACTGATAATCGTTGATTATAGAAATAAACAAGCGAAACAACAAGGGCTTGAGATAGACGGCGAAAACTATTTCCAGTAGCGAGAAAATATAGTACAATATGCAATTTTAATTTTGGTTCTAATGCACATCGCATTACAGTATCTCTTTTCTGTATCTCATGTTGAACTTTAGACATCAAGAGTAATTAAAGGATTCTTCTGACATTCGTAGCCCAGAGAAATACTCTTGTTTATCTTCTCCAGCTAATGCATGGAACAAAGTTGCACTAGCGCCGTATTCATTTCTCCTGCTTATTCAATTTCTCACCCACAATCTTTTCTCTCTTTTCTGGCTATTTCATCTTTTACTTCGTCAAAAATCTCATTTAAAACAAATTTTATGACTCCATCTTTAGCGAACTAAAGAGCTTCACTAAAATTAAGTGTTGAATACGTGTAAACGATTACTTGAAATTAAGTCACTTAAAATTAAGTTAAAATTTAGTTGAACACTTAACTACTTAATACGTGTAAACCAGCCATAAGGGATTGAAATGGGGTTTATCCAAACCGCTAAAGTTATAGGGCCGAAATTTTGACGGTGCATCCCTATAATGGCATGGACATCCACTATAAAGCGATTTTTCGAAATTCATCCCCTAAGGGGGTGAAATGGGGTTTATTCAAACCGCTAAAGCTATAGGGCTGACATTTTGACAGTGCATCCCTATAATGGCGTGGACATCCACTAAAAAGCGATTTTTCGAAATTCATCCCCTAAGGGGGTGAAATGAGGTTTATCCAAACCGCTAAAGCTATAGGGCTGAAATTTTGACGGTGCATCCCTATAATGGCATGGACATCCACTAAAAAGCGAATTTTCGAAATTCATCCCCTAAGGGGGTGAAATGAGGTTTATCCAAACCGCTAGAGCTATAGGGCTGAAATTTTGACAGTGCATCCCTATAATAGCGTGGACATCCACTATAAAGCGATTTTTCGGAATTCAACCCCTAAGGGGGTGAAATAAGGTTTATCCAAACCAAACTAAAAAGCGATTTTTCGAAATTCATTCCCTAAGGGATTGAAATGGGGTTTATCCAAACCGCTAAAGTTATAGGGCCGAAATTTTGACGGTGCATCCCTATAATGGCATGGACAACCACTATAAAGCGATTTTTCGAAATTCATCCCCTAAGGGGGTGAAATGGGGTTTATCCAAACCGCTAAAGCTATAGGGCTGACATTTTGACAGTGCATCCCTATAATGGCGTGGACATACACTAAAAAGCGATTTTTCGAAATTCATCCCCTAAGGGGGTGAAATGAGGTTTATCCAAACCGCTAAAGCTATAGGGCTGAAATTTTGACGGTGCATCCCTATAATAGCATGGACATCCACTAAAAAGCGGTTTTTCGGAATTCAACCCCTAAGGGGGTGAAATAAGGTTTACCCAAACCGCTAAAGCTATAGGGCTGAAATTTTGACAGTGCATCCCTATAATGGCATGGACATCCACTATAAAGCGATTTTTCGAAATTCATCCCCTAAGGGGGTGAAATGAGGTTTATCCAAACCGCTAAAGCTATAGGGCTGAAATTTTGACAGTGCATCCCTATAATGGCATGGACATCCACTATAAAGCAATTTTTCGAAATTCATCCCCTAAGGGGGTGAAATGGGGTTTATCCAAACCGCTAAAGCTATAGGGCTGACATTTTGACAGTGCATCCCTATAATGGCGTGGACATCCACTATAAAACGATTTTTTGAAACTCATCCCCTAAGGGGGTGAAATAGGATTTACCCAAACCCCTGGAGCTATAGGGCTGAAATTTTGACAGTGCATCCCTTTAATGACTTGGACATCCACTAAGAAGCGATTTTTCGAAATTCATTCCCTAAAGGGGTAAAATGGGGTTAATCCACACCGCTGAAGCTGGAGGGCTTTAATTTTGACCGTGCATCCCTATAATGACGTGGACATCCACTTAGGAGCGAATATTAAAGAAAGAACTTGAATTGATATCGGTGAAAAAAATACTGCATAAATAAAATAAATAAATAATTATAATTGCATGAGTTGATAAAAAATGCTATGCGATATCTTTACCGCGGCAGTCCTCGAGTGCCACAGCCCTTTCATTTTGTTTTTGTATTTACGAAGAGTTCCATTTTAAAATAATAATAAGGATTTATAATGAAAATGTGTCGGTAGAAATATACTAATCATTTTAAATATAATGTGCTTGAGATAAGTTATATTTTAAAATAATAATAATAAAGATTAAATGTGTCGATAGAAATATAAATTCTAATTCTTTCTCGTTATTTTTATCTATTTTACAGTTTAATCTAGAAATGCTTAATGTTTTAATTTTAAAACCCCCCTATGCAGTCAAATGTCTTTTACATTTTTTAATATTCACGTTTTTAATTTTTTTAAATATATTTAATAGAACAACATTGACATCGGCGCCCGTATCTAATTTAAACTTTATAGTTTTATCGTTAATTTTTCGTTCTTTATACCATATTCATTATTTTCCAAATATTTAGATTTATTAGATATCCATGTATTTAGATTTTCCTGAATTTCACGTACGTCTTTTACTCTACATCATCATCATCATCATTGTGCTAATACCTCATGGGACATAGGGCGGAAATAAAGGCTACTCTACATGCTTTGATGTAATGATTTAATTTTCCGCATGTTCCACATTTCTTTCCGTAGGCTGGACACTTTCCTTTACCATGGGTGCTTTCACAGTAAGAACATTTTCCCTTAATTTCTCTATACATAAAAGAATTATGTTGATTAAAACTATTTCTATTCTGATTTTTATTTTCCAAACTAAGCTTGGAACTGCTAATTGAATATTTCAATAGCCTGACTGCGTCCGATTTTTTCTCAAGTTCTGCTGCAATGTAGAAAAAATCATAATTTTGTTTGAAGGCTCTCCAATTTTTCGCCACGTTGCCCGCGAGATTAAGCGGTTCTACTTTCTTTAATATATCCATTTGGGTGCCACACGCGTGTATGTACTTTCGTGGTCGGCCTCGTTGCCTTTTTTCATCCATTTTAATCGTCTGTTTTTTCGAAACTCCCATATAAAATTTCTATTTCAGCTGCTTTCTTTCCATTTAAACATTCCTTAATTTATTTCCACAAGTTTTCAATTCTATTTAATTTTTCACCATGTGCTGCACAATTTCCACGTGTTTTGAATTTATTCTCTTTGTTTTAAATTTCTTCACTATTCATAACTTTTATTTTAAAGGACCCCGCACGTTTCCTATGGAAAATGACTTTCGCTCAAATTGAACGAGTCTATGCTCTTTGGGAATGTTTTTTGCTTATTGTAAAACCATACTCTTTACATAGTATGAAAAAAAAAATTAAATGAACACTAGCATTACTTAAATAATGCGACGTTATTTCTTTGCTATACCGCAAAAAACACCAACAGACCGAAAAATAAAAAACTTCAGATGTCTAAAAGTACCAAAAATCTTAAGTTTTGGGTTTCGTGCCCATTGAGACTTTTGTTCAGGGAGACTTCCTCTATCCAAAGAGCATAGACTCGTTCAATTTGACCGAAAGTCATTTTCCATAGGAAACGTGCGGGGTCCTTTATATATTTCTTCACTGTGTACTGTGTTCTTTTTAATACGTTTTTATTAGCTCGCTTTCTTGTCTGTCTGTTTGTCCGGAACAAATCTTGCAATTGAGTTTTTGAGTACTTCCGGTTACCCGATCACCCTGAAATTTTACACACAGCTTCAGCTCCGATGACAATGTAATATCGTATACTCATTATACCGTTATATCCTTGAGGCCGTCTTAAGAGGACGGATAACTGTTTTCTTCAAGGAACAAATTTTGCAATCGATTTTTCAAATACTTCCGTATATCCTATCATGCTGAAATTTTGCACACAGCTCCAGCTCCGATGACAATGCAATATGGTATACTCATTACACCGATAGATACAAGGCGGAGGTCTCAAGAGGACGGATTACTGTTTTCTTCACGGAACGAATTTTGCAATCGATTTTTCAAATACTTACGGATAACCTATCATTCTCAAATTTTGCACAGTGCTTTAGCTCCAGATGACAATGCAATATGGTATATACCTTTAGGTCCATGGAGGCCGTCTCAGGAGGGCGGATTGAAATATTCTTCACAACTCCTTCGACATGTGTATCATATGAAAGGATCCGATAAGTAGAACACCATAACCAATATAGTATGCTCAATATATCGTATGGTCCATGGTGACCGTCTCAAAAGGGCGGATTACCATTTTCTTAACAACACCCGAAACATGGGCATCAAATGAGAGTATGATAAGTAGAATACCATAAGCAACATAGTTTCCTAAATATATCGTTTGGTCCATGGCGGTCATTCTCAAGAGGGTGGATTAACATTTTCTTCACAAACCCCTCGACAAGGGTATCAAATGAAAGGGCATCATAAGTCGAATGCACAATATATCATTTGGTCCATGGCGGCCATCTCAGGACGGCGGATTACAACTTTCTTCACAACCCCCTCGGCATGGGTATCAAATGGGTATCAGTATGATAAGTATAATACCATAAGCAGTATAGTATACTCAATATATCGTTTGGTCCATGGCGGTCATCTCAAGAGGGCGGATTACCATTTTCTTCACAAACCCCTCGACAAGGGTATTAAATTAAAAAGCATCATAAGTCGAATGCAATAAGCTATGTCTTTAGATCCATGGCGGCCTCCTCAGGAAGGTGGGTTACCGTTCTCTTCAGAACCCTTTCGGCATGGGTATCAAATGAAAGCGTATGATAAGTAGAAGACCATTAATAATATAGTATACTCAATTTATCGTTTGGTCCATGGCGGCCATCTCAAAAGAGGGGATTACCATTTTCTTCACGACCCCTTGGGCATGGGTATCAAATGAAAGGACATCATAAGTCGAATGCACAATATATCATTTGGTCCATGGCGGCCATCTCATGAGGGCGGATTAACATTTTCTTCACAACCCCCTCGACATGGGTATTAAATGAAAGGGCATCATAAGTCGAATGCAATGAACTATGTCTTCAGATCCATGGCGGCCTCCTCAGGAAGGTGGGTTACCGTTCTTTTCAGAACTCTTTCGGCATGGGTATCAAATGAAAGCGTATGATAACTAAAGACCATTAATAATACAGTATACTCAATTTATCGTTTGGTCCATGGCGGCCATCTCAAGAGGGCGGATTAACATTTTCTTCACAACCCTCTCGACATGGGTATCAAGTGAAAGGGTATGATAAGTAGAATACCATAAGCAATATAGTATACTCAATATTTCGTTTGGTCCATGGCGGCCATCTCAAGGGGGCGGATTACCATTTTCTTCACAGCACCCGAAATATTGGTGTCAAATTAAACGTAATGATAAGTAGAACACCATAAGCAATATAGTATACTTAATTTATCGTTTGGTCCATGGCGGCCATCTCAAGAGGGCGGATCGCCATTTTCTTCACAACCCCTTCGAGTTGGGTATCAAATGAAAGAGTATGATAAATAGAGCACCATAAGCAATATAGTATACTCAATATATCGTTTGGTCCATGGCGGCCATCGCAAGAGGGCGGATAACCATTTACTTCCCAACACCCGAAACATGGGTATTAAACAGAGTGCCCAATTTGGATGCGGCCAGTAAAACTCAGCATACAACTACATGTAAACGCCCTGTGCGTGAGCCCCCTTCAATGCTCCCAGTTTCTTAGAATTTTTACGAATTTTTATGGTTTTGTAATTTTCAGTTTTTTTTTGGGTTCCTCAGAATTTCTAATAGTTTTTTAGTCGCTGGGATTTTCTGATGTTTGAACAAGACGACTTTTTTCAATAGTTTTTTAGGGTGTCGCAAAATATTGCTTAGCTAGCTTGGCGTTGGTCGCGTATATTCAGTTTCAGCTCACAGAAAGTTTTTCGTTTTCCTTTTAACTTTGAAAATAATATTATTATATTAAATTGTAACTGATATTCAATTTGTGTGTGACATGGCGGATAACCAACCGGGTACTTCTCGCGCACCGATTAAATGAGTGGCAAAATTTAAACCTGAGTGGCTAAAGAAACCTGGTGTCAATACCTTTATTAAATCATGTGATTGGGAAACCCTCAAGTGAAATATTTTGCGACATGCTAAAAAACTATTGAAAAGTCGTCCTCTTTAAATTTCAGAAAATCCCGACGACTACAAAACTATCAGAAATTCTAAGAAACCCTGGAAAAAAATTGAAAATTTCAAGGTCATAAAAAGTAGACAAAATTCTGAGAGACTGGCATGAGCTCGAGCATTTCAAAGGGGGCTCACGCACAGGGCGTTTACATGTAGTTGTATGCTGAGTTTTACTGGCCGCATCCAAATTGGGCACTCTGAAATATACCCAATTATGTTCAAAAAATTAAGATGCCGAATGTTTTAATGTTTTATTTATTTTCAGTCTTTTCCTTCAATGATCCGTAAAAAGAAGAAGGAAACTAAGGACTATAAAATAAAAGTGTTCGTGGCTATTCTCTTCTTCATAATAGTATTTCTGGTAAGATTTTATTTTGTACCTCAAATAATTTTAATTTTAATCTTTTTTGCAGGTCGGTTACTCTTATATAATGTACCATCAGCAAATTTTAACTAGGTCTTACTTTGAAAAGGCTAAGTTCAACAAAGCTGAACGCCTTTTAAGAATTTTTAATGACAAAGGACTTGAAGTCATCTCTGGTTATCTAGGTACGGACATTTCCGTAGAGAAACCTTTTCATTGCTTATCAGATGATACACTCAATGATGGTAGTGTTTGCTTAGAGTGGAACGGATGGGCAAGGCTTTACATGAATTTCGAGAACCAAGACATTTTTCGTTGCTACACAATCATTTGGCAGGCACTTAGCGAAGAAGTTTTTCCTACAGATTGCTACGATCTTTCTAAGGACAATAGTCTTTGGTTTGGAGGCGGAATAACGAAAAACGCCAACTGGGCACTTAATACGGCCAACTTTGATTTTTCTCCCTTTATAAGTGGTGACGCTAAAATACATCAGTTTGGAAACGCCATCAAAAGATACTTTATAAATTCGCGTGGTGTTGCTATTCAAGTAGATGACAAAGTACCATTCCATGTATCAGTGAATAGGACGTCGAATCAATTGTGCTTGAGAGCGAAAAATGACGATTTTGCTTTTGTCAATCGACTAACATCACTGCCGAAATTGTCATATAACATTTGCACGGCCGAGGATATGCGAGGTCTACACAAATTAATGACTCAACAAAGTCTTTGGGATGGTCTTAAAGAAGATGATATTCGAATATTACACTCGCTGCTTGAAGAACCTATTTGGAGGATGCCTCTGATTAATGAAACATTTATGAATGAGACATCCATTTATAACTATTCAGAAGATGTAATTGCAATGGGTTTTATGCGCCTTGGTCATATTTTGGTAAACGAATTTTGGCAACAAAATATCGGAGATTTTACTATCGACACTGAAAGATTTCCAACGTTAAAAAGTTCAATTGATGTATTACATCGTCGAGGATTTAGAATTGTGTTAACAGTGCAACCATTTATAAGTACAGATAGCCCAAATTTTAAAGATGCTGTACAGAATAAACTTCTTATATATGAAAGATTATCAGAAAGAAGTATTCCAGCGTTAACACGTTACAAAAGTTCTTCGAGTGCCGGAGTTCTTGATATCACAAACAATGCATCTATACCTTGGTTGGTTAATAAGTTGAAAAAGGTAATGATGGAATATCAAATAGATAGTTTTTATTTGGACTTGGGAACCGCATACAATATTCCACACTACTATCAATGTCGAGAAACCTTGGAAAACCCTGATGCTTATGCGAAAATATTTACATCAAGCCTTGATGAAAATGTAGGATATATTGGAGTTTCATCTGCAATAAAAGTGCCAAGACCTCCAGCTTTTCTAAGTCTACCGCCTACAAATTCTTCTTGGAACGCGCTAAAAAATGTAGTAATATCTGTTTTAAACTATGGAATTTTAGGATATCCATTTATTTTACCTGGTCCAGTGGGGGGAGATTATTTATTACCAGAAGACACACCAAAGATGATTTCTTTCTACTCTTTAGGTTTGCCTCCCTTACCGCCTCAGGAATTGTACATACGATGGCTTCAGTTGGTGACGTTTTTTCCTGCAATTCAATTCAGCCATTTGCCATCTGAGTACAAAACCGATTACGTTACAGATATTGCAAAGGAACTAGCAGCTATACGACAGAAAACCGTAATTCCGTTGTTAAAGAAATATTTAAGTGAATCAATGAATGAAGGGCTTCCATTAGTGCGTCCACTATGGATGTTAGATCCAAATGATCCAGCGTGCCTCACTGTTAACGATGAGTTCTCCGTGGGAGAAGAACTAATTGTTGCACCAATTTTAGAAGAAGGAGTTTCAATGAGAGAAGGTGTGTATGATATTTTTCCTAATTGTAAAACATCTTATTTTAGCATTTTTATTGCAGTATACTTACCCCAAGGTGTGTGGAAAGATGGTGTTGATGGCTCCTTGCGTAAAGGCAGCAGATGGATACATAATTATCGTGTTCCAAAAGAGAAAATAGCATACTTTGTCAAAATGCCCGAAAATACTAGATTTTAATGTGTTGTGCCGAGATCGTCGTGCTTTCTTCCTTGAGGATCGAGAAGAGCGATCGCGGAGAGTTTCGTCGTTTGTTGATTTTTAATTAAATTAAAACGCCTTCCTTCGATTAATAAAAATTTATTCAACACAAATTGCACTTTATAATTTACACTACTTTGAAAAAATAAAGGAACAGAAAAAAGATTTAAAAGTGACTTTAAATATCGTGACTCGCTGCTGACATCCAACCGCTTTTAATTCAACTTCGAAACTCGTCATCTTCTTGGTTCTTTAAAATCAAGAACCCTCGGGACGCCGTGGCTTATCAGTAAAATAATCCACTGGCGCTATCAGCAAATTTCGAGAGCTGCTTGCTATGTTTAAGTTGGATTGAAATTTGATATGTGCAACTTCAGATGCGACATAATTATCTTGAGTATAAAGAATTCATGGTTCTATGTCTTTACTTAAAGGTTTGTAAATTGAATGGGATAATTTAAGAATTTGTTATGTCCAATCATTTTAATGGTTTGAAATCCCAGTATAAGAGAATGGAAATAACTTAGTAAATGCGGTTGAGTGCATTTATGTTTACTATTGCTAATTTATGAGTGACTTTCTGTTTAGATTATGGGGTTAGTTATGGGATTCATAACACCTTGAAGAGGTTTGAATTTTCTGGCAAAAAAATCAGGCTCTTTGTCAGCTTCGAGTCGCGATTTTACAATATGAAACTTGATATCATTTTTATGTTTATCCAATTTTATCGTTCTGAATATGTATTTGTTCTAGAAAGTAATTAATAAGAGCGAAGGTTTGTATATATGTATTTTTTTAGATTTAATCATATTTTGTTGCTTGAGGCATGAATTGAGTTTGTGTGTGTGTGTTTTTTTTTTTGTATGGAGAATCTCCTATCTCTATAGGAGATATGTATATATTCAGAGAAAATATATTTCTTTCTCCCTATTTTTTTTTTTTTTCTTTTTATTTTGCGTTTTTTTTTCAAGTAACCAATGCGTGTGTATAATGATACATCTTATCCATCCTAAATTCTCCTATATGTTATCCTTTTCATCCAGAGGACAAAATAGGGGACAAGAAACTCACACAGATGGACTTGACATAAACTTTATCGCACGCTACAGCGTGTCGAATTCTTCGAGCCAAGACAACACTGTGGTTTAATTTGCGCTGGTTACACTTAATAACTGCATTTTTTTATAATAGATATAGAAAGTTCTCCATTTTCATATTATTACACCATAAAAGGTTGCATTTCTATTTTGAATAAAAGAAATTGCTTTGACATTTTTATAGATAATTAGATCCAGTTCCATGCTTTATTAAATTTTATCAATTTGTAATTAAACGTTATATTCCGTAGTACCTTATAGAGATTTACGTTAAATTTATTATCTTAACTTTTGTTTCAAAAGAAAAATTTACCTAACTGGATTTAATATGAATCTTAAAGTTTACGTATATGTACCGTAGTACCTTATATAAATTTATGAATTTTTTTTATAAAGAAACTACATATACGTTATGAACTACATAATTGTCATGATATATGTATATGTAAATCGTAAAAGAAATTCTTATTCTAGTTTTTTAATTTCTTAATGTTTTTATTTACGTAATTTTATTGAAAATTCCCTTTTTTTGTGTATCTTTTTTTTAATATATGGTTAGTTTCAGCAGTGCGGGTATAAATTTACTCATATTTAACGTTATATTATGTAAATTGTTTTCTTTTTCTTTTTGAATACCGTAATTCAGGGTTCGACCTTCTTTTCTTTTCTTTTAATAGTGAGTCTTACACCTTTACGAGGCTCCTCAATTTTTTCCATTTCTATACTCTCTTCAGATTTATCCTCGATATTCGCAGTTGTTCTTTTATCCCACCAAAAAAACATTAAAAATTTGAATTAGAAGTTCGTGGGCGCGGAAATTATTTATTTGGACAGTTTAAAACACACTTATAACAAAAAGAAGTGATATGGATTAGTCAAGAGGAATCGTTAATAGCATGAAATAATTAAACACGTGAATTTACGAACGAATTTAGGGTGGCTCAGTCCTATAGTGTTTCTAATAAAATTTGTTACATTTCGAAGGACAGCAAAGATTCATGCTACAACGAACGCGCCAGCCAACTTTTTCGCGGTTGATAATACTTTATTGAGTTTTAAATACAAATTGGCAGTTGTATAATTCCTTTGAATTCGTTCGTAAATGCACGTGTTTAATTATTTCATGCTATTAACGATTCCTCTTGACTAATCCATATCACTTCTTTTTGTTATAAGTGTGTTTTAAACTGTCCAAATAAATAATTTCCGCGCCCACGAACTTCTAATTCACATTTTTAATGATTTTTTGGTGAGATGTCACTCTTTTTTGTTTTAATACATTCTAAAATAAAAAATAAATAATCTTCTGTATAAAGAAATATTATGTATTTAATTGTTCATTAAATTCTTTTATTTATCTTATAAGTAGGTAATAACAAAATAACAAAATGCAGGAATTCAAACTAATATTACTGCCTTTGTAAAAAAATCATAAGCTTCTTTCGAGTTTCTCGGCCAAGATTTTTTCTGCACAATGGAATCATTGATCCATTGTATGGAATATAGCACTAATCACTTTATAATTTGAACCTCCTACATGCAATTTTGCAGAAGTGACAGCTTTGATATCGCATTGCTCAATTTTAATAAACTTTTTATTTTTCAGTTCGAATAATTTCAGTTGTATTATGAGAACAGGTGCTGCCGAAATCATTTCCGATTTACGAATTTTTTGAGTGTACGAACAATTTTTACATTGACCACTCAGAGTTTCTCGTTTTCCAAATTCATGATCAATAAGTTGCTGAAGAGTTACCCATGTCGAGGGGGTTGTGAAGAAAATGGTAATGCGTGCTCTTGAGGTGGCCTCGGTGGATCTAACTATTTATTGAGTATACTATATTGCTTATTGTATTCTACTTATCATACCCTTTCATTTGATACCCATGTCGAGGTGGTGGTGAAGAAATGGTAGTCCGACCTCTTGAGACGGCCGCCATTTATATAAAGACATAGCTTATTGTATTCTACTTATCATACCCTTTCATACCCATGTCGAGGGCCATGGATCTAACCAGATATTGAGTATATTATATCGCTTATTGTATTCTACTTATCATACCCTTTCAATTGATACCTATGTCGAGGTAGTGGTGAAGAAATGGTAGTCCGCCCTCTTGAGACGGCCGCCATGGATATAAAGACATAGCTTATTGTATTCTATTTATCATAACCTTTCATTTGACACCCATGTCGAGGGAGTTGTGAAGAAAATGGTAATCCGCCCTCTTGAGATGACCGCCATGGATCTAACCAGATATTGAGTATATTATATCGCTTTTGGTATTCTACTTATGATACCCTTTCAATTGCTACCTATGTCGAGGTGGTGGTGAAGAAATGGTAGTCCGCCCTCTTGAGACGGCCGCCATGGATATAAAGACATAGCTTATTGTATTCTACTTATCATACCCTTTCATTTGATACCCATGTCGAGTGGTTTTTTTTTATGTGAAAGACTAAAGTCACAGGAAACGCCCTTTATACTGTGTCGACAATCTATTTTCTTCATATAGAGTGCAATGTCGAACAGCAGCTCTAGTCGGGGAAGAAAGGAACTGTCACAACCTACCAGCGGTATTTTGTAGTCCACCTACTCCCAACCATTACTGTCGCGACTTTGTCATCGGGACATCGAGAAACAACTCGCTGGAGTGTTATGCCTCCTGAAACGAGTTGAATCTCATCAACCAACCGATGACATGCGCTTTGGTGGAGCGGGGAAGGGCTAAGGAAGGCTATGACAGAAGGAATCAGGAATGTAAAGAGGGAAGAAGAAAGAAGGAAAGTTATGTCGGTGGGAAAGTGGAAAAGGCGAAGGACCGTGGGGCTGGCCGGGATTCGAACTCGGGACCTCTGGGATAGTAGCCAGACGCCTTACTCCCTAGGCTGCCGAGGCCCCCAGGTTGTGGAGAAAATGGTAATGCATCCTCTTGAGGTGGCCTCGGTGGATCTAACTATTTATTGAGTATACTATATTGCTTATTGCATTCTACTTATCATACCCTTTCATTTGATACCCATGTCGAGGAAGTTGTGAAGAAAATGGTAATCCGCCCTCTTGAGATGACCGCCATGGATCTAACCAGATATTGAGTATATTATATCGCTTATGGTATTCTACTTATGATACCCTTTCAATTGATACCTATGTCGAGGTGGTGGTGAAGAAGTGGTAGTCCGCCCTCTTGAGACGACCGCCATGGATATAAAGACATAGCTTATTGTATTCTACTTATCATACCTTTTCATTTGATACCCATATCGAGGGGTTGTGAAGAAAATGGTAATGCGTCCTCTTGAGGTGGCCTCGGTGGATCTAACTATTTATTGAGTATACTATATTGCTTATTGTATTCTACTTATCATACCGTTTCATTTGATACCCATGTCGAGGGGGTTGTCTTTATGTCGGAGTCTCTTGTAGTTTTAGTTTCTAATTGTCCCTACCAATCTATTCTCAAGGTAATTCTCCCTATTAATATTTGTTTTATCTAAAATATGAGCTTTTGTTTTGTTTATTCTTTCTTGTAGTTTCTCGATGTTAATTTTTTCTTTAGCTTCTTTGGGTGTGCATTTAATCGTGGAGTGATACCGATCGTTATAGTTTCCTATAGCCATCTGTATCTTCATTTCGGTTGAGAGTTGACTATCCTCAATTCCTGTTATTTTCTCTAAGAGGGTTGAGTGTAGTCTCTCTATGTCGGCATTACCGGTGTTGTTATTTGGTTTCGTTAAATGAACGTCAACATTTTCCTTCTGTAAATATTCCATCAATTGTTCAGCTCTGAACTCATTATCCATTATTATTTTGTTCGGTTTACCGAATTTAGCGAAATGTTCTGGGTCAGTCCATGTCAAATCAACACAAAAATAAAACATTTTTTTTCTTTACCATCTCAGATTTTGATGAAATTTGGCCCAAATGTAACACTAACATAGGCAAAGAAAACCCCAAATTTTTTTGGAAATATCTTAATTGCTTTTGAAATTACAGCTATATAAAGTTTTCAAAAAACGTCCAAAAACAGTCTTTCGCAGTCTCTTTGAGTTACGATTGTGACTCTTCTAATTGAGTCAGAGAGCTGTATAGGGTATCATTTTAAAGCTCTTTTCCAGACCTTCCAAAGGACATCCATCACGACATAGGTTAGCAAACAAAAAAAATTTCAATTTCAAAATCAAAATTTTGATTTGGAATTTCTCAAAATCCACATTTTTGAAAATTTTCAAAAAATTATATTTTGTAGTTTATACTATTATAAAGTCCCCCTGAAAATATAAAAGTGGGACAGTAATGGGATCATTGTAAAAATAATTTTTAAAAACTAGTGGTCGGGGAATTTTTACTAAAAATATCGCGTTTTCCTCAACAAAAGGTCACATTAAATTTTTGTTGTTGTGCCAACAATGCAATCGGTCTAATATAGTAATAAAATTGTTTTTTTTTATGAATTCAATAAACTAAAAAAAATATTGTACCCATTGAATAACTTAAGTTTAGACAGGTAAGGAATTACTTACCATTAATTAAAACTTTCTTTCTTAAGCACTTGCACTAATTTAAAGTTCATAATATGCACTAAATGCTTCGTTAGTCTTGATTTTATCATCTTGAGCAATTTTGTACATCCTTGCTGTTCTAACTATCTCTACCTTGCACAAAACATCATTTGTAGGTAACCACAAAATGTCAGGTTTTCTCGGATAAGAAAAAGATGGTGATGGACCTGCTGGATGGAGGAAAGATACTTTGACTTCATCGTCATCTTCATTTTTAGCTAGGACATAAGTTAACCACCATTTGTTGTCATAGACAGAAGTTATGTATCCAGTAATGTCTGCAATTTTCAGTTTTTCTGGAGATTTTCTCACTACTTCTACTTTAAATCGAGATGCATTGGAAAAGAATTTTGTGATTATTTTTGATACACTTGATTCAAGTCAAGTCAAGTCAAAAGAATTTATTCCGAATTAATACTACAACTAAACATCGCTTACATTACATACTAGATTAAGTCCACTGTATCCCCATGACATAAAATACAATGTGAGTTTACATGTAAATATATCTGTGTTGCTTATAGCTAGTTAATGTAAATACAACGGACCAGGTGAATAGTCTGGTCTCAAGTCTCATTGTCGTATTAGTATCGACAGTTTGAGCGTGTTGCTGTGAGGAAACTGTGTACCTGCGCATGTAGGATACACGTACCTCACTACGCAACCGCGGGGGTTATATTTTGATGAGAAGTGGGAGACAACATTCCCCTAATTTCAGATCGAGCCATGCAGCTCGCCGATTGAGGGGAAGGTTGACTACAACAACTCAGTAAGTGTATAAATGCTGGATATTATTATTATTATTTCTTTATTATTATTATTATTATTATTTTTATTATTTATTTATTATTAGAATTCCAAAATGAATATACAAAATGAATAGGAGTATAATATAACTGTGTAGTTCATTATTATTTGTTAGTGAGGGCCTTTCAGGCTTACAACACTTAAATCTACGACTGTGTTCAAATTATAACAAAGATTACGGCAGCTTATTAATATATTATTTATGTTACTCTATTATTTATATATATTGTTATTGTGTATGTTATTTATATATATGTTATAATTAAGCAAATTGTGGCCGTGGTCCTCAATGTGGCTACGATAGTCAGTTGAGGTCCACAACCCAAACTTGCCAGATTAAGCCCCTTAAACTACGTAAAAATCTTACAGAGTAAAGAGAGTTCAAGATAATAGCCTATTCAGGCTAAGGGTGCCATTAAAGCGTCTATTAAGACAACATAAGTGCTAGTTACTGCTAAAGTAATAAACCATAATCATCCCCTGTGGTGGTTTCCGTCGTACCCGTCATAGAACTGCGGGGTCACATAACTATTCGTCGGAACGGCCGGATATAGGCTTTCGCTAAGTAGATTAATTGGATTGAGGTAGTAATGATCTTCCGGTGGTCCAGTGACATTTTCCTGGTAGAGTTTTTTAATAAGAGGATTGGGGTGGCCGGGAAGAAGAGAACCTCTTCCCTTCCAGAGCCCCATTAAATAGGTTAAGAGTGGGGTAACTTGTGATTTTTCATACAAGGTCCTGTTCGAGTAAAGTCTATTTCTTGTTCTGAATCTTAGCGAGCAGCAGTGCCTCAGAATCTTCCTCTCAAGGCATTCCAAATTGCGAGCCCAAGTGGTAGAACAAGAGAACCAACATGGAAATCCATAGGCAATTGAAGGTCTAATTAGCTGTTTATAGAGAAGGAGTTTAGAATTCATGTTTAATTGACTTTTGCTTTTTAGGATGGGATACAGAAACCCAGTAATTTTTCGCATTTTCGCTGAAACGTTTTTAATATGCTGATTGAATTTTAAAAGGTTATTAAAATGTATACCAAGGTATTTGATCTCAGTTGAGGCATCTATATCCACACCATTCAGCCTGATCTTAAGGTTCCTACATTTTTTTACCACTCCCCTTGGACCTTTGCCACTAGCGTTTCTAAAGGCAATAATTTTAGTTTTAGATTCATTAATAGCCAATCCCCAAGAACTATAAAATTTCCTAATTAACTCTAAATGTTTGGTTAAGGCGATCCTGGCCACATGAGGGTCTTTGTCAGTAGCGTACACGACTGTGTCGTCTGCGTAAAGCAGAGCCTTAGAAGTTCGGCCGCTTATTGAGTGGGGGAAGTCTCTAAGGTATAGGTTGAATAGTTTTGGGCCAAGGATAGAGCCTTGAGGAACCCCCGATTTAACCGGTACCTCACTGGAAATTGTCCCATCAATTATAACTTTTAGTGATCTATCCTCTAGGAAGTTTTTTATTATCTTGACAAGAAGATCCGAGAAGTTGGCTCTTTTAAGTTTTACGATCAATCCTTGATGCCAGACTGAATCAAAGGCCCTTTTCATGTCTAGCGAACAAACAACAGTGACGGATTTGCGTCGGAGACCCTTAATAATGTCGTTTAAAAGGACCAGTAGAGCGTGCTCCGTGGAGTGGCCAGCTTTGAATCCAAACTGCTCATGTGGAATTAGCTGATTAGCCTGACTATGTTTATCCAATTCCAGAACCATAAGTCTCTCAAGAAGCTTCCCTAAATTGGAGAGGCAGGATATCGGCCTTAGGTTATCAGGATCGTGCGAATCAAGGTTTTTCTTGGGAATAGGAGTAAGTAAGGCCATCTTCCAAGCTTTAGGAAAGTAACCAATATTAATACAATTGTTGAGGATACAGGTAATAAATTCTATTGACTTTACCGATAATTTTTTTAATACAAAATTGGAAATTTCGTCAATCCCCGCGGATTTCTTACCATTTAGGTCCGAAATTATGGAACTAAGTTGGTCCGGAGTCGTAAATGGAATATTTAGGCTGCTGCCAATAGAGGTCAGTTCTTCGGAGAACTGACAGGGCGGAGGGAGCGTTTCCAGACGGTCCCCAAGAGCTATATATTCGTTCATAACAGCTTCTTTATTGAATCGATTATATTCTGGCTCGCTGTCTTGGAATACTACTGCATAGTGTTCCGCCAGTGCCTCCGAGATTAAATCGGGGGTTGAGTAAATCTGGCCAGAGACCCTGAGAGACTTTGGAGCCTGATTGGAGCATCTGCCCGTTAATCGGTTAATTTCCTTAAAGAAGTAGGGTCCTGGTTTAACATTACGAAGCTTATTTTGAAAGTTGGCGTTGAGAAATTGATTAATTTGGTAGTCTATAATTTTAGAGAGGAGCTTTATTTGAGTCCAAAGGCTATTGGAACGGTCCGTGTGACTATATAGATTCCTTTCCAGCAGCAGTTTATGGGTTCTTTTCCATCTTTTACGGGTGTTGAAGAGTTCCCTGATGTTGGAGGGTAGCTTTTCAAAAAAACTGGGGCTCTCACGCAGTGGGGCAAATGTGTCCAAGGTATTAAGGAGAGAGGAGCTGAAGTTGGCTATATGTAGATCTATTTCATGGGTAGTTAGATTCCTGTTGATTATTGGAGGGCTATTCGAGAGACTTTCGTCCAGGTTCGAATTGAACTGTAACCAATCCAGATTTTTAAACGAACGGAACTTTCGAGGTAATGCCTGTAGAATGGTGAGATCATGTAGACTGATAATTATTTCAACCAAGTAGTGGTCCGAAAAGGAGGCTCGGGTTGAGCAGACTATGTTCGTCGACGGGTAAGCCAGGTTATTCGATACGAGAAAGAGATCAATGCAACTGGATGATCTAGGGTATGTGGGGCCAGCAGGATGTACTAGACTAAAGTTGTTTTGGGAAGAACTGTTTAACCAGCTTCTTAGTGCATTGCCATTGCAATTCGCCAGATGGTTACCCCAATCTGGGTGTTTTGCGTTGAAGTCACCTCCAAGAATCACCCCGTCCATATTGCCGCTATTGCAGTAAAGATTTAGTGAAGTGAGCAGGTCCGCTATCTCAGAGGCGCGAAGGTGCGTGGGTATGTAAAGAGAAGCAATCAGGATTTTAGCTGAATCCCCTCTTGATCTAAAGTTAACCACAGAAGCTGTATGAGAGATATTTATGGGTAGTAATGTTCGGGTTGCCGAAATTGAGTTTTTATAAAGTAGAGCCGTTCCCTGTAGCGAATCGTCCCGTAATACCCGGTAGCCGCTAACAGATAGTTTAGAATTTGTATGTAAGTGAGTTTCTTGTAGTAACAAGACATCGAAGTTCTCACTAGCTATAAGGTTCTTGAGGTACCATTTACGACTCTGCGAGATAAGGGAGCCGACATTAAAGGTTGCGATCTTAAGGTTGTTATGGGCCATTACTATACATACCCAGACTGACGCAAAAGGCCAGATAGCTAGATTTCTTTTGTTGGATGCTGGCACTTCTCCACCCCGGGAGAAAGTCCTCGACCACATTCCTCATTAACTCTTCAAATGGCATGCCAAAGTGCTCCTGAGAGAATGTTAGAAATTCTTGGAACTCATGTTTATAATCAAAGCGTTTAGTGGCCTGAGTGGTTTTAAAGCAGTCCGCATAGGATTTACTAGTAGGTTTTTGAGAAAAGGTGTGACCACCGAGACTCGGAAATTGATTCTGGTTAAAAGAAAAATCTTTACTAGTTGATTTACTCGGTTTAAAAGTCGGTATGCGGGGCTTGTAGGCCGGACATCCTCTGAAACTAGATGGGTGCCCAGTGCTCTTACACATTCTACAATATGGAGTATCTGTTTTCGGTTTAGGGCAGCACCCCGGCAAGTGTTCACCATCACACCTGACGCAGTGGTATGCGTAGTTACAGTTGCTGGCAGCATGCCCGAAATTCTGGCAATTACGACATTGTAGAACGTCTTTTTTCTTGTACTTTTCCCAACTCACCTTTTGCGAGAGAATAACTCTAATTTTTGCCACTTCGTGGGGATCAGTGCCAGGATCAAACTGGAGGATATACATGTCCATGTAGTATTCATTTTTGCGCGAGAACGGAGTTTCCTCGGATTTTTATATTTGGGTAATTAGAATTGATAAAATTTTTAATTTCATCTGGGTCATAGCTAGAATCTACACCCTTTAAAATAAGAGAGATAAAGCGTTCCGCCGGAGGCGTATAAGTGTGGCAAGGTATTTTCCATACTTTAAGTTTCTCAAACACTATTTTATGGTGACTGGGATCTTGTATGAAAAGCTTGACCGAACCGGTCTTGGTCTTAAGAATTTTATGGTTCAGACTTGGTAGTAAGTGAAAAAGCCGCGCGTTCAGGTTCGCGACGTGAGCCTTGGGGATGATTATGGGTGGGCAGAATTTAGATTTGCTTTCATTTAAATTGTTGTTGACATTAGTATTGGCACCCTTACCTGAATTTACATCTGGTCTATTATTGTTTCCCAGCTGAGATGTGTTTGGATGAGAAGCTGCTGTAGTATCTTCTGTTGTTGAAGTGTCCAGCAATTTGAACCTATTATTATAGTCTGCATTGGTATCCGGATTATTTTTAGAACTCTTATTAGGTGCATTTTGTCCTACTGGTTTTTTTTTTTGGGCTCACTACGTGGCTCCAGTCGTCTAATATATTATTGTTTGTTGACTCCATCGTTGGGTCGGTGTGTAGATGCTTTTCAGCCGCTTTCGTCGGTGGATGTACTGCTGATGGTACAGTTATTGCTGCTTGAGCAGGAATGTCTGCTTCCATTGCATCGCAAGCGTCCTCCGTGTTCCTGGAGAAGCTGCTAGAGTCCGATTCTAAATCATCTTTAGCAAGAGGCTTTTTTCTTTTTTGTTTTTTACGCTTCGTGGGAGGCATGGATTCCAGGCCACCTGGGGCTCCCGGTTTCTTTTGTCTTTTACTATTATATTGTTTTTATATTTTTATTGTGTCACAAAAATTTTACTTTTTTTATCAAGAACTTTTTAAAAGAAATTCCGTCTCGGTAGTAAATAGAGATTACGGATCGAGCACTGGCTGACAACTTGATCACTTCACTGCTCGATTGCGACTCACACTTGATTCAATTGGAATGAAACAATGCAACTTCTGAGTCCCTTTAATTGTAAGGGAGTTACTAAAGCGCTCTTCAAGAAAATTGTTAGTCTCAATATGATCTTCTTGAGTTGAATACTCGAATGATATATTTTTTATATTTTCAACCGCCCAGTCAAAAAGTTGATGGGGTGTAACAATTTGGTTTTCGTAAGGTCTTTGAAGACTTGCTTTTGCTGCAAGCCTTTTTAGAGTCCCCCCTAAACCATCACAAGGCCCTTTGCCATGGGCTGTGGCAAAAAAGTGCCACTCGGCATCGATTTTAAAATCTTGTCTGTGAAAACAGAGGTTGGAGAAATTTTTCTTGTTCTTATATTGTGCTGCACTCCCATCTGAGAAGTAATAGATTTTCTGAACTGTTTCAAATTTGCTCTTTAAAAAATTGATAAGTTTTTTCTGGAAACAGTAAACAGCTGTAGTGTTGTGTTCAAGACTATCCGAAATAATAACATAACTGATGTGTTTAATATTTTCATCTTCTTTGAAGTACACCACAAAAGGATGAATTGTTGCATGGTCGCCGGCCCAGTGATATCCTTGAGCTTCATCCTGTATGACAAACCTATAGTTTTCTGAAAAGTCCAGTATCACACAATACTCTCCACTCTTCAAATTATCTTTGGTGTCATTCAGGAAGGAACTTTGCTGCTTAGCTAAAAAGTCGTGACGAGTTAAAACAGTTAGTTTTTCACAAAACATTTCAATGAATTCCTCTGAGCTTTTCTGGATAGTTTCTAACAAACACCGATCTACTGAAACCCACTGCCGAAAAGTAATCTTTTCTATCATATTATTATAAAAAGTTTTCTCCAATATCTTTATAATTTCTTTGTTTCCCGGGCAAGATAAACAATTGTCCATATAGCAATCAATTGAAGGAGGATTGCATAACATTTTTGACAAACAATGTTTGTATGTAGCCAGTTCACCATTACTTAGAGAGCCTAACTTTCCATTTTCGATCATAAGTTTTATATTTTGATGCGTAGTGCATACACAGACCGAATGGGTTCCACTCTTGCCTACAAGAATACAATGTTTAGGTCTTAACTCAGCGAACTTTGAAAATCCAATTTTTATACAAGGAAAACTTTGCTTGAAGCTTGTGTACACTTCTTTCAAGTTGCACAGAATTAGTCTTTTAGATACTGTTGATTTATCCCCGTTTTCTACTGTTACAGTTACACAATCTTTTTTACCTGGCATCACTCTACTGATATCATCGCTTTCATAGAAAGAATGAACTGCGCCAACCACTTCTGTCGGTAAACTCTTTCCTGGCTTTTGGTCAAGACTTTCTAATATTCCTTTTTCTTTGACTATGTTCTTTGCTTGGCGAACCATGTAGTTTGAAGCATTAAACAGCCTCATGACCTTTCGCACACTCCATGATTCAGGTAAGCAAGTAAGTAACATTATCTTTTTTTTCCTACTCTCGGACTTTGCAAAGTTATTTTTAAGGTTTGCTAAAACAGACCCTTCCAGTCCACTCTCTTCATTTTCTTCAGAGGAGTCCTCAAAGTTTACAAAAATCTGTCGTTTCATTGCACTCTCAACGTTTTTAATTTTTTTCCGTGCATATTGCCTTAGATTCAATTTTTTATTAACAATAGGGGATTCCCCTAGTTCACGAAGGGATGTATTGACACATTCCAGCACAAGAGATGATGGAGCTGAAAATGTTGGATCTATGTGTTGGTGTTCATTATCAATACTAGAATCACTGTTTTCCTCCTCCTGTTTTTTTAAAGAACTGATATCTTTCCTACATTTATCACAAATCTTGGACAGTTTCGGAATATCAGGAAACATTTCACACATCCAGTGATTTACGTTTCTTAACTGCTTTTTCCCCCTCACTGAATGATTATTTTTTTTAGGGGGTTGCAACATTTATAAAACTTATGTTTTTGCTTTTCCATTGTTAGTATTTAATACAGAAATAAGTCGATAACCAAAAAATTCACTCTTTATTGCACAAAAATGTCACACAAATCAAAAATATACCACACATCAGACCACCAGTATAAATATTTCAAACTGAATAACCGCTGTTGCGATTGACCAACATGTGGAGGCTGCAAACTGCAAACGTATTCCATGAAATGTATGTTATCTAACCGAAGTAGACCGGGCACCAAAAAAGGAGGCGCCGGAGCGCGCATCTAGGGAAATGAAAACTGCACACATATAAAAAATTCGTAAATAAGTAAAGTAAAAATTCGTGGCCTTGGAGGTTTTAAAAATTATTTTAACAATGATCCCATTTCTGTCCCACTTTTATATTTTCAGGGGAACTTTATAATAGTATAAACTACAAAATATAATTTTTTGAAAATTTTCAAAAATGTGGATTTTGAGAAATTCCAAATCAAAATTTTGATTTTGAAATTGAAATTTTTTTTTGTTTGCTAACCTATGTCGTGATGGATGTCCTTTGGAAGGTCTGGAAAAGAGCTTTAAAATGATACCCTATACAGCTCTCTGACTCAATTAGAAGAGTCACAATCGTAACTCAAAGAGACTGCGAAAGACTGTTTTTGGACGTTTTTTGAAAACTTTATATAGCTGTAATTTCAAAAGCAATTAAGATATTTGCAAAAAAATTTGGATTTTTCTTAGTTCGTATTAGTACCACATTTGTGCCAAATTTCATCAAAATCAGAGATGGTAAGGAAAATTCACTGTGTTGATTTCACGTGGACCGACCCCTATCATGATTGCTTGTTTTGCTCTCCAATTTCGATCTATAATACAGTATGCTGCTGCGAATTTCGTTAGCTTATCCATTACTGTTACAAAAGCCTGTTTTTTAAATGAAGTATATCTAAATGTATTATATCATTTTTTTCTTTTGGCGTTTCTGTCAATGCAAATTTCTGTTTAATACCCTTGACACACATGTGGTATCGATATTACAATATTCGAAATATTACGTTTATACTACATGTGTGTCACCCAATACTAGCAATATACCAGGTTGACAATCTAATTTATACGTAGTATGAGATTTGCTAAATTTAGGTGGTATTAAGGTAATATACACTATTTTTACTGTGCACAGCGCCTCTGCCGGAAAATTTTCCTCACAAAAAAGTTGTCAGTTGCTTGTGAGATTCTGTGTTTATAGTGTTTTCACACTATAGTCGCGTGCTTTGTTTATGTTCTGATTATTTTGACAAATCAACTTTAACAACATTGAAATATTAATTATTTGCCGCTTGCTACTCCAAAATCAAATGGAAACACAAATGTCAAAGCAAACTACTTCGATACTAGATTTATGTGTGTCACGGGTCTGACGATATTATGATATTGTGGATATTATGATATCGAAATTATAATATCGATACCACATGTGTGTCCCAGGTATAATAGGTCTTCTGTCGTATTTAATTTGCTGGCACTTTTCGCAGTTATTTATGATTAACTGTACATGTTGTCGTAATTTTGGAAAGTATATTTTATTCTTTAAGTTTTGGTAACACTCATTTATTCCGCTATGCATGGATTCTTTTATGTGATAGAGAGATAGCTGTTTATGTAGCTCTTCTTCGGATATTATTTCTTTTGCTCTATTGGAATTCCGAATAAATTTTATTTTGTTAACCCCTGAGAAGATTTCAATCAAAATTAATTGTACTTTGTGGTAGTCCGTATCAGAAACTTCTGAAAATATACCTGTATATCCTGATTTTATGTATCGTCTCAATATATCTTTGAAAACGGTTTCACTTTCTAAAGGGTCGATTTCTATAATTCTTCTTTTGTGTATTGTTCTCATCTCTGTCTCGGGACTGTATGTCAATATTATTTGGGTCTTGTATTTATTAACGATATCGCTTTTAATACCTATGTGGTCTAATTTCTGTTCTCCTACTGAATGTATGGTATCAGATAATTCTAAATTAGATTCTACCTCATTTTCTTCATTTATTCGTTGTGAATTCTCTAATCTACTCAAAAAATCCGCCACTTTATTTTCCTTACCCTGCAAATATTCGATATCATAATTGAACTCTTGAAGTTTCAATAACCATCTTTGATGGCGTTGTGAGAACTCTTTTCCTTTATACTTGTTATTTAAGTATTTTATTGGAATGTGGTCTGTTACTATTTTAAATTTGTTACCATATAAGTATGGTCTAAAGTAGTTCACTGCATAAACTATTGCCAAGAATTCCTTATCAGTTGTACAATAGTTTTTTTCATGGCTATTTAGTGTTCTTGAAATGTAACAGACTGGGTGACCTTCCTGTGACAAGACTACTCCGATTGCATGATCGCTAGCATCTGTAGTCACTAGAAATGGTTTGTCATAATCCGGATATTTTAGGATTGGATGTGAACTTATTAAACTTTTCAAGTTTTCAAATGCTGATATATGCTGAGGATGAGCTGCATTAATTTTAATATCTTTTTTAAGATATTTAATCATTTGATATGCAGTTTTTGAATAATCCTTTATAAATTTACGAAAATACCCTGTTACCCCTAGAAATCCTCTCAATTGCCTTTCAGTTTTTGGTATCTCTAATTCTTGTATTGTTCTTATCTTTTCCGAGTTTGGTTTTATACCATCTACTGTGAGAACATGTCCTAAAAACTCAGTGTCCTTTTTTAGAAAACTACATTTGTTCACTTGTATTTTCAGGTTATGCTCCTGAAGTCTTGCAAATATTTTACCTAATGATTTTTCGTGTTCCTCTACACTGATAAAAAAATTGTCTTGATTCCAGCAATTCCATAGTCTTCCTTTCGTTGTCTTGAGTTGAAACATTTTTCAGTCTTAACATGAGAATGTTGTGTCAGAGTAAGACACTAAAAATTCTTGAGCCAAGCAATTATATTTCTTCGCTCAACACTTATATTTGCGGGCAAGATATTTTTTTCTCGAAATAAGATTGTTGTAATTTTTACTCAAGAAACTAATTTTTTTTATTAAAAACAACATTTGTATTAAATAAAGACACGATTAAGCTTTAATTAGACAATATTTATTGAGGCAATTCACTATTTTATTACCTTGAGTTGCTTAAATTAAAAAAACGAGTATCTCAAACCAAGAAATTTTTTTCTTACTTCTAGTCAACTTTTGTCTTCATCCAAGACAATAAAACCAAGACTATGAGTATTGCTTATCCGAAGACAATTTTGTTTTCCTTATATCCAAAACATGATTTGCTTCGTTCAAAAAAATTTGTCTTAAGCTAAGAATGTTTTTAAACTCTTTTCTTTACTTTCACTTCGGAGCATCAAATCTTGTAACGTTAATTTAACCGCCTTTTACTCAATGCAAATGGATGAAACTTTGCAGGCATACATATTCCCGATGACAATACACGAATATGACATTTTGTTACATTTTTTGTTGTTGATTTTGTTGTTGAGTAACAAAAAACGATTTTTAATAAAAAATGCTTGGAATTATTCGTTCTACTCAATGTAGAGTCTTAAAATTCACTTCCATTCAATAAAAATTGGTAAAAATTAACAGACATGTGTATTTCCGACGAAAACACACGAAAATGATAGTTCCAAATTAAAAATGGCGGCCAAAAAAATATGACGGATTACATTTACAAGCCACTCGTTCGATATGGGTATCAAATGAAAAGTTATAACAAGTTGAATACAATTAGCGTCATCTTAAATTCAAAATGGCGGTAGAAAAATGGCTGCATAAAAGTGGCGGCCAACACAAAACAGAGGATCAATTTTTCTTTACAACGCGCTCGGCATGGGTATCAAATGGAAGGGAGTGACAATTAGAATACTGTTGTCTGTGTCCCGTCATTTCAATTCAAAATGGCGGCCAACACAAAATGGCGGTTTACCCTTTTATTTACTTCGCTCTCGGTATGGATATCAAATGAAAGTGTATTAAAGTGAGTAAGAAAGTAAACTGTATGACGTCGTTTTAAATCAAATATGGCGTTCACTAAAAAATGGCGGAAGACATAACATAGCTACCAATAGCAAATAAAAATATGATTTAAAAACATGCAAAAAAATATGTTTCCAGTTTTTTGTTTTTATTGCTCCAGCCAGTATACGCGAGCACACTACCTTTCAAAATGTAAAAAAAAACGTAGAGCGCTATTAGATTTTTGAGGGGTCATCAAATTATGCATTTTTGGGCTGCACTTGAGAACTGTTGTAAAGAAACAAATACAAAACATGTAAAAAAGTTTCCTTATTTAACATGATAATCTAATTAAAAGTTTGGAAATTGTAATGTATTAATTAACGCTATTCGTTACTAAAAAGTAAAAAATAAAAAAAAGAAAAAAAAAATTTTAAGAAACTCTTTTCTTTACCTTAATATATTGATCAGTTGTGAACACCAAATTAATATAAATACTAAAAAAATCGACTTAAAGGTAAAAAATAAGAAGATTTTAAACAATATAAACTTTTAAATCAAAATGGAAAAAATCTCACACATTCCTTAAAGAAAAGCGTGGGGCGCCCATACCAACCTGAACTTAAAAAAACATGACTGCCGTGAGTACATTTTAACATTTCAGACAGCTACGAATTCTCACTAATTGAGCCTTTTGTTTCATAAAAACGCACCCCACGCTTTTCTTTAAGGAATGTGTGAGATTTTTTCCATTTTGATTTAAAAGTTTATATTGTTTAAAATCTTCTGATTTTTTACCTTTAAGTCGATTTTTTTAGTATTTATATTAATTTGGTGTTCACAACTGATCAATATATTAAGGTAAAGAAAAGAGTTTCTTAAAATTTTTTTTTTCTTTTTTTTATTTTATCAGTGTAAGGTTGTTGAAAATATTAAAACATCGTCAAGATACACTACACATATTTGATTAATGTATTCACGAAGTATTTCATTCATTAAACGCTGGAACGTCGCCGGGGCGTTCTTTAACCCGAACGGCATTCGTACATACTCGTACAAACCTGAGGGGGTGACAAAAGCGGTTTTTTCAATATCATTTTTGGCTAATAGAATCTGGTGATACCCTTTAGCCATATCTAATGTAACTAAAATATTGCGCCTTCCCTAATTTATCTAAAATACTATCTATGTTTGGTAGTGGATATTTATCGTCAACAGTTATTTCATTTAATTTTCTATAATCTACGACTATCCGATACTTTTGTATCCCAGAATTGTCTTTCTTTTTTGGTACTATTATTATCGGCGAACTATACCTGCTTTTACTTTTCCTAATTATTCCCTGTTTTTCCATTTCAACTAATTGTCGTCTTACCTCCGTTTCATGTCGCGGTGGGTAACGATAAAGTTTAGAATTAATCTGCTGATCTGTAGTAGTTTTTATTTCATGGACCACTGTATTTGTACTGGTCAAAATATCCCCTTCTTTAAACAAAAAGTGGAATATGTCGGCATATTCGTAACAAAGATCCCGTATGGACCGCTTCTCGTCGGCCGTTAGAGGGTGGTCGAGGCTGAGTTCCTCGTCTAGTTGTTTGAAGCGCGTTTCTCGCTCAAGGTCCGGATCCTCATGGTCTAGTCCAGTAAAATGGTGCAGAAAAAAGGCCCAACTGTGCATTTTCTGAAAACAGCAATATTTTTTTTTCATTGTGTAGGGGGGTTGGTTGGGAGTATAAAACCGAGTTTTCGGGATCCGGACACGTGGCGTTCGGCCGCCATCTTGTTTTTAGTGTAAAAAATGGTTTGTCTTATATCTCGGAAACCGTGAGACCTACAGAATTTTTGTAAATACATTTTTTTTAGATAATCAAATTATCTACAACTTTTGCAAATAATGTTTTTTCGTAATATTAATAATAAAAAAGATATGGATGAAAAATGACAAAAATTTTGGGGGTGCCTTAGAGCTTTTTTGTAGAGCATTTTATTACGAATAATTTGGTGTGGTCATTTATTTAATTTGGGTTGTTCTTATTGATTTTAATGCAGTGCAAAAGAAGGTAGGTCCAAGGTAAATGTATTTTTTTATACAATTTTTTTGACGGTATTTTATGGCATTTTTCTGCATACCGTGTTGGAGTAAAGTTTTACTCATTTTTAAATATGAAAATTGAATGAATTGGTCATTTTAGTTGTAAGTAATAAATGACTAATTTTGAAAAAAAAAAAAAAAAAAAAAAAACTGTATCGTAGGTCGCCCATTCATACAAATGGTGGTCGCTTTACAATTATACGAAGTAATAAGTTTTGGAGCGGAATCATGTCTGATCAAACCATTGAGCAGACACTTATGAAGATGATGAAACCGTCAGGTGGACTAACCCGAGGGCGTGGGATTTCTAGCAGTACACTTGCTTCGTGGACTTTAGGAATGATTTCTTTACAGGATGTCTGCGAGCAAGAAAACTCCCGTCGTTATAAATCCCTTGCTTCTCTTTCAACGAATGTGTGTGTCGAAGGAGTCTATTGGTCAAATGAAGCAATATTTTGAGTATGAACTCGCCCCTTTCCCATTATCTTTGTTTTCTGAGGAAGGTATGCGAAAGGGCACTAAATCCACGTTGTTTAACGCCTTCACACCGCTTGATGATCCCGTTGACTTTGGGTCAAATAAACTTTTTGTAATCGATGGCGGATATCTTCTGCACGCTGTTGTATGGGTCCGAAATGTATCATTTCAAATAATTTTAGACAAATACGTAAAATACGTTCGAAGCCATTACGATTCTAACGTGATAATTATATTTGACGGTTACTCAGATGATCCAGACATCGCTGGTACTAAGTCATGGGAGCGCCTTAGACGTTCTAAAAAACACATATCTACTGATTTCATTTTTAATCGCAGTAGTGTTCCGACAATTTCACAGGAGAAATTTCTTAGTAACCAAAACAACAAAAAAGCCTTTATCGACTTTTTGAAGATACAGTTATTAGAAACGTGTTATCATATTGATCAAGCAGAAGGAGATGCAGATACACTTATCGTAAATTGTGCCCTTGAAAAATCAGACTTTTTTGATTCCGTGACTATTGTAGCGGAGGATATTGATATCCTTGTTTTGCTCACCGCTCTAGGCCGCGATCACCCGAATGTTTTTTCTTAAAATCCGCAAAAGGGCGTTCACCGCAAAAAAGGTATTCCCAATCAAGTCTTCGACATGGAGATATAATAGCTAAAAATATATTATTTATTCATGCCTTCTCTGGATGCGACACAACATCGGCAGCTTTCAGTCATGGAAAAATGAAATTTATTCACGCCCTTGAGAAAAACCCAGAGTTAGCTTCGGAAGTTGAGGTTTTTCAAAATGATAAAGCTGACCCCGCTGTACTGAGTATTATCGGAGAACGTTTCTTTATTGCCTTATATGGTGGTGAAAAGCAGGAAACATCACTAAATATACTACGGTATAGGCGATTCACAAAATGTGTAGTTAAAAGCAAATTAAATCTCTCTACCCTCCCTCCTACACAAGATGCAGCTCGTATGCATATATTTAGAGTATATCACCAAGTACAAACGTGGTTAGGACGATATAAAGATCCCGAATGCTGGGGCTGGAGAAAAATGTCGCGAATGTTTGTACCAATTATATGGACGATGGCGCCGGCGCCTCCGGATCTGTTAAAACTAATTTTTTGCAGGTGCAAAACCAAGTGTGGTGCAGGCTGCGGGTGCCGGAAGAGTGGCTTAAAATGTTCTGCGATTTATCAAAATTGCAATGGTGAAACATGTGAGAACGTGGTAGAAGTCTCAAAGTTATTAGACGAGGATGAATTCAACTATGAATGCCCATCAATGTTGCCCCAAGAAGTCGACAACAGTTTTCTCGACGAGGGCACTGAAACTCCCACGGATGATAACTGTGTAATTATTATAGAAGTTGAGAACGCTTCAATAAATGACCCACAACCTGGCCCTTCAAAAACAAAGAAATAATAATGTTACCAATGTTAAGTGGATTAGGCCTACAGGGGAACCACAACCGACAACTCTACCTCGCGGGTGGTGTGGAAATGAGTTCAATTTAAAATAATTCGATAAGACATCCTACAATAATATTAAGTATTATATTACGAAATAGAAGCATATGCAGAACTTTTGTTATAACTACTCCGTTTGCATTGATACAAAATCAATAATAACAACAATAATTTAATAAATGACCACATCAAATTATTCGTAATAAAATGCTCTACAAAAAAGCTCTAAGGCAATTTTTATGTAAAATCAATAATAAAAGAGTTATAGCGCTTTAAAGTTCGTCACCCCCAAAATTTTTGTCATTTTTCATCCATATCTTTTTTATTATTAATATTACGAAAAAACATTATTTGCAAAAGTTGTAGATAATTTGATTATCTAAAAAAAATGTATTTACAAAAATTCTGTAGGTCTCACGGTTTCCGAGATATAAGACAAACCATTTTACATCACTAAAAACAAGATGGCGGCCGAACGTCACGCCTCCGGATCCCGAAAACTCGGTTTTATACTCCCAACCAACCCCCCTAGACAATGAAAAAAGAAAATTGCTGTTTTCAGAAAATGCACAGTGAAAGTACCATTTGACTGGACTAGTCCGGGAATATGTATCGCAGATGACGGATGGAATCGATTTCCTTTTCATTCGTTCCCAACTTCACTTTTGCCCCTTTTCCCTTGGGTATACCTTACGGGATTGCACCATTATTGGGTATACTTTGGAGCCTTGCGTTAGATGACGATGGGGTACTGGCGTTCCTGAGACCGTCTGGTTCAGAGCCTGTAAGATACTCACATACGTCATTAGCATTCCTTGGAGGCTTAGGGTTTTTGTTAGAGGCTAGATGAATAGTCGTGTAGTCTTTGATTGAGACGAGCGTAAGGCTCGCCAGGACTACTGGTTGGGTGTTAACGTTGATGAGACCAACATACACTGTTTTTGTTACAGTTGGCAAGAGGGAATTGGCGAGGAATACTCCTTCGCTCGGCTCGTAAGATTCACAGAGCATTTCCTCCTCTAACCTTAGTGGAATGGAGACCACCATTTGAGACCGGCTTGGTAGGCGAAATGCCACGTTATATTAGCCTGAATTGGTCTCATAGTCGTTGGAGTTGTTTTCCAACCTTGAACCATCTAGAGATAAGCAGCACGTACAAAAAGTATACTTACACCCACAACATACATATATAGGCCCGATACGTTTCGAATTAGAATGTTCGCCCTATGTACCATTTTCAAAAGCATTTTTAGCATTGTTCTCCAAACTTATATTAAAATGTGAGATAGACAAATAGTAGCCCCTAGCCTATACTTTCAGAAACCGTTTTGGAAATTTCAATCGGGCCACTCTGCTAATATTGGCGCAATGTGCAAGATTAGGGTCTATTTTGTTTATACTGCAATTATGCAGAAACTATACATGCGACAAATTTCATCTTTTGGCAGTTTAAAGTATATGTACCAGGGTATTATGTCCCAAAAAATCATGCCCTAATATTGCAAAGTAACAGAGGTATGAGTTTTTGAAAAAAGTGGCCTTTTTAAGGGGTTTTCTAGCTTTTCTTGGCGAAAAATTATCCGATCGAGGTCTAGAAAACCCAATTTTGTAGGGTTTTCAATTCTCTACAAATATCCTGTTGGGAGTAACGTGATTCATCCAGTACTTTTTATTGTACACGCCAAAAACGGAAAAAGTACCCATTTTTGTTGCTAATTATTGTTTAAACAATTCCACATGAGTAAATTTTGGCTGGTTTTTTGGTTTTAGTAACCTATGAGATACCCCTGAAGTAGTAGTGCAAGCAGTTTGCTGTACAATTTTATAACACGAAAAAATCTCTAATGACTGGTCTATGGGTTAATTTCCGTGCGAGGAAATCGCAGTGTTTGGTTTGGGCCTTCGACGTTACAATGTTTGGAAAGAAAGTCGTTTCCTAACAGGCCATCGTTAGGGATTTCTGGCGTATTTTGCTCAATTTGGAAGGTGCATGGGAAGGGGCGTTGAGAATAATGTTCCCCTGACAGCTCCCTAATGTTTTTCCTTGGCCGTATGGCGTTTTTAGTGTGCATTTTTTAGTTGGATCTGATAGGTTAGGATCCTTTAGTTTTTTATGTTTTAATATACTGACCTCAGCGCCGGTGTCCACTGCTAGGTCAGCTTTACCGTTAAGGCTTATGTCTAGAGGAAGAGTGACGAGTGGAACACTTGGTTCGGGCGCGTAAGGTCCCCCTTTAGTATTATTTTGTGGACTTATTGTCGGGCCGGGGTTTCTTAGTCCGACTGCGGGGAGTTTCCCGCTTGTTGGATTCCCAGCGCTGTCTTTGATGACAGTCGGCTACTTGGTGACCACGTCTGTGGCAGAAATCACATCTATATCTGATATTAAATACCGCTCTTGTGTTGTTGGATGCGGCCATTTGGTTGGTTGGACCCGTTATTCATGGGTCGGTTGGTTGATTGTCGGTTAACACCCTGGTTGGAGGGTTGTTGGTCGGGGTAGCGGTAATTACCCATTTGTTGTGACCGCGGGTCTGGGTAACGATTGTTACCTTGGAACTGAGACCGTTGGTTGGGGTAACGATTATTATTATTATATGAAGGTCCCTGGTTCTGGTAGCGATTATTACCATTAGTATATGACGTCCCCTGGTTTTGGTAACGATTATTATTGTTAAATGAGGACCTTGGGGGCTCAACTGGTCGGGGGCAGTTCCTCGCGTCGAGCGAGTTGGATCTGCAGATTATGCAGAAGGGCGTGTTTTTACGTTTCAAACAGTCTGCATAAGTATGTCCTCTATATCTACAATAGCTGCAGGTGATGTTTAATGGTTTATTGTCATTTTTCGGAACGGGGCTTACAGTCGTTACCTGGTGGGCGCTTGGTAGCGGCGCCTGTGGTGTGGTTTGAATGGGGTTTACTGGTGGGGTAGTATGTTGTGTACATTACCTGTGGATTTATCGGGCTTTGGAGTGTTGTTTGCGGCATGGTTGGTGTTGGCGGGGCGGTGTACTGAGTGTGTGGGTTTGGCGTATTTGTTAGGGCCATTTGGTAAATGTTTTCCTTCTTAGGAATAGGGACTGTTTGCCCATAATGGCTATATGCTGGGTACGACACTGTCATTGGAGGAGGCATGCATAGAATCGTAGGAGGCATGCATAGAATTTTGTTGCAGTTTCTCCATATCTAGAGCCTTTTGTGTTAGGCTGTCAAGTGTATCCTCTCCCAGAGTTAGGTGATACTGGCAGAGGTGGGGGTTGGTAACCCCACTCCGCAGAGCATTTTTTGCGAAGTCTTGCAGTTGGGCCTTTACGGCCGGTGCTGCCATCGCACCATATTTAGTGGTGGACGCCTCTTCGCATAGTGACAACTGCTGTTTGATTCGTGTTGCGTAGGTTGTTAGAGGCTCTAGGGGGAACTGGCGTAATTTGTTGACCAGTTCCTGATGTTTCTCTAGGAAGATATGTCCTGTTTAGGAGGTTTTCTGCCTCCTCAAAAGTGGCAGGTTGTGAGGAGGCAATTAGTTGATAGGCCTCTCCCCGAAGCCTAGTTGGGTAAATTTGAAGGAAGGCGGCCTTTTCCTGTTCTGTAAGGCACTGTAGTACCCGGAGGCAACAGCCTAGGAACATTTGTAGTTCCGTTGCCATTGTCGGGTTTTGGCCGCCAGAGAATAGGGGAACAAGTTGGGCCGTTAATTTAGCGACTTTGATATATTCGTCGGCCATGGCTGTAGGGGATTCTTTTAGTATTAAAGATTTGACAAGACGACTGTCTTGAAAGGTCGCCTCCGCTTCCTCTAGGAGGGACAAGGATCGGGTTGAGAGACCGACCCAATCTGCGAGAAGATCTATTGGTGCGTAATCGGGTTCGGGCGGTTCTGTGTTACAGTTTTCACAATTGTCCCTATCCTCTATACTAGGCTTATCTACTACCTCAAGGGGGCGTGGGAGACTATTTTTGAAATTGAGGAGGTCCTGTTTAAATTTCAGGGCCTCCTCTTTGAACGCTTCTATTTTAGCCTTTCTTTCTAGGCTGGATCTTTGGATTTGTTTATCCACGGCCTCAAAATGAACTATATTAAATTTGCCCGGCTCCTGCGCCCGCTTAAGTATATAATCTAATTTTGAGGTTAAACCTACTTGTTTTTCTTCTTCTCCTAGGATGGTTCCGCTTCTTAGGCGTCTGGGGGATGTTTGTGGTGCTCCCGATGGGGTGGTTGTTGATTGGAGTGCTGGTAGTGGCGTTGAGGTTTCCCTCGTTGGGTCACCTGGCAGGACGCTAGGGTGTCGTTGGCTCCTGGTAATGTTGAGGGGGCTGGTGTAGCAAGTTGACTGGCTGGTGTTTGGTGGTCCCTCGGTTGGGGAGTCTCGGATTTGTTGTTGCCCCCTGGTTGGCCCTCGGACATAGGGCGTCTCCTGGGCAGGGATGAAGCCCACTAAAAATCCCGCGATGTAAAAACTTTAGGGGGGTAAATGCGTGCTCGCCTGGAGCAGAGGCACCTAAAGTTGATTACCCCCGAGCGTTGATTCGTGGAGGATCTGGGAATTTTTATGCGCTGTAGTTAGACGCTAATACTGCCCCCAAGTTAGGCTCAGCCTTGGGTTAGAGGTCAATGGAGCCTTGACCAGCAGTATTAACACCTTTGTTGTTTGCGCACCCAGATCCTACCGGCTGCGCCAATTGTTATGTTATATAACACACTTTTATTTTTTGTATATTAGATCACCTCAACAGAGAATTTTATTCTTCGTCTTTTTTAATAATAATAAATATTATTTAAACAAAAAAATGGGAACATCTCCAAATTTAAGTTATAAAAAACAAATTTTTTTTGCAGGTAAATAACTCACCGTCCTTTGTATGTTATGCAGATTTTTAAATGAGAACGTACTTCCCTTTTTTGTATATTCAAAACACTTAATAACAAAAATCTTGAAAGGATCGTCACTTTATCAAATATTTCTATTTATTTATTTATTATCAAATTTTTCTATTTATCTATTTATTATCAAATAATTCTATTTATTTATTTATTATCAAACTTAAACTCCTTTCACCAAAAAACTTAATAACAAAATCTGGAAAAGATCGTCACTTTATCAAATATTTCTATTTATTTATTTATTATCAAACTTAAACTCCTTTCACCAAAAAACTTAATAACAAAATCTTGAAAGGATTGTCACTTTATCAAATATTTCTATTTATTTATTTATTATCAAACTTAAACTCCTTTCACCAAAAAACTTAATAACAAAATTTTGAAATGATCGTCACTTTATGAAATATTTCTATTTATTTATTTATTATCAAACTTAAGCTCCTTTCACCAAAAAACTTAATAACAAAATCTTGAAAGGATCGTCACTTTATCAAATATATATATTTATTTATTTATTATTAAACTTAAACTCCTTTCACCAAAAAACTTAATAACAAAATCTTGAAAGGATCGTCACTTTATCAAATATTTCTATTTATTTATTTATTATCAAATATTTCTATTTTTCCGCCCGCCGCGGTCGAACGTTCAATCAACACACTGATTTTGTAAAATCTCTACTCGCCCGCCGCGGATGATAGTTAGAACAACACTCGATTTTTTAAATTCTCGATGCGCCCGCCGCCGATTGTGGTTGGAGAAAAACTTTTATTGGTAAAATCTCGATGCGCGCCCGTCGCCGCTTGTGGATAGAACAACACTCAAAAAATCAAATTTTCACCCGCCGCACAGTGGGGCGAAACGCTTGTTTCGCTGGCCAAAAGTCGAAAAATCAAGGTTTGAATTTTCGTGTTTTACCGCCACAGTCCCATAGGAGGAGCTCCGGTGCATCAAAATCCGGAAGGAACGAGTCGAAAGGTTGTATACCTGAGGCCCTATGTCATTCACAAGTTGACGCTTTGAAACCTCCACGTGCGACGCTCAACCGCCGATGCGCGAACTTGAAATTGTATAGTGTATATTTTTGGAACGGAGTGTTGAATCTGACTTCTGTAAAATGGAAGGTGATGATGAAGGTATGTACAATAGAGATATATAGTTACAAAAACGAGAAACGTGTAATTGTTTATGTGGCTAATTAATAACAATTACGCTGCAAATAGAAAAAATCTATTTTTTTTTTTCAGATTCAAATAGTGATAAGTTTTTTGTTCAGTGTTGTTCAGTCACGGTTTTTGCACGAAAATGTTCGTTAAAGTGTCTAGTTTTAGTATCCTGAATATCTCGTTCCCGATCTCTCCCGAAAAAAAGTTATAGTAGAAAGAGTTGCGCGCTGCAGATTACGGCGTGCTCGAATTGCTTCATTGCATACGTGGATTTGATTTATAGAATGGTTGCTGCAGCGTATAAAG
This sequence comes from Thereva unica, assembly GCA_949987705.1. Taxonomy (NCBI): domain Eukaryota; kingdom Metazoa; phylum Arthropoda; class Insecta; order Diptera; family Therevidae; genus Thereva; species Thereva unica. The sequence goes on from OX465284.1 coordinate 57,758,151, forward strand.
TTGGCGGCAGCGGAAAATGGCAGGCTCGTTCTGCTGAAGATAAAAAACGAGTATCTGATCGAAAGGCTTATATTCAAAATGAATTCAGAAAAACTTTAGGACTCAATATAGATGCTCCGAAGCAGGCTTCAGGTAATACTAATGATAGGAATACTGCTCGGCGCTTTGGCAGCTGAAATTCTCAATATTGACGAGCAATTATTAGCAAGTTGTAAAATAATTTTACAAACTATATCGTGCGGTTTAGCTATTGATATTGGGAATTTTAAAAAATATTACTTGGACGTTGCAAACTCATACCTCCAGTTGTATTCCTGTACCCAATGCCAACGTCGGTGCACATTGTATTGATGCACGGAGCTGACATTATTGAGAAGGCTCCATTACCCATTGCTCAATTTATCCGAGGATGCGCAAGAAGCAAGAAATAAAGATATTCGTCGCTATCGCGAAAATTTTGCAAGAAAATGTTCACGGGAGAAAACTATGTCCGACATGTTTCATAAAAAGTATGTCACTTACGGTCCGCCATTTTGAAATTTGAAAATCTGATATCAGATTCGTAATCAGCGACCCCGAAAACCATGTACTACCAAGTTTCATAGCGCTACCTCAATTTTTGGCCAAAAAAGTATGTCACTTCCTGTCCGCCATTTTGAATTTTGAAAATTTGATATAAGATTCGTAATCAGCGACCCCAAAAACCATGCAATATCTAGTTTCAAAAGAATTCATCAACTTCTCGAATTTTGGCCAGCGAAGCAGTATGTTCGCCCCACTGTGCGCCGGTGGTGGCATGGAAAATTGTCCACCGGCTGGGAAAAACGCGCCCTTGAACTTTTTCCCACCTGCGCAACTTGCTTATCGCGCGCTTCTCACGCGGCGCATTGCAAGTTGCGCTTGATTATTGTTGGGTGGGTCAAATTACGTTCCCCGTGTATGTCAAAGTCAAGATCACTGTTTTTCTTGTTTTCTAATCGACAGAAAAGCTTGGGAATGGTGAAAAGCTAATTGCGCACCTTGAAAATCTCACAAAATGCGCGCGGATCAGGTTACGTCTGGAAATGTTACATTTTCCGTTGAAGTGGATTTTTGTACCTTGAAGATTTCTCCGTTAAGGAATTCCGTACATTTGAAAATGGAAATAAGATAATAATTTTCCGTTTAGGATTTGTTGTTCGCAGGGAGCTCATATTGCATCAAACTCATTAACTGCGAATTTGATGTAAAAGGCTCCCTGTATGAAAGTATATGGTCATTTGTCTAAGGGCTCCGTTTTTCACCGAGACCCTTAGAAATTCTGTATGTAACATGGGTTAAAATGTACTCTATCAAGGAAATGCTACCAAGGCACAAAGCTTGAATGTATACCGAGGAAATATATAGAAAGGAAACTCATACCATATACACGATAAGTGTTGGAGAAGTCATCTTTGCACTAGAGACAATAAAAGCAATCTCGGTATGCCAATATGACGGATATCAAACGGACCATCAGAAGATATACCGTGGAAATATAATGATCCTCATGAATTGATTAAATCTGGTATATTCTTATGAAAGTGTCAATGACCTACGAAAGCAAATAATGTACCCTTCAGAACGTCAAGCAATTAAGAACATCGTTACTAAGGCCTTAGTCGGACACGACATAGATCAACATGATATCAACATTCTACACCTCTTCTCCAATCGCCATTTTACTCAAACATCGGAATATCTATTTCAAACCTGGTCGGTATTATCAACTTTAGGTCAAGTATCTGCTGGATTCATTGGACTATCGCTCATAATACGCCTAGTTAAATATCTCGTAGGGGCAGTTATCAACGCCAAACTCATCTCTACACTACGAGGAAAAAGCTGGTGGCTACTTGCAGCAACGTGTAACACACTTACCACATATCTGGTGCATAAAGACTTGTGACAATCTCATCAAGAACCAAACATACAATTGACGTCGGTATGCACTGAGTCACCTCAACAAGCAGCAGAGGAGCCCAACGAACTTCCTACAAATGGAGTTCGAGAGTTAAGTAGCAGCACCATAACATTAGACTCACTTCAACTCCAAACAAAAATATATACATCACTAACTAGTAAAGCATAAACCAACTTGCATTGCATTTTTCTACCTCTTATCCAGAAACAAATTCATCTCCTTTCCATATCCTTTATCTATATTCCTAATCTAGGGCGATTTGGAGCGCCCATCAAATAACTCCTTGCACGGAAAGCTATTGTGGTTCGGAGGAAATGCCAGCCACATAACCTCATCTAAACAGTATCTTTTTTCGCTTTGAAATACAGATATTTCAAGGCGGCCCAAAATGTTCAACGTTCCAATTCAACGGTGAACAACCCGTGGCTGCAGGAATCAGCAAACACGCGGTGAACACAATTAAGTCAACCAATTCTTGGGAAATGCGTATACTCAGCAACTAGGAAGTTGCGACATGTTGTGACCGGAAATAACCCCCGGGTTCATCGCTTTCTTTATATAGGTATCCATATATCGTATTAAAGTCATTGTAAAGTAGTTATCCATGTATCGCATAAAATTCATTGTACAGTAATTAAGTTTAAATAGTTAAATTAAAGTGTAATAGACAATTCAGTGTTTTCAATATCTTAAACGTAAATATTTTATTTTGTGGTTCCTTCACGCGAGTGAGTGCACCACCCCAAAGCAAGGCCAAACGGGAAGAAGAAAGGGGCAGCAAAACACAGCGAAGAACAGCTGAACGGTCTTGCTCTTTTGAGTATTCTAAGGAACGGCTAAGGAAGTAATCAGCAAATTTGCCGAAAAATTTAGAAACATAGAACTGTGACTTTTCCACACATATTGCTCTGGAACCATTGATCATGTATGTCAATATGTAGTTAATAAACTGAATTCCTCTAAAACACTTCTTATGGTCTTATTCCTATTAAAACTGTAACTAAAAGTTGTATCAATTTTGAAAGATAATGTTTAAAGTTCACGACTCGACTTATAACTATTTAACCCCCCCTTAACTGTGTGTTTATATTTCTTCCAATATGAAAATATTTTCCCATTTTTACACATAAATGTCAGCAAAATAGACTCCAGACTGGTCATTTTTTATGTTTTTTATAGAGTTTTACTTTGCAATTGCACTAACTACACGGATTTGCACTGATTTCGATTTATTTTTTGGAATCAACAGATTGCTATGAAATACATGGGAACACAATCGCAATTTTACACCAAAGTTAATAAATATATGTATTTTGTTTGTTTTTCGGGAGAGACCCTACTCGGGCGCCAAAATGTTAATTGTAAACTTTTTTACGATCATTAAAATTAATTATTGTGAATAAAAATTAATACGCAAATTTGAATCCGACAACTATTTTTTATTATAGAAACACAATGAAAATTATTACCTCGATCTTCATTTTGAATTTTATCAACTTGTCATTTAGAACCCTCAAAACCATCTGATACTAATTTTCAGTACAACCGGAAGGCAATATCCAAAATTAGTCCGCCATTTTGATTTTTCAAATATTAATAACAAATTTGTCATTTGGTAATCTTAAAAACCCCCGATAATGATTTTAAGTAAAATCGGAAAACAATTGCCAAAATTAGTCCGCCATTTTGAATTGGCAAATTTTGACCATAAATCGGTAATTTGAAACCCCCTGATATTGATTTTCAGTCCAATTGGAACACAATTGCCAAAATTCGTACGTTATTTTGGAGCCGCCATTTTGAATTTGTTAATGGCGAGATTGTATTGTTACGCGAACTATACATACATATATGCCAAATTTGAAATTGATCAGTAAGTGAAAATTCAGTTGCAAGATTTTTGCACATACTAAAAAAAATGCAAAACTAGTTGAGATATGGGTTTGACCCCTTCGATCCACACGATCAACTTCCCAATATGATGAACGGAGACGGAATTAACTGACTTCTTACGAAATAGTAATACGTTTAGCACTACTGGGACATTGCCGAGTATCAGAAATGGTGACAAAGTAATCCTAAGACAAGCTAGTTCAAGTGGCTGGAAGAGTCAATAGGGTGAAGTGGGTGAATGTCTATGTATTTATGTAATGTGTCTATGCATGGTGTGAGTGTAGGATAAGGATCCCAGTAGGGGAATTAGGTATAGTCATAGGATTACCATTGTAATAAGTTTAGTTATAAGATAGGTAGGTAGTTTTAAGGTTAGGCTTAGCCTGGAATGCTATCGCCCGAGAGCTCTCAGGATATTTTAAAGCCTCAGTTCTCGCGAGCGACAAAGGACACCGCACAAATTATATGAGAAAAGGGTCCCGGCGGATTTGGCTGAAATTGAAGTATGTTAGTCAGTGAGGGTATACGAACAAAAAATTGTAAGGGGGAGGGGGGGTAAATCGTAACGGTTAGTCGCTAAGGCGTTTTGAAATATTTTGATAGATGTTTTTATATCACCCTGTATTTTTGTAACCCTGTGAAATATTTTCGTGAATAAGGTGGCAATTTACGCAGAATACTCCCACCTATTTAAAACTGTAAAAGTCGAGGTTCTAACCCACCAACTTTTAGAGTTATGGGTCGTCAAAATCAAAGTTTTGTTTTTTTTCACTAAAATTTCAAGTTCAACCACCTTTTTCTCCAAAAAATACGTAGTTAATTAATTTTTTTTTTACAAAGTTGGAAAGCTTGGACAATTTCCTATGAATAAGGTTAGGGCAACTTTTATGCTACGGCCTTTACTTTTGAAGTTATAAGCAATTTTAATGTGAAAATTGGCTTTATTTCGTACTTTTCTCGTACTTTTCCACCGCAGCTTTGTCGAAAAGTACCAAATAAGTACGAAATAAAGCCAATTTTCACATTAAAATTGCTTATAACTTCAAAAGTTAAGGCCGTAGCATAAAAGTTGCCCTAACCTTATTCATAGGAAATTGTCCAAGCTTTCCAATTTTGTAAAAAAAAAATTAATTAACTACGTATTTTTTGGAGAAAAACGTGGTTGAACTTGAAATTTTAGTGAAAAAAAAAAACAAAACTTTGATTTTGACGACCCATAACTCTAAAAGTTAGCGGGTTAGAACCTCGACTTTTACAGTTTTAGATAGGTGGGAGTATTCTGCGTAAATTGCCACCTTATTCACGAAAATATTTCACAGGGTTACAAAAATATAGGGTGATATAAAAACATCTATCAAAATATTTCAAAACGCCCTAGCGGCTAACCGTTACGATTTACCCCCCCTCCCCCTTACAATTTTTTGTTCGTTAACCCCCACTGACTAACATACTTCAATTTCAGCCAAATCCGCCGGGACCCTTTTCTCATATAATTTGTGCGGTGTCCTTTCTAGGGTTTAGGCATAGCTTAGAGTAAGTAGCTTGTAGATTTTTTTGTTTTAACATTTAGCTTAAGTTTTATAAAATAGATTAAGGGCCGGTTTCACAGTGCGAACTTAAGTATAAAAATTAACTTAAGTTATACTTAAGTATGGATGCCTGTTTCACAGTCGCTACTTAAAATATACTTAAGTGTAACTTAAGTAGGCATTTCTCTAGACTTAAGTTTTGCTTAAATCAGAATGCATAGAAAATTCAAATGTCAGTTGATTCCAGTACATTTCAAGGAAAACGCGATTAAAAGAAAATTTTACATGTAAAGTTCGGCTATTGTAAGTACATAATTTACAATATTGAAGTGCCGCCGTAAGAAACAAATATAATAGTAAGAAGAAGAAAAAATTGCACTGTGAAACGGAATTTGACTTAAGTTATACTTAAGTGAGACAATTTACTTAAGTTTAAGCAAAACTTAAGTTCGCACTGTGAAACCGGCCCTAAGTTAGCTAAGTTTTTGAAAAAATTTTCTTAGCATTAATTGTAGAATAAAGTATGTGTAAAACAACTTAAATAAATAAAGAGGCCGAAAGGCAAAATTAAACATAACTAATTAAGTTAGATAGGATTTAGCTTAGAGTGCCCGCGGAGGGCCAGTAAGTTAGTTAAGTTAGATAGGGAAAATAGGTATAAGCATAGCCTGTAAGTTTGTTATTATAACATAATAATAAATATGCTTATTAAAAAAAACAAACTAGTTCAAATAACTATAATAGTGGTAAATTCTTAAGATTTTTTTAGAGAATTTGTGGTAATTCTATCTTTTAACTTACAACTCTCCGATGACCTCGATTTTTAAATATGTTATTTTTGGGGTCATTCTGAGTACGCTGATATATACAGGGTGTTCCAGACCACCCGTCCAGGCTGATTATTCTGAAGAGTTTCAAATAAAAGCCTGAACAAAAAAACACGTATTCAATATTTTTTGAAACTCTATCCAACCATACCAAAAACACCCCCCACCCCCTACCCTTTGTTAGGGGTAGGGGGTGCAACTTTAAAAAATCAAATGGTAACCCTTATTTTTTTTTGCAGATTTGGATTTGTCGGAAAAAAAGACAAACATTTTGTCTGAGACATTTTTTTCGATTTGCGTTAGATGACGCTGCAATCGACCAAAAACCGTTCCTAATTTTCATAAGTAAAAATACATTTCTATTTTATTTTAATTTTTTTTTTAAACTTACTACAGAAAAAATTTATTTCTGTTTTGTTTTTTCTATTTTATTATGATTTTGAAGTTTTTTCTGTAGTAAATTTAAAAAAAAATTAAAATAACAAAATAGAAATTCCTTTTTACTTATGTAAATTAGGAACGGTTTTTGGTCGATTGCAGCGCCATCTAACGCAAATCGAAAAAAATGTCTCAGACAAAATGTTTGTCTTTTTTTCCGACAAATCCAAATCTGCAAAAAAAAATTAAGGGTTACCATTTGATTTTTGAAAGTTGCACCCCCTACCCCTAACAAAGGGTAGGGGGTGGGGGTGTTTTTGGTATGGTTGGATAGAGTTTCAAAAAATATTGAATACGTGTTTTTTTGTTCAGACTTTTTTCTGAAACTCTTCAGAATAATCAACCTGGACGGGTGGTCTGGAACACCCTGTATATGTAGGGCGCGCTCTCGCCTCCTTCATATTGTTTTTGGGGTTCAAAGGTTATCACCCAAGCCTGACTGGGTAGCTTTTAAGGTGCAAGTCTCCGATGACCTTGATTTTGGGATATGTTGTGGGGGACATGCTGATGACAAATATATAAAAATGACAGCGACGGGAGGAAATAAGTAGCAGGAGATAGGGGAGTTAAATTAAAAAAGGAGTTTGATAAAAGAAAACGAAATAATTAATATTCCGCAACCGCAGGTCATTGCACTGATTGATAATTATATGGGAAACAGCTGTAGAGAATGAGGAAAAGAGTTCGATTTACATTAACACCTGAAGTACACATCATACATGTGTGGGACTTTGCATACCGAGCCAGCCGTATGGGGCAATGGCATATATGCGCTGCCGATAGATGTCGATTTCAGCAGAGAATCCTCAATACAGGTGAAATTCTGAAGCATGTATTGAATCAGCATCATCGTGGGATAATATATAATAGCAGATTTGCGAACACACGATCCTGAGCATATAAAGATGCCTCTCTCACAGCGGACCCTGTGCTTTGCAAAATGTTTACTTGCTGCAATACCACAGCGACGTCGCTGGGTTATTCTAATTTGTTCAAAAAATATGCAATAAATAAATAAAATAAAATTAATTTGTTTGGTTTATATTAAAACTTATTTACATATGTACATACATGAAGACTTAGTCAATATGTAGGAAATCGTCACTCTTTAGTGTATACTGATGAGCAACCTCAGTAAGGAACGCAGTCAACCTGTCCGAGTACGTGAAGGCACGTTTGAAGAGGAACTCAGCAACATATAGATGGTAGTGACGACGAACAACACCGTAAACAGGGATGTTATCGTGTAAATCTCTCCACAATCGCTCAATACTCTGAGTATGGGCCTGCGTAATCGGGTCAACAAAATTGAGACGATGATTTACCGTCAAATGATACCAACCATGCCTACGTAGTTTTCGGTAGCCCGGCCATGAGTCCGACATTATTGTAGTCCCTGGACGAATGTGACGTTGTATACTTCGTATCAAGGTGAGATAGGAGCGATCGGGGACAGGTACTATAAAGCACTGTTTAGTAGCTACATCTATTCCCCCGAACACCCAATCTCCACCTAACATCCGCCCTTGATTGTATTTGCGGTGGCCCCCGATCTTGGTCTCGTCAATGTGGACTGTGTGACCGGGGCCGCCAATACGAGCGGTATTACTCTTAACCCATGTATGGCAAATCTAGAATAAATCAGAGAAAGTGAGAGAAGAAATTTAATTAATCGAGAATGAAAAAAGTACCTTTCGACATTTATTTATCCAGTGAGAGGCTGTTGTAGGGCAGACACCGACATCTTCAACGATCTTGTTATGGTGTGGTGGCCGATGGTTAAGAAAAAGGTAGATCAAGTGGCACGCGGTGTCAAGTGATAAGTGCGAACCTTCAAAAACCGTACCGTGAAGAGCTGATATTCGTGTGTTGCACCAGACTCGGCGTGCCTTTTGTTTGCGGCGACGAATGACTTGCGATGATCCACATGACAATTGCAACGTATCGCGTGAAAAATGCATCTCAGAGCCACACATTTGAAGCAGATAAGCTCATTTCGGATCACTTTTACTCTAATTAAATATTCTAATAGCATATCTCTGCTATCGATTAAACGATAAAATTCACGAGAATTCATTTTTAAAACTAAAAAATTTAATAAATTAACCGACACGACGTGTTATCTAGCGCAAAGAAAGTCGCAAGACTGACGAGTATCATTTTCGATATCGATGCCAAATTTTTAAATTCTCCCCAGCATTTATTTACAACGGGATATCAAAGCGGCCAAAAAAAAATACAGTTTTCCTATCTCTAACAACAATAGAAATGGCTTGTTGCGTAGTGTGCATCATCTTGCTGACGATGACCGACTCGGACTCGCTGCCGGGCTCAAGGATGGCCGATACGCCCAGCTTTCGCATGATGGGCTCCAAATCTAGCTCGATAGCCAGGTTAAACTGTGGCAGTCGCACTATCACGCCGACCTCTGCGCGCATGCATATGTCGCTCCAGGTCGAGCAAATCCAACCTGCCGCAGGGCCGGCGCGAGTTTGACGAGTACGAGGCGGTCGATTTGATACGCCGGCATTTGCGAGCCAAGCTCGAGTTGCCGGAAGAAGCTGATGAGCGGGGCACTGTGGCAGCAAGTACCGAGAAGCGGGTGTACGCGTTTCTGAAGGCGCTCGCTAGCCCCGAAACGGGCATCGAGATGGCCGTCAACGGAATGACTGCGGTGGCACAGAAACTGGCTGGCCGAGCGGCTGGGACGGGCGAGGTTTACGCGCACCATAATTGAGATTGGGATGCAACTCCAAGATGGCGAGTTTGCGACGCCGCTTGTTGCGACTCGGGTGGTCTTATCGCCAAATGGGCCACGTTGAAAGAAGTGCCTTGTTTGTTGATGGGTCACCTCTAGATTGCAACGTGATACGGACCACGCGGCTCCGATGGATGCGTGTGGGCGACTCGACCGGCCTTATCGCCTCGCCGGGCTTTTCATACAATGTTGCGATCTAGTTATATTTTTAACAATAATATTCGCTGCGAATGTCTAAATTATAATATGTATTCAAAATATAAAAACTTGAATATACAATTTAATTACTTATTAAGGAATGTGCACATGGGTGCCATCTATAGTGCTCGCTGCACATATTTTTTGTGCGATTATTGCCCACCCAAGACGCGCTGCAAGAAATGCAAGAGAAAAAACATATTTGAGAATCGGTACGTCCGCGATGGCGGATTTGCGACGATTGTAAGCAAACAACTATGAGATGCAACATTATTGTAAATATCCTGTCAGCCCTGTTAGCATTGTTTGTAATTCAATTAATATATGTGGCAATTTTCATCGAAACGCGATCTCCCACCGCTGCCACTATCGACACCACGGCCAGCATCAAGGCGGCGGCCGGGGGCGATGACGTCACCATGCCACCCAATAGGACCCCCACCACTTCCGCTGATAATAAAATGCAACTCATCAACTCCGAGGGCAAGATTGTCACCATGCCACCAGATAGGACCCCCACCACTTCCGCTGATAATAAAATGCAACTCATCAACTCCGAGGGCAAGATTGTCACCATGCCACCCAGTAGGACCCCCACCACTTCCGCTGATAATAAAATGCAACTCATCAACTCCGAGGGCAAGATTGTCACCATGCCACCCAGTAGGACCCCCACCACTTCCGCTGATAATAAAATGCAACTCATCAACTCCGAGGGCAAGATTGTCACCATGCCACCCAGTAGGACCCCCACCACTTCCGCTGATAATAAAATGCAACTCATCAACTCCGAGTTAAAGTTTATCGGCACCAACACCACCGAAGTTATCAACAGGGATCAGGGATCAGCCGTGATTAAAAACAATAACAAATCGCACCCATACAAGCGGTTCGTGGGATTCGTCCAAAATTGCGTGCCCAAATAAAAGGGCGTAGCACATCGTGTTAAATAGTTCGTCCAGCCAAGATCACGGGCAAAGGTGGTTGTTCCCGCAAGTTGCCCAGATCAAGTTGGGAATTATTCATTTATAATAGCGATAATTTAGTTCAGTCGCATAGTGCCGGGTTGCCCGCAGTTATCCCGCGTATAATGTATCGTCAGGACGGTTCGCCAGCGTTTAATACGCCCCAGAAATACTACGAGGAATCAGTTTTTAATACAACTTACCAACCCGACGTCCAGCCAGTGACCCCATTTACGATGTCCTACAACCAGTCGCCGTATATAGGGTTTTCGCCGCAGGAGTTTTTCCCCCAACAACAGTGTTCGCCGAGTCCTGATTTCTACTCGCGGCCCCTGGAGACGCCCTGTGTGCCGGATCTGCACCACATCATCCAGGAGCAGCAGAAGATCCTACAGGAGCAGCAGATTCACTCGCGGCCCCTGGAGACGTCCTGTGTATCGGATCTGCACCACATCATCCAGGAGCAGCAGAAGATCCTACAGGAGCAGCAGATTCACTCGCGGCCCCTGGAGACGTCCTGTGTATCGGATCTGCACCACATCATCCAGGAGCAGCAGAAGATCCTACAGGAGCAGCAGATTCACTCGCGGCCCCTGGAGACGTCCTGTGTATCGGATCTGCACCACATCATCCAGGAGCAGCAGAAGATCCTACAGGAGCAGCAGATTCACTCGCGGCCCCTGGAGACGTCCTGTGTATCGGATCTGCACCACATCATCCAGGAGCAGCAGAAGATCCTACAGGAGCAGCAGATTCACTCGCGGCCCCTGGAGACGTCCTGTGTATCGGATCTGCACCACATCATCCAGGAGCAGCAGAAGATCCTACAGGAGCAGCAGCATCCTTCTTCCTCACAGTGTGCGCCGCAAAAAGGGCAAATTGTTTTTACCGAGGATTTCGATATTCTGGAAAATATTTGTGATCATTTAAATTTTACAATAGTGTCCGAGTTTAATAATTTGGACCAAATAATTAATGATCTCCTGCCTACTGAAGTGGAGCCCTTGCCATCGCCGAAAGTAGAACAATCGCCGCAGCCAGTTGTAAAAGTGCTAAAAAGACGAAAAAATAAGGTTCCCATAAGGGTAGTGTGCCATGAATCGAGTGAGACTGATGCAATAGAGCCAAAAACTTCACCTGTGCCAAAACGTTCCAGGAAGCATATGAGCCGCATCTACAAGCAGCACAATATGCGTTTAGGGAGCCCTTTATTTCCGGACTCGAGCTCCAGCAGCAGCGATGAAGAATCACCTGCGTCACCAAGCCAAACCACCAAGACACCTGTTGGATCCAGTACATCGCCGATCACCATTAGAAATTCCTCGAGCTCGGAGGATGAATCTGAACCAGAATCGCCGCCGAAAAGAAGGAGAGAACGGCCAAGGATCTTCCATCCATCCAAGTACATGGCCAAAAAGATGCTAAAGAAGGCGTCCAAGATGATTCCGCCGTCCACCACCCCCACAAGTGACGACGCTGCCAATATCTTTAATATGGGTATCGTATATCCAGACTCATTTATAAAGGGCGCCCCCAGATTAAATAATGAAGCGGGTAAGGAAATTCGGCTGTGTGCTCACCTTGGTAAGGTAAACATCCTCGATTCAAGGAATCCGCAACCAAATATCAATGATGAAACCACCACCGATATCTACATACAGGACGCGAATCAGATGAAGAAATACAAACAAATTTTAGACCACCAAAAAGACAGGGGTGGCCGAATATTTAGCTGCCACATAGATAAAAGGGAACAGAAAAACATCAACAAAATTCGCAATAACACGCGTGCCCGAATTTTTACATTCCCGCAATCTGCGTTTTGTCTACACTACTTCACCTGCGCCTCCAAGTACTCCCGGCTGCCTTCATCGCGCGAAAAGATATCGGACCTACAGTGCTACATTGAAACAACCAACAGGGACTGTACCCACTACATACTCTTCTCGCCCTACTGTGATATGATCTTGCACAAGGACAACGTGGACCTTTGCATATCGCCATCTAAAAACATAGAGATGACCCACGCAATACTTTTACCTAAGGAAGAGTTTAATAATTCCGAAATCATTTGCCAATTTTTTTATTTTGTTAAAGTAAAACTAGTAGATAAGTCATTTGTACCACTTAAAATTATTGGATCCCTTAAGCTTTAAATAAATATTGTTAGAACATAAGCCATTAGATTAGATTCTAGTTTTAATTATTTGAATAAAACGTAAACATTAAGAAAACTTGCACACCTTGTCATAAATCAAGTCGTTCGGTAGAACGACGACGGCGATTGTTATTTACCGAACTACTTACTTACTCCTAGCAACTCAAATATCGACATCACTAAAATTTGAAAATTTTATAAAAAATAATAAACATGCTCTTTTTTCCAAAGTAAATTGCTTAAAAATCGTAGAAATGAATGTTCTAACTAATAAAATTTTTCCTAAAAAAAACCAACATAATTGATTGAGTTATACGGTTTTATCATTTTCAGAGTGTGAAAAAATCGTTTTCCTAACCGGCATTTTTTCCTAACCAAAATTTTTCCTAACCAATACATGTACATCAGTAGCAAATTAAGTAGGCGCACAGTGCGGCCGATTCCTAAAAAGCTGGCCAAAAGTCGATAAATCAGATTCAAAATTTCTTACTCGGGGGTTTTCGGGGTCGCTGATTACGAATTCGATATTAAAAATTAGAAAAGCCACCCCCTTCCTCCCTTTTGACCACCCCTCGCGTGAAATCTATAATATAAAAATAAGTCGGGTTTTCCTTTCTGACGCTATAATTCCAGAACGCACGATCCGATTTCCACGGTTTTGCATTCGTTGGAAAGGTCTCGGGCTCCGTGAGGTTTATAGCAAAAAAATTTAAACAGAAAAGCAGGCGTTTGGTCCATAGCAGCCATCTCAAGAGGGCGGATTACCATTTTCTTTACAACACCTCGACATGGATATCAAATGAAAGGGTATGGTAAGTAGAACACCAAAAGCAATATAGTATACTCAATATATCGTTTGGTCGAGGCAGTCATCTCAAGAGAGAAAATGACCATTTTCTTCACAACCCCTTCGAAATGGGTATTCAATGAAAGAGTATGATAAGTAGAACAATATAAGCAATATAGTATACTCAATATGTCGCTTGGTCCATAGCGGCCACCTCAAGAATGCGGATTACCATTTTCTTCACAACCCCTTCGAGATGGGTATCAAATGAGAGAGTATGATAAGTAGAACACCATATGCAATATAGTATACTCAATATATCGTTTGGTCCATAGCGGCCCTCTCAAGAGGGCGGATTAATATTTTCTTCACAACCCCTTCGACATGGGTATCAAATGAAAGAGTATGATAAGTAGAACACCATAGGCAATATAGTATACTCAATATATCATTTGGTCCATGGCGGTCATCTCAAGAGGGAGGATGATCATTTTCTTCACTACCCCCTTGACATTGGTATCAAATGAAGGGGCATTATAAGAAGAATGCCATAGACTTTGTCTTTAGATTCATGGCGGCTATCTCAAGATTACCATTTTCTTCACAACACCCGAGACATGGTTATCAAATGAAAGGCTATGAAAAGTAGAACACCATAAGCAATATAGTATACTCAATATATCGTTTGGTCCATAGCGGCCATCTCCAGAGGTTGGATTACCATTATCTTCACACCCCTCGATATGGATTTCAAATGAAAGGGTATGATAAGTAGAACACCATAAGCAATATAGTATACTCAATATATCGTTTGGTCCATGGCGGTCATCTCAAGAGGGAGGATGATCATTTTCTTCACTACCCCCTCGACATTGGTATCAAATGAAAGGGCATTATAAGAAGAATGCCATAGACTATGTCTTTAGATTTAGGCGGATTATCATTTTCTTCACAACACCCGAGACATGGTTATCAAATAAAAGGCTATGAAAAGTAGAACACCATAAGCAATATAGTATACTCAATATATCGTTTGGTCCATAGCGGCCATCTCCAGAGGTTGGATTACCATTATCTTCACACCCCTCGATATGGATTTCAAATGAAAGAGTATGATAAGTAGAACACCATAAGCAATATGGTATACTCAATATATCGTTTGGTCCATGGCGGTCATCTCAAGAGGGAGGATGATCATTTTCTTCACTACCCCTCGACATTGGTATCAAATGAAAGGGCATTATAAGAAAAATGCCATAGACTATGTCTTTAGATTTAGGCGGATTACCATTTTCTTCACAACACCCGAGACATGGTTATCAAATAAAAGGCTATGAAAAGTAGAACACCATAAGCAATATAGTATACTCAATATATCGTTTGGTCCATAGCGGCCATCTCCAGAGGTTGGATTACCATTATCTTCACACCCCTCGATATGGATTTCAAATGAAAGGGTATGATAAGTAGAACACCATAAGCAATATAGTATACTCAATATATCGTTTGGTCCATGGCGGTCTTCTCAAGAGGGAGGATGATCATTTTCTTCACTACCCCCTCGACATTGGTATCAAATGAAAGGGCATTATAAGAAGAATGTCATAGACTATGTCTTTAGATTCATGGCGGCTATCTCAAGAGGGCGGTTTACCATTTTCTTCATAACGCCTTCTAGATGGGTATCAAATGAAAGAGTATGATAAGTAGAACAATATAAGCAATATAGTATACTCAATATATCGTTTGATCCATAGCGGCCATCTCGAGAAGGCGGATTACCATTTTCTTCACAACCCCTACGACATGGGTATCAAATGAAAGAGTATGATAAGTAGAACACCATAAGCAATATAGTATACTCAATATATCGTTTGGTACATGGCGGTCATCTCAAGAGGGCGGATTACCATTTTCTTCACAACCCCTTCGAGATGGGTATCAAATGAGAGAGTATAATAAGTAGAACACCATAAGCAATATAGTATACTCAATATATCGTTTGGTCCATGGCGATCATCTCAAGAGGGAGGATGATCATTTTCTTCACTACCCCCTCGACATTGGTATCAAATGAAAGGGCATTATAAGAAGAATGCCATAGACTATGTCTTTAGATTTAGGCGGATTACCATTTTCTTCACAACACCCGAGACATGGTTATCAAATAAAAGGCTATGAAAAGTAGAACACCATAAGCAATATAGTATACTCAATATATCGTTTGGTCCATAGCGGCCATCTCCAGGGGTTGGATTACCATTATCTTCACACCCCTCGATACGGATTTCAAATGAAAGGGTATGATAAGTAGAACACCATAAGCAATATAGTATACTCAATATATCGTTTGGTCCATGGCGGTCATCTCAAGAGGGAGGATGATCATTTTCTTCACTACCCCCTCGACATTGGTATCAAATGAAAGGGCATTATAAGAAGAATGCCATAGACTATGTCTTTAGATTCATGGCGGCTATCTCAAGAGGGCGGCTTACCATTTTCTTCACAACCCCTTCTAGATGGGTATCAAATGAAAGAGTATGATAAGTAGAACAATATAAGCAATATAGTATACTCAATATATCGTTTGGTCCATAGCGGCCATCTCGAGAAGGCGGATTACCATTTTCTTCACAACCCCTACGACATGGGTATCAAATGAAAGAGTATGATAAGTAGAACACCATAAGCAATATAGTATACTCAATATATCGTTTGGTACATGGCGGTCATCTCAAGAGGGCGGATTACCATTTTCTTCACAACCCCTTCGAGATGGGTATCAAATGAGAGAGTATAATAAGTAGAACACTATAAGCAATATAGTATACTCAATATATCGTTTGGTCCATGGCGGTCATATCAAGAGGGAGGATGATCATTTTCTTCACTACCTCCTCGACATTGGTATCAAATGAAAGGGTATTATAAGAAGAATGCCATAGACTATGTCTTTAGATTCATGGCGGCTATCTCAAGAGGGCGGTTTACCATTTTCTTCACAACCCCTTCTAGGTGGGTATCAAATGAAAGAGTATGATAAGTAGAACAATATAAGCAATATAGTATACTCAATATATCGTTTGGTCCATAGCGGCCATCTCGAGAAGGCGGATTACCATTTTCTTCACAACCCCTACGACATGGGTATCAAATGAAAGAGTATGATAAGTAGAACACCATAAGCAATATAGTATACTCAATATATCGTTTGGTACATGGCGGTCATCTCAAGAGGGCGGATTACCATTTTCTTCACAACCCCTTCGAGATGGGTATCAAATGAGAGAGTATAATAAGTAGAACACCATAGGCAATATAGTATACTCAATATATCATTTGGTCCATGGCGGTCATCTCCCAAAATCAATTTTCCCAGATTTGTTCTTTTTTCACTATAGCTTTTTCCTATCGCAGACTGTGTCCCCATAATCTTATTTTATTGAAAGGCGTTGCAACGCACGCGGGTTTTTGCTAGTAGCGTATATTATTCAACATAATCAAGATGCATGTCAATTTATAGGTTTTCGGGGTCGCTGAAAAATTTGAAAAGCCACCCCCTTCCGCCCCTATTGGCCACCCCCTCGCGGGAAATCTATAATATAAAAATAAGTCGGGTTTTCCTTTCTGACGCTATAATTCCAGAACGCACGATCCGATTTCCACGGTTTTGCATTCGTTGGAAAGGTCTCGGGCTCCGTGAGGTTTATAGCAAAAAAATTTAAACAGAAAAGCTGGCGTTTGGTCCATAGCAGCCATCTCAAGAGGGCGGATTACCATTTTCTTTACAACCCCTCGACATGGATATCAAATGAAAGGGTATGGTAAGTAGAACACCAAAAGCAATATAGTATACTCAATATATCGTTTGGTCCAGGCAGTCATCTCAAGAGAGAAAATGTCTATAGCGGCCACCTCAAGAATGTGGATTACCATTTTCTTCACAACACCTTCGACATGGATATCAAATGAAAGAGTATGATAAGTAGAACACCATAGGCAATATAGTATACTCAATATATCGTTTGGTCCATGGCGATCATCTCAACCGGGCGGATTACCATTTTCTTCACAACCCCTTCGAGATGGGTATCAAATGAGAGAGTATGATAAGTAGAACACCATATGCAATATAGTATACTCAATATATCGTTTGGTCCATAGCGGTCCTCTCAAGAAGGCGGATTTATATTTTCTTCACAACCCCTTCGACATGGATATCAAATGAAAGAGTATGATAAGTAGAACACCATAGGCAATATAGTGTACTCAATATATCATTTGGTCCATGGCGGTCATCTCAAGAGAGAGGATGATCATTTTCTTCACTACCCCCTCGACATTGGTATCAAATGAAAGGGCATTATAAGAAGAATGCCATAGACTATGTCTTTAGATTCATGACGGCTATCTCAAGAGGGCGGATTACCATTTTCTTCACAACACCCGAGACATGGGTATCAAATGAAAGGCTATGAAAAGTAGAACACCATAAGCAATATAGTATACTCAATATATCGTTTGGTCCATAGCGGCCATCTCCAGAGGTTGGATTACCATTATCTTCACACCCCTCGATATGGATTTCAAATGAAAGGGTATGATAAGTAGAACACCATAAGCAATATAGTATACTCAATATATCGTTTGGTCCATGGCGGTCATCTCAAGAGGGAGGATGATCATTTTCTTCACTACCCCCTCGACATTGGTATCAAATGAAAGGGCATTATAAGAAGAATGCCATAGACTATGTCTTTAGATTTAGGCGGATTACCATTTTCTTCACAACACCCGAGACATGGTTATCAAATAAAAGGCTATGAAAAGTAGAACACCATAAGCAATATAGTATACTCAATATATCGTTTGGTCCACAGCGGCCATCTCCAGAGGTTGGATTACCATTATCTTCACACCCCTCGATATGGATTTCAAATGAAAGGGTGTGATAAGTAGAACACCATAAGCAATATAGTATACTCAATATATCGTTTGGTCCATGGCGGTCATCTCAAGAGGGAGGATGATCATTTTCTTCACTACCCCCTCGACATTGGTATCAAATGAAAGGGCATTATAAGAAGAATGTCATAGACTATGTCTTTAGATTCATGGCGGCTATCTCAAGAGGGCGGTTTACCATTTTCTTCATAACCCCTTCTAGATGGGTATCAAATGAAAGAGTATGATAAGTAGAACAATATAAGCAATATAGTATACTCAATATATCGTTTGGTCCATAGCGGCCATCTCGAGAAGGCGGATTACCATTTTCTTCACAACCCCTACGACATGGGTATCAAATGAAAGAGTGTGATAAGTAGAACACCATAAGCAATATAGTATACTCAATATATCGTTTGGTACATGGCGGTCATCTCAAGAGGGCGGATTACCATTTTCTTTACAACCCCTTCGAGATGGGTATCAAATGAGAGAGTATAATAAGTAGAACACCATAAGCAATATAGTATACTCAATATATCGTTTGGTCCATGGCGATCATCTCAAGAGGGAGGATGATCATTTTCTTCACTACCCCCTCGACATTGGTATCAAATGAAAGAGTATGATAAGTAGAACACCATAGGCAATATAGTATACTCAATATATCATTTGGTCCATGGCGGTCATCTCAAGAGGGAGGATGATCATTTTCTTCACTACCCCCTCGACATTGGTATCAAATGAAAGGGCATTATAAGAAGAATGCCATAGACTATGTCTTTAGATTTAGGCGGATTACCATTTTCTTCACAACACCCGAGACATGGTTATCAAATAAAAGGCTATGAAAAGTAGAACACCATAAGCAATATAGTATACTCAATATATCGTTTGGTCCATAGCGGCCATCTCCAGAGGTTGGATTACCATTATCTTCACACCCCTCGATATGAATTTCAAATGAAAGGGTATGATAAGTAGAACACCATAAGCAATATAGTATACTCAATATATCGTTTGGTCCATGGCGGTCATCTCAAGAGGGAGGATGATCATTTTCTTCACTACCCCCTCGACATTGGTATCAAATGAAAGGGCATTATAAGAAGAATGCCATAGACTATGTCTTTAGATTCGTGGCGGCTATCTCAAGAGGGCGGTTTACCATTTTCTTCACAACCCCTTCTAGATGGGTATCAAATGAAAGAGTATGATAAGTAGAACAATATAAGCAATATAGTATACTCAATATATCGTTTGGTCCATAGCGGCCATCTCGAGAAAGCGGATTACCATTTTCTTCACAACCCCTACGACATGGGTATCAAATGAAAGAGTATGATAAGTAGAACACCATAAGCAATATAGTATACTCAATATATCGTTTGGTACATGGCGGTCATCTCAAGAGGGCGGATTACCATTTTCTTCACAACCCCTTCGAGATGGGTATCAAATGAGAGAGTATAATAAGTAGAACACCATAAGAAATATAGTATACTCAATATATCGTTTGGTCCATGGCGGTCATCTCAAGAGGGAGGATGATCATTTTCTTCACTACCCCCTCGACATTGGTATCAAATGAAAGGGTATTATAAGAAGAATGCCATAGACTATGTCTGTAGATTCATGGCGGCTATCTCAAGAGGGCGGTTTACCATTTTCTTCACAACCCCTTCTAGGTGGGTATCAAATGAAAGAGTATGATAAGTAGAACAATATAAGCAGTATAGTATACTCAATATATCGTTTGGTCCATAGCGGCCATCTCGAGAAGGCGGATTACCATTTTCTTCACAACCCCTACGACATGGGTATCAAATGAAAGAGTATGATAAGTAGAACACCATAAGCAATATAGTATACTCAATATATCGTTTGGTACATAGCGGTCATCTCAAGAGGGCGGATTACCATTTTCTTCACAACCCCTTCGAGATGGGTATCAAATGAGAGAGTATAATAAGTAGAACACCATAGGCAATATAGTATACTCAATATATCATTTGGTCCATTGCGGTCATCTCCCAAAATCAATTTTCCCAGATTTGTTCTTTTTTCACTATAGCTTTTTCCTATCGCAGACTGTGTCCCCATAATCTTATTTTATTGAAAGGCATTGCAACGCACGCGGGTTTTTGCTAGTCTATATATAAAAATGGAACGTGATTTGTGTTCGGATGCTTAAAACTTGAAAACGGCTGGACCAAATTGTGTACTTTATTTGTAGGTTTTTTTCGTAATTGCTATGTGAAGGTTTAGGAAAAAAAACTGAAAAAATTCCCCACTGGTGGCGCTGTAGGCGCACATTTCGTTTTTCAGTTTAATTTGTAGCAACCAAAATTTAAAAAATAAATTGAAATATTGTGTCACTGGCGAAGACCCCTTTGAAAATTGTAATTTAGCATTAGACACCTCTTTATCTATATATATAAAAATCCATGGCGGCCGTCTCAAGAGGGCGGATTACCACTTTCTTCACAACCACCTCGACATGGGTATCAAATGAAAGGGTATGATAGGTAGAATACAATAGGCAATTTAGTATAATAAATATACCTTTAGATCCATGGCAGCCGTCTCAAGAGGGCGGATTACCACTTTCTTCACAACACCCGAGACATGGGTATCAAATGAAAGGCTATGAAAAGTAGAATTCAATAGGCAATGTAGTATACTAAATATACCTTTAGATCCATGGCTGCCGTCTCAAGAGGGCGGATTACCACTTTCTTCACAACCACCTCGACATGGGTATCAAATGAAAGGGTATGATAGTTATGATAGGTAGAATACAATAGGCAATTTAGTATACTAAATATACCTTTAGATCCATGGCAGCCGTCTCAAGAGGGCGGATTACCACTTTCTTCACAACCACCTCGATATGGGTATCAAATGAAAGGGTATGATAAGTAGAATACAATAGGCAATGTAGTATACTAAATATATCTTTAGATCCATGGAGGCCATCTCAAGAGGGCGGATTACCACTTTCTTCACAACCATCTCGACATGGGTATCAAATGAAAGGGTATGATAAGTGGAATACAATAAGCAATGCAGTATACTAAATATACCTTTACATCCATGGCGGCGGTCTCAAGAGGGCGGATTACCACTTTCTTCACAACCACCTTGACATGGGTATCAAATGAAAGGGTATGATAAGTAGAATATAATAACCAATGTAGTATACTAAATATACCTTTAGATCCATGGCGGCCGTCTCAAGAGGGCGGATTACCACTTTCTTCACAACCACCTCGACATGGGTATCAAATGAAAGGGTATGATAAGTAGAATTCAATAACCAATGCAGTATACTAAATATACCTTAAGATCCATGGCGGCCGTCTCAAGAAGGCGAATTACCACTTTCTTCACAACCACCTCGATATGGGTATCAAATGAATGGGTATGATAAGTAGAATACAATAAGCAATGCAGTGTACTAAATATACCTTTAGATCCATGGCGGCCATCTCAAGAGGGCGGATTACCACTTTCTTCACAACCATCTCGACATGGGTATCAAATGAAAGGGTATGATAAGTGGAATACAATAAGCGATGCAGTATACTAAATATACCTTTACATCCATGGCGGCCGTCTCAAGAGGGCGGATTACCACTTTCTTCACAGCCACCTT
Organism: Thereva unica; assembly: GCA_949987705.1. Classification (NCBI taxonomy): domain Eukaryota; kingdom Metazoa; phylum Arthropoda; class Insecta; order Diptera; family Therevidae; genus Thereva; species Thereva unica. The sequence goes on from OX465284.1 coordinate 57,780,254, forward strand.
GACATGGGTATCAAATGAAAGGGTATGATAAGTAGAATACAATAACCAATGTAGTATACTAAATATACCTTTAGATCCATGGCGGCCGTCTCAAGAGGGCGGATTACCACTTTCTTCACAACCACCTCGACATGGGTATCAAATGAAAGGGTATGATAAGTGGAATACAATAAGCAATGCAGTATACTAAATATACCTTTACATCCATGGCGGCGGTCTCAAGAGGGCGGATTACCACTTTCTTCACAACCACCTTGACATGGGTATCAAATGAAAGGGTATGATAAGTAGAATACAATAACCAATGTAGTATACTAAATATACCTTTAGATCCATGGCGGCCGTCTCAAGAGGGCGGATTACCACTTTCTTCACAACCACCTTGACATGGGTATCAAATGAAAGGGTATGATAAGTAGAATATAATAACCAATGTAGTATACTAAATATACCTTTAGATCCATGGCGGCCGTCTGAAGAGGGCTCAAAAGAAAAAATGGATCCCCCGCAATAAAGGCACACCAATTCACTTTTTCAAACTCTGCTACTGTATATTAAATTAAGTTAAAACGCTTTTCCCCTAAGTGCAGAACGATATTTTTCATTGAGCGGGCAGAAAAGTGTGGGGACATTTGTTTGTTACCAACAGCTTTTCTGTCCTAGCTATGAAAAAACAATTTTTTCTTAATGACGTATCTCGAAACCAAAAACCTAATGATATAAAACCCAAAAACAAAAATTGTAAAGGGTTCGGCGATTGTTTGCCGAAAAAATGAAAACTGGAAACACTGAACTGAAAAAACCAAAAATTTAAAGTAATGAACTTTATTGAATTCCATTTATTTAATATTAAAAACGAAAAATGTTAAACGAATATCTTAAATATAATGTCTTGCAAAGAACTAATATGAGAGCACGGCAATTGGAAATTTGTTAAATATCTAATCTAAAAAAGGATTGATATAAGAACACGGCGATCTGAAATTCGTAAGATGTCTCATCTAAACGAATACTGATAAAAATCCCATCTGAAAAATCATTGATATGAAAACATAGCGACCTACAATTCGTTGAATATGCAATCTAATAAAGAACTGATATAAGAACACGGTGATTTTAAATTCGTTAAATACATTATTAAACACTTTACTTCTCTAGCAGCACGAATCAACATGGTTGTGAGCATAACCAATAAAATCGCTGGGTATGCATATGTGGTGGGTTACGTGACTATTGCACGGAATGTGTAGAGACGTAGCCATAGAAAATGTGCTAATAAATGATGTGAATAATTTGTTTCTCTAACACAAATTAGCAAATAAAATTTCTTATCGCTTAAGTAATGGCTTTGTCATACAACTTTATTATAATATCAAACTTTTTACCACCCACCACATATGCATACCCAGCGATTTTATTGGTTATGCTCACAACCATGTTGATTCGTGCTGCTAGAGAAGTAAAGTGTTTAATAATGTATTTAACGAATTTAAAATCACCGTGTTCTTATATCAGTTCTTTATTAGATTGCATATTCAACGAATTGTAGGTCGCTATGTTTTCATATCAATGATTTTTCAGATGGGATTTTTATCAGTATTCGTTTAGATGAGACATCTTACGAATTTCAGATCGCCGTGTTCTTATATCAATCCTTTTTTAGATTAGATATTTAACAAATTCCCAATTGCCGTGCTCTCATATTAGTTCTTTGCAAGACATTATATTTAAGATATTCGTTTAACATTTTTCGTTTTTAATATTAAATAAATGGAATTCAATAAAGTTCATTACTTTAAATTTTTGGTTTTTTCAGTTCAGTGTTTCCAGTTTTCATTTTTTCGGCAAACAATCGCCGAACCCTTTACAATTTTTGTTTTTGGGTTTTATTCATTACACTGCATTTTTCCATCGGTCATTACCTTTAATAAATTTAATTGCACGATCAGTAAAATTAAAGTACATTTTCACTTTAGTATAATTGTAGATTATTGCGCCATCAGCAAAATTGTAAGCAATGAATTTTAAATGATCAATGAACCTTAAATGCTTGCACCTTTTTTAATTATTGTTTATTTAAGCAATTCTTGTATATATATGTAAATGGAAGGTTGATTAATAAAGAGAGAGTTTATTGATGATCAATCACTGTGAAATTAAGACTTTTATTTCTATCTCAGGAGAGTCTGCTTGAGGCACAGCGATTGAGTGTACAGGTTCAAGTACTTGTGCACACACAACAATAAGTCAAGGTGCTTCACTTTGACTACCCCTTACAGTTAGAGCAAAGGAGCTCTATCTTTAACAAATATATAAATATAAATATATATTAATTTTTCAACTCGACCGCGTCAGCTTACTTGCTGAAGCGTGCTCACTCGACTGGAGTAATATATATTCAATGCCAGACGTTAATGCTCAGGTTGAACACTTCAACAATCTCAGCCTATATCTTCTAGACAAATACGTGCCGTTAAAGTACTACAGATCCAATAAAAAGGTGTATCCTTGGTTTTCGCCTATAATTGAATCCCTGTTTCGACAGCGTGACAAAGCCTACGTTCACTGGAAAAAGTGCAAATCGAATGAAAACTGGACCACATTCCGCTTGCTCAGAAATCGTACTACGAACGCAATAAAAAGCCAAATCGGATTATTACACAGCCAAACTTGATGCTAATTTACTCCCTCAAGTGCTCTGGAAGAACCTTCGCATCTGAAAAGATTTCTCACAAAAAAAAGGAAAAGAATTTAGTCGTTCCTTTCGATTTCAATCCGTTTATTATAAATAAATCAATAAATTTCACAAATATTCGATCAATAAATTTCACAACTATTCGATTTCAACAAACTGCTAATCTGTTCAACCATAACTGATTTCAATAAATTTCACAAATATTCAATTACAACAAACTGCTAATCTGTTCAACTTCAATAAATTTTAGCATTTAACAAATGTTCTACCGACTAATTCAAATTTAATTCACTTTAAGTTTAACACCCAATTACTGTCTGTTCAAATTCACCACCTTCACTTTGACGCTCGTTTGATTTCGATTTTTAAATTTTGCCACTTGATTTCCACGATTTAGCTTTCCACCGTCACGAACCGAAATTTTCTCTCGAATTATCTAATCTACAACCGGTGTCCCTTTTTAAGTACTGGGACTTAGAAATTTCTAGTCGCTTTTCAGTTATTTTCCCAGTTTTAGTTTTCCGTTTTACCTTTTGTTTTTCCCTCTTAACATACAGATGTGTATATATATTTTTCTCATCTTTTTTCTCTATATCGTTCCGTTCTGTCTCGGTCTCCACAAATGGTTCGTGTCTCCGGTAACGACGTTTTAGTGCGTTAATACGCGATCACTCTCAAGTGTCAAAGTGACTGTGGGAAAGTTTGTTTTTAATGTGAAGTGTTGTTATTTTTAGGTTTTAATTACAATATGTGTTTAATGTTATTCTGAATGTAATAGGTAAGTAAACAATGTTTCACGTTGTCTATCCAAATATTACATATATAACTATCCTTTCCTACAAATAATTCCTTTCCTACGATTAAGTAAATTCCTAAATCTAACCTTACTTTATTAACCTATTTACTGTCTCTAAATACATTATTAAAATTCTAATTATGGTTTTCTTTTTAGCTATCTCTATATTCAATTGGATCTCTATATTAGATGTCTCTTCCTGGGTGGAACGTCTTCCAGTTACCATCAGATAAGTATTACCTTCTTGTTGATATGTGATTTCTTTGTGTTTGTTTTGATTTCTTTTTAGGTGCTGTGATCAAGTATCCAACATGCTCCCCGCCTTGAAACCACAGGTTTCAATGTTTATAATATTTGATGTCATCTCGAGGTCTTAGGTCTTCTATGGCAGCTTGTCTATAGGCTGTGGTTAATCTGTAACAAGGGTGCAGTTAGTTCAAAAGGTTAAGATTTATGCATTTTGTTTATTTTAGGGATGTCATGAATTATCATACAATGGATACAATGCATGGGACAGCTTGTCTAGTTTATGGACTTTGGACTGGTTTGTCTGAATAGGAAATAGGTAAGGGACAAATTTTAGTTATAGGTCTTTTAATGACACTGTGCTGTGTCCTTAGAGTGACAACTCTTATCAATTCGTCCTTCCCTGGGTGGGCGTCAATAATTCTTCCCATTAACCATTGTGATGGGGGTAGTCTATCTTCTTTGATTAGGACTAATTCACCTATTCCCACGTTAGGACGTTCCTTTAGCCACTTTGGACGCTGCTGCAGACGGCGTAGATAGTCACTATTCCAACGATCCCAGAATGTTTGAAACAATTTCTGCACATAGCGGTATCTATCCAAATGGTTTATGTTTTCATCGAGTACTATGGGTTCTGGTGGCATAAGTATGGGTCCTCCAATCAAAAAGTGACCCGGTGTTAAGGCTGTTATATCTTGTGGATCTTGTGACATTTCTGTTAGCGGTCTAGAATTCAAACTGGCTTCAATTTGGATTAGAAGGGTCGTAAATTCTTCGAAAGTGAGCAGGGCATTACTAATCACTTTTTTCAGATGCGTCTTCACCGACTTGACTCCACTTTCCCACAGGCCTCCAAAATGGGGTGACGAGGGTGGGATGAAGTGCCATTTGATGCCTTGATTCTCTATCGCTTGCGCAATTTCACTTTCTTGTTGCTGAATCATTTCAAATTTGTACCGAGTCAAGATCGAATTTGCCCCGATAAAGTTGGAGCCGCAATCGCTGTAGATATCGGTACATAATCCTCTTCTTGATACGAATCTTCGAAAGGCGGCTAAGAATCCAGGTGTGGACAAATCGCTTACGACCTCCAGATGAATCGCCTTAATAGCCATGCATACGAACACTGCGATGTAACCCTTGTAGCTTCTCACACCTTTGCCTTTGGAACTTTTTAGGTCAAATGGACCGCAATAGTCTACTCCACAATGGGCGAACGGGCGTGCCTGCTGCACTCGACATCCTGGTAGATCCGCCATCAGCTGTGTCCTTGTTTGGGCAGTCTGTCGGAAACAATTAATGCATCGATGGATGTATTTTCGAACTGCGTTTCTAGCATTAATGATCCAATACTTCCGATGGAGTAGCGACAGCATGAGTTGGGAGCCGCCATGCATGGTTTTGTGATGTACATCCTTGATGATCAGTTTGGTCAAATGACTCCCTTCCGGAAGAACAATAGGATGCCGCTCATCGTATGAAATTAACGCGTTCTTCAGTCTACCTCCCACTCTGATCAGTCCACGATCGTCCAAGAATGGGTTCAATTTGAGCAAGCTACTTTTGTTCGAGATTTGGGTTTGGGATTGCAAGGCAGTGATTTCAGAACTGAAATGCTCTCTTTGAGCCATTTGTATCCACAGAGTTTGAGCCCTTTGGAGTTCTTCGGTGGTTAAATAAGTTTCTTTGTTGGTATGCGGAAAACTCTTCGCCTTAGAAATCCAGCGCTGGCAGTAGGCCGTGACTCGTATGAGCCTGGACAGGGACGAGAACCTCTCCAGTATGTCGTTGGTTTCATCTGTTTGCACATGAAGTGTTGCTATCTTCTTGCGAAGTCCAATTGCGGTTTCAGTATCGCGTGATTTAGGCCAGGACTCTTTTGGTTCTTTCAGCCATTGAGGTCCTTGCCACCAAAGCGCATGTTCCTTTAATTGTTCGGGTGTCAGGCCTCTGCTCGCACAATCCGCAGGATTTGACTCTGATGGCACGTGCTTCCATAGATTCTCTCCCAATAATTGTTGGATGTTGGACACTCTGTTGCCAATGAAGGTTTCCCAATTTGATGGATGCTTCTTGAGCCAGGCTAATACGATTTTGGAATCTGTCCATGCATACATATCGTTTATATTTAGCTGAACGTCTTTCTTCACTTGAACCATCAATTTTGCTAACAATGTTGCTCCGCACAATTCTAATTTCGGCAACGAGATTGTCTTTATAGGTGCTACCTTGGTCTTAGCTGATATCAGATGAATGTTGACCTCGCCATTAGTTTGTTGAACTCTCACGTAGACCGCTGCTGCGTAGGCCTTCATAGATGCATCGCAAAATCCATGGAGATCTATCCTGACTGCTGTAGGTCCTGTTTGAATCCAGCGTGGAATTTGGATACGTTCCAGGGCTAAAAGACTTGCTCGATAACCTGTCCAGTGGGCCTCCAGATTTGTTGGAATCTCCTCATCCCAGTGTATTCCTGCTAGCCATAGTGCCTGTATGAGGATCTTGGCTTGTATTGTCACCGGTGACAGCCATCCAATTGGATCAAAAAGCTTGGCGACGTCTGACAAAACCGTGCGCTTGGTCCATGTTGAAGGTTTGGTTTCCACTTGAAATTTATACCATAAAGAGTCGGTAGAAGGGTTCCAGAATATTCCAAGCGTCTTGATGGCCTCGAACTTGATAGGTACTGTTGGGTTTATCTCTCGATGCTCGATCGGAATATGTTGCAAAACACTTTCACTGGTGGATGCCCATTTTCTCAGCTGTAAGCCGCCGCTTTCTAGTAGACAGTGAATTTGGTGTTGTTTGATTCTCGCTTCTTCAGGACTGTCAGCTCCGGAAATTAAGTCGTCGACATAGAATTCAGTGAGCACAGCTTCCGCTCCAATAGGGTAGTTGGCGTACTCATCCTTTGCTAATTGATGCATAGTCCGAATCGCCAGATACGGGGCGCTTTTGGTTCCAAATGTCACCGTGCTCAGCCTGTAGTCTCGAAAAGGTTGGTCTGGTGCCTCTCGCCAAATTATCCGTTGGTAGTTGGTGTCCTCTGGATGCATCCGGATTTGACGATACATTTTATGGATATCAGCCGTAAGGGCTACTTTGTACCTTCTCCATCGCATCAAAATAGCGAATAACGTTTCTTGGATAGTGGGTCCTTTAAGAAGTATGTCATTCAGGGATCTTCCATTACTGGTCTGCCGCGACGCATCAAAAACTACGCGAACCTTTGTACTCGTGCTGCTTAACTTCAGTACTGCATGGTGAGGTAAATACGCGCAATTGAAGTACACATCATCGTTTTCGTCGCGCTGCATGAAGGTGGTCTCGGTGTTATTGACGGGTTCCATATGATTAAGCTCTAAGTATTCTTTCAAACACTTCTGGTATTCTTCTTTCAGGAAAGGGTCTTGAGTAAACCGTTTCTCCAATTGAATCATTCTAACGATGGCCATATTCCTGGATGCTCCTAGTTTCACTGGATGGTTTTCGAAGGGTAGGCGTACTTGATATCTCCCATCATCACCTCGTTTATAAGTCTCGGTGAAATGTTGTTCACAACGTTCTTCCTCCTTTGTCAACTGATTGGTAGCAGGCACTTCCTCCAATTCCCAAAATTGTTTTAAGTCGTAGGCTAGGTTTACATTGACGTGAAAGGTTTTCATATTCGAAGTCTCACAAACGCGAGTAGATGTTTGACCTGAAAGAATCCATCCAAATATAGTGCGCTGACCAACTGGCGTCCCAGGCTTTCCTTTCCGTAGTCCATCCGCGATGATTAGGGGATAAACGTCAGCACCTAATAAGATATCCACTGTTCCTGGTCGATCGAAGGTGGGATCGGCTAGCGGTAGACCCTCTAAGTGTTTCCAATTCTCTTTCCTTATTCGTTGATTGGGCAAGACATTAGTGACCTTTGTCACAACCAAGGCCTCCACTTGAATACTATTACCTTCCAGGTCTCTTGGAGTTAATATCAGTCTTGTCCGTGAGTTGATTTTGTTGCTAGGAATGCTGTCCAATCCAGAGACATTTACATCTACCTTCTCTCGAGTTAAGCCCAGAGATTGCACCATACGCTCAGTTGCAAATGAGGCTTGTGACCCCGGATCGATGAGAGCTCGACACACTTCCCTGCGTCCGTTTGGTGATGAAATAGTAACTAAAGCTGTAGCTAAGAGAACCTGCTCTGATTCGACCGGCTGATTGATCAAGAAGGATTGAGTTGTAGAAGGCTCGGTACTACTATAGGTGGACATGTTGGCTTGTGTCACGAAGGCATGTTTAGATAATTGTTCTGATTCAATATTTCTATCCTTAGTTTCGGCTGTACTCTGCTCCTTATGCAACGTGGTATGATGAGACTTTTTGCAGATGAAGCACTTTGATTTACTTGGGCACTTAGCGGCGAGGTGACCTGTTCCTAAACAATTCAGGCAAAGTCCTTTGGATCTAATCAGCTCTAATTTTGTTTGATGATCATAGCCTAAGTATTTTGGACACTGTCGCAGGACATGACTTTCATGACAAATCAGGCATGAAGGTCCAGTCATGACGTGGAAGATTTGAGGCTTCCGCCACGATCGTTCCGGCTGGCTTGCTGGTTTACATTCTGTGAGGGGAGGTCTCCTTTTAGGTGTGATGGCCTCCAAGGTCCGGAAACGGGCCTCCAAAAATGTCCTGAGTTCATCCCATGACGGAAGTTCTACCTTTGATCCCAGCGATTGTTCCCATAACGCTGATGTTTCGTATGGCAAGCGTTGCCCAATAAGATACACGACGATAGGGTCCCACGAGAATGTCTCAACATCAAGATTTTGAAGGGCAGCGAGGCTTTCGGAAGTTTTGTCTAGTAGGCCTTTGATAGCATTGGCAGATTCAAACTTCACCACGGGTTGTCCAAACAAAACGTCTAGTTGAGCCTTCACCAAAATTCTTTTGTTTTCGTAACGTGCTACTAAGGTGTTCCACGCGCGTTCGTAATTCGCGGCCGTAATGGGGGTATTATTTAGAAGATTTTTAGCTTCTCCAGACAGGTGTGCTTTCAAATACTGCATTTTATGCACAGGCGATACACGGTCGTTGTTGTGGACTAACGATAAAAACATGTCATAGAATGGGGTCCACGATAGGTAATCTCCAGAAAAGGTTGGGAGCGATATCTTTGGGAGCCTAATATCATCATTTTTCGAATGGACATGGACAACCGTCGCTGTGTTATCTTCATCTATTTTAACCGTACTTTCTTTGCTAGGGTGATCACGTTCGGATTCCGTTATAATTTTCGTATGCGCGTCGATGTAAAATTCTTCAAAGTTGGAATATACTTCGTTTACGAAATAACCTTTGGTTTCTTGATCCTCGTCGGTAGCTGCCAAAACAATTTCTCGATGGCGTTTTTTGAATTCTCTCCAATAATCTTCTAGTTTGTCCAAACGAGTTTTATAATATAAACTTCGCGCGCGTCGTTCTGCGCCATCTTTACCGTAATTACGCATAAAAGTTTCCGTGTCAGTTATAACTAAATTTTGCAATTTAATTAAGTCCTCCATGCTTACGGACTTGGTTATAATAAATATATAAATTATGGAACGAACTCACCCAGAAAATGCCTTTGACTCTGTTGACCTTCGTTATGTATTCCGACCTTATGGCTGTCTGCAACTTCTTTGCACAAATTTGTTACTCCAAACTGATATCACTCCTTGAGTTCTTATTCACACTTTATTTAATCGGGTATAAATGTATGTACATACGCACTAAATTTATTGTCGACCCGTGATAACGCACACCGTTATTTAAACAAAGGTTCACTAGACGGCTTTCGAATTTAATCACGACCACCTTCTTTAAGTTTAGATAATCACGCAAATTTCAAATTTCATTTGATTTTTGATTAGCACATGCTATTCTAGAATTCACTATAACTGATCCTTTAAAAATTTATACGCATGAATTCAACTGATTAATCGCACGTGATTGTATATAGCGGGAAAGGTTCACAATACAAATTCAAATTTGACGACGACCACGGTCTTTTAAACCACAAAACGACCTTTAAAATTAATTTTAATCGCGATTAACACATCGCACCTTAGTTAATTTGGATTCTCACACGTTTGATTTTTATATTCCGGTTACCGTTCACATGCATAAAAATGGTTCACTTCAGTAAGAATTCTCTAGAACTTATTTCCGTTAACGTTAGATTTCACTGTAATTCCAACTGATTTCAAGTTGACCTTAAGCACACATGTTCATTTTCTAATTTTTCAAACTAACTTTCCATAATTTCCACTAATTATAATCCGGCTCGAAGGACCATGAAAAGATTTCTCACAAAAAAAAGGAAAAGAATTTAGTCGTTCCTTTCGATTTCAATCCGTTTATTATAAATAAATCAATAAATTTCACAAATATTCGATCAATAAATTTCACAACTATTCGATTTCAACAAACTGCTAATCTGTTCAACCATAACTGATTTCAATAAATTTCACAAATATTCAATTACAACAAACTGCTAATCTGTTCAACTTCAATAAATTTTAGCATTTAACAAATGTTCTACCGACTAATTCAAATTTAATTCACTTTAAGTTTAACACCCAATTACTGTCTGTTCAAATTCACCACCTTCACTTTGACGCTCGTTTGATTTCGATTTTTAAATTTTGCCACTTGATTTCCACGATTTAGCTTTCCACCGTCACGAACCGAAATTTTCTCTCGAATTATCTAATCTACAACCGGTGTCCCTTTTTAAGTACTGGGACTTAGAAATTTCTAGTCGCTTTTCAGTTATTTTCCCAGTTTTAGTTTTCCGTTTTACCTTTTGTTTTTCCCTCTTAACATACAGATGTGTATATATATTTTTCTCATCTTTTTTCTCTATATCGTTCCGTTCTGTCTCGGTCTCCACAAATGGTTCGTGTCTCCGGTAACGACGTTTTAGTGCGTTAATACGCGATCACTCTCAAGTGTCAAAGTGACTGTGGGAAAGTTTGTTTTTAATGTGAAGTGTTGTTATTTTTAGGTTTTAATTACAATATGTGTTTAATGTTATTCTGAATGTAATAGGTAAGTAAACAATGTTTCACGTTGTCTATCCAAATATTACATATATAACTATCCTTTCCTACAAATAATTCCTTTCCTACGATTAAGTAAATTCCTAAATCTAACCTTACTTTATTAACCTATTTACTGTCTCTAAATACATTATTAAAATTCTAATTATGGTTTTCTTTTTAGCTATCTCTATATTCAATTGGATCTCTATATTAGATGTCTCTTCCTGGGTGGAACGTCTTCCAGTTACCATCAGATAAGTATTACCTTCTTGTTGATATGTGATTTCTTTGTGTTTGTTTTGATTTCTTTTTAGGTGCTGTGATCAAGTATCCAACAGCATCATCGGAGTTACCGGCAAACATCTATCACAAGTTGACATTGACCCCAATGTTCTTAACAACTTTTTTACGTCTGTTGGCTCTGCTTCCAGCGGCAACAGTGATATAATCAACTCAGCTTCAATATCAGAATCCTCCAGTAGTTTCTCCTGTGTCGTTTCGAACATCGTTTCTGATTCCGGTTTTTGCTTTATGAGAGTGTCAGAGGAGAACGTCATTTCTGTCATCAACTCTATTATATCAAATGCAGTCGGCGTTGACGGCATTAGTTTAAAATTTCTTCGAATTATTCTTCCCTCTATACTTCCTTTTCTCACCCACATTTTTAACTCCTGTCTAACGTCCTCTACTTTCCCATCTTTGTGGAAGATAGCAAAAGTTACTCCAATTCCTAAAAAATCCAATGCCTCTCTTCCACAGGACTTCCGACCCATTAGTATCCTTTCGTGCCTCTCCCAAATTCTGGAAAAGTGAATGTACATTCAAATGGTCCAATACCTTGAATCTAATTCCTTTTTAACTGAATTCCAGCATGGCTTTAGAAGAACCACAGTTGCAGTACTGCCCTCCTAAAATTAACTGATGATCTACACCTGAACATTGATCATGATCATTTAACCATTTTCTCACTGCTGGACTTCTCGAAAGCTTTCGACTCTGTAAATGATACGCTTTTATGCCAGAAAATATCTTCTCAATTCAACTTCTCATCGTCCGCTGTCCGTCTTATTTGGAATTTCATAAGCGGTAGATCTCAAAAGGTTTTCACAGACAATTATTATGAGTCCAGTTTCTCACTCCTATCTAAGGGCGTACCTCAAGGTTCTATACTTGGTCCGCTCCTCTTCTCTCTCTTCATTAATGATCTCCCAAAAGAACTGAATTTTTGTAAAGCCCTGTTGTACGCGGACGATGTTCAAATCTACCTTAGCTGCCGACTTGGCATGATTGAGGATTGTATTTGGCGAATCAATAAAGACCTCGAGGCGATTTCTGGGTGGGCGAGAGGGAATAGATTGCAACTAAACCCTGACAAGTCTCAAGCAATAGTCATATCTAAAAATGTTATAAATACCAATGGATTCCCTGCAGTATTATTAAACCGTAATATCATTCCGTTTTGTGATAAGGTAAAGAGTCTGGGGGTTTTTCTGAATAAGAATTTAACATGGTCGGATCATATTAACTATATAATTGGCAAGGTCTATAGCAGTCTACGAAAACTTTGGTGTACGTCGAACTTTATACCACTCCATACTCGCTCAAAGCTTGCTAAATCTCTTTTAATGCCCTTAATAACATATAGTGATGTAATCTTCTGTAAACTCGATTCATTCTCCCAGCTAAAATTGAATGTAGCATTCAATTCTATTGTCCGATACGTTTATAAAATCCCCCGATTCAATCACGTTTCATCATATTCTCAAGATTTCCTTGGTTGTTCCTTCTTGACATATTTTAAAATTCGGCTTATCGTATTCCTCTATAAACTCCTCGTTTCGGGTAAACCGCAATGTCTCCGAGAAAAACTCACATTCCTTCAATCTACTAGAACTAATAATTTACTTATGCCCCATTACTCGTGCTTACAATCTAAACGCTTATTTTTCGTTCACGTCACTAGTTTGTGGAATTCTCTACCTGTAGATGTAAAGCGAGCTGGTGCTGTAGGGAAGTTCAGAAGGCAACTTATTGTTAATTTTTCAGTTCCCTAATTTAGTCAACTTAGACAGTAAAGTAGTAGTCATTTTAAATTTTCAATTTTCATGTTTTTCTGTCCTGGCTTTTCATACAATGTTGCGAATCGACCGGTCTTATCGCCTCGCCGGGCTTTTCATACAATGTTGCGACTCTGTCGATTCGTATTTGGGTCTCGTTGAAAGAACTGCCTTGTTTGTTGATGGGTCACCTCTAGATCGTAACGTGCTAAACATTGTATCGCTGTTTATTGCGACTCGATGAATGTTTCTTTTAGGATCATCAAGATGAATGGTTGCTATCACCACTCGAGAGGAAGCTGAGAGCAATTAATTGCAACTCGAGCGTTCCTATCGTTGTTTGTTGATGGGTAATGTGATGATTGTAATGTGAGACGGACCACTCCAGATAGCGCGGCTCCAAAGGATGCGTGTGGGCGACTCGACCGGTCTTATCGCCTCGCTGCCGCTTGTTGCGACTCGACCAAATGGGTCACGTTGAAAGAAGTGCCTTGTTTGCCGATGCCTGAGTGTAGGGTCACCTCTAGATATCGGAATTTGCATATGCATTTTATAACCCCGCATTCTAATGGTTCTTATCGCCGCGCACCATTTATTGCAACTCGTGTATCCGCAACTGAGTGTGGGTGAGTGGTTGTATGGGTGCCAGGGTATATAAAGTGAGAACCAGTTCTGGTCATTCATCAGTTGTTTAGAACCCACATCTAAAAGCAATGAACCGTAGGATCTTGATTGAAATCTGTTGCGAGGAGATCAACTGGACCAGGATGGCGATGCCAGCGACCATGGACCTCACGGAGCCGGAGATCAACTGGACCAGGATGGCGATGCCAGCGACCATGGACCTCACGGAGCCGGAGATCAACTGGACCAGGATGGCGATGCCAGCGACCATGGACCTCACGGAGCCGGAGATCAACTGGACCAGGATGGCGATGCCAGCGACCATGGACCTCACGGAGCCGGAGATCAACTGGACCAGGATGGCGATGCCAGCGACCATGGACCTCACGGAGCCGGAGATCAACTGGACCAGGATGGCGATGCCAGCGACCATGGACCTCACGGAGCCGGAGATCAACTGGACCAGGATGGCGATGCCAGCGACCATAGACCTCACGGAGCCGGAGATCAGGTGGACCAGGATGGCGATGCCAGCGACCATTGACCTCACGGAGCCGGAGATCCAGCGGACCAGGATGGCGATGCCAGCGACCATAGACCTCACGGAGCCGGAGATCCAGCGGACCAGGATGGCGATGCCAGCGACCATAGACCTCACGGAGCCGGAGATTAAGGGGACCAGGATGGCGATGCCAGCGACCATAGACCTCACGGAGCCGGAGATCCAGTGGACCAGGATGGCGATGCCAGCGACCATAGACCTCACGGAGCCGGAGATTAAGGGGACCAGGATGGCGATGCCAGCGACCATCCACCTAGGTAGCGAGTCCGATGCCGACACTCTCGATTGGCATTTCAGCGAAGATGCTAACTCCCCCTGTACATACGATGAGGACGATTGGTATAGCAGCGAAGATGCTAACTCCCCCTGTACATACGATGAGGACGATTGGTATGAGGATAATTGGTATAGCAGCGCCCCCAGTAACACCGATATGGATGATTGGCCTGATACCAACGCAGCAGACGATGCCTCGATCCTGTTGTGGACCAGTCCCGACTACTCGTGGATATCGGGTATCTTTCAGAACGACTGATAAAATTACATAATTATATTGAATTAAATACTTATAAATAACTAAACATATATGTAAATACTTAATACTAGAAATATACACAAATTAACTTAAATGAATTATAAATACATACTTAAAACTAGAATTATATGTACATTTAAAAATAAATAAATTTAAAATACATACATAAAAAAATATTGTATTTAAATCTAATTGAATGTTTTAATCGCTTCCACTGCTTTCCCCCACCTTTTTCACTAAATCGCAGCGAACAGTCTTGTGGTCCTCGGTCATTGTATTGACGAGCATGGTTGAACCCATGAAGGAAATTTCTGGTTGCAGCGACGATATCTCAACTTTATCGAGGCCGTCAGATGCCTGTTTTGTAAAGCCTAGGGAGGAGGCCCCGCCGATGATAAAGTGCTTCGACTCGGTGACCAAATTATCGAGAAACTTGTACCAGAAATTCAAATCGATTACACCCCGATTTGCGTCCTTGAGCTTGCCAACAATCTGCTCAAACAGCTCGATTAGCATGTTGTAGTCTTCCAACACGCTAGCCGGGTAAAAGGTTTTTATCAATGGATCCTTATGAAGCGCATGAAGTGTGCCCCACAAGGCCTCCCAGTCCTCTTGGGTGCCGGTAATTTCCAGTCTGTCGAGTGTTTGCGGCTCAGTGTCGGAGAACTTGAGCGGAGTGAATGAATCACTTTCGCTTGTGTAGTAAATTTCAGAATGGAGTAGTAGATGGCGATCACGCCTCCTCGCCTCCGTGTCGTTGTGGAACTTTAGGAGTATTTTGTCTTCAAAGTGCTGGAGAGTGGCATTCTCGTAGCTACAAGAGTGTCCATGCACGTCGCTGGCGGACTTGAGGTGGGTTTCAATGGCGCAAATCTGCTTAAGCTTTAACACGAATGTGCACCATATATTTTGCGGCGTTATTACGGGAATTTTGTTGTGTTCCTGGGCATATAAAATGGTCATCAATAACGAGGACATCTTACTTACTTATAACGACGTTATATTTCTGGCAGTCAAACTCACGTCCCCCTACAATGGACGCTGTTTTCAGGTCATAGATACCGTGGTAGCATCGCGGAAATTCAGAAATTAGCAGCCGAGGCAGGAACGATACGTGGTCGCGCAAGAGCGCATAGTTTTTGGTGACCTTGTATCGGAATATTGGCTGTGTGCTGAAAAAGTTGATAACAAACAGCCATTTGACAAACCACATGGGATATTCCGATACATTGTCGATGTGCTTGTACTTGGGTACGTAGTATAGGTCTTCGCGGGGGTTATAGACGCGCTTAGAGATGGGCAGGTCGCGGTTAAAGATGGATATCTTGAGGCTGTCGGTTAGCGGGACAAATACGGGCAAATCGAGTTCGTTTTCGCCTAAAAAGTCGTTCTTGTCGCCGAAAACTACGAGCACCTGGCCGCTCTGGAAGATGGACCTCATCATGTTTTTGTTGAATTTGTTTAGGGTATTGGCACCGTTCATAAATACCAAGTACACTACATTACGGCCATCTATGTTTTGGCGAATAATGTACTGGAATAATAGGTAGAGGTGCTCGTTACTGTTTAGAAACAGGGCCTCAATGCGAAAATTGACATGGTCGGCCATCAGGAAAGACTGCATCTTGGGCTAGCCATCGAGCACGTCGTTGAAACAGAAGAAAGTCACCGCGCCGCGCATCGGCGGGCAGGGAGCATTGCCCTCGATGAAATTTTTGACCACAAAGACGCGGTGGTTCTTTTCGATCGGTGCACCCCCCGACAAGCATGCCTAATAAACTAAAGCCAAATAATAAACTCGAAATCGTCATTCTCCTTATCTATATTTATTTATTCTAGATTGAAAATCGAGAGCCTGGGTCTGCGTCCCGCGATGTATGGGTTGAAGCGCGGCCTGCGCGGCTGCTTAAAGGCGATCTCAATCTCTCCATTTATGTACGCGGGCAGGTCGATTGGTGTCGGTGTCTGGTGCGCTCCGCTCTTCAGGTATGCGATGAGCACATCGATGTTTGGGTCGTCTATCAGGTGCCGGTTGGCAATGATGCCTCCTTTCTTGATGACGGTCGCCATCGAACTGTGAACTGGCGGGAAACTTGCGGGACGACAGCGGTCAGATTGAACTGGCGCGGACGACAGCGGTCAGATTGAACTGGCGCGGACGACAGCGGTCAGATTGAACTGGCGCGGACGACAGCGGTCAGATAAGGATGCAATTGTTGTTTCTAGTCATTGCCGGGATCGGCGTTATTGTGATAATTTACTACCGTATACCCAGCCACGCTAGTCTAACGTACAAAGTGTCAAGGCATTATGGCAAAATGAATTTTCCATTGGCGATAATTATAGACGACAAATTTATCAAGATTAGGGGTCAGCGCGAATCATTCGAAGAAGTCGTTAAACACTTTGCCGATAAAACTGACATTGATTTCTTTAAATTGTCGACAGCCAAGGGTCCACGAAAAAAGGCCGCGAACGAGATTGTCGTTAGAAATGTTTACGGAAATCACGGCTGTCCAGATGTCTTTGATGGCGAGGGCAATGTGCTGGCGCATGCGACCTTGCCACCCGGAAAGAAATTGTGCTTCGACGCAGCGGAGTCATGGACAAGGCAAATGCTCTTTACTACCACCGTGCACGAGCTTGGTCACATCTTGGGGCTGCTACACTGCAGCGACCAGAAATCTGTGATGAACCCCTTCTACACCAACAACTCGCGGGGACTCACACCATATGACGTAGAGTGCCTACACGCCATATATCCATTTTTAAGAGGTCAGAGGTCATAAAAGTGCACCGCGCAATTTTCAACTCTAGCTGCTCAACCCGAGGAGCTGCACGCCTCGAGGAGCTCTAGCCATTCTTAATCATTAATTATTAATTAAAAAAAACTTTAGGCGGTAGGGAGCTGCCTGCTTCACTCCTCACCAACTAAAGTTTAATGAGTGAATGGGTCGCGCGCGAAGCCACCGCTCAATATATAGTCGAGTTGCAGGAAAAAGCTCTTTTGTATGAAAATGTCTAAAGGCGCGTGACGGAATGACAAAAATGCTCAGTCTGCCGCTGACCGCCGACGAGTGCAGATCTAGACAAGTTTTTTTACAGCACCGACAGAGATCGGCATGCTCTCAAGCTCACACAGTCCTTGACAAGGCGCTTAAAGTCGCCAAACTTGAGGCGTAGAGTGCCTACACGCCATATATCCATTTTTAAGAGGTCAGAGGTCATAAAAGTGCACCGCGCAATTTTCAACTCGAGCTGCTCAACCCGAGGAGCTGCACGCCTCGAGGAGCTCTAGCCATTCTTAATCATTAATTATTAATTAAAAAAAACTTTAGGCGGTAGGGAGCTGCCTGCTTCACTCCTCACCAACTAAAGTTTAATGAGTGAATGGGTCGCGCGCGAAGCCACCGCTCAATATATAGTCGAGTTGCAGGAAAAAGCTCTTTTGTATGAAAATGTCTAAAGGCGCGTGACGGAATGACAAAAATGCTCAGTCTGCCGCTGACCGCCGACGAGTGCAGACCTCTGGTACATTTTTGAGGCTCGAACAAATAGGGGATTACTGCGTGGTGCGGTCAATTGTATTAAAGTGGTGTTTGGAGCGGATAAAACCAGTTTGTAACGGCAGAGACAAGGTGCTGGCCGGACTAGCAGAGACGAGTTGCAGTATAGACACTGCTGTCAAGTCGCCAGTGGGCTAGATCAAGGCGGGCAGTGGTTTCAAGGTCATAAAAGTGCACCGCGCAATTTTCAACTCGAGCTGCTCAACCCGAGGAGCTACACGCCTCGAGGAGCTCTAGCCATTCTTAGTCATTAATTATTAATTAAAAAAAACTTTAGGCGGTAGGGAGCTGCCTGCTTCACTCCTCACCAACTAAAGTTTAATGAGTGAATGGGTCGCGCGCGAAGCCACCGCTCAATATATAGTCGAGTTGCCGGAAAAAGCTCTTTTGTATGAAAATGTCTAAAGGCGCGTGACGGAATGACAAAAATGCTCAGTCTGCCGCTGACCGCCGACGAGTGCAGATCTAGACAAGTTTTTTTTACAGCACCGACAGAGATCGGCATGCTCTCAAGCTGACACAGTCCTTGACAAGGCGCTTAAAGTCGCCAAACTTGAGGTACCACTGCAGTTGCTTGATATTCGAGCTCTGGACGTGAGCCAGTTGCGCGGCGATGATGGGGGTGGCGGCCGACGTGCCCGAGTACTTGGCGGTGTAGTAATTGTGCAGGTCGCCGTAGCCGAGCGTGCGGATGCACATGCTCTCGCCCCTGAGTTGCGCGAACCGGCCGCCACGGCAGTAGTTTGAGAACGGCGCCAGCGACACCAGATCTCGGAGATGTTGCAACCGGCCTGGGCGCACACGTCGACGCATGCGCGCATACGATCCAATCAAGCCATCGACAATATAGGGCGGCGATAGAATGAAACCGGCATTTTTATCGGCTTCATCGGTGCCGCCGTAGTCGGGCAGCGCATGGTAGACTCGTTGGTGCACGACCCCAGGTCCCTGGGTGCAAGCCTTATAAATGCACCCACGCCCATATAGGCGATAATAAACAAATATGACTTTTGCGTCAAAACAGAAATGACATATTATAGATATTTTATTTAGTATACAAGGCATTTTAATAGGCATGGAAAATTGACAGTTTTCAAGAGATTCGTGTTTTCACAGGGCACACAGAGCTCGGACCACTGGTACTGACCGGTAATATTGTAGCGGTCGCGCGCCAGCATCAAGAGAAAGTGGGCGTCCACCTCGTACACGGCCTCGAACCCCCGCAGGCGCTCGTCTATCGCGGCGATATCGCGGCAGCCGGTAGATATGATGCCGTTGACTAGGTCGACCGTCAGCTTGCCGTAGCGATGCAGCGACTCGACGAGGGTGTTGTTGAGAAAGTAACCGTTGTCGAGGGCGATCACGTTTTGGGCTGGCGCAAACTGGAAGCTGCGCTCGATGCGCCGCCTGGCGTCGTTTTCGAATACCTGGTTGATCTGTAGTAACCGCATCACGGTGGCGTTCTCGTACTCTTGCACAATTATCTTGGCGATGGTGGCAATCTGCATGTTGATGAGCAGGGCCTCCTCCGAGTTGAACGGCAGGTACAGGCGCTGCAGCAGTGTAGCGAACCCGTCCAAGTTGATGTAGATGGTGTAGCTTGTGTGGTGCTGGATCAGGTGGTCGGTCATGGCGCAGATGTTCTTCATTAGGGCTAGCGGGTCAAATTTGCCATAGGCGACACATTTGTCGAGCGCCACCGTGCCGTAGGCGTTGTCGGTGTTGTAAAAGTTGTCGTGCGAGATAAACTGCGCCCGTGACCTGATGAGGGCGTTGATGAAGTGGTGGTTCGAGACCCGGGTGCAGCCCGTGGTGGGCGACACGCGGAGTCGAGCTGCCAGCTCCCTGTACTGGTTCGCAAACTCCTCCTCCTCGTCGGTGTTGAGAAGCACGCGGCACGAGTCGACCAGGCACATGTCCTCGCCGCGATCCAGTTGCTTGATGACGGCATGCTTGAGTATGACGACAATCTTGTGCCCATATTTGGAATCCAGCAGCGGCAAGAGTTTATCATCAAACAGGTCCACATAGATGTGGTCAAAGTGCGCCAGCAGCGAGTCTAGGCCCCCCAGGCGGCGCTCATCTACCAGCGCCCGCAAATAGATGCTCTTGAGGGATTTATCGATACTGAATAGCTGGCGGCCCGCCAGCAAAACGGCCAGGGCGCCGCGCGGCTCGATTGGAAGCAGCCGCTGTACTCCCGCGTGCCGGATGGTTAGCGGATCTATGCACTTGTTATGCATTGTGAATACTGGGGGACTGGCTCGCGTACCGTCGCCTTTATATAGCCGGGCGCTTATCTAAGAATGTCGTTTTATGACTACAGGACTCTCTCGCAGATATTGGCCAGCGACAAGGTATTTTACACAACGGAAAGCGGTTACCTTGCAATTCTACCCAAATACGTTATCCCCATCATAAAGCTATTAATCATCAGGGACTGGGGCGCGCTCAGCAAATTTGTGCCGACCGACTATCTGATTGGCGTTCTCGAGACGCTGGGGTCGTACAGCCGGGCATTCCATATACGCTTTCTCGACAACGGGGAGATTGACAGCAACCCGTTCTTTGACACCATCAACAAATACATGCGAAACCAACTCTATGTGCAGCACCAAGTCGATATGAAGGAAAAAACAAGGAGATTGATTAGTGTCATAATTTTATTAACATTTATGTTGGCTTCATTAGGTTCAATTTTCCTATATATCGTGCCCGAGAGCACGCGAATACAAATCCTCGATGCAATTTTTCTAAAAGTACACCACTAATATACAGAACAAAAAAAAGGCCATTAAGCGGTAGCACGACATCAATGGGTATAAAATAAATGTGCTGACTGTAGATTAAAAAGCGGCCGACATTCTGATGAGACTAACTAGCGCGATTGATGGCCTGTGTTTTTATACATACATAAGACGATGAAATTACAATTTCTATCAGATCTCGGTAGAGCCGTCCACATGACGGAGGCGGGCGCTGTGGTAAAGTTGCTGGAAGATTTTGATACAGGGCTCAAGGTGCAGCGCGTGTCGATCAACGAGGCGGGGGTGTTTTTGAAGAACAGGTCTCTGCGCTCCATCACAGAGGCGCTGAAATTCGGGGACCTGGGCACGCTGAAGCTAATCTACGATGTGCCGACCATCCCACACGGGCTGGAGGTAAAGTTGTTGGAGGAGGTGTCCCAGATGCCGCACTTTAAAATGAGCAAGATTGAAAAGACCAGCGAGGATCTGTCCAAGGCGCTCTCAAACCACTTGACCACAGACGAGATGGCCAAGCTGACCACAAAGGGCGACGCGCCCCTAGATGCGGCGGACCCAGTGTTTAGGAAGCCGGTGTTTGAGAAAATTGGCGACTTTTTAAAAAACAAAAAGGTCTGGTCGGCCATGGGCACCGCCACCATTATCGGCGGGTCTACCTACTTGCTGGTGCAGGCGGTTGAACAGTACCGCCGCAACAAATCTGGCTGCACAATCTACTACAACGACGAGAGGGGCCAGCTGCGATCCTGCCGGTGGGGCAGGTCGACGTGCCAGAACGGCAGGCCGGCCGAGAACACTTGCGGCGACACTGTCATGAGCCGGCTACCCAAGAGCATGACCACCTATATACCAACTTGCGCCGATTCGCCAAACGGCTGTGTGAATTGTCCGCACAAGGACCTCGAAGAGATGATTGAGAAGCAGGCCGCCGAAAAGTCGGACGATGTGCTGGCCTCGATGTACGTCAAGTGCGTGCAAATGTCGTTTATCGATGCGCTCAACGAGATGGTGGGCAAGCCGACGAGCAATTTGCTCAACCTGGTCGACAGCACGGTGGCGGGGGCCTCGTGGTTCATGCGCAATCTGGGCAACATTGCCAAGTACGGGGGCATGGTGTTTGTTGCGATCGTGTTCTTGGTGCTCCTCGGCTACCTTGTTCGGATTGTAGGAGGAGGAGGAGGCCATGACGATCCGCCGCCAAATAACGAGCGCGTCTAAATTAAGAAGAACGATGCGCGGAATATTGTCGCTCGTGTGGTTCAATATGCTGGAGAATCCTTTTATTGATAATCTTTTTGTAAATGCATGCCTCTTTTGCTGTTCCCAATACATGGGCTGGGGAATGAGCGGCGGTTTCCTATTTCCCGTGTCGATATCGGCGTACAAGCTGGCGCGCCGCATTAGGCTCGAGCGCGAGGCAGAGAGGCGCATGCGGCGGGTACTCTGCAAGACCATGTAGGGGAGGCGGGTACCCTCGATGCGGCAGGTACCCTCATAACGATGTAGGGGAGGCGGGTACCCTCGATGCGGCAGGTACCCTCAAAACGACGTAAAGAGTAAGCAAGATGGCACAAGTTAGCAATAACCAATGGATGATAGAGTTGCTTGAAGCGTGCAAAGAGTTCTCTTCCGATGAAGATGAGGCCGCCAAAATGCGGGCCATCGCCGACCATGCGCGTGAGTATGGGGTGATTGAGCCAAATTTCGATGCGGGTCTGGCCGAGTACTTTATCCAGTACATCAGGAGTGCGGGCAACGTGGTGACCACGAGCGACTTTAAGGCCATCATGGGCCTAAACAAACTCTACACCCGGATGATGCCGATTGCAAACAGTAGCCTGATCTTGGAGAAGAAAATGTACCTGGTGCCGACCACCGACACCAAGATGCAGTGGCAGTACGTGTTTATGATGTACGGTCCGTACAACGCCAGCCAGTTTGACCTGGGCGACGTCCGGTCGTACAATGGGCTGATCCCGGTGCGAGTCGCGCGCGACACAAAGTACATCGACGAGGCCGTGCTGGAAAAATATAGCAATGAGCAGTCCAACTACCTAATCACAAATGAGCAAAAATCCATGTTTAACGCCATGATCAACCTCTTTAATAGGGCGATACCAATCGAGCCAAAGACCGTGTGGAACAAACACGTCCAGGCCGGCGTGCCGTACTTTTACCAGCAAAACAACAATGTATCTGATGGCTGCCGGTTTGAGTTTAGCAACAATCACCCATTGCGCCTCTAAATAAGGGATGAACAAAAATAGATGCATCCGTACAGTTTGTATACCCGCGACTCAGGACCCCCTATACCAAAACAAGACTGACCCCCCGCTAAGAGGGCAGGAAATGTCGACTATTCGTCTGGAAAAAGCCGGCCCCGAACTATCACGGCCCCTTCCCAGGGACTTGTCGCACATCTCTGTGGCGCGCAACGATACTGGAATGGCCCACTTGCGCCAAATCAACACGGACCCCGTGCGAGTGCCGCGCGAAAGCGGTCCAGTGTATATGGGCTTTTGCTAGTAAACAACTGTAGCCCCAATAATTTTTTTCGACAGCGTTTGTCGCCAAAAGGCCTCATTAAGCGGCCCATACACGACAAACATATTGTCCAACGCGGTTTGTCAAACAAAAAACCTTTCCTTCACTCACTTGTCAAACATGTTGTCCTACATCATTTGAGCTTTGAAACTCGACAGAAAATGACTGACGTGCTGGCGTGTGTTTTCTTCAGCTTCCTTTGCAAAAATGACGAATGTTTGACAAACATGGACATACACGATCCTACTTGCTGATCTCGCCTACCCGCCTCATGAGCCCTTCGTTGCGCTCGGTAGAGTCCTGGGCTGGGCGCGGGCGGCCATGCGTCTCTTGCGTTCGTCCTCGTCGAGGGTCAGGAGAATCACAACGTCGGGCTGAACGAGGCTGCGCTCGGGGGTCATGCACCAGTCGCGGTCGAGTCCATTAGCCATCGCGTACACCACCCCCGAGTGAATATATCGGTCCAGAACGACAGAAGTCCCGGTGTCGAGGTGGTGGCGGATCGAGTGGTTCATTTCCCAGCGGTTGGCACAAACAGCAGACTCAAACACTCTGGCGGCAGCACCTCCCGGCCGCGCAGGCAGTGCGATGGTGGTGGATCGATTGGGCAGCGAACTGCTCGACATCCCGAGAGGGGGCTCGAGGCGACCAGCCCATCATTAAGTATTAATTATAAAATTAAAAAAACTTTAGGCGGTAGGGGAGCTGCCTGCTTCACTCCTCACCAACTAAAGTTTAATGAGTGAATGGGTCGCGCGCGAAGCCACAGCTCAATTTATAGTCGAGTTGCCGGAAAAAGCTCTTTTATATGAAAATGTCTAAAGGCGCGTGACGGAATGACAAAAATGCTCAGTCGTGCAGCGACCACCGACGAGCGCAGACCTCTGGTGCATTTTTAGATCGAGCCAGCGTCACATCTAGAGCAAACTGTCGATGGGTCGAGTTGCAGGTGCCATCAATACAGTAGTGGGTCGAGTTGCAGGTGCCATCAATACAGTAGTGGGTCGAGTTGCAGGTGCCATCAATACAGTAGTGGGTCGAGTTGCAATATCAGCACAAAGAACAAGCTATCAATGGGGGTTTATACAATTAAAAAACACAAAATTCAGTTTAATCTATTTATTTGTTCATCTACAATTTGTATGGCCTCTTCGGCCGGCTCGAATCTATAAAATTCACTCTCAATCCAGAGTGTACGTAGATTCTCAAAAACAAATGATTCCGCCTCACGGCAGTTGTCCACTGGCCACAGGCGCAAAAAGTCAAGTCTGTTATTACCAATCATCCAGTTATTAAGGCTTGATAACCGCATTCGGGGGTCTGTGTGGTTAAGCCGATCTTGTATGCTCCTTCTGCGCGGTAATTATTAGATGTCGCCGAATATGTCACATCCCGTACAAACTCCTCTACGAGCCCATCTTTCATACAAGTTGGGGAAAAGCTGAGTCCCATCTTGAGATCTGTGATCTACCGGCCAACGAGTACAAACCTCTGGCCAATTTTACAGATCTGGTCAAGTTTACTCTACGGGCCCATCTTTCATATAAGTTGGGGTAAATCTGAGTTCCATCTTGAGATCTGTGATCTACCGGCCAACGAGTACAAACCTCTGGCCAATTTTACAGTCGAGTCAAGTTTGCTCTACGGGCCCATCTTTCATATAAGTTGGGGTAAATCTGAGTCCCATCTTGAGATCTGTGATCTACCGGCCAACGAGTACAAACCTCTGGCCAATTTTACAGATCTGGTCAAGTTTACTCTACGGGCCCATCTTTCATATAAGTTGGGGTAAATCTGAGTCCCATCTTGAGATCTGTGATCTACCGGCCAACGAGTACAAACCTCTGGCCAATTTTACAGTCAAGTCAAGTTTGCTCTACGGGCCCATCTTTCATATAAGTTGGGGTAAATCTGAGTCCCATCTTGAGATCTGTGATCTACCGGCCAACGAGTACAAACCTCTGGCCAATTTTACAGTCGAGTCAAGTTTGCTCTACGGGCCCATCTTTCATATAAGTTGGGGTAAATCTGAGTCCCATCTTGAGATCTGTGATCTACCGGCCAACGAGTACAAACCTCTGGCCAATTTTACAGTCGAGTCAAGTTTGCTCTACGGGCCCATCTTTCATATAAGTTGGGGTAAATCTGAGTCCCATCTTGAGATCTGTGATCTACCGGCCAACGAGTACAAACCTCTGGCCAATTTTACAGTCGAGTCAAGTTTGCTCTACGGGCCCATCTTTCATATAAGTTGGGGTAAATCTGAGTCCCATCTTGAGATCTGTGATCTACCGGCCAACGAGTACAAACCTCTGCCCAATTTTACAGTCGAGTCAAGTTTGCTCTACGGGCCCATCTTTCATATAAGTTGGGGTAAATCTGAGTCCCATCTTGAGATCTGTGATCTACCGGCCAACGAGTACAAACCTCTGGCCAATTTTACAGATCTGGTCAAGTTTACTCTACGGACCCATCTTTCATATAAGTTGGGGTAAATCTGAGTCCCATCTTGAGATCTGTGATCTACCGGCCAACGAGTACAAACCTCTGTCCAATTTTACAGTCGAGTCAAGTTTGCTCTACGGGCCCATCTTTCATATAAGTTGGGGTAAATCTGAGTCCCATCTTGAGATCTGTGATCTACCGGCCAACGAGTACAAACCTCTGGCCAATTTTACAGATCTGGTCAAGTTTACTCTACGGGCCCATCTTTCATATAAGTTGGGGTAAATCTGAGTCCCATCTTGAGATCTGTGATCTACCGGCCAACGAGTACAAACCTCTGGCCAATTTTACAGATCTGGTCAAGTGTACTCTACGGGCCCATCTTTCATATAAGTTGGGGTAAATCTGAGTCCCATCTTGAGATCTGTGATCTACCGGCCAACGAGTACAAACCTCTGGCCAATTTTACAGTCAAGTCAAGTTTGCTCTACGGGCCCATCTTTCATATAAGTTGGGGTAAATCTGAGTCCCATCTTGAGATCTGTGATCTACCGGCCAACGAGTACAAACCTCTGGCCAATTTTACAGTCGAGTCAAGTTTGCTCTACGGGCCCATCTTTCATATAAGTTGGGGTAAATCTGAGTCCCATCTTGAGATCTGTGATCTACCGGCCAACGAGTACAAACCTCTGGCCAATTTTACAGTCGAGTCAAGTTTGCTCTACGGGCCCATCTTTCATATAAGTTGGGGTAAATCTGAGTCCCATCTTGAGATCTGTGATCTACCGCTATATCAGACTAGTATATATAAGGAAGAAGCAAACATGTCTTTGATACCGTACAAATTTCCATTAGCTAAATCCGGGAAGAAGGGTTGTAATTTCAAATGCTATGCATTATTTACAGCCGACGGATCGATTTATTGCAAGTTGAAAGAGTTTGCTCTCCTTTTGGGGTATGCTGAACCAAAGAAAGCATACAAGATTGTAGACAAGGCGCATAAAATAACATGGTCAAAGTTAGTTGAGACTTTGGAGTCTCCTCCCCGCACACCGAAAAACTGGCATCCTAAAACGTTATTCGTAACTGAACCTGGTATCAACTCGCTATTTATGGACTCAAAATTACCAGCAGCCAGGCGCTATAAGAGGTTTGTAGTCGAAAATGTGTTGCCATCGATCCGCAAGAATGGCTTCTACGTTATGCCGCAAATCGTGCGGACACAGCCCGCAGATACGAAACGAATTGACACTTTAATGACAATGATTCAGGGAAGTCATAGAATGCTTGAGAGAAGGGATAGAATGCTTGAGCAATCCCATGAAAGAATAGCCGAGATGAAGCCGCGTGTCGCTGTTATGCCGGAGAATAGTTCTAGAAAACACAGATTTATGATATATCACAACAAAACGAAATCTTGCTACCGTTTCCTTCGACCACAGGAGCGGTATGCCAAAAAAGCAATCGAGCGCATCGACCAGGACAGTGAAGAGCTCGTGTTTGACCAGCACAACGTCCCCAACGCCATGAACATCATGAATCGCGTTAAGGAAATACTACCGGCGGATTCGTTCAAAGCCCGAAACAACACGATAACAAGCGACAAACCAATCACAGAGATTGTACTCAGAGTGATAAATGAATAGACCCACACTCAACATATATAGCCGATAAATATTTTTTTCAGCTCCAGTCTATGCCCGCCCAACCACCAATAAGTACAGATGGCACTAGAGAGATTCAGTATAAAGTTCACGTGGGGGGGATGGCGAATTCGAGTGCTGGGTGTTCAAGGCAGGCGAGAATGACACCTTTTTAGTTATAGACGAATTTTGCGCCCTGTTTGATTGCCCCGAATGGAAGTGGATTGGACGGTATACGACGAGGTATTTTACTCGATTGACGATTTTGCCGCTGTGTTTGGTTGCCCCAGCTGGAAGAGGGTTGTTCGGAAGCAGTACGCAGACGAGACGACTACATTGCGCGACCTGCTGCAGACACTGCCCCCGGCATCCGGATCCGCGCGCCTGGAACCTTGCTGCCCGAGACGATTTTCGTGCCCGATTATATCGCCGACACATTGGTAGTTCGCTCTCAGAAACCCAGGTGCAAAAGACATTCCGAATTCATACTCGAAACCATGCTGCCGCTGGTCCAGAGGAATGCCAACTTTATCTAGAATACATGTATAAAAAATAAAAGATGATATTTTGCTAAACTAGTTTTTTTTATTAAAATAATTTGTAATCTTGTTGCTTTGCTGGGGCGGGGGCTGGCCGCGCTTGGTGGTGCGCTTCTTTTCGCCGAACCCCTCCAGCACGATGCCGGCTGGCGCAAAGATGCGGTTGAGCGGGTCGACGATTTGGGTGTCGATGTAAAAGACCAGATCGAGTGCGTGGCCCCCGGTGCGGTACTCGTCCAGCGACACTGCCTTGTCGCGCTTCAGCTTGCCGCCATTCTCGACGATGAGGAACCCGATGCGCTCGCCTATGGGCAGCTTCGAAATCAGGCCCTGCTCCATCTGCCTGTATACGACGGTGGCGTGCGGCGGGGGGTTCTTGTAGTCGGACTTGCTAAACGTCTTGGTGATCACGTACTTTTCAATGGGGTACTCGTTGTGGAGAATCTGCTGCTTCACGCGCGCCACCAGGTCTACGGCGGCAGAGGGACCCTCCTTCAGGAACCCGGCGACGGCCTGCTTCATCGTTTCGTTGGCCAGCAGGCAGTTGTCGCGCCGCTTGATCTCGATGCCCTTGCAGTCAAACTTCGGCTCCGCGTCGACGCTCGTCTTGAGGAAGCCTGTGTAGCGCTTCTTGGCCAGCAGCAGCAGGCAGGTGTACACCTTCTCAAACTCTAGCTTGATGATGCCGGTCCCGATGGCGGCTGTGATGCGGTCGGCCATCTCTGTGCCCATCCCGATCAGCTGGTCGGCCGAGTACTCGCGAAAGCACACAAACACCGAGTCCGTGTCCCCGTACACGATGGTGGCGGTCGGGTAGCACTGCTCCACCTGCTTGATGACAGACTCGATCAGTCGGCGGCCGTACGCCGTCACGCTGGCCGCAATCTCGATGCACGGTATCTTGGAGTGCACGGCGCCGGTGAACCCGTATATCGAGTTGGCCACGAGCTTGTAGCTGAGTTGCAGGGCGTTGAGCAGCTTGACGCGGCCTGCATCGGTGGTCGTCTTGATGAGTTGTCTCACGCGCTTGCGCTCGGACAACAGCGTTGACAGCACGCACGGCAGCACGCCCGGCCGTTCGGTGGCGAACCGCGCCCCTATCGGCGACTCGTTGTACTGCGGCGGTGTATCACCTGTGTCGAGCAAGAGTGTCGAATAGCAAATGTTGTACGAGACCATGATGGAGGGGTACAGCGAAGCAAAGTCGAGCGTGATGGTGGGGTCGGTGTAGTAGGCGCACTTTGGCTGCACCACCGTGGCCCCCTGGTATGTCTTTTTGCTGGCCGCCTGGGCGCCCTCCACGCTGGAAAACTGCGGTATGATGTAGGTACCATAGATATGCGCCTGCAGCATGTTGAGGATCTGGAACTGCACGCCCTTTTCCAGCACGTTGCCCAGCGTCGATTTCATCACGTGCGCCATCATGAAGGCGTTCAGCACCATGTCAAGCTTGTCGAGGATGCGGCTCACCAGCATCGCGTCCTGCACGCAGTACTCTACCAGCTTCATGCGCGCCTCGGCCGACTCCCTAAACATTGGCGTGATCTGTTTGTAGTCCATCTCAATCTTTTGCTCGTCTAAAAGAATCTTGCCGACATCGTCTAGCTTGTACGAGCGCAGGGAGCGGAGGTAGTCGCGCCGCACAATCTTGAGCGCGTCCATGCACACGAATGAATGGGGGCGGAAAAATACTACTGTGCCGCCACTCAGGCTCACCATCTCGAAAATGTCTTGGGAGACCCCAAGCAGCGCGCAGCGGTCCACGATGTAGCGCAAGTCGAAATCAAGGACGTTCCAGCCAGTCACAAGACTGCAGTTTGAGGTGCGCACAAACTCGATGAATGCGGCCAGCAGGTCCCGCTCGGTGGCAAAGGTGCAAATCTCGGTGTCGGTATCGCTGGTGGCGGGCAGGTCCAGTCCGAACGCAATCTTGCGCGCCGTATTGCCGTCTGTCCGCTTCACGATGCAGCCGATCAAAAAAATTTTATCCCCGGGATTCTGGGCAGACGGAAAGGCGCCGTCGCTCAAGCACTCAATGTCCAGGCATACGGTAGTCACGGGGTACACCGGCTCCTCGTCCACGGGCACAATCTGGTGTGGCTCGACCGAGCCGTGCGGACAGTCGTCCGCCAGGTCAAAGTGGGTGCCCAGCTTGGTCTTGGCGTAGAAATACCCGTAAAAGTTGAAGATGTGGTCGTAGATGCCAAGGCGGGGGTGCTCAAACAGCAGGTCGCTGCACATATCCCCGATGCTGCGCAGGCTGGTCGTCGATATGCGTATGTACTTGGCGGGGTGATTGAACCCGCGAAAGTTGGTGCGCTCGACCTCGGTTATCGATGCGATGTGCTGCTCGTGGTCGGCCAGCAGCTCCCAGCACTGGCGCGGCGATACGACTCCGGCATCGATGTAGAACTCGTACTCGAAATTGCGCACAGTCAGGCGGTGGGGGGTGCCACAGTTGTCGACACCATGTATGACGATGTTGGTGCTCTTGCCTGTCGGGGGCTCAACGTTGATCAGCATCAAGCGCTCCATTGAGAAAGATTATTGGGTGTACACGAGGTTGCGGTTTTGCGTCTGGAGGAGGAGGTACTTGAGTACCGTGTCGCTGGAGAAAATGAGTAGATTCTTGGTGCAAAAGTAAACAACGACTGGTGCCAGTACCCAAACAGCCAAGCTAATTATACGGCCGGCCGCCATATTGGCTTAATTGATTCAATCGGTGTTGTACATCGTAAAATCCTTGATGCCGGTCGATTCAAACTTGAGGTAGGCGAGCGGTTCGTGGCGGCGGAGGCGGTGTATTGGCTTGGCGATGCAGTTTAGGTAGAATGTCTGGTTGCGGTACATGAATTTGACAGACTTGCTATCGAGCTTGTTGGGGTCCTCCAGCACGTTGCTGAGCACGATATCGTCATTGACCGTCAGTTCAGACTTGTCGATGCGGAACTTGGCAAAGCACTCGCCAAATTCGTTGAATAGGAGGGCAGTCATGGCGCGGCTCTTGTTTTTGAACTGCAGCCTAAAGGCGTACGAGTCGCTCAGACCCAGCATGTGGTACACGTGCTCGTTCTGGACATTGGTAGTGGTGTGGTTGGTGGGCACGCTCTTCAGGTTGGGCATGTCTTTGTAGGGGACAATCTTATGGTCGGACAGGTATGTGTTTTCCTGCAGGTTAAAGCTCGATATGTGGTCGGTGGGAGCGGCGGGGGCCGTGAAAGCGGCCGTGGTGCCAGATTTCTTGCGCTTGTAAAAGTACATCACAGCGACCGCCACCAGCGCCACCGCTACGACAGCGACCACCATGTATATATATAAGATTATATCTTATGGTTTAAAATAAACGAATGTGTTGCTTCTGAAAACAAAGTTTTATTTACTTATTTCTTTGGTACACTATTGTAACAACGTTACCTGAAAACAAAGAAACGACATTTAACGTTTATTTTTCCACTAAATCAAATCTAAATCTTTGTACACAAAAAGTATTCTATGAAAATTTTTTTCTTAACACGCCATTCTCCATAATTCTAACCTCAAAAAAACTCCAGACTAAGAAGTCTGACGTTTTCCAACAGTCATGCCTCATGCGAAGCGCGCCAAGTTCAAAACACGCAGAGCGCGCCAAATTCAAAAATATTAAAGAAAATCTATTTTCTTTACATCTCCCCTCTAGGGGAAGAAAATTCACCCGTGAATTTTCTCTTCAGAACTAGTAGATTTTTTCTTTCATCTCTTCTTCATATTTTGTTATTTGTATTGGAATTAGTTTTGTAATATGAAATAGGTTTGACTCTGTTTTCCTGTGTCCTGTATCTACCCTATAAATTGTATTAGATTTTTTTTCTACTATTTTATATGGTCCAATTCTCAGTTCATCCAGTTTTCTTCTATTTAGTTTATTCCCGTTTTCTACATATACCATATCTCCAACTTTAAATTCTCTATTTTGTCTTTTTCTATCATAACGCATTTTATTATAATTATGTGAATTCAAAGTATTATTAAATGCTCTTTCTTTATCTCTGATCCAGTCACTGTGTGTACGTTCTTGGCGCAGCTCATTTGGTAAGATTGTAACGGCTGTCCCATATAACAAATAGCATGGTGCATAGCCAGTTACCGAGTGATTAGTCTGATTGTATTTTTCTACACATTCATGTGCTATTGTAGTCCATGCTTTTTTTCCTCCACATTCATTTATTCTGCACCTAATCTTGTTCACTAGTGTTTGGTTTAACCTTTCATTTAGGCCATTTGAAAAAGGTGCGTTCACTGCTGTAAATATCATTGTTATTTGCTTGTCACTAAGAAATTTCTTGAATTCTTTTGAATTTATTCCAGGATACTGGTCGGTGAGAAGCATTCCTATCTCTTCCGTTTCGGTGACTTTATTTATTAGCTTTATAAAATCATGTGCACTCTGGGTCTTTGAAGTTATAATAAATGCGTACCGAGTGAAGTGGTCCACTAAAAGATATAGGTATTTCTTTGTTGATCTCGAACCACCAAAGCCGCCAATTGTGTCTATTGATACTATTTCAAAAGGTCTTGTCGCCGGGCCTAAATGTGACATCATTCCGTATTTGTCCTGTCCTCTTGTTTTGTTCCTTATGCAAATTTCACAGGTTCTGCAAACGTTTTTTATATTTTTTGTTAAATTCTTTGTTATATACAGTGAACTAATAGTCCTTAGCATTTGACCAATTCCAATGTGGCACAGGTCCTCATGTATTTGTTTTATAAGTCTGATACTAAATTCTTCCGTTATTATTATTTTCTCTTTGTTTCTTATTTTTTTGTAGTATACATTATGTTTTTCAATTATTTTGTTTTTGTTTCTCTGTATTTCTTCATTTTTATTCTGATCCATTATAATATCTTCCAAATTAATTAAGTTCACTATTTTTAATTGTTCTTCTATATTTTCTTCTGGTTCCAATACAGGATTTCGGCTTAAACAGTCTGCTTCTAAATTTTCTTTTCCCGGGGAATATTTAATTTTAAAGTCGTACTGTGAAAGGTAATAAGTCAGATCACCCAGCTCTTCATCTGTTCTTGCTTTTAAGTTCATATTCTCTAGTGGTTTGTGGTCTGAGTAAACAGTAAATGATTTACCTATTAACCAGTACTGCCAATATCTCAGTGCTTCTTTGATGGCCAAACATTCTAAATATATAGCTTTTTTCTTCTTTTGTGCTCCATTTAATTTTTTTGAAAAGTAAGCCACTGGTTTTTCTTTACCATCTGTTTGTATCTGTTTCAATACTGCTCCGACGCCCTCTAGCGATCCATCGGTATAAATGTTTATTGGTAGATCTTGATCGAATATTTCTAGTATTGGTTGTGAACATAAGAGGCTCTTAATTTTTTCAAATGCTTTTTGACATTCTTCAGACCAAATAAATTTCTGATTTTTTCTAAGTAAGTTATGTAGTGGGTCTAATATTATTGCGCCTCTTGGTATGTATTCGTGGTAAAAATTTATTTTTCCTAAAAATTGTCTAACGTTCTTCTGAGTTTTTGGTACTGGGAAATTCCTTATCGACACTAGGTTAACCTTCACTGGTTTTATCGAATTATTTTGAATAATATGTCCTAGGTACTTGACTGAATCTGATGCAAATGTACATTTTGTAAATTTTAATCGAAATCCTTCTGTTAGAATTGCTTCTAGCAACTGTTTCAAGTGATTTATGTGTTCTTCAAATGATTTTGAAAATATCAGGATATCATCTATGTAATTCACAGTAAAATCGGTAAGTTTATATTTTCGAAGTATATTACTTAATATTCTCTGAAATATTGCTGGTGATGTCTTTAAACCGAATGGTAGACAGGTCCATTGAAAGTGTCCTTCCTGTGTTACAAATCCTGTCTTCTTCCTGTCTTCTACTCTTAGAGGTATAGACCAAAAAGCTGAGTTTATGTCTAGGCTTGTAAAATAATTGCAATTTCTTGTCTTTATCATAAGGTCTTCAATTAATGGGAACGGTTGAGCCTGTGGCACTATTATCTTATTTAAATCCCTGAAGTCTATACATAGTCTTGACCTCTTATTTTCTTCTTTCTTAAATGCCAAAGTTACTGGCGCTGCAAATGGACTGTAGGACTCTTCTATAAGTTTATTATCTAATAATTTTGCTATCTGTTCCGCTATCTCTTCTTTGTCTTCTATAGTGCATCTGTATGGCCTTTTGCTGCAGTATTTATCCACTAATAAATCTATTCTTGCTTCATATTCTTTAACTCTTCCTACATCATACTTGTCTTTGCCAAATACTGATTTATATTTTTGTATTAGTTTATTAATTTCTTCCCTTTTCTTTTCATCTAAATGATTAACTTTTATTTCAAATTCTTTTATATGTTCATTGAAGTTTATTTCGTATTTTTTTTTTATATCTGTTACCCTCGCTTTTCTCTGTACTTATCTTTTCTTCTTTTTTTATAGTCTCTTCATGTAAGTATTGCTTTTGTGTTATTTTTAACTCCTCATTTTGTATAAGCTTGTATTTCTTTATTATGTCTAATCCTATTAAAAATTCATATCTGAAATTTGGATCATCAATTATGTAAACATCCACATTTTCTTCTTTTTCGAAAATTTTTATTTTTATATTTGTCAAACCATTTGTCTTTTTAACACCATTAATTGTATTTAAATTTTTTTCATTTAAACTATTTTTCTTGGTTTTTAATTTTAATAATTTAGAATTAATGAGAGAAACATTCGAACCTGAATCATATACGCCATATATTTCCAATTTATCATTTAATAATAGTTTGACTTTTATTAATGGTGTCACTATTAGTTTTTTTGTTCTGTTTCATTTAACTCTGCTTCAATTACTGAATTGTTTACTTGTCTTATAGGTCTTCTATCATCATCTTTAACCTTAAACCAGCATGCAGCCTCAGGATGGTAACGAGTACCTTTATTTAACTTTTCGCATGTTTTGCATGGTGTACGTTCTTCATTTTTGTTATTTATCTTATGATTTTCATATTTTCTGTAGGCCCCAGTCCTATTTTTATTTACTAAGTGTTCATACTTTCTTACTTCATTGAATAAATCTACTGTATCCTTCAATGCTTCTCTGTTTATCTTCTCCAGTACAATCCTTGGCAAACCTGCCGCAATAACATCCACAAGTGTACCTGTATCTATTGATCTCCTCATATCCAGTATAAGTTTTTCCTTTTTTATGGCATAGTCCACCAACGAACCATCCTTGTATTTAAATAACAGAGCGTAAGTCACTTGGTTCCAACCTTGATTTGCAAATGATTCACAGAACTTTTTTTTCCATATTTTCCAGTCTGCGTTTAGAGTAAATTTTATAATCATAGAACTGTACCAATCAACACAACTTTTATCCATGAATAGTCTGAATATTTCAATTTTCTTCTCATCTTCCATAATATCAAAGCGTGAACATTCCCTTTCAAAAATATCAATCCATTGGCTTGGATTTGAGTTTTTACTTGTAAATTTTTCAATTACAAACTTCTCTGCAATGTATTTTAAATTCTGTTTTTTTAAATCTTGTGTGTTCTCAATTAATTTTGCAAATACTTTTTCCAATGAGTCTGTGTCTTTTTCTAATCCTCCAGATGCTTGCTTTTGTTCCATTTCTTCTAGATATTGCTCTCCAAATTGTAAGTTACCATCTTCATCTATGTAGACTTTACTTAGTTCATCTGTCATTGTTATCCAAACTTTTCGTGTCTGATGTCTTCTTTTTAAACTATTTTTCACTTTATTATACGCACCTGTCTTTATCAACTCTTTATGAAGACCAGCAGACTGTAGTTCTTCTGGTATAGCAAACACTTTTTCATCTTTTGTTGTTATTGAGGTTACACAATAGATGTTTGATTTCCCATCACTCGCCGGCAATATTGCAAATTCGAAACGTAGCTGTTCCATAGTTTTGTTTGTTTACGTATTTCACTAAACAAAAATGTCGTTTTATAAGATTATATCTTATGGTTTAAAATAAACGAATGTGTTGCTTCTGAAAACAAAGTTTTATTTACTTATTTCTTTGGTACACTATTGTAACAACGTTACCTGAAAACAAAGAAACGACATTTAACGTTTATTTTTCCACTAAATCGAATCTAAATCTTTGTACACAAAAAGTATTCTATGAAAATTTTTCTCTTAACACGCCATTCTCCATAATTCTAACCTCAAAAAAACTCCAGACTAAGAAGTCTGACGTTTTCCAACAGTCATGCCTCATGCGAAGCGCGCCAAGTTCAAAACACGCAGAGCGCGCCAAATTCAAAAATATTAAAGAAAATCTATTTTCTTTACATATATACTTGCGTTCCATCTTATTTATTTTTTCTTTTGCAGCGCGAAATAAACAATTACCGCGAATATGATTGATAGAAACACAACCATGGAAATACCAACAATATATTTAGTCTCAAGCATCGTATACATATGCATTACTTCTTAAAGACCTTGCCGCAGTCCCGGCACCTGACGACCACCGTCTCCCCCTCGTCGGCGCTGCGAAGCTGTTGCATCGTGACGGTGGTGTTGCGGTGGTCACACTCCTCGTCCAGGAACCCCTGCTGGCTCCCAAACACGCGGTAGAACCGGATGCTGTCGGCGAAACGAGCAGGCGGCGGCCCAGCGCTCTCTGCCGCGGCTACCTGCTGCCTCAGCTCTTGTACCCTGGAAATAGAGATAAGCATGTTTAGTAAATTTTACTACTGCAACCGCATAATGCAAAAGCTACACCGCGTAATCAAGAAGATTGACCACACCGACGACTACTCGCTCGACGAACTTGAGGCCATGGCCGATGAACTGGTAGCGCTCAACGACACCATGACGGCGGGCATGCCGGAGAAAAAAATATTTAGCCTGCCTATGGACAATGTGCTGGCGATCGTCATCGCGAAGCAGGTGCAGGTCATGCGCGAGCAGCACATTGATCTGATGGACGAAATCACCGAAAATATGCTGACGTACGAGATTACTGGCGGCGTCAGGCTGGTCGAGTTTGGCCAGTACATGCGCTATGTGCTGGTGCGCCGGTTCAACCGCGATCTGAGGCAGAAATAGTCGATACCTCAGTCAAACTCGACGCGGGAGGGCGGCATTGCGAGTTTGAGGCGCTGCTCCGAGAGGATATGCGTGTAGTAGATCTTTACCTCCATTTGTTGGTCAAAGAACTTTTGCATGCACTGGACGAGGGGCTCGGAGAAGAACTCGATGTAGTTGCGCAGCACAATCTTGAGCACGGCCTGCTGGAGTTTGGCCCACGTCTCGAGGTAGGCGGTAATGGCCGGTATGGTGAGCTCATTGGATGACTCCATGTCGTCGAGCATGCTTTTTTGCCGCAAAACATTGGTGGTCAGCTCGCAGAGCTGCTGCTGCCCGACCGAACTGCGCGAGCTCGTGCGCTTGCAGAGCTCCGTCAGCACCTTGAAGTAGTCGCGCTCCAGGTACACGGCCGACGATTTGCAGGCCGAGGACGGCTCGGTCTTGCGCATAAAGACCTTGTATTCGGGTAGCGCAATCTGGTCGTTTTTCGACATGCCGGTGTAGAGCTCTCGCATCAGGTCGACCGCCTCGTACAGCAGCCTGTAGAGGAATGAAATATATTTTTCGTAGTCGCCGCGCGCCCGCTGGGTGGTGATTGACCGGTATATGACGTCTAGGAAACGGGACACGTACACGCAGAGGTTCACGAACGAGTCCTGCACCGTCTTGAGCTGGACCGGGGACGATAGCACACAATCGACAAACACGTTGAACGGCTTTTCGAGCTTCGGAGTGAGTGGCAGCAGGTGGACCATGTATCGCTGCATCTGTTTGACCCTTTCGTTCATACTTATTTTTCTGCAGACCCGAGCTGGCGAGCGGCGGGTGGACCATGTATCGCTGCATCTGTTTGGCCCCTTTGCTCATACCTATTTTTTCTGCAGGCTGGTACCGGTGCTGGTGGCGTGCGACCGCGAGCCGAGGTACCGGTCCAGCCCAAACACGAGCATCGTCTCCGAGGCAATGGAGGCGGTAAACACGAGCGCCACGAGCGTCGTTATAAACATATTGGTGTTGGTCATGACCATGTATATGAATAGAATGGCCGAAATCAAAACAAAGGCGTGCAACT
This sequence comes from Thereva unica, assembly GCA_949987705.1. Lineage (NCBI taxonomy): Eukaryota > Metazoa > Arthropoda > Insecta > Diptera > Therevidae > Thereva > Thereva unica. The sequence goes on from OX465284.1 coordinate 57,818,489, forward strand.
TGCGCAAATTGGCCGGGTCTGTAACGAATCTCACTACTTTATCCATCTTACCTCTATTCCAGCGTTCGGGACCCCTCCATCGGGATGCTTATAAATGGTGGCCGAGTATCCTTGAATCCGTCAGTCAAATCTCAAAAATGGACAGCAGCACGGTATCCTACGTACAGGGTCTAGCCGACAAGCTGGGTATCGGGGTGGGTGACTATGCCCGCGCTACAATCGAGAATATGGTGGATGGACTGGGTGGGCTGCGGAGGTACACGGTGGGTGATCTTCGTCGAGGGTCTGATTGGAGCGGGAAAGACGACCTATCTGCACGGCCTGCGTGGGTGCACTAAACACTGCGAGCCGGTCGATCTGGTGGTGGCGCGCATGCAGCGGCCCCGTCCACCACCTTGACTCTACTGGCCCGTGCACTATCTTGAGCTGCGCGCACCCTCTCCTGCTCTAGCTGTACGGCGAGATTTGTACCAGCGATGTGCACTCGTCGGCGGTCAGCGGCAGACTGAGCATTTTTGTCATTCCGTCACGCGCCTTTAGACATTTTCATACAAAAGAGCTTTTTCCGGCAACTCGACTATAAATTGAGCGGTGGCTTCGCGCGCGACCCATTCACTCATTAAACTTTAGTTGGTGAGGAGTGAAGCAGGCAGCTCCCTACCGCCTAAAGTTTTCTTAATTAATAATTAATGCTTAAGAATGGCTGACGCTCCTCGGGCCGTGCAGCTCTGTGGATCGAGTTCGCGGATGAAAATTGTGCGGTGCACTTTTATGACCTTGAAACCACTGCCCGCCTTGATCTAGCCCACTGGCGACTTGACAGCAGTGTCTATACTGCAACTCGGCCCACTGGCGACTTGACAGCAGTGTCTATACTGCAACTCGTCTCTGCTAGTCCGTCCACCACCTTGTCTCTGCCGTTACAAACTGGTTTTATCCGCTCCAAACACCACCTTAATACAATTGACCGCACCACGCAATAATCCCCTACTTGTTCGAGCCTCAAATTTATACCAGCGATGTGCACTCGTCGGCGGTTCGACACCGACTGAGCATTTTTGTCATTCCGTCACGCGCCTTTAGACATTTTCATACAAAAGAGCTTTTTCCGGCAACTCGACTATATATTGAGCGGTGGCTTCGCGCGCGACCCATTCACTCATTAAACTTTAGTTGGTGAGGAGTGAAGCAGGCAGCTCCCTACCGCCTAAAGTTTTCTTAATTATTAATTAATGCTTAAGAATGGCTGACGCTCCTCGAGCCGTGCAGCTCTGTGGATCGAGTTCGCGGATGAAAATTGTGCGGTGCACTTTTATGACCTTGAAACCACTGCCCGCCTTGATCTAGCCCACTGGCGACTTGACAGCAGTGTCTATACTGCAACTCGGCCCACTGGCGACTTGACAGCAGTGTCTATACTGCAACTCGTCTCTGCTAGTCCGTCCACCACCTTGTCTCTGCCGTTACAAACTGGTTTTATCCGCTCCAAACACCACCTTAATACAATTGACCGCACCACGCAATAATCCCCTACTTGTTCGAGCCTCAAATTTATACCAGCGATGTGCACTCGTCGGCGGTTCGACACCGACTGAGCATTTTTGTCATTCCGTCACGCCCCTTTAGACATTTTCATACAAAAGAGCTTTTTCCGGCAACTCGACTATAAATTGAGCTGTGGCTTCGCGCGCGACCCATTCACTCATTAAACTTTAGTTGGTGAGGAGTGAAGCAGGCAGCTCCCTACCGCCTAAAGTTTTCTTAATTAATAATTAATGCTTAAGAATGGCTGACGCTCCCCGGGGTGTGCAGCTCTCGATGGACCGAGCTCGAGCTGAAATTCATGTGTCGCACTTTTACGACCTTTGACCCCGATAATAGATTGCCACCACATCGGCACGGGTTGTTTGGCAAAAATTTATTTGCCCTCCGGTCGCCCCGATTTGCTCTATGTTTGATATGTCTTGATGGTTATATCGCCCCCATCCCCCCGTGTGCCAAGTGTTATTACGGCGCGCAAGAAGACCTTATCGATGTAGAAGGTATTAGCGTCGAACTGGAGTTTTGAATCAAATTCCTCATCTTCATTGGCCGGGTAGCGGTATAGGTTCGAGCCGATTCTCTTCATGTCCAGCATATATGGCCCGATATCAGGTCCGATATAGTAGTTTGTTGCTCTGACAATCAGGTACTTTAACTCGAAATCTTTAAACAACTTCCTCATCATCAAGAATATCTTCTGGGGACAGGCGCTGTATTTAACGTCACCGTGTGGTGATGGTGAAGCCACTGTCATCTCCGCATATACTATATGCTGATTCAAATACCGTAATGCATTTAGATCAGCTATACTAAAAAATGTATATGTGTAGTCATTTAGAAGCATGACATAGTCGTCATCTTTGAATACATTCATCTTGTCAACGTTAAAGTAGATGGAGAACGCTACTGCACCGTTTGTATAGGTCCTGCAATGTTTGGTTACCGGCGTAAAGTCAAAATCCTTTCTTATCGATATCACAGCCACGTTATCGTTCTCCGGCTGGAGCAGCCATTTTATTATGCTCATATATATACTGGAGCGCAAGTCCTCGACAATGATGATATGTACGGGTATTTTGGAGTCATTTAGTCTTACCACCGATAATTCTCGAATCGCATGATACTCTAGATACATAAACTTTGTATTGTTAAATAGCACGGACTGTACGGCCTCAGTTTTCGAGTTGATTCTTGGCGAGACCGGGTCCACGGCAATATCGGTGCTGTAAAAGTTTAGCATGCCAAATGAAATGTACTGGGTCGTAAGGATGTTCGACACAAATGTATAGCTCTCGTTACTCACAATGTAGGTATTGGTTATATAATTGTGCTCGAATTTGAGCCCATTGAACGGGGTGCTCTTGTCTGTGATTTGTTTGATCAGCGCTGGCATCTCGATGCCTTCAATCTGATCAACTTTAAAGACCATGATATATTTCAGCTTGTCCGTATTATGCAGGGTATCGAGGAGTAATAGTAGGTCCTTGACGCCTATGCGTGCCGCAATCAATACCTGCACATCGTTCGTCAATATTGACGGAACAGTGGGTTTGATGTACTCACTAATCGTCACCATGATGTTGGGCGGATTTTTGACTGAAAAGTTGAGAAACTCGTCCACGTTCGTGCTTATATCGAATATGGGATGGTCCTCTTTGGTCCGCGTCAACGGAAATCCAAACTCGGGCTGGTTGTCGCTGTTGAGCATCACGAGCTGGTATCCCTTGGGGTTGTCGGGTATCTTATCGACAAGCTGCAGCACCGCGCCATTTTTCAAGACTTCAAATTGTGCGTCGGTTACTCGGAATCGGGTCTTATCGTACCAGCACACAAATTTGGACTTGGCCTCACCCAACCGCGTACTCAGTGTACCGCCTATTTTTTCCGTACCAAGAATCACTGCTAGCGAGGTATTGGGGTTAAGGCGATAAAAGTCATCAAAGAGCTGCACCATGCTCTTGCGCAGGACCTCGTCTTCGACGTGCGGATAAATCACCAGGTTGGCCTCATTCTCGGCCAGCAACCGAATGCTGTTTTTGACCACTAGCTTCTCGATGAGCGTGTTCCTGACGTAGAACGCTATCGTGTTGAGGGGGCCTCCCAATATTTCGGCGGCCACCGCATCGTAGTTTATGGTGCTCTTTAGTTTGTAGGCAATGTCCCGGCTCTCGTCGTACGTGACGCCCTTGTTGTTGAAGTAGCGGTCATCCAGGAAGATTGAGATGCTTCTATCTAACGGTGCGTCCAGCCGATTGAAATAAATGTCCACTTGTCGCACTGTTAGGACACCAGTGGTTGTGAGCTGTGGCCGGGGCGTATATTGTTTCGGGAAGATTGCATATATTTCATCTTCGACGACCATTGCCACATCGAGGCCGTCCAATGCATCGGCTGGTTTTTTGCCATGATATATATACACCCATTGGTCCAGCTTGTAATGATGCAGCATCATGCGAGCGAAGTTTGTAAACAACTCCGGTGACGTATTTCGCGACACCATGACGAAAGTGCGGCTCGTGTCTTTGTAAACGTCATCGATGAATAGAAACGGCTTGCTCATATAGACACTCCAGTAGCGGGTCTTTTTGTATCCGGATAAGAGAGGCAAGTTTGAGTCGACCTTGAGTCCCAGCGCCCGGGTATCGCTGTTTGTGATGCTGAGATTGCAGTCGTCGTGGTGCACCTTGTCGATCGAAACATTAAAGTACGAGTCATCAAATATCGATGTAGAGGTGCCGAGCTTTGCCTCCGGTATATTGGTGATATAGTAGACCGTGTCGTTTTTGAAGACCGTCAGTGATTTCGACCGGATATACTTTACGTCGTCATCGTCTATCTTGCCGCTCAGTTTCATGATAAAGAGCTTCTTGGAAGGGTTTCGCCAGTTCATCAGGTCGACCAACATATTGCGCTCATTCAGCACATGGGTGTCAGTGACCGATGGCGAGGTCGACACCGCGAGCACACCATAGCAAATATCGTACTTTACTGCCGAGTTGACGAGGGCCTGTCGCGGCACAAATATCTTGACACAGATATCCTTGACGTTGGTCACATACGACAGGTCTCCCTGGGCGCCGGTGAACTTGTTCGGCGCCGTGATGGAATCATCCCCGACGAAAACGTCGGCAGTCGCAATACTCTTGTCGAGCATGACCAGCATGTTTTTGAATGTGACTTTGGCGCCCGATATTGAAAATTTGCCAAACACGAGGAACGGGCTCTTTACCTCGTACGTGAACCCCCCGTCGCGGGCCAACATCTTGACAAAGGGGTCGTAGTAGTCCTTGAATTCGGCAATCTTGCCGATGTTGTATATACAGAGCGTTTCAGGAGCATTCTTGGTGGCCTGCATGTGCGATATGAGCTCGGCCACGGTGTCGGGTTTAAAGTACACAATATAGGGGTCCGTGAGCCGGTAGCCGGAGGCGATCTGGTATATGATGTTTTCCGTGACGGCGCAATTGTAGAGCACTGGGTCCTCGGTGAAGATCCGATACGTCTGGGCCTTGGTAAAGTTTTTCGCCGTAGTCATCTTGTACTCGGCCGTGAAGGCAAAGTCGTTGCTGCCCAACGAGGCGTCGGGAGCGACGAGCATGCCGACACGCAGGTCCGGAAAGCCAGCCTCCAGTCTGCGCAGCACCAGCGTGGACCCCTCCATGCCCTTGAAGCACGACGAAACGATTGTGTGGAACCCCTCGTGCTCCCTGATGTCCACCCCCGGCTCCCCGTTGACGAGCGCCAGCTTCGAGTCGATGTAGTTGCGCTCAAACCGGTTGGCAGAGATCTCGGTCGAGACCTGCCGGTTGACAAACACCAGCGTAAAGTCTGATATGGCGGGCAGCGCGCCCAGGCTCCTGACCATCTTTTTCACATGAGTATCAGGCACCGATTGCGGAATGCACGCAAATATATTTACATTTGTTGGTAGCGATTGGTTAAAGTGCATATCGAACTTGGATTCGTCCGAAAAGCCTCCGTCGGCGCCCGCGCCTTTACCACTGCTATTTCCCATCTTATCTACATAAGAGAAATGTTTCCCCCCGAACTAATCTTTTGGTTCTGGAAGCACCGGCCCGACGACCCCCTGTTGCTGGCTGTTCGGCACAAGTCCTAAAAAACAAAAAATAAATTTAAAGGTGTCTATAAAAGGAAAGGTATTCGCACTTACCTGAGCTGGGAACCTCATAAGCATTCCTAATCCAAATATAGGCAACCACGAAAAATCTACAAAATAAATCGGAAAATGAAGTCAAATACAAATAACAATAACATAACCTAGAATTAAGCATTAAAATATGAATTTTTTTTATGAATTTTTAAATAAGCAATTGTAATTATAATGGAAGGATTAACAAGAAATATTAAATATGAAATATATTGGAAAAAAGGGGATTTTAATGAAATTTTAATGAAATTTAATACTGAATTTCCAATTTTGACAGTTGTCACCACCAAAACAGAAATTCATCAATAGAAAAGTAAATAAGGGACTTCAAACCCTTAGGCATGCATTAAAACAAAGAAAATACTTACTCGCATGTTTTTAAGGAATTATTAATAATAGTAAACCACTATACGCGCGAAAAAACACAAAAAACTGGCGCCCGCCGCGAACCATGAAAACAAACAAACCGAAACTGACATTCATGTTTTATACCGCGATTCAGCTAAAGAAGCATATGCTGAAAGGGCAGCAATGCCAGGTAATCGCGAAGGATAATCCCTTAAAGGGAATTTTAATAATTTTATTATTTAAATTTATCCAATGAGTGGGAGTGAGATAGCCAATATTAAAAAAGGATATAAAATCCTTTTTGCATGTCGATAAGGAAACCCAGAATTGACATGAACCATAATTATGGCAACTACAATAAAAAGAGAATTTTAAGAAAATAAAGGAATTTAAAAAAAGGATAAAAACAATTCGTGAAAGAAAAGAATTTTAGCAATTTATTGATGCAAAATTTATAAGTTTTTATGATAAAAAAAATACGTCTAATTTTATGGGTACGCTGCATGTCCACATACATTTTATGGTAAAACTGCCGATCGACACAGGTCCTGAAACCCTATTTAATGAGGAACATCAACCAGCCAAATTCATTCGATCGTTCGCTTTAGGACACTTAAGAATTGTAGGGAGAATTAGTCATGACCTTAGGGTCATTAATTCTTGAAATGCAATTTGTCCCTCGTGGAATGTAAATGTGGTAGAAGGATATTTTTTGTTCTTGGTTGCAACGTGGGAATATATATTGTCTGAACTATCTTGTGGTTATGGAATGGATTTAGTATTTCTCTATAGTGAATTATATATATTAAGATGAATTATAAATTAAATAAAAAAAAACAATATTTTTTTGTGTGTGAATTTTTTAATAAAAATCATAAATTGAAATTTTGAATGTTAAATACAAGGAACAGTTTTTTAATAAAATTTATAAATCGAATTTTTGAATGTTAAATAAAAAGAACATAAATTGTTATTAACGTGTTTCTTACTTGGCAATCCTACAATTCAAGGGAACGGTGAACTAAGGCCACATGCTAAAATAACTGGAATACTTCCGCTACACTGCACCAATTTATTTGCGAAAACTGCTATTTTCGTCAATCATTAGCAATCTTAGAATGCAATCCATTTAACGTTACGTCTTTGTGGAATTTCATAACAGAGGTTTTTGCAGAAAACATTTTGGTGGTTCCATCCAGGAACTGTATTTGGCCCGTTCATCTTTCTCCGGTTTGGATTGCACCGTATATCAACTGTCTTAATTTATATTGGGTTAATTTAAAATCATTGCGGTTTTTGGTGGATTTTACGGTAACATGGCAACATTAAAGCAATTAATTGTTCACGAACGCACTTTGAGGAAGCGAATAGAAAAGTGTATTGAGAATGGCAAAAAAACAGCTATAGCCAAACGCACACAGGGATTCTTCGAGTTACGACAGGAAGAATTAAGGGAACTCTGGAATGAATATGCCGACATAGACCTTCAATTAATGCAAGCAATATGTGAGGAGACTCCTGACGAGGAATCCGAACATGCGCATGTAAAGGAAGATCATTTTGGTAATACTGAGTTGAAGTACTCAGAATATTTGAGTGAGTTAATTGAGGGCCTACGTAAGTTCAAGGTAGAAGCAAATCCAGTCGAGAGCAGGGCCAATGACTCCTCCACATCAATCGTGGTACATCATGATTCTTCACTTCCAAGAATTTCACTTCCGAAATTCAATGGAGATTATGATATGTGGAGACCCTTCTCGGATATGTTCATGTCTCTGGTACACAACAATTCAAGGCTGTCACCAGTTCAAAAATTGCATCATTTGAAATCATGTCTAGTAGGTGAAGCCGAAAGAGTGCTTCGCCACATTCCAATTACTGACGATGATTATATGCCAGCATGGGACAAATTGCGGAGACGCTTTGAAAACACCCGCATTTTAGTCAACCATCAGCTCAAGTTACTAGTAAACCAACCAAAATTAGCCACCGAAACGAATAAGGGGATCAAATCCTTGATCGACACCACTGAAGAATGCCTACAACAATTAAAGAGCCTGAAGGTGGACACTAGTTCCTGGGACACTTTATTAATTTATATTCTGGTCCAAAGGCTTCCGTTTCACACCTTAAAATTATGGGAGGAGGATCAAGGAGCAAATGCGAATTTACCAACCTTCGACGATTTCAAGAACTTCTTAAGCACTCGATTGAATGTCCTGGAGTCGATCGCAGACGTCATAAATCCCAAATCAGCACAGGTCAAGCCTAAGGGTCAAACTTTCGAAAAAACTTCAGCCTACCATAGCACCAAGGAAGGAGGATGTCCTGCCTGTGGAGGAAAGCATTTCATCCAAAGGTGTCTCAAGTATAAAAGGATGACTCTCGATGCCAAACGGAAAGCCATTTTATCCGCAGGACGATGCCTGAATTGTTTATCTAGTCACCACATGCAACCAAAATGTACAAGCAAATATAAATGCTTCAAATGTAACCAGCCACATCATACGTCACTACATCAAGAAACATCAAGCGAACGAAACACATCGCAATTTCTAAGCTCCAAGAGCACTTCCAAGGATTCCACATCAAGTCAAGCCGAATCCAATCAAGAAGGTAATAGCCACAGCGCTGCCACACCCAACGTTACTCAGGCCTTCACATCAAGTCAAAACATACACGCATTACTGTCAACCGCGCTAGTAGTTGCAAGAGGCGGTCGAGGGCAAACCAGCACGTTAAGATGTCTTGTTGACCCAGGGTCACAATCTTCATTCCTGACTGAAGAAGCTTGTAAAAGACTAGCTGCACAATGCACCCCTACCTCTATCATCATCAATTGCATAGGCGCCATTCCTGCAGACAATTCATCCAAGGAAACAACCCTACAATTACAAGCCAGTAATTCAAATGGACCAACAATCGAAGAGACGTTCTTCGTCATAAAAACCATCACGGATCCACTACCTAAACAACGACTCTCAAGGGGAAATCTTCGTCATGTACACGGTCTTGAATTAGCTGATCCAACGTATTGGAAAACCGGTAAAATTGATGCCTTGTTGGGAGTAAACGTTTATTCACAAATAGTGCAAGACGGAATCGTACGCGGAAACAAGACATCTCCAGTGGCAATTAGGACAATGTTTGGGTGGATTTTAATGGGCCCAACAAAAAATCGTTCGCATAAGGAAGCCATATCGCTTATGGCAACAACGGAAAACGACCTAAATTGTCAACTAAAACAATTTTTCGAAACTGAAGAATTTCCTTCGCATCCGGTCATCAAAAGGGACGAATTAGAATGTCAAACTATTTTTCAGACTACTTACCAGCGTACTACAAATGGTCAATATCAAGTAACCTTACCTTTTGTAAATAATGAACTTCCCAAATTAGGCGCATCACGTCCACAAGCGCTAACCAGATTCAAAGCTCTGCAAACCCAATTTAAAAGGAAACCAGACTTGTCCAGTGATTATGCAAAATGTCTCGATGAGTACATACAGCTCGATCACATGGAAAAGGTAACTCCCATTTTAACCAATAGCCCCCATTACTATATTCCGCATCATGCGGTATTCAAAGACAGCACGACAACAAAACTGAGAGTCGTGTTTGACGCGTCCTGTAAAACCACAAATGGCACATCCTTAAACGACCACCTGTTAAAGGGACCAACCCTACAACCAAAACTCTTCGCAATTCTAATGAAGTGGCGGAAACATAAAGTGGCAATAACAGCGGACATCGAAAAGATGTACCGAATGATTTGGGTTCATCCTGATCAACGAGCTTTCCAAAGAATTATTTGGAAACATCCAACAACTGGTGAACCACAGGACTATTAACTTAAAACAGTCACTTTCGGTACGTCTTCTGCCCCCTATCTTGCGGTAAGAACCCTGCAGCAATTAGCCGAAGATGAACGAAACAACTGGCCTTTAGCATCTCACGTTACTCTGAGGGACTTCTATGTAGATGACCTATTAACAGGAGCGGATGATATACCCAGCGCGAAACTCCTACAAGATGAACTTATAAAAATGATGAAATCAGGAGGATTCAATCTCCGGAAATGGGCTAGCAACGAAATAAACTTATTAGCTCACCTGCCATCAGAATACTGCGAAATAAAGGAAGCATTAGCTATCGGCGAATTGGAATCAATTAAAACTTTAGGCATTCAATGGTGGCCTACAAAGGATTATTTCAGTTTTAAAGTCGCCCTAAAACCAACACCAGTCGTGTCCACCAAACGTTCCATACTCTCTGAAATCGCATCATTGTACGATCCCCTTGGGTGGATTGCTCCAATAATTGTTGTTGCAAAATTACTAATGCAGGGAATGTGGATAATGGGCTGCTCTTGGGACGCTCCAGCATCAACGGCTATTCAGGAACATTGGGATAAATTTAAGGGAGACCTAAAAAATCTGCCTAGGATAAAAATTCCACGTTGGATACAATACACCACCAAGGCCAAGGTTCAGTTACACGGTTTTTGCGACGCTTCCACAAAGGCATACGCGGCTGTGCTCTACCTGCGAACAACACAAGAAGACGGCAGCACTACATCCATGCTACTAACTGCGAAAACTAGAGTGGCACCCACTAAGCCAACTACCATTCCGAGGCTAGAATTAAACGGCGCAGTAATTCTTGCACGATTAATTAAAACAACTATTATCGACATGGAACTTAAGGATGTCCCCATATTCGCCTGGACCGATTCGATGATCGTATTACAATGGATAAGGGAACATCCATCTCGTTGGAAAACTTATGTCGCCAACAGGGTCGTGGAAATCCAAGATAACATCAAATATGAAAACTGGCAGCATGTTCCCACCGAAGAAAATCCTGCTGATCTTGCGTCCAGGGGCACCACTGTAGATGATCTAATCAACAAGGACATTTGGTGGAGAGGTCCACCATGGCTCATTAAGGAAGAGAACCACTGGCCAAGGGTATCAAAATGCGAAGACCAAACAGAGTTAGAAGCTAAAAGAAATACCACCTCAATTTTTGTTATTGAAATAGAAGCGGAACTACTAAATAAATATTCGTCTTACAACAAATTGGTCAGAATCACCGCCCATCTTCTACGCTTCAAGGAAAATTGTACTAAGGCATCATCTAAACGAGTTGGATTAATTTCTCGCAGCGAACTCTCCAAGGCCGAAGTTACCATATTACGATTAGTGCAAAGGGCAAGCTTTCCAGGCGAACATAAGGATCTATCGCAAAATAAAGCAATTGCACACAAGAGCAAACTCTTACAGTTAAGCCCCTTCATGGACGAGCAAGGACTAATACGGATAAAGGGAAGATTGTCACACGCCAACATTTCCTATGAACAAAAACATCCAATCATATTGCCGAAGAATAATCATGTAGTGAATCTAATCATCGATAAACTTCATCACGAAACTTTACATGGGGGAACATCCTTGGTACTAGCTACCAGCAGAAACAAATATTGGATCTTAGATGCCAGACGAGCTATTTCAAGTAGGCTACACCAATGCGTTACGTGTACGAGATTCCGTAAGGAGAACTGCCAACAATTAATGGGGGAATTACCAGCAGCTCGAGTCAACATTTCAAAACCCTTCTCCAAGGTTGGCATAGATTATGCTGGCCCTATAACAGTCAAGGCCTCATCCCTCAGAAAGGCACAACAATTGAAGGCATACTTGTGTATCATAGTTTGCATGGCTACAAAGGCCATACATATTGAATTAGTTTCTGCGTTAACATCAGAAGCTTTTATCGCCGCCTTAAAAAGATTTATTTCCAGACGAGGCTTACCCACAGATATTTATTCGGATTGTGGATCTAACTTTGTTGGAGCAAAAACCATATTAGACAAGGAGATGAAAAAGGCAATCTTGGATGCAACTCAGGAAGCGGCTAAATACTTCTCTATACAAGCAATAGAATGGCACTTTAATCCTCCAGCGGCTCCCCATTTTGGAGGCATATGGGAGGCAGGTGTACGATCTATAAAGAATCACCTACGAAGGAGTATAGGCACCCAGGCATATACGTTCGAAGAATATGCAACATTGCTTGCCCAAATTGAAGCAGTATTAAACTCGCGTCCGCTCTGTTATATCAGCACTGATCCTAGTAACCCCGTGATACTAACACCAGGACACTTCATTATAGGCCAGGCCTTAACCATGTTGCCAGAACCCGACTACTCCATTGAGTCTTCACAGCTGCAGAGATGGAAACATCTACAACAAAGGGTACAATATTTTTGGAAAAAATGGTCAGTAGAATACCTACATCAACTCCAAACCAGACCTAAGTGGTACCAAGAAAGAAAAAACCTCCAAATTGGGGACGTCGTGCTGGTCACCAATGAAACGATGCCCCCAGCAAAATGGCCATTAGGTATGGTCGAAGAAGTTTATCCAGGCCCAGATGGGCTCATCAGGGTCGCGCAGATAAAAACTCAAACCAACAGTTTGCGACGGCCAGTCGCCAAGCTATCCCGCCTGCCAATAGAGACAACTTAGTGGCGTCTAATACTAACAATTACAAATGTTGTCCGTCACTTCGTGTTGTGTTGTCCTCAAACCCAAGACAAATTAATTAACGTCTCTTGTTTACAGATGGATTACGATGAAGATACCTTAATATTATCCGAAAGGATATTCTTTTCGATGGATGACGAGCCAGATCCAGAATTTTACGCTGAGCCCAGTTGCAGACCCAGGCCGGACAATGCTACCTCAACTTCCCGTGAAGCAGATAAGCAACCGCAAGCAGCTAAACCATCAACAGCAGCCAGAGATCATCCAACGAGGCATCTGAAGAACACCACCAGGCACACCACGACGACGTTAGCGCAACCAGCCGTAATAAATGGAGCACTCGAGCCGAATCTGATGCTTTTGAGACCTACAACAACCATCAAGGAATTGCAAACACGCATCGAAAATACCCATCAGCGCTTCATAACACGCGAAGGAGTCGACGTATACCTTACCCGAGACGTATTAATAAAAATCAATTTCGACGCCTGTATAAGACAACAACATCGATGAAATTATCAACACACAAACATTTTTGTATGCGACAAAAATCAACGGCATAAAATCATCCGATCTGCAACCCGCCGGTCCAGACTCAGCATAATTACAATAGACATTGTAAAACAATAGATCGTGCCATTTTTGCAGCAGTAAATGCAACTCAAATATTTGATTTCTGATTCCGATCAGAATTTTAGAGACAGTCGAAATCGGTCGGTCGCAACAAACGGTAGCATCTCTGAAATAAACTCGAATTAAATACATAATACCTTTGTGAATTGTTGAACATTAATTTTATAGTCTATAAGTGAATTGATGTTAGAATTACGAAATTCGAATTATTAAAGTGTTTTTATTAATGCAAAAGTTTGACTTTTTATTTAACCGCAGTACATTGCAAACATTTTGGTCCTTCGAGCCGGATCGTCGCGGGACTTTTACCGGTGCTAATTCGAATTAAAACATGTGTTTTCATTGAACAAGTTGCAGTGATGTTGTTAGTGCGCTAAATATTTAATAAAATATAGCAAAGCCTTTATTGTTGTACAGTGACGTGGCACGGTGACGTGGTTAACATAACTTAATAAAGTGTTTATATAACAACCTGCGCTGTTGCACAGTGACGTGTTAAATTTAACATAATAAATCGTGTCCTGTAACAAGTTTCCTTATTGTGTAGTAAAGTGCCCAGTGCACTGTAATGTGCTAAAATTAAAATTATCATGATAATGTGGTTTGTGATAACTTGCACTGTTGCCGTTACCTATTGACCGTTATCCTAAATGTCGACTCACACTGCTACCAGAAATGAAACTTTGGATATAAGGCCATTTCATCAACATCACCTACACATGGAGGAATTTACTGTAAGTCCGTTCCATTATTTTTGAAGTGATTAACTAGCCGTTGGAATTTTGGAGTTTTCTTTTCGCACGTACTCATGCGTCATCTAAATTCTTATCAATTGGAGAATAATAATTAATCGTAATCATTAATAAGTTTCACGGTCAGGGCTTCCTGAATCCTAACTTATATCTACATATGCTTGCTGAACTTATCTAAATCAAGTGCCTTTAAACTATTACGACTAGTTCAGCTACTCATCTACTCTCATCACTGTATAAAACAAGAATGGAGGAACGACTAGAGGTCAAACTCAATTTTTACGCGGAACGTATCGAGAACTTCAAAACGAATCTTCTAAAGACCGGCCGAGACAAGCGAACTGAAGGATTCCTAACAGCACGTATTCAATTACTCCATTCCTACTGGACGCAATTTCAAGACACGCACGATAGCTGTTATGATACAGCTACTTCTGAACAATTACAAAACCTCGACACCACAATATTCTACAAAATAGAAGAGGTTTATATGGAAACTATAGGATGGATTCAAGACCAAATCGATGCGTTACGTCCCCAGACTACTGGCACTCCGGACGCCCACTCGTCCTTCAATTCACCTAAACCATTCTACCCAAGACAGCTGATTGAAAATTTACCCAAGCTAAACCTACCTACATTCAAAGGATCTTACCTTGAATGGCCTTCCTTTAGAGGCACTTATCAATCCCTTATCCATGATAATGAAGTACTTACAGACATACAAAAAATGCATTACTTAAAGTCCGCTGTCTCTGGTGAAGCTGCTACGCTCATTAATCACTTAGCGATCACCGCTGAGAATTATTCCTCTGCTTGGGACATACTACAAGCCCGCTATGAAAATAAGCGTGTTTTAGTTACTTTAAACTTAAAAGGTATTTTATCGCTGCAACGAATGTCCACTGAATCATACAATGAAGTCCGGCGCGTGCTGGATGATTTCACTCAAGCCGTAACACAACTTAAGAACCTAGACAGGCCTGTTCAACATTGGGACGATTGGCTTGTATTCTTATTGGTCAATAAATTGGATTACAACACTCGAAAGGAATGGGAAAACTCCCTGAAACTCTCAAATGAATTGCCAACCTTCAACGCACTAAGCGAGTTTCTTCAATTTAAGTTGCGTACTTTACATGCCTTAACTGACAACGTTCTACTTGAACCTAAAACTACAACACCCAGATCCAGAACCATGAGACCACAGACTACATATCCGCGCAGCTACCATGTCTCATCGGGAAGATCTTGCACCTGCTGCCATGGGAAGCACATACTTTTATTTTGTCCACAATTCCGGGCAAAATCAGTAACAGAACGACTTGAGTTCCTACTTCACAATAAACTATGCTCCAACTGTTTGCGGAACAACCATAAACTTAAAGACAGCCCGTCGTCGACAACTCAACTAGAATCGCCTACTAGATCACATCTCTCTAGCATTTCGTATACACCTAGACGCGTATTACTAACAACCGCTAGTGTCCTTGTACAATCCCCTGATGGTAGAATTATTCGTGCACGTGCCCTACTTGATCAATGTTCAGAATCAAGCTTCATAACGACATCTTTAGTAAATAATTTACGTCTACATAAACAACGCATTCGAATTCCTGTATTTGGGGTCGGAGACTGCCACGCGGGAACCGCAGAAACTTTTGTCTATCATAATATAATGTCGTCAGTAGACCCAACCTACGCCATCTCGGTTCAATCATTAGTTCTTCCCACTCTTACACACCTACTTCCATCGCAAAACTTTCAACCTTCGACTTGGCCACACATCAAGGGCTTAAAACTCGCAGATCCCGAGTACCATTTGCCCTCGCGTATAGATCTAATCTTAGGAGTGGACGTCTATACTAGGGTTCTGCTGGACGGAGTACGACGAGGACCGGCAGGAGCTCCAATCGCTCAATCCACATCGCTCGGTTGGATTCTATCTGGACCCGTGCAAGAGGACCATTCCAACAACAACATCACGCTTCGCTCACATTGTGCGCTAATTGACGTCGATACCACTCTTCGAAGATTTTGGGAAGTGGAAGATATTACGAAAAGGGTGCTGCTAACACCTGAGGAAGAAGAGTGCGAGACCCACTTTCTGCAATTTCACAGGAGAGATCATCAAGGACGTTACGTTGTTAAACTCCCGATAAAATCTAATGCAGCTCCACTTGGCGACTCTCGAAAAGTAGCGATGGCTACACTACTTCGACTAGAGAAACGATTGCAACATGACCCTAATCTCTACTCCGCCTACTCCGACTTCTTGGAGGAATATTTGAAGCTTGGCCATATGGAACGGGTGCCACAGGAGGACGCAAATCGTGATCGTCGATACTATCTACCCCATCATGCCGTTCTAAAGCCCAGCAGTACGACGACAAAACTGCGAGTGGTCTTCAATGGCTCACAAAAATCTGCTTCTGGTATCTCGTTAAATGATCAATTACATATTGGGCCTAAATTGCAAAATGAAATTTTCAACGTAATTTTGAAGTGGCGTTTCTACCCCCTTGTATTCACGGCGGATATAGAAAAAATGTTTAGACAAATACTCGTCGACAAATCGGATGCTGACCTACAAAGGATTCTATGGCGTCGCTCATCAACTGAGCCTGTAGACTGTTATCGGCTTCTCACCGTAACTTACGGTACGGCTTGCGCTCCGTACTTAGCATGCAAAACTTTACTTCAGCTTGCGGAAGACCATCAACTTGAATGCCCTTCAGCAGCAGCGATAATCCGAGAAAACTTCTACGTCGATGATGCACTCTTTGGTGCATTTGATGAACAGTCTGCTCTTCAGGCCAAGACGGAGTTGCGCAACCTACTTTCTAAAGGTGGTTTCAAACTGCGTAAATGGCTAACCAATTCTTCAAACCTAATCGATGATATTCCGGAAGAAGACCGTGAAATAGCAGCTCCTGAGAAGCTAGTAACAGACTCAAACATCAAAACTCTAGGACTTAAATGGAATCCTGCCACGGATAAGTTCACATTCTCGATACACCTGTCACAGATCGACAGTTTTACGAAGAGGAGCATTCTCTCTGACATAAGCCGTGTTTATGACCCATTAGGCTGGCTATCCCCTACCACGATTATAGCGAAAATTTTCTTGCAAAAACTGTGGATGGCTAAGCTTGACTGGGATGAAAAGATACCTGCCGAACTTTTAACAACATGGCAACGCTATCGGGAAGACTTAAATAATCTTAACAACATCAAAGTCAACCGATGGGTGGGCACAACTAATCCACAATCACATCTTGAGCTGCATGGGTTTTGCGACGCCTCCTTAAACGCATATGCTGCAGTAGTATATCTCCGAGTCGTTTACGGACATAACAAAATACAAGTATCGTTAATTGCTGCAAAAACCCGGGTCAGCCCCTTGAAAACTATATCACTACCACGCCTTGAACTGTGCGGCGCCACATTATTAGCTGAGCTTCTAGCCTGGGTTCAACAGGAGCCATACTTAAAGGATATTCCTGTTTATGCATGGTCTGATTCAACCGTGGTATTATCATGGCTACAAGAGCATCCATCTAAGTGGAAGGTGTTTGTGGCTAATCGCGTGTCCACCATTCATTCTAGCCTCCCGCGAGCAGTATGGCAGCATGTAAGGTCTGAGGATAATCCTGCTGACAGCTCCACACGAGGATTATCACTCACAGAGCTCCAATCGCATGAGCTATGGTGGGCTGGTCCACCCTGGCTAAGTAAGGACCGAGAATATTGGCCAAAGCGAAATCTGGAAGTACCTCCTGAACCGATCCCCGAAGAAAGAAGAGAAACCACTATCTTCATCGCTCAAGCTCAGAATCCCAACTTCACACTACTACGTTGTTATTCAACTTTAGGAAGACTTCTTCGAGTTACAGCCTACTGTTATCGTTTTGTCCGTAATGCTTTACTTAATCAGGCTCAGAGACAAATGGGCATTCTCACCACCGCTGAAAAGAACAAAGCTCTTCAAAAATGGATACATATCGTACAGCAATCCTCGTTCACTACGGAACTCTCTGATCTAACTCAAAACAAGAGCATGTCCCCCAAAAGTACATTACGGATGCTTAGTCCATTTGTCGATGAACACGGCCTTCTACGAGTTGGTGGACGATTAAAAAATGCCACTCTATCGTATGATGAAAGATGTCCAATCATCCTGCCTAAAGACAGTCACCTTACGTGGCTGCTGATTGATGATGCACATCAGAAAACCTTGCATGGCGGTACGCAGCTTACACTACACTATCTCCGTAGTAAATATTGGATTCAGAGTGGAAGAAGCACAGTCAGGTTTTTCATCCGAAGATGTCTCGTCTGTTATCGCTACAGGGCGCAGGCGAAGAATCAAATCATGGCAAATCTACCGGCGGACAGAGTACGACCGTCGAAACCGTTCACAAACAGTGGAGTCGACTTCGCCGGTCCATTTTCTATAAAACCCATGAAAGGCCGTGGGCGAACCATCATAAAATCATATGTAGCCATATTTGTATGCTTCGCAACTCGTGCAATTCACCTAGAACTTGTAATGGATTTAACTACTGAGGCCTTCTTAGCCGCCTTCAAAAGGTTCATTGCTCGACGCGGACCTTGCTTAAAGCTGTATAGTGACAATGCCACAAATTTTGTTGGCGCTGCCAAACAATTAGCCCAACACCTCCGTCAACTCAACCAGGACACTAATCTAATGGAAGTACTAGCCGATAGGGGCACCGAATGGCACTTTATTCCCCCTGTGACACCTCACTTCGGAGGCCTCTGGGAAGCTGGCGTCAAATCGTTTAAACACCATTTTAGAAGAGTTGTTGGTGATCACAGGCTGTCCATAGAAGAAATGTTAACCTTGACAGCTCAGATTGAGGCGTGCCTGAACTCGCGCCCCCTTCATTCTATCAACGATGACCCTAACGATCTTCAAGCATTAACGCCTGGTCATTTCCTCACAGGAGGCAATTTGATTACTGTTCCGGAGCCGAGCGTTATTGATAAACCCATAAATCGGCTAACGCGGTGGCAACTTGTTCATCATATGTACGAGCAACTTTGGCAACGTTGGCATAAGGAATATCTGCAGGCAATACAACTGCGCAACAAATGGGAGCGAAAGCAGGATCCAGTGCGGAACAATGACCTTGTCCTGATTAAGGAGGATAAAGTACCCCCATCTAAATGGCTCATAGGGAGAGTCGTTGAGCTTCATCCTGGCGATGACGGCAACATTCGAGTCGTCACCATCAAACATAAAAATGGATGCAGTAAACGTCCAATTGTTAAACTGTGTGTACTTCCTAACAATGGCGATCCTAATCAAAATTTGCCATGGCGGGCGGATCCGTAAGGATTTATATGATTCGTAAACACGATGGCGGGCGGAATGTATAAGACAACAACATCGATGAAATTATCAACACACAAACATTTTTGTATGCGACAAAAATCAACGGCATAAAATCATCCGATCTGCAACCCGCCGGTCCAGACTCAGCATAATTACAATAGACATTGTAAAACAATAGATCGTGCCATTTTTGCAGCAGTAAATGCAACTCAAATATTTGATTTCTGATTCCGATCAGAATTTTAGAGACAGTCGAAATCGGTCGGTCGCAACAAACGGTAGCATCTCTGAAATAAACTCGAATTAAATACATAATACCTTTGTGAATTGTTGAACATTAATTTTATAGTCTATAAGTGAATTGATGTTAGAATTACGAAATTCGAATTATTAAAGTGTTTTTATTAATGCAAAAGTTTGACTTTTTATTTAACCGCAGTACATTGCAAACAACGCCATATTAAGGTCAAAGAAGAAGGAAAAAACACTCAATCTCCCAGACAAATATCAGGTGCGACTGAAGGTAAAGCCCGATGGTCAACTAAGGCTATTTCACTACCACAAAAGAGGCATCGTGAGGAAGCTGTTGAATGTGTCCATTCAAGAAGGGGGAGAATGTTCGGCACAAGTCCTAAAAAACAAAAAATAAATTTAAAGGTGTCTATAAAAGGAAAGGTATTCGCACTTACCTGAGCTGGGAACCTCATAAGCATTCCTAATCCAAATATAGGCAACCACGAAAAATCTACAAAATAAATCGGAAAATGAAGTCAAATACAAATAACAATAACATAACCTAGAATTAAGCATTAAAATATGAATTTTTTTTATGAATTTTTAAATAAGCAATTGTAATTATAATGGAAGGATTAACAAGAAATATTAAATATGAAATATATTGGAAAAAAAGGGGATTTTAATGAAATTTTAATGAAATTTAATACTGAATTTCCAATTTTGACAGTTGTCACCACCAAAACAGAAATTCATCAATAGAAAAGTAAATAAGGGACTTCAAACCCTTAGGCATGCATTAAAACAAAGAAAATACTTACTCGCATGTTTTTAAGGAATTATTAATAATAGTAAACCACTATACGCGCGAAAAAACACAAAAAACTGGCGCCCGCCGCGAACCATGAAAACAAACAAACCGAAACTGACATTCATGTTTTATACCGCGATTCAGCTAAAGAAGCATATGCTGAAAGGGCAGCAATGCCAGGTAATCGCGAAGGATAATCCCTTAAAGGGAATTTTAATAATTTTATTATTTAAATTTATCCAATGAGTGGGAGTGAGATAGCCAATATTAAAAAAGGATATAAAATCCTTTTTGCATGTCGATAAGGAAACCCAGAATTGACATGAACCATAATTATGGCAACTACAATAAAAAGAGAATTTTAAGAAAATAAAGGAATTTAAAAAAAGGATAAAAACAATTCGTGAAAGAAAAGAATTTTAGCAATTTATTGATGCAAAATTTATAAGTTTTTATGATAAAAAAAATACGTCTAATTTTATGGGTACGCTGCATGTCCACATACATTTTATGGTAAAACTGCCGATCGACACAGGTCCTGAAACCCTATTTAATGAGGAACATCAACCAGCCAAATTCATTCGATCGTTCGCTTTAGGACACTTAAGAATTGTAGGGAGAATTAGTCATGACCTTAGGGTCATTAATTCTTGAAATGCAATTTGTCCCTCGTGGAATGTAAATGTGGTAGAAGGATATTTTTTGTTCTTGGTTGCAACGTGGGAATATATATTGTCTGAACTATCTTGTGGTTATGGAATGGATTTAGTATTTCTCTATAGTGAATTATATATATTAAGATGAATTATAAATTAAATAAAAAAAAACAATATTTTTTTGTGTGTGAATTTTTTAATAAAAATCATAAATTGAAATTTTGAATGTTAAATACAAGGAACAGTTTTTTAATAAAATTTATAAATCGAATTTTTGAATGTTAAATAAAAAGAACATAAATTGTTATTAACGTGTTTCTTACTTGGCAATCCTACAATTCAAGGGAACGGTGAACTAAGGCCACATGCTAAAATAACTGGAATACTTCCGCTACACTGCACCAATTTATTTGCGAAAACTGCTATTTTCGTCAATCATTAGCAATCTTAGAATGCAATCCATTTAACGTTACGTCTTTGTGGAATTTCATAACAGAGGTTTTTGCAGAAAACAGCTGGCCGCCGACGGCACGGGACGCGGCTTTGAGATGACGATCAAAGCAATCAAGCAACTGCACACTCAATTTGTCTACTCGCTGCTTGCCGGGGTAATGCCGGTACCGAAAAAAACCCACGAGTACTACAACTCCCTGATACTGGCCAAGTTGCAAGAGATTCTGGGGTTCCGCATCAAGCTGCTGGAGCGGGTGCGCCAGGCACTGGCCACCACCAACAACGAGGACGGGGACACCATCATGCTGCCGCAGTCCCACGAAGATATCGAGCACAACAAA
Source organism: Thereva unica (assembly GCA_949987705.1). Lineage (NCBI taxonomy): Eukaryota > Metazoa > Arthropoda > Insecta > Diptera > Therevidae > Thereva > Thereva unica. The sequence goes on from OX465284.1 coordinate 57,840,337, forward strand.
CGCGTGCTGGAGTACAGGTTGGCTGCCAATGTGCAGGCGAAAATCGATGCCGGGGGACCGGCGTTCCTCGTGTGCGTACCTGAGCCGCCGGCGCGAGTTACATACCCATAAGCATTTACACATAAAATTAGACCACCAATAAATTTCCGCTGTAATAACATTTTTTATTAAAATCAATTATGATTAACAGACAATTTCATAAGGTTCAAATTCTTTTTCACCTTGGTAATTTCCTGCCATGCGCAGACATTTTTCGCGGAATTTTAAGAAATCAACATAAAGTATTAATAATTGCTAAATAGACAAAAATGTAATTTCCATTAAATAAAGTTCGAACAGTCAGTCTAGATTCAGATTTAGAGCCATAAACGTGTAAAATTTTAAATAAATAATTGTGTAAAAATTAAATCTTTTATTTTTTTGTTTGAATATAAAGTAATAACTTTAACTGGCGCAGTCGGGAACGGATTTTGTTCGCTAAAGTTTAATTAAAATTCGAAAGTGTCGACGGTTTATCGATAACAAAACGAAATTTAAACGGCGAAAACACTAATAATACCGACGGATTATCGAGTAAATAAAAATTTCGATCAGTGTGCTGTGATTTTAGTGAACAAGATCCAGAGAAGCAAATCGAGACTTCAGCTACGAGGGATCATCGTTCGACAATCAAGTGGAAATCTGCGACGGATCATCGCCAAAGAAGAAATCTTTCCTGCTAAAATCTCCATCAATCCAGGAAATGTGGAGGATTGTCTTAATGTAAGTCGAGATTTGAATATTTCTCAAGCTCCTTTATGCCTAATCCTAAAAAACTTAAAATTAATCAAACCCCTTATCCTATTTCAAATATTTTTAATAGACTAAGTTTATTTAGGATTAGATCTCTCGAAAATATAGTAGAAGAAGATTCAACACAAGTAATTCAAAGTGTTAATATTAGTAAAAGCGAATTAAATTTAAATAGTATTGATCAACAAGTTGAAATAAAAAAATTAAATAAATTTGAGCAACCAATTAACACAAGTGAAGTAAATAATTTGCCAAATAAAATAGATATTAACAGTAGTGAAATTAAAACCCAAAATAGTGGTGCAGATAATCTGTTAAAAAATAAAAATTATTCAAATAATCCGGTTACTTTTAATAATCAAAAAATGACTAATCCAATTGATAACTTCCAAATTCCCCATGCTGCTTCATCAGCTCCAGTGAATAACCCAGTGACAATTACTTTAACAGACGTATTCAATTCCCTAAGAGTGCCTGATGCAATCAAAGATTTACCTAAATTTGACGGAAATTCAAGATTGCTTTTCGATTTCCTCGACAACGTCGACGAAATCCTCTCAATGATTTCTATCACAAGTGGTACTCCTTACGGTCAATTATTGTTAAGGGCCATAAGAAATAAAATAGTTGGACCAGCCAATGAAGTACTCAACATGTATGGTACTCCATTAATCTGGGACAATATCAAAGAAAACTTGATTTTGCATTACTCAGATAAAAGAAATGAAACGTCTCTGATAAAGGATCTTCACAAAACTAGACAGAACAATAATAGTTTAGAAAAATATTACAGCGAAATTGTGGAACTATACGCTAGCATGATAAATCATGTAAATATTCACGAAAAAGATCCAAATGTCATTAGTGCAAAAAAGTCCTTGTACTCAGAAATGTGTTTAAATACATTCTTGTCTGGACTCAGAGAACCATTAGGATCAACAATTCGCGCTATGAAACCACAATCGCTAGCGGAAGGCTATGCATTTTGTATTAAGGAACAAAACATGTTCTACAGCAAACTTGACAACCCAACCAAGACTATATCGTTACCAAGATCAGGGTACTCAAATATTCCAAACTCGAATAGAAATTTTACTTCTCAACAAATGAAACCTCAACCGAAATTTTTTGCCCCAACAGTAGCATTCCATCAAAGGGCAATTCAATCTCAAACTCCCACACAACCACAGAGATCGTCACCACCAAACAATTTCTCCCAATTTCAACAACCTAGACCTCAATTCGGTAACTTCCCTTCTCAGACAAGACCACAATATTTCAGTAGACCCTATCAACCTAATCTACAGAAACCCGAACCAATGGAATTAGGCTCCAGTAACACTAAAATCAATCGTCCTCAACCTCAAAGTAGACCGGCATTCAATAACACCTTTAGACCGACAAGACAACCGAATTTCATAAGTGAAGAATTGTTTAACGTCGCTGGAGAAAATTCAGACTTGGAAGAATATTACCAACCAAATTCTCAGCCTCACGTTCAAACTTTAGAAAATTATTCTAATTATGATGAAATCCATCCAGTCAGCAACGAACTACACGAAGAACCAACAAACAACGTAGTCGAGGACGGAAATTTTCTAAACGAAGCCTCTACACCCCAGTCGGATATATAGATATAAACAAACACGGGACCATTCTCCCATACGTCCATATCTCATCCCCTTTCGGACGTCCCCTAAGATTCTTAGTAGATACTGGCTCATCCTCCTCGTTTATAAATCCCGAATTCATCCATCCAGAGGATCAAGTACAAACCGAACCGACAATCGTCAATACCATTTTTTATAAACACGCATTAAACAAAGAAGTCGTCCTCCAGAATTTCTATGAATTTAATCAATCAGGCCAACTAAGATTCCTTATTTTCCGATTTCACGGATATTTCGATGGATTATTAGGGCTAGATTCTTTAAAATCGCTAGGTGCTCAAGTCGATCTCCTCACCGACAATTTAGTTACAATGCATGCGTCACTTCCACTACTTTTCAAACCCAATTTGATGTCTGATAAATACACTATTCCTCCGAACTCCAAATGCCTTGTAAAACTACCTGTAGATGTGCAGAATGGTAACATCTATATCAAATCAACCGAGCTCAAACCAAACCTTTCCATATCAGAAGGAATCTATCATTCTAGCAACTGGTACAGTCAACTAGAAGTAATAAATTCCTCTCCAATTGAGCAAACCCTTTTTATAGAACAACCCTTAAAAGTCGAAAATTTTAATTCCGAGGAATATGTCGAAATAAACAATTTTAACATAGCTTACGATCATTCAATGGAATGTTCTTCTGACGATATTACAACGTTCCTTCGCACTAGTCACTTGAATAAAGAAGAATTAAAAGCTGTAACAAAACTTTGCAGAGAATTTGACGATATCTTCTTTAAAGAAGGTCAAAAACTAACCTTCACCAACGCCATTAAGCACAAAATCAGAACTACGGACGAAATCCCTATCTACACAAAATCTTATAGGTACCCGTATGTTCACAAGGAAGAAGTACGGCGTCAAATAGGTGACATGCTCAATCAAGGTATAATTCGACCTAGTTACTCTCCATGGAGCTCCCCTGTGTGGATCGTTCCAAAAAAAAGAGATGCCAGTGGCAAACAAAAGTGGAGACTAGTGATCGATTATAGGAAATTGAATGAGAAAACCATCAGTGATAGATACCCGATCCCAAACATCACTGAAATTTTGGACAAATTAGGGAAAAGTATGTATTTTACAACATTAGATTTGGCCAGTGGTTTCCATCAGATAGAGATGGATCCACAAGACACTCAAAAGACAGCCTTCACAGTTGAAGGAGGCCATTACGAGTACATACGAATGCCTTTCGGGCTGAAAAATGCCCCTAGTACCTTTCAGCGAGTAATGGACAATGTATTAAAGGAACTGCAAGGCAACATCTGCCTTGTATACCTAGATGATATAATCATCTATTCCACTTCCTTACAAGAGCATATTGAAAGCCTCAAAAAAGTCTTCCAAAAATTAAGAGAAGCAAACTTAAAAGTCCAACTCGATAAGTCGGAATTTCTTCACAAAGAAATAAGTTTCTTAGGACATGTTGTCACCACCGAGGGTATAAAACCAAACCCCGAAAAAATACAAGTCATCAAGAATTATCCGATACCAAGAAGCCAAAAGGAAATAAAATCCTTCCTAGGTCTCCTAGGATACTATCGGAAATTTATCAAGGATTTTGCGAAATTGACTAAGCCTCTCACAGAATGCCTTAAAAAGGGTAGAACAGTTGTACTCAACGAAAATTATATCAAAGCATTTGAAAATTGTAAAGATTTGCTCACTAATGATCCAATACTGCAGTACCCCGATTTTTCAAAGCCCTTTGTCTTAACGACAGATGCGAGCAATTATGCTATCGGAGCTGTGCTTTCGCAAGGACCTATTGGAAGTGATAAACCTATATGTTTTGCAAGTAGGACCCTTACTGATTCTGAGACCCATTACTCAACAATAGAAAAAGAACTATTGGCTATAGTATGGGCCACCAAATATTTTCGACCTTACCTTTTCGGAAGGAAGTTTACGATAGTCACAGACCACAAGCCCCTAACATGGATTATGAGCTTAAAAGACCCGAATTCAAAATTAGTCCGGTGGAGGCTAAAACTTGAAGAGTATGACTACGACATAGTGTATAAAAAAGGTACAAAAAATTCAAATGCAGACGCTCTTAGTAGGATAAAACCTGAAAAGTCCAAACCATATCGTAAAACAGAAATATTCACGACCGAAGACGACGCCAGAAATAGTAACGCGTCATTGGAATGTGTTAACGGCACAACTGTACATTCAGCCGAAGAAAACATGGACGATGGTATACCAATTTCGGAAAGGCCTTTGAACGAATTTACTCTACAATTCATAATAGCAAAAACGAGTGGAAACTCTGAAGTAATATTAAAAATGCCCTTTAGAAACAGACAGAGAAGAATCATCCATATAACCGATAATTCAGAACCCACTTTAATAGGAATTTTCAAAGAATATCTTGCCCCTAATCGTTTAACGGCAATATACACCAACGATGAAATTTTTAAAACTGTCCAAAGTGTTTATTCAAAATTTTTCTCTCAGTCCAAATGTTTCGGCGCGAGACGCCGAAAATAATAAAATTTTTAAATATTATTTTCAAATCTCTAAAAATGCTGTAAAAGGATAGGTCTCTGATAAAAAACGCAGGAGTGGTTTAAAATTCAAATATAATTTCTCCTAAATATTATAAAAGCTAATTAAATCTATTTAAATTCTTATTTTAACTGAATACTTTAACCAAAAAATGCAAATTGATTTGACTGAAGGTCAATTTAAAATTATCTTATAACAAATCCGGATAATTCCTGGATATCTGTAATTAAATAATAATTATTATTTGTCCAAAGAGTTATTAAACTATCAAAGCTCAGAGAAATTCCCTTGTGAACATGGAAAAATTCCTCTTTTAATTACGTCGGATTATACCAGACGTGGCTGCCAACACTCAATAATTGCAACGGTTGTTTTTCCACCGCAAATAGCGCCGTATAAGATTTGCTTCTTGCAATTTTTAATGGTAGCTCATTGAGCTTAAAATTGGCCACTATTGCTTAAAATAATTAATATTAACCTTGCTTTATGGCGCCTTAGATTCAAGGAAAACTTTCTGTAAGCTTTGACTAATTGTTCCACTCAAAGGTGATTTTCGAATCACCCGTGTTTGGAACCGTGAATATAAATTTCTTTCACCAATACATAAATAAAAACAGCCCTTGTATCTTGGCGAGGTGCGCTTTAGTCATACAATTTTGGAATAATTCCTCTAGGAGTGTTCAAAGTATATCCACACCTTTGAAAACTCCTAATTAAATTTATTCAATCAAACCTATAAATATTACACTGGAAATTTCAAGGTAAAATTACTCTTGAAATCTCCCCATAACATTTGTTGGGAAATTTCCTAGATTCCTTTCCCACGATGTTTCCACCACCGATAACTACAAGAATTATTCACTAAGCTAACCCCCGAACCGACGGTGAAACCTGTCGATTATCTAAGTCCCTAATTTGGCGACTAATGCCAGCCAAAGTATTATTTGCGACGGTAAATACCTGTCGAATTCTGAAAAGTAAAAGACGGTCTTCGCCTGTCTTGTTGAATATGATTATTAAAAAAATTAAAAAAAAATGTTTTCCTGGTCTTCTTCCTTGACGGTCAATGCCTGTCTGGTTTTCGTTTCGCGAGCTGAATCAAACTGGTCGGAATGTGAAACTTAAAAAGCCAAGTTCGTGCTGCTGCTGTGAATTTTATAGATCAGACGCATCCGATCGAAAGCTTAAAGCTGGGGGGGAGAAAGCTGTTATACACGTTTAAAGTCGTATAACTTTTGAGTTTAGACCAAATTGTTTTATTCTGATCTCACCCCAGCTTTAAGCTTTTGAGCTTTCTGTTGAAAATTGACATTTCTACATGTCGTAATAAAATTGGGTAAGTAGAATTTAGTTTTGAATATTTTTATATATTTTTTAACGTTTATTTTATTTATTTTATTTTATTTATTTAATTTTAGATATTGAGCCCTGTTTTTTCCTGCTTCTTTTGGTTGAAGGCACTTGGTCCAGGTGCCTTCCAGGTAATTATTTATTATATTTGTTGATCAATTTTTAACCATTTTCTATTTCCAGATACTTTCGTTTTTTTTTTTTAATTAGTAGTTAGTTTAAATTTTATTTAGATGTAGGTTTATTTTAAGTTTTATTAGTTTAATTTAGTTTTAGAAATGTATTATTTTATAGGATTAATATATGGCAAGTTATTTTATTAGTGATTTTTCTGTTTGTTTACGTTTACTTGTTTGTATTGTATTGTGTTGTGTTTTAGGTTTTGGTCGAAGATGCCTGTTACGCGCTGCTGCGCCGTAACATATTCCCCCCTGTTGATGCGTCGCATCAAAATAAATAAGAGGCAATTTCTTTGGTAATATACATATATTTCAAATTCATTTATTATTATTATTTTAAATCTATTCATTTTTTTTCTCGTACTTTCATATGATTTTCATTTCGTATTTAATTCAGTAATAAGGACCCTAATAATGCATGTGCATGCACATAAGACTGCATATTGATTTAGCTTATACGTTACACAAAGGGACATACACACGTTTGTATGAGTTATGCTACCAAAGGGCATAATTTTGTAATGGGTCGTTTAATATGTGTTGTTTGCGCTTTAATCGTAACAACCCTCACCTGATCGTCAGGCCCTGGGTGGACCTTTTCCACTCTTCCAAGAGGCCATTGCGACGGTGACCTATTTTGGTCCATAATTACGACTAATTGTCCCACCTGTAGGTTAGGTTGTTGTAGTACCCATTTATTCCTTTTCTGCAATTGAAGGAGGTATTCATTTGACCATTGCCTCCAAAAATGTTGCATAGTCTGTTGGACATATTTCCAACGATCAACATAGGAGACTTGGTCATCTACATTGGATTCGGGCATTGTCTTTAAATCTCTTCCGATTAAGAAATGTCCTGGTGTTAATACATCTAATTTAGAGGGGTCTGCTGATAGAGGGCACAATGGGCGCGAGTTGAGGCAGGCCTCTATTTGTATTAACAACGTATTAAGCTCCTCAAAGGTATTTTTCCTTCCGCAACTCTCTTCAAGTGATGCTTAATACTTTTTACCCCTGCTTCCCAGATTCCTCCGAAGTGAGGAGCGGTTGGAGGGTTGAAGTGCCACTGTATGCCATCATTAGCTAATTCCTCGGCTGCATTCCTTGCGACCTCATCTGTGGCCTTGTTGGTTTGATCTTTTAATCGCTTATTCGCGCCCACAAAATTTGTCCCATTGTCTGAATAAATGTGTTTGCAAAGGCCTCGTCTTCCTATAAACCGTCTGAGGGCAGCCAAAAAAGCATCTGTGGACATATCTGAGGCCACCTCGATATGAACGGTTTTGGTTGCCATGCAAATAAATACACAAAAATATCCTTTATATATTTTGGCGCCCTTATGTTTCGACATTTTTATGTCGATTGGCCCAGCATAGTCTATTCCAACGTTTTCGAATGGGTTTGTTTGCGTAACTCTTACACTTGGTAGATTTCCCATCAGTTGGGTTGGTGCTGTCGCTCGATACCTAATGCACTTTACGCATTTGTGTATTCTTTCTTTTACAGCTGACATACCATTTATGATCCAATACTGGGATCGTGTTGCATTTAACACCATCTGTGCTCCACCATGTAATGTTTTGTTATGGTAATGATCAATGATTATATTTGTTACATGGTGGTGCTTGGGGATGATCAGAGGATGTTTTGCATCATAAGGAAGTTCAGAATATTGTAGTCTACCTCCGACTCTTATCGTGCCATCCTCTGCCATAAAGGGTTGCAATCGAAACAATGTGCTCTGTTTCTTTACTGATTTTGTGCCTTGCAGCTGCTCATATTCCTGGGCAAAGGCTTGTCGTTGTACTAGTTTAACGAGGTTTCCCTTTGCCTCTTTAATTTCCTCAGCTGACAGCGGCAACGTACGTTTGTCCTTGGTTCGTCTGGCGTTGTAGGCGAACCGATAACAATAGGCCATAATCCGTATTGTTTTTAAATATGATGAGTAGTTCAACCACCACTCCTGTGGTGCTGACTGCATCGTTAATGTGGCTTGAGTTTTACCTTTAGCTTCTATGGAAGTTTGAAAATTATCCAAGGGTCGCTGCGGCCAACTTTCCTCTGCTTCCCGCATCCAGCCAGGTCCTTGCCACCATGTTGTTAGGTCCTGGATCCTTGCTGGCATTATTCCTCTGGATGCAATGTCGGCTGGGTTGTCCTTTGTAGGAACGTAGTGCCATGTTGTGTTACCTTCATTCTCATGTATCTCGACAACACGGTTCGCTACGAACGTCTTCCATCTTTGTGGCGAACCCTTGATCCATGCTAGGACCACCTTGGAGTCTGTCCAACATCGTGATGCTATGTTGCCCAGCTTCATGTCCTCTCTCACTTGTCGCATCAGTCTGCTTAATAACACGGCTCTACATAATTCGAGTCGCGGCAGTGACATCGGCTTAATAGGTGCTACTCTTGTCCTGGACATTAGCAGCTTCGTGTCGATGGTTTTGTCCTCTTTTATTACCCTGATATATATCACTGCTCCATATGCCCGGATCGAGGCATCACAGAAGCCCATCAATTGGCACTCCGTCGTGGTGCTTAAAATGTCCACCCATCGTGGAATTTTGATGTGCTGTATATGTGGTAACTGCTCTTGGAACAAGCTCCATTCTTCGCGAATGTCTTGATCCACCGTCTCGTCCCAATCATATCTAGCCATCCATAATTTTTGCATTAATAATTTCGCTAGAATTACACATGGCGCAATCCATCCTAGTGGGTCATAGAGCTTAGCCACTTCCGACAAAATTTTCCTTTTGGTGGAAGCTGGCTTGAATTCTGCGCAATTGATTGCATATGAAAAATAATCCCCCACTGGATGCCAATATATGCCAAGTGCCTTTATCTGATTTTCTTCCCTTACCTGTAAGGGCAGTTGTAACTCGCGATCCTCGGCTGGGATCGAGTTTAGGAGCGACTCATGATTTGCGGCCCATTTCCGCAAATGAAATCCTCCTCCTTTCAATAATTTAATTAAATCCCCTTGCAACATTTGTGCATCTTGCACCGTATCCGCTCCTGTAAGCACATCGTCCACATAAAAATCAGTCATGGCGACCTTAGCTGCTTCAGGAAACAAGGAGTGGTCATCGACCGCTAACCTTTGCAAGGTTTTGATTGCAAGGTAGGGTGCTGAAGTGGTTCCAAATGTTACCGTATTCATTTGGTATTCTTGTATAGGATAGTTAATATTTGCCCTCCACAGGATGGTCTGATACTTCCTATCCAAGGGGTTGATAAGGATCATCCTATACATTTTCTCAATGTCCGCGGTCATTGCATACCGATACTTCCGCCACTTTAGAAGCGTAGCAAATAATTTTGGCTGCAACGTTGGCCCTGTCAGCATTTGCTCATTTAGGCTTTTCCCATTTGTAGTTTTTGCAGAGGCATCAAAAACTATGCGGACCTTAGTTGTGGTGCTGTCTTTAATTACAGCATGATGTGGCATATAATACCTTTCGTCTGCGAATTCATTTGCTGAACTCATGTGGTTCAAGTCTATATATTCTTGCAAACAATTTTGATAGGAGTCCTTCAACTCTGTCCTTTGGGCTAGCTTCTTTTCCGACTGCAATAGCCTGGACATGGCTTGTCTCCGAGATTCCCCTAAACTTGGTGGGTTACCGTCCTTAAAGGGTATCCGTACTTCATACTGCCCGTTGGACTTACGTATGGTAGTTTTATTATAAAATTCTTCGCACTGCCTTTCTTCCCCGGTCAATTGCCTTTCTTTAGGGATTTCTTCACATTCCCAAAGCCCCTTAATTTGGCGGCTCAACTCTTCTAATGTCACGTCATGCTGCGTCGTAAATGCAGATAGGCTTATATTTTTAGGATGTATGTTTGCTGACTGCACCTCCCCAAACACAATCCATCCTAGAGCTGTCCTTAATGCCACCGGAGCCCCTTTGATTCCCTTTCGCAGAACCTTTCTAATGATATCCGCGTATATTCCTACTCCAAGGAGAATATCTATTCGTCCTGGATTCATAAATTTTGGGTCGGCTAATTCCAACCCATCTATATGTGGCCAGTGCTTGTTCATTGTGCGTTCTGGTGGAAATATATTAGTAATACTCCGGATAACGTACGCATCAATGTTATTCTTGTAACCCCCTTTGGTTGACAACAACGTAAATCTTGCCACCTTATTTGCGGTAGCGACTTGTGCTTCTGCTACTCCAAAAACACTTAAATCAGCCGGGAAAGTCTGCGCTCTTATAGTTTGATACGCAGCCTCCGTAATAAATGAGCTTTGTGACCCGGGATCTATTAATGCCCGTAACGTCAACTCATCGCCTTTGCGGCCCCTCACTTTCACTAGGGCTGTTGCCAACATTGATTGTGTAACATCCGTAATGTGGTTACACTGAGTCACGGTCATTTCGTTGACCGTGCTGACACTAGGTAAATTAGCTGAATTGCCTTGATCAGTTTGATCGTGCAACAAACTGTGATGCTGGCTACCACACGTCCTACACGCGAATTTGGTGGTGCATTCAGCAGTTTCATGGTTCCACAAACATCTTTCGCAATGCTTGTGTTTGATCAGCCAATTTCTTCTGGCTGTAACTGATAGTTCTTTGAACCGTTGACATCTTGTTAAAAAATGTTTTTCTCTGCACATAGGGCAGTGATTTATAAATTTCCCTTTCTCAGGGTGGTCTGACCTTTTTGATAGCCATTCCTGTTTTGTCCCTTATTTCCCGGGGCTGTATGATGCCTATAATTCGGTTGGGACCTACCTTTAGTGGTAGTGTAATTATCCTGCTGGTTTGTGTAGTAGGTCGTAAGTCTACTATGACTCTTTCCAGCTTTGTGAGGATTGCTCCCTGCCCTATACAGATGGATATCTTTGGTTGCCTCTAGGCTTCGATAACGTTGCTCCATGAACGTAATCAATTCCTTTAAGGATGGCAGCTCGTCTGACTTCGCTATCAATTGTTCCCATAAACTCCGTGTTTTCTCCGGCAGCTTTTGCGCTGTTATGAACACGAAGATGGGATCCCAATTGGCTATGTCTACTTTAAGTGCCTTTAAATTGTGCTGTATACGTTGCAACTCGTCCAAAGTTGTCCGTATTTCCCGGTATGATTCCGTCCTAATCTTTGGTTGATTGAATAATAGCTTCAACTGAGCATATATCAACAACCTTTTTTTGTTATACCGGTTACACAAAACTTCCCATGCTGCCATATAATTTGCAGCAGTGGTGTCGAAGGAATCTAAATCCTTCCGGGCATCTCCCGTAAGACTACTCTTCAAGTAGTGCATCTTATCTACCGTTGATAGTCGATCTTCATGATGTATGAGCGACACAAATCTGTCGTGGAAAGTTCTCCACGACGCGTATTGCCCGTCAAACTTAGGGATGTCCAAGGTTGGTAATTGTAAAATTGCCTTGGGTGAACCCGCTTGTTCACGTTCAGTCCCCGAGCTGACTAATAACCCATCTTTTAAATCTCCATAGAATTCGGAATACATTTCTTCGAATTCCTCGTACTGAATACCTTCCGAATATGCCAACACGGCGGCTTGGACTTTCTCATCTTCGATACTATCGATATCTGCAACAACTAGTTCATCATGGTTTTCCTTAAATTTTTCCCATGTGGACTTTATCGATTCCAACTTTCCCGAAAGATACCCCCGGGTTCTCCGACCCACAGGTGTCTTTTTGTAGTTGGATAAGCTTTGATTCAACTCTCGCTTTAAGGCAATCTGTTGCCTCAGAATACCTTTCATTTTTTTGCTTTATATTAATATCACGGGGTTAGACAAATAACAAATAATTAAATCTTTGGACAAACTAAATAATTGAACACAAATAAAAAGCTTTCAACTAGCACTTTATCGGAAATTATATTTGATTTGACCACGACCTATCCGGCTCGAAGGACCATGTTTCGGCGCGAGACGCCGAAAATAATAAAATTTTTAAATATTATTTTCAAATCTCTAAAAATGCTGTAAAAGGATAGGTCTCTGATAAAAAACGCAGGAGTGGTTTAAAATTCAAATATAATTTCTCCTAAATATTATAAAAGCTAATTAAATCTATTTAAATTCTTATTTTAACTGAATACTTTAACCAAAAAATGCAAATTGATTTGACTGAAGGTCAATTTAAAATTATCTTATAACAAATCCGGATAATTCCTGGATATCTGTAATTAAATAATAATTATTATTTGTCCAAAGAGTTATTAAACTATCAAAGCTCAGAGAAATTCCCTTGTGAACATGGAAAAATTCCTCTTTTAATTACGTCGGATTATACCAGACGTGGCTGCCAACACTCAATAATTGCAACGGTTGTTTTTCCACCGCAAATAGCGCCGTATAAGATTTGCTTCTTGCAATTTTTAATGGTAGCTCATTGAGCTTAAAATTGGCCACTATTGCTTAAAATAATTAATATTAACCTTGCTTTATGGCGCCTTAGATTCAAGGAAAACTTTCTGTAAGCTTTGACTAATTGTTCCACTCAAAGGTGATTTTCGAATCACCCGTGTTTGGAACCGTGAATATAAATTTCTTTCACCAATACATAAATAAAAACAGCCCTTGTATCTTGGCGAGGTGCGCTTTAGTCATACAATTTTGGAATAATTCCTCTAGGAGTGTTCAAAGTATATCCACACCTTTGAAAACTCCTAATTAAATTTATTCAATCAAACCTATAAATATTACACTGGAAATTTCAAGGTAAAATTACTCTTGAAATCTCCCCATAACATTTGTTGGGAAATTTCCTAGATTCCTTTCCCACGATGTTTCCACCACCGATAACTACAAGAATTATTCACTAAGCTAACCCCCGAACCGACGGTGAAACCTGTCGATTATCTAAGTCCCTAATTTGGCGACTAATGCCAGCCAAAGTATTATTTGCGACGGTAAATACCTGTCGAATTCTGAAAAGTAAAAGACGGTCTTCGCCTGTCTTGTTGAATATGATTATTAAAAAAATTAAAAAAAAATGTTTTCCTGGTCTTCTTCCTTGACGGTCAATGCCTGTCTGGTTTTCGTTTCGCGAGCTGAATCAAACTGGTCGGAATGTGAAACTTAAAAAGCCAAGTTCGTGCTGCTGCTGTGAATTTTATAGATCAGACGCATCCGATCGAAAGCTTAAAGCTGGGGGGGAGAAAGCTGTTATACACGTTTAAAGTCGTATAACTTTTGAGTTTAGACCAAATTGTTTTATTCTGATCTCACCCCAGCTTTAAGCTTTTGAGCTTTCTGTTGAAAATTGACATTTCTACATGTCGTAATAAAATTGGGTAAGTAGAATTTAGTTTTGAATATTTTTATATATTTTTTAACGTTTATTTTATTTATTTTATTTTATTTATTTAATTTTAGATATTGAGCCCTGTTTTTTCCTGCTTCTTTTGGTTGAAGGCACTTGGTCCAGGTGCCTTCCAGGTAATTATTTATTATATTTGTTGATCAATTTTTAACCATTTTCTATTTCCAGATACTTTCGTTTTTTTTTTTTAATTAGTAGTTAGTTTAAATTTTATTTAGATGTAGGTTTATTTTAAGTTTTATTAGTTTAATTTAGTTTTAGAAATGTATTATTTTATAGGATTAATATATGGCAAGTTATTTTATTAGTGATTTTTCTGTTTGTTTACGTTTACTTGTTTGTATTGTATTGTGTTGTGTTTTAGGTTTTGGTCGAAGATGCCTGTTACGCGCTGCTGCGCCGTAACACCAAACTCTATAAACTCATTAGATGTACCGAAGTACTTAAGGATATTACAGACTCGGACAACCAAGACAAAATTATTACCGATTACCACCTAAACAATAACCATAGAGGCATAAACGAAACACTATGCCACCTCAAAAGAGAATTCTATTTCCCATTTATGAAAAATAAAATCAGTAAAGTTATAAACAATTGTGAAACCTGCCAAACACTTAAGTATGATAGAGACCCACCTAAAATGCAGTATATGTTACCAGAGACACCCAACAAACCTCTAGACATTTTACATATCGATATTTATTCTATAAACAACCAACAAATCCTTACAATCATAGATAAGTTTTCGAAATTTGCGTCCGCATACACCCTAGTCTCAAGAAATAGTCTACCAATAGTAAAATCTCTAAAACATTATATAAGTCTTCATGGAATTCCTAAGAAAATTATTGCAGACTCCGGCTCAGAATTCACATCGTCCCTATTCAAAGATTTCTGTAAGCAATACAACATCCAACTTCATATTACATCTCTTCACCAAAGTACCAGCAATTCACCTGTAGAAAGACTGCATTCAACTTTGACAGAAATTTATAGAATAATCCATGATAAGCTTAAAAACGGCGACCATGATGAAATTCTTAGTGAAACCCTCATTACATACAACAACGCGATCCATTCCGCTACTAAATTTACCCCTTATGAAATCTTCTACGGGCGAACCTATAAATTTGACAAGTTGAAACACCAAACCGTTCACGATTATTTAAACAAACTGCAAGAATTCAAAAATGAAATCTACCCCACCATCCAAGCTAGACTAGAACAAAACACCTCTAAAAACTTAGAAAAATTAAACAAAGATAGAAATACTCCAATTCAATTTCGAGAAGGCTCAGAAGTTTATAAAAAGGAAAATAGAAGAAACAAATTAACTCGTAGGTTTACCAAACACAGAGTAAAGAAGAATAAAATTGCCACCCTACTAACCACCCAAAATAAAAAACTACACAAAGCAAAACTAAAGAAAAAACGAAAATTTCAGGATCATGCACCTAACACTGGCACAGAAGATCGAGATACAGGACTTGACGAACAATAAAGGGATCCTTCCCATGCAGCTAGGTACTGCCAGAACGATACAAGGACACAACAACCTACTACACGTAGTAAGACTAAAACAATACGAACAAAGTATAGACAAAATAACAGTATCACTTGACAACTTTGAACGATTAAACTTAGACGAAACGAAGAACTCAATAAATATAACTAAAACAAAACTAAACGAACTAAGACATAAACTAGTATCGCTAACCCCTAGACTCAGGAAAAAAAGAGGACTTATTAACGGACTAGGAAGCGTAATTAAAAGTATCACGGGGAATATGGATGCCAACGATGCACTCGAATTAAATAAACAAATTGATAATATAATGAAAAATGAAAACAATATTAACGATCAAATAAATCAACAAAATACAATTAATAAACAAATGATCGAAAGGTTTGACAACGTCACTAAACATATAAATAATCAACAACAAATTATCACAGATTATCTGAACCAATTCCAAAACCAGTTTAGAAACAAAATTAAAACAGAAGATTCTGCAATAAGATATATACAATTTTTAAACGAAATCAATTATAATATAGATTTACTCAATAACCATATAAGTAGCATTTCAGAAGCGTTAATACTAACAAAATTAAACATCATTTCAAAACAGATATTAAGTCGAACGGAACTTTCCTATATATATTCAGTATTTGAAAAACAAAATGTAACAATTGAATCAGACGAACATATTTACGAATTGTTAGGTTTACAGGCTTATTATAATGATACAAATATTATATTCAATGTACAGATACCCCTCGTATCAAAAGAAACCTTTTCCATATTCCACATAATATCCTTGCCCATAGATAATGACAAGATAATTCCAACCAAACCCTACCTAATTATCAATTCTGAGAATATTCAATACTTCGACAAGAAATGCCAAAATATAGAAGGAGTATACTACTGCCAGGAAACTAACTACAAAGAATTGACCAACAATTCGCAATGTATTGGGAATTTGATGACACACAAAAAAGCTCACTGCGAACTCCACGAAAGAGAAAAGTACACGGAAATTATCCAATTGGAGCCCAACTACATCCTCCTAATCAATGTTCCTGAAATAACCATCTACACTACTTGCGGACCTGATAAGCAGAAAATTAGCGGAACTGCACTCATCCATTTCAGCAGTTGTGAAATCACCATCAACGACATCATATACAGCGCTATGGAAAACACCTATTGGGACGAAATCAACATTTATCCCACGATATTCAACGAGATAAATACAACAGCTACAATGAAAAACTTTAAGCTAAAAAAACTGGAGAATTACCAATTTTCAGAACGAGGATTCGTGCAACTCCTGGAGTCATATGTGCAACTAGATGATCTCTACAAATCAACAGGACTAAACAGCATCATCTGTATAGTAATAATCATCTTGGCCTTTCTTTGGATGTACTCCAAATTTCTTAGGAATAGCAGAACATACAACAGTAGTCCATCTACAATACCCAACATCGCTCCTGCCAACGAACCTCCAAGGATTCAGTTTCTTTGGCCGTCGCTCAGCACCTAGGGGGGAGGAGTTACATACCCATAAGCATTTACACATAAAATTAGACCACCAATAAATTTCCGCTGTAATAACATTTTTTATTAAAATCAATTATGATTAACAGACAATTTCATAAGGTTCAAATTCTTTTTCACCTTGGTAATTTCCTGCCATGCGCAGACATTTTTCGCGGAATTTTAAGAAATCAACATAAAGTATTAATAATTGCTAAATAGACAAAAATGTAATTTCCATTAAATAAAGTTCGAACAGTCAGTCTAGATTCAGATTTAGAGCCATAAACGTGTAAAATTTTAAATAAATAATTGTGTAAAAATTAAATCTTTTATTTTTTTGTTTGAATATAAAGTAATAACTTTAACTCGCGCATCTTGAGAATAAAACACTTTCCCCGACGAATCTATATCGAAAACGACGATATCGACAACAAGTCGTTTACCCGCCACCAGCAGGTCCAATCAATTATCAAGCCCCGCGCCCTACCCGCACTAAACCCCGATAAACTGCACACATACTACCTTACGCGCGACGACGCCAACGATACACTCTTGCGTGTAATTATCGAGGCGATTGCCGATATCTTGATGGCCGAGGATGGGAAGCCCCCGGCGCATGGGCGGGCAGTGGTGGGATTTTTAAAGTCGCTGGCCGAGGCTTTAGCTAATATCTATATCCAGTCGCCGCAGTCAGGCACATTTCAATTAGACACAACAAAAATCCAGCCAACCGAGCGCACAAACACAACTGGCGTCGCGGTGGCGACCCAGCTGAATACGCTGCGAGATTTATTAGTGTACGGACACACATTTGCTGGCATTCAATCAATCAACACACTCTGGAGCAAAGATGAATACTCAACGACGGCAGTGCATAAATGATGCCTTTAACCTGTACAGAAAATTTTTACGGTGTGTGCCGCCGCAGTGTATCAACAACGAGTACGGACAGCGACTCGAGTCGTTTTATTCCAGTTGCACACTACCACTCTACAATGTGGTGGTGGCGCCGAGCCTGGACGCCGTGATGCGGAGCGAGCTGCGCATCCATGTGCCGCATACCGTGCGTAAATCGCAGCAGGCCAGCTTTATCGATTTTTTCATCGGCAAAAAAATTGTCGTCTTTATTGTCAATCTGTCGATGGGCTGCGCAGGTAGCGACGGATGCCAGTTTCTCGAAAACTACGCCAACAGGTAGGTAGGCACACACGACCA
The DNA here is from genome assembly GCA_949987705.1 of Thereva unica. NCBI lineage: Eukaryota > Metazoa > Arthropoda > Insecta > Diptera > Therevidae > Thereva > Thereva unica. Next base: position 57,858,428 of record OX465284.1, read on the forward strand.
TGTAGCACGCACTAATACCCCATTTTACTAGGTCTCTTGTCTACAAGGAATTTATAAAGTTGATTGACCGCGGCAGCAGCCCACACAACACCAACCGGCTAGTCTGGACTAGCGATCTCCAAGATCCCGATACGGTGGCGAAATTTATCGCCCGACTCTAGCGCCTGCTGCCGCCACCATCATCAATTATGTAATCGGGCATGGGCCCAGACTCAAAGTCGTAGATATCTGCGGTGCCGAGGTACAGTGGATCGGAGCCGGGGGCCGCGCCTTCTGCCTCAAACAGCGACAGCGATGGTGGAAAGCGAAAGCTCTGAGGGGTCTTTATCTGTGTCGCCACTCCGTCTGGCTCTGGCAGTGTTGGTGGCGCCCCACCGTCTGGGCCGGGACCGCCGGCACTCAACACCGCGTCCGCCAGCCCCTCCATTGTGAGCGTGAGATCGAGCATGGTGTGGCCCATGTGTGTGGAGTAGAATTTATGTTTGCCGATTGCATACTTGCGCACGTGCGTAAATAGCTTGTTGTCTTGTACATTTGTCTGATATTTTTTTATGAATCTGGTCAATAAAATAAACGTGTCTCGCATGAAATAAATGTTGTTGTCCATCACTACAAACTCCCTGGATACCAACTGCACGGCGTTACGGGTCTGCACCATGAGACTCGCGTCGTTCTTGAATATGATTGGCACCACGTCGGCCACCCTTTCACTGCCGACCCGCTGCTGCGACTGGATTTCGCCCTCAGCAGTCACTACCACATACAGAGTGCCGGCGATGGCGGGGTAGTGGCTGTCGTAGTGATTGATGGGCCGAACAATATTGACTGGCTGCGACTCGTACTTGAGGGTGATGGGGTTGAGCATCTGGTGCGGCACGCTGAGGGTAAAGGCGTAGTCGGGCGACAGCTGTATGTAGTAGTGCCGGTAGTCAAATTTGGGACTGGATTGTATCGAGCGCGAGGAGCAGCCGACGGCCAGCATCGTGTCTGGGCTCTTTTGGGCCGAGAGCATCGTGTCGTCGGCCGCCATGGCAGTCAGCTGCGGGGCCTGCGCCAATATATATTTGCCGCCGCTGCACACGAGGTGGCGGAAGGGGTGCTCAAATTCTTCGGCGGCGGTGCTGTATTCGGTGGTCGGGGGCTCAAACCCCATGAGCTGGTAGTACCGGCGCATCGTGAGCGGCACAATCTGTCCTTCAGGCGCACAACCCTCTCTCAGCACCTCCCCACGCAGCTGGATTTTGCCGTCGGCGGTGATTGAGAGGTCCTGCATGTGCTGGTGGAAGCGGCGGTTGAGCCTGGCCGTCCCCATGGCGTACTCTACGTAGATGTAGTTGTCGTGGTAGCCCGTGATTCTCACCCTATCGACCCACCGCTGCTGCGTGTAGTCAAAGTACGCGCTCGCGCTGGATGGGCTCTTGTCGGCCGGCACCGGCTCAATGGCCAGTTTGGGCGAGAGCGAGATTCGGTACTTTTTAAATGCGTCCTCCCCCACCGAGTACATGTAGATGAATGTGTTGTCCATGAGCGCGGTCGCCGGCAGCGCGCGCACCGCATCGAGCGGGGAGGGCACCTCGATGCTGGGGTTTTTGCGCCTAAACACAAACACAAACAACACCACGCACGCCGTGCTAACTACGAAAAGCAGAAGGAAAACCATCTTACACCTTTGTCGCTATCTGGGAGCCGACCCAGAGCTGTTGCCGACAACGGGCGCGGCAAAACTCTCGACACCCTCCCAGTGGGGACGACCGTCGTCCCATTAGATGACGAGACGGGACTGCAGAACAAAGTTGTAGCCCGCGGCGATCCAATCTCTGCTGTATATTGCTGCAACTCGGCCCACTGGCGACTTGACAGCAGTGTCTATACTGCAACTCGTCTCTCACCACCTTGTCTCTGCCGTTACAAACTGGTTTTATCCGCTCCAAACACCACCTTAATACAATTGACCGCACCACGCAGTAATCCCCTATTTGTTCGAGTCTCAAAAATGTACCAGAGGTCTGCACTCGTCGGCGGTCGCAGCACGACTGAGCATTTTTGTCATTCCGTCACGCGCCTTTAGACATTTTCATACAAAAGAGCTTTTTCCGGCAACTCGACTATATATTGAGCGGTGGCTTCGCGCGCGACCCATTCACTCATTAAACTTTAGTTGGTGAGGAGTGAAGCAGGCAGCTCCCTACCGCCTAAAGTTTTTTTTAATTAATAATTAATGATTAAGAATGGCTAGAGCTCCTCGAGGCGTGCAGCTCCTCGGGTTGAGCAGCTCGAGTTGAAAATTGCGCGGTGCACTTTTATGACCTTGAAACCACTGCCCGCCTTGATCTAGCCCACTGGCGACTTGACAGCAGTGTCTATACTGCAACTCGTCTCTCACCACCTTGTCTCTGCCGTTACAAACTGGTTTTATCCGCTCCAAACACCACCTTAATACAATTGACCGCACCACGCAGTAATCCCCTATTTGTTCGAGTCTCAAAAATGTACCAGAGGTCTGCACTCGTCGGCGGTCGCAGCACGACTGAGCATTTTTGTCATTCCGTCACGCGCCTTTAGACATTTTCATACAAAAGAGCTTTTTCCGGCAACTCGACTATATATTGAGCGGTGGCTTCGCGCGCGACCCATTCACTCATTAAACTTTAGTTGGTGAGGAGTGAAGCAGGCAGCTCCCTACCGCCTAAAGTTTTTTTTAATTAATAATTAATGATTAAGAATGGCTAGAGCTCCTCGAGGCGTGCAGCTCCTCGGGTTGAGCAGCTCGAGTTGAAAATTGCGCGGTGCACTTTTATGACCTTGAAACCACTGCCCGCCTTGATCTAGCCCACTGGCGACTTGACAGCAGTGTCTATACTGCAACTCGTCTCTCACCACCTTGTCTCTGCCGTTACAAACTGGTTTTATCCGCTCCAAACACCACCTTAATACAATTGACCGCACCACGCAGTAATCCCCTATTTATTCGAGTCTCAAAAATGTACCAGAGGTCTGCACTCGTCGGCGGTCGCAGCACGACTGAGCATTTTTGTCATTCCGTCACGCGCCTTTAGACATTTTCATACAAAAGAGCTTTTTCCGGCAACTCGACTATATATTGAGCGGTGGCTTCGCGCGCGACCCATTCACTCATTAAACTTTAGTTGGTGAGGAGTGAAGCAGGCAGCTCCCTACCGCCTAAAGTTTTTTTTAATTAATAATTAATGATTAAGAATGGCTAGAGCTCCTCGAGGCGTGCAGCTCCTCGAGGCGTGCAGCTCCTCGGGTTGAGCAGCTCGAGTTGAAAATTGCGCGGTGCACTTTTACGACCTTGAAACCACTGCCCGCCTTGATCTAGCCCACTGGCGACTTGACAGCAGTGTCTATACTGCAACTCGTCTCTCACCACCTTGTCTCTGCCGTTACAAACTCACCTTAATACAATTGACCGCACCACGTTACAAACTGGTTTTATCCGCTCCAAACACCACCTTAATACAATTGACCGCACCACGCAGTAATCCCCTATTTGTTCGAGTCTCAAAAATGTACCAGAGGTCTGCACTCGTCGGCGGTCGCAGCACGACTGAGCATTTTTGTCATTCCGTCACGCGCCTTTAGACATTTTCATACAAAAGAGCTTTTTCCGGCAACTCGACTATATATTGAGCGGTGGCTTCGCGCGCGACCCATTCACTCATTAAACTTTAGTTGGTGAGGAGTGAAGCAGGCAGCTCCCTACCGCCTAAAGTTTTTTTAATTAATAATTAATGATTAAGAATGGCTAGAGCTCCTCGAGGCGTGCAGCTCCTCGAGGCGTGCAGCTCCTCGGGTTGAGCAGCTCGAGTTGAAAATTGCGCGGTGCACTTTTATGACCTTGAAACCACTGCCCGCCTTGATCTAGCCCACTGGCGACTTGACAGCAGTGTCTATACTGCAACTCGTCTCTCACCACCTTGTCTCTGCCGTTACAAACTGGTTTTATCCGCTCCAAACACCACCTTAATACAATTGACCGCACCACGCAGTAATCCCCTATTTGTTCGAGTCTCAAAAATGTACCAGAGGTCTGCACTCGTCGGCGGTCGCAGCACGACTGAGCATTTTTGTCATTCCGTCACGCGCCTTTAGACATTTTCATACAAAAGAGCTTTTTCCGGCAACTCGACTATATATTGAGCGGTGGCTTCGCGCGCGACCCATTCACTCATTAAACTTTAGTTGGTGAGGAGTGAAGCAGGCAGCTCCCTACCGCCTAAAGTTTTTTTTAATTAATAATTAATGATTAAGAATGGCTAGAGCTCCTCGAGGCGTGCAGCTCCTCGAGGCGTGCAGCTCCTCGGGTGGAGCAGCTCGAGTTGAAAATTGCGCGGTGCACTTTTATGACCTTGAAACCACTGCCCGCCTTGATCTAGCTCACTGGCGACTTGACAGCAGTGTCTATACTGCAACTCGTCTCTCACCACCTTGTCTCTGCCGTTACAAACTGGTTTTATCCGCTCCAAACACCACCTTAATACAATTGACCGCACCACGCAGTAATCCCCTATTTGTTCGAGTCTCAAAAATGTACCAGAGGTCTGCACTCGTCGGCGGTCGCAGCACGACTGAGCATTTTTGTCATTCCGTCACGCGCCTTTAGACATTTTCATACAAAAGAGCTTTTTCCGGCAACTCGACTATATATTGAGCGGTGGCTTCGCGCGCGACCCATTCACTCATTAAACTTTAGTTGGTGAGGAGTGAAGCAGGCAGCTCCCTACCGCCTAAAGTTTTTTTTAATTAATAATTAATGATTAAGAATGGCTAGAGCTCCTCGAGGCGTGCAGCTCCTCGGGTTGAGCAGCTCGAGTTGAAAATTGCGCGGTGCACTTTTATGACCTTGAAACCACTGCCCGCCTTGATCTAGCCCACTGGCGACTTGACAGCAGTGTCTATACTGCAACTCGTCTCTCACCACCTTGTCTCTGCCGTTACAAACTGGTTTTATCCGCTCCAAACACCACCTTAATACAATTGACCGCACCACGCAGTAATCCCCTATTTGTTCGAGTCTCAAAAATGTACCAGAGGTCTGCACTCGTCGGCGGTCGCAGCACGACTGAGCATTTTTGTCATTCCGTCACGCGCCTTTAGACATTTTCATACAAAAGAGCTTTTTCCGGCAACTCGACTATATATTGAGCGGTGGCTTCGCGCGCGACCCATTCACTCATTAAACTTTAGTTGGTGAGGAGTGAAGCAGGCAGCTCCCTACCGCCTAAAGTTTTTTTTAATTAATAATTAATGATTAAGAATGGCTAGAGCTCCTCGAGGCGTGCAGCTCCTCGGGTTGAGCAGCTCGAGTTGAAAATTGCGCGGTGCACTTTTATGACCTTGAAACCACTGCCCGCCTTGATCTAGCCCACTGGCGACTTGACAGCAGTGTCTATACTGCAACTCGTCTCTCACCACCTTGTCTCTGCCGTTACAAACTGGTTTTATCCGCTCCAAACACCACCTTAATACAATTGACCGCACCACGCAGTAATCCCCTATTTGTTCGAGTCTCAAAAATGTACCAGAGGTCTGCACTCGTCGGCGGTCGCAGCACGACTGAGCATTTTTGTCATTCCGTCACGCGCCTTTAGACATTTTCATACAAAAGAGCTTTTTCCGGCAACTCGACTATATATTGAGCGGTGGCTTCGCGCGCGACCCATCCACTCATTAAACTTTAGTTGGTGAGGAGTGAAGCAGGCAGCTCCCTACCGCCTAAAGTTTTTTTTAATTAATAATTAATGATTAAGAATGGCTAGAGCTCCTCGAGGCGTGCAGCTCCTCGAGGCGTGCAGCTCCTCGGGTTGAGCAGCTCGAGTTGAAAATTGCGCGGTGCACTTTTATGACCTTGAAACCACTGCCCGCCTTGATCTAGCCCACTGGCGACTTGACAGCAGTGTCTATACTGCAACTCGTCTCTCACCACCTTGTCTCTGCCGTTACAAACTGGTTTTATCCGCTCCAAACACCACCTTAATACAATTGACCGCACCACGCAGTAATCCCCTATTTGTTCGAGTCTCAAAAATGTACCAGAGGTCTGCACTCGTCGGCGGTCGCAGCACGACTGAGCATTTTTGTCATTCCGTCACGCGCCTTTAGACATTTTCATACAAAAGAGCTTTTTCCGGCAACTCGACTATATATTGAGCGGTGGCTTCGCGCGCGACCCATTCACTCATTAAACTTTAGTTGGTGAGGAGTGAAGCAGGCAGCTCCCTACCGCCTAAAGTTTTTTTTAATTAATAATTAATGATTAAGAATGGCTAGAGCTCCTCGAGGCGTGCAGCTCCTCGGGTTGAGCAGCTCGAGTTGAAAATTGCGCGGTGCACTTTTATGACCTTGAAACCACTGCCCGCCTTGATCTAGCCCACTGGCGACTTGACAGCAGTGTCTATACTGCAACTCGTCTCTCACCACCTTGTCTCTGCCGTTACAAACTGGTTTTATCCGCTCCAAACACCACCTTAATACAATTGACCGCACCACGCAGTAATCCCCTATTTGTTCGAGTCTCAAAAATGTACCAGAGGTCTGCACTCGTCGGCAGTCGCAGCACGACTGAGCATTTTTGTCATTCCGTCACGCGCCTTTAGACATTTTCATACAAAAGAGCTTTTTCCGGCAACTCGACTATATATTGAGCGGTGGCTTCGCGCGCGACCCATTCACTCATTAAACTTTAGTTGGTGAGGAGTGAAGCAGGCAGCTCCCTACCGCCTAAAGTTTTTTTTAATTAATAATTAATGATTAAGAATGGCTAGAGCTCCTCGAGGCGTGCAGCTCCTCGAGGCGTGCAGCTCCTCGGGTTGAGCAGCTCGAAATGAAAATTGCGCGGTGCACTTTTATGACCTTGAAACCACTGCCCGCCTTGATCTAGCCCACTGGCGACTTGACAGCAGTGTCTATACTGCAACTCGTCTCTCACCACCTTGTCTCTGCCGTTACAAACTGGTTTTATCCGCTCCAAACACCACCTTAATACAATTGACCTCACCACGCAGTAATCCCCTATTTGTTCGAGTCTCAAAAATGTACCAGAGGTCTGCACTCGTCGGCGGTCGCAGCACGACTGAGCATTTTTGTCATTCCGTCACGCGCCTTTAGACATTTTCATACAAAAGAGCTTTTTCCGGCAACTCGACTATATATTGAGCGGTGGCTTCGCGCGCGACCCATTCACTCATTAAACTTTAGTTGGTGAGGAGTGAAGCAGGCAGCTCCCTACCGCCTAAAGTTTTTTTTAATTAATAATTAATGATTAAGAATGGCTAGAGCTCCTCGAGGCGTGCAGCTCCTCGGGTTGAGCAGCTCGAGTTGAAAATTGCGCGGTGCACTTTTATGACCTTGAAACCACTGCCCGCCTTGATCTAGCCCACTGGCGACTTGACAGCAGTGTCTATACTGCAACTCGTCTCTCACCACCTTGTCTCTGCCGTTACAAACTGGTTTTATCCGCTCCAAACACCACCTTAATACAATTGACCGCACCACGCAGTAATCCCCTATTTGTTCGAGTCTCAAAAATGTACCAGAGGTCTGCACTCGTCGGCGGTCGCAGCACGACTGAGCATTTTTGTCATTCCGTCACGCGCCTTTAGACATTTTCATACAAAAGAGCTTTTTCCGGCAACTCGACTATATATTGAGCGGTGGCTTCGCGCGCGACCCATTCACTCATTAAACTTTAGTTGGTGAGGAGTGAAGCAGGCAGCTCCCTACCGCCTAAAGTTTTTTTTAATTAATAATTAATGATTAAGAATGGCTAGAGCTCCTCGAGGCGTGCAGCTCCTCGGGTTGAGCAGCTCGAGTTGAAAATTGCGCGGTGCACTTTTATGACCTTGAAACCACTGCCCGCCTTGATCTAGCCCACTGGCGACTTGACAGCAGTGTCTATACTGCAACTCGTCTCTCACCACCTTGTCTCTGCCGTTACAAACTGGTTTTATCCGCTCCAAACACCACCTTAATACAATTGACCGCACCACGCAGTAATCCCCTATTTGTTCGAGTCTCAAAAATGTACCAGAGGTCTGCACTCGTCGGCGGTCGCAGCACGACTGAGCATTTTTGTCATTCCGTCACGCGCCTTTAGACATTTTCATACAAAAGAGCTTTTTCCGGCAACTCGACTATATATTGAGCGGTGGCTTCGCGCGCGACCCATTCACTCATTAAACTTTAGTTGGTGAGGAGTGAAGCAGGCAGCTCCCTACCGCCTAAAGTTTTCTTAATTAATAATTAATGCTCAAGAATGGCTGACGCTCCCCGGGGTGTGCAGCTCTCGATGTCTCGAGCAGCGGATGAAAATTGTGCGGTGCACTTTTATGACCTTGAAACCACTGCCCGCCTTGATCTAGCCCACTGGCGACTTGACAGCAGTGTCTATACTGCAACTCATCCCTGCTAGTCCGGCCAGCACCTTGTCTCTGCCGTTACAAACTGGTTTTATCCGCTCCAAACACCACCTTAATACAATTGACCGCACCACGCAGTAATCCCCTATTTGTTCGAGCCTCAAATTGAAACTTTAGTTGGTGAGGAGTGGTTTTCTTTAATTAATAAATAATACTTAAGGATGGGCTGGCGCTCGTCGAGGCATGAAAAGTTTAACCCCCGCCCCGATCTCCTTAAAAAAAACATTTATACATGGGCAAAAACGCGGAAAAAGGCATATGCGTGTCCGGAGCCGATGACCGTTTTAGAGTCGGAAATGAGTACCCAAAAAAATGCTTTCGGTGGATACCGACCTAGGCAACACTTTTCCACAAAAAAACGGCCATCCAGCCAGCCATAAAGCCCGGCAGGCCCCAGAAACTGTGCAAAATGTCCCCTCCGTGGCATGTCCCAACTACAAAAATCCAGATTAATTGAGCATATTAAATGGACCAACTTGTGCCATTCGGGATAGGACGTTCACGAATGGTTTTTGGGGCCTAAAACTTTGATTTTTTCTCTTTTATCGCAAACCGGAACGCCAGAATACAGAACTTACACGTATTCGAATTTTGTCCGAAATTTTCCGTTAAAATTGCGAACGGCAGTGCCGCTAGAGCCTGCAAGCGTTCGAATATTCTGTTGTGGCTCCCTCTGCTTGGGGGATGTTTCATGAACCTGCAACAATTCGAAAACCCATTCGGCGCGTTCGATTTGAATCCCTAACTGTAAAATTCGCTTGCTCTAAAATTCAAAGTGCAAACGCATATTCAAACAAGTCCCCACCGTGGCAGTCGCTGTTTCAACTTCAAACCGAACAAAACGCGTCAGAAGGGGAAAGTTCAAGTTGTTTTAAGAAGCTGTGGTCACCGGTAAGCGGAAATTCACTCAGGATTCTTCCCGAACTCAGAAAAGCGATTTTAAGTCTAATAGTCCCCTCCGTGGCGGTCCCCTCCGTGGCAGCTTTTTCTTGAAATCTTCAATAAAGATAGAAATTCTGAGAAAATTTCGCCAAGAAAGTTCCAAAATGGTAGACGGTCGCCTTGTAACCCCTGTAGCAGAAACGGGCTTGTTTTGGGGCCATATGGGGGGAAAACCCACAAAAAACTCGGTCATTAAACTTTTTTTTGCTACGTTTTGAATGTGCAAATATGCCTTTTTTCGCGTTTTTGCCCACATATAGAGTCCATTTATTACATCACCATCAACAATAAATTTGAAATAGTTGTCCGTGGCTCAGCGTCTTCTTGGTGTCCGTGTAGTGCCCCCGCCTCGCAGGCTCGTAGCTGGCCTCGATAAAGGTGCTGGCAGCCTGATGACTAACTCGCTGGCTCCGTATGACCGGCAGCACATGCTCGCGAATCCATCCGCTGAGGGTGGTGGCTTCTTGTCTGCTCGAGCGCAGCAGCAACTGATAGACACCGTGGTCGCAGAGAAAGAGTGTATCCGGGTGCCACGGCCTGGGGGTCCGGACGAGGGGGGAAGCCAGTTCTCTCCACAAATGATGAAACTTTTCGTCAATCAGCTGACTGGCTGCACCCATGTCCGTGTATCCTAGGAGGGCGGCAAATTCTCGGAATCCGTAATAAGATTGCTCGTTTTCCGAGCGAAAGGCCCAGCAAACGAAATCCGGGCACCCTGGGCGCAACTCAAATGTGTACTGTTTCAAAGACATTTTACAACTGGTTGCATCTGTCCTCCAGCTGCTTCACGATTACCATATCCTTCTCCGCGATCACCCTGTCCTTTTCCTCCAGCTTCTTCAAGAGCTCCATCCGGACTTGGCGCACCTGTTCGTAGACCCGCGCCTGGAAATCATTCATTCGCGCTCGCCAATAGTCAAGTCCGGAAAAAATCTTTTAGGGGATTCCCCGCGATGACGTCATCAAGCCGTATCAAGGAGGGGTCGGCGCCAGAGTGCCGGGGCGGGGGTCAAAAATTTCGTGCTGGAGGCACTGCGCAATTTTCAACTCGAGCTGCTCAACCCGAGGAGCTGCACGCCTCGAGGAGCTCTAGCCATTCTTAAGCATTAATTATTAATTAAAAAAAACTTTAGGCGGTAGAGGAGCTGCCTGCTTCACTCCTCACCAACTAAAGTTTAATGAGTGAATGGGTCGCGCGCGAAGCCACCGCTCAATATATAGTCGAGTTGCCGGAAAAAGCTCTTTTGTATGAAAATGTCTAAAGGCGCGTGACGGAATGACAAAAATGCTCAAGCTGGTGACATATACAAGCCGTACATGCATTGCATTCGTTGACAGATAATATAGAAGTGTGTGTATTCATATGCGAGCTGACGGAATATCCCGTGAATGGAAGGCATGCCACGCAAAGTTCGGGCTACTTTCAACTTTTTCTGCATTGCCGCATTCGAGATAGCACACACAAGCATAAGCACACAAACACATGAACACGATACTTAGATTTTCGAGCTGTGTGTGAAGACCGGCACGGAAGGCAACCATGTAATATTGTGTCAGAGGAAATTCGCTGGATTTCATGGAGCCTCTGAATGCAATGCATGTACGGCTTAGATATGTCACCAGCTTCAGTCGGTGTCTGACCGCCGACGAGTGCGGACCTCTGGAACAATTTATATGCATCCGCTCGTCGCTATCATCGTGCAGATTTGCTTAGAGGTATGCACTCGTCGGCGGTCAGACACCGACTGAGACTTTTTGTCGTCGTGACCCCCGCCTTTCGACATTTTTCATACAAAAGAGCTTTTTCCTGCAACTCGACTATAAATTGAGCGGTGGCTTCGCGCGCGACCCATTCACTCTTGAAACTTTAGTTGGTGAGGAGTGAAGCAGGCAGCTCCCTACCGCTTAAAGTTTTTTAATTTTATAATTAATGCTTAAGGATGAGCTGGCTCGGTGGCTCTGGTCCGGTAGATCGAAATTGTGCAGTGCCTCCAGCACGAAGTTTTTGACCCCCGCCTCGATATTCCGGCGCTGACCGGGCGCACCAATAAATACAACCGCCGACGATCAAAAATCATCAGTATTCAAAATGGAGTCTTGTAGTTACCACCCAGACACCCGCGATCAGGACCGATTCAAGATATCGTGCAGCGAGCTGACTCGCATGTCGCTGCAAAACTTGCTGCTGCCGCGTGCAACCCGCCTAGTGAACGAGCACAACAGGCTGTACGAGCTGTGGCAGCAGTACCCAAAGTGCGGCTTCCAGGTGCGGCGGGACTGGCAGAGCTCGAGCTCGATCCCGGTCGCCTACCACATCAGGCCAGACGGAGTGACGCGCGCCGGCACAAAGATCCAAAACATCATCAACGACCTGCCCACCACCTTTCAGACCAGCACCAGCGGCGCCCTCTACTGCATCGAGTTTGGAGCTGCGCCGGGCGACACCATGTTTAACGTGCTCGGGCCTCGGTCCACGTTCATCATGACCACCACCAGCAACTCGCGCCTCGACAAGGATCTGACTGCGCAACAAGTGCTCGACTACACCCGGCGCGTCGAGGCGTTGCGGGGGGCAGGAGTTTTGCTAGAGGTTGATCCCGAGGAAGCTTTTGATGGCGATGTGTTTTGCCGCGGCTGCCGAGAAACCATCATCCACACGCTAACGGAGCACCTCTCATCTACACCACGTGATGGGGAGCGGAACCTGCTGCTTGTCTCCGATGTCGGCCGAGAGGTGGTTCGCCGCTCTCGTTCAGACTACGTGCGCGGCACCGACATTTTGGTAAACTGCCTCGATCTGATGACAAAGCTGCGGTCCCAGTTCAACAACTGCTGCGCCATCGTCAAGCTGCAGACACTCGGCAGTGAGCTGGTGCACAGCAAGGGCATGGGCCTCGAGAACCTGCTGCGCGCCGTAAATCTCTGCGATCAAGATTTCGTGTGTCATTTTGTCAAGCCACTGGGTTCCTCAGACTTTAACCAGGAAATCTACGCTGTCGTGCTACCCCGAGCAGATTCCCTCATTAACCAGGTGGGCGCGATGCGCAATCTCAGCCGCATACTGAAAAAGCAGACCATTATGGCACGTGCATTTGCCGATAAAATTATAGATGAAAATAAATGTCAATAAATTATCAATCATTGTTTTATTTATAAGCATGGATGACGTTAATTCCGAGTTTTTATTCGACGACGACCTGCTAGATGTGGGCACTGTCGTCAGGCATATCAAGTGCCCCTTTGCCGGAATGGTGTTTCACCGGACGACGCACGGGTGCGAGCTGCTAGAAGACTCGAACGGCAACATCACCCACCGCTTCATAAAGATTCCCATGACTCGCACGCGGGACGGCCGGCCGCCATACAAGTTGATGGACATTGACGACTCTGACTACAGCTACCAGACGTATTTCAATAATTCCCATAATTGCGCCTTTTTTACGCGCATGCAAACCGACGTCGGGCGCGCGCTCGAGTGGACCCAGCACCGCGAACTCGTGGTGGCCCTCCTCAAGACGCAGTTCAGCTACTACTTTAACCACCTGATATACCTGATTAACGGATACCCCAGCACCTATTTCGAAGAGGACCTGAACAAACTGCACGCCACCAACCTCCGTGTCAATATGGACACCGGCTGCCTCTTTGACACGGTCAATGACGGCAGCCTCATACAATTTCTCAGGCCCACTGAATTCACAACATCGTGGAACCAATTTCTGCACGGGTTCCGGCTGTGCGTGCTCGAAATTGTCAAAATGTACACCAGCAGCCCAGAGGCCGTGGCCGATTTCAATATGAATCCCCGCATTGTGCGCGACAAGGCCAGCTGTAATTGCACCACATTTACTGGCCGCTACTGCCCGCCCGAATTCAAGTGCACGGCCACCACCGAAGCCATGTGTCCGCATATTGTGGCCCAGTACCAGAACGGGGTGTTTGTGCTCTTCAGGCCCAAGGTGCTGTGCCAGTTTCTGCTGCTCAAGATGATTGACGAATTTGGCGAATCCAGGGTAGATTCTGAACTGGGGTTCCAGTGCCTCTTCTCCTCGGAACCCCTCTCCCGCGCCATCAAAGACGACAGCCTCTCACAAATCAATACCCGCCGCATGTCGGCGTACATGCGATTATTCGGGCGACACACCCAGGCCCACAGGCTCTGTATGCCGCAGAGTTATCTGTCGGTGCACCTCTTGACATGGTTCGTCAAGCTGGTGTTGGACCGCGACCTACAGGAATCGGGAAATCGATAATTTGAGACACAGTTTTGAGAGGAAAATTTTTTTTATTTTTTAGAGCGAGAGGAAAAATCCTCTACACGGACATTCTGATTGATGCGAGATGATGGTAAAGTTGTTGTGCGACAAGTGCACGAGGTAGGCATCGACGACCTTGACATTGTAGTGGCTCTCCAATATTTGACTGTAGATGTGCAGCTGACACGAATACTTTTTGATGACGTCACACGGCTGCTGGAAAAATGGCGACTGCTCGTTCTTGTTAATGCTGCTAAAGACGTTGGTGACTGTCTTGTTGGTCTTCCAGTCCATTATCACGACTTCGCGCTTCTCAATGTCTGACCAAAAGATGGCGTCGACCGACCCGGCAATCGAGAACGTGGGCGTCTTGTGCCAGATAATGTACTCGGTCGCGGCCAGTGTGTACGCCCGGTCGATAAAGCTGAAGGCCCGCATAAAGTTGTCAAAGCAGAGCTTTGTTTCGCTCACTAGCCGATTATGGCTAAACTCGGTGGCAAACTGTTGGCGCATCAAATCTGTCGGCGACGGCACAGGCGTTGGTCAACTCCTCGTCGTTGGCCGGTGCGATTTCTTCGGGGCGTTCCTGCTTGTTGAGAAACCACTCGATAAACTTGTGCACCCGCGTGCCCTTGACGCACGAGTACTTGTACGTCATCTGCACGTATGCCTGTGCCTCTGCGATGTCGGTAAAGAGATCGCTGCGAATCAGCTTTTTGGCGGCACCGCAGCTGGCCTTCCCGGCATCAAAGCTATCGTATATTTTTACTCCCAGGAACCCCGTCACCGAAAAATTTGTCGGCTCCCCATCGACGTTGTTCAAGTACGATAAAATATTGTACGCCGAAATTATGCGAAATGTCCAAGTCCGAAATAAATTTTGATTTTATATATTTCCCTTTTTTTTACAACCAAAAACGGTTTCCGCACATCCACTAAAAATCAGTATAATAGGAAATGATTGAACGAAATATTTAATAAAATTCAACGAAAAAAAAATCGATTTTTTTTTATGTTTTTATAATTATTTATTTTCTAATACAACTTCTCGAGTTTATGGCCGAAAGACGAATAATAATTTTTACAAAAAAAACGGTAAAAAAAGCTAGTAGATATTCGAAAATTAATTGTTATGCATTGATCAATTTAACTACTGCTCCATCTACATTTGGGAACAATTAATTACTAAAAGCTATAAACTAAAGTTGACAGTTCAATACATCTGTTTTAGAATGTAAAAGGTAAACAATGTCATAAAAGGAAAGTTACTTAATAAATTAAATTTTAAATAAAAGTTACTTAATAAATTCAAATTTCTTCCAGATCCCAGTCACCAGCCGTTCAGCCTGCAGATAATTACGTTTCTTCAGATCACCAGCCGTTCAGCCTGCAGATAATTACATTTCTTCAGATAAGTGATGTGCAAAGTGACCATAAATTCTTTGTTGAAAATTTTTTCCTTTTTCAGAAGACGATCGTGAACATACTCCGGGGCCTTGAAACCCCAGGGTTTCAATAATTGTAGGCTGCTAGTTTGATCGACGACTTCATTTGAATGGGGCTAATTTTGGAATACTGTTCTAGCGAGTCTAAAAAAAAACTAAACATGGTATGATGAAATGGGTAGGATAGGAAAGTTTTTTTTTTTTTGTTTAATTAAGGTTAGCTGCTGGTGCTTCTGGGGTTTTTGATATATAATTGTCATTAATGGGCAAGAGACATATTTTTGTAATTGCCCTCTTGCAGATTGTGTCCTTGGTCTTGAGTGTAACTACTCTTACTAAGCCCTCACGGCCAGGATGGATTTCAACTACCCTGCCTAATGGCCATTTGCATGGTGGAGTATTTGGTTCATGAATTATTACTAAGTTACCGATTTCAATATTTTTGGTTTTAGTTGCCCACTTGGATCTCTGCTGTAAAGTATTTAAATACTCGTGGTGCCATCGTTTCCAAAAAGACTGCATAAGCTGTTGCATGTATTGCCATCTACTCAAACGGTGCTCACGCTGATCTAAATATGAAGGTTCTGGGACTGCGAGCAACGCGTTTCCGGTTAAAAAATGTCCAGGAGTGAGCGCTGCTAAATCTTCAGGATCGTCAGACATAGCGCAAAGAGGTCTGGAATTCAGACACGCTTCAATTTGGATTGTTGTTGTTGTTAACTCTTCGAAGGTGAGCTTGCTGTTTGACAAAATTCTTTTTAAATGATGTTTTGTAGATTTTACTCCTGCTTCCCAAAGGCCTCCGAAATGAGGGGAAGCAGGAGGTATAAAGTGCCAATTTATGTTCTCTTTGATTGCTGAATTAGCTATTTCCTTGTGCATATGTAACAGATATTGATTAAATTCTTCTTTTAGGATATTTTTGGCACCAACGAAATTGGTTGCATTATCTGAATATATGTCGGTGCAGAGGCCCCTTCTTCCAACGAATCTCTTCAAGGCGGCAAGAAAAGCTTGAGCGGTTAATTCGGAAACGGTTTCAATATGTATTGCCCTAGTGGCTAGGCATACAAATATAGCTAGGTAACATTTTTGAATTTTTGAATTCCTAAGTTTTGAACTTTTAATATCCAAAGGGCCACAGTAGTCAACACCTATATGTTGAAATGGATTTGACATTTGTACGCGGGGTGGTGGCAAACTGCCCATGAGCTGCTGCCGATACTCTTGTTTTTGCCTGAAACACCTCAAACATTTGTGAATGTGCCTTTTAATAACGTTTCTGGCATTGATTATCCAATATTTTCGACGTAAGGTACAAATCATAAGCTGAATTCCTCCATGTAATGTTGATTTGTGAGTCTCGTCAATTATTAATGTGGTTATTTCGTGGTGACTCGGCAATATAACTGGATGTTTTTCAGTCCATGGTATATTTGCTTGCTGCAAACGCCCGCCTACTCTTAATATTCCTATGCCATCTATAAAAGGATTTAATCCTTGCAAACGCCCGTTGATTTGGTTTCCTGATTTAAGTTCGCGTATTTCTATATGAAATGTCTCTTTTTGAGCTCTTTTTATCCAGAATTGCAAACTATTTTCAATCTCTTCCGTTGACAAGGTACTTGATTTTAAATGCTTTTTTCTACATAAATATACAAAACGAAAACAATATGCAGTTACCCGTAAAAGTATTCCTATTGTCGAGTACCTTTTTATAAGTAGGTCGAAATTTGACGGCTCCGATTTCGTTGCAAGATTGATGTTTATTTTTGATACTCTTGCTTCTAAGTTGTCATCATTGCATTTGGGAAGTACTGGCCAATATTCGGAAGAATTCTTTAACCAATTCGGCCCATTCCACCAAAGAGTTGCGTTCGTTACTTCTTGTGGTAATAGACCTCTCGTCGCACAATCGGCAGGATTTTGATTTGTGGGAACATACCCCCAATCGTTTGCGCTGCAGACTTCTTGAATTTCTGCTACTCTGTTGGCAACAAAGGTTTTGTATTTCATTGGATGTCCACGAAGCCATGATAAGACAATTGTTGAGTCGGTCCACGCTCGAAATTTTATATCCTTGAACTCCATTGCCTTTTTTGTCACTGCATACAATCTCGCCAGCAATAATGCTCCGCACAATTCAATTCGTGGTAATGATATTTGCTTGATAGGGGTGACTTTCGATTTTGCAGTTAACAAAGTGATCTTGATGTTGTTACCATCCGTTGAACGCACATAGAGCACTGCAGCATAAGCTTGTAACGAGCCGTCGCAAAAACCGTGAATTTCGAAGGACCCAGAATTTGTAGATATCCATCTTGGGATTTCAATAGTTTCAATAAACTTTATTTGCTCCAATGTTTTGTGCCAAATTTCCAAAATATCATTAGGGATTGTTTGATCCCATTCTGTTCCTCTAATCCATAGAACTTGCATTAAAATTTTCATTTTAATGATGAAAGGTGCTAAAAACCCGAGCGGATCGAACAATTTCGAAATTTCACTTAATAATTTCCTTTTTGTGATTTTAGTGTCTTTTTCAAGGTTTATAGAGAGCTTATATTTAAACTTATCATTTTTGGGGTACCAATTGAGTCCTAAGGTTTTTACACTTTCACTAACATTAAATTCAAGAACACCACTGATTTCTCTGTCTTTTAATGGAATGTTATTTAATAATTCAATCTTGTTTGATGTCCACTTTCTTAGATTAAAACCGCCTGAATTTAATAACTGAAGCAATTCCTTTTGTAAAGCTAAACAGTGATCAATAGAATCGGTTCCGGTTAGTAGATCATCTACGTAAAAGTCGGATTTTACTATATCGGATGCGAGGGGATAGTGTATGGACTCATCATCGGCTAACTGGTGCAAAGTGCGGACCGCTAAATATGGTGCCGCTGTAGTTCCAAAAGTCACAGTTTGTAATTTATAATCTTTGATTGGGTTGTCTGGAGAATTTCTCCATAGGATACGTTGAAAATCGGCGTCTTCTTCGTGAATACGTATTTGGCGGTACATCTTTTCGATGTCCGCCGTTATAGCGATGCGATGTTTTCTCCACCTTAACAATATCCACCATAAATCGTCCTGAATCTTAGGGCCAGGCATGAGAAGCTCATTCAGCGATGGACCACCATAAGTTTTATGTGACGCATCAAACACTACTCGGAGTTTTGTTGTAGTGCTCTCTTTTAGTACTGCATGGTGAGGGAGGTAATTTGTTTTGTAAGATATGAATCCATTTTCATTTTGAACCATATTTTCTATTTCAGGTGTGCTGACTGGAATCATGTGTCCTAAGTCCAAATATTCTTGCAAGCACTTTGAATATTCTTGTTGGAGTCCGTCAGATTTTGTAAATTGACCTTCAAGCTGTTTAAATCGAAACAAAGCTGCACTACGAGACCTGCCGAATAAAGGTCTCTGGTTTATATTCTTGAAGGGAAGACGAACGGTATACCGACCATCTGAGGAACGAACCACTGTTTTTTTGTAGTATTCTTCACACAATTTTTCTTCTTGACTTAGGATGCTTGTGGTGGGAATTTCTTCAACTTCCCAGAATTTTCGAAGTTGTTCGTTGAGTGACGTATAACAGCAAAATGATGATGATGCTGGTTCAGATCTTTTCTCAAGTATTTCTCCAGACAATATCCATCCTAATATTGTCTTTTGTGCGATGGGAGTTCCGCTTGGACCAATACGAAGACCTTTGCGTATTATCTTACAGTATACATCTACTCCTAGTAACATTTCTATTTTTCCAGGTTGATAATATTCTGGATCTGCTAATTTTAAATGCTTTAGATGATTCCAAGATGACATCGGTTTAATCTTTTTCGATGGAAGTATGCCGGTTAATTTATCAAGCACCGATGCCTCTACCATTACCTGTTCCTTATTATAGAGCGAAGCTATGATTAAAGATACACGGCTTTTTACTGTACCTACCCTCATATTGGTTATACCGAATATCTCAGTACGCGCTTGCGAAGTTGATAATTTCAAGCGTTGCACCAATGAGCTCGCAATGAACGTTGATTGAGATCCTGGATCTATTAGTACTCGTGCTATAGTTTCAACGCCACTACCAGAAGATATTTTTACTAATGCTGTTGCTAAAAATGCCTCACAAACTTGGAGATTTGTTTCGGCATGAAATGCTGTATGAAAGGTGTTGGTAGATGCTTCCGGTTTCGCAGTTTTTATGTTTGTATTATTGTCACTTTGAAAATCATTTTTAAAATGTTTTGTTTTGTTTTCTATTGTTGTGTCGTCATGTAACAGGGTGTGGTGACGGTGTTTGCACTTAAAACAAGATGAACGACTTGTACAATCACTCGAAATATGACCTTTAGATAAACAATTGGAACACAAATGTTTTTGTATGACTGTATTTCGCCTACCGGCGTGATCTAAGCCGATGAATTGTGAGCATTGTCTAATTGAGTGGGGCCCAGAACAAAAGGCACAACTATATGGCTTGCTTGAGTAAAAGGAGTGCTTTTGGCTAATAGATCTTTGAATATTTTTAGTGCTGCCTACTGATTCCAGTGCTCTAAACTGAGATTCCAGGAACATTTTTAAAGTTTCATAGGACGGGAACTCTTGATCAGCCCCAACCTCCTGCTCCCAAAGTTTTCTTGTTTCTGCCGGCAGCCTTTCGCTGACAATATAAGTAAAAATTATGTCCCATGCTTTTGTCTTAACCTGTAGATTTTTCAAAGACTGAATACACTCCTCTGTGGTGTCAAGGAGCCTTCTGATGTTCGCCGCGGTTTCCGAACTAGCACTTGGTTGGGAAAACAGAGTTTTTAGTTGGGTTTTTATTAGTACCCTTTTGTTATCGAATCGTCTAATGAGTGCATTCCAAGCTGGTTCGTAATTTGCTTCAGTGATGGTATAATGTTTGACGATTTGCGCTGCTTCACCTTGCAGACTACATTTTAAATAGTGTAATTTTCTTACACTAGATAGTCCCTTGTTATTGTGCACTAGTGTTGTATATAAATCATGGAATGAAAGCCAGTCTTTATATTCTCCTGAGAATTTAGGTATGTTTATTCTAGGAAGTTGCGTATCTTCCTTCTCCACGAACTTTTCTATTACTTTTTCGGTTTCCAAGGATTTCTCTTTCTGCATGGAGGTTTGTGGCGGTGGATTTAAAATCAGATTATCTTCTTCCATCTGAGTTTTAGTTTCAATGAAAAATTCTTCAGCCTCGCCATACACCCCTTCGCTGAAATATTCATGTGAATCTATTTTATTTTCTACCTTACATTTAATTATGTCCTTGTGATTTTTCTTGAACTCTGTCCAAGTGTTGCAAAGCACCTCTAGACGGTTATTGAAGTATACTGGTGTTTTTTTCACCTTACCATCCTTTTTATACTTCGCTAAATTTACTTTCATGGACTCATATAGCTCATATTGTTCTGCCACTAAAACATCCATTTCTTATTTATTATTTATAATATATATATGTATTATTGGTATATACGAATATGATGAGTTGGAACTTACTCACCGGTAATGGCTACCCCAATGTGTCTGCACGTGTATAACCTTTTAGTCCAAATTCACTGAAAATGATGTATAATCACCAACTCAATCGTTTTTATGAAACCTTCACTAATTTTCACTGATCCGGCTCGAAGGACCAAAATGTTCAAGTACGATAAAATATTGTACGCCGAAATTATGCGAAATGTCCAAGTCCGAAATAAATTTTGATTTTATATATTTCCCTTTTTTTTACAACCAAAAACGGTTTCCGCACATCCACTAAAAATCAGTATAATAGGAAATGATTGAACGAAATATTTAATAAAATTCAACGAAAAAAAAATCGATTTTTTTTTATGTTTTTATAATTATTTATTTTCTAATACAACTTCTCGAGTTTATGGCCGAAAGACGAATAATAATTTTTACAAAAAAAACGGTAAAAAAAGCTAGTAGATATTCGAAAATTAATTGTTATGCATTGATCAATTTAACTACTGCTCCATCTACATTTGGGAACAATTAATTACTAAAAGCTATAAACTAAAGTTGACAGTTCAATACATCTGTTTTAGAATGTAAAAGGTAAACAATGTCATAAAAGGAAAGTTACTTAATAAATTAAATTTTAAATAAAAGTTACTTAATAAATTCAAATTTCTTCCAGATCCCAGTCACCAGCCGTTCAGCCTGCAGATAATTACGTTTCTTCAGATCACCAGCCGTTCAGCCTGCAGATAATTACATTTCTTCAGATAAGTGATGTGCAAAGTGACCATAAATTCTTTGTTGAAAATTTTTTCCTTTTTCAGAAGACGATCGTGAACAGACGTAGTAGCGGTGGGAGGGCTCGTCGAACGTGATGCGGCTGTCGCGCTCCGTGTTTAGACTCTTGAAAAGTTCCATTTTGACTGATTTGAAAAAAACTCTTGCACCTCTATTTATACAGCATCTAGATGAACTTGGCCAAACGCAGAGCCTCGCTCTTTGTAAACACGTAGTAGCTGCAAACAACAATGTGCAGTAGTACGAGGATCGTGGCCAGTACCTTGAATGTCAGCGTGATGCTGGTCGACGACAGCGTGACAAACATGAGCGCGGCCGGGCAGGCGATAATCGAGATGAGCATGTACATGATGGGCTGGAGGCCGATGTTCATCTTGGACATTACGGCGCTCGCCATGGTCTTGAGGTCGTTGATGGTGTAGACGGGGTCCGACTTTTTGGTTTCGATGGTGGCGCTGTCGACCATCCTCTGCAACTCTGATCCGCGATACATGCTAGCAAATATATCCAAAGCCATCTTATACTTGGGCTGGGGTACGGCACCGGCGCGTCTGCAAGTATGTCAGCACCATCCCGGGGTTCAGCTCGGCGTAGTAGTCGCCACACTCAATCACGAGGCGCTCATCGATAAAGTCGCGCTTGCTCACGGGCTCGGGGTCGAATCGTGGTGGCTTAGTGCGGATACGGGGCGGCAGCTCCTCATCAGAACACGACTCGGTATCGCTATCGTCGCTGGTGTCAGGGGTTGGCGGCTCTTCGACCTCTAGGTAGCGGCAGTCGACCATATCTTGGACCAGCTGATCTACATCGCTATAAAAGTATAACCGAATCTTGGTGGAGCAGTCAGTTTTAAACCGGCAATCGGCGTGATCAGACCACACATTTGTGAGTGTAAGCGGCAAGCAGCAAGAGCGACAGCCTACCGCACTTGGAATCATTGTCATTTGTGATACAACCATCGATAATACTTATATATAAGATGCGGATGAATCAAGTAGTTCCCGGAGACGAAATCGAAATTGAGATGTTGACACAAGCCGACCCTGAACAGTCGTTATTCGGCGAATCGCTGGGCGAACCGTCTGCCAATCTTTGCGGGGACCAAATTGTGCTGCAAACGCAGCCAAAGAGGAAGCGCGACAATAAGCCATCTGGGCGCTCGAAAAAGATGCGGATGGATGTAAGTGCTGTAGAAGTGGCTCCAGAGTCTGCTCCAGTAGCTGAAACCCAACCAGAGCCAGCCCTCAAGCCTAAACCGACCAAATCTAAAGCGAAGAAGCGTACCAAGCCTAAAGCTGCCAAACCCAAGGCGGGAACGCCACAAGCGCTAGAGCCCCAAGCTCCATCAGAGGCAGAGCAGCCTCAAGCTGCAGCAGCATCAGCTCCAGAACCTCAAACTGCAGACCCCCTAAATATCGATTTTGGTGCCGAGCCTCCAGCCGCTGAAAAGCCCAAAAAGGTGCGCTCGGATTCATCGAAGGGTGAAGCACGCCACATGCCGACCGAGGAGGAGCGCAAGAATCGCACATTTGTGCTGCATGTCGCCAACAATATTGGGTACCCGCCACAGCGCGTCATGCTCAAGCGATACGAGCGCGCGTACTTTGTCACGGACAACAAGGACATGCAGCCACGCTTCGACTCGCGTGTAGTTGTCAACCGGGCCGTCGACGAGAAGGGATTTATTGTCTTTACTGTGACTGCAGTTGCTGGAAAGATGGTGCTCGAGAGAAATTTCCCAGTTTGCTCTGTATATTGATTGTATTGATTGATTTGAAATAAAAAAATTTTTTCGCTGTATGAGAGTCTTTTGTCTAGGCATAGGAATCGGGTAGTGAGAGATTGCCATCGGTAAAGGTGTAGCGCACGGTTTCCTTGTTTGGCGCCATGATGCCCTGTGTGACGTGGTCATATGAGTTTTCTATCCACATGTGTAGGTCTTTGTTTTTGGCCAGGGTAATCATCCTGAATTGAGTGTGGTAGGAGTACGAATTGAGGTTGTCGGGCCGCGGCTTCCAATCGGGGTCGAGTAGTTTACGGTACGTATTGATGGCAAACTCTACATCTGGATCTAGTGGCTTTGAGAAGAGCTCGTTGTCGGACGACACGTAGTTGAGCACGATGCCCGAAAACAGGATCGTGTAGCGTGTAAAGGCCGGCCACGGGGTGTTTTCCTGTGCGTACGGCATGTTGCTGATGTCACCGCCTCTGGGCGCTTTCATGATTGTGTGACGACCAATCTCACTAAATTCGCTGGGGTGATACGGGGGGGACGGGTACAGCATATGTATGCGAGAGTCGTTGGGCAGATTTGCGGCTGCCAGCGAGCCACAGTATGAGCGGTTGTAGGACTCGAACGAGTCGGGTATAAATACGGGCACATAGTGCATGACCAACCCCCATACATGTGTAATTTTTTCGGGGGTGGGGGCATCGTAGACCATGACCTTTGCTTCTGGCAATTTTGCGATCAAAATGAGGGGAAATCCTCTATAGAAATCCCCCAAGGCGCCGGTGTTGTACGAGTCGGGCTCTATGTATGGCAGTTTAATGTGCGGGCGCAGGTCGCGGTAAAAGAATCTGCGGCCGCGCTTGTACCTTGTTTCCTTTCTATCGAGTTGCTGTTCGTACACCTGCTCGCTGACAATCGACAGATTCGGATTGTAGCGGTTGATCACCGTCACCGGGGGGTGCTCTGTATTTGTGATCTTGACAACGGCATTGGCATATTTTCCCCCGTTTCCAATCAAGTAGCTGTAGTCGAATCTAATTGTGACGACAGATGGGTTGTCTGACACGCAGTACGCAACCCGTAGCTTTTCATCGTATGCCACGCTCGTATTAAAGAGTCGCTCCCGCGTGAGGGCGTCTATCGAGCAGGGGTTGGGAAAATAGAGGTCGGGGTAGCGATCGCGGACCGCCGGCTCGATATACTGGGGGTCTAGTATGGCGTAGTAGTTGACAGCCTCGGCGGGGGTCTTGTAGATATTTTTTTCCGGCAAGTGGGCGGGATATCGTGGGAGCCGGGAACTTCTTCAAAGCCGTCGTTGCAATCACAGCGAATGGCCCCCATTGTCGAAAAATCGGTGTTCCGCATTCGGCCGTTCCGACAGCCGGTGAATGTGTCGCAGTCCGAGTATTCAGATGAATTTGTAAAGTATCCGGGTGTCGTGCACAGGCAAATGTATGAATATTTGGTGAAATTTCGATCCGTAATCAATACATATTTGCCGCCGCGCTTTTGTGTGCACTTTATTCGCATATCGCTATTCGAGACGTATAGGCAGTAGCCCTCGTCGGAGGTTTCGTTGGCGCGCAGTGTGAGCCCCTCGATGATTTCGTCTTGCTCGAGGTGGACACATCGGCTCAGCACATTGGCGCACTGGGAACAAGACAGAGGGTCGCTGACTGAGCACATTTTGGGTTGTGTGTGGTTGCACGCCAGGTTACCTCGTTCCGGGAGTTTATTTTCATGCTCGATCATTGCCACCGTCTTGCCATTCCACCGGTAGCGCTGCATTGGTGTGCGTCTGTATTTATATTGGAGTCGGTCTACGAGGATTAGTATGATCAAGCCAATTAGAAGCACGACATAATACAACATTTGCTTAAATAAGAAGATGCGCATAAAGATGGTTTCTGGTTTGGTTCTGTTACTTTTGGGCACACTGGTCGCGGGGACAAAACCCACACCTACAGATACCAGCGAATTTGCACCAACCACGCAACCAACTCTACCATCGACCGTCGAGCCAACTCTGCCGCTGACTGTCGAGCCAAGTGTACCACCAACAAATATATCGACAATTGTACCAACGAGTGCAGAAATAAATAGCCTGGCAGAAAACAGCTCATCAATCATTCCGGTTTCGGGGACGGCACAGCATGTACCAACACTCGCGGCAGAGAATCCGGTTGAGAACCCAAGTACTACAAGCACGGCGCCACCTGGTATGGCTTTCTCGTATGCTACACCAAATGACGATGGTACACCGGCGTCCAGTGAAAAGAACTGGACCAGTTCTGCCGAGATTCCGACCACGCCGCTTGCACCGATAGAAGAGTTGAAGAACGAGACTCGCGAGATTGAGAAGCAGGTGGAGGAGTCCAATAACTTGCTACACGTTATCCTGATGCAGATGGGCAATCCGATTACATATCTGAGCGTGACGGCGGGGGTCAGTATCATTGTGACCATTGTGGGATGGCTGATCTTTACGTTGTGCGGAATGCGCTACTTTAAGCGTTTCAGGGAGGTAACGAAACGCGTCGATCTCGAACTGGGCACTAGTGTTAAGACATAAATTGTACAGTACTTCTAAATAAAAAAAATTTTTCAAAGCGATTTTTTTATGCACTCGACAAGAAACTTGCTGTTTAGCACCAATGAGTGCCCAAGCGGGGTTGTATCTAAAATCAGCACACTGCTACAGAGATTGTCGACGGCGGGCAGAACTGTGCCATCTCCGTTGACGGTGAAGGCAAACTCGACTACCCCCCATTTGCAGTCGACGCGCTTAAACTCGATATTCTTTTTCGCATATAGAAACGAGGCGGCAATCTGTCGGTCGAGCGTCACCCTAACGTTTGTCCGTGTACCGATATTGTAGTAGAATACGTAGCGGCCGTGGGAAAAATCCATGTGCTCCAGCCTGTTGGTGATGGAGTCGAGTATCGATAGCTGGTACGGCTCGACCATACCCGACACAATGGCTCGGCGGGCGCGCAAAACGAACCCCGGCACAAACATGAGGGCAGCAAAGGGAAACTTGTCGACGAGCCTATAAATGTCTCCCATATTCACGAGCCGCGGTTTACTGGTGATACGCCGAATACCATTAAAGAGATAATCAGATAGCGCCATTTCAGAGTGGTAGCTCTCTGGGAACCGGCTGCCATATAGGGTGGTGGCACATATGAAACAGCGCGCAACCCCCAGCGCGGCTATGTCCATACCAAGGTATTCGACGGCGATCCGGATAGCGAGCCCGCCCGCCGAGTGTCCGACTAGCACGATGCTGTGGCCGGCAAAGTTTCGCTGCTGCACGGTCAAAAAATCGACCAACTGCTTGGCCACCGTCAGCGCGTCGGTACGGCTCCAGTCGTAACTGAACGGCACCACCGCGGCGCAAACCCTCTCCAGCCGCTCGATGATCCTCTTGTAGATGGGCACCCCCGCGTACGACTTGAGTATCTTGGTGCTCGTCTTTTCGCAATCGAAAAAGTGCGACTCGAGTGACAAGCCATACAGGCGGGTCGGGTACATGCGGTGGGGCTGGGGTCCGCAGTTGCAATAAATCTTTGATCCGCCCAGCCCGGGAACAACAACGATTACAGTCATCTTAATAATTGTGCGCTAGAAGACCGAGGCGGGGGTCAAAAATCTCGACAACTGCTCTACATACTCGATAAATTAAAGTCGCGCGCGAAGCCACCGCTCAATATATAGTCGAGTTGCCGGAAAAAGCTCTTTTGTATGAAAATGTGTCAAGGCGCGTGACGGAATGACAAAAATGCTCAGTCTGCCGCTGACCGCCGACGAGTGCAGAGAAAAAACTTTTCAATTTATTCAAGATTTATTGTTCACTCTCATTAAATGGGTAGAGCTGGTTGAGGAGTGTCTTGGCCTGCTTGGGCTCGTTTTCACGTGTCTGTTTGTTTAGGTACCTCCGAGTCATGCGCATGTTGGTGTGCCCCAGGATGGCGCGCGCCAGGTTGGGATTGACCTTGTAGTAGCGCTCGACATAAAAGTTTCTGAATGCGTGGAACCCGAGCCGCGACCGCTTTTTATCTTTTCCAAAGAGTGCAGCAAATTGTTTGGCAAACTGCCGGTACTATTTGAGGTACGGGAACGTAAATAATGGCGTATTTTCCTCGGCATTGTTGAGGTTGGTCACGCACATGTACCGCTCCAGTATCACGGCAAACTGCACGGGCACATTCAGCGTGTCTACGCCGGTGCCGGTTTTCGATTTAATAAATGTCTCATTATTGATGACGAGATCATCGAGCTTTTTCTTGGTGAGCGCGAGCAACTCCCCGACACGTTTCGAGGTGGCCGCCAGGAATACTACCAGCAGCGCGAGCTCGTCATGCAGGGTGGGCACCGCTTTGTCTGTGCGCGCCACGAAAGCGTCCAAGTGCTGCTTGTAGTAGCGACATATGCCCATCATCTCCTCTTCCGTGTACACGGCGGCCTGCTTCTCGGGGCCCGTCGGCATGCTCTCTCGCAGCCGCTTGAAATCGATATCGAGGCAGCGGCCCTGCCCGTCGTAGAAATGCGACTCGCGCGATTCCGTGTTGAACATCTTGTTGAGGTTGGCCACCACCCTGAAAATCTTTTTGGGGTTAAAGGTCGTGATTTTATGTTCGCGCGTGATTGTGTCTAGCACACTCTTGAAGTAGTTGACGGCGAACCGCGTGTTGGCGGCTTTAGCCTCCATGTATTTTTTTGTGATGAAGCGCACAAATTCCTCTTCATTAAAGAGTGTGAAATTACCGTTAATGTGCTTGAGGTGGCTCTTGACGACTGCTTGCCGTTTCTTCCCGTGCACGCTGGTGCTGGCGGCTGTCGCGATCCTATCGATATCGGAGGGATCCATCTTAATTCAATGAGCGGTTGCTCGACCCCTCGCGGTAGTGATCTTAATTCAATAAGCTTGCCAATATGGATACCTTTATGAGGGCCAGTGCCGTGGCGCTGCTAAATTTGATTGGCAACGACCCCGCGCATACATGCATGTTTATCAAGACAATGTACTCGGTGCTTGGCACACCCAAGCAGCTCAGCGACAAACAACTGAATGAGCGCGCCCTAGCGCTGCACCAGCAATTTAAAAAGCTCTACGAGCGCGGCGCACCCCTTAACGAGATTACGGCGCACAGTGCCGCGTTCCTGACCGTGACCATGGGCTCTGTCGAGTGGCTGTACGAGTCGCCGCTGTCGATGGTGTGGCCCACGCACCACGCTCCGTACATCTGGGACTGGTTGCACACGGTTTCGATGCACATCGACCTGCACGCCGGCAGCCGGGCCGAGAAGCAGGGGTTTCTGCTGTTTGTGGCGAGCATGATTCGCTGCGGCGACTGCCTGCGGCACTACCACTCCCGCCTCGATGACCTGGTTTTGGCCCTGGAGGAGGCCTCGCTCACCGAGGTGCTGCTGGCGCTACACACATTCATCCAGCGGCGGATACCCGGCCCGTTCCGCTACTCGCCATCGCTCGTCAACAGGGAGCAATACAAAAAGTTTTTCCGCATCTACAGCAGCCTCGTGCTGCCGCCCTCTACGCGACTCTAAAGATGCCGAGCTGGAGGAGTCGGTTGATGATGTCGTCGATGCGGTAGTCGCGCACCTCCTTGAACAGCACCGCCCGCTCTGAGTTACCCGAACTAAGGAGCTCGTCGATGGCGCTGAACGAGACGAGAATGCTTTTTTTCTCCATGGTGGTGGTCGTAAACTTGATGGCGTTGCAGTTGGTGATTTGGCGCGACTTTGTCAGCAAAACGTAGACGGCGCCGTCGTTGTTGATCATGTAGTAGCTGTACGGCCAGATGAGTGCGTATCGGCTGCCGTGCGACTCGACGAAATCGGCGCAGCAGGGCCCAAAGGAGTTTGTCGTGATAAATTCGTAGATATCGTCAAACATCTTATGGATTCGCGGCGGGTATCGGCGGGTATAAAAGCGGAGCCGCCGGCTAAACTAATTCAGTTTCAAACACACCCGCATGTAGTAAACACCTCTACAGCTACAACCAAGTACCAATAAAGCTACAACCAAGTACCAAAGAGATGGCTTCATTCAACAATACAACCACCACCACCATGGTAAGTATGAATAAATTTCTCGAGCATAACTGGGCGACATGCGGTCTAGACGACAACTCGGCCGTCGACTTTATCAATCAGCTCGTGCTCAATCCGACACCGGCCAACAAGAAGCAGCTGGACAATTTTATGCAGTACGCCAGAGAGTTTCGCCAATTCATTGTGGACGAGGCCAACCCGCTTGAGGTGGCGCGTCTGTACCAGGTCATATACTACCAGGGCATGGATAGCAGGCCGAACGCGTACCGTGACGAGATGCGCGAATCATGTGACAGGATGGAGCGCGCGGCCATCGACTCGACGGGCGAGTATGTGATGTGGGCCAACCTGGAGCGCGTGCTGAGCAACTTTGACCCAGAGCTGATTGAGTACGACCCTTCGACGCAGATCATTCTCGACAATTTTGCTAGAGCCGAGACCGAGTTTAGTCGTCTGATTGCCAGTCTAGATGGGAGTCGCAGTGTAGATATTGATCTAATTATTTCTAAATTGACAGAACAGCAACTTGAAGCGTCCCTTCCATTCCGCCAACGATGACGAGTCGGGTGCATTGAAGGCTGCTAGGCGCAATCTCTTGAGTGAGTTTACTGCATACGTTCCAGAGAAGTGGGCCGATGCAGAGCAGGGCGCCGAGAAGCCAGCCAATATATTTGCGACTCATACGCGTCAAGGGGCCGATGCAGAGCAGGGCGCCGAGAAGCCAGCCAATATATTTGCGACTCATACGCGTCAAGGGGCCGATGCAGAGCAGGGCGCCGAGAAGCCAGCCAATATATTTGAGAATCTTGCAGTCATGAAGGCCAGCAGCGTCGCACAGTGGGGCCAAACTCGGAAAAACGCGCGCATACGCATTTACGGACGCACAAATCATATTAAAATCGCTATACAAACACTTCTTTATGTTTTTGAGGTCGCTGATTTCGAATTTGAGGTCAAAAACGTGTTTTGAACAATTATAGGTGGCGCCACCGTCGATTTTTATATTAATTGAAGTAGAATATGCTATTTGATGTGATTATATGGGGTTTTGAGGTCGCTGAGTTTAAAATTGAGGTCAAAAACAAATTTTGAACAATTATAGGTGGCGCCACTGTCGAGTTCTGTTGAATTTCATTACTCGAAGCCATTTAGTATGATAATACAGGTTTTTCAAGCTATATTGATTCTAAATTTTAAAGAAAAACAACAATATAGTAAAAATATTTTTTTTATTTTATATCCAGTACAAGTATCTAGTACAAGACTAGCTTTATATTTCCTCCTCACTATCACTATTCTCAATCTCAGCCGAATTTTTCAGGAGACTCCTGACAGCAAGAGGCGCTTCCTGCTTCTGTTTCTTCATTTTTGTTGATGCTCTCAAATGAGTTATCCATGGATCTGATGTCATTAAAAATCGATTAAAAACATCTGTTAGAGTGTCCTTTCTTGACATTTTACGCGAAAACCTGCTCCGATAAGATTTGTACTCTTTATTGCGATGTTCAAGGGACTATTCTGGTAATGTGCCTGAAATGAACAAACATTATCTTCATTGCAGTTTCTTTTAAAAACCATTCCATTTTCAATGTATTTATTTTTTACCTATTGGCAAAATATTGTAAGATATGATTTCTTTGCCATGCAGAAGAATTTTGTGGACGGTTGGACTCATTGCCCAAAAGGAATACTTTTTGATAATCAGTCGAGCCGTTTCTTCAGCATAAATACCAAACTTTTCTGCGTCCAAGTCTTGGAAAATGTTGATAGCCGTCAAAATCACACCCATTCGTTCGAGAATTTTTTCATCAAATTTCAAAATTTTGGCTGACTTTTTGATATTTGCAAAAAAAATTCTAGAAGTATTTCCATCATTGCTTGAACCGAACCCTGAAAAATCAAATTTTTATTAAGAAACGAATACTTTAAAACATATTCATATGAGAGATGAAACTGAGAAAGTACCTGCTTTAGGCATATCAACTGCCAGGTGTAATTCACGCATGAATTCTTTTTGAATGCGCTGTTTTGTTCGTTTCTGTACCGATTTTTGCTTATCTGTTAATTTTGTTCCCTTTGCACGTGCACTTTTGGGTAAGTCCAATCTTTATAAAAACGTACAAAAAAATTAGGTATATGATGAATATATAAATGAATAAATAATAATGATGATCATTATTCTGATAATATCGATTACAAATAATAATAAAACTTGATTTACCGATAAGCAACATGTAGAGCAAATTCAAATAACTTAATGCGTGCATGAAGGGGTGAAACACCATATTGGAAACAAGATTCATCGCTTATATCTTGCAAGGCGGATTTCGCAAACTCAAGATTGTTAAGATTTGTTGGCCCTGCTTTGCAAATATAACATCTCTAAAAGGAAAAGATTAAGAGAAATTATGAATTAAATAACCTTTCGAAAGACCTCAAATATCATTATAAATAGATGTGTAGATTTAATTTTAGGATAACACATTGTTTATCATACCGATGATGCTACATTCCCCTGCAGTACATTAATGGATTTTCCATCAACCATTGTAATAAATAATTTGTGCTCTATAGTTACTTCAAATGGTTCCAAGATCTTAGTTGGAATCAGTCGCGCGATTTGACTCTGAACTCGTTCGTACTCTTCTTTAGCAGACTCTGAAGTTTCTGTCTCGAGGGAAATGCGGATCGGCCTGCAGTATCTTCAAAAAAGACATTTCATGTCATAATATTCGTGTTCATAATGTTATTGGAAGTATTCAAATGTAAAAATTAAACACTATACCGAGTTGATGAAGGGGTGTCATTTTTCCAAACAATTGAATAATCAGCGGTATCAATAATTCGAATCGGAACAAGAGCTGTAATTACAACTGATGCATCTGATGCCGACTGTTCTGAAAACAATTGCTTGTACTCGGATTGACCTGAACTGCCATCAAAACCCCATTTGTAATAAATGATGAAATCTCTGTTCTGATTTTGAGGCAAACTCAGAAAAATTCTTTTTGCAGTATGATCAAGTAAACTCTGCAGATCTACTGTTGCTTCAGTTTCATTTACAACAACATTTTCCGGATAGCAATCTCTCTTTGCGCGAGCCAATTTTTTATAGTTTGGATAACCCTGCATGTCTGAAAATCGTATAATATATTTTTAAAATTTTCTTTAAAATATTAATCCGACATCAAATTTCATTATCAAACTCCCAACTATCTTTAAAATTAAAAATTGATTTTTTTAGTTATTCATCTAAAAGCAAGTTACTAACAAGTAAACGAGTGACTTGCCTACATCTGAGGTGTTCATTCTCAATCTCTTGTATTTTTCTTTCGTAAGTTCACAATCGAGGTAAATTGAGAGAGCTTTATCCTTGTTCATTTCCGCGGGGATGTTTTTGCGCTTCTCATGAGCTTTTAAACAATTTTGGACATGATCAGGATTTTGGACTACCTCAGATAAAATTCGAGCTGCTTTCGGATTTCCCTCCGATCGCAAAGATGAACTTGCTGCAAATATCAGCTCTTTCGAACGTTTTTGACGCAAATCTATAATTAAATATTAATTTGAATTTATTATAAACAATTTTCCATTATTGTATAATCTAAACAATTGTTTGATGTAATTTTTTTTTGGCTGAACTCATAACTTAAGAGCTAGAAAACTACGTTTTTTGGAAATTAGTTTTTAAATATTACAATCAAGTCAAGTTCTGTCGCCTTCTGTCCTTCGTCTTTTTTGCGAGTCACTTAGCGAATCGAAATCTTTCCGTACCCCAGGATTTAAAAAAAGGGGACGCTTTTTGGCAGCTGGTTTTCTTTCGTACAAATCTTGATTCAACCAATATTCGTACTTTGATTCGAAGACTTTATTTATTCGGTGACACTTGTTCCAGAAGGATTTTAGATTTTTGATGAACCATTTTACTACATTCTCTTTCACACAAAACCCATTTTCGACGACCCAAGTTTCAATCTCATCAATCATAGTTTTATCACTTTTCGACTTGTTGAAAAATTTTTTATAGAAAAACAACCTCCTTAAATCTGAAAACCAACATCAATTAACAACAATATAAAATAAGAAAACCATAATGCTACCTGTTTTCTCCATTTTTAAGATGTTTAGTGTCAATGGATATTATAATAATTAATAAATAAAATTAATTTAAATGAAAAATGAAACAACGCAACGTCTTCACCACTGTAGAGATTGAATTGCAATGCCCCAAAAGTCTGACGAAATCGTTAATTATGATTTATTCGGGGATTCCCCCATTTATCTCGCTAGCAGCATTTTTATTCTGGGATTCCCCCATTTATTTCGTTCGCAGCGTATACAGGGTTACCACGTTGGAATATTTTATTTTACCAGAAACAAAAAGTATGAATATTTGATTTTCGTTATTTTATAAAAAGGAAAATGTTTGGACCTCCACCAAGGCCAAACTTGCAAGTTTTTGCAGCTGGAAATTTGATGACATGTTTTTGAATGTTTGAACTTTTTTTTCGTACAAATGTCATCGTTGCACTCTACTGCACAAAAAAGTTCTGATCTTTTTAATTGTAAAAAAACATTTTTCTTTACAATAATCAGTTTAATGCAGCCAATTATATCCATGCAAATATTGGCTCATGAAACTTTGTGGGGTTATAAAGCAAAGATAGACCTTTATTTTCCTCAAAAAATCATTACCGCACATCATTGCATACAAGAGATACAGTATGTTTTCGAATTGTCAAAAATAAGAAAAAACGAAAAAAATTAAAAACTGAAGAATTGACGTTAATTTTACACATCACACCATAGTCAAATGACCTTTATGTGACAATTTCTGATCTTCATAATAACTGGTCTTAAAGAATTCGACATTAGAACCCGAAAAAATCGAAAGTGATTTTTTTACTGTATGCGCGCGACTTACGTTTTTTACGTTTTATTTTAAAAAAATATAAAAAACTTACACCAGTTCTTCAGAACTGAAAAAAAGAACATATATGTTGTATTTAAGAAAATTAATAAAACTCTATTCTTTGGAATAGTTCAAACTTTATTTAATAAAAATTACTCTTAAGAGCGACCGAGCCGTTACTTAAAAGATACAAGACTGAAACTTAAAAATTAACTTAATAGATAAAGAGGTACATGAACATGAAATTATTTCAGGTTTCATGTTACTCCTGCATCTTCGTTTGTTTGCTGGACGTTATTCCAGCTAAATTGTTGATGGAGCAGTTCCCAGCATTCTTTAGCTCATTTATATTTTCTACGAACTGTAGATATTCTAGGCGAATATTGTCTTGGGGTGTCGGTTGACTTCCGCTTGCAAAGTCTGGGAATGTAACTCCTCCTCCCCTTGATTGATGATTCTCCTGAATTATCTTAACCTTGAGCTTTTTATGTTTTCTAATCATAACTAGGAGTGCTAATATTATCAAAACAATGCTGCTTGTTCCTATAGTATAGTTAACGATTTTATGTGCTTTTAATTTTTTAATTTCTCTGATATTATCAATATGGTGTAAAGTGATTTCTTCAAAATTTAACATTTTATCATGTACAGTTATATTTCCATCAAGCGGTAAAAGAAATCTTTCAACCAATTCTAATATCATATTACTAAATTGCCTGTCATTTATCTTAATTGTGCAGTTTGCAAAGTTAATCATATAGTTACCATTTAAAGAGATTTTTCTCTCGTCACAAGTACTTTTGAAATTAATATTTTTCATGTTATTTACAACTAAAAGATCAATTCCTATTTCTATTATCTCTTCTTGTGGACTATTCACTAATCTACAGTTTTTCTTAACAATACAGTTTTTACTAGATTTTAGCTCTGCTAAACTTAAATTGTTCTGGAATGAAAAAGTCTTATTATTAATTATTACAACATATTCTAATTCTTCATCAATTTGTTTTCCTTTCGAATTTGCAATTGGTACAATCAATTTTTTTTCGGTTTTAAACGTACTTGAAGGAATTTTTATGGCGAAAATTATAGTATCATTCATAAATTTTGCTACCCCTGCTCTAATATTACTCACTTTATTCAAGTCGATATTATATTCGTTAATTTCCTGATCGGTTAATATATTGGGATGAATTATGCCTATTCTAGCAGATATTATGTTATCTTGCACTTGACTAATTTGATCTCTTAACATGTTAATTCTCATTTGCTGCTCTAATATTAACTCCTTTTCTGATAACTTCTTTTCAAAATTTTTTATTTCTCCTAATTCCGTAATAATTTTATCTCGATCAGACTCTAGCAGTCCTTTCAATAATGTAAATGAGTAATTAAAGTTTTCATTTATTTTTATTTGTTGATTAACAGTATTTATTATGTTATTGTTGTTTTTGTCTGTTATTTGTAAATGGTTTTCGATATTCTGTCTGTCATTTTCATCTAGTGTTCCGAAAAGCCATTTTAGTCCCGTTCCCATTATGTTTATTAAACCCCTTTTGCTTCGACTAGGAAATAAAGTTAGTGTTTTTGTCTTAATTGGTTTAATTTGTCCCAATAGTACTTTCTTAGCAGTACTCGTAATATTAAAGCTATTGATATTAAATTCCAGATTACTTATAATGTTTGTTAACTCATGGGGGTGGATTATATGAAGAACTAGATCAAATTTGCTTACGATTTCTACTTCATCGATCCTTATTGTTGCAAATCCGGCTTCCGAGTCAATTTTTTCGATTGTTAATGTTGTTTTAACTGGAAGAGGCATGACTAGGATCAGCATCCACAGAAATATTGTTTTCATCTGCAAATTTAAAAGGACGTTTTACATTATTTTCATGAATATTTTTTAAATTGTGTTTTCTAAATTTGGGTTCCTCCTTATGACGGAGCGACTTATAGTTTTTAATAAACCCTACTGTTCTATTTTCGACATAGTTTTCCCGATTTTTATTTCTTTTTATTATTATTTGATTCTTCTTTTCTGTTATTCTTTTCCTTATAATTTCGTGATCGATTTTGTGATCTTGCACTTCGGATGGCGTACATTTTATCGTGGAATGATAGGAATTGTTGTATATAGTGATCGCACTAAGCATTTGTAATTTAATTGGTTGTTTGTCCTCTAAATTTAAAGCTCGAATTTTCTCAGTAATTGTATTATTTAGTCTCTCGATGTCAGCGTTCCCTGTATGGTTGTTGGGTTTTGTGAAGTGAAATTCAATATTTTCTTTTTTTAAAAATTCCCCGACATTTTTTGAATTGAATTCGTTATCGAAGACAAACTTTTTAATTTTACCTCGTAATGATATAAATTGCTTGAGCTTTTCCACTATTGTTTGGCTATTTCTATCTTCTAAGAAAAAGCTACTAGCAAATTTTGAGAATTTATCGATAAAATTTATAAATGAGTGCTTACTGTTTACGTAAACATCGACGTGGACAATCTCATTTATTGTTAAGGGGGTTTCTGTTAAATGAAATTTATTTCTTATTGGGTACCGATCATATTTAGCTCCAGAGCAAATTTCGCAATTATTAATTATTTTCCATATTTCGGTTCTTAGGTTAGGATGATAAACTTCCTTTTTCATACCCTCATAGGTAGGAATAATACCTGAATGACCGACTTCGTTCTTGTGAAATAATGCTATCTGTTTTTTTAATTTTTCTTGGTCCTCTATATCGGTAGCCATATAAGAACATTTGACGAATTTAAAAGTGGTACGGTTTGGAAATAATGCAATTATTTTTTGTTGCAATTGATTATATTCATGGTCGATCAAATTAGTAAAAATTCCTATTTTACCTTTATTTAAATACCTTCTAAGAATATTGGATACATAGTCATTCATTAAATCTTGTTTATCGATGTAAATTTTTTTATTTCCGAACACTGTTTCGAATTCTTTTACCTTGGTTTCTACGAATATTATTTGCATTTTGAATCTATTAACAACAGTATCGAGAATTGGGATATGGTCTTCTAAGTTTTCCTGTTGGGAATGAGT
Organism: Thereva unica; assembly: GCA_949987705.1. Taxonomy (NCBI): domain Eukaryota; kingdom Metazoa; phylum Arthropoda; class Insecta; order Diptera; family Therevidae; genus Thereva; species Thereva unica. The sequence goes on from OX465284.1 coordinate 57,895,593, forward strand.
AGTTTGCACTTCTAGAGATTCTCCGTTATTGACTTCAAGATTATTTATACTTCTAATTTTTCTATCCATAATTTTATTAAAAATATTATTCGAGTTCTCGCAATTAGAGTTTCTACCCAAATCTTCGGTAGTGGTGTTCAAATTTTCAACACTCTCTGAGAACATTTTTATTAATGTACTACTGCAATCTTCGTTTTGCATTCTGTTAATCATATTAATTTCTTGGTTTTTTACATTTATTCTACTCAAAAAATCAGCGATCCTGTTTTCTTTGCCCTTAATGAAATCGATTTTAATATTATATTCCCCTAATTGTATAAGCCATCTCTGCAGACGTGGATTAATGTCTTTGCCTGAATACTTCGAATGTAGCCATTTGATGGGCTGATGGTCCGTTTGTAATTCGAACTCCCTTCCGAAAAGATATGGCCTGAAATATTTGACTCCCCAAACTACAGCCAACAACTCTTTTTCGATTGTGGGGTAGTTTTGTTCATGAGAGTTTAACGTTCTGGAGGCATAAGAAATGGGATGACCATCTTGCGTTAAAACAGCACCAATAGCAAAATTGCTGGCGTCTGTGATAATTTTGAAAGGTTTATTGAAATTGGGATACCTAAGAATGGGATGATTAGTTATAAGTTCTTTAAGTTTCTCAAAAGCGGCGATGTAACTGGGATCATTTAAATTAACTCGAGCATTTTTTTGTAAACACTTGGTTAAGGGTTGGGCGATTTGGGCATAACTTTTAATAAATTTTCTGTAGTATCCCGTGATTCCCAGAAAGGATTTAATTTGCTTTTGAGTCTTAGGAAGTTTGAGGCTTTGAATAACTTCGATTTTTATTGGGTTTGGACGTACACCTTCAGGTGTGAGAATATGTCCAAGGTATTCTGTTTCTTTAGACAGAAAATTACATTTGTCGGCCTGTATTTTTAGTTTAGCTTGTTGTAGCCTGTTAAATATTTTGCGAATACTAAGAATGTGTTCCTCGAGAGATGTACTAAATACCAAAATGTCGTCGAGGTATACCACACAGATTTTATTAATATACTCCCTGAGGATGGAGTTCATCAACCTCTGGAAAGTTGACGGGGCGTTCTTTAATCCAAACGGCATTCTGATATATGTACTCATCAAACGCTGTCTTTTTTCTATCTTCGGGCTTAACAAGGATTTGGTGAAAACCCTTTGCTAAATCCAAAGTAGTGAAATATTGTGATTTTCCCAATTTGTCTAATATATTTTCAATATTAGGAATTGGGAATTTGTCGTTGACCGTGACCTCATTTAGCTTGCGATAGTCGATGACTATACGCCATTTTTGTTTTCCAGAATGGTCGGGTTTTTTTGGGACTATCCATAGGGGTGAATTATAAGGAGAGTTGCTTTCTTTTATAATCCCTTGTGAAAGCATTTCAGAAATTTGTTTCTCTATTTCCTTTTCATGCATCTGTGGGTAACGATAGATTTTAGAGTATATTGGATTGTTGGTCGTTGTGATAATTTCGTGTTGTACTTCATGGGTAAAGGAAAGTGTATTTCCTTCTTTAAAAAAAAGCTCTTGATATTCTAACAGTAAATTTTTAATTAATTTGTACTCTTTCTCATTTAGATTATTATATTTTAATGTATGTATAACGTTTTCATTGGTACTTTCAGGGATAATTATTTCGTTGATTTCGTAAGGACAGTTATCTTCGAAAAGTATTATATTTTGGGACATTTCTAACTGCCTTTTTTCTAAATTTACGTTTGCCTTCATTGGGGTTAATAGATTTAGACCAATAATTGCATCATATTTCCTTCCGTCTAGTGGATTTACCTTCCAAGAAATAGTTCCTTTCGTTAAAAATTCTTTTGGTAATGGGGTAATTATTTCCCGATCTATCATATTCGTGCCGTTAATTGTGGTATAGTATAAAGGATTTAAAAGCTTTATCTGAGGGAAATTTTCAAGAAGTTGGGGCTTGATTATGCTGGTTTCTGACCCGGAGTCGACCAAACATTTGAATTTTTGGTGACCTATTGTGAGAGTCACTATGGGTAGTGTAGATTTTGAGGCTCTATGGGAAAATTTCGCTTTTGTACATTTTCTACTTCCATCGGCTCTGCTTCGCGACTAAAACTAAAATTATTATATCGATTTGAACTAGAGGAATTAAATCGTCCAGACCCACTATTTATATTTCTTCGATTTGAGCCATTATTGTTTCTAAAATAGCTTGGATTAGTTTGATTAGGTGTATTATTATTATTTCGAAGATTGTTGTTATTATAATAATTATTTCTACTAGCATTATTCATATTATAATTATTTGCGTTATTGTAGTCGATTTCTTGTCTGTATGAGTGCGTATTGTAATTGTTATGTGGTCTTTGAACTGTATTTTTAATTTGACGGTTATTAAAATCACGATTAATATTTTTCGGATTATATCTAAGCTTCCTATGAGCAATACTTATAGCTCGTTCGTCGTCAAGAAGTTTTAATTCTGCAAATTTATTATAAACTTGGATTAAAGTAGAATTCTTTTCAATATTTCCGCGAACTAAACTATCAACTTTCTCCATAACAATTCCAACAAGATGTTTATCATTATTTTCGGGTGAGTAAATTGTTGGTCTCTCAAGAATTTCTTCAAAATTATACAACTCATTTAATTTAAAATTTACATTTCTAACTATCTCAAAAAGATCTCTTAAATTTCCTACCTTTATGTTCCTACATTCGTTAATAAGCTCACAATAATCCTTACGGGGACGAAAGTGTAGTTTCAGTTCTGATGTTGCTGTTTCCCAAGTTAAATTGTCTCCTAATCGTTGGATGCATCTTTTCGCATCGCCCAAAATTTTTTCATGTAGAACAATCCGGATGGCATATTGTCGAAGGTCGGCATTGTTGCAAATTTCCAGTACATCGTCTACCGATTTTATGAACTCAATTAAGCTGTAGTCGTCTTTTCCATTGAACGGCCTAAGGCGTCGAAAATGCGTCAAAATTTGGTCCGCTGATAGCTGGAACGGACTGTTGTTTCCCTGCTGTTGTTGTCTGGCTAGTTGCCCATTAATTTGATCTCTGAGCATATTAATTTCTCCTTGTTGTTGTTGTATCGACTGCATTAAAATCGCCATTTCCTGGGGGTTTGCCATAATGCAGTGTAGAAGGAACTTTGTCACTTAATTTTTCTTTTATCACTCAATTTTCGATTAAATCAACTTCACAGTTTTATAGTAGAAAATTACTTTTTTTGTTTTTAACTTCCCTCTTGTTATAATAGAAATTAGGGATTATTAACCACTTTTGATCAGGTTTAACAAGAAAATTTTTCTGTTGATATTATCTGTTCACTAATTTGTATTATTATTAATACACTTAATTTAAATCCGTTTCCGACTGCGCCACTTACGTTTTTTACGTTTTATTTTAAAAAAATATAAAAAACTTACACCAGTTCTTCAGAACTGAAAAAAAGAACATATATGTTGTATTTAAGAAAATTAATAAAACTCTATTCTTTGGAATAGTTCAAACTTTATTTAATAAAAATTACTCTTAAGAGCGACCGAGCCGTTACTTAAAAGATACAAGACTGAAACTTAAAAATTAACTTAATAGATAAAGAGGTACATGAACATGAAATTATTTCAGGTTTCATGTTACTCCTGCATCTTCGTTTGTTTGCTGGACGTTATTCCAGCTAAATTGTTGATGGAGCAGTTCCCAGCATTCTTTAGCTCATTTATATTTTCTACGAACTGTAGATATTCTAGGCGAATATTGTCTTGGGGTGTCGGTTGACTTCCGCTTGCAAAGTCTGGGAATGTAACTCGCGTTTTGTCCAGTTTGGCCCCACTGTGCGTCGTTCGCGAGGTTCCCGAGGACGAAGATTGTGAGACGGTCATTCCGATGCTGTGGGCGTGGGATAAGCAAAAGGCTTCATTTTTGGCGGAAAATATCGCCGAGATTGTGCTCAATACCGAGTCCCTGAAGCCGTTCCACAAGTTTGTTACCGGCGGCGACGGCAACCCATTTGTCTTCATGAAGCTGCAGGCCAACTACAACTTTATGTTCCAGGACTTGAGTCTATTTGTAAAGACTTCCAGTTCGCTGGAGAATGGATGGATCAACGACTGCTTTTTCAGAGTTACAACCCCGGACAGCAACAAGGTGGGTATCCACTCGCTCAATATGTTTTCGGGGGCGTTTTACGGCACGATGCGGAAGCGCGAGAATAAGACCATCAACAACACGTTTATGACCTACTCGATATCGCCGGCCGATGCAGCCCAGATGAGTTTCCATGGCATCCGCGTCCACGCCAACATTGACGTGCGCGCCCACACCGACATTATCAACTATCATCGCATTGATCTTACATCAACGATCAGTACCCATGAGTTGACCAAGAAGAATTGGGACGCCAAATTGATTGGTCAGTACGGAGTCTACCTCATGAAGGACTTTGTCGCCAAGTATTCCAATGGCACAATCTACCTTTCTTGCAATGTAGATTCTGTAGCCATATACGATTTGCTTTCTTAATCCAAGTACGATTTGCTTTCTCAATATGTACGATTTGCTTTCTCAATAAAAAATCAATATATAAGAATGATTTGTATTTCAATCAAAAACCTTTTCAACTACATGGTATGGGATTCTCTAGAGGATTCGTACCATCGAGAGATTGACGACAACACCGTCTTGAAGGGCAGTATCGACGAAGCGCTTTTGCGCAACCTGATTACAGCCAACCTGCACTTGTTGCGCGACTGCACCGAGGTGTCTGTCGATGGTGGCGCATACAACCTGCCCAACGAACTCTATGCCCTGTGTGACGAGTTGCTGACGCGGCTCAAGCTCAAAAACGGCTGCAAGATTTTCGATATCGACTTGTACGAGTTTTTCCAGAAGAATGTGCACGGATTCATCGACACTGTGCTGGTGACGCATTTCAAGAATGCCATTGCGCCCGTCGAGCGTCACGATCCCGATCTCTGGGCGCACATCAAGCAGATTGTCGCAGATTTGCACGCGGCCATGGAGGCTGGCGACCTCTCCGAGGCGGTGCGACTCGTATTTGATCTCAACAGCCAGTTTTCCGTCGAGTTTGGCGTCTACATCGTGCTGCAAATCATCAACGTCATGTACTTGATCTTTATGGATGTCGAAGATATGGAGGCGATGGTGGTGCGCATGTTCTTTGAAAACATGCAGCGGCTATTACTGGACGATACTCACCACAATCGAGTCTTTTGGCTCAACGTGCTGCAGGGCTTGGAGCCGGGGCGCGCCGTCGACGATCCCGAGCAGTACATCTTGCGCAAGTATGTGAAGAAAAACAGGCAGCTGAACCAGTACTACCACTACCAGCTGAAGCGGGGCACCCCCACCGAGGATGACGTCAGCCGCGTATACGAGCGCTGGGCCGCCATCAAGGACAATGAAAAGTACGCCATCTACCAAAACTTGTCGATCGACAGCACTTCAGTTGTGCCGTACATCATAACACATTCGGCACCATACCACGTGCGCATAAAGTACTTTGTACTGTACGTGCTGCAGAACGTGATAAAGAGCAACCATATTGGCCAGGAGGTGGGCAAGGCGCTGCGGGCTGTGCTGAGCGACTACAACAATCTCTTTGACAACATTCTGTTCCCGGAGCGGGAGCTGTGGGTACAGTTCTTCAGCAAGGAACCCAAGCGCATCGTGTCGCTAAACAACTTCCCGAATGAAAAGTTCAACATCAATAAACTCATCACACTGCTGACGAGCGCCCAGCTAAACATTACGAAACTACGTAATCATGCTGTATCTATTGTTAAGGGTTCTAAGAAATAAATAAAAAACCATTTCATATAAACTCGTATTTTTATTTTCATATCAATCCATATAGGCGTGTCGTAGAAACAACTCAAAAATCCTGATAAAGAGTTGGGTCTCCTCCTCGCTGTCAAAGTGCAGGCCGGTGGATCCAAGGCGTGTTAAAAAGTCTAGAACCTTTGATTGTTCACTCACTTGGACGACACCCTCCCAGAAGAGCGCTTGTAGAATCTTTTCCCTGTGTATATAGCAAAATTCGATAAACTGTAGCGATTGCTCATCAATCATGCGGGATTCGGACGAAGAGGACTGTCCACCCCCGGCATCGCGGGAATCGGATGAAGAGGACAGTGCGCCGCCAGAAGAAGAGGGTTTATTTATTTATTTATTTATTATATAAACCAGGAAGTACACAAGATTTACATCTTTTAGAGTGTTTGCGCCAAATTCTTTTATTTGACGGAAATTCCTCAAATGCTGGATGATGATTGCCCAGGTTCAATACCTGTACAATCTGATTTGTCCGTATTGTCCAGGTACAGTACCTGTACAATAATCTGTTGATAATTAACGTGCCGTATTACCCAGGTCCAATACCTGTGTAATAATTGGCTCTATAATTTAGATAGTTTGTTGAATTAAATTGGTGTGTTGCCCAGGTTCAGTACCTGTGCAACAAATGGCTGTTCTGAAAAGGAACGGGTTAATAATATAAAAGAAAACAGGACTGTTGTCTTTGATGTCTGAACTTAGACTGACTTTATTAAAAATTAAATGATAAAATGTAAAAAAGCTTACGGCTATGACTATAATTAAATAACATCTTAAATTGCTAACATGTGCATAAAATAAATCAAGTGCACATGCACCTTGACCTTGGTTTCTTGGTACAAAAGCCTAGACGCTAATTCAGCGTTTTGTGCCGAGAAACAGGTGCATGCCGGTAGATGAAACCTGATACTTGTCAAACGTGTGAAAATAATTTAAAGAAAAAATTACTTGAGATAAGAATCATTTAAAGAAAAATTTTGTGGGAAGATTTAAATGTAATTCTTAAAAATATTTAAGATACTTAAAAATAAATGTTATGGATTTAACATTCTCCCCCACTTTAAACAGCCTCGCTGTTTAAGTTAGCTGAAGAAGAAAGTCGGAAGTCGCCATTTCTGTTTCGCGGTGCTGGTGTTGGTCGTCGAGATGTTTTCCATGTCTGGTAGCCCTTCCACAATAAATACCCGATCATGGCAATGACCGCGATACTTGTACCATAGCTCATTATATGATGGTGTGTTATGGTTGATGCATTCAATAAAGGGGTTGATTCCTTCTGCTGCAACTCACGAATTTGCCCCTTCAGGTTGGATAGGTCGTCTGCGATCGCTGGATGTAGTATAGGTTGATACGACATGTTTAAACGCGTAATTGGTGACAACAGATCGGTAAAATTCCTTGATGGGATGAGGGCGGTGTTGAGGGTGGTTGAATATCGATTGCGTCCTCGGATGGTGGTAGAATCGTCCTTCAAAATGCAGCCATTAGAAATAGTGATGAGTCCCGAGCCACCTAGTGTCCGTTGCGAGATAGCGTTACCACAGAGGACCGTGATAATTGTCTCCTGGTTCATCACATAAATCCATTGGTTGGGAGTCTGCAACGGGTTCCATCGTTGTATTGTGGGAGTCATGGCGACCTTGCATAAGTCCAAGATTGGCTGATGTATGAGAATGTGAAGTTCGCACGCTCCAGGCTGGTTGCTCCTTTTGTACAAAGCATGCCGTGGTCTGCAAATATGAGCCGATTGAGTTGTAGAGCACCTTGAAAATTTCTGTTGTGACAGTGGTGCGTAGGTATCACGGTGCAGGTTTACCATGAGAAATTGTGAGAGGGGTTCGATGGTATAATACGTATTATTAATCCACATAGGGATGGGAATGACATGTAGAAGCTGATAATTCTCTGTCGATACTAACGGGATCTTCAACCTGAAGATCATTTCTGTGGCGGTCAACCTCCATTCGATATTGACTAGGTTGTACAATTCCAGTAGATTGTTGTTGGCAGCATGTATTCTGAGTGTCGGTGGTATGTTTTCCTTTATGATGTTGATCTGGGTCTGCAGTTGAGTAGGGGTTAAAATCATTGGGTTAATTCTCCCCTGATGGGTGTCTATAATTATGTTCAGCAACGCGGATTGTATCCGTTGGTACTTGGTGCTGATGAGAAGAAGCTGTATTGATACGGCGTTGAAGAACTCAATTGTTCGCTGCTCTTTCAGGTCTTGGTTTATGGAATCAATGACCGAGTTGGTTTGATTGGCATACCTCTCGAATTCGTAGATCTGACGTTGTGTCATCGCAATAGTTGAATTTAGGATGTTCACCGTGGAGTCGATAATCGAGGTTTGATTTTTTAGGAGTGATAGTAAGTGCTCTTGATTGCTGTTTAAGTCTTTGATGGTTTGTGACATCTTGTCAGCGTATTCTGAGTCCAACACTCCGAATAAAGCGCTTGCCATGTTTCCAACGATATTGAGTGGTGCTCTCTTCTTCCTTCTAGTAAAGTGTGGTGTTAGAAGATCGTTGGAGTTATGGATTTCGCTGGTTGCTGCTGCAAAATGTGCTACTGTTTGGTTGCATGATTGACAGCATGTCATGGTTACACACAACTGTCTCAGTCGCTCCACTCCTCTCGTTATTAGGCTGAGCTCTTGGCGATAAGTAGCGAGATCGAAGAATACTACTAAGTCCCAGTCGTCTACCGCTAGGTAAGCGGGTCCTAAATCCTCAAAGTATAATCCTGGTTGATTATTAAATGGTTTCATGATGATCTCTGCTGTTCCAAATAATGGTAGGAGCAGGCAAGTCATTAAGAAAAGGCTGAGAGGTGACTGCGTGCGACGACGTTTATTACCAGATGACCTTGGCTCTTCTGTCCCAGTTAGAGGTTGTATGGTTGATGATTCCTCTGGTGGAGATACATCCTCTTCGTGGGTTGTGGTACTGTCCGAAGGTGTTTCTTGAGACATTATAGGTAGTGGTGCCATTTTGTGGATTGGACGACGCAGGATCCCATTTGTGGTTTTGACATCGACCACTCTGACGAGATTATCTCGACCCTTGATAGTTCTAATTATACGTCCTAATGGCCATGACAAGACTGATACATTGTCTTCCTTCAAGATCACCATCGTTCCGGGTTGAATGTTCTCGCTACATTTGCTCCATTTATACCGATGTTGTAATTCGCACAAGTATTCTTTCGTCCAACGTTGCCAGAATTCACTTTTCAAGTGTGCTACCACCTTCCATCTGTAGAGGAGGTTTCCTTTCCGAGGTTCTGCGTGAGGATCGACACTATTGGTCAGAGGTTCGCCAATCAAGAAATGGCCAGGTGTAAGGGCCGTAAGGTCCAGTGGGTCGTTCGACATTGGTGTTAGAGGTCTAGAGTTAAGAATAGCCTCTATCTCGACCATGATTGTCTCTAGCTCTTCATATGTAAGAGAGGCTGCTGACACGCTTTTATAAAAAAGCTGTTTCGCGGATTTGACTGCCGCCTCCCATAATCCGCCGAAATGTGGTGATCTCGGTGGAATAAACTTAAAATCTGTCCCTTTGGTTGCACAGAATTTTGAGATGCGATCTTCGGCCTTTTTAGTGTAGATACACTCTTCTAATTCCTTCATCTGGTTCTTGGCTCCAACAAAATTTGTAGCGTTGTCGCAGTAAAGTTTCTTGCAATTGCCTCTCCTGCTGGTGAATCTTTTGAGAGATCCAATAAATGCTTCTGTGGTGAGGTCGCTTACGACTTCTATATGCACAGCTTTAGTTGCAAAGCAACAAAAGATAGCGACGTATGCCTTGGTAGGGCCCTTTCCACGAATCTTGTAATGTATGCGGAAGGGACCACAAAAGTCGACACCAGAATGTAGAAATGGTCGTGCTGGTTGAATTCTGTCGGGCGGTAGATTGCCCATAAGCTGAGAGAGTAATTGAGGCTTGGTTCGGCAGCACTTAACACAATTCTTAACGACAGATCGTGTAATTGTTTTTCCTTTAATAGGCCAAAAACGTTGTCGAGCGATGGCAAGCAGTGCCTGAGGTCCTGCATGACGATTGAGGTGGTGCAGGTGATTGATCATTAACTTGGTAACCTCATGTGGATAGGGTAGCAACATCGGATGTTTGGCGTCATACGAGATGCTAGCTTCTTCTAGTCGTCCTCCGACTCTAATCAGTCCCTTGGTATCCAAGAATGGGTTTAGACTTACGAGTGAGCTGCTGGTGCTCACATATCCTGATTTCTTAAGTTCCACTAACTCTTCTGGGAACCCTTGGTGCTGCGAATCTCGTATAATTATGATTAATGCTTCTTCTAATTCTTCCACTGTTAAAGGACCATTAAGGCGCCTTGTCGTGACTTGGGTTCGACAATTCCTTATGAATCTAAGTACATAAGCGATGGTGCGTTGCATGTGGAGAAATGAGTTACGATGATCAAATGTATTGATGATGTCTGTGGTGACTGTAGATGTCAACGAAGTACTTTTGCTGGCTCTCTTTTCCAAATCTGTTTCATCGACTACGGACCTTGATGGCCACGCTGATTCAGGAGCGTGTAAGAAAATGGGTCCATAAAACCATAAATTACATTCCTGTAATCGTTCAGGCGATACACCCCGAGAGACTAGATCAGCCGGATTGTCCTTGGACGGAACATGTCGCCATTGCTGGGCAGTTGTGAGTTCATGAATGGTTGCGATACGGTTCGCGACGAAAGTGTGGTAATTGGCGGATTGAGAGTTTATCCATGACAAGACAATCTGTGAATCAGTCCAACAATAGCATGGGTCTTGCCAATTTAGGTCCTGGCGAACTCGATGAAGGAGCTGTGCAGCCGTTTTGGCAGCACATAATTCCAGGCGTGGTAGGGTGACGGTTTTAGTTGGCGCTACTCGGGACTTTGCACACAGCAATCGCACTTTGATAGTTCCATCTCGAAATGTGGATCGAAGATATATTGCACTGCCGTAGGCCTTCTCGGAAGCATCCGCGAAAGCGTGAAGCTGCTTGTTCACTATGTAAGATTTGGACAACACATGTCTTGGAACTTTGATTCTATTTAATTCCTGTAGATTTCTTCGGAAGTGATTCCATTCTGTATGAAGATTCATCGGGACTGCTGCATCCCAATCAAGTTTTAATGACCACAGCGTTTGCATGAATATTTTTGCAGTAACCACGACGGGACTCATTAATCCCAACGGGTCGAACAAGTGGGCGATGTCTGAGAGGACTTGTCTTTTGGTGACAGCCTTATCATCGGTGGATTGCCTAGTGATAATCTGGAACTCGTCTGTCTTGGGCAACCATGTCATGCCGAGGGTTTTGACTTGACACTCGTTTTCGTCGTGAAACTCAAGATGAGAAACTCTGTCTTCGACTGGGATACCGGCCAGTAATTGGGGATGATTTTAGCACCACTTTCGTAATTTGAACCCTGCTGACCTCAATAGGTTGTCCAACTGCTTCTGTTTTTCCAAAGCTTCCGCTAGGCTATCTGCTCCTACCATTGCATCATCTACGTAAAAGTAAAAAGACTTTCTGTCCCAAGTGGAAATTGCTCTCTGTCTTGAAGTGCTAAACGATGTAAACACTTTATCGCTAGGTATGGCGCAGTTGTTACTCCATATGTGACCGTTGCGAGTTGATAGCACCGGATACGCTCATTCTCGTTCTCTCGCCACAAGATAAGTTGGTATTTCCTGTCAGTAGGTTCAACTAGTATCTGTCGATACATTTTCTCAATATCGGCAGTGAAAACGAACCGTGGTAGCCGAAAACGTAGTAGAACGGAGAAGAGCTCGTTTTGAATTTTGGGTCCAGTATGTAACACTTGATTTAACGATTTCCCAGACGTTGTCCGTGCAGAGGCGTCAAAGACCACTCGTAATTTTGTAGTGGTGCTTTCCGGTTTCACGACGCAATGGTGGGGCAAAAAATAATGTGGTTGCCCTTCTGGCATGATGACCTCTTCCATGTGTCCCTGATCCTGATATTCTCTCATGAAATCGACGTACTGTTTTTTGAGTTCGGGTTGGCTTCGAAATTTTCGTTCTATGGCGCGTAACCTGGCGAGCGCCATTTCTTTTGATTCTCCTAAAGCGGAAGGATGATCCGAAAATGGCAAACTGATCACGAAGCGGCCTGTGTCATTTCTTTTGGTGGTTTGATTGAAGTATAGTTCACATCGTTTCTCTGCTGCGCTTAGGGGTACAGCACTACTAGTGGGCTGAGTGTCCTCTAAACTCCAGAATTTTTCTACTTGTTCCTTAAGCTTTTCATCATCTTCGGTACAGATGCCGCAGGTAAGATCTCCTGATGAGTTCATGTTGCGAAGTCTTCCAGCGACAATCCATCCAAAAACAGTATTCTGCAGTATGGGCAACTCCTCGCTCATGGTGATTTGACCGACTGTCAAGAGTTGATAGTGTAATTCCGCTCCTAACAGCAGGTCAACTTGGTTTGGTTTGTAAAATTCTGGATCTGCCAATTTGATGTTCTTCGGAATCGGCCAGTTGGTTGAATTAATTGGTATAGCAGGTTGCATTGACGTTATCTGTGGCAATATTTGTGCCTCCACGAATGCTGAGAACCCATTAACTCTGGATTTGATTTCACAGGCGACACTACGTTCTGACTGGCCTACTCCAGGTAGTATTCCTAGAATGCTAACTGGATTCGAACTTTCGTCTAATTGGAGCTTCCTTACAAGTGTTTCAGTGATGAAGCTAAGTTGGGAACCTGAATCTAAAATTGCTCTGCAGCTGACTTCGGTGCCATCCCTGCCTTTTACTATTAGATTGACAGTGCTCAAGATGACGTAACCTTTTTGTGGTTTCACTGTTTGTACTGCTAAGCTGGTTGACTCCGACGGGAAGTTCGGGGCCTTCGATGATTGTGGTTGTTGTCTGGCGGTGACTGGGGTTGCTGGTATTTTCGGTCTCGTGGTTGACTTTGAACCGTCAGGATGCAGCAGTGTATTGTGCTTTTCGCTGCATTTGGTACATGATCTTAAGCTGCAACTGCTTGCTGTGTGCCCTTCACGCAAACAATTTAGGCATAAGTTATATTTCTTCACCCAGGCACGGCGTTCACTGGGGTTTTTCTTGAGAAATGTGGGGCAGGCATAAATGTAGTGGATTTGTTTGCAAAGTCTGCACTGACTTCCCGATCCAGCTACTGCTGTTAATGTGGTTTGCTTGTACGATCTCTCCTTGGTAGAAAGACTGGTTTTCCCCCCTAGCACTTCTAAGGACTGGAATCGTGCTTCTAGGAACTTCAGTACTTCTTTTAATGAGTTTAATTCCTTCGGATGGGTGAGGGATTGTTCATATAATGCCTGGGTTGTTTTGTCGAACTTCTTCGTCAATATGTGGACCAGCATAGGGTCCCAGGAATCCACTGGTAGACCAAGATTCTTGAGGCCATGTATGCATTCCTTGGTGCTATCATGTAGATGTTTTAACGCTGCACTGGATTCAAATGAAGTCGATGGAAGCGCCAAAAATTTGTTTAGGAAGGCTGTAACCAATAGACGCTTGTTGTCGTATCGACTGCATAAGATATCCCAAGCCGACATGTAGTTTTCCCCGGAGACTGGAAGATGTTGGATTAGTGAGCGTGCTTCTCCAGTGAGATTGGTAATTAAATAAAACATCTTCTGTGCATCACTGAGCGGCTGTGTATGGATTAACTGCCCATACAGTTCACGAAACTGGATCCACCGTAAATGGTTTCCATCAAAAGTTGGCAGAACTATTTTTGGTAGTTTAAATTGTGTGGAAGTCGGTTTTTGGTGAGATTCGGACCCGCAATCATCCAATCCGGCTTGTAGGGTTATTATCGTATCCTGCATCCAGTCTAGTATGGTGTGGTAATAACTCAGCTCATACCCATGTGGAATTTCATCGTCTGCAATTTCCCATATGAGTTGGTTATTCTGTCTGCATTCTCTCTCGTATTGACGAACCAAGTCTAATTTGACCTGGTAAAAGGTGCTTGAGCTGGTGTCTTCCAGTTTTTTCTCCACCTCTTGTAGAACGTGAGTGATCGTTTTGAATAAAGCCCTCTGTCGTTTGACGAGCTTCAATGCACTGTTGTCTTCTTCCTTGGACGGAAGCTGGAAGTCACAGGCTTGTGGCGACCCTGTCTTGGTAGGGTCATCTCTTGGCTCAGCTGCGATGGGACCCGGTTGTGCGTCCATGGTGCTTGGCTGGATTGATTGGTGTAATTGAAGCATTGTGGCCTTCAATTTCTGATAGACCTTGGCGGTCTCTTCGAAGAATTGGTTTACGAAATAGGGATGGTCGATGTCGGTGGAGGCAAGCGGCATAAGCTGCCGATGGTTAGATTCAAATTGAACCCACAACTCCTCTAAATTCTGCAGTCGTGTCTCTAAATATGGCGCTGTCTTCCTGATCGATGAATCCTTCTTAAAATTCACGTACAGCTTGTCAATCTCCTTTCCTATACTGCTTTGTTGTGCAGTTAGACCTTCCATGATATTCAGAAAAAATCTTTCTTGGTTTTTTTTCAATAATGTTTCTGCTACGTGATCTTAGGCGATCACGTCGGGGTCACCAAAAATGTTTGCGCCAAATTCTTTTATTTGACGGAAATTCCTCAAATGCTGGATGATGATTGCCCAGGTTCAATACCTGTACAATCTGATTTGTCCGTATTGTCCAGGTACAGTACCTGTACAATAATCTGTTGATAATTAACGTGCCGTATTACCCAGGTCCAATACCTGTGTAATAATTGGCTCTATAATTTAGATAGTTTGTTGAATTAAATTGGTGTGTTGCCCAGGTTCAGTACCTGTGCAACAAATGGCTGTTCTGAAAAGGAACGGGTTAATAATATAAAAGAAAACAGGACTGTTGTCTTTGATGTCTGAACTTAGACTGACTTTATTAAAAATTAAATGATAAAATGTAAAAAAGCTTACGGCTATGACTATAATTAAATAACATCTTAAATTGCTAACATGTGCATAAAATAAATCAAGTGCACATGCACCTTGACCTTGGTTTCTTGGTACAAAAGCCTAGACGCTAATTCAGCGTTTTGTGCCGAGAAACAGGTGCATGCCGGTAGATGAAACCTGATACTTGTCAAACGTGTGAAAATAATTTAAAGAAAAAATTACTTGAGATAAGAATCATTTAAAGAAAAATTTTGTGGGAAGATTTAAATGTAATTCTTAAAAATATTTAAGATACTTAAAAATAAATGTTATGGATTTAACATAGAGTACATTAAAAATAAAAAATAAAAAGAATAACTACATAATAGATAGACTAACCTAAACTTAAAAAACTATGAGAGAGACAGACAGAAAGGAAAAGAGCAGGAAATAGAAAAAGAAAGAAAGTACTAAAGAGAAGTAGAGGGAGATAGAAAAAGAGATGCTTGCTTTCTGAAAGTCTTGGCTGCGCCTATTCTTTGAATATTGCTAGGAAGGTTATTCCAAAGTCTAATCGAATGCACAAAGAAGGAACGGCTACCCATTAGGGAATAATGTGTAGGAATACGAAATTTAATCGAACGCATGGATTGCAGAGGAAGGAGGAATTCTGAGAGATAAGAAGGACTTTTCGTGTGGAGAACTTTATGCACTAGGACCAATGCAGCGACATCTACAAAACAGAAGAGGTCGCAACCAAGTAGGGAGTTTCGTACACCAGACACATGATCTGATCTGCGCAAGTGAAAAATGAACCTTAAACAATCATTGAATGCGACTGATAGACGTTGACGACAAGATGCATCAAGGGATATATATACAAGGGAGCCATAGAGGAAGTGTGGAACAATAAGAGCTTTAACTAGCTTGAGCCGAATAGACGATGATAAAAGACTACCATAAAGCCTAAGTCTCCGTAACGCGCCATAAATTTTGGAAATCATGAGTGAGATATGATCGCAGCAGGATAGTTTGGAATTAATGGCAATGCCAAGATTATTAACACAGTCAACAACGGGAAGAGAAACATTATTAAGTGATATGGTTGGAATATTGTCCAGAGAAAGAGAGCGACGACTAAGAATGAGTACTTGGGATTTGTTAGGATTAAGTTTAAGGAAATTGGAAGAGCTCCATTCATTTATCAGGCATAAGACATTATTGAGATGAGAAATACAGGATTCAATCCGACTAGGAGTGCATGAAGTATATAGCTGTAGATCATCAGCATATAAATGAAAGGAGCATCCATGGATAATAGCAGGGAGATCGTTAACGTACAAAGAAAAAAGGAGAGGACCAAGGATTGAGCCTTGTGGAACACCCAAGGATACAGGTAGGAAGGATGATACAATGGAATTATGCCGCACGCATTGGAGTCTATTAGAAAGAAGAGAAGAAAAAAGACGAATTGCAGAAGAGGAAAAGCTATAGAGCTGGCTAAGCTTGGAAATTAGAAGCGAGTGAACCACAGAATCAAACGCCTTAGAAAAGTCAAGAAGAACTAATATCGCAATGTCACCTCGGTCAAGCATAGAGCGCAGATCAGTAGTTACTTTTAGTACAGCTGTTTCACAACTGTGAAGTTTACGGAAGCCAGATTGGAATTTAGAGAGGAAATTTTTAGAATCAAGGTAACCAAGAACTTGAATATAGATGACTTTCTCAAAAACTTTGGCTAGGAAGGGTAGAATACTGATAGGGCGAAAATCGGATATATCAGAGGGGGAGGATTTTTTAGGTAATGGAATCACTATGGCTTTTTTCCATAGCAAGGGAACTTGGGAAGTTGTTAGGCAGTAATTAAAAATGTGGGTTAAAGTTTCCACAATTAGGGGGGAAAGAAGCTTGATAAATCGAGGAGAAATTCCATCAAATCCAACATTGTTGGAGGAGATAGACAACAATATTTTAAGAACTTCAGATGAGTCCACACAGCGGAAGCTAAAGCCATCAGAACTAAGAGAATCAAAGGAGACAGAATTAGAAGAAGTGGAGGGAACAGGATCAGGAGGACGTTGGATGAAAGATGCATTAAGATGGTTAACATCAGTATCAAAGGGTATAGGCACCGAAGCATGAATACCCAAAGAACGAAGATTATGCCACAGTTTTTTAGATTTTAAAGCAGGATCAAGTTTGCGGGAGTAATACTCGCGTTTAGCGGAGATAACCTTACTAGTGATGAGATTTCGAAGCTTTTTGTATTCGCTTAGGTAGCTAGGGATCTTGGTCCTGCGATAACGTTTATACATGGACTCACGCTGCATTATCAAATCACGGATTTCACGCGAAAACCAAGGACAAGGTGAAGACAGATTGCATCTTCTAGTAACCAAGGGAACACACCGATCATAGAGAGATCGAATAAAAGAGGTCAGGAGATTGACTTTAGTGTCAACACAAGTAGTGTTATATATATCGTCCCAAGGCACAGACGTGGCTAGTTCCGAGAGCCGATCGCAATTGATGTTCTTATAATCGCGATAAGAAAAAGACGAATGTATGGGGGAGTGGCGAAAGGAAAAACGAATGGAGAGAAACAGAATATCATGATCGAGGAAGCTAGGGGGGGAAATTTGATTGTGTTTTAACACTGAATCAATGGAGGTTGTAGATAGAACATCAAGTAGGGAAGGATTACAGCAGTTCAGGAAAGTAGGAAGATGATTAAGAATATGTAAGTCCAAAGATGCGAGAAAGAATCTGAGCGAGTTTGCACGTGAATTGTCCCTAAGCAAATTTACATTAAAGTCTCCAGCAACCATTATATTTTCATAATGAAGAGAGAAGCGTGAAACAAAGTTGTGCAACTCAACAGCAATATCGGGGTTAAATATATTAGGGGGACAGTATACATTAACGACAACACATTTATCATATTTCGATCTTATCTCAACAGCAATGAACTCAAATTGAGAGCCACTCGACTTACCAACAACACTAGATAAAAGCATAGAGGATACATATATGGCAACACCACCACCAGTACGACCAACACGATCATTGCGATGCAGCGAAAAGCCAGGTAGGGAAACAAAAGAGGAAGGGATTTCAGGTTTAAGCCAAGTCTCACTTACTAGCAGAACATGTATTTTAGTACGGTCGCACATATAGCTCAGCTCGTCCATTTTGTTCTTTAAGCTCCTTGCATTCATAGTGCATATATTCAGTCCTGAAGTGGAGGAACAGAGAATATTAAGTAGCATTCCCACATTGCACACCCGACTAGAAGAACGATTCATAATTAAATTTTTTCATAACGCACAACCAAGAATACAGAAGCAACGACAAAGAAAATATCAAGAAAGCAGAGGAAAATAGAAGGGGAAGAGCCGTAAGAGGAAGCGGAAGAAGAAGATAGAGAGAAACAACACAGTGAGGAGGAAATCTATAAGACCTTAAAATTAAGTTATACTTAAAAATAATAGTTACTATCAACATATACTTAAAAATAATAGTTACTATCATGCGTAGATCGTAGATATTGACCCCAGTGGCAAAGAGCTGCTCCTAAACTTCTTCACTGTGATCCAGGAGTTGACACAGAGTTGACTGCCTCATCCAGGTCGAGTGCCGAAGTAAATATTTGGGCACGCTTATTTTTTTCCAACTGCACAAATACTAAGCCACGACGAGTAAACACAGATGACACAAGATTCCTCTTAAGGAGCTTCCGCGCCGTCCGCAGTATGTCACTGTTTTTCGACGTTAAGCTTTCGTTAACGTAGACCAGGCTGTTAGTTGAATAGCCCAGGTTCAGTTTATTCAGCATTAGAGTACCAGGGTTGTGCAGAAAAGGACTCCATTGAAGCCACTGAAGCTCCCAAAGAGAAGCCCGCCGCCGCAGCTAGATTCAATCAAAACTACTGGATGAACAAAGACCTCGCCGCTGTCGAGGCGCTCACTCAAATATTCCCCGCCGAACTGCTCGAGCTAGCAAACAGCGTCAAACTGCCTGTAGAGACGACCCACCACCGACTATTTAAAAACAGCCGCCGCTTCAACTTTTCATCATTCGAAGAGATTGGACTGACTCGCATCGAGTTTGCACAGGTTAGGCTTCTCCTATCGAAGCTCGAAGCCGACATGTTTACGTTTCGGAACAGGGGCAAGATAGGCTAGTGCAAATAGGTTTTTGGAAAAAAAAATTAATAGCAGGCAAGGCTCAGCAGTTAAATGTTGTCAAGGCTATAACTGAGAGAAAAAAAAACTTTTAAACACGAAAAAAGGGGAAATCTTAAAATGGGGATGCTATTTAGGGGTTGAAAACGGTTTTTTGTGATTTGCGGTGAAACATGACCTCCTAGTGGAAAACGCTTCATGCAAAAGTTGTAGATAATAAAAAAATCTATAACTTTTGTATATAACATATTTTGACATAACCTCAAATTCTATAAGAAAATGGCGGAAAACCGATTTTTCAGTTTTTAATTTTTTTCTCACGTAAAATTAATTCAATTTAAATGAAAATTTGTAAGAATATACCTTGTATTGTGTTAAATAAGCATGATTTTTTCTTGGTTTGGAAAACGAATGGTTTCCTAGATATTGACATTTTTCGAAAAAAATACCCTAATTTTGCAAGAACAACTTTATTGGTGTTTTTTCGGATTTCGATGTTCAAATAAGTGCTCAATTAACCGTTGAAATGTCTTCTTTCAAATGGTCTGTATATGTTAATACTTTATTCTTCATTAAACTGCTTAAAATTAAGAAAAACCGAAAAAGGACTTTTCGGATCACGAATTTTTCAATTTTACAACTTTTTAAAATTTGGAATTATTTCCGTTATTGACGGTTAAATTTTAATGACAGAACTTATTTTCATATAATATTACTTAAATTAAATAAAGTTAATTACAGAAAGTGGCACACACCATCCGCAACATTTTAAATAAATAAAAAATAAAAAAAAAAGTATGTACGTATAAATTTTGTTTCACTTGAATTACCCGCCCAAACCCAATTACCCGCCTTGGGTGGGCGATTTCAAGACTGGCAGACACCACTTAAACGCACTCTACTAGTACGGGTCAAGATTTGTGATGCTGGCTTGTAGAAGAGCACGTGGTGATTAAGTTTGAAATCTAAATAAAAAAAATGTTTATCGACTAGAATCTGCTCTCGTCGTAAAATAACAAGGTGAAAATCTATGGTAGTATTTTTTCCTAGCATTCAACACTGTCGGTAACTCTTATGATTTTACTTTTATTACAAATTTTTGCACGATCATTATAACTAGTTGGGATGCCCGTTACCGAAATTCGGTCACAAAAACAATAAATATATAAAATTCACGATTTGTTCGATTTTAAATTCAATTTAAATATTTTTATTTAAAAAAAAATTATTCGCAACATTTCCATTGTCGCTCCAGAGCATCTAAAATTTCCCAGGATTTTTTTAATCGCATCCATGACGTCTTGCTTGGCTATGTGGTAAAATGATAAATGACATTTACAGTGTCATTTGACAAATTACACTCAGAGCTAATCATTGCAAAGGCAGCATTATACGAACGAATATTTGTAAAAAAAAATTTAGAACGATTTTTAATACCATTTTCATTCGAAGTTAATCCTTCAAAAAAATTATTGAAAAAGTAATTTTGAGAAAGTGGAGGTAGATTAACTTTGCCTTTATGACAACACAAAGAAAATGCCTCAGTATTACGTAAAGCTACTTCAGTCGGAAAATGTTTGGCACGACAAAAATGACAACTCATAATAAAAGAACCACACGAAAACGAATCAAAATTAACCGGAATAACATTCAAAGCACATTTAAAAGAAACAGTCAAAATTTCTAAAGGTGCAACACCATCAACAAACATTTCATTATGAAATGCATCAACATTCATTTCATTCACACCACTATTCAATTCATTATTTGCAACATTCATTTCATTAACACTACGTAAATTTCTAACGCGACTTCTAGTATTTTCGCGAAGCGATCTAAAATCGACATTCGAGTGTCCCCGTCGTTGTCTTGGCATTTTGAAAAGAAAACGCGGAAAAAACGTAAGTACTCACCGATAAATTGCACTCAAAATTCGCAGTTAACTGTTTGGAATGACAAAAATACAACTCAGATTCCGAGAACCATACGAAAACGAATAAAAATTACGCAGAATAACATTCAAAACACACTTAAATGAATTAATTAAAATTTCTAAAGGCATTCGCCAAAAAACGAACGGCCGCCCCTTACACCATACAACTCAAATACTATACGCAAAAGAGTATAAAAAAATGCACGCACAAAGTGACCGAGTTTTTTTTATGTCAGTTATGCCGCCAAAAATCCACACAAACGCTTGTTTTTCTCTGTTTCTCATTCGCTTCACTGAAACGGCATTTGTGTCAATCGTAGGCTACTCAGCTCTACGTTGATGCTCACAAAAAATTCAAATTTTCCAACGGCTTTTTAAAATCCGAAAAATTAAAATCGCTATAACTTTTTTATTCGTGAATCGATTTCGTTGAAATTCCTTATTACAAAACTATGCCATAAAAAGAACATTTTCTGAAAATTTAAACGAAATCGGTCCACGAACAAAAAAGCCTTAGCGTGTACAAACTTTTTGTTTGCCTATTAATATATAAGATTGTTAAGTACATATGAGTAACACATATAGTTTTTTCTCATTTATAAAACTAACAAATTGAACAATTAATTATTTTAATTAAATTTAGGTTTTTTACATTGCGGATTTTCTTTTTCATCGATCGTTTGAAATTGGGTAGACTCTTCAAAATTATCGATGTCATCGATGTCTTCATTTTCGATATCAAGACTCTTTGCTGGTTCTTCATCAATAAACTCGTCTGAATCACTAACTTGTTCAAATATTTCGTTGTCTCTATTTGAACAATTTTCATGACATTTAATGCATAAATTACTGCATTTTAAGCCATGTTTTCGACACCACATCTTTGCGAATTACAACCACTTTCACAGATGCAACTTATGCATTTCAATAATTTCTGGGGAACCAACTGGGCACTGTCTGAAATGAATTTAGGCGGGTAATTCAAGTGAAACAAAATTTATACGTACATATTTTTTTTTATTTTTTATTTATTTAAAATGTTGTGGATGGTGTGTGCCACTTTCTGTAATTAACTTTATTTAATTTAAGTAATATTATATGAAAATAAGTTCTGTCATTAAAATTTAACCGTCAATAACGGAAATAATTCCAAATTTTAAAAAGTTGTAAAATTGAAAAATTCGTGATCCGAAAAGTCCTTTTTCGGTTTTTCTTAATTTTAAGCAGTTTAATGAAGAATAAAGTATTAACATATACAGACCATTTGAAAGAAGACATTTCAACGGTTAATTGAGCACTTATTTGAACATCGAAATCCGAAAAAACACCAATAAAGTTGTTCTTGCAAAATTAGTGTATTTTTTTCGAAAAATGTCAATATCTAGGAAACCATTCGTTTTCCAAACCAAGAAAAAATCATGCTTATTTAACACAATACAAGGTATATTCTTACAAATTTTCATTTAAATTGAATTAATTTTACGTGAGAAAAAAATTAAAAACTGAAAAATCGGTTTTCCGCCATTTTCTTATAGAATTTGAGGTTATGTCAAAATATGTTATATACAAAAGTTATAGATTTTTTTATTATCTACAACTTTTGCATGAAGCGTTTTCCACTAGGAGGTCATGTTTCACCGCAAATCACAAAAAACCGTTTTCAACCCCTAAATAGCATCCCCATTTTAAGATTTCCCCTTTTTTCGTGTTTAAAAGTTTTTTTCTCTCTTAGTTATAGCCTTGACCACATTTAACTGCTGAGCCTTGCCTGCTATTAATTTTTTTTTGTTTTGAAGCATTTAAATCGTAATTGCACTAGCCTAAGAAGCGAAAGCGAAATCAAGAAGAGTCTACCTGTCTGCGCATCATTAACCTGCTATCCGAGCCGATAGAACCACCGCCGGCGCCCGAGCCCGTCAGCTTCGAGTATACCAAGGAGCAGCGAGAGGTTATCGAGCAGGCACAGTCGCTGGTCGGGGTACCGGGGTTCAAGTACATGGTGGTGGACGGCCAGCCGGGCAGCGGAAAGACTGTATCGTTATCGGGCATCTTGAACTCGGGCGCAGTCGAGTCATCGCGCGTGCTCTACCTGTCGCACACACACCTGCTAAACGATCGCATCAGGAGGGAACTGGGGCTGGAGACGGCGACTCTGTGTTCGCTCGTGATGACGCTGCTTGGATTCTCATTCGTACAATACACATTGGTGGCCGATCTGCTTCAGCACTACAACGAGCAGTTTATCTACAACCCCCAGATGACCAGCTTTCTACGGGACCGGGTCCTGAATCGCTTGGAGGGGGTGGAGGTGATTTTTTTCGACGAGTACGCAGTTCACTCGGACGGATTGCTGCTGTTTGCGATGGCTGCGCTGTGTGCCTACTGCTTGAAATTTGATTCGTCGCTGCTCGTCATCCTGGCCGGGGACAAGCGCCAAATTCCGCCACTCTTCAGGCCGGTAGGCGGGGGTGAGTTTGATTTTTCGCGCAGCGCCGAGCTCAGCATACGGTTCGAGGAGCAGAAGCGCATCACGGACACAGACATGTTGGCGTTTGTGCAGCGCCTGGTCTCGCTACCCGGCACAGAAGAGTACCGCCAGATGCTCATCTCGTTCTTCGACTACCCTCCACACGTGATTGACTACAGGTACCCGTTTGGATTGATCGACGCCACCCCGCACAGGGAGATTTTCGAGAGCGGAGACGACTACTTTAAACAAATACTCCACACCCGGCTGTACACATTCTCAAACACCCAGCTGCACCACTACAATCTGCTGCTGGCCCTCTCTGTCGTACACCAGGCGCAAAACTATCAACAACAGAAGCCTACTCTCTATGTGCGTGATTATGTGCAATTTCATTATTTCGATGTCGATTTGGGTCCTGAAGACATAGGGGAGTTGAAGCACGGAGGACCGTACCTGAAGGTGTTGCCGCTGGTGAAGCATTTTCCATACCGCGTGCTGGCTTACGGTTTGCCGGTGCCGCGTCTGTCGATTGTTTACCTGCTGGACTGGACGGAGAAGGAGTTGGTGGTGTACGAGCCGCTGTCGAGGAACAAATTTGCCATATACCTACAAACATTCAACCAGAATTTGTTCGGCAAAGAGCCGCTGTATGGGTTTCCGGTGCAGCTGGGCTTTGCCAACACCTTTTACTCGGCCCAGGGCAGCACCATCAAGAACGATATGGCCATCGATGTCGCCAATATAAGTAAGCAGGAGCTTTATGTGATGCTCACTCGTGTAGATCGCAAGGACCGGATAAGATACATCAACATATAAGTAAGCATGACTGCTGCCGATCACTACCTGCGCAGGGAAGATGTCTCCTCCAACACCCTGGTGGTATTGCTCGATGTGCAGTTTATCGACAAGATGCCGGTCAAGCTGGCCATCGCCATGCCGCATATACCGTTCGTGGTGCACCGAATTTTCATGAAGTGTGAGCACCCAAACAACACCTCGATACACAACTCCCACTACACCGGGGTCCGGCTCTGCAGGAACATCAAGTGCCGACACGCCGAACTGCTAAACGATGAGGGCTTGCGCAACTCTGTCCCGCACAGCGCCACCATCGTCATTCGCGGGATCAATAAGCTGAAATTTGTGCGCACCATCTTTGGGCCGAACGTCACCATCAAGACATTTCCCGAGAAGCTAGTGGCCAACGAATGCTGTGCCTTCCACGGCCGCGGCAACGGGTCCTGCGCAGTCAGCAATATCAGGCAAATGGCAAATTACTATCAATTAATGACTGACTTGTTTAATCAATAAATGCATATATAAGCTGAATGTTGTTTTCATTATTTATACTAAGTCTTGTCCATAGATACAGGTTGGTCTGCCGGCGGCAGAAATATTGATGATGCCTGCAAGGAGTACGGTAAGTTGTATATCCCCGTACTGCCGGATTGTACACAGTTTATCCAGTGCGCCCACGGCAGGGGCACGCTGCAGTCGTGCGGCAATTAACTGATGTTCCACCCCTCTCTGAATGTCTGTGTGCACAAGTCGCAGGCCATGTGCACGGGTGTATTTCTGGACTCGAACGCGTTCGACGAACCCACCCCCATTGCCGAAACAGAACTCTTGCTTCCCCCGCCTTCACCCACTAACCCAGCGCCCTCCGCCACCTCGGCGTGGACGCAACTCATCGAAAAAATGCGCGTAACGAATGCAGATATACGCTTCTACATGACTGGTTAGCAGAGGTAGGTATGAATTTTTTTTGTTCCAGTAGGTAAGATGGCCTACTACGTCTTCTACACAAATCTAGACATTGACCAGCTCGAGCAGATGGCCCATATACACTTTAAGCGCAAGATGCACATATTACAGCATGAAGATCTCTCGACCATTACAAATTTTGACGACAAGATTCTGTTCAACTACCGGTTCAAGGACGCGGCCCAGTATATCGATAGAATCCAGAATGTCGTTATCGACAGGTTAGATATGTGCAATTTGTGGTTTGCGAAAAAGAGCATCCGACTGGACCACACTACGTTTGTCAACGCGGCGCTGCAGCGGACTCGGGGCGACTTTAACTTGCTGTCACGCGTCACGCCATTCCAGATCATGATGGACGCGTACACGCGCGACGCCCAGGTGGTCGACCCCACGATGCAAAAAAATATTGAGCTCGACATTGACGAGTTTCTCTTCTTCCGCAGCCGCCCACACCTCGAGCATCGCTATCTGAAGCGCAGGATCCAGCAACTGGTGGTGGACGGCGAGGAAAACATTACGTACCTGTGGAGCACATTGGAGCTGTCCCGCGCCCTCTACGCCATAGCATACGAGAGTGTGCTCATGTACAGGCTGTTTGGCTCGGACCCAGGGATATGGTGTCGATTTGACCTGGGCCCCCTGCACGACTTTCTGTTTGACCGGGTCGCCATCTTTATGGTAGCATCGGGCATGCATCAGGCCGCCAAGTGCGGCGACCGCCTACCAAGCGTGCTGCTGGATGTGTGCCTGCCGCCCTCGACCCTATTCAACTACAACCACGGTGGGCAGCTAAACGCTGATGGCTCTGCATCGGGCCTCGAGTACCTCTGGATCTGAACCACGCTGTCGTCAATATTTTTTTCGCGGCGAAAATCCGTTATCTATCCAGTATTTTTTAGAGCAGGTTCTTTTTCTCAAACTCGCGCAAATCATTCTCGGTCATGAACGGCACATTGGAGGTTGACTCCCTCACGACTTTCGGCAGCGGCACAATAATGGGTGGTGTGAATAAAAACTGAGTGCAAGTGTTCACTCCCATTTTCGCAGGGAACACTTAGTTTGGCGTGAATAAAAATAACCTTCGTTAGGTTTCGTTAAGTACTTCACTCTGTCATTTCCCCATATCAAGTGAACACTTCTTTTTGGTGTGAATAAAATTATGTTTTTACATTTGTTTGCGAGTGAACGCTCGTAAAAATTAAGGGTAGTGGCGAGGAGCTTTGAAACGAAAAATGTATGATGTAATTGATTTTTTGGATGAAATAGATGAAGAGATAATCGATGGAGTAAAAAAGTAAAACGGAAAGTTCAACTTCAACAATTTTGTCAATTTATTAAAACTATGCTTTGTGGATAAATGCCATGTGTATAATCCAGAGCACCAATTGCACTAGGCAATTTATTTTTTGCCAACCATTCCTTTATTTCTTCACGTGAAGTCGGAGAGTTGATCCATTTCTCTCTAGTACTACAGACCTCCCAAATTATTTTGCCAATATTATTCTATGGATGCCAAGATATTCACCGACTTGAAAGCCTGGATCACCTACATGTCTTAAGAAAGTTTTAATTTTTTCAAGCTTTGGTATAGTGCCACCACGAGTTTCTTCCTTATTGTTATAAACAACGACTTCAAGTTATCACCGGAATCACCGCTGACCGTGACTTTTTCTTTTCCGAGGATTAATATTCAAAAACGTGTTAATTCCCTTTTTAAGTAAGGAAAATAGGCCGAAAAAAGAAATAGCGAAATAGCGGAAATGATTGGGTACAGGCTGAAACTTGGCAGAGAGCTTCCTTTTAATTCGGGACTTGTACAGGTCATCAGACGTTGGATGAATCCTTTGTGGGACTACGTAGCTAATATATTTATGGGTCATTCCTGGATGTATTTGGAGGAACAAATTGTTCTAGAGAGTGAGCTATCTACTAAGATACAGGGTTTTTACAGAAAATTGTATTTCTTTTAAAGCTTAAAGTTGAATAACTCCTAGACTAATTATGTTAAAGCAAGTGTTTTCTTTGTTTACTATAAAAGGCAAAAACTTGAGTGACTCCATTTAGATGGAAAGCATGAGCAAAATAACAATTTTCTTCGTTTTTTAGCATTTGCAAAGCCAACGGATTTATTGAACATCTATGTCAAGTTGCGAATGAGGGCGTATGAGTATTTCACATCTTTGAAACGGTGATATGGTCATATCTTATGAATGGCAATTCGTTCGGGTTAATGTATAATAACTTTTTTTGTAGATAATCGCATGATCTACAAAACTTTGTGAACATTATTTTTCGATATAATTACCAACTGATATTTTGAGCCTAAAGCCCTTCCCTTGAGCCTAAACCCCTTATAACTCTTTATTAGGCACCCTAAAAGGAAGATCTCTGTAACGTTTCAGCCTGCACCCAATCATTTTCGCTATTTTTAGTATTTTACCTGTACTACTTTGCTTTTTGATAAAAATAAAATGTTTGCCTGCTTTGATTCTTACTTGACGTATAAAATTGACACTTCAACACTTGAATCCCAAAATTTCCCATGAGTGAATTGCATTTGAATGAGGAAATTTTTATTCACACCAAATCGAGTGTTCATTTTTAACGAATCACTCCACTCAGAAGTGTTCACCGTAAGTGAACACTAAGTTTTTATTCACACCGCCCAATAACGTCGACCATCGTGTTGTTCCTGCAGTACTCAAACACGTATTCGGGTGTGACGGTGGTGCCCGCGATACCGTCGGACTGGAGGGCCACAACTTCAAGTATTGCGGGGTTATCATTGGTTAGTTTCTCCAAGGGGTCGCCGTACGCCAGCTGTCTGTTTCGGGCAATGTCGACGATTGCGTTGATGTTGGCATTGGTGACAACCCGCCCGGGCACAAATACTTGGGAGGTGTACTGGGCCTTGAGTGGCTTGAGCATCTGGTATATGTGGTCCAGAAACACATTGTCGCGCGTCGTGCTCAGCCGCCGGATCAGGTATTCCTTGGCAAACTGGGGCGCGGGGGGAGGCACGTATATGATGGTGGTAGATCGCCGCCTGATGGCGCTGTCTAGTTGGTCAAAGTGGTTTGTGATGCCGATAATCAGCACATTGGACCCCATCGTGCGGCCGTTGCCGTCCAGTTCGGTTTGAATCATGGTGCGCACCGACTGCAGGTGCTTGGGCACGTCCGCGCCAAACACATTGTCCATCTCGTCGAGAATCACGGTGTAGGGACGCGTCGAGCTCGATAGGGTGTCAAAGAGGGCTTCGAGCGCCTTCTCCGCGGCCCCCACCACCGGGCTATTTAGGTTGGATAGCTTTAGCTGGAACACGCGGCCGCCCGAGTGCATGGTGGCGGCGGCCCGGGCCAGTGTCGATTTGCCGGTGCCCGGGGGACCAGTGAGCATAATCACTTGGGGCTTGCGACTCAGCACGCTGCCTAGTAACGTGGTATGAAACTGCCGCCGAATGTCGTCGATGCCGAAAATGTTTTCAAACGATTCCGAGACAGTGGTCTCTTCAAATGCGTCGTTGCTGCCACCTGCGCCACCGCCTCCCGCGACCTTGGCCGCAAACTGCTGTACCCGATTAAGATCAATGTTGTTAAACAGGCGCGCGTTCTGGAGCACCGTGTATAGAGTGTTCAGGTCGTTGTTCTCGCGGGTCGCAGCCATTAACGAATCAATGTGAATGGCCAGGTTGGACATGCGGTAGCAAAACATTAGCTGGTCGCGCGATAGGTCAGACTCTCGCTTTCCCTTGAACTCGATAAAGGCGCTCTTGCCAAACAGGAAAACTGCATCGCGCAGCTTAGACACCGTATGCTGTGTATAGTTGATGGTCTTTTGCTTTGAATAATCGTCAATCACACGCTCAAACTCGGCGAGCCTCTCCAGCAACTCGGGCCGAACCTTTGCCGTTGACGCTACATTGATTATTCGGGCCGGGTCGCTGTAGATGCTGTCGGGCGAAAACGTAAAAAATGATATTAAATCGTCGAATGGACCAAACCCATTCTTGTCTTCGGCCATCTTACATAGACACCCATTATAAGATTTCCTTTCCGTCGAATTCGCTGAGTGGGAATTTTTTGTTTGTTATGACACCGTTTTTATCTTCATTTGTGTATCGCGATGAATCGATTGGAGTGGCAATGATTTGGTCGATGACGTATCTAACCTCGTATACATCCGTGCTGCCGAGTTGCAGCATGTTTCGCCCAAGCCATAGGTCGGGGTTAGTTCTGATTAGCTGGTTATATTGTTTGAGGGCGGCTGCCACCATGTCCGCATTGGGGGTATCTATGAGCGAGAGGTTGGCATTCTTCGACATGATTCTCGCCGGTTTGATTAGATCATGGCTGTACAGGAACCCGACCACTAAATAACCCAGGTATCGCGTCAGCTTCTTCAGTTCTGTCGCGTTTTTAACATCGATGATAATAGCATTGAAGAGATTGACTGGGCCAAATTGCCAAAAGATGGGCGACTCGGCGGCCGGCCCGACGATGCGATTCATTGTCGCGGCATCAATGTTCGGGAGGTATTTCTGGCCATCGGTAAACTTAACCATTTTTCCCACCAGGGCCATATTGGGGTAAGTGTCTGGTAGTTTTGTCGAGGTGTTGAATAGCGAACGCAGTGTCGAATCGCCCAACTCGGGAGCCTCAAACTGGTAGATCGGCGCCAAATTGGCAAGTCGCGGGAACTGTACTTCTTGCAGCTCTACGCCTCCAATCACAAACTTTCTCTTGGCATTTTGCTCGGGAAAGTATCGAGTGGTGAGTTTCGCCCCCTGTCCCGCTGCTGCCCGTTTCGATCTCAGATTCCGGGACTGCTGTGTCGGTAGCTCGCCGTCACGAATAACAGTAGTCTCTTGCTCTTCCAACTCCATGGGCACTGAAGTGTCGTCGATGACGGGGAGCGTGTAGGACGGCCCGGCCATGTTTACATCGTCTAGCTTTGCTTTTTTACTCTGCGACTGGCCACAGACGGCCCCGTCCATCCGCACATTGATTGCGGTGTTTTTTGGCTTGAATTTATTGACCGCCTGCATCAGTTCCTGCTCGCTGGTCTGCATCTGGGGCATATGCATCACAAAGGTCTCCACCTTGCGTTTGGGCGGCGCCTTGAAGCAACTAATCTTGGAGACGCGCGACGAATTAATGCCCGCAATCCTCTTTTGCGGCTTCTCAATTACAATGTTGCCAAATTCGCGCGGCTGTGAAGAGGGATTGTAGAACCACTCGTATCCCGGTTTACCATCTTTAAATACGGGTACCAAAAAGTAGCCCGGGGGTAGCGCACAATCAAATCGTAGGCCAATGCGCGATGCGGCACGAAAAACGTGTTTGACATCGTATCTTATATACTAGCTGAGGAGGCAGCTGGAGACTACGTGCATATTCATGTCGTATATGAGTAGGATTGATGCAACTTGGATCGATACGAAAATCAAAAACATTAGTATCGACATCTGCTTACCCGATACACCAGAGGTATGCACTCGTCGGCGGTCAGCGGCAGACTGAGCATTTTTGTCATTCCGTCACGCGCCTTGACACATTTTCATACAAAAGAGCTTTTTCCGGCAACTCGACTATATATTGAGCGGTGGCTTCGCGCGCGACCCATTCACTCATTAAACTTTAGTTGGTGAGGAGTGAAGCAGGCAGCTCCCTTACCGTCTAAAGTTTTTTTAATTTTATAATTAATACTTAATGATGGGCTGGCGCTCCTCGGGGCGTGCAGCTCGGCATGCCGATAACCGCGTCGTGCTGGAGATGGCCGCCGACCGCGCCGTGCTGGAGATGGCCGCTGACCGCGCCGCCTTTATCGACCAGAGCCAGTCGCAAAACATTTATATGGGCGTGCCCAGCTTTGGCAAGCTCACCTCGATGCACTTTTTCGGGTGGAAGCTGGGCCTCAAGACCGGCATGTATTATCTGCGCACGAAACCAGCCGCTAACGCTACTCAATTTGCCGTCTGTAGTCGGCAAGCAGGCTGCGAGAGCTGCAGCGCCTAATCAGTTTACCGCCAACCACCAAAGATGTCGCACGATTGGAGCTCTACATTCCGGGGGAAGCGCGATCTCGTCTTTTTACATCTTGTACTGAACAAAAAGGCACCCGCTGGCAACGTTAGGCTCATCTTGGACGCTGTCACCACCATCGACCACTGCTGCGTCTGCGATGGAGGAAGCGCCGGGCCTCATCTTCACCTCATCTTAGTGACGAGCGCCAGCCAGAACGACGAGATTGAAGAACTTGTGCGCGGCCTGACCGGCGAGCACCTAATCAGCTTGCAGCGGCTCGACCTCGACGCCGACAACGGAGAGCAGCTCGACAGACTTCAATTCAATTCAATTTATTTTATACATAAGGAAGTACACAAGACTTACATCTTTTAGAGTACAATATCAATATAGTTTGAATTCAAACATGGAAAGAAAAATACCTAGTCTAAGCTTAATACCTAACAGAATAGAGAACAGCTAGAGTTAAGAGGAATATCAAGATTGTTCAATAGTAGATAGAAAGAGGGGAACTTTGGATATTAGAAAGTAGAAGAAAGAAGGGAAAGCTATAGAGAAGAGGTGGATAGGAGAAGAAAAACTTGTTTCCTGAAAGTGGTGACTGTGCTAATTCTTTGTAAAGAGGAGGGAAGATCATTCCAGAGTCTAATCGCGTGCACAAAAAAGGAACGACTACCAATTCGAGACCGATGGGCTGGTATAAGAAATTTAAGTGATCTCGAGGTTTGCAAGGGGGTAAGGAAGTCGGATAGGTAAGAAGGGCTTTTAGCGTAGAAGACTTTGTGTAGAAGAGCTAGTGTCATAATATCGAAAAAGCAAAAGAGGTTACAGCCTATTAGTGAATTCCGAACCGATGATACATGATCCGATCTTCTCAAGTGGAAGATAAAGCGTAAGCAGTCATTGAATGCAACATTAAGTCGTTGACGACAGGATGAATCATACACAATGTAAACAAGTGAGCCATAGAGGAAGTGCGGGAGAATGAGAGATTTTACAAGCATTGAACGAATTGTGGGTGATAGGAGACTACCAAAAAGCCAGAGCTTACGTAAAGTCCCATAGATTTTGGAGAGCATTAGTGAAACTTGATCACAGCAGGTTAGTTTGGCATTAATAGCAATACCAAGATTATGGACCCGATCAACAATAGGAAGAGGTATGTTATCCAGACAAATGAGTGGCATTCTGACGGGGAGCATAGAGCTACGACTTAACACAAGTACTTGTGATTTTTTAGGGTTTAATTTAAGGAAATTGAGAGCACTCCACTCATTTATTCGAGATAGAGTGCTATTCAAGTCAGAAATACAAGAATCAATCTGTGAAGGAGGGCAAGAAGTATACAATTGGAGATCATCAGCATATAGATGAAAGGAGCAGTGGCCAATAGTAGAGGGGAGATCATTAATATATAATGAAAATAGTAGAGGACCAAGAATTGAACCTTGTGGAACACCAGAAGGCACCTGTAGGAGAGATGATACAACATTATTATGACGAACACATTGAAAACGATTAGATAGCAAAGAGGAGAAAAGCCGTGTAGCAGAAGAAGAGAAGCGATAGCGCTGACTTAGTTTGGAAAGCAGGATCGTGTGCACCACCGAGTCGAAGGCTTTCGAAAAATCAAGAAGCACTAATACTGCAACATCACCTTTATCAAGCGCAGAGCGAATGTCAGTAGTTACCTTTAGTATAGCTGTTTCGCAACTATGATTTTTACGGAAACCAGATTGATATTCAGAAATAAGGCTATTAGATTCAAGGTAGCGCTGGACTTGAATGAAAACAGTTTTCTCGAAGGCTTTAGCAAGGAAAGGAAGAATGCTAATGGGACGGAAATCTGAGAGATCAGCAGGGGACGATTTTTTCGGTAAGGGGATCACTATGGCTTTTTTCCACAACAAGGGAACTTGAGAAGTAGTCAGGCAGTAATTAAAAACATGCGTAATGATATTCAAAATTAAGGGGGCGAGCAGCTTGAAAAACCGTGGAGAGATTTCATCATAACCGATGCAGCTTGACGAAATGGAGAGCAGTATTTCAAAAACTTCCGAGGGGTCCACACAGCGGAAAGCAAAGCCATCAGTACTATGCGGAAGGACTGAGAAAGATCGGGAGATAGGGAAAGCAGGAGGGGATTGAATGAATGAGCGATTTAGAAGGTCAACATCGATATCAAAATGGGAGGGTGCAGTAGCATGTATGCCCAGTGAGCGAAGGTTGGACCAGAGTTGCTTGGTGTTTAAAGAGGGATCAAGCTTACGGGCATAAAAACTACGTTTTCGTGATTTGACTTTACTAGTGACGAGGTTGCGAAGCTGTTTATAGGCATTAAGATATCTAAGGATCCTAGTCTTGCGATAACGCCTGTACATGCACTCTCGCTGACTTATCAGGTCACGGATTTCACTAGAAAACCAAGGACAGGGTGAGGATGGCCTACGGCTTCTTGTGACCAGCGGCACACATTGATCAAAGAGAGATTGAGTAAATAGAGTCAGCAAACTTACTTTAGCGTCAACACAATTAGTACGATAGATAACATCCCAAGGAATGGCGGAGGCAGCTTCAGACATTTGATCAACATTGATGTTACTAAAATCACGAAAAGTATACGAACTAGATACGGAGAGCACACCAAGAGAGAACTGAACGGAAAGGAATAATAGGTCATGGTCCAGAAAGCTAGGGGGGGAAAGTTGATGATGCTTTAACACTGCATCAGTGCAGGTAGTAGCTAGGACATCAAGCAAGGATGGGTTTTGACAATTAAGAAATGTTGGTAGATTATTTAGAATATGCAAGTCCAATGTCTCAAATAAATATCTAAGAGCATTCGCACGAGGATTGATTTTGAGCAGATCAGCATTAAAGTCACCCGCAACAATTATGTTCTCATAGTGGTGAGAAAGAGAAGAAACAAGATCGGAGAACTCATTCGCGATATCGGAATTGAAGGCATTGGGAGGACAGTATACGCTGATAACAACACATTTGTCATATGAAGATTTTACCTCAACAGCAATAAACTCGAATTGTAAGCCATTAGACTTACCGAGCACTCTTGAGGAGAGCGAAGAGGTCACATATACAGCGACACCACCACCAGTGCGGTCAAGCCGATCACCACGATGTAACACAAAATTACGAAGGGAAACAAAAGAGGAGGGGATTCCTGCTTTTAACCAAGTCTCACTCACAAGCACAATCTGTATCTTTGTTTGATCAAACATCCATCTCAATTCATCCATTTTGTTGTTCAGACTTCTCGCATTTAGAACACATATGTTAAGTCCAGAGGAGGTGGAGCAAAGGATGTTTAGCAGTCTTCCCTGTTTGTGCACTCTATCAGGAAACTGATACATAAATGCAAGAAATGAGCACAGTCACAACCTCAAAAGTCAGTAAGAAACAAGCTAAAAATGTTAAATAGAAGAAGGAATAAAAGACAGGATAAGAAGGGACAGATAAAGAGGAAGAAGAATAGCCAAGAAAAGAGGCAACATAGTACATACAAATTCTATAGAAACTTAAAATTAAAATCAAAACTAAAAGTAAAAAAATTAAGAACTTATAACAACTTAAATTTAAAATCAAAACTAAGAGGATAAAAATTAAAATTAAAACTAAGAGTAAAGAAAAAATAAAATAAAATGAAAACATAGCAAACAAATGCTCCACAGTATAGCAGGATGCTTCTCCAAAGTTAGGGCTTGACAGAAATGGCTTCATTCAGGTCAAGGACAGACTTAAATATTTGAGGTCTTTGATTTTTGTCCAGCTGAACAAAAATCCGACCTTGTCGTGAAAATACCGCGGCGACGAGGTTCCTCAATTGAAGCTTTCTTGCCGAACGAAAAATGTCTTCATTTTTTGGCGACAAGCTTTCGCTCAAACGAACAACGCTGTCAGCAGTAAATCCCAGATTCAATTTGTTCAGCAAGAGAGTGCCGTACTGCCGGGCTTTCCTCAGAAACTCCTGCTGCTCGTTGGCCGACGGGAATTTCACTATCAGTAGCGAGCTAGGAGCCGCAGCGCTACCAGTCGGGGAGTTCTGACGTTTTCGTTGATGCGGCCGGAACACGTTCACAAAAGGTGACAGTTCATGCCCGATAGTGGAGGAAAGCGATTCCAAGATAAGTTTCGGGTTCTCGTTCTCACACAACGGGACGCCTCGGATGACCACATCTTGGAGTCGTAGCTGCCGGCGCAGATCCTCCACCTCATCGGAGACTACGGCGATGTCGTGTTGCACATTCTCAACATCGTCTCTTAGCCCTGAAAATTGACTATTAAACGAATTACACACCTCATCAATACGAGCTGTTAGGCGAGCCTCAAGTGAATTCAAACGATCCTCGACCACATCAATCCGTGCTGCTAGGCGAGTCTCGAGTGAGTTTAGACGATCCTCAAAGGTGGCAAGTTGATCGTCCAGCATGCGGTTGAGGCTCACTAAAAGCTTTTTTTCCAAAAGTTCAAAGCTGTCTTCAGGGCCAGCAACTGACGTCGATCTTGGCGTTCTGCTTCTGCCATCGGTGTGCCTGCTGCTGCTGCTGCTAGCGGGGGTGTTGACCCCAGCGGGATTAACATTGACAATATCGGCACATTTTCTTGTTTTCGGCCTTGTTTGAGTTGATTTGGACATTTTAAGGCACAGGAAAAGCGGAAAAGGAAAGGCTAAAAACGCAATCGGACACCGACTTTAAAAACACGGCGGTAATATATACTTGGCGGAAGATTTGAGCGGATAAATTAAAAAACCGGGAGCTATGCAGAAACACGTCTACTCAGTCGACATTCACTATGTACTTGTCGTCTACGTCAGCGGACCGGCCAACCACTGCTTCACTGCCACCATACCACCTGACCATAAATATGACCCAGGCCTACCCAATTGTCATACATCTTTTGTCTAAATAAATTTTTAAAACGCAATATCGATTTTTACTTTTTATCTATACGAGCAAGACGAGCTTTCGAGCCAGTATATAGGGAGGTATAGATCCGGCATGGGCTGCCTCGACAAAGAGCACGTCGATCGTGAGTGTCTGGCCGGTGGACAAACTGGCGGGCCAGCGGCCGGGCCGGAACCTTACCGGCAAGTAGTTGGCGCGCGCCATACGGAACACTGCGCCCTCAAT
This sequence comes from Thereva unica, assembly GCA_949987705.1. NCBI lineage: Eukaryota > Metazoa > Arthropoda > Insecta > Diptera > Therevidae > Thereva > Thereva unica. The sequence goes on from OX465284.1 coordinate 57,931,918, forward strand.
AGACTTGCTAATCACGAGCACTCCCTCTTCATCGAGAGTCTTGCTGTGCTGCAGCCAAAACTCGCCAATATCGCCAAATTGTATTTCGGTTTGGTAAAAATGATTGCAAACACGTGACACTGAAATCATGCTTATTTATAAAGAAGGAAAAAGACTAGCTCAATTTTCATCGTTTATTTCTAGATTCTGTGTACTACATTGTTGGAGAAGCAGGTCACGCAGGCACTGCATCCTGTGCTCGTGGTTGTTGTTTTCGGAGCGCTGTCTCCACCGGTAATTGTTGCACCAGATACACACTTGTCTCGTCTGCTGCTGATGGACATGGGCCAAGTGCCGCCTGTAATATCGCGGCAGCATCGATTCTGGGCACAGCCGGCACACCACCGGCTGCCTGCAATAACAGATAACGACGGCAACACCCTACTACACCTAGCAGTCGCGAGCGGCCACCTTGACACCGTTCGCTTCGCCGCCGCCATTGTCCCGGATATCAACCCCGTCAACAACAAGGGCCAGACGGCAATCGATACTAACTACCATGGGCATCTTTAACCCCAATATTGTAAAGCACCTATTGCAGCCAACCGCGCCGTGGACCATGATGACCGCCCTTCTATGGGATTACTGTGCGATGATTGCAACTCGAAGCCCTATAGGAGAATCGCTGTGCTGTGCGGGAGTTTTAATTTTCGAAAAAGCAATTTTTAAATTAGTTGATGAGAAATGAAAAAAGACCAAATTTATTACAATTGATTTATTTACGACAAGCTTTCAACCTTTCAACTTAAAATTTTGAACAAGACTAAAGACTATTTTCTTATGTCTATTCCTAGATGCTAGAGCTAAGAGGTAACAAAATGTTTGGTTCTCATATTTCATGGGAACGGAAATGTTCTGTTGTTATCTTCTGCAATTCATGAGAATTGCAGAATAGTAAATTTGATATAAAATTTTGTGTTGTTATCTTCTGCTTCTGTTCTGTTGTTATCTTCTGAAATTCGTGAGAATTGCAGAATAGTAAATTTGGTATAAAGTTTTGTTGCGGTGTAATGCCGTAACTCCTCCCCTCTAAGATTGGGCCGAAGGAAATGAGGACCAAAGGTGTGAAGGGCTTTGGCTGGTGGCTGGTGCCGGACTCGTAGTCGTGTTGATGATGATTCCAGGATTGTTTCCTTGCGAAGTTCTTTTCCACTTAAATATATGGTTCCCGGATTTAGTTGCTCCGTAGATGATGAGGAAGATGACTAATACTCCTGTCAAGATGTACATGTAGGAATTTGAACTTCTGGTTTGTTTGTCAAGCAGGTGAATTATTTTAGTATTCTCCATTGTCCAATTGTGTAGTTTGTTGAATGTAAGCTTCTCGCTGGTCTCTGAACGATTAATTTTGTTATAAAGGGTTGAAATAATTTGTGCTGAATCCCAGAAAGTGGCGGATGTACTCGTGTATTGGATATTGTTGATTTCTATTGAGCAATTGATGAAGTGGATGAGAGATATTCCCTTTATCATCTGCATACTTGTGTCGCATGTTGAGTTCGTGGCTATTTCCCTTTTTGAAATCACTAGTAGGAAGTTGGGCTCCATTAGTAGTATTTCCTCTTCTTCCACGTCTCTTTCTGCTATCTCACAATGGGCTGGTTGGTTTTTCAAGATTTTGGTGACGCATTGGTCTAGATCGTTTGTCCTTAGTGAGCTTTGATGACAGTACCTGGTTTGCTCTATTGTTGGGCATGGCTCATCAACATACTGATACTTGTACTCACTTAGGAGTAGGAATGGAGAGGATAGTTTGATGAAATAGGTATTATTTATTGGTAGTTCTTTTAAGTGGTAAAAGGAAAAAATCTCGGGATGAAAAATTGGAATATTTACAACGAATATTATGTTTGTGGCATTATAATAGGCCTGTAATTGTAGAAGTTCGTATATATTTTCATTTGATATGATTTCAATTTTCTGTTTTCTAAAGATTTCTCTAATATAACCGAGCTCTTCGGGGTGAAGAATGTGTTTGGATATTAAATTTATTTTGGCTAGAACCATTGCTTCCGATATCTCTTTAGGTGTTCATTCAACATGTCGATATCATAGCTTAATTGGTTGGAATATTGATGAAAATGTAACATTTCGTCGAGTTTATTTATTTGGCCTGCTATTTTATTTTGAAAATTACTAATATATTTACCTACATTTGATTGTTGCTCGTTAATGTGTTGTGAGATATTATTGAATCGTTCAATCATCCCTTCATTAATTTCTATTTGTTTGATCATTTCATTGTTTAAGTTATGCTGATTGAACTTGAGAGCTTCTATTTGTTTATTTATTTCAACGCCGTCTTCATTGTCCATATTGCCGGTTATTGTTTTTATTATTGTACCTAATCCGTTTATGATCCCTCGTTTCCCTCTATAGTGTGGTTTGATCAATATCAGACTATTTTCTAACATGGTATATCTTTTCATTAGTGTTGCGATGACTGAAGAATATCTATTGTCTATATTCATTTTCCGATTAAGAGAATCTATGTTCCTGTATATGATTCCTACATTGGCTTCATACTGAGTTAGGTTTACGATATGTATTAATTTAGAGTGTTCTAGTACTACTCTACCATTCTCCAATTTTAGAGGCAATAGACCCTGATTGTTACTTAGGTCGTGTATCTCTAGTTTTTGCGTCTTGGAGGCCTGGATGAACCTGAAATTTACGTTTGTTTTTAATTTTTGCTTTATGAACTTTACGTTTATTAGTGTTTACGGTAATCTTAGAATTATTTACTACTCTATGTTCTTGAAACCTGGGTGCTAATTTGTTTCTCCTATCATCTAATTCATAGATTTTTTCGTCGATATCGAATTCGGGGGGGTCTTTACGTTTTTCATTAAGCTTGGCAATAATTTTTTCCTTATGGCCTAAACTACGTTCGTGTATTAGCTTCGTTAATAATTTATACTGTTCAATATGTTCTCTTAAATAATCTTCTTCTGTGTTCGGGTTCTGTGCCGTGGGAAAAGGGTGTGGTCCACTGTAATGACCGTTTAATAACTCGAAAGGAGTTAATTTGGTGGTGGAATGAATTGAGTTATTGTATGTGAGTATGGCTTCGTCCATGATTTCACTAATTGGTTTTTTATTATCTTCACAGTAGATTATTCTAATTAATTCAGTTAAAGTAGAATGGAGCCTTTCGACAGGCGAATTACCTGTAGAGGTTTTTGCGCATGTGGTGTGGAGGACTACTTCGTAGTTACTAAGGAAGTTTTTGAATAAACTGGATAGAAATTCGGCACCGTTGTCGGTTACAATTTTCTTGGGTACACCGTGATGCGAGAAATAGTGTTTAAGACATTTAATGAGATTGACGCTATTTCTCCCTGCTAATAAATAAGCACTAGCAAATTTGCTAAATTTATCGATAATGGTTAAGAAGTTTTCTTTGTGTACTGAATATATGTCTAAGTGAAGGATTTCAAGTGGCTTGTGGGGGGTTTCAGTGAGCTGAAATTTTAGCGGTTGTCTGTTTCGCTCATATTTGTATTTTTGACAGATTTCGCAATTATTTATTATTCGCGTTATTGCATTCTTCATGTCGGGGAAATAAATGTCGCGTTTCAAATGTTCCAATGTTTCCGATATCCCTCTATGATTCGACCGTTTGTGGTAATCCCTTATAAGTTTTTCTTGCTGATCTACTTCCATTATGTCCTTTAACAATTTAGTACATCTAACAATTTTATATCTATTGTTGCTGAAGTGATTAGAGTAAACATATTGAAATTTTTTAAAGGTGTCATCGTCTGATAATATTCCGATCAGTTTATTAGGTTGTATATAATTTTGAAATATATCTAATATGGTTTTATCATCATTTAAATTATTTTGCTTCACAGTATACCTGCGTTTATTGCCGAATAGAATAGTAAAAGTCGTTTGTGGTCTAGTTAAATTTTCTGTCTTTTCTAATATTAGTTGTATCGAAAATTCGTTGAGTGGCCTCTCTGAGATAGGGATACCATCGTCTAGATTCTCCTGTGCTGAGTGGACGGTTGAGGTATTTGGTATTGACTCGAGGTCGTCGACGTTGTTTTCTAAAGATACTGTATCTAGGATATCGTCATTCCTTGATATGGGTTCGTTTATGTTTAATTCGATTCGAGACAATGCATCTGCATTTGTGTTCTGTTTACCCTTTTTATAAATTATTTCGAAATTGAATTCTTCCAATTTTAATCTCCAGCGGATTAACTTGGAGTTTGGTTCTTTGAGAGAGAATAACCATGTGAGAGGTTTGTGATCCGTTACGATCTTGAATTTTCTGCCGAACAAATAAGGGCGAAAATATTTGGTGGCCCATACAATGGCCAGAAGTTCCTTTTCGATGACGCTGTAATTTTCTTCCGATTTTGTTAATGTACGGCTAGCATAGCATATAGGCTTATCGGACCCTATTGGTCCTTGCGAAAGGACGGCTCCTAGTGCTACGTTACTAGCGTCTGTGGTTAGCACGAACGGCTTTGCAAAGTCGGGATATTGCAAGAGGGGACTATTTGTCAGTATATCTTTGCAATTTTCGAAGCACTCGATATATTTGGCGTCAATTTTAACACCCTTATCTTTCCGCAAACATTCTGTCATGGGTTTCGTAACTTTTGAAAAGTCTTTGATAAATTTCCTATAATAGCCTAAAAGGCCTAGAAAGGATTTAATTTGTCTAGCGGTCTTCGGCAATGGAAATGATTTTATAGCCCGTATTTTTTCCGGATTGGGCCTTACGCCGTCTGGGGTAACAATATGCCCGAGAAAACTAACTTCCCTCTTAAGGAATTCGGATTTGTCCAATTGGATTTTAAAATTTGCTTGCCTTAGCTTTTTGAAAACAGCTGCCAAGTTTTCGATATGCTCTTGAAGTGATGTGGAATAGACGATGATGTCGTCCATATATACGAGGCAAGTCTTTCCCTGTAGTTCGTGAAGAACGTTATCCATAACTCGTTGGAACGTGGCAGGGGCGTTCTTAAGCCCGAAAGGCATGCGAACGTACTCATAGTGACCGTTGTTTACATTAAAGGCAGTTTTAGGAATGTCCTTGGGTCTTACCTCGATCTGATGAAACCCTGAGGCGAGATCGAGTGTACTGAAGTACTGACATTTCCCGAGTTTATCAAGGATCTCTGAAATGTTTGGAAGAGGGTACTTATCATCGATAGTTTTTTCATTTAGTTTGCGGTAGTCCACGACTAGCCCCGCCATTTTTTTGTACCACTTGCATCAGCCTTTTTCGGTACGATCCATATTGGGGATGACCATGGAGAGAAGCTTGGTCTTATTATCCCTTGTTCCAGGAGCTTACTAATTTGCTTCCGAATTTCTTCCCTATGTATCTCTGGATATCTATAGGATTTTGTGTGGATGGGGATCTCATCTTTCGTATTGATCTGATGAGTTATTTGATTAGTGAAAGAAAGATTTTCGCCTTCTTTAAAAAAAATGTCTTCGAATTGTTTGCACAATTTTTGTATTGCTTCTTTCTCCTCATTATTCAAATGATTAATGCGTATCGAGTTTCTTATGTCAGGTACCATTTCCAAAACGTTAGTATTAGAAATAGCGAAATTATGGATTTCTAAGAATTGGCTCGAATCTAATGGCTGCACTTTAATAGGTTGCTCTAAGAAAAGGGGTACTTGAGCATTAGTGGGGTTTAATACTTCCATGAGGGAATACCAATTACGGGCTTGGTATATTCCTTCAGGTAATATCAAATTATTGATCATTATTGGTTTAACGTGGATGCTGCCATTTTTGACGTCGACTGGTAAGTTAACGACCATTTTACTGTAAGGAGGGACAAAATATAGTTTGGACCTGAAATTCGGTTTATAAATTAAGGGAATTGTTACTCTGTCGGTTGATAAAGTGGATGTTTTAAAATCTAATTTAATTCCCAATTGTTTCATCATTTGTAGTCCAATAAGTCCATCAAAATAATTGTGAAACTTAAATAATAGGAATTGCAAATTTTCCTTAGTTTTAAATTCTTGAAGCCCATTGAGAGTAATTTGCTTATTTAGTAAATGCGTTTTAAAAACGGTTTTTATCTCGATTGGCTTTATGGTTTCTATGCAAGAAGAATTGACGAGATCTTCTCTAATAAATGACATGTTGCTGCCACTATCTATTAAAAATTTCAAAGAGGTATTATTGCCAGATTTTATGTGTATGTATGGTAAGAGAAAAGATTGATGACTATTAAGCTCTAAATAGCCGATTTGCTCTCCGAGGCTATTAAAGGAAAATTCTGATCGTCAATTTCGTAGGTTGGATTTATTTGATTCCAACTATCTAAGTTTGGATGATAATTCGTTGGATAGAGGACGTTTTCGTGTTCTTCCACGTATTCTCCGGATAGTTCCGATTGGACAGGATCTGTTATTTCGTTGCAAAGCTCAACATTAAATAATTCTTCGGAGTTGAATCTGGGTGAATTGTTTTGTCGAGAGAAGTTATTTGGTCGTTGAGAAAACCTTGTTCTGTTTGCACCAGTGTTTGCGCTTAAGGTATCCATAGGTTCTGGGTGCGTATTAATATTTTGAGGTCTTGGTTGAATATTCAAGTTGCGATTAAAAGTATGGGGTTGAAAGTTTTGAGGTTTGTAAGAATGTGTTATTTTATTGCGTTGGGATAAGTTTCTAAATCTGTCCTCCTCTAGAGGTGGAAATTGTTTATAAAGGGGCCTTTGTTGGTAATTTGACTTTGGTGAAGAATTGAATTGTGATCTTTGTTGATTACCTTTATTACTCGCGTTTTTATAGCTATAGTCCTTAACAAAAATCGAATTTTTTACGTAGTAGCTATTTTGCTCTTGTAAGCAAAAATTCAATGCCTCTGATAGTTTAGTTGGCCGCATTGCTCTTATTGTCGACCCCAACGGTTCTCTAATACCTGCTAGAAATGTGTTCAAACACATCTCCTCATATAAAGATTGCTTGGATGAAATTACGTTTACATCGTTTTCGTGTACTTTAATATGGTTGACCATGGTAGACAAAATATCGATAATTTTTGAATAAAATCTTTCAACCGTGTCTTGGTTTTGTCGTAATAAATGGAGGTCACGAATCAAACTTGTTTCATTTCTTTTATCACTATAATGAACGATTAAGTTATTTTTAATACTATCCCAGGAAACCGCCGTTCCGTACATATTCAACACTTCGTTGGCATCGCCTACGATTTTGTTTCTTATAGCCCTAAAGATTAATTTCGCGTAACTACTTCCGGAAATATTGATCATAACACTTAAAATCTCTTCTACATTGCTTATAAAGTCATAAAGTGTCCTCGGATTCCCGTCAAAGGTCGGCAGATCTTTCACTGCATCCGGGATCCTGAGGCTATCAAAAATCCCCTTTACATCAACTGAACCTGAACTTGGATTCATTATTGACGAACTATATTCCGCGTTTCCTACTTTAAAATTCACTGGTTTTATTTCACTTAAATCGATATATGAACCAATTAATTTTTTGTTAGCCCCGATTTCGTTTTTATCTTCAATTTCTAATAAATTTAATTCACTTAAATCGGAATCAATGGTTTTTTCACCAGCTATATGTCTATTTTCAATTTCGAGTTTCACTAAGTTATAATTCGAAAAATCACCGTAAGCCGCGGTGTTATTAGAATCAATTGAGTCTGTTCTTTCGGTAGAAGTAGAGTTATCTTTAGAAAAATTACCGTAATCCGCGGTACTATCCTCTAGTTTATTTAATTCCAATTCTTTATCACTTTGATTGTTGTAAAAGGTATTTTTAAAGGGAAATTTGAATGGTTTAGATTTGGAGAATTTGGGCATAGGGAAAATGAGTTTTATATATCAATAAATGGACTTACCATGCCAAAACAATAAAATTTATTATCTGCATTCCTTAGAATTTACTGATGTCGATGGCTGCTTGGTGCGTTGCTTAGGTTCCGGCTGAAGAATGAAAATCCACCAATCGATATTCCTTCGATTGTGCCGAACGAAAATTTTTTTTCAGGAAACCACTGTTTATGAATACACTCACGAACTGGATTCCTTTTTTTTTTGGAATCCCACTCGACTGCGCCAGTTTTAATTTTCGAAAAAGCAATTTTTAAATTAGTTGATGAGAAATGAAAAAAGACCAAATTTATTACAATTGATTTATTTACGACAAGCTTTCAACCTTTCAACTTAAAATTTTGAACAAGACTAAAGACTATTTTCTTATGTCTATTCCTAGATGCTAGAGCTAAGAGGTAACAAAATGTTTGGTTCTCATATTTCATGGGAACGGAAATGTTCTGTTGTTATCTTCTGCAATTCATGAGAATTGCAGAATAGTAAATTTGATATAAAATTTTGTGTTGTTATCTTCTGCTTCTGTTCTGTTGTTATCTTCTGAAATTCGTGAGAATTGCAGAATAGTAAATTTGGTATAAAGTTTTGTTGCGGTGTAATGCCGTAACTCCTCCCCTCTAAGATTGGGCCGAAGGAAATGAGGACCAAAGGTGTGAAGGGCTTTGGCTGGTGGCTGGTGCCGGACTCGTAGTCGTGTTGATGATGATTCCAGGATTGTTTCCTTGCGAAGTTCTTTTCCACTTAAATATATGGTTCCCGGATTTAGTTGCTCCGTAGATGATGAGGAAGATGACTAATACTCCTGTCAAGATGTACATGTAGGAATTTGAACTTCTGGTTTGTTTGTCAAGCAGGTGAATTATTTTAGTATTCTCCATTGTCCAATTGTGTAGTTTGTTGAATGTAAGCTTCTCGCTGGTCTCTGAACGATTAATTTTGTTATAAAGGGTTGAAATAATTTGTGCTGAATCCCAGAAAGTGGCGGATGTACTCGTGTATTGGATATTGTTGATTTCTATTGAGCAATTGATGAAGTGGATGAGAGATATTCCCTTTATCATCTGCATACTTGTGTCGCATGTTGAGTTCGTGGCTATTTCCCTTTTTGAAATCACTAGTAGGAAGTTGGGCTCCATTAGTAGTATTTCCTCTTCTTCCACGTCTCTTTCTGCTATCTCACAATGGGCTGGTTGGTTTTTCAAGATTTTGGTGACGCATTGGTCTAGATCGTTTGTCCTTAGTGAGCTTTGATGACAGTACCTGGTTTGCTCTATTGTTGGGCATGGCTCATCAACATACTGATACTTGTACTCACTTAGGAGTAGGAATGGAGAGGATAGTTTGATGAAATAGGTATTATTTATTGGTAGTTCTTTTAAGTGGTAAAAGGAAAAAATCTCGGGATGAAAAATTGGAATATTTACAACGAATATTATGTTTGTGGCATTATAATAGGCCTGTAATTGTAGAAGTTCGTATATATTTTCATTTGATATGATTTCAATTTTCTGTTTTCTAAAGATTTCTCTAATATAACCGAGCTCTTCGGGGTGAAGAATGTGTTTGGATATTAAATTTATTTTGGCTAGAACCATTGCTTCCGATATCTCTTTAGGTGTTCATTCAACATGTCGATATCATAGCTTAATTGGTTGGAATATTGATGAAAATGTAACATTTCGTCGAGTTTATTTATTTGGCCTGCTATTTTATTTTGAAAATTACTAATATATTTACCTACATTTGATTGTTGCTCGTTAATGTGTTGTGAGATATTATTGAATCGTTCAATCATCCCTTCATTAATTTCTATTTGTTTGATCATTTCATTGTTTAAGTTATGCTGATTGAACTTGAGAGCTTCTATTTGTTTATTTATTTCAACGCCGTCTTCATTGTCCATATTGCCGGTTATTGTTTTTATTATTGTACCTAATCCGTTTATGATCCCTCGTTTCCCTCTATAGTGTGGTTTGATCAATATCAGACTATTTTCTAACATGTTTGCACAGCAAACAAAACGATAAGTATGCCACACGCGTCCGAGTCATTCATGTTGATGACTCAATAATAAAATATAATTACGATCACCGAGTCAATAACTTATTGATTAATGTTGCTCCAATTAATAATATAAAAAAAATGATTATGTTGCACAAATGTTAACATATAAATTAAGCTCTGGAAAATTAAAAATTCAGTTGAGAACCAACAGCAACTCAAAGTGTTTTCTTTAACCACCAAAACTGCTACTAAATCGATTAGGTTGTGCAGTCCTAATCACCCAGTACACATAACAGTCCAGCTCATACCAGTGAGCTATACATTGGTCCTTCGAACCTTTGAAAAGAATCACACCTACGCACAACTCGCACTGCGAGTTAAACAGTAAAAAAAAAAAAAACAACAATAACATTAAGAACCGAATCACCGAGTCTGCAGTACCACGATGGAGTCATTTTCGAAAATAACAGAAGAACAAAAGAAGCTTGGGGAAGCCATGTGCCGGGCCCTCTCAAATATGAAGAAAGACAGCAGTGGGAGGAAAGACAAGAACTATATAGAGAAGAGACTAGCGGAATTTGACAGTTCCTGGGGAAAATTCCAAGAAAACCACGCCTATCTGGAAGGAATGAACAGACCGTCGGAGCCGTATTTCACGCAGAATTTCTACAATCAAGCAAAGGCTATATACGATGAAGCCAAGGAATTACTGAGGGAGTATCAACAAAAACTGAGCAAGCAGCTGGTCGAGACCGCAGCAAACACCTCAGGAGCAAACTTCAACTTAAAATTAAACGACGACATGGAGGAGAAGTCACTGCGTCTCAAGAAGCAGAGGGTCAAAATGAGCAACATTAGGAGACTACTTGCTGAGGTAGCAGAGAGAGGCCAAGCGAAAACCAAGACGTACTGCGAATTTAAAATCAAGCAGTTAACAACGCAATGGGGCGCTATACAAGAATTGCACGAAGAAATCATGACGTTTACCGAAGAGGAAGAGCTGTCGCATAAGTACTTCAAGGAAGAACAATATGAAACTCTTGAAGAAGCTTACCAAGAAACCATGATAGAACTACAAGATGTGATAGAAGAAAAAAGTCAGAGAGAGGATGAGGCAAAGACGAAACTACCACAAATAAAAATTCCTAACTTTGACGGTGACTATAAGGCCTGGAAATATTTTGAAAATATATTCTGTAGACTAATCCACAACAACAAACGTTTAGGGAATGCTGAGAAAATGCATTACTTGCAAACGTCACTAAGTGGTGAGGCGCACAAACTTATCCAACACCTGGCAAGCAGCGAATCCAGTTATGAAGCAGCATGGAGCCTAGTAACAAGCAGATTTAATAATAAACGGAAAATATTCTCCACATTTTCCGATGCAATTCTGGATCAACCTACGTTAATCATCGATTCTGCCAAAGCAATAAAACAATTGCATGACCAAATAAAAGAATGCCTACATGGAATCAACAGCCTACAACTAGAAACCCCACCCTGGGAACCCTTTATTGCACATATTATACGAAGAAAGATGGATCCAGAGACCTATAAAGCGTACGAGCAATCATTGAGCGATCCACGAGAGATACCGCAATTAGAAGACATACTGAAGTTCTTGGAAACTAGATTCCAAGCACTAGAAGTAATTGCAGAGCCTAGGAAGAAAACTGAAAGCAGCCGCACCATAAACCATGGACAATCACGAAATAACTACCAAATAAAGAATTATTACACTAGTACCACAAAGTGCCGATACTGTAATGGACAGCACAGTATATACGTATGTAAAAAATTCAGAGTACTAAAATTAGCAGAGAAGCTCAACTTCGTCCGGCAGAGTAAAACATGTCCCAACTGTTTGAACCATGGAACGAACGACCCCTGCCACAGTCAAAGCCGATGCAACGTCTGTAAGCAGCAACACCATACACTAATTCACCAAGAGGCAAAAAATCCAACAGCAAAACAAGAAGATGTACCGAGAGTAATGTCATCACACATTGCTACATCTCAACGCACAATTGAATCACACGTTGCAAGGAAATCTTGCAATGTAATACTGGCAACAGCACTAGTACGAGCCAAGACCGTAAGAAACACCTATGAGTATCTGAGAGCATTGGTAGATCCCGGATCCCAAGTCACCTTCATAACCGAAAATTCGGCGCAAGCACTAGGAGTTCCAAGAATGAAAATATATTCAGAGATTTCAGGAATACACGAGAGCAACGCTGGGACATCTCACAGCAAAATTCTAGTAGAACTCATTCCGAGATTTCCATCCAACTTTAAACTGCAGTGTGAAGCTCTAATACTTCCATCGCTGACGAGCGACCAACCACAAAAATATAACGATAGCGAAGATCTTACCAGTTGGAGTAATCTCATTCTTGCAGACCCTACATACGATACCCCGGGACCAGTCGACATGATATTGGGCGCAGACGTATTTGGTGACATCCTAATGAACAGAATTAGAAAAAAGAAATGTGGAACGTTAGCTCAAAAAACTGAATTTGGCTGGATATTGTCTGGACCAATCGAACAGAAAGAAGTAACCAGGAAAATCACATCCATGATTTCACGGGTAGATATCGACTCACAGCTTCGAAAGTTTTGGGAAATGGAAGAAACAGTAATGAGTCCACCTATGTCAGAGGAAAACAGAACGTGTGAAGAACAATTTGATCGAACAGTTAAACGAAATCCCAATGGCACGTATACAGTACAAATTCCGTTCAAGCAGACAGAGGGGTTAGGAGAATCAAAACCAGTTGCAATAGCACGACTATATCAAATGGAAAAGCGGTTCTCAAAAAGCAAAACTTTGCGGGATGAATACAACAAATTTATGGAAGAATACTTACAACTGGGACATATGGTACTCATTGATCCCAAAGAACTTCAGTGCAATACTCGTAACATATACTACATGCCTCATCAAGCAGTCATCAAAGAAGAAAGCACGACTACCAAACTAAGAGTAGTTTTCGACGCCTCTACCAAAACAAGCACCAAGCTAAGCTTAAACGATTTAATGCACTGTGGCCCCAGACTACAACACGACCTACAGGACATTCTACTAAGATGGAGAAAGCATCAATATGTATTTAGTGCCGACATTGAGAAGATGTACAGGCAAATAAGGGTCTCACAGGAACATCAAGACTACCAACGAATTGTATGGCGATTTTCAACAAGAGATAGCATTCAAGAATTTAAACTCACAACTGTGACATACGGAACAAAATCAGCACCTTACCTAGCTATAAAAACATTGCAAAAATTAGCACGCGATGAAGAAGAAAATCATCCAGAAGCAGCAAAAATAATTCTCAATGATTTTTACGTGGACGACATGATGTCTGGAACGTCTTCAATTCAGGAAGCAAAGTGGTTACAACGTGAGCTGATCCAAACGCTAAAAGAAGGAGGGTTCAACCTTAGAAAATGGAGAAGCAACCACAGTGAACTAATTGATAATCTACCAACAGAACTTAGGGATCAAGGCTCCATTGAAATAAAAGATGACGAGGCTGTAAAATCCTTGGGTATATACTGGACACCGGCAGCAGACAAATTCCACTTTAGGGTAAAATTGAATGCAACACCAGAAGTACCTACTAAACGGACAATCTTATCTGAAATTGCTAGACTATTTGATCCACTCGGGTGGTTGGCACCCATAACAGTGAGAGCCAAAATGTTAATTCAAGAATTATGGGCAAAAGGATACAACTGGGATCAAACACTGGAAGAAGAGCTAGCTGCTCGATGGATGAACATCAGGAATGAACTACGAAAACTTAAAGAAATTAACATACCACGTTGGATACAGTATACACCCGCATGCAAAACAGTTGAACTACATGGATTCTGCGATGCATCCGAAAAAGCTTATGGAGCAACCGTATACAGTAAAACTACGTCAGAATCGGAGCAAGTACATATAACACTACTTGTAGCGAAGACTAAGGTAGCACCACTAAATAAAACCACGTTACCAAGATTAGAACTTTGCGGAGCAGTCTTATTATCTAAACTACTACGTCGAACAAAACAAGCATTGGATATTAAGAATGTAAAGGAATACGCCTGGACAGATTCGATGATAACATTAGCATGGATCCATGGAAAATCAGATAAATGGGAAACCTTCATTTCAAACCGAGTGTCAGAAATTCACAGAAATCTGGAGTCTACAAGTTGGCGTCACGTGCGTTCCGAAGACAACCCTGCTGATCTAGCGTCGAGAGGAGCCACTCCGCAGTACCTAAAGAATGCAGAGCTTTGGTGGAATGGTCCATCGTGGCTAAAGATGACTGAAGATAAATGGCCAACACAAAAAATTAACACAAATACTACAAGAGGAGTTAAGTTAAATAAGGTAGTAGCGGTCCATGTAACTCAAAATGATGAAGGCTTCGAGCTACTTAGTCGTTTTTCATCGTTTAAGAAACTTACACGTGTGCTGGCTTACTGCAAAAGATTCATCGCGAAATGCAGGAAGGAGATAATAAACAGCACAGATTTATCAGTAAAGGAATTAGATAAAGCGCATCAACAACTTCTACAGATGACACAAAAAACGGAGTTCGCTGCAGAATTAAAACAGCTGGAAGCAAAGAAACCACTTAACACAAAAAGTTCAATTCTTTCTTTAAATCCATTTTTGGACGAAAATGGCGTACTAAGAGTGGGTGGAAGAATCCAAAATTCTCGTATTCCGTATAATGAAAAACATCCCGTCATAATACCTCACAAACACCACATAGCTAAACTATTGATACTTGAAGCTCATGCAGCGACACTACATGGAGGAAATGAAGTCACACATGCTTTTATTAGAAGAAGATACTTCATAATCAATGGGAAAAGCAAAATACGACAAGTATTGAACAAATGCATTACTTGCTGCAGGCACAAGGGACAAACAGTGACACAAATTATGGGTGAACTCCCAGCTCCACGAGTAACACCAGCGAAACCGTTTTCGCACACCGGACTAGATTATGCAGGGCCTATTCAGATAAGAATGTCCAAAGGAAGAGGAAACAAATCCCACAAGGGCTACATAGCAGTCTTTGTATGTCTAGCTACAAAGGCCATTCACATCGAAGCGGTAACAGACATGACCTCGGAGGCATTCGTAGCAGCATTTAGAAGATTCACATCAAGAAGGGGCCTTGTTTCAAACATATACAGTGATAATGGAACAACGTTCGTAGGAGCACAAAAAATACTGGATAAGGATCTTCGCCATGCCATCAGAAACTTAACCACAGTAGTGGGAAGCCTGGCGACCGAAGGTGTACAATGGCATTTTATTCCGCCGGCAGCTCCTCACTTCGGAGGAATTTGGGAGGCTGGAGTCAAATCCATCAAATCCCACTTGAAAAAGGTAATAGGCTGCACTACGCTAACATTCGAGGAAATGTCGACGCTATTGTGCCAAATCGAAGCCTGTTTAAATTCACGCCCATTATACCCACTACCGAGCGACCCTAGTTCGATCCTTACTCTAACACCTGGACATTTCTTGGTTGGGCAAGAATTAGTAGGACTACCAGGACCAACCATAGACAACAACATTACCACATTGAGCCGCTGGAAACAAGTACAGAAGATGACGCAAGACTTCTGGAAGGTGTGGCAAAGTGAATATCTATCACGACTCCAACAAAGAACAAAATGGAAATCAGGAGCAAGGCTGATCGAAGTTGGGCAAATTGTTCTCGTAAAAGATGAAAACTGCGCTCCAACGAGATGGCCACTAGCCCGAATAATCGAGACACATCCAGGCAAAGATGGAGTTGTACGAGTGGTAACTCTACGGGTCAAAGAAAACTCCACAATAAAGCGTCCAGTAACAAAAATATGTGTGTTACCTGTTGAAGATGACAACTTGACGAATGCAGAGCATACTACATCAACAGAGCTGAAAACGTGTGCTGGTACACATGTCACTGTAACAAGTAATCATCAAACTGGCACAGAGAGTCACCTGCATGCGGACAAGAAGACGGCACATAAATCAGCAACTACCTGGAACATGGCTAAATTGGTTTTAACTACACTCGTTATATTAAGCTCGATCCAACCGGGACATACACACTACACAATAAAATACCCACAACCTGGGCTGTTTATCGAACAAATTGGACACGCCAAACTAAAGAGAGGTACTATCAAGGTCGAGGTACTCATCCCAATCAACACAACAGCAGACACTAGTAGAGTAAATAATATAATAACCAAGATGGAACAAACCTGCAGTGAGGCAAAACGGTTTGAAGACAACACGCATTGCCGCACTCTACTTGAACATTTATTAGAACGAAAATCAACAATCTTAAATGAGATTGAAGCAATAAACCAAAGGCGGAAGCGGAGAAATAAAAGAGGGCTTGTTGGACATCTATTGCAAGCCATCTTTGGAGTAAACGATGAGGTTTACACTGACATTGAACACCTTCAGCATAATCAAGATATGTTGAGACAAGCGGCTAATCATCAAGCAAATATATTGGTATCTACAATGACAAGGATAAATGACACAGAAGTCCGCATGGGTAGACAGTTCGATCTGGTCACAAACAAACTGAACAGAGTAATCTCCGAGGTAAACAAGATTGAAGGATGGTATGACAAGATTGACAGTAATATGGTCAGCACACAAATACTAGCAGCGTACCAGATTGCCAAAGATATTTTGGAAGACCTAAAACAGCCCTACATAAAAATTCTACAAGCAGGTTATGGTAAAGGAAACATTATGGACTTCATAACTCCAAGCAAATTGGCAGAAATAACAGATCAAGCAGCAAGCAAAATGCCATCTAATCTAAGAATCATTCCAGAACCAGGGAATGATATGGAAATATACATAGCCGATTCAGATGTTAAGGTTTTTGGATTTCTGCATATAACGGATGCCGATACCTTTAATATGATTAAAGCAACCCCAATTCCTCAGCGCATAAATAACAATACATATGTCACGCCACAAATATCATCAGCAATCCTGGCGATAGAGTACAATAATCAAAAATATTTCGAAATCACCGAAGAAGAAATGAGAAATTGCGTATCTTTAGAAAAATACTCCAAATTGTGCACACCCGCAGTTGTTAGTGACTTAGTGAAAAATCCAAATTGTATCATCGATGAAATATACCAACGACACAATAGGCAAGAGTGCCCATTAAAGCAACTGAAAATCCACTCCGTCATATGGAAACATCTTTTTTTGGCGAACACCTGGTTATTTATCGCAGATCCACCAACAACGGCCGCAATTAAATGTAACGGACAACGGGAAGATGTTACTCTGCATGGCGTCGGAATTCTGCAGACAACTCAGGACTGTGTGATTGAAACAACGAAGAATATACTTTTCTCTGAAGTTCGTAACAAAGTCATTATTCAATCAACATTTCTAAAGCCAATGAATTTCAACATAACTGGGATATTCAACCCTACCGGGTTAGATAGCAAACCAGTAATGTTAGACCCGATACTAAAAACATCCGACACATTCAGCAGCATCATCCACGATCCAACTGGCTTACAAGTTCAGTCATCAACATGGAAAACTATCGGACACCATACCGCCACAACAGCAGGATCTGTCCTACTCACCATAGCGATCATCGCAGGTATATGGAAATGTCGACCGACCCGTTGGAGTCTGAAACAACACCATGTAACCACTGGCGATCTACCAGAGAGTATTCACAGCTCATCCGGCATACAACAATCGACAGAACATCTAGGACCTAACCCAGCCCCGCGATCCACGACCTCGGCTGGGCAAAATGTTTGCACAGCAAACAAAACGATAAGTATGCCACACGCGTCCGAGTCATTCATGTTGATGACTCAATAATAAAATATAATTACGATCACCGAGTCAATAACTTATTGATTAATGTTGCTCCAATTAATAATATAAAAAAAATGATTATGTTGCACAAATGTTAACATATAAATTAAGCTCTGGAAAATTAAAAATTCAGTTGAGAACCAACAGCAACTCAAAGTGTTTTCTTTAACCACCAAAACTGCTACTAAATCGATTAGGTTGTGCAGTCCTAATCACCCAGTACACATAACAGTCCAGCTCATACCAGTGAGCTATACAAACATGGTATATCTTTTCATTAGTGTTGCGATGACTGAAGAATATCTATTGTCTATATTCATTTTCCGATTAAGAGAATCTATGTTCCTGTATATGATTCCTACATTGGCTTCATACTGAGTTAGGTTTACGATATGTATTAATTTAGAGTGTTCTAGTACTACTCTACCATTCTCCAATTTTAGAGGCAATAGACCCTGATTGTTACTTAGGTCGTGTATCTCTAGTTTTTGCGTCTTGGAGGCCTGGATGAACCTGAAATTTACGTTTGTTTTTAATTTTTGCTTTATGAACTTTACGTTTATTAGTGTTTACGGTAATCTTAGAATTATTTACTACTCTATGTTCTTGAAACCTGGGTGCTAATTTGTTTCTCCTATCATCTAATTCATAGATTTTTTCGTCGATATCGAATTCGGGGGGGTCTTTACGTTTTTCATTAAGCTTGGCAATAATTTTTTCCTTATGGCCTAAACTACGTTCGTGTATTAGCTTCGTTAATAATTTATACTGTTCAATATGTTCTCTTAAATAATCTTCTTCTGTGTTCGGGTTCTGTGCCGTGGGAAAAGGGTGTGGTCCACTGTAATGACCGTTTAATAACTCGAAAGGAGTTAATTTGGTGGTGGAATGAATTGAGTTATTGTATGTGAGTATGGCTTCGTCCATGATTTCACTAATTGGTTTTTTATTATCTTCACAGTAGATTATTCTAATTAATTCAGTTAAAGTAGAATGGAGCCTTTCGACAGGCGAATTACCTGTAGAGGTTTTTGCGCATGTGGTGTGGAGGACTACTTCGTAGTTACTAAGGAAGTTTTTGAATAAACTGGATAGAAATTCGGCACCGTTGTCGGTTACAATTTTCTTGGGTACACCGTGATGCGAGAAATAGTGTTTAAGACATTTAATGAGATTGACGCTATTTCTCCCTGCTAATAAATAAGCACTAGCAAATTTGCTAAATTTATCGATAATGGTTAAGAAGTTTTCTTTGTGTACTGAATATATGTCTAAGTGAAGGATTTCAAGTGGCTTGTGGGGGGTTTCAGTGAGCTGAAATTTTAGCGGTTGTCTGTTTCGCTCATATTTGTATTTTTGACAGATTTCGCAATTATTTATTATTCGCGTTATTGCATTCTTCATGTCGGGGAAATAAATGTCGCGTTTCAAATGTTCCAATGTTTCCGATATCCCTCTATGATTCGACCGTTTGTGGTAATCCCTTATAAGTTTTTCTTGCTGATCTACTTCCATTATGTCCTTTAACAATTTAGTACATCTAACAATTTTATATCTATTGTTGCTGAAGTGATTAGAGTAAACATATTGAAATTTTTTAAAGGTGTCATCGTCTGATAATATTCCGATCAGTTTATTAGGTTGTATATAATTTTGAAATATATCTAATATGGTTTTATCATCATTTAAATTATTTTGCTTCACAGTATACCTGCGTTTATTGCCGAATAGAATAGTAAAAGTCGTTTGTGGTCTAGTTAAATTTTCTGTCTTTTCTAATATTAGTTGTATCGAAAATTCGTTGAGTGGCCTCTCTGAGATAGGGATACCATCGTCTAGATTCTCCTGTGCTGAGTGGACGGTTGAGGTATTTGGTATTGACTCGAGGTCGTCGACGTTGTTTTCTAAAGATACTGTATCTAGGATATCGTCATTCCTTGATATGGGTTCGTTTATGTTTAATTCGATTCGAGACAATGCATCTGCATTTGTGTTCTGTTTACCCTTTTTATAAATTATTTCGAAATTGAATTCTTCCAATTTTAATCTCCAGCGGATTAACTTGGAGTTTGGTTCTTTGAGAGAGAATAACCATGTGAGAGGTTTGTGATCCGTTACGATCTTGAATTTTCTGCCGAACAAATAAGGGCGAAAATATTTGGTGGCCCATACAATGGCCAGAAGTTCCTTTTCGATGACGCTGTAATTTTCTTCCGATTTTGTTAATGTACGGCTAGCATAGCATATAGGCTTATCGGACCCTATTGGTCCTTGCGAAAGGACGGCTCCTAGTGCTACGTTACTAGCGTCTGTGGTTAGCACGAACGGCTTTGCAAAGTCGGGATATTGCAAGAGGGGACTATTTGTCAGTATATCTTTGCAATTTTCGAAGCACTCGATATATTTGGCGTCAATTTTAACACCCTTATCTTTCCGCAAACATTCTGTCATGGGTTTCGTAACTTTTGAAAAGTCTTTGATAAATTTCCTATAATAGCCTAAAAGGCCTAGAAAGGATTTAATTTGTCTAGCGGTCTTCGGCAATGGAAATGATTTTATAGCCCGTATTTTTTCCGGATTGGGCCTTACGCCGTCTGGGGTAACAATATGCCCGAGAAAACTAACTTCCCTCTTAAGGAATTCGGATTTGTCCAATTGGATTTTAAAATTTGCTTGCCTTAGCTTTTTGAAAACAGCTGCCAAGTTTTCGATATGCTCTTGAAGTGATGTGGAATAGACGATGATGTCGTCCATATATACGAGGCAAGTCTTTCCCTGTAGTTCGTGAAGAACGTTATCCATAACTCGTTGGAACGTGGCAGGGGCGTTCTTAAGCCCGAAAGGCATGCGAACGTACTCATAGTGACCGTTGTTTACATTAAAGGCAGTTTTAGGAATGTCCTTGGGTCTTACCTCGATCTGATGAAACCCTGAGGCGAGATCGAGTGTACTGAAGTACTGACATTTCCCGAGTTTATCAAGGATCTCTGAAATGTTTGGAAGAGGGTACTTATCATCGATAGTTTTTTCATTTAGTTTGCGGTAGTCCACGACTAGCCGCCATTTTTTTGTACCACTTGCATCAGCCTTTTTCGGTACGATCCATATTGGGGATGACCATGGAGAGAAGCTTGGTCTTATTATCCCTTGTTCCAGGAGCTTACTAATTTGCTTCCGAATTTCTTCCCTATGTATCTCTGGATATCTATAGGATTTTGTGTGGATGGGGATCTCATCTTTCGTATTGATCTGATGAGTTATTTGATTAGTGAAAGAAAGATTTTCGCCTTCTTTAAAAAAAATGTCTTCGAATTGTTTGCACAATTTTTGTATTGCTTCTTTCTCCTCATTATTCAAATGATTAATGCGTATCGAGTTTCTTATGTCAGGTACCATTTCCAAGACGTTAGTATTAGAAATAGCGAAATTATGGATTTCTAAGAATTGGCTCGAATCTAATGGCTGCACTTTAATAGGTTGCTCTAAGAAAAGGGGTACTTGAGCATTAGTGGGGTTTAATACTTCCATGAGGGAATACCAATTACGGGCTTGGTATATTCCTTCAGGTAATATCAAATTATTGATCATTATTGGTTTAACGTGGATGCTGCCATTTTTGACGTCGACTGGTAAGTTAACGACCATTTTACTGTAAGGAGGGACAAAATATAGTTTGGACCTGAAATTCGGTTTATAAATTAAGGGAATTGTTACTCTGTCGGTTGATAAAGTGGATGTTTTAAAATCTAATTTAATTCCCAATTGTTTCATCATTTGTAGTCCAATAAGTCCATCAAAATAATTGTGAAACTTAAATAATAGGAATTGCAAATTTTCCTTAGTTTTAAATTCTTGAAGCCCATTGAGAGTAATTTGCTTATTTAGTAAATGCGTTTTAAAAACGGTTTTTATCTCGATTGGCTTTATGGTTTCTATGCAAGAAGAATTGACGAGATCTTCTCTAATAAATGACATGTTGCTGCCACTATCTATTAAAAATTTCAAAGAGGTATTATTGCCAGATTTTATGTGTATGTATGGTAAGAGAAAAGATTGATGACTATTAAGCTCTAAATAGCCGATTTGCTCTCCGAGGCTATTAAAGGAAAATTCTGATCGTCAATTTCGTAGGTTGGATTTATTTGATTCCAACTATCTAAGTTTGGATGATAATTCGTTGGATAGAGGACGTTTTCGTGTTCTTCCACGTATTCTCCGGATAGTTCCGATTGGACAGGATCTGTTATTTCGTTGCAAAGCTCAACATTAAATAATTCTTCGGAGTTGAATCTGGGTGAATTGTTTTGTCGAGAGAAGTTATTTGGTCGTTGAGAAAACCTTGTTCTGTTTGCACCAGTGTTTGCGCTTAAGGTATCCATAGGTTCTGGGTGCGTATTAATATTTTGAGGTCTTGGTTGAATATTCAAGTTGCGATTAAAAGTATGGGGTTGAAAGTTTTGAGGTTTGTAAGAATGTGTTATTTTATTGCGTTGGGATAAGTTTCTAAATCTGTCCTCCTCTAGAGGTGGAAATTGTTTATAAAGGGGCCTTTGTTGGTAATTTGACTTTGGTGAAGAATTGAATTGTGATCTTTGTTGATTACCTTTATTACTCGCGTTTTTATAGCTATAGTCCTTAACAAAAATCGAATTTTTTACGTAGTAGCTATTTTGCTCTTGTAAGCAAAAATTCAATGCCTCTGATAGTTTAGTTGGCCGCATTGCTCTTATTGTCGACCCCAACGGTTCTCTAATACCTGCTAGAAATGTGTTCAAACACATCTCCTCATATAAAGATTGCTTGGATGAAATTACGTTTACATCGTTTTCGTGTACTTTAATATGGTTGACCATGGTAGACAAAATATCGATAATTTTTGAATAAAATCTTTCAACCGTGTCTTGGTTTTGTCGTAATAAATGGAGGTCACGAATCAAACTTGTTTCATTTCTTTTATCACTATAATGAACGATTAAGTTATTTTTAATACTATCCCAGGAAACCGCCGTTCCGTACATATTCAACACTTCGTTGGCATCGCCTACGATTTTGTTTCTTATAGCCCTAAAGATTAATTTCGCGTAACTACTTCCGGAAATATTGATCATAACACTTAAAATCTCTTCTACATTGCTTATAAAGTCATAAAGTGTCCTCGGATTCCCGTCAAAGGTCGGCAGATCTTTCACTGCATCCGGGATCCTGAGGCTATCAAAAATCCCCTTTACATCAACTGAACCTGAACTTGGATTCATTATTGACGAACTATATTCCGCGTTTCCTACTTTAAAATTCACTGGTTTTATTTCACTTAAATCGATATATGAACCAATTAATTTTTTGTTAGCCCCGATTTCGTTTTTATCTTCAATTTCTAATAAATTTAATTCACTTAAATCGGAATCAATGGTTTTTTCACCAGCTATATGTCTATTTTCAATTTCGAGTTTCACTAAGTTATAATTCGAAAAATCACCGTAAGCCGCGGTGTTATTAGAATCAATTGAGTCTGTTCTTTCGGTAGAAGTAGAGTTATCTTTAGAAAAATTACCGTAATCCGCGGTACTATCCTCTAGTTTATTTAATTCCAATTCTTTATCACTTTGATTGTTGTAAAAGGTATTTTTAAAGGGAAATTTGAATGGTTTAGATTTGGAGAATTTGGGCATAGGGAAAATGAGTTTTATATATCAATAAATGGACTTACCATGCCAAAACAATAAAATTTATTATCTGCATTCCTTAGAATTTACTGATGTCGATGGCTGCTTGGTGCGTTGCTTAGGTTCCGGCTGAAGAATGAAAATCCACCAATCGATATTCCTTCGATTGTGCCGAACGAAAATTTTTTTTCAGGAAACCACTGTTTATGAATACACTCACGAACTGGATTCCTTTTTTTTTGGAATCCCACTCGACTGCGCCAGTTTTAATTTTCGAAAAAGCAATTTTAAATTAGTTGATGAGAAATGAAAAAAGACCAAATTTATTACAATTGATTTATTTACGACAAGCTTTCAACCTTTCAACTTAAAATTTTGAACAAGACTAAAGACTATTTTCTTATGTCTATTCCTAGATGCTAGAGCTAAGAGGTAACAAAATGTTTGGTTCTCATATTTCATGGGAACGGAAATGTTCTGTTGTTATCTTCTGCAATTCATGAGAATTGCAGAATAGTAAATTTGATATAAAATTTTGTGTTGTTATCTTCTGCTTCTGTTCTGTTGTTATCTTCTGAAATTCGTGAGAATTGCAGAATAGTAAATTTGGTATAAAGTTTTGTTGCGGTGTAATGCCGTAACTCCTCCCCTCTAAGATTGGGCCGAAGGAAATGAGGACCAAAGGTGTGAAGGCTTTGCTGGTGGCTGGTGCCGGACTCGTAGTCGTGTTGATGATGATTCCAGGATTGTTTCCTTGCGAAGTTCTTTTCCACTTAAATATATGGTTCCCGGATTTAGTTGCTCCGTAGATGATGAGGAAGATGACTAATACTCCTGTCAAGATGTACATGTAGGAATTTGAACTTCTGGTTTGTTTGTCAAGCAGGTGAATTATTTTAGTATTCTCCATTGTCCAATTGTGTAGTTTGTTGAATGTAAGCTTCTCGCTGGTCTCTGAACGATTAATTTTGTTATAAAGGGTTGAAATAATTTGTGCTGAATCCCAGAAAGTGGCGGATGTACTCGTGTATTGGATATTGTTGATTTCTATTGAGCAATTGATGAAGTGGATGAGAGATATTCCCTTTATCATCTGCATACTTGTGTCGCATGTTGAGTTCGTGGCTATTTCCCTTTTTGAAATCACTAGTAGGAAGTTGGGCTCCATTAGTAGTATTTCCTCTTCTTCCACGTCTCTTTCTGCTATCTCACAATGGGCTGGTTGGTTTTTCAAGATTTTGGTGACGCATTGGTCTAGATCGTTTGTCCTTAGTGAGCTTTGATGACAGTACCTGGTTTGCTCTATTGTTGGGCATGGCTCATCAACATACTGATACTTGTACTCACTTAGGAGTAGGAATGGAGAGGATAGTTTGATGAAATAGGTATTATTTATTGGTAGTTCTTTTAAGTGGTAAAAGGAAAAAATCTCGGGATGAAAATTGGAATATTTACAACGAATATTATGTTTGTGGCATTATAATAGGCCTGTAATTGTAGAAGTTCGTATATATTTTCATTTGATATGATTTCAATTTTCTGTTTCTAAAGATTTCTCTAATATAACCGAGCTCTTCGGGGTGAAGAATGTGTTTGGATATTAAATTTATTTTGGCTAGAACCATTGCTTCCGATATCTCTTTAGGTGTTCATTCAACATGTCGATATCATAGCTTAATTGGTTGGAATATTGATGAAAATGTAACATTTCGTCGAGTTTATTTATTTGCCTGCTATTTTATTTTGAAAATTACTAATATATTTACCTACATTTGATTGTTGCTCGTTAATGTGTTGTGAGATATTATTGAATCGTTCAATCATCCCTTCATTAATTTCTATTTGTTTGATCATTTCATTGTTTAAGTTATGCTGATTGAACTTGAGAGCTTCTATTTGTTTATTTATTTCAACGCCGTCTTCATTGTCCATATTGCGGTTATTGTTTTTATTATTGTACCTAATCCGTTTATGATCCCTCGTTTCCCTCTATAGTGTGGTTTGATCAATATCAGACTATTTTCTAACATGTTTGCACAGCAAACAAAACGATAAGTATGCCACACGCGTCCGAGTCATTCATGTTGATGACTCAATAATAAAATATAATTACGATCACCGAGTCAATAACTTATTGATTAATGTTGCTCCAATTAATAATATAAAAAAAATGATTATGTTGCACAAATGTTAACATATAAATTAAGCTCTGGAAAATTAAAAATTCAGTTGAGAACCAACAGCAACTCAAAGTGTTTTCTTTAACCACCAAAACTGCTACTAAATCGATTAGGTTGTGCAGTCCTAATCACCCAGTACACATAACAGTCCAGCTCATACCAGTGAGCTATACATTGGTCCTTCGAACCTTTGAAAAGAATCACACCTACGCACAACTCGCACTGCGAGTTAAACAGTAAAAAAAAAAAAAACAACAATAACATTAAGAACCGAATCACCGAGTCTGCAGTACCACGATGGAGTCATTTTCGAAAATAACAGAAGAACAAAAGAAGCTTGGGGAAGCCATGTGCCGGGCCCTCTCAAATATGAAGAAAGACAGCAGTGGGAGGAAAGACAAGAACTATATAGAGAAGAGACTAGCGGAATTTGACAGTTCCTGGGGAAAATTCCAAGAAAACCACGCCTATCTGGAAGGAATGAACAGACCGTCGGAGCCGTATTTCACGCAGAATTTCTACAATCAAGCAAAGGCTATATACGATGAAGCCAAGGAATTACTGAGGGAGTATCAACAAAAACTGAGCAAGCAGCTGGTCGAGACCGCAGCAAACACCTCAGGAGCAAACTTCAACTTAAAATTAAACGACGACATGGAGGAGAAGTCACTGCGTCTCAAGAAGCAGAGGGTCAAAATGAGCAACATTAGGAGACTACTTGCTGAGGTAGCAGAGAGAGGCCAAGCGAAAACCAAGACGTACTGCGAATTTAAAATCAAGCAGTTAACAACGCAATGGGGCGCTATACAAGAATTGCACGAAGAAATCATGACGTTTACCGAAGAGGAAGAGCTGTCGCATAAGTACTTCAAGGAAGAACAATATGAAACTCTTGAAGAAGCTTACCAAGAAACCATGATAGAACTACAAGATGTGATAGAAGAAAAAAGTCAGAGAGAGGATGAGGCAAAGACGAAACTACCACAAATAAAAATTCCTAACTTTGACGGTGACTATAAGGCCTGGAAATATTTTGAAAATATATTCTGTAGACTAATCCACAACAACAAACGTTTAGGGAATGCTGAGAAAATGCATTACTTGCAAACGTCACTAAGTGGTGAGGCGCACAAACTTATCCAACACCTGGCAAGCAGCGAATCCAGTTATGAAGCAGCATGGAGCCTAGTAACAAGCAGATTTAATAATAAACGGAAAATATTCTCCACATTTTCCGATGCAATTCTGGATCAACCTACGTTAATCATCGATTCTGCCAAAGCAATAAAACAATTGCATGACCAAATAAAAGAATGCCTACATGGAATCAACAGCCTACAACTAGAAACCCCACCCTGGGAACCCTTTATTGCACATATTATACGAAGAAAGATGGATCCAGAGACCTATAAAGCGTACGAGCAATCATTGAGCGATCCACGAGAGATACCGCAATTAGAAGACATACTGAAGTTCTTGGAAACTAGATTCCAAGCACTAGAAGTAATTGCAGAGCCTAGGAAGAAAACTGAAAGCAGCCGCACCATAAACCATGGACAATCACGAAATAACTACCAAATAAAGAATTATTACACTAGTACCACAAAGTGCCGATACTGTAATGGACAGCACAGTATATACGTATGTAAAAAATTCAGAGTACTAAAATTAGCAGAGAAGCTCAACTTCGTCCGGCAGAGTAAAACATGTCCCAACTGTTTGAACCATGGAACGAACGACCCCTGCCACAGTCAAAGCCGATGCAACGTCTGTAAGCAGCAACACCATACACTAATTCACCAAGAGGCAAAAAATCCAACAGCAAAACAAGAAGATGTACCGAGAGTAATGTCATCACACATTGCTACATCTCAACGCACAATTGAATCACACGTTGCAAGGAAATCTTGCAATGTAATACTGGCAACAGCACTAGTACGAGCCAAGACCGTAAGAAACACCTATGAGTATCTGAGAGCATTGGTAGATCCCGGATCCCAAGTCACCTTCATAACCGAAAATTCGGCGCAAGCACTAGGAGTTCCAAGAATGAAAATATATTCAGAGATTTCAGGAATACACGAGAGCAACGCTGGGACATCTCACAGCAAAATTCTAGTAGAACTCATTCCGAGATTTCCATCCAACTTTAAACTGCAGTGTGAAGCTCTAATACTTCCATCGCTGACGAGCGACCAACCACAAAAATATAACGATAGCGAAGATCTTACCAGTTGGAGTAATCTCATTCTTGCAGACCCTACATACGATACCCCGGGACCAGTCGACATGATATTGGGCGCAGACGTATTTGGTGACATCCTAATGAACAGAATTAGAAAAAAGAAATGTGGAACGTTAGCTCAAAAAACTGAATTTGGCTGGATATTGTCTGGACCAATCGAACAGAAAGAAGTAACCAGGAAAATCACATCCATGATTTCACGGGTAGATATCGACTCACAGCTTCGAAAGTTTTGGGAAATGGAAGAAACAGTAATGAGTCCACCTATGTCAGAGGAAAACAGAACGTGTGAAGAACAATTTGATCGAACAGTTAAACGAAATCCCAATGGCACGTATACAGTACAAATTCCGTTCAAGCAGACAGAGGGGTTAGGAGAATCAAAACCAGTTGCAATAGCACGACTATATCAAATGGAAAAGCGGTTCTCAAAAAGCAAAACTTTGCGGGATGAATACAACAAATTTATGGAAGAATACTTACAACTGGGACATATGGTACTCATTGATCCCAAAGAACTTCAGTGCAATACTCGTAACATATACTACATGCCTCATCAAGCAGTCATCAAAGAAGAAAGCACGACTACCAAACTAAGAGTAGTTTTCGACGCCTCTACCAAAACAAGCACCAAGCTAAGCTTAAACGATTTAATGCACTGTGGCCCCAGACTACAACACGACCTACAGGACATTCTACTAAGATGGAGAAAGCATCAATATGTATTTAGTGCCGACATTGAGAAGATGTACAGGCAAATAAGGGTCTCACAGGAACATCAAGACTACCAACGAATTGTATGGCGATTTTCAACAAGAGATAGCATTCAAGAATTTAAACTCACAACTGTGACATACGGAACAAAATCAGCACCTTACCTAGCTATAAAAACATTGCAAAAATTAGCACGCGATGAAGAAGAAAATCATCCAGAAGCAGCAAAAATAATTCTCAATGATTTTTACGTGGACGACATGATGTCTGGAACGTCTTCAATTCAGGAAGCAAAGTGGTTACAACGTGAGCTGATCCAAACGCTAAAAGAAGGAGGGTTCAACCTTAGAAAATGGAGAAGCAACCACAGTGAACTAATTGATAATCTACCAACAGAACTTAGGGATCAAGGCTCCATTGAAATAAAAGATGACGAGGCTGTAAAATCCTTGGGTATATACTGGACACCGGCAGCAGACAAATTCCACTTTAGGGTAAAATTGAATGCAACACCAGAAGTACCTACTAAACGGACAATCTTATCTGAAATTGCTAGACTATTTGATCCACTCGGGTGGTTGGCACCCATAACAGTGAGAGCCAAAATGTTAATTCAAGAATTATGGGCAAAAGGATACAACTGGGATCAAACACTGGAAGAAGAGCTAGCTGCTCGATGGATGAACATCAGGAATGAACTACGAAAACTTAAAGAAATTAACATACCACGTTGGATACAGTATACACCCGCATGCAAAACAGTTGAACTACATGGATTCTGCGATGCATCCGAAAAAGCTTATGGAGCAACCGTATACAGTAAAACTACGTCAGAATCGGAGCAAGTACATATAACACTACTTGTAGCGAAGACTAAGGTAGCACCACTAAATAAAACCACGTTACCAAGATTAGAACTTTGCGGAGCAGTCTTATTATCTAAACTACTACGTCGAACAAAACAAGCATTGGATATTAAGAATGTAAAGGAATACGCCTGGACAGATTCGATGATAACATTAGCATGGATCCATGGAAAATCAGATAAATGGGAAACCTTCATTTCAAACCGAGTGTCAGAAATTCACAGAAATCTGGAGTCTACAAGTTGGCGTCACGTGCGTTCCGAAGACAACCCTGCTGATCTAGCGTCGAGAGGAGCCACTCCGCAGTACCTAAAGAATGCAGAGCTTTGGTGGAATGGTCCATCGTGGCTAAAGATGACTGAAGATAAATGGCCAACACAAAAAATTAACACAAATACTACAAGAGGAGTTAAGTTAAATAAGGTAGTAGCGGTCCATGTAACTCAAAATGATGAAGGCTTCGAGCTACTTAGTCGTTTTTCATCGTTTAAGAAACTTACACGTGTGCTGGCTTACTGCAAAAGATTCATCGCGAAATGCAGGAAGGAGATAATAAACAGCACAGATTTATCAGTAAAGGAATTAGATAAAGCGCATCAACAACTTCTACAGATGACACAAAAAACGGAGTTCGCTGCAGAATTAAAACAGCTGGAAGCAAAGAAACCACTTAACACAAAAAGTTCAATTCTTTCTTTAAATCCATTTTTGGACGAAAATGGCGTACTAAGAGTGGGTGGAAGAATCCAAAATTCTCGTATTCCGTATAATGAAAAACATCCCGTCATAATACCTCACAAACACCACATAGCTAAACTATTGATACTTGAAGCTCATGCAGCGACACTACATGGAGGAAATGAAGTCACACATGCTTTTATTAGAAGAAGATACTTCATAATCAATGGGAAAAGCAAAATACGACAAGTATTGAACAAATGCATTACTTGCTGCAGGCACAAGGGACAAACAGTGACACAAATTATGGGTGAACTCCCAGCTCCACGAGTAACACCAGCGAAACCGTTTTCGCACACCGGACTAGATTATGCAGGGCCTATTCAGATAAGAATGTCCAAAGGAAGAGGAAACAAATCCCACAAGGGCTACATAGCAGTCTTTGTATGTCTAGCTACAAAGGCCATTCACATCGAAGCGGTAACAGACATGACCTCGGAGGCATTCGTAGCAGCATTTAGAAGATTCACATCAAGAAGGGGCCTTGTTTCAAACATATACAGTGATAATGGAACAACGTTCGTAGGAGCACAAAAAATACTGGATAAGGATCTTCGCCATGCCATCAGAAACTTAACCACAGTAGTGGGAAGCCTGGCGACCGAAGGTGTACAATGGCATTTTATTCCGCCGGCAGCTCCTCACTTCGGAGGAATTTGGGAGGCTGGAGTCAAATCCATCAAATCCCACTTGAAAAAGGTAATAGGCTGCACTACGCTAACATTCGAGGAAATGTCGACGCTATTGTGCCAAATCGAAGCCTGTTTAAATTCACGCCCATTATACCCACTACCGAGCGACCCTAGTTCGATCCTTACTCTAACACCTGGACATTTCTTGGTTGGGCAAGAATTAGTAGGACTACCAGGACCAACCATAGACAACAACATTACCACATTGAGCCGCTGGAAACAAGTACAGAAGATGACGCAAGACTTCTGGAAGGTGTGGCAAAGTGAATATCTATCACGACTCCAACAAAGAACAAAATGGAAATCAGGAGCAAGGCTGATCGAAGTTGGGCAAATTGTTCTCGTAAAAGATGAAAACTGCGCTCCAACGAGATGGCCACTAGCCCGAATAATCGAGACACATCCAGGCAAAGATGGAGTTGTACGAGTGGTAACTCTACGGGTCAAAGAAAACTCCACAATAAAGCGTCCAGTAACAAAAATATGTGTGTTACCTGTTGAAGATGACAACTTGACGAATGCAGAGCATACTACATCAACAGAGCTGAAAACGTGTGCTGGTACACATGTCACTGTAACAAGTAATCATCAAACTGGCACAGAGAGTCACCTGCATGCGGACAAGAAGACGGCACATAAATCAGCAACTACCTGGAACATGGCTAAATTGGTTTTAACTACACTCGTTATATTAAGCTCGATCCAACCGGGACATACACACTACACAATAAAATACCCACAACCTGGGCTGTTTATCGAACAAATTGGACACGCCAAACTAAAGAGAGGTACTATCAAGGTCGAGGTACTCATCCCAATCAACACAACAGCAGACACTAGTAGAGTAAATAATATAATAACCAAGATGGAACAAACCTGCAGTGAGGCAAAACGGTTTGAAGACAACACGCATTGCCGCACTCTACTTGAACATTTATTAGAACGAAAATCAACAATCTTAAATGAGATTGAAGCAATAAACCAAAGGCGGAAGCGGAGAAATAAAAGAGGGCTTGTTGGACATCTATTGCAAGCCATCTTTGGAGTAAACGATGAGGTTTACACTGACATTGAACACCTTCAGCATAATCAAGATATGTTGAGACAAGCGGCTAATCATCAAGCAAATATATTGGTATCTACAATGACAAGGATAAATGACACAGAAGTCCGCATGGGTAGACAGTTCGATCTGGTCACAAACAAACTGAACAGAGTAATCTCCGAGGTAAACAAGATTGAAGGATGGTATGACAAGATTGACAGTAATATGGTCAGCACACAAATACTAGCAGCGTACCAGATTGCCAAAGATATTTTGGAAGACCTAAAACAGCCCTACATAAAAATTCTACAAGCAGGTTATGGTAAAGGAAACATTATGGACTTCATAACTCCAAGCAAATTGGCAGAAATAACAGATCAAGCAGCAAGCAAAATGCCATCTAATCTAAGAATCATTCCAGAACCAGGGAATGATATGGAAATATACATAGCCGATTCAGATGTTAAGGTTTTTGGATTTCTGCATATAACGGATGCCGATACCTTTAATATGATTAAAGCAACCCCAATTCCTCAGCGCATAAATAACAATACATATGTCACGCCACAAATATCATCAGCAATCCTGGCGATAGAGTACAATAATCAAAAATATTTCGAAATCACCGAAGAAGAAATGAGAAATTGCGTATCTTTAGAAAAATACTCCAAATTGTGCACACCCGCAGTTGTTAGTGACTTAGTGAAAAATCCAAATTGTATCATCGATGAAATATACCAACGACACAATAGGCAAGAGTGCCCATTAAAGCAACTGAAAATCCACTCCGTCATATGGAAACATCTTTTTTTGGCGAACACCTGGTTATTTATCGCAGATCCACCAACAACGGCCGCAATTAAATGTAACGGACAACGGGAAGATGTTACTCTGCATGGCGTCGGAATTCTGCAGACAACTCAGGACTGTGTGATTGAAACAACGAAGAATATACTTTTCTCTGAAGTTCGTAACAAAGTCATTATTCAATCAACATTTCTAAAGCCAATGAATTTCAACATAACTGGGATATTCAACCCTACCGGGTTAGATAGCAAACCAGTAATGTTAGACCCGATACTAAAAACATCCGACACATTCAGCAGCATCATCCACGATCCAACTGGCTTACAAGTTCAGTCATCAACATGGAAAACTATCGGACACCATACCGCCACAACAGCAGGATCTGTCCTACTCACCATAGCGATCATCGCAGGTATATGGAAATGTCGACCGACCCGTTGGAGTCTGAAACAACACCATGTAACCACTGGCGATCTACCAGAGAGTATTCACAGCTCATCCGGCATACAACAATCGACAGAACATCTAGGACCTAACCCAGCCCCGCGATCCACGACCTCGGCTGGGCAAAATGTTTGCACAGCAAACAAAACGATAAGTATGCCACACGCGTCCGAGTCATTCATGTTGATGACTCAATAATAAAATATAATTACGATCACCGAGTCAATAACTTATTGATTAATGTTGCTCCAATTAATAATATAAAAAAAATGATTATGTTGCACAAATGTTAACATATAAATTAAGCTCTGGAAAATTAAAAATTCAGTTGAGAACCAACAGCAACTCAAAGTGTTTTCTTTAACCACCAAAACTGCTACTAAATCGATTAGGTTGTGCAGTCCTAATCACCCAGTACACATAACAGTCCAGCTCATACCAGTGAGCTATACAAACATGGTATATCTTTTCATTAGTGTTGCGATGACTGAAGAATATCTATTGTCTATATTCATTTTCCGATTAAGAGAATCTATGTTCCTGTATATGATTCCTACATTGGCTTCATACTGAGTTAGGTTTACGATATGTATTAATTTAGAGTGTTCTAGTACTACTCTACCATTCTCCAATTTTAGAGGCAATAGACCCTGATTGTTACTTAGGTCGTGTATCTCTAGTTTTTGCGTCTTGGAGGCCTGGATGAACCTGAAATTTACGTTTGTTTTTAATTTTTGCTTTATGAACTTTACGTTTATTAGTGTTTACGGTAATCTTAGAATTATTTACTACTCTATGTTCTTGAAACCTGGGTGCTAATTTGTTTCTCCTATCATCTAATTCATAGATTTTTTCGTCGATATCGAATTCGGGGGGGTCTTTACGTTTTTCATTAAGCTTGGCAATAATTTTTTCCTTATGGCCTAAACTACGTTCGTGTATTAGCTTCGTTAATAATTTATACTGTTCAATATGTTCTCTTAAATAATCTTCTTCTGTGTTCGGGTTCTGTGCCGTGGGAAAAGGGTGTGGTCCACTGTAATGACCGTTTAATAACTCGAAAGGAGTTAATTTGGTGGTGGAATGAATTGAGTTATTGTATGTGAGTATGGCTTCGTCCATGATTTCACTAATTGGTTTTTTATTATCTTCACAGTAGATTATTCTAATTAATTCAGTTAAAGTAGAATGGAGCCTTTCGACAGGCGAATTACCTGTAGAGGTTTTTGCGCATGTGGTGTGGAGGACTACTTCGTAGTTACTAAGGAAGTTTTTGAATAAACTGGATAGAAATTCGGCACCGTTGTCGGTTACAATTTTCTTGGGTACACCGTGATGCGAGAAATAGTGTTTAAGACATTTAATGAGATTGACGCTATTTCTCCCTGCTAATAAATAAGCACTAGCAAATTTGCTAAATTTATCGATAATGGTTAAGAAGTTTTCTTTGTGTACTGAATATATGTCTAAGTGAAGGATTTCAAGTGGCTTGTGGGGGGTTTCAGTGAGCTGAAATTTTAGCGGTTGTCTGTTTCGCTCATATTTGTATTTTTGACAGATTTCGCAATTATTTATTATTCGCGTTATTGCATTCTTCATGTCGGGGAAATAAATGTCGCGTTTCAAATGTTCCAATGTTTCCGATATCCCTCTATGATTCGACCGTTTGTGGTAATCCCTTATAAGTTTTTCTTGCTGATCTACTTCCATTATGTCCTTTAACAATTTAGTACATCTAACAATTTTATATCTATTGTTGCTGAAGTGATTAGAGTAAACATATTGAAATTTTTTAAAGGTGTCATCGTCTGATAATATTCCGATCAGTTTATTAGGTTGTATATAATTTTGAAATATATCTAATATGGTTTTATCATCATTTAAATTATTTTGCTTCACAGTATACCTGCGTTTATTGCCGAATAGAATAGTAAAAGTCGTTTGTGGTCTAGTTAAATTTTCTGTCTTTTCTAATATTAGTTGTATCGAAAATTCGTTGAGTGGCCTCTCTGAGATAGGGATACCATCGTCTAGATTCTCCTGTGCTGAGTGGACGGTTGAGGTATTTGGTATTGACTCGAGGTCGTCGACGTTGTTTTCTAAAGATACTGTATCTAGGATATCGTCATTCCTTGATATGGGTTCGTTTATGTTTAATTCGATTCGAGACAATGCATCTGCATTTGTGTTCTGTTTACCCTTTTTATAAATTATTTCGAAATTGAATTCTTCCAATTTTAATCTCCAGCGGATTAACTTGGAGTTTGGTTCTTTGAGAGAGAATAACCATGTGAGAGGTTTGTGATCCGTTACGATCTTGAATTTTCTGCCGAACAAATAAGGGCGAAAATATTTGGTGGCCCATACAATGGCCAGAAGTTCCTTTTCGATGACGCTGTAATTTTCTTCCGATTTTGTTAATGTACGGCTAGCATAGCATATAGGCTTATCGGACCCTATTGGTCCTTGCGAAAGGACGGCTCCTAGTGCTACGTTACTAGCGTCTGTGGTTAGCACGAACGGCTTTGCAAAGTCGGGATATTGCAAGAGGGGACTATTTGTCAGTATATCTTTGCAATTTTCGAAGCACTCGATATATTTGGCGTCAATTTTAACACCCTTATCTTTCCGCAAACATTCTGTCATGGGTTTCGTAACTTTTGAAAAGTCTTTGATAAATTTCCTATAATAGCCTAAAAGGCCTAGAAAGGATTTAATTTGTCTAGCGGTCTTCGGCAATGGAAATGATTTTATAGCCCGTATTTTTTCCGGATTGGGCCTTACGCCGTCTGGGGTAACAATATGCCCGAGAAAACTAACTTCCCTCTTAAGGAATTCGGATTTGTCCAATTGGATTTTAAAATTTGCTTGCCTTAGCTTTTTGAAAACAGCTGCCAAGTTTTCGATATGCTCTTGAAGTGATGTGGAATAGACGATGATGTCGTCCATATATACGAGGCAAGTCTTTCCCTGTAGTTCGTGAAGAACGTTATCCATAACTCGTTGGAACGTGGCAGGGGCGTTCTTAAGCCCGAAAGGCATGCGAACGTACTCATAGTGACCGTTGTTTACATTAAAGGCAGTTTTAGGAATGTCCTTGGGTCTTACCTCGATCTGATGAAACCCTGAGGCGAGATCGAGTGTACTGAAGTACTGACATTTCCCGAGTTTATCAAGGATCTCTGAAATGTTTGGAAGAGGGTACTTATCATCGATAGTTTTTTCATTTAGTTTGCGGTAGTCCACGACTAGCCCCGCCATTTTTTTGTACCACTTGCATCAGCCTTTTTCGGTACGATCCATATTGGGGATGACCATGGAGAGAAGCTTGGTCTTATTATCCCTTGTTCCAGGAGCTTACTAATTTGCTTCCGAATTTCTTCCCTATGTATCTCTGGATATCTATAGGATTTTGTGTGGATGGGGATCTCATCTTTCGTATTGATCTGATGAGTTATTTGATTAGTGAAAGAAAGATTTTCGCCTTCTTTAAAAAAAATGTCTTCGAATTGTTTGCACAATTTTTGTATTGCTTCTTTCTCCTCATTATTCAAATGATTAATGCGTATCGAGTTTCTTATGTCAGGTACCATTTCCAAAACGTTAGTATTAGAAATAGCGAAATTATGGATTTCTAAGAATTGGCTCGAATCTAATGGCTGCACTTTAATAGGTTGCTCTAAGAAAAGGGGTACTTGAGCATTAGTGGGGTTTAATACTTCCATGAGGGAATACCAATTACGGGCTTGGTATATTCCTTCAGGTAATATCAAATTATTGATCATTATTGGTTTAACGTGGATGCTGCCATTTTTGACGTCGACTGGTAAGTTAACGACCATTTTACTGTAAGGAGGGACAAAATATAGTTTGGACCTGAAATTCGGTTTATAAATTAAGGGAATTGTTACTCTGTCGGTTGATAAAGTGGATGTTTTAAAATCTAATTTAATTCCCAATTGTTTCATCATTTGTAGTCCAATAAGTCCATCAAAATAATTGTGAAACTTAAATAATAGGAATTGCAAATTTTCCTTAGTTTTAAATTCTTGAAGCCCATTGAGAGTAATTTGCTTATTTAGTAAATGCGTTTTAAAAACGGTTTTTATCTCGATTGGCTTTATGGTTTCTATGCAAGAAGAATTGACGAGATCTTCTCTAATAAATGACATGTTGCTGCCACTATCTATTAAAAATTTCAAAGAGGTATTATTGCCAGATTTTATGTGTATGTATGGTAAGAGAAAAGATTGATGACTA
Organism: Thereva unica; assembly: GCA_949987705.1. Classification (NCBI taxonomy): domain Eukaryota; kingdom Metazoa; phylum Arthropoda; class Insecta; order Diptera; family Therevidae; genus Thereva; species Thereva unica. The sequence continues at coordinate 57,969,361 of OX465284.1, forward strand.
TTAAGCTCTAAATAGCCGATTTGCTCTCCGAGGCTATTAAAGGAAAATTCTGATCGTCAATTTCGTAGGTTGGATTTATTTGATTCCAACTATCTAAGTTTGGATGATAATTCGTTGGATAGAGGACGTTTTCGTGTTCTTCCACGTATTCTCCGGATAGTTCCGATTGGACAGGATCTGTTATTTCGTTGCAAAGCTCAACATTAAATAATTCTTCGGAGTTGAATCTGGGTGAATTGTTTTGTCGAGAGAAGTTATTTGGTCGTTGAGAAAACCTTGTTCTGTTTGCACCAGTGTTTGCGCTTAAGGTATCCATAGGTTCTGGGTGCGTATTAATATTTTGAGGTCTTGGTTGAATATTCAAGTTGCGATTAAAAGTATGGGGTTGAAAGTTTTGAGGTTTGTAAGAATGTGTTATTTTATTGCGTTGGGATAAGTTTCTAAATCTGTCCTCCTCTAGAGGTGGAAATTGTTTATAAAGGGGCCTTTGTTGGTAATTTGACTTTGGTGAAGAATTGAATTGTGATCTTTGTTGATTACCTTTATTACTCGCGTTTTTATAGCTATAGTCCTTAACAAAAATCGAATTTTTTACGTAGTAGCTATTTTGCTCTTGTAAGCAAAAATTCAATGCCTCTGATAGTTTAGTTGGCCGCATTGCTCTTATTGTCGACCCCAACGGTTCTCTAATACCTGCTAGAAATGTGTTCAAACACATCTCCTCATATAAAGATTGCTTGGATGAAATTACGTTTACATCGTTTTCGTGTACTTTAATATGGTTGACCATGGTAGACAAAATATCGATAATTTTTGAATAAAATCTTTCAACCGTGTCTTGGTTTTGTCGTAATAAATGGAGGTCACGAATCAAACTTGTTTCATTTCTTTTATCACTATAATGAACGATTAAGTTATTTTTAATACTATCCCAGGAAACCGCCGTTCCGTACATATTCAACACTTCGTTGGCATCGCCTACGATTTTGTTTCTTATAGCCCTAAAGATTAATTTCGCGTAACTACTTCCGGAAATATTGATCATAACACTTAAAATCTCTTCTACATTGCTTATAAAGTCATAAAGTGTCCTCGGATTCCCGTCAAAGGTCGGCAGATCTTTCACTGCATCCGGGATCCTGAGGCTATCAAAAATCCCCTTTACATCAACTGAACCTGAACTTGGATTCATTATTGACGAACTATATTCCGCGTTTCCTACTTTAAAATTCACTGGTTTTATTTCACTTAAATCGATATATGAACCAATTAATTTTTTGTTAGCCCCGATTTCGTTTTTATCTTCAATTTCTAATAAATTTAATTCACTTAAATCGGAATCAATGGTTTTTTCACCAGCTATATGTCTATTTTCAATTTCGAGTTTCACTAAGTTATAATTCGAAAAATCACCGTAAGCCGCGGTGTTATTAGAATCAATTGAGTCTGTTCTTTCGGTAGAAGTAGAGTTATCTTTAGAAAAATTACCGTAATCCGCGGTACTATCCTCTAGTTTATTTAATTCCAATTCTTTATCACTTTGATTGTTGTAAAAGGTATTTTTAAAGGGAAATTTGAATGGTTTAGATTTGGAGAATTTGGGCATAGGGAAAATGAGTTTTATATATCAATAAATGGACTTACCATGCCAAAACAATAAAATTTATTATCTGCATTCCTTAGAATTTACTGATGTCGATGGCTGCTTGGTGCGTTGCTTAGGTTCCGGCTGAAGAATGAAAATCCACCAATCGATATTCCTTCGATTGTGCCGAACGAAAATTTTTTTTCAGGAAACCACTGTTTATGAATACACTCACGAACTGGATTCCTTTTTTTTTGGAATCCCACTCGACTGCGCCAGTTTTAATTTTCGAAAAAGCAATTTTTAAATTAGTTGATGAGAAATGAAAAAAGACCAAATTTATTACAATTGATTTATTTACGACAAGCTTTCAACCTTTCAACTTAAAATTTTGAACAAGACTAAAGACTATTTTCTTATGTCTATTCCTAGATGCTAGAGCTAAGAGGTAACAAAATGTTTGGTTCTCATATTTCATGGGAACGGAAATGTTCTGTTGTTATCTTCTGCAATTCATGAGAATTGCAGAATAGTAAATTTGATATAAAATTTTGTGTTGTTATCTTCTGCTTCTGTTCTGTTGTTATCTTCTGAAATTCGTGAGAATTGCAGAATAGTAAATTTGGTATAAAGTTTTGTTGCGGTGTAATGCCGTAACTCGGGCACGTGTTTGTATGTGAGGAGTTCCTTGGACCAATACGCTGTACCTCGTGTAGCTTTAGGATTGAGAGCTTTGTAAATATCTTTATAAATAAATGCGTAGAATCGTAGGCCATGTCTTATTTGGGAGGTCTGCACTCGTCGGCGGTCAGCGGCAGACTGAGCATTTTTGTCATTCCGTCACGCGCCTTTAGACATTTTCATACAAAAGAGCTTTTTCCGGCAACTCGACTATATATTGAGCGGTGGCTTCGCGCGCGACCCATTCACTCATTAAACTTTAGTTGGTGAGGAGTGAAGCAGGCAGCTCTCTACCGCTTAAAGTTTTTTTTAATTAATAATTAATACTTAATGATGGGCTCGAACTCCTCGGGGTGTGCAGCTCCTCATACCGAGCAAGAGCTTGGTGCCTGAGTCACGAAACTTTGGGACCCCGCCTTGACACTCTAGATGCGCTAGACCGTGCTCTGGGCGCCCGCCTCGAGGTGCTTGGCTCTAGTTAAGCTGTTTCATCACTAGTTAAGATGCCGTTTCATCCACCAACCAGCTTGGACTACGCACACTCGTACAAATACGTCACCGAGCGGCAGAAGCTACTCAACTTTAACCACTACCTGCGCATCTGGCCGCACATATTTTCGCATGCCATCATCGAGATATCGTACAACCACTCAGTGCGCCCGGGCGGCAGTCCGGAGCACAACATCTATGTAGTAGTTAGGGGAAATAAAAAATTTTGCCAACAAGTTTCGTGTAATCAATTCTATCCGCGCGGCAAGCAGTGCACCTGTGACGACACCCCCCGCGTCTTCAAGTCTGGCAACAGCGATGTAGTTGCATGCCAGTCCGCCTACTTCAATTTGCTGCCCGACTCTTCGGCGATGCCGTCCTCGATGTACCACGCAAAGGGCGACTGCTGCTCCCTGCTGAGCGGCACCTTCGCTATGGCTGTAGACGACTACGGGCGCTCCACGCACCACCCCGCGCCCCGGGTCGATACCATCGGCACCGGCTTCGACATTGAGGAGGACGGATGTTATATATATATTTATATATATATGTATATATTTGTTATACGTATAGTCTTTATAGCACTAATATTGTTTTATGTTTTCGTAAAATGTATTTATCAGTACAACTAGCAAACGTCACCCACAGGTAAACCTGTTGCTAGGTTGTTAGAGTAGATTTTTCTTTATACTCACAATTATACTGTCTGCCGGAAAGAGTCGACCACTACGCAACATTCAATTGAAATGAAATTCGTTTATTATCTTTTATCTTTATTTGCTTTCCTCTTGTTTTTCAACTTCTGATTTAAAATACACAGTTTTTACACTCTATAATTTACAACATCGGACCAACTGCTGACCTTAAAACAAATTCTGGAGAAAACCTGGGAAAGGAATATAGATATATACCAGATATTTGTCGACTTTCAACAGGCATATGACTCGATAAACAGAGAGAGGCTGTACAGGATCCTATTGGAATTAGGAGTCCCCTCCAAGCTGGTACGACTGATAAAATGCGCAACGAATAGCTCCCTGGTGAAAGTAAGGATTCAAAATGCAATAACAGAAGAGTTCGAAGTGCGACAAGGTCTTAGACAAGGAGATGGACTAGCCCCCATGCTTTTCAACCTGGCCCTAGAATGGGTGATAAGAAAAACATCAGTACGGAGAAATGCGTCCATAGCAACGCAGTCTGTACAATTACTTGGATATGCGGATGACGTGAACATCGTGGGAAGGTCCTTCTTGGCAGCGAAAGAAGTCTATGTCGAATTAAAAGAGGCGGCCAAGGACATAGGGCTGAACATCAATGAAGAAAAAACGAAGGTGATGCAACAATCCAGAGCTGGAAGATTTAGAATGGGAAGAAATATAACTATCGACGAACATAATCTAGAAGTAGTCGATAAAACAGTCTACCTTGGGTCTACAATTACAAAAAGAAACGATGAAAAGGAAGAAGTAACTAGACGAATACTACTGGCTAATAGAGCTTTTTATGCTCAAAAACAAATATTGCACTCAAGATTTGTGCACAGAAAAACGAAACTTTCACTCTACAAAACAGTAATACGACCAGTACTGTGCTATGGCAGCGAGACTTGGACTATGACCCAGGAGATAGAGGAACAAGTCAACAGGTTTGAGAGGAAGGTGCTCAGATACATAATAGGCCCAACGAGAGAGGATGGGATATGGCGAAGGAGATACAACAACGAGCTGTATAAAATTTTTGACGACCCAGAACTCTCAACGTTTATAAAAATCAACAGACTAAGACTAGCCGGCCACGTAATCAGGATGAATGATAACCGTATCCCAAAACGGCTTATGGTGGCCGAAATTCCAGGAAACAGACCAGTAGGTAGACCCAGGAGCAGATGGATGGACTCTGTAACGGCTGACGCAGAGACAATGCTGAACATTCGGAACTGGAGAACTGCTGCAAGGAACCGTCAGACTTGGAGAAATGCCCTAGAGGAGGCCAAGGCTCGATTGGGCTGTAGCGCCATTGGATGGATGGATGGATAATTTACTTATTTCACTTAGTTCTAGTCGAAACTATTCGCTTATTCAATACTACAAGACCTTTTTTCGGACACAAATTTATACTTTATTTAATTTACTAGGTTTACCGAAACTATTCACTTATTCAATATTACAAGACCCCTTTTTCGGACACAAATTTATACCTTATTTTAATTTACTAGGTTTACCGAAACTATTCACTTATTTCAATATTACAAGACCCTTTTTCGGACACAAATTTATACTTTATTTAATTTACTAGGTTTACCGTAACTATTCACTTATTCAATATTACAGACCCTTTTTCGGACACAATTTATACTTTATTTACTTTCTAGGTTTACCGAACTATTCACTTATTCAATATTACAAGACCCTTTTTCGGACACAAAATTTATACTTTATTTAATTTACTAGGTTTACCGAAACTATTCACTTATTCAATATTACAAGACCCTTTTTCGGACACACAAATTTATACTTTATTTAATTTACTAGGTTTACCGAAACTATTCACTTATTCACCCGCTACCGAGTTTAAATTAAAAATCTTCTAACCACCACCGCCGCTGGTGAAAATCAAAATCATACTCTTTTAAATGTTGCGGGAAAAGCAACCGTCGCCGCGGAAAGTTTTGATCAGACTCGCCGATCGATCACCTCGATCGATCCTCAGTTTCCCGAAGCTTATTCTTAAAAGTCCTTCGACTGCATTTTTCCTCCGGGCCTTCAACCTAGGTGCAAAAGTCACCTGCTGGTGCTTGACCCAAGGTTGAGGTCGCCGGCCGGAAAAACGCACCCGTCGGCTTTCTACAAGTGGCCTGAAACTGGCGCAATTTGCTTACGAGTTTTTTTTTCTTTCGTTTATTAATTTCGCAAGGCAAATTGCGCTAAATATTCTTGCCAATTTCCTTTGGCGTTTCAGGTTACACTTGGAACTTGTGCGCGGGTCGTTTACCGGCCCCGTGCACTTTTTGTGTACGTAACATTCCTTCCCCCCCTGAAGCAAGAGAATCGCCGCGAGGTAATGGTGAGTGGGCGATTCTCGTACCATGATAGCTTAGGGGTGCGGGGGGCTGTTTAGATTTGTTAGTGGTAAACTTCTATTTATTGTTGTGTTCGACCTGGTGTTTTATGTCATCTATGGTTGATAATTTTTCTGATTACGTGTGGATATTTTCTGTAGCGGTTTTTCGTTATCCCGGGTGTTTAGTTTTTTGTGGTTCATTGTTCATTCTTGATTTGGATACTCAGTGAGATGGAGTAAGTACCCCCCTCTTTTTTGTTATATATATATATTTTTTTTTCTTTTATTATTTTATTATATATATATTATTATATTTTTTATTATTATTATTATATATATATATTTTTTTCTTTTTTAGTTGTAATCGTATTCGTGAATTAATGGAGGAAATTTCCCAGAGGGTTCGGGATCTGGCGGTGGACGTGGCGTCCGTTCGGATGCTGCTGCTGGCTCCGGATCCCGAAGTCACTGGCCTGCGCCTGGGTCGACGTCGTCCCGGACGGGGACTATTCGTAGCCAGCGGTCCTGTCTACGCTGCGGGTCCAGGACCCATCGTGTGCAGAACTGCCCCTTACCGCGGGGCCCCCGTCGGCCGCCGACGCGACAGGAGGAGAAAGTCGAGGTACCATCGTGGCCCAGAGCCCCAACAAATTCATCCGATGAGGACGGAGGAGAAGGGGGAGACCGCGCTAGCGTGTCGTCTCTTCGTGACGGCCTTGGAGTTAAACCATTTTAAGTCCTCCAATAAATGTGTTTACCTTTTAGCTTTGAGTTTTTTTATTTATATTTTTTTTGTGTTTTTTTTTTTTTGTTCGAAATTGGTGGGTTGTGTGTTCATTCGGGGATGTTAAACATCTCCGGATGAATTTTTTTATTTTTACTTATTATTTGTTCGGAGATGATAAGATATCTCCGGATGAATTTTTTTTTCTTTATTTTCAGCTATTTGTTTGTTCGGAGATGATAAGATATCTCCGGATGAATTTTTTCATTACTTCCACTTATTAATTTGTTCGGAGATGATAAGATATCTCCGGACGAATTTTCTCTTTACTTCCACTTATTAATTGTTCGGAGATGATAAGATATCTCCGGACGAATTTTCTCTTTATTTTCAGTTACTAGTTTGTTCGGAGATGATAAGATATCTCCGGGACGAATCTTCCTTTATTTTCAGTTATTAGTTTGTTCGGGGATGATGATGGATCAACTAAAGGAGAATTACCTGAATTACTTACTTACTTGTTATTGTTTTTATTTCTCTTTTATTTATCTTATGTGCTATTTTTATATTATATTATTATTCTATGTTATATTATGTTATTATTATTTTGATATATTATTTTTATTGTTATTTTTTAGACTACTTGGAGGGAGGCGCTCCTGGGTAGAGTCTGTGATCGGGTTAATGGTTTAGGTACCGCTCCGGATTGGTTATCCTCCTTGTTGTTGGGTATTTCCGTGTCCTCCTGTAGGTTGTTATTTGGGTTGCCCTGCGCTCTTGAGTTTTGAGGGCCGATTCTTTTCCTTAGCCATGGGCTAATCTTGTAGATTAGGTACCCCGCAATTCCTAATAAGGTTATTCCGCTTAGCGAGAAGGAGGTAGTCGACAGTAGGTGTATATGTTTTTGTGTTACTCGGGTTAATTGTGCGTTTATTGATTCCAAAGATTTTGCTCCTTCTTGTAGTACTTTATTGGATTCATCCCCGCTCATTAGTTTGATGTCATCGGTGCTGATGGGTCTATGTGCATTTGGTATTTCCAGGCTGATGTTTGTGGTGCCGATGCCTGAGAAGTACGGTCGTTGTTCCAGATTGTATGTTTCCCTTGCTTGGTTTGTGTACATCAATATTTTATCTTTTGCTCGGACCTGACAGGGTTCGTTTAATGTCAAGATCCCTTGTTTTGCGACTTTTAGTGTGTGTGTCATCCTGTTGCATGTAATGCGGAATGACACCGGTGTGCTCAAAGCGTATAACCATGTGTTGGGTCTTGCCAGGCTTATTAGTACATTAGTCGGTGGATCTTGAATCATTAGTGGGCATTGTACCTTTTCCTCTAGTTTAATGGCACATTCCTGTGTATCGGGGTAGTATATAAGTGGGGTCCTTAGTGATCCCACGTACGAATGGGCTTTAGGGTCCCCTGTGATTTTTTTGAATTCCTGGACGTCAGTTGTGGTAAAAAGCGCGAATTGTTGTGACTTGATCTCGGACGCTATATATGAGTAGTGTATGACTGGGATTACCGAGTGGCCGGTGTTGGATAGCGTTGGGAAACACCTTATTTGGTAGTAGGACATCTTAGGCATGTTAAAAAGGGGTAGCGTTATTTTTACCATTAACTTGTCTCTAATCATATGGGTCTGTAACCTTGTCGTTTGTTGAAGTATCGGTAGGCATTTTTCGCACTCCGGGTGAGTCTGTTGATACGTTTTGTCTAACGTTTCCGGGGATACTAGTAGGGGGTGTATCCTATTATTTCGGCTGGTTAGGATTATTTCCAATAGGGTTCTTTGCCTGGATTCGATTTCCACTAATTGAAACAGGAGGTTGGTTACTAGTTGGTCTTTTTCCCTGCCATCTACTGCGTTATTTAGGGCTCGGATCTGCTCGGTGATCCTATGTTGTCGGTCGAGGAGGGTCGCCAGTGGCGCCTGGATCTTCCGGAGTGTATTGTTGACCACTGTTATTTGCAATTTTTCTAGGTCCGCAAGGGCCTTTTGGTTTGCTTCTAATTCTCCTATTCGACTGTATATTTCTCGTTCATTATTTTCGTCCATAGTGCCGATCAAGTAGTGTAGGGCGTGGCCAATGCCATCGAACATAGATCTCGTGGTTCTACTCTTGGGTAGTATTTCTTGTATGGTGTGTGTGCGTCTTTTTACGTGTTCCAGGATGGTGTGGATGTGGGCCTGTTGAGCTCCGCATAGTGGTAGTATGGTTTCGTTGCATAGTTGTTTGGCGGTTTTGGCCGCCTGCTCCACCAGGGTTGTTTGGGTTTCTAGTTCTTGGAGGTCGACCTCTGTGATAATGTTCCATACGTCGTGATATAGCCACAGATCTCCTAAATATTCGTACATTACCCCAGTCGCGTTGATTGGGGAGAACGTGTATGGGGGTACGTTTTGGTCGGCTAACGTTGCTTGTAGAAGCAATAGTGTTATCAGCGTCCTCATTTTGCGCTGTAACGAGAATGTAGTTAGGGGATTAGTTTGGTTGCGGTAAGGGTTATGTGGTCGTAGGGTTAGGTTTTGCTTAATCTGTCTGGTTAGTGCGTGTTGTTGTATGCAGAACCAGTCTTACGTTGACTAAGGTTGTGTTTCATGAAACGGTTTTAGGCGGTTGTTGTGAACCGTTACCTGTTTCTTATTTATTTTAATGGTGGAGTTTACTGGGTTGGGGACTGCGACCACTGTATAGGGTCCGACCCATATTTGGGATAATTTGTTCTTGCGCGCTTCGTTGTGTAGTAGGACCTTGTCTCCTACGTGTAGTGTTAGAGGTCGTGCCTTCCCATCATAATATTTTTTGGAGCGGTTTTTACTAGCGAGTAGATTCTTACGTGCCAGTGCGTATGATTTTTGCAATTTATACCGAAGTTGATGGTAATAACTTTCGTGATTGTATATAGGTTCTGGCTCTCGTTTTAAATTGGATGGAACGTCGGCTGTGAATCCGTAAAGGCAGTCCATGGGGGTTAGTTTAGTCCCCTCGTGTATACTGTTGTTGTACACGAATGCTGCTGTCCGAAGGAAATTGTCCCAGCTTTGGGGGCTCTCGTCTACGAGGGTGCGCAAGTATTCTATTAAGGGTCTGTGAGCGCGTTCTAGGGCTCCATTGGACTGAGGGTGGTATGCTGAGGTTTGGAGTTTCTTAACCTTTAAGAGCCTACACACGCTTTTGAACAGGTCACTCAGGAAGTTTGATCCCTGGTCGGTGACTATTTGTTTTGGTATGCGATAGCGCGTGACGATTTCGTCGAAGAAAATTTGTGCTACCGTTTGAGCTTCCCCATTGGGAATGGCATACCAATCGACGAATTTTGTTAGGTTATCCTGGAAGGTTAGGATGTACTTGTTTCCCGAATGTGTTTCTTCCAGGGGGCCTACTATGTCTAAATAGACTTTATCGAAGGGTTTTTCAGCAATGTCCGTGATAACCATGGGCATTCGGAATTGTCTAGAGGCCTTCATGGTTTGACATTTCTTGCACCTTCTTATATAGCGAGAGATATCGCGGAACATACGCCTCCACCAATATTTTTGGCGAATACGGTTATAGGTCTTCACGACTCCCTGGTGTCCACCGAAGGGGGAATCGTGATAATTTTTTAGGATTGTATTTATCTCCTCCTGACTGGTAATGACCTCAACTTTCTTCTTCCCTTTGAGGTTGTTGTCTTTGGGAGGGTCTTCTGGGGTTTCATCTTCGATCTCAGGCGGTTTGGGCCCTTCCTCTGAGTGGGGGGCTTCTAGAGACGTAGTTCTTTTGTCCTTTTCGTCGTCTTTCTGCTTTTGCGCCTGTGCCCTTGTGATGATGTTGCATTGCTTGGGCGTCTCTTCTTGTTTTGTTTGGAGGTGTTTTCCGGGTTGGTGGACTTGAGCTTCTACCGTGAAGGTTTTTGGCTCCTCTACGTAGTGCGGTATACGGCTGAGTGCATCAGCATTTGTGTTATATTTTCCCGGTTTGTACTCGATAGTGTAGTCGTATTCCGACAGCTTGTGGTGGAATCTCACTAGTCGAGTAGTTGGGTCTTTGACGTTGAATACGCCTTTGAGGGGTTTATGGTCCGTGTAGACCGTAAACTTCCGACCCAATAGATAACACCTGAAGTTTTTCACAGCCCAGACTATTGCCAGCAACTCTTTCTCAATGGTGGAGTAGTTGCGTTCTGCCTTGTTTAGGGTGCGGCTTGCGTAGGCAATAGGCTGGTCTTTTCCTACTTCTCCCTGAGAGAGCACTGCTCCGAGTGCCTCACTGCTCGCATCCGTTGTCAAGTTAAACGGCTTGTCGAAATCTGGATAGATTAGCAGTGGAGGGGATACTAAGTTATTTTTTATTTGTTGGAATGCGTCTTCACACTTTGGTGTCCAAGAAAACTTTACGCCTTTGCGTAGAAGGTTCGTTAAGGGACGGACTGTTTTTGAAAAATCTGGGACGAATTTTCGGTAGTAATTGGCAAGGCCTAAGAACGATTGCACGTGCCTGATAGTCCGTGGGGCAGGGAACTTCTGGACGCATTCCGTTTTTCGTGGGTCTGGCAGAGCTCCTTTCTCTGAGCAAACGTGACCCAAATAAACAACTTCTTTTCGGAGGAATTGGCACTTCTCTGGTTGTAATTTGAGGTTATTTTCCCTCAACCGGTCGAAGACTCTCCGAAGTTTAGTATTATGGTCCTCAAGGTTTTTACCGTAGATGACGATATCATCCAGGTAGACAAAACATTCGAGGCCTTGCAGGCCTGTGAGGACATAGTTCATGAGCCGTTGGAACGTAGCCGGGGCTCCTTTAAGCCCGAACGGCATACGTTTGAACTCATAGTGGCCGTAGTTTGTGCTGAAGGCTGTTTTAGCGCGATCTTGTGGTTCCACAAGTACTTGGTGGTAACCACTGGCCAAGTCGAGGGTAGTGAAATATCTTGAGTGACCGAGTTGGTCTAGAATGTCCTCGATTCGTGGCAGAGGAAACGCGTCGCCTATGGTTTTTTCGTTGACTTTTCGGAAGTCGACAACTACTCGCCACTTCTTCTCTCCATTAGGGCCCGCTTTTTTGGGGACCACTAATAAGGGTGAGTTCCATGGGCTCTTACTGGGTTGGACTATGTCGTTGTCCAACATTTCTTCTAGTTGCTCGTTAATTACCTGCCTTTGTGTCTCGGGCAGTCTATACATTTTTTGGTTAATAATTTGGTCATAGACCATTGGGATTTCGTGGGAGATAGCGTCTGTGTACGTGAGCTTGTCTCCCTTTAAGTGGAATATGTCTGCGTATTCGTGACATAGTTCCTTTATGGACCTCTTCTCTTCGGTCGTTAGTGGATGATCAAGGTTGAGCTCCTCGTCAACCTTTTGAATGCGCTGTGCACGCTCTTGGTCGTCCGGGTCTTCGTGGTCCGGGAATATGTGTCTGATATGTAATAGGTTTGCGGCTTCCTGGTCACTGCTCTTGTGACCCCGTTTTAATTTGACCCCTAGTTTTTTCTGCCATTTGCGGCTTGTTTTGAGCGGTGGGGTGCCGGTTTTGGTTACCGGTCTTCCACACTCGCCGTTGTCGTTCTTGACAAAGAGCCTTGGGCTAGAATTTGCAGGGTTGGAATTGAGTGGTATTGTGGAGTAGCCATTTGTGGAGACGAGCGTTAGAGTTAGGCTCGTTAGGGCTACTGGGTAATTGTTAGCATTGAGGAGGCCAACAAATACTCTTTGGTTTCCGGAAGGTAAGAGGGCATTCGCGAGGAATACTCCCTCGCAGGGCTCTTGGGCTTTACAGAGCATTTCTTCCTCTAAGCTTAATGGTATTGGTACCACCATCTGGGACCGGCCTGGAATACAAATAGATTCCGTTAAGATTACCTTTTGTCTCAGGTCTTCATTGGTCTCGAAACCGTTAAGGTTGTTATCTAACCTTGATCCATCTTGAGGTTGGCAGCTTGTACTCCCTTCGGAGGGTACTTGGGAGACACCACCGGGGGTCGTCTCGGCTTCTACGAGCTGAGACTCCCTGGTTTGGGTTTGCTCCTGCTGCTCTCTAGGATTCGGTCTGGTAGTTTTGGTTTGTAAAGGAAAGGTCATTTCTTCCGGATTAATTTCCGTGCGAGGAAATCGTAATGTTTTGTTGGGACCCTCAACGTTGCAGTGCTGGGAGAAGAAGTCGTTTCCTAGAAGGCCATCTTTGGGAATCTCTGGCATGTTCTGCACTATTTGGAAAGTGCAAGGAATTGGGGTTTTCAATTTGAAGTTTCCTTGGCAACTTCCGAGAGTATTCCCTTTACCGTATGGCGTTTCTAGCGTGCACTTTTGAGAAGGGTTTATGGTGACATTTTGTCGAAGCTTATTCTTTTTTAGTATTGTAACCTCAGAGCCTGTATCCACCACTAGTTGTGTTTTGCCGTTGAGGCTTATGTCGAGCGGAAGAGTTACTAGTGGGTTTGTACCAGTTGAGGCCTGAGGTCCCCCATTTGGTTTATTGTTAGTGTTTACTGTCGGGCCGGGGGTATTTGGTCCGACTCTGAGAAGTTTCCCGATTGGGAGTTCTCCCATCGCTGTCTTTGTCGACAGTCTTCTGCCTGGTGGCCCCGTCTTCCGCAGAAATCGCATGTGTGGCGTATATTGAATACTCGGCGATTGTTATTGCTTACCTGGTTTTGATTATGTGGCGGTTGTGAACGGGGCAGTGATTGTTGTTGATTATTTTGCTGATAACTATTATTATATTGTGATGGTCTACCGCCATTATTGTTATTAGGGCGCTGTTCAGGGAAACGACCGTTATTAGGGAAGTTCGGTCGTGAGCGCTCTGGTGGGCGGCGACAATCCCGTGCATCGTGATTTGTTGTTCTACAAATAGTGCAATAGGGAGTATTTTTTCTTTTGATGCAATCGGCGTATGTGTGCCCCCTGTTTCGACAATAGCTACAGGTGACATTTGCCAACGGATTGCCTTGAGATTTTTGAGGCGCTGGCGTTAATTGCGCCACCTGAGGTACTGTGGTAGTTGTGGTAGGGACTGGTATATTTGGTACACTCGGTTGTTGCGTATTGGGCAGGGGGAGATTGTAGTTCGTTATTGTTGCTTGGGGTGGAATGTTATGTTCTGGTGATATGATACTGGGCGGAGTGATGACGGCGGCGGCGTTATGTTGAGCGGAGTAGAGTGAATGTGTCGTTTGTAGAGGAGTGGGGCCGTTCAGGCCTGTCTGTGATGGATATGTATAGGGACCATTATTGTAAGCCAGCGTATAGGGATTATTGTACAGATTGGGAGTTGATATATTTGGCCCACCTTGATTGTACATTGGCAGGGCTGATGGATTTTGATACTGGGCATGGATGTTCAGTGTTGTTTGCTGAAGTCTCTCCATGTCCAGGGCCTTTTGGATTAAATTATCCAGGCCGTCATCGCCTGCTGCCAGCAAGTATTGACATAAGTGTTGGTTGTTAATCCCTCCTTTTAATGAGCTTTTCGCAAAATCTTCCAACTGTACTTTGACTTGGGCTGCTGCTTCGCCGTATTTAGTTGTGGCGGCTTCTATGCATAAAGACAGTTGTTGTTTTATGCGCGTGGTATACGCTGTGAGGGGTTCCATAGGGTACTGTCGGAGTGTTATTAGTTTATTAACTAATTCCTGATAAGTTTCCCTAGGCAAATAAATGCGGTTGAGGAGCTTTTCGGCTTCCTCGAAGTTTGCTGGCTGACTTGAGGCTATTAGTTGGTATGCGTCGCCTCGAAGTCTGGTAGGGAGAATCTGAATAAATGCCTCTTTTTCCGTTTCTGAAAGGCATTGTAGAACTCTACGACAACAGCCTATGAACATTTGCAGCTCGGTCGTCAGGGTCGGACTTTGTCCGCCAGAAAATAGTGGGACCAGCTGTGCTGTTATTTTGGCGACTTTCAGGTACTCGTCTGCCATTGCTGTGTCTAGTGGGAATTCCTTTTTCTCCCTTACTGTATGGTCTTTTTGATTTTCGTATAGGGTAGGGTCCTTCTCGGAGTCTGTGAGGGACACGCTTACCCAATTCAGAAGATCCTCTGTAAGGCTATCGGTAGGCGGCTGGGTGTCGTCGGCTTCACAATTTTTTTCACTTAATTCTAAATATTCTAAATTTTCTATACTATGGCTTTCGCCTTGAAGAGGGCGCTCGAGGGACTGAAATTTAATTAAATCCTCTCTAAATTTGAGGGTGCTCTGCTTTAGGTTTTCTATTTGTGTCAGGCGGCTTTCACGAGTTCTTTTTGTTTCTCGTTCTACTGCCTGACACGCGGTGATATTTATGTCACCTGTCTCGAGCGCTCTCTTCAAAATTTGGTCTAAACTTAACTTAAAACCTACTTGTTGTTTGGGTGGTCCTCCTAATATAGTACCGCTTCTCAGCTTTCTGGGTGATCCTGTTGTTGTGGGTGTGGAAGTGTCGCCTGTCTGGTTGAACTGTGGAGTGTCGTTGGATCTCGATGTGGTTGAAAAGTCTGCTGTTGTTTGATGGTCCCTCGGTGGGGGAGTTTCTAGCTGACTGGAGTCCCCTTGTTGGCCCTCTGACATAGGGCGTATCCTGGGCACGGATGAAGCCCGCTATTAGTCCCTCGCTGGTAAAAACTTAGGGGGGTAAATGCGTGCTCGCCTGGAGCAGAGGCACCTATAGATGATTACCCCCGAGCGTTGATTCGTGGAGGATCTGGGAATTTTTATGCGCTGTAGTTAGACGCTAATACTGCCCCCAAGTCAGGCTCAGCCTTGGGTTGATGGTCAAAGGAGCCTAGACCAGCAGTATTAACACCTTTGTTAGTTAGCGCACCCAGATCCTACCGGCTGCGCCAATTTTGTTATATATATATTTATATATATATGTATATATTTGTTATACGTATAGTCTTTATAGCACTAATATTGTTTTATGTTTTCGTAAAATATATTTATCAGCACAACTAGCAAACGTCACCCACAGGTAAACCTGTTGCTAGGTTGTTAGAGTAGATTTTTCTTTATACTCACAATTATACTGTCTGCCGGAAAGAGTCGACCACTACGCAACATTCAATTGAAATGAAATTCGTTTATTATCTTTTATCTTTATTTGCTTTCCTCTTGTTTTTCAACTTCTGATTTAAAATACACAGTTTTTACACTCTATAATTTACTTATTTCACTTAGTTCTATCGAAACTATTCGCTTATTCAATACTACAAGACCTTTTTTCGGACACAAATTTATACTTTATTTAATTTACTAGGTTTACCGAAACTATTCACTTATTCAATATTACAAGACCCTTTTTCGGACACAAATTTATACCTTATTTAATTTACTAGGTTTACCGAAACTATTCACTTATTCAATATTACAAGACCCTTTTTCGGACACAAATTTATACTCTATTTAATTTACTAGGTTTACCGAAACTATTCACTTATTCAATATTACAAGACCCTTTTTCGGACACAAATTTATACTTTATTTAATTTACTAGGTTTACCGAAACTATTCACTTATTCAATATTACAAGACCCTTTTTCGGACACAAATTTATACTTTATTTAATTTACTAGGTTTACCGAAACTATTCACTTATTCAATATTACAAGACCCTTTTTCGGACACAAATTTATACTTTATTTAATTTACTAGGTTTACCGAAACTATTCACTTATTCACCCGCTACCGAGTTTTAAATTAAAAATCTTCTAACCACCACCGCCGCTGGTGAAAATCAAAATCATACTCTTTTAAATGTTGCGGGAAAAGCAACCGTCGCCGCGGAAAGTTTTGATCAGACTCGCCGATCGATCACTCGATCGATCCTCAGTTTCCCGAAGCTTTATTCTTAAAAGTCCTTCGACTGCATTTTTCCTCCGGGCCTTCAACCTAGGTGCAAAAGTCACCTGCTGGTGCTTGACCCAAGGTTGAGGTCGCCGGCCGGAAAAACGCACCCGTCGGCTTTTCTACAAGTGGCCTGAAACTGGCGCAATTTGCTTACGAGTTTTTTTTTTCTTTCTTTTATTAATTTCGCAAGGCAAATTGCGCTAAATATTCTTGCCAATTTCCTTTGGCGTTTCAGGTTACACTTGGAACTTGTGCACGGGTCGTTTACCGGCCCCGTGCACTTTTTGTGTACGTAACACGGATACAATGACGGAAACAACAATGTTACGTTTAGGGCGCGCATCAACAAATATTACTGCGACGACTTTCAGCTGCAGTTTAAGGACGGTAGGTGCGATACCACTACCTTTGAAGATATTTTCGGGTACGTGGGGTCGTCTGTGCTTTTCAAGGCTTTCCAGTACGGCACCCGCTATTTCGAGACTGGGGTGGGCGCCGCCGGCGTGCAGCGGCCGAACCTGCCACCCATCAAGACCAGTCCCCCGCCACCGTTTGACCAGTGGTACCGCGACACCAACCCGGGCGCCTATTTTATCAGCCCCGATGTCACGCTCTTTCAACTCGGCATGACGCGTGCCAATATGGAGCACCTCATCTTTACCACCGAGTACGGGTGGGAGGGCCGGCTGGTCGAGCCGCTGCTCATATACCAGACCCCGTCCCTCCATACCGACGGCACAATTGGAGTCGATTTTCTCGCGCGCAACAGGGACCGGCCCGCGCACATGCGGTACCTGCACCAGGGTCGGCGCGAGATTGACGAATTTGAAGCGGTCGAGATGCTTGTCCGCCACATACGAGCCAAACTGGATATGCCGGAAAAAGAGGATAAAGAACCCGACAAGTCCATAATGACTGAAGAACGGGTATATGCATTTCTGCACTCGCTCGTCAGCGAAGATACCGCCATTGGCCTGGGCGCGAACGGAGTCACAATTGCATTGCAAAAGATGGAAAAGGTGTTCCTGAAGCTGGCCGAGCGACTGGGCCGCGTGACCTTTACGCGCACAATGATTGAGATTGGCATCAACGCCTTCAAGGCAACCCTCAATTTTGTAGTGGCGGCCACGGCGCGCGTGCTAGGCATGTCCATAAAGTTTGCCGTCTCCCTAATGAACCCCGTGATGGTCGCGCTCGATGTGATTGCGCTCGTAGACCTCTTTCTGGGATTTCAGGACCTCTTCCACAGCAAGGAGCTCGGTGACCAGGCCGCCGCCGACCAGTACAGCATCGTGGGCCTGCAGCACCTGGAGCAGCAGTACGGCACCCGCACGGTCAAAATGAGCCCCGTAATGGTCATGGCGCTGATCGAGGCCAGTCTGCAGCCCAAAGACGGGCAACCCCCAGTAGAGACACCGGCCACCCACCCCCACTTGCTTTCGATTATGCCGCTGGCCGCGGGCAACCCCAATATAGGGTACTCGCTCAACTACTTGGATCTGCAGGCCAAAGATGACCCCCTACCGACACTCGTGTGGTACAGCGACCACCTCTTGAGCCTGACCACCAATTCCGACGGGCTGCCCATCAACTGGGAGGATGAAGATGAAGAAAATACCGCCGTAACTGATGCCAAGCTCTATGATAACATACGGAATTTCCGTGTCGACTCGTTTGACCAATACAGCGACTATATTGGACCGACACTCGATAGGGTCGATACACTACTGAAGATTGTGCCCGCCGCCTTGCTACTCACACTCGTGTCGGCCGCGACAGTAGGCAAGGAAGCATCCGTCTTCTTGATCTTGGCGATGGCCGCCCTATGCCTCTACTACACTTTTGTCGTGAAATAAAACAACTCTAATTCTCTAATCAAGTATATTGGAAACAACAACAACAATTTTCGAGAGCGCAGACCGGATCCACCGCGTCGCCGGCACCCTGGTCATCCGCCGGACCCTAGCTCTGGCTGGTTTTGGCAACTGCGGCTGCTCTTCAAAGAATGTACTCGCCATCGTGCAACTCGCTCGGTGGGTGGCAAAGTTGTGACAAGTAGTTTTTCCTGCGACTCGTTTTTAAAGATTGTCGGAAAAAAATGTCAGAGTGTTTGTTGTCGGTGAGTTTTTTTGCGGGCATACCGCAGCTTGCCCACAGGGGTCCCGGCCAAAACCTTACGGGCAAACACCCCCTTGCCCGCAGCTTGCCCGCAAGATTTCGTTACTTTTATATGGCAGGATAACAAAGTTCAGCGGGCAAGCTGCGGGCCGAGACAATTTGCCCGCAGCCGGTCGGGCGGGATCAGCTCTTGTTAATTTTTGACAAGCCGATCGAGTTGCGGGTCGCTGTCGGTGTTGAGGGCTAAATTAAGTAAGCACAATGGAAATTGATGTGCCCTATATGGGGGGTCCACCGCCCAACACTAAACTGGGCGAGCTGGTGCTGGACCAAAAGACCCCGGACCTGTACCACTACACCAACCTGGCGCGCTGCGCCGCAATATTCAACCACCTCTTTTTCGGCATCGTGGCCCACGATACCATTGCCGACATCTTTAACCACTTTGTCGACGTCACCAACCCGACAGCGATACTCGATTTTTTTACCGAGCGCTTTGAAGAATTCATGTATACATATTTACGCACGAGATTCGGGCCGTACGAGAACATAAAGTTCCACCAGATGGACCAAGTGCCGTCCATGAGCTTCCCGATCAACATCTTTATCGAAAACATGTGCAGTTTGCTGGTCGTCACCTTCAGCCGGGCCGCGCTCGCCCGTTTGGTTGGCAACATCAAGCTCTTCTTCTTCCTCTACGACAACAATGACGGCTATATCCGGGCTCCGCACGCCAACGACAGCAACTGGGACTGGGACGCCTCCGCCACCGGCTACTCCGAGGACGAATACCGGCAGGTCCTCAACAAGATATCCACCGACATATGCATAGAAGAGTCGGCCGAGACGCTGTACCAGTACCACACCAACGACGCCGGCCGCTACGACCCGCCCGAGCGCGAGCTCATCGATGTGCGCTTCTGCGGCAACGGGCCCCAGTTTTTCAACACAAACACCACAGGCAACCAAGAAGCCGGCACCTGTCCAGATATTCGCATCATCGAGCGCCAGGTGCACGCCAATCTCTCAGATATCTGGACGGCGCGCAACAAGATTCACCTCTCGTACCTCACGGTCATCTCGGTCATCATGGAGACTGCCATCCAGCCTGTGCTCAACCACTTTATCGACCAGAACCCCATCGACGGTAAGCCCGACAAACAGACCCACGCCCGCTTCAGACCCATCTATGAGGCGATGAAAAAAACAGTCAATATAAAAATCAGTAAACCAGTTGCCGGAACCACATTCTCGTTCAAGACGCGAAAGACTTAAGATGGCGCTCCAGATGCCAAAGTTCAAGGCCCCCGCCGCGGCGGCCAAGAAAAAAAGAGAGACGCCCTACGACAAGGAACTAAAGCGCATCCAAGAGGTACGCAGGGCCGCCGGCCAGACGCGGCTGGATCCAGTCAACTACAACACCTTTTTCACGAGCAGGGTGGCGCTCCACGATATGTGCCAGGACCTGCTTCGGCCGTGCGACTTCCAGAGCCCCGAGTGGCACTCACTCTTAAAGAGATGCAATTTCAAGTACCACCACGCCAAGGTCGACGACAACACGGTCTACATAAAGCTGGGCGCCGCCAGCAGCGCCAGTACCAAGTACGCGCACACCATCGATTGCCTGCAGAGCAGCTTTTCCTATGCTGCATTCTACGCCTTTTTGGTGCGCACCAACTTTCACAAGCTGCCCGTACGCATCGACAATAGACTCAACTTTGCCGAGATGGTTTTTTTTTTACAACGCACAAATCTGCTATTGTACATCATATTGATGAAGAGAAAAATAAACTTTGTAGTAATCTAAAATTTGTCTAAGTCATTTTAAATAGGAGAACCGTCAAGAGAGCGATTATTGTGATTCCGCTCAGCTGGCTGACTTTGTTGTGCTTGGTGATGAGCCCCTGCCGCTCGTGCTTCTTCTCCTGCGACAGCGTGTAGAGTGTACGTATGCGGTCATCGACAATTGTCTGGCCCTTGAATATGCGCTCCACCTCCGCGTAGTGCATGAGGCGGTAGTGCCCGTACGCCCGGTTGAACACAAGGTCCTGGTTGAACTTGTACTCTGGCTGCTGCAGCAGCTCGCCGATCGCCGCCAGCCCCCGCTCGATATCCGACTTGCGGTTAGAACGTACGTCGGCATAGGCGCGCTCGTACTGGTTGTCCATCTTAAAATATGCAATAAATGATGATGATTAAACTAGTCTTTTTCTCTTTTGCACGCCCAATACCCTGCTCTAGTTGCACCACCATTTAATACTAACGAGATGCGCAGAAGACCAAGGCGGGGTGAACAATTTTCATCCGCTGCTGGACATGCCGAGCTCGAACCCTCGGGGAGCTCCAGTCATATCGAGCGCATTCCCATAGATAAGATGACGGTTTCGATGGTGGTGGTTGTCGAACTTCCCGCCATATCCGACTGACTAGCGAAGCTGCGCGAGCGATTCCGACAGATGTGTAAGAGATGACTACATTTGAAGAGCTCTATCGGCGTATGATTTTGAATAAATACGGAGCGAAATTTTTTCAGTATTTAGTCGAGACACTGATTTTGAGTGTGACGGTATTACTCAGTTGTATCGTGTATGTAAATTCGCTATGTCGTCAATCGACGAGCTCCAAAAGCAAGCTGAAGAATCTATTGGAAACATTATTCAGCTGAGTCGCATCCCGAGTAGTGACCGGCAGTGTGTCAAGCAGCAGCACATCACCTATATGGGCGATGGCAGTGTTCCCGAGTTGCTTCGCTTCCTGTACCATGCATTTGCGCCAGCCGAGGACGATGTAAAATTTTTCACTTACGAGCCGGCCATCAACGCCCAGGGGGTGGCTATCGCAACGAGGCCCGAGCCCATCACCTATGTCGGATACCACTGCCTGCTGTGTGTGCTTTATGTGCGTTTCCTGCGCGGCCTCCCCGCTCACTCGATTCAGTTGCAGTTTAAGGGGCTGCCGTTTCGCCGGCTGCTCGTGGACCTGGACGACCCCGTGCCGAACCAGCTCGATAAGGGACTGCAGTACGTTTTCGACAAGTTGGCGCGCTACGATATTGGGCCGGACAAGGTCACGATATCGCGGCGCCAGGAGTCGCCCAAATCGTTGTTTCATCTGGTATCGAAGGCGCAGTTTGACACGCTCACCAACGACTTGCTTTTGATGGATTTGGCCAGCGGACTTAATCCCGGCGGAGGGGTTTCCATCGACCTGGTCGAGTGCTGGACACTGCCCGGGGGACGCAGCCACCTGATATACGATACCAGCGACGCCGTCTTTGTAGAGCGGCCCACCATTGACCAGTGGTTCAGATTGTCGCCCGTGGCCGTCGACAAGCGCAAGATATACACGCTATTTACGCGGCCGGCCACCAAGGCAGCTGTACCGTACATCACGGGACATAATGGATTCTTCGAGACGACATTTGTGCCTTCGGGCAGGCTCGATTTCTTCTACAGCAAATTTAATTTATCGTCGCGCATCGGATTTCATTCAGGTAGGCGGTCGCTGCAGGTGAACCAAAACACGCTCGAGCAACTCTTTCGCTGCCACATACAGTTGTGTAACCGCGCGACCTGGACCACCGTGTCGGATTCCGCTTCGGTAGATGAAGCGGCGCAACACGATCTGCTCGAGAGGGAAGAGTTTTACGACATTGTGTTCAAGACCGATATCGCCTTTCGGCGGCCCATCAGCGAGATTTTCGAATCTGTGTGCGCAGAGGAAGATGAGCCAGACAATATCGATGATCTTTTTACCACCATCAACATGGTGCGCAGCGAGCTCGATGACGACGAGGGTGCGTGCGACCTGGACGAAATCAGGCGCAAGTGCGACCCGGTGCTGACCGAGGACGAAGCCAAGCTGATGAAGCAGATATATAACGTATGTTCCGAGCGGGTCGACGACACCACCTGGACGCGCATCTTTAGGCTGATTGATATCTGTATTGGGAAGCAGTGGCCGGACCTGGCCGCCGTTATTCCGTATGCCTATGCCGTGTACTGTGAAGCGCATAACCTACCGTGTTGTGTAGATAGAAAATTTATTGAAAAGCGGCTCAACGACTGCAAGTTGTCGCTAAACGTCAACATAAACCTCCCAGAGAGCCAGTTGCAGCACAACGAGATGCTGGCTTCGATGTACCGCCATATATTTACCGAGATGCTCAACGCTGGCCACGTTACCTCGGTCGTGTCGCTGTTTCTGCGGGCCAAGCTGCACTCGTCCGAGCAGACGCTGCGGGACAAGATCAACAATGTCTATGGACTGCTGCTGATTCTCGCGCAACCGCCCGCACTCCAGTTTACCATCCTGCACATACTCGGACCAGATGTCCAGATGAACCTCGAGAGTTACACCACCGCGATCACCGGCACCTTCATCTTTCCAGATTTGCTGTTTTTTTTACTCGACATGGGCCGGCTGCCGAACGTGCAGGCGCGATTTGAGCACTTTGGCAAGGTCTTTGGGGCGACCGCCGGCGAAAGGGAACAACCCCCGGCCAAGCGCAAGCGCGGGAACACAACCCAGCCCAAGCCCGCCGCTACCAACGATGTGTCGAAGCTCTTTACCAAATATGTGGCGTTTTTGGTATCCAAGGACGACAACTACATCCTGGTCTACTACGAGCACTCGTACAAGCGAGTCGAGCCCAACGAGCTGGCGATTGTCGATTACTCGCTCGCCCACCGAGTTACAGATACAGAGCCGGCCTTTTTGGTTTACTGGTACAGGCGCAAGCCGGGCATATATGACCCCATCACCCGCATATTTGAGGCGCACTCGCCCAGCTACTTTGGGCTCATCAATATCAAGACTGACGACAACATGACGCGCATGATTAACGGTGAATCAATTCTCTATAATTGCTTCGACGACACACTCAAAAATGTACTGTTTGATTGCTTGCTCAAGGCCCGCCATTTCATCAATTATTGCCACTACAATCGAGCGATGACCACGCTCACGACCACCATCTTCAACCCCCTCACGCAGAACCCCAACGACCTGGTTGCATTTAACCACCTTACTACCTCGTACCAGGCGCTGTCGCTGGACCTCAATGATGTGCCGCTGCCGCCCGCCATCTTTGCAGACCTGGCCCACTGCCACCCACTCTTGTATAAATTCATGAGTCATCTGTACATGGTATTTTGCGCCTACTCGGCGAGGGAGCCGTTGTGTGTCAAGTACCCCGGCTGCACCGTGCTGCGCATCTTTTCCGACGTGTCGGAGGCCTACTACACCGGTACCGTATCGGAAAGCGATACAAGCACCGATGACGACGTGGCGATGGATGTCGACGGCGGGGGCGCGCGACCTCAACAAATCAATTTTGCCAATATCGATGAGGACGAGCCAGTCATCAATGAGGACTTGGTCGACTTGATTCGCCGGCACATACATTCAAAGAGCCTCTCCAATAAGGACCTTGTCACCGACAACCGCATCATGCTGCTGCAACACAACACCCTATACGAGACTGACGATATCTACAGTACGATCAATATAATGGCGTTTAAGGCATTTCTAAACTCCACCACCGACACGAGCCTCGTGCAGATTCCACCCCGCCACACATCGTTTGTTTTTCTCATCTTGACGTGGTTTGTGCGGATGGGACGCCACCACATACACGCAGACACGGCCTTTTTCCGCAAACTCTACGACAACCAAGAGGCGCTATATGGAGAGATTTGCGAGCTTTTGATTAGACATTGCGGCAACGTTGTGCTGTCGTATGGCGGATCTACGCTGGCGAAACTGTTTGAGAAATTCTACTTTGCCACAATGGTCACCCTGCCGGATGATGAACTCAACACCTTTATTCGCGGCTACAGCCTAGAGCGCGGATACCCTCAGCCCAACAAACTGCCGGCTGATATCTATCAGCACCTATTTGGCGGCATCGTCAATCTCGTTATGCAGGGACAGTTTGAGGCCGGCACAATGGTTGATCTCTTGAAGAGTCTCTGCGGCCTCACGTACAAGGGCAACACTACCCGTGAGGCGCTAGTCTTCTACAACAGGACCGGCACCGGCAAGAATTTCTTTATCGAGATCATCATGAAGTTGTTTGCCACCGATGTCAAGCAGCACTTTAATGGAGCCGATCTGCTCAACTGCGAAAAGGATTCGGGCAACATCTTTACGTTTCCATTCGCCGCCAACCTGGTTGTATGGTTTGATGAGGTCAAGAAGGTCGGCAGCGAGTTTAAAAACATTTGCAACTTTAGCGTGCTCAGTGAGCGCAAATTCTTTACGCAAAACTTTTTCAAACTGCGTATCGCGTGCCAGCCCATATTTTCATCGAACCCCGTTCCCGCCACCTCAGACACGGCCGAAATTGTACGCATGAAGCTATTTAATCGCCGCTACCAGTTTGCCGAAGTAGTGGCGGGCGCTAAATTTGCGCGGACAGATTTCGTTAATGACGGTACACTCAAGTATACAAATGAAGTTCTCGGCTGCCAGCTAACGATGCAGAAATATGCCATGTACAAGAAACTGGATTCGGGTGAAACCGGACTCTATTTATTTATCTGGATGATGAGTGACATGTTTTATAATCATTTGTCGCAGCCACTGTCGCAGAAAAAATCACCAGAATTGGCCCATAATACGGAGATTGTCATAAATAATAATCAACCGACCAGAAATATCGCCGGCAACGTGGGGGTTAGTGCTTTGCCCATGAAGATTACAGATTTCAACCGGATAATGGTGGAAAAATTTTCACAAATGAAGCACTTGATGTCTTCTAAATTTGAAACTTCAAAAGCTCTAAACGAGATTGTTGATAGCTTTTCAACACAAGTATGTGGTGAAAACATTTTTGTCAAGATCCGGTAACTGCAATAAAATTTTTTAGACAATAACAATCAGCCGCGCGAGTATGGTGATGCTAGAGATAGTTGTAGTTTACGCTTGTGTTTTTTCGTATTCATGATCTTTTGCTTTTTTACCGTCCTAAAATCTCTCTTTTCATGTGACCACAATGTGGTTGTTGTTTAATCACACGGCTGGCCAGTCGCGATAGTTGTGTAAATAGCTGGTAATCCACGATTGTGTAATAGTTGTTTAAGATTAGTTTAATAAAGTACTCTAAATCTATTCTCTGTGTTTTGAATATGTGGGCAAATATATGGAAGACGATTCCGTGGCCGTATTCAATCTTCAAAAGTTTCACGTTATTCATGTGCACCAATACAGTTGCCTGTGGTGTTTCTAAATTGTACAATTGATGCATCATCTCACAAAAGGCTTCATACTGCACGGTGCAGATTTTTTGCATTTTTTCTAGATTCCTACTCATATCAACACCACCGAGCGAGTGCGAACCGACAATAATTGTTTGCATAACTTGTGAATACGTAATGTGTTGTGATAATCTCCCGAGCAGGAATGGGTTGCCTTTGGTATCACCTTGCAACAACATGGGCGGCATATTGCATTTCAGGATTTGACTGTGGTCCAAGAATAGCATCTCGACAGATATGCATTGTTTATTGCCGACCAGAAACAAATGACAAATTGACATTGATGGGTTGCTCTGAAACTCATTAATCACTTCCCGTGTGACAAAGCAGGACGGCAGTCTCCTCAAATTTAGCCAGAATTCCACTTCTTCTGAATCCATGCGATAGTCTGTACACTGGCAGACTAGATTAAATTGATGGCCCGCTTTATGCACAATCTTTTCAATGTCAGACTCGGCGCAGATAATCTTTCCAGATACGTTGGCCGAGACAAAGTTTACGTCTGCGAGCTCATAAGGCTCGACTGTGCTCATCAGTGTGCAGGCCCCGTCCCGATCAAGGCCTCGATTATCGGTATCATTAGTGTGCTCTCGTGCAGTGTTTGCTCATTTGTGGCTATAAATATCCGCTGCACGGGCAACAGCTGTGGCTGCATGCTAAATTTGTGCTGTAATTGGGTCTCTGAAGCAAATATTGCAATAAAGCTCTTCCGTTCACCCTCGCCCCAGGTCAACGAAATGTAAAAGTCATTCACAATGTTTGTTTTCTCAACGCGGAATTCTTTCGCCTCGATTTGATTGAGTAATCTCTCTACCGCCGAAAAAAAACTCATATCGCCGCGCAGAATAAACAGGGGCGACGCAAACAGGTTTATGGCGCCGTGCTGCACTGCCTGCCGCTCCAAGTAAATTAATGCGGGCTCCTCGTATACACCGTTCACGTACAGCAGCTCGGGCTGGCGCTCCTCGGCAGCGGTAGCGGTAGCCACCAACTTGCAGGCAGCCAGTGTGTCGCCAGTGTACGGCGGGCGCTCTGGTGCTGCTGTGTCTGACCATTCGCGGAGGAGGCGGTCAAGTGTACCGCCCTGCTCCCCCCGCAGATAGCGCACACAATTATTGAGCATGATGTTGTTTAGGTGAAGCTGATTAATGCTTTCCTTGTATTTTTCGTAGATTGTCCTGGTCAGCCAGTATATGGTGTGTGTGATCATCGTGATGCGGCACCTTATAAGATGCGTTCAGAACTGGAGAATATAAACAAGTACAGGGCAGTGATTGTTTTTGATACGTGCTTTTTAAAATTTACGAGGCACGAGCACCAGCTGATTGCAGACTTTTTGAAAAACAACAAGGTCACAATAATGTGGACTTCCCAGCCGTGGGTCGATAGGGGGGATACAATATTTAATAAAACGATATACGGCCTAATTAATTCTGTCAAGTCTCAGTATTGGCTGCGCCGTGAACTGCGGCACAACAAGGACTGGCTCTCGCTGCCAACCATTCTGCTCGACGTGCACTCTGAATCGCTATCGCGCGGGAATTTCGATTTTGCCTTTAATCTCAACGATTACGTTCACCGCGGCTTGAATATCAACGTAAACGTTTTCCAATTACTCGCCGACATCGAGAAGAGCCTAGTCAACTGGTATTCCAGGGATGGAGGAGCATGAATTTACAATCGATGTGCCAACTGATGTGCACACGCTCTACAAAATGAAGGAAATTGTTAGTGAGTGGCAGTTGATGAAAACATTTGCGATGGAGGGCGGTGTTCGCATTCGTTTCGACCAGAACAACGTGATTGTGCAGAAAAAGGTAAAAACATACCAAAAGGCTTCAATAACAGACACCACCATCGTCGATGGAGCAGTAATCTTCTTAAATGTGGCGGAAACTACATCCACCGAGACTCCTATCGAGGACCGCAAAATGTTTGTGGACGCGGTTACCAAGGTGCCGGTAAAGACCATCAACAATCGCGTCTATGTCAAGCAACTGGACAATTTGCGAGTGAGTGTCGATAGTATCGTGTCGCCAATTGATTCGGATTGCTGTTTTGAAAATGTTGTTGAGAATAGCTTCAACGAAAGCCATTTCCTTCGCATCGAATGGGAAACAGATAGCAGAGATATCGGAGAATTCATGCGAGTAGTCAAAGGCAATTGTCTGGCGACGAGCTTGTTGACATATCACTTTAGAAAAACACTCGTCTTAAAAAATGTGCTCAAGACACCACCACCATCGCGCTCGTACTGGAATCATCTGGAACCATCCTTGACGGTTAGATATGTACACTGCACTCAAATTGGATGGGGTTCGGCATGTCGGATTTATCTTCAATGATTGCTGCCTGATACCGGATAAGAACAAAACTATCCGTATAAAAAACTTGAATGTAATGCAAGTACTGGCTGTTTTCCTAGAGGAGATTTGCGGAGAGTTTTTTTTGATTGATATTTTCGCAATACTAAACCTCGACGGCTCCATTTACAAAAAGGTCTCTTCTATTGAGGCCATACCAATGATACAATTTATAGACTCGAAAAATATTGCAAGCTTAAAATGCAACAAATACTACATGGGCTACCTTGACCGCGTACCTGATTATGGGTTGCCCAGTGATGGGTTGCTGTATTTTACCGAGAAGAGAATCATAAAGTGCAAAGGAATAAATACCATCGATTTAATCTACAAAGATGGAAAATTCCTTTTAACCGACAATGTAGATTTCTCATCGATATACGGGGAGTACTCGATCATGTTTGATGAGGCCATATCAAAGACGGGAAATTCTATTAGAAACTTTGTCGTCGTTGAATTCAATGTTGTGGAGGGGGAGAAAAAAATTTTATTCAACAGATTTAGGTTCGATAAAACTAATGCCAATTGTAGGAAAACTCTCGATGAAATATTGAAATAAATGTATCTTTTTTCAATAAATGTCTTAATAGTCTAGGAATTCTTTTATTATGATTTGACTCATGTTGACTTCGGCGTTGGGTGCACGAATACCATTTATCGGTATAACAATGCGGATTGGATGGGTGGGGTTGCTGGTTGTAGCTGTCAGCACCATAGGATCCAAGTTGGCGAGAACAAAGGATACGACCTTGATGATTTCGCTTTTGTTTTCGTAGTCGTTGAGCTTGTCTTTATTAGATATGATGGAGTTGTACTTCTTTATCGAGTTGAGTATTGGATACCCGAATCCGTGTATAAACATTCCATTGTAAATGGCGCAGTTGTGAGCATAGCCGAGCTGGCCGGGACGAATATTTATGTAGTATGTCATGATTTTTAGTTGATCGATGGTGTTGAACTCGCTCAGTGGAACATTGAAAATCATCAGTCCAGAGTTTCCGTCGTCGCCGTTTATGTTGCATGCGTCTTGGAAGTTATCTTTGCACCATTTATTGTTGAGGCATTTTGTGTACTCCTCGGTCGAGAACATGAGTGGGATATTGATGTCTTTGGTGATGTTGGCGTATGGCTCCAAGATTTCTTGATAGGCCTTTTTCAGCTCCAGAATGTATTGTTGGAGATTCGTAAAGTGCTTGTCCTGGACATTTTTACCGACCGGGTTAAACAGTACGTTGTGGAAGCGGGCAATGTCTTCCTTTTCAGAGGTGGAGAGGCCGGTGTTGTTGAGATCCTGCATGGCGTCTTGGTAGCTGTAGTTGGTGGACCGACACGATGTGATTGTATTGTGGCGGTGGAATTTCGCATCATTCAGCGAGACGGGGGCTAGCACCATGCCGCCGTTGTTTGAGAACCGGACGAGCGACATGCCCATAACCAGTTGGTAGTGGCGGTAGCAGAGACATCCGACCAATAGACCAGAGTTAATGTCGCAGTTTTTCGTGAGCGCGTAGAGGCATATGCCCTTTAGCTTGGTTTTGCATTGGCGCATTCCTTCGTTGTTGGCGTTAAATTTAAACTCTGCATTAATGTAGGACTCCTCGGCCGCATCGGGGGCGGCTGGTGCATCGACTCCCCCGACGTCTCGGTCGGTGCCGTAGTTGGAGGGGCTAGCGCCACCCTGAGTTTGGTATTGGTTTTGCTGTCGGCTCATCCTTACTTATATCAATGGGTCTTTTTCCGTCTCGACCCGCCGGTATAGGTTCATGATGTTTTCGATATAAGAAAAAAAATGCATGTAATTTTGCTCGGTGTAGAGAGGCAGTCTCTCAATCACGTAGTCTTTGTAGCAGTTGTACGCCAGTATTTTCGATCGAATCTTTTCGTACATTATGAGTCTAGAGCAAGTGTGGTGGGTGGAGCGGCTCTTTTTGCACGGCTGTTTTGCCGCGTATATGCTGTGCGGTATCACGATCCATGAATCGGTGCGCACGTCGATTTTCGATAGGAATGTGGGTATCTCGCAGTGGCTGAGGTGTATCATGTTGTCGAAATCGATGCTAGTGCGCGCAATAAAAATATCATATCTCCAGCTCTTGTTGGTATCGCGCCACCGCAGCTTGAACGGGTGCGGGTAGATGTAGACGCGCTTAAAGAATAGCCGGCATTCTTCGATAAACTCTCGCACGGCCCCGCACACTGCCGACTCGCGAGCATTGCACTTGCCGCGGGGGATGCAAAACTCCTCCAAAAACATGCGCTGGCCGTCGGGGGGCGGCTCGAGTGTCGAATCGGCGTACGGCGCCGTGCGCTGGAGTACCACCACCTTGCGGTTATTGCCGTCGAAAATTAAGAGACCTGATCGCATCTTATAGATCCGAATCGTAGTCGCTGTCGTATTCGAGGCGGGGGCGGCGGGTCGTCGTGAGTGGCTGGGTGAGGGCAAATACCTCTAGATCGTCTTTGGGAGTCACCTCGAGTTGCTCTCTAGGAGGTGTGGATATTGTAAACACCTCGATATCGGGCTGCTCTTTTTCTTGAGTTGGTGCAGAGAGGGCAAATACTTCTAGATCGTCTTTGGGAGTCACCTCGGGCTGCTCTTTTTCTCCAGTTGGTGCAGAGAGGGCAAACACTTCTAACAGTCGATTCTTTGGTGGTAGTTGGTGGTTCTCTGTTGGTTTGTCGAGTTGCTCCAATTCGACAATCTCGGCTTCGGGGATTGGTTCGTCATCAGAGTCCGCGACTGGTTCGGTATCGAGATCAGTGATTGTAGTGGGTTTCGGGTCGGCACTGGCCTCCACGAGTTCTAGGATCGACGGCTTGTAGCGGTCAGAGTCCGTCTGGTCACCGCTGCTGCTGGGATCGTAGTTGTTGAGCTCGACAAAGATTCCCTCCACATTTGGCGTAAACTTGTTGGGCGGCAGCTGTCTATTTTCCCGTCCAATATACGCGTTCACGATGCCCAGCAATATGTTTAGGGGCAGGCGCAGCGCCTCCGGTACATAGGTAATGTTCTTGTCATAGGCCCGCAGGTAGTCGTCAAAGTGCTGGCTGAGTTCATAATTTTTCAGTACCAGCACGATATGTTCATTCATGTGCATCGCATCGAAAATGTATGTACCGATATTTTTCACCACCTCCAACTGCCGCATCTGAGTCTCTATGGTTATCAGCACCCGGTGCACCTCCTTCCTCACCGGGCCGTGGGTATTTTCGTACATTTCCTTGTAGGTGTCTGGTATGTATTTTGAATGCAGTATATCGTTGCTCTCCTTGGCTGCCAGCATGAGATGAACCAATTGTTTGCTCACCATACTTATATGTAGAGGTCTGCATTTGTCGGCGGCTGGATACCTAAAGATGAATGTGTAAGATGGATCAAGAGGCGGCTCTCCACTTTCGCTACCACAATCTGATGCAGCAGGTAGACCAGTACTACCAGCGGCGGCGAGAAGAATTTGAGTCGACCATGGCCAGCATCGAGCAGCGGTCGTATATATCGAAATTTCTCGTCAACGACTTGAAAGATGTCGACCCCGAGAAGGTGAAGCAGTTTAGCTCGGAAAACGACAAAATTGTCTACGATATCAGTATCGCAAACTCGTGGAAAAAGAAACTAGAGGAGGCGATTGCCCGGGGCAACCTCATTGATGAATTTCTGGCTTGGCGCAAGCAAAATAAGCCCACCAACTACACCCGGCTCACCGGCTCGCCCCGCGCCACCATGAAACTCGAGATCTTTTTCGTGCTCTACTACGCCCGCGAGTTGCTGAAAAATCCGGCTCCTCATTTCCTTTCCATTGATATCGATTGTCTGAACCATATCGCGCAGCACCTCTGAGTTGCTGGAATCTGTCGTGCAGCCATTTAAATAGCCGGCAAAAAAAAATTTTTTCTTTATTGTCCACCACGACTTTGGCGGCCTTCTATGTCTAGCGCCTCGATTTTGGCCTACCGACACGGCGGCGAATGCGGCGAATGTAACGCCTCTTGTTGGTGGTGCTTCTGGTTTTTCTTGGTCTTGTTGCTCCGCGTTTCATGCCTGCTTATAGTATCCGATCGGGCGCTATGGACGACAGTATCGCTGGATTTGATATACTGTGCACGCTATTCTCGCGCACCCCTCCCCCGTACCGAGAAGACAGTGGCGACCAAAACGACAATCAGCTAATTGATGCAGCCAAGGCACTCATGAGGCGGTGCGGGGTGACAGTGGACGTGATTTCCACAATGCAAAATTTTTTAATCGATGAGAGTGGACAGCTGCAGGTTGCATTTACTCTAACCGAGGAAGATCGATTCCCCGTCTACATGATGGATGACAGCGGCGGAATTGCCGAGATACGATACCACATCGACGAGATTGCCCCAGTCAATTACCCACAAGGTGAATGTGATAAATTAATTGGAGTCGGCATCGTTAAATGGACTGGCAAAAATTGTGCACGTGTTCGCTTGTTTGTTGTTGAATAAATTATTACTTCTTTAAGAGCTAGATGTTGTTTTTTATTGTAACCCTGCTGGCGTATGCACTCGTCATGCTGTTTAGTTTCTCGGTACCCGACGAGCCCGCCACCCAATCCTACGATCTGAAGCTCGGGGAGCGGCGCCGCAACCTCAACTGCGACACCAGGGGCCGTATTTGGTTTCTCGAGTCGATAGATGGACTCGACAAAAAAAGCTTCTCGATTTTCTTTAATTTTCATATTTGGTTTCACGACCAAATCGACAGCTAAGCGCATCCATACAAAACCATCAAATTGGGTGGTATTAGTTCAAGGCTGCAAACCACGTATATTTAATTAAAATAGAAATTGTTAAAAGTTTATTGTATGCATAAATTGAGCTTTTTAACAATCGTCAAACGTCTTTATCGACACGTAAAGAGACGATATCGTGTCGCCAAATGCCAATTTTTATTTATCGACAGGCGACAATGTCGACTCGAGAAACCAAATACGGCCCCAGCACCGTCCTCTGCGGCCGCGACTCTGACTGCCAGGCACTGTGCGAGAACTACAACATGTTCTCGTTCAAGTGCGACCCAGCGACATTTACGTGCGTCAAAGACACAAAAGAGTACCAGGACCCAAACCAGACATGCGACTCGAACAAGGGTCAGTATTTCGTTGCCGTGCAAACCGCGTTTGAGTCTGGCACCCGCTGTCTCAATGTATTGAAAAAAATCTACGACGAGAGGGGGGAGAAATTGCCGCATGTGTGTGGTGGGGGGCGGTTCCAAGATGTATCGACGCTCAAAAACGCCATCAGTCGGTGCGAGTGTGCACCGGATACAGTTCGATATACGCACATGTTTGATAATCTTGTGCCATTGTGCCTTAATTCGGTGGTAGCGAAAAAACTCTCATTCCTAGTTTCGGTGTAGAGTCGTGCGGTTCATCGCGATAATGAATAGTGGATTTGTGCTCGATACCACGTATGTGGAAACGGCGGACGGAACAAATATCATGTGCAAAGTATTCAATATGCACAACATACAAAACTTTATCGTCTGCAAGATGCATCAGGCAGTGTATTTGTTGGTACGTCGTGCGGTGCTGTCCCGGACAATGGGGCAAATTGTGAAACTAGTTAATGGGAATCCAAGTTTTATGGACGGAGACAAGCTGGAGGTGGTATTGTTTGACCAGATTCTGAAAAAGTACTCTAATGCCGGCATGCAGACATACATGGCAGAGATGTCATTGGAGAGCCCCGCTGAGATGGTTGTTTGCTTTAAATTCACAAGTGCCGATACAAAGGTGCTGGTGTCAATTAAAAACAAACTTCGGTCCCTATCGACGCTGAACAGTGGAGTGTACATGCTGGTGCCACGAGATGCCAATATGGAATTGCAACTCGGCCTTTATTTCAACTACGAAACCATAGAAACGACCAGGGACCATATAAAGTTTGCCAAACCGACAAGGAATAAATTAAACTTTGATCCATCGTCGTACTACTCCTTTATTACACACGATAATGTCATTTTCAAGTTTATCGAAAACCGGGAGAGCATAATGAATATAAACACCGTCGTTAAACATGCACTTCGGGTTTACATCCACATTGATTGGGCCGGTGACGAAATCTACACGATAACGATCTGCATAGATGGCGTTTTCTCCATTTTGTTCTTTCGTGGCTGTGAAGTACCATAGCCAGAACTGGCCGCGGAGGAGTATGCAAATTGCATGGTGGTAAAGTGCAATGATGAAGCAAATTTAATTGAAAAATTTTTAATTTTCTACTGCACCAACGGAATATTCAAGACGCTCCACGCCATACTAAACTCGCCGATGAATTGTTTTTGCGTATTTATGACAGGATATTCTATAACAAATTGTGGGAAAAGTTTAATCTATACTACAACGTCAAAGACAAGGTCCAATTTCCATTATTACACGGACACTCGTTTAGCATACCGAAAATTAATATGGTGGACTCGGTCTGCACAAACCCGCTCTTTACATTGATAAAAAATGCGCTCAACCCTGTCGCATTTAAGCAGAAATTATCCTTGAGGAGAAATGAAATATTATTCAAATATTCGGTATTTGATTTTGCTCATGGTACAGCAGAATACAAGGATGGCCAGCAAATCTCAATAGAGTCACCTATGATTACGTGCTTAAAGAATGCAAAGCTCATCAACGAGAAAATCATCACGCTTGGAGAGTGTTCTGTAGATTGCCAGTTTATGGCAACTGCCAGGCTACCTCTGTTTATATTAAACATTATACCCAACGCCCACCTACATGAACTCTTGTTATTCTACTTTTACTTTGACAGGGGATGTGTATTGATACCGAGTAAATTGCCCGATGCCCTTCAAGCATACATGCACATTCCGGATACACCTGCATACATGCTTCAAACAACTGAATATTCAACGCTGAAGGAACTTTACGACTAGACGATGGTATATCCTGCTTGTTTTAGAACACATATGGGCAATCTAAAGGCTGGCGGTTTATTATATTCGTCATCTTCCGTGGTGAAAGGGGAGCAGATCGTATGCATGGACTTTTCTCAATTTTACCCATCTATTGTGAGTGCATTCGGATTAAATTATCATAATGCCGCCGTTTTGTCTGGCGGAGAGGTTTCGGTATTGGTGAGTTTATTCAGAAAGGCCGGTGGCGTGTTAAATCCCCGACACGTGTATAATTACAACAACTATGAACGAGTTGAAAACCTGGATATGATTGAAAGCAGCGAGGTGTATGTGGTGATTGTTCCAGAGATGACCGAGCTCGTAGCGGGAGTACCAAGCTTTCATAAAATCATGGAAGCGTATGTGACGGGATCGAGTGGTGGCAGCCGTAAAAAGTTTTTCAACTCTATGATAGGGAATTTAGGTAGTAAGCGGTTCAAGTATCGATCCATTCAGTTGCTGTATGTGGTGCACTTTCTGGGTCGCCGAATAATGTCACTCATCGCGGCCCATTTATCAACATTGGACTTTTCGCATGACCGTAAAAACTTTTATAAATCATTTGATCCCATGGTATGCTCGGTTTGCACAGATTCGATAACTTTCAAGTGCCCCAGGGGGGAGTCGGAAGGGTTTATTCGCGCTCTGGAAGATGCGGTTAATAGAGATTTCGGGGATTTTTTCAGATTCAAGGTCGCCTTCCAGACAGATTTTCTTGTTGACATACTCCCCAATAAATACATTTACAGAGCGAGTAATGGATTTAAATTCATTGGATGCCGAGATGTATGCGACGATTTATTGCAAAACATGTACACTGGTACGAGTGTAATTGATATTAGGTGCATAACTAAATCCAACTTTCAGTTGTACGTGCTTTATTGCATTTTTCGCAGTAAAAATGTATCGACCAGCCTGGCAAACCTGTACCGAGACAAGCAGCAATTACAGAGCGACCAGTTCTTTATTAGGTTATTTAGTGGGATGTCTACAAGCGTCAAAACAAAGCTCCTGAAACACATGCTGGAGGATTTAGTGGATGTACCATATATAGCTACCGTATACCCCCTGCTTAGATAAGCTACGTACATATATACACATGATGATCCATTTGATGCATTTAGGAGTTGAGCTGATTACGGGATTACACAAGTATAGAATTATTCACCGGCACGACACCTTTTTTGTGAAAAGAAAATTTCCCTTTACAATCTATTATAATAAATGATTATTTGTATGAATCTTCGTCTTTTATTTATTCATAGATTTTTTGCAGGATTTCGGCAGAGTACGAGTTGGTTATATCTAGTATGCCGTACATGCATTGTCGGGGCTCCTCCGACTCGTCTGGGCACATGAATACTGCCGACGTGGACTCTGCATAGCTGCTGTTGGGTTGCGCGCAGTTGGCCGCCACCGTGAATGCAAATTCGCTGTAGCGCACAGTATTGTTGGTCTTGCCGAAACCAGAGAGACAGGTCGTGCACAGGGCGGTGGGGTTGCTCTCCTCGCGCCCGTTGCACAAGCAGTTGCCCGTCTCAAAGTTGAGGCGCCCGCTGTCGTCGAACGCGCGGCAGTGGTCGGGCGACAGATGAAAGCGGTGGGAGATGGCCTTCAGGCTCGTATACTTGGGGTTGTCGATCTGGCACGTATAGCGGTACTGCCCCCCGTACATCTCGTCAATGTCGTTGATAAAGAGGTTGCTCGGGACCGAGTTGCGGTATATCTTGTTCGCCTTGTTGTCTTTGAAGGCGTAGAACGGGGCGCATCCAACAATCGAGTTGCCGTTGAGCAGCTGCGGAAATAGCGATATGCACTGGTAGTTGTTGATACCGAGCACTGCCATGGACGTGTTTAGGTTGCATCTGGCGATGGGTTTGGGCAGGCACCAGGCCCCCGGCTTGATCTGCTGTTTGTTGATGTAGATGCGCGAGTCTCCCCCAATGTAGCGGTACTCGAAATCATCGCTGCCGCACAGAGACGGGCAGTCGCGATTCACGTCGACGGCCCCGATATAGTAACCGTTGGAGCAATCGATCTGGTTCAGCTCGGACTGGTCGACCATGTCGCCCCAGAACTTTGGCAGGGCGCCGAAGCCGTCGAGCGAGCCGTCAAAGTTTAGGTTCTGGCGGAGATAGTTGAGCGAAAAATTGGACTTGAGGAACGCGTACAGAAATACAATGGCGGGTACCAGGAGAAATATTATCATGGCAAAGATAACTGTGAAAAAGTACATCTGCTTACGGTATATAAAGAACTGGATCGCAGCTGTAGCGTCAGTCTTGTTCCAATCACCAATGGCTTCATTTATCGAGTCTATCAACATTGAGCTGGTGCATAAGAATGCACGGACACCGACGCGCGGCACCCCGGAGGCCGCCGGCCTGGGGACGAACATATATCGACATTGGGGTGCGCATGGAGATACCGATTGGATCTGTGGGCATCATATATGAGCGATCTGGACTGGCGCTGAGGCACGGCATTACCACCATACACGGGGTGATTGATTCCGACTACCGCGGCAACCTGGGCGTCACGCTGGTCAATCTCTCGGACACGCCATTTTCGTTTAAAACCGGCGACCGCATCGCGCAGATTGTGCTGCACCCCATCACCGCGCGGGGGGCAGGGGGTTTTGGGGCTACAGGCATCTAGACACTCTGTATTTTTTGTCAATAAATGATTGAAAAGTTAAGTTGTGTTATGAATAAAAAGCTAAATTCATTTCTAACAGAATACGACCAAATGCTGGTCGAGCTGCGTCAGAATACGAGCGGCGACCAGATCTATTATGCAATCATGAACGTTGCGACACTGGAGGTCAAGCGAATGGTGCTCAAGCATTTCGACAATAATCGCAACTGCAACAACACCGAGCTCTATAAACGGGCGGTGGGCGCGAGCAAGGATTTTGAGTTATTTATCGAGAACCTAAACGATTTCCTGATGGAGCGCGACGGCTCGATTGGGCAGATTACCGCCGAGTTTAGGCCCACAGACACCAGCTACATCGAGTACTTGCTACGAAAGTACCCGAATATGCACAGTATGGATGATTTACTGGACGAGGAGAAAATTAAAAAGCTCTTGGCAAACATTCAGCAGAAGCAGTCGGAAGAGTTTTTGGTGGTCGAAAGGACTCATTCCGATACACTCGCCGATCTGGCGGCCCAGCTGAAGGCGGCCACCGCCGAAAACGAAGCCCTGCGCGCCCGCTTGAGCAGACCCCCTGAAGCAATGGGTGGTCACCGTATAGAGTCTGTATCGGGAGGGGTTGCAGAATTGCGAAAGGCGCTGGCGGACAAAGACGAAGAGTTGCGCGAGTGCCGGCAGCAACTCAACGCGGCCGTGCGCAATTTCGAGCTCGTGAAGCACAATTTCAGCAAAATCATGCAAGACATTAGGAACGACGCGGCGGCCGCAATCAAGAGCGAAGAGTACGAGCCGTTTGCCTACAAGCCGTACGTGCGAAAGTTTATCACCGTCGAGGACCTGCACGTATTGCTGGGCGGCGAAGAGGAGGGGGTAATCAGATCAACGATTGAAAAGCTGGCCGACACACTAACCCGTATGTTTGGGCTGACCGCTCCGATCTCCAACCCCGACGCCCTAATGCAGGTCTCTTATGGTGGGAGTGGTTCTTGGGGAGTCCAATGAAGCTTCAAAAAGAGCGTGAGTGTTCTTATCCAACTTTTTGAGAAGAAGATGTATTAACATTGGATCCCAGTTTGTGGTGGAAACCTTTATGTTCTCTAAAGCGAGTAAGCACTCACTGGTTACATCATGGAGATGTTTGATTGAATTTGATGACTGACCCTGCGTGCATGGTTGGTCCCAGAGTTTGTTGAGCAATGCCGTACAAAGTAACCTTTGGTTGTTATATCTTTTGTTTAACGTCTCCCATGCTGTGGTGTAGTTTGCATCTGATATAGGGAGATGGTTCAGTAGTTCCTTTGCTTCACCGCTTAAATTGGTTGTAAGGTAGAACATCTTTTCCGTCTTGCTGATTGGTTTTGACTCTATCATTTGTACAAACATGTCATGAAATTGAGTCCATTTTGTATAGTCTCCATCAAAAACTGGCAATGTGACACGTGGTAGTTTGATTTGGAGCGGCTGCCCATTTGGCGTGGTGGCTTCCTTGAATTCTAGTTTCTCGTGTAGATGTACTAGGGTTTCTTGTACCCAATCGTAGAGACTGTCATATATTTCTCTGGTGTAATCTAGTGGCGCATCCACCACTTCCTCCCAAATTTGCTGATCCAGTTCAGTTATTGCGTCGAACGTTTTATGGATGGTTTGGAGGTTGATTTCGTAGAACACCCTTGACTGTGTACTACTTGACTTTGCGGTTATTGTCTAGCACAGGCGTTATAAGCTAAAAGATATAATTAAAAAATTTCCAAAACAATGAATTTAAAGCAATACCATTGAAATAAACTCCATCCTGGACGTCTTCCTCCTTCATCGCGTCTAATTCAAAGACCTAAAATGAAATATGAATTATAAATTTAGAGCCATAGTATAAGCCTTAGAATGTAAACAAAACATGTACAACAACAACAACAATACTAAAAATTAAGAATTAAAATATCCAAATGAATTTTATGTTAAGATAAGAAATTATTGAATTAATATATTACAAACAAAACAAATAAATGAATTTATATCACTTTTTTAAAGAAATTAAGTAATCAGAAAGAAAAATGAACAAACAATCGGAATTTGACAGTTCTTACCGGCAAATATATTTGTTCAAATTTCGCACAAAAAAGGGTCAGTAGGACAACAAAAACATGCGAAATACATAAAGGATACATACCTGAGTGGAGTTTATCCCTTTTTTCACCTGCATAACACTGCACTCGCGCGAATTCCCTTAAAAAGGGCCAACGACCGCGATCGCGAAAACACGAAAATGAATACTGGCATCCATGTTCTGATGCCATTGTCAGCTGGCGCTAAAAAGCTTTTGTCGACAGCAATGCCAGGTGTTCGCGTAATTATCGCGAAAAGGGCTAAAATAGGGAAATTTAAAAACGACAATTTAACCAATAAGAAGAAGAGAGATGGCAACAAAAAAGGGAGACAAAAAATATAAGTTGGTCGATAATAATTCTGCAAAATCGATAACGAAACCCGAAAATTATAGCAGTTTCTACCATATCGACACGGCCACCCTATTTAAGCGCGATATTAGCGGCCCTAAAACCATTGGTTTGGAAATATTATAACAGCGTACATGTATCAGGAAAAAGTAATGCTTCAAGTCATTTTTTCCTAGAAATGCATGCATGCAGGGCAAGGGTCTTTCTTTCATGCTATTTAATGTATGGTGGTGGCATTTAGGAATTAAAGCTCGCACTCAACGTGGGACATATATTTCGATCTGTGAATTAAAATTGCATTAAGACTCCTTAAGATTCATATTCAACGTGGGAAATACATAATATGTCTAAGACTCTTTTGCCTTAGAGTTTCGATTATAATTTGCTTAGGGTTCTTGTACCCGTAAGCGTATGATGTTATGTGTAAAACAGTGCTTGGTACTGCTACACTAGAATGATTATTCCAAGTAGGCTCACTTGGTAATACGCGAAATAAAAGCCTTTGTTTCAGGTGAATAGATAATCTCTGAATGAATTCATTTATTTTCCAACATTTCTTAAATACTAATTTTTATCACACAAACTAACAAAAAAGAACAACATAATCGACATATTTCTTTTCTCACGAGAAAATTCAAGTTGAAAAACAAAAGCATTAAATTTCATCTGGCGACGAATTTTACCTTTTAATAATTAGTTTACGGTGCATTTTCTTGAGGAGATAAAAAGCTTTTTGGTGCAAGTGCAGGAAATGGTATTAAATTACGGTGTGAAGGAATTTACTTTTGTGCTTATTCTATGTCTATGCTAATTTTTTCTATTTTCTATATTTTTTTTATGTAGGAGATTCAACATCCTCCCCCGCGTTAAATGCTATTTAACAACTATTTATTCATTAAAATTAATTCGGAATTCCGATTCCTCAGCTTCTCTTCTGGCCAGACTGACTCGGGGTTGCGGTATTGGTGTCTTCCTGTTTTCTCTGTTGGGGGCTGTCCGACTGCGAAAGTATCGATAGGCAATGCCGACCATTATAATTATAATTAACCCTATGGAGATGTATCCTAGGGCGAATTGATGCACTTCTCGTGGTTTAATATTCATCAATTCGTCGTTTTTTAGTTGATTTAATTGTTCCTTTAGTGAGTCTAGTTCCAGCAGTTGGGGATGGTAGCTGTAGTTTTTCTTCTCGATGAGCTGTGGTTCCTTCCAGTTTGTTGCATTCGTTAGATTGCTAAGCGGTAGGTATGCTAATGATGTTGTTGAAGGTACTCTGTTATGACCTTGGATGCTAAGGT
This sequence comes from Thereva unica, assembly GCA_949987705.1. Lineage (NCBI taxonomy): Eukaryota > Metazoa > Arthropoda > Insecta > Diptera > Therevidae > Thereva > Thereva unica. Next base: position 58,010,793 of record OX465284.1, read on the forward strand.
GAGGCTGCTTGATCATACAATCCTCCAGTAGACTCAATATCCCGGATCCTTGTAAATGAAGGTGTTGAGCCTTGCCTTTACACACCATGTTGACCTTGGTTTTTTCTTTCATGACATATATCCAACGATTCGGGTCATGTAGTGGTATCCAGTAAGAGTTTTGATTTGTCGTTGCTATCTTGCAAGTAGGTGGGTGCGGCATATTATTTAATAATTGTATCTCACATGCACTGATATTGGAGTTTTGTCTGAACAGTGGTTGCGCTTGTTTGCAAAGATATCGATGATTGATTTTTAGTGCACATAATGACAAGTCCTTCAATGGGCGATATTCATCCCGATGGAGGTTTGCAATTAAAAACTGCGATGGCGGTTGAATCATAATGAAAGTGTTGTTGCCTGGTACTGGTACTGGAATCATGTTGAAAAGTTCAAAATCTTCTGTTGAGATTAATGGTAGGCTGAGTTTGAAAATGATGTGTCCCAGAGTCGGTCGCCCCTGGATGACTATAAGATTGTAATACTGCAGTATGTCATCTTGGATCGCTGGTAATCTGAGCGATGGTGGTAGGTTATTTCTGATTTGTTTAAGCTGCCTCGATAATTGATTAGGAGTGATCAGAAGTGGGTTTAGCTTTCCGTGGTGTGTGTCTGTCAGTACATTCAAGATTGATGTCTGGGTTTGCTGAAAGCTTGCGCTAATGATGTACATTTGCATGGCCATCGAAGTGAAGGTGTTAGATAGTTGCTCTTGAAAGAGTCCTTGCTTCATTTCGTTGATTTCTGCCGTTAAGTTGTCGACATGTGCCGTCCATTCTTTAAGCTGAATGTTGATCGCCTCTTGATCACGTCGCATTATATTGATGGTCGCATCCAGAATCGATGTTTGGTTTGCTATAAGCTGATGTAAATGTTTCTCATTCTGACTTATTGCGTCTATTGTTTCTGACATATTTTCGGCATACTCCGCATCCAGGACTCCAAATAGCGCGTTTGCCATGCTTCCTACAATATTTAGCGCCCCTCTTTTGGATCTGGTGGTGACGTGTGTTGGTAGTAATAGCTTGTTGTTTTCTTCTATTTGTTGTGTTATGTGCTGGAGATTAAATATGGTCTGCCTACATGATGTTTGTTGCACGATTTGCTGGCAAATAGATTCTAGCAAGTTGTTATACGTCATCAGGGCGTCGAACTCATTCCAAAAGGGTGTCATGTTGTAGTAAGAAATAAGTTGCCATTCACTGGTGACGATATTCGCCAGACCCAGGTTTTCGAAATAAATGCCTGGTTGGGACTGAAACGTTCTTATATTCACTGGTGAAGCAGTAGATTGACCAAATATCATGCAAGCTAAAAGCACCGTTACCATTACTTCGCCCATTGATCGTTTTTGCTTCTTCCTCGGATTGTTGGTTTCCTCGGTCTTCGTTTGGTTGCTGTCTTCATTTCTTCCCGTCTTTGCTGTCGATGGCCCAGCTTCGATGGCGGCTTGTGGGATGTGCATGTTTGAAGTTGTGGCTGCATCCTTGTTTGTACCGCTTGCTCCCTTGTTGTCTTCTTCTATTGGTAGCGGAGCGAGTTTGTGTATGGGCCGACGTATTACTCCCCTGCTAGTGCGCACGTCTGCAACCCTTACCAAACCGTCCTTTCCCGTGATGACCTCTACTATGCGTCCTAATGACCATTTCAATGGTGGAAGATGATCGTCTTTTACAATAACCATGGCTCCTTCTTGGGCATTTTGGCATTTTTGTTTCCATTTGTATCTGCTTTGAAGTTGGTTGAGATATTCCATCGACCATCTCCTCCAAAATTCGCATTTGATATGCGTTACAAGCTTCCAACGTGTAAGAAGGTTGTGATTTTGTGGTGTGGAATGTGGATCAACAGGATTAATTAGTGGCTCTCCAATCAGGAAATGACCTGGTGTTAACGCCGTCAAGTCATTTGGATTAGCTGACATAGGTGTTATTGGTCGTGAGTTGAGTATCGCCTCGACTTCAACCACTACTGTCTCTAACTCTTCGTACGTTAGATTAGCCGAAGATAATGTGTGCTGTAGAAGATGCTTTGCCGATTTAACTGCAGCCTCCCATAACCCTCCGAAATGAGGAGCTCGGGGTGGTATGAACTTGAAGTCGATGCCGATCTTAGAGCCTTCAGATGTTATTTTTGACTGATCATTTTCGATCATCAGGCGTAATTCCTCCAACTGTCCCTTGGCGCCCACAAAATTGGTTGCATTATCGCAGAATATTGTTTTACAAAGTCCGCGTCGTCCTATGAACCTTCTGAGTGCCCCTATGAAGCCTTGCGTGGTTAAATCTGTTACTACTTCAAGATGCACTGCTTTGGTTGCGAAGCAGCAGAACACCGCGATGTAACTTTTTTGAGGTCTCTTCCCTCTGATTTTGAAATGTGTCCATATAGGGCCACAAAAATCTACCCCTGAATTTATGAAGGGGCGTGCAGGTTGTACGCGTTGAGATGGCAGGTTTCCCATCAATTGAGTGTAAAGCTTGGGTTTTGCTCGGGTGCATTGTATACAATGATCGACCACGGAACGTGCGAGTGTTTTGCCCTTAATGGGCCAATACTGCTGTCTTGCTGACGCTAAGAGGGTTTGCGGTCCGATGTGATGGTTTCGAGTATGGATGTCATTGATTATGAGCTTCGTTACTGGATGGTCGTACGGCAACAATAGCTGATGTTTTGCTTCGTAGTCTAGGTTTGACGCTTGGAGCCTCCCTCCAACTCTGAGTAGTCCTTCTTCATCTATCCAGGGGGTTAGCACACTCAGAGAGCTATTTTTGGCGACCTCTCCATACCTATTTATATGGCGAATGTCTTCTCCGAATTTTTCTCTTTGCATCTGGCCGATGATCACCTTCCTCGCTTCAGCTAGTTCCTGTGTGTTGCAATGGTAAGAGTCGATTTCAGCTGGACATTTCTTACATCTTTTTGTGAACCGTATTATATATGCCACGATTCTCTGCAATCGTTGGAACGAGTTGTGATGGTCTATCTGATTGATAATAGACTCACAGGTAGTAAGACTGGCAACGGTTTTCTTTCGGTTTTCTGCTGAGTATGAGGTGTCACTATTAAGATGTGGAGCTGGCCATTGCGATTCCTCTCCATGCAAGAAGATTGGGCCATAGAACCATAAGGCCGAGGTCACTAATTTTGTAGGTGATACGCCACGAGACAGGAGATCCGCTGGATTGTGTAGTGAGCTGACATGTCTCCACTGAGATGGTATGGTTAGCTCTTGAACACGGGCTACCCTGTTCGCCACGAACGTATGAAATGTTGATGTTGACGAGTTAATCCATGCGAGCACGATAGTTGAATCACTCCAGAGATGAATTTGCTCTTCTTGAAGTTGAAGATCTTGCTTGATGCGATGAGCTAACTCCGCCGCTACCTTTGCGGCGCATAATTCTAGTCGCGGAAGTGTCGTTTGTTTTCTAGGTGCGACTTTCGACTTTGCGCAAAGCAAATGAGCAGTGATGACGCCATTTCTATCAATTGCTCTAACATATGCTGCGGCACCATATGCCTTTTCTGAGGCGTCGGAGAAGATGTGATATTGAACACTTTTTGGTGCTTTATGTGCTAAAACATGGCGAGGGAATTTTATTTCGTTTAACGTGGTCAATTGGTTTCTATAGGTTTCCCAAAATGTGTGCATCTCTTGGGGCAGGGCTGCGTCCCAATCTAGCTTCTGTGCCCATAGTGTTTGCAAAAATATCTTCGCCGTGACGATGACTGGCGTGATGATTCCCAAAGGGTCAAACAGATGGGCTATGTCTGATAGAATCATTCGCTTGGTGATTCGTCTGCTGTCCTGCATCGAAGTTCTGATGTGGAATTGATCTGAAGTAGGATTCCAAGATAGTCCTATTGTTTTGATGTGGCCTGCCTCGTCATCTCCAAATCTGATTTCAATTTCTCTGTCATCGCTAGCTATTCCTTCTAGCAAACTGGGATGGTTTGCACACCATTTCCTAAGATGAAATCCTGCAGAGTTCAATAGTGCATTGAGCTGCTTCTGTGATGCCATAGCTTCAGCGAGAGTATTGGCACCAGTGAGTACGTCATCCACGTAGAAATCTTGACTTAGTACCTTTGATCCGAGTGGATATTTCTCCTTGTGTTCTTGCGCCAGTTTTTTCAAGCATCGTATCGCTAGATACGGTGCCGATGATGTACCATAAGTTATTGTGCATAGCTGGTAACATCGTACCTTGTTCTCCGGTTTTTCTCTCCACCATATCAGTTGATATTTTCTGTCTGCTTTATCTACCCAGATTTGCCTATACATTTTCTCTATGTCGGCAGTATAGACGTACCTAGGCATTCTGAATCGTAACAATGTCGAAAAAACCTCTTCTTGTATTGTTGGTCCCTTCGATAGCACATCATTCAGGGATTTGTTTGTTGACGTCTGGGCCGACGCGTCAAACACCACTCTCAACTTAGTGGTGCTGCTTTCTGGTTTAATCACGCAGTGGTGTGGGAGAAAGCAATGAGGTCCCTGGATTTCGTTGTAATCCACTTCCTCCATATGACCCAACTCTAAATATTCATTCATGAATTGTCTGTATCGTTCGCAAAGTTCTGCGTCCTTTGCGAGCCTTCTTTCTAATGCAGTCAATCTCTGGAATGCTATTCCACTCGATTCTCCTAGTTCTATGGGACTGGTCTTGAATGGAAGGTTGACGATGAATCGTCCATCAGTATGCCGTTTCGTTGTTTGGATGAAATGGGTCTCACATCTTTGTTCTTCTGCTGTAAGGTTACTAGTTTGTTCCTCCTTTTCCTCTAGGTGCCAAAAACGTTCCACTTGTGCGTTGAGGGCTTCATCATCGCTGCATACCGCGCACACTGCTGATTCCTGATGTGTTTGATCGATTGGACCTGCAACGATCCAGCCAAACACGGTGTTCTGCAATATTGGTAAGCCTTTTCCTAATTCTATTTGTCCTACTGAGAGTAGTGAAAAGAAGATCCCTGCTCCAATGAGTAAGTCGATGCTTCCGGGCTTATTGAAGTCGGCATCAGCTAGGGGTATGTTCTGTGGTATAGGCCATGATTCGATGTTAAGCTGACGCGATGGCTGCTGGGAAACTATCTTCGGTAGAATACGAGCCTCAATTGACATGGAAAAGCCGCTTGTTATGGATTGTACGCGAAGATTGACTCTCTTAGAGGATGGTTGCACCTGCTCCCCGATACATTCGATTGCCATGCTTTCAGTCCGTTCAGGCAAACCAAGTTGTTTAGCTAGCCTTTCACTCAATACATTGAGCTGTGAACCACAGTCTAGCAGGGCGCGACATTTTAAGAGTTCGCCGTGCTTATTGAATACCTTTACAATAGCCGTGCCGAGCATGACATACCGTTCACGATCCTGAATCTTTCGGGCTGTTAAAATGATGCTCTTCTCTGGTTGTGCGGCTTGCACTGGTTCCGCTGGGTTTATTTGTGTATGTTGAGCTGCTCTAGTTGTAGTTGTTGGTTTGCCTTCCCTGTGCAATAATGTATTGTGTTTCTTATTGCATCTGATGCATGATCTAGAGGGGCAGTTGTTAAGATTGTGTCCTCTTCCAAGACAATTCAAGCAGAGGTTGGCGTTTTTGGCATGCTCATACCGCTTTGCTGTTGACATCTGAAGAAACTTCGGGCATGCGTATAGGCGATGAGTACCCTTACAAAAGCTACAGTTGCCCCCCGTAGCAACCATGCTTGTTACTGTTCGTCTATGGTTATCCTCTGTGCTTCGTGCTTTACTCCCGAGCGCCTCTAATGACTGGAAGCGGTTTTCGAGAAATGCAAGAAACTCCCTTAATGTTGGTATGCATCTTGGATGTTCTAAAGATTGCTCGTACAGTGTATATGTTGTTTTGTCAATCCTTTTCAGAAGCAGGTGGATTATGAGTGGGTCCCAGTTGGCTGTGTCCACTCCTAAGTTTTGAAGGCCATGAAGGCACTCCTGCGTTGTATCGTGCAAGTTCCTGATGGCGGTGGGACTTTCGGCAGTGAACGTTGGTTGTGCTAGCAGCTTATTTAGGAAGGCTGTTACCAACAACCTTTTGTTTTCATAGCGCTCTTGGATTATCTTCCAAGCAGCTGTGTAATTTGCGTCGGAGACTGTGAGATGTCGGATTAATTTTTCAGCTTCACCTGATAAACTCGTCTTTAAATACCACATCTTTTGGCAGTTGGCGATCCTTTGATTGTGGATTAACTCCGTGAATAAATCACAGAATTGGCGCCACTGAAGGTAGTCTCCTGTAAACTTGGGCAGGGCGATCTTGGGCAATTTCAATAACGATGCGTTATCATACGTTGAGGTAGTAGATGTGGTAGCATGTGAATGGTGCTGCGGTGAGAGCTGTTGCCGCAATCGATGAAGTTCGATAATCGTATTTTCCGCTTCTTCTTCCAGAACAAAGAATCGCTCGACGTCATAGCCTGCTGCCAAGGGGTCATCTAATTGGCTCCATATCTCTTGATGCAATGTTTTAGCTTCATTTAGATACTTCTGGATTTTTTCTGCCTTAATCTGGTAAAACTGGTCTATCTGCAGTTGATCACCTGATATTGTGTTCGAAATGGTGCGTTCGAGCACTTTCAAAATTGTTGATTGCTTGTTAATCAAGCAGCCTTGATTACGTACCCTTGCGGTAGTTAACTTCTCAATGTGTTTTGTTTGTCCCATAAACTTCTTAGAGACTTCTTCTTGATTCATACTTGCAGATGGTTGAAGTGGATCTTTTGCTGTTGTTTCCTTGCTGCCATTGGGGCGTTGCTCAGGAACTGATGTCGTTCTATTAGCGAATGTAGCTGGATCCTCTGCTAAGTCGGATGTTGATGGACTTCTGCTTGCCGGTAGCGTCTTGCTGCTGGCCAATCGGTTTGTTATGTCTTCTAGGGCATTCTCATACCCCTCTCGAACTTGTTCGTAATATTGTTTGGTGAAGTACTGGTGGTTCACCTGGTCTCCAAATTGTACTCGAATCGTGTTGTCGTTCTCCTCAAAACGTTGCCATTGTGCTTCTAATTCTGCTCTCTTCCTTCGAAGATAGTCCGGAGTTTTTCGCAATGCTCCATCCTTCTTGTAGTTGCTGATCAGCTGTTTTAAATCTGCAGCCAGGTTCCGCTGCTCCTCGGTCAGATCCTCCATGGTAGCCATCTTGATGTTAGTTGATTCTGTTCTTGCGTGTGATCTTTCTTCCGATCACGTCGGGGTCACCATAAAATGTCTAAGACTCTTTTGCCTTAGAGTTTCGATTATAATTTGCTTAGGGTTCTTGTACCCGTAAGCGTATGATGTTATGTGTAAAACAGTGCTTGGTACTGCTACACTAGAATGATTATTCCAAGTAGGCTCACTTGGTAATACGCGAAATAAAAGCCTTTGTTTCAGGTGAATAGATAATCTCTGAATGAATTCATTTATTTTCCAACATTTCTTAAATACTAATTTTTATCACACAAACTAACAAAAAAGAACAACATAATCGACATATTTCTTTTCTCACGAGAAAATTCAAGTTGAAAAACAAAAGCATTAAATTTCATCTGGCGACGAATTTTACCTTTTAATAATTAGTTTACGGTGCATTTTCTTGAGGAGATAAAAAGCTTTTTGGTGCAAGTGCAGGAAATGGTATTAAATTACGGTGTGAAGGAATTTACTTTTGTGCTTATTCTATGTCTATGCTAATTTTTTCTATTTTCTATATTTTTTTTATGTAGGAGATTCAACATAATACATATCGAGTTTTGCAAATTGGAATAGTGGTTAAGATACATTAAGATTAGTGTTCATCGTGGGATTATATATATAAATTTGTGAAGTGAATTCTTTTAAGATCCGTTAAGGCTTGTATGAAAGTATATACTATGTTTGCAAATTGAATTTTTGATTAAGTTTTCAAGTAAAATTTATGTCCAAATAAAAATCGTGTTAAGTTTTTTTTTTTTGAAATTAAAAATAAGAAGTTGAGTAAATTGAAATTTTAGAAAAATTGAATTTTATGGGACATCTGTAAATAAGGAATAAAAATAAAACAAATTTTTATTGGAGTGTTATTGTGTGTGTTTTTATTAAATTTGAATTGAGTGAAAAATAATAGAATTGGTATAACCAAGGTTCTGTGCGTCGAATTGGATACACCGCTACACTTTCCACCAAAGGTACAATTACGTCGCTGCGTCAACATTTTGGTGGTTCCATCCAGGAAACAGTACAGAGCCCGTTTACCGTTCCTTCCCAACAAGTATACCGTTGGTTACTGCAATTCAAAAAAAACACACAGTTAGGTTAACGCTTCATTTAAATTACGGTTATTTACAATGTCTACCAACAAGCAATTATTTGATCAGGAGCTCATCCTTCGGAATCGCATCGAAAAATATATCGAGAATTCAAAGAAAACTGCTATAGTCAAACGTACTCAAGGTTTTTTTGAATCTCGAATGGTGGAATTAAAAAGGTTATGGGAACAATATAGCGTTTTAGATGTAGAAATAATGCAAGCTTTAAGTGCAGATTCTGCAACCGCTGGCGTCGATCATGCATACATTAAGGAAGACCATTTTTGCAACACGGAAACCAAATATTCAGATTATTTGAGCGATTTATATGAAGGTCTTCGTAAACTCAAAGCAGAGGCAACAGTCATCAATCCCAGTGCCAACGAATCAGCTACATCCATCATCGTCCATCAAGATACAACCCTTCCAAGGATTTCTCTTCCTAAATTTAATGGAGATTACGACATGTGGAGATCGTTCTCAGACATGTTCACCTCGCTCGTGCATAATAACACAAAATTATCTCCGGTACAAAAATTGCATCATCTAAAGTCTTGTTTAGTAGGCGAAGCGGAAAGAGTGTTACGTCACACTCCTATAACAGATGCGGACTATCAACCAGCATGGGACAAATTGAGGAAACGTTACCAGAACACTCGCATTTTGGTTAACCATCAACTTAAACTGCTAGTCAATCAACAAAAGTTAGCTACAGAGACCAATAAGGGAATAAAATCATTAATAGACACATCTGAAGAATGCTTACAGCAATTGAAGAGTTTGAATGTGGACACCAGCTCATGGGACGCGTTATTAATTTACATATTGGTACAGAAGCTTCCGTATTACACACTTAAGCTTTGGGAAGAAGACCAAGGATCCAGCGATGACTTACCCACCTTTGAAGAGTTTAAAGACTTTTTGAATACTCGCTTGAAGGTACTCGACTCGATTGCAGACGTTCTAGGCCCCAGAAGTGTATCAGTGAAACCCAAACCTCAACCAAGGGAAAAAATAGTCGCGTATCACAGTACAAGGGAAGGAAGATGTCCTGCTTGTGGAGGAAAACACTACGTCTTAAAATGCTCAAAATATAAGCGAATGTCGTCGGAAGCCAAACGTAAGGCTATCTCATCAGCAGGACGATGTCTCAATTGTTTATCCGGTCACCATGCTCAACCTGAATGCACTAGCAAACACAATTGCTTCACGTGCAATCAACGTCACCATACCTCTTTACATATTACTAAGGAAAACTCAACGCCACATAACAAATCCAATTACCAGTCAAAAGATTCTAACACATGTCCAGCCGAATCCAATCCAGAAACCAATAGCCACAGCGCTGCTCAGCTTGAAATTACTCAAGCCTTCATCACAAGGCAAAACTTACGAGCTTTACTAGCAACAGCTTTAATCACTGCACGAGATAACCATGGCCAACCACACACCCTACGATGTGTCATTGATCCAGGATCTCAGTCATCATTCTTGACAGAGGAAGCCTGCAAGAGACTGGGTGCAACATGTTCTCCTGCTTCCACTACTATCATAGGCATCGGCACCTGCACGGCAGGAAACTCTGGGAAACAAATAACTCTACAACTACAATCCAGTCAATTGAATGGACCGATCGTGGAGGAAACTTTTCTAATTCTAAAAAGAATTAGCGACCCTCTACCACAGCAACGAATGTCTAAGGAACACGCTCAACACTTAGTCGGCCTAAATCTAGCTGACCCAACATTTTGGCAACCCGGAAAAATAGATGCCTTGCTCGGAGTAAATCTTTATACTCAAATTCTACAAGATGGAATTATACGGAGAGCCAAGCACGGCAGTGGCAATTAATACAATATTTGGTTGGATTTTGCTCGGACCAACCACCAACGAACGTCATAATCATGCAGTATCCCTTATGACTACAATTGAAGATGATCTCAGCTGTCAGCTTCAACAATTTTTTAAGACTGAAGAATTTTCTTCGAACCCAGTTCTTAAAATGGAAGATGCATTATGTCAAGACATCTTTCAAACTACGTACCAACGTCTACCAAATGGACAATATCAAGTCCACTTACCATTTATAAACAATGAAATTCCTAAATTGGGTGAATCTCGCCCTCAGGCCCTTACGCGGTTCATATCCCTGCAAAAACAATTTAGGAAGGAACCAGATCTAGCCAGAGACTATACCAAGTGTCTCGATGAATATCTACAACTCGGCCACATGGAAATGATCGCTCCCGGTGTAACTAACAAGCCACATTACTACATCCCACATCATGCGGTCTTTAAAGAAAGCACAACCACAAAATTAAGAGTCGTGTTCGACGCATCCTGTAAGTCAACCAACGGAAAATCACTTAATGACTACCTGCTGAAGGGACCTATTCTACAACCGAAGCTATTTGCCACCTTGATGAATTGGCGGAGGTACAAGGTAGCCATAACAGCGGACATAGAGAAAATGTACCGAATGATTTTGATCCATCCAAATCAACGAGCGTTTCAACGAATTATTTGGAAGCATCCAATTACCCATGAAACACAGGATTATCAATTGAAAACGGTCACATTCGGTACATCAGCGGCTCCTTACCTCGCCATTAGAACCTTGCAGCAATTAGCAGAGGATGAAAGGAACAATTGGCCCCTCGCTTCCACAGCAACCCTCAAGAGCTTCTATGTTGATGATTTATTAACAGGAGCAGATGATGTTGCAAGTGCTAAAAATCTACAAAGGGAATTAATCGAAATGATGAAGACCGGAGGATTTAACCTGAGGAAATGGGCAAGCAATGACTTAGAGTTACTATCTCATTTACCATCTGAGTATTGCGAAATTAAGGAATCATTTACTATTGGAGAGATGGAAGCCATTAAAACATTAGGTATCCAATGGCATCCTGCAGAAGACATTTTCACCTTCAAGATTTCCTTAAAATCAAAACAATCTGCTCTTACCAAACGAGCTATATTATCAGAGATCGCGTCTCTGTATGACCCGCTCGGCTGGATAGCCCCAATAATAATCGTCGCGAAAATACTAATGCAATCACTGTGGATTACAGGCTGCTCGTGGGACGTTACAGTACCTACCTCAATAAAGGAACAGTGGGATACATTTAAGGAGGACTTATGTAACCTGCCTCGATTAAAAATCCCGCGTTGGATCCAATATGCCAGCACAGCACAAATTCAAATACACGGCTTTTGCGACGCTTCAACCAAGGCATATGCAGCTGTCCTATACTTACGAACAATACTCGAAGATGGTAGCATCTCATCAATGCTGTTAACGGCCAAAACCAGAGTAGCTCCCACGAAGCCAACCACCATTCCCAGATTGGAGTTAAACGGCGCGGTAATTCTTGCTCGGCTTATCAAAACAACGGTTGAAGACATGGAACTGAAAAACGCCTCCATATTTGCTTGGACAGACTCCACTATTGTACTTCAATGGATAAGAGAACACCCGTCTCGCTGGAAAACATATGTGGCGAACAGGGTCGTTGAAATCCAGGAAAGTTTAAAGTATGATTCATGGCAGCATGTTCCTACAGCAGATAACCCAGCCGATCTTGCTTCGAGAGGCACTACCGCAGATGATTTATTATCGAATGATATATGGTGGCATGGTCCAGGTTGGCTAACCAAGGGTGAAGAGCATTGGCCAAAATTAAAAAAAAGTGAAGAAGGTACTGAGCTAGAGGCTAAACGAAACACCACGGCAACCCTTACAACAGCAATTAAAGATGACTACCTCATGCGATATTCCTCCTTTGATAAATTAATTCGAATAACTGCATATTTACTGCGCTTCATAGAGAACTGCAAGCCTTCATCAACTAACCAAGTTGGAGTCCTATCTCGCAGCGAATTGTGTAATGCTGAAGCTATTATATTGCGTTTAGTCCAAAGGGCAAGCTTTCCGAACGAATATCACAGCTTATCAAACGGTCAACCACTTTCGCACAAGAGCAAACTCATACAATTAAATCCCTTTCTCGATGATCAAGGACTTGTACGATTAAAGGGACGTGGTTTGTAGGGCGACAGTTGCCGCCTTGGGATTTTCAACCTGGCTCCTGTACCGGTTGAGTCCAAAGGAAGTTTGAGTGTTTCACTCAAACTCTGCAAATTGTAATTGTAATTATTGCCCAAGCTCTTGGTACTTGTGCAATGTTTTACGCTTCAAGCGTTTCGCCAGAAGCAGTTTTAGTAGAAAATGAGAAGACGTGTTTACTTCTTTAAAATCAAAAAATGACTGTTTTTATTAATTTGAAATAACACATTTTATAATAAACACAAAAATGCTTACATCTACCTTTAACATTCAGTTGCATTCATAAAATTTATTTCACATGAAAAATGCTTCAGAAGCATAAAAACAAATTCCAGAAAAGTTAGCAGCATCGTTGTGCTTACTATGCAACATACATGTAACTTTTAAGGAATTTAAGCTTTTCTGAGCAGGCTCAGATTACTGTCTGGGAGTTTTTTTGATAACACGCGGCCAGACATGAAATTTATTGTGAGAATTCGATATTTGAATGTATGAAATTATTTATTAATTGTTTTCGTGAGAATTATTCTATGGATGCAACTGAACATTCTCCCCCCCTTGAACATCTGTTCAAGATTCGTCTAAGTGATAACTGATTCCTCGTTTCCGCCTTTTAGCTGGCATTTGTTGGTCTGCGGAAACATTACTATTTTGTCTTGGGGGTCGCTGACTCGTTGTGGCTCCTGATGGGGAGCCGACGACCTCGACATGGCTTTCATTGGTGGTCTCTATTGGAAGAGGTGCAATTTTGTGTACCGGTCTCCTGATAACAGTGGTTGCTGTTTGGATGTCCACCACTCGGGTTTGGTTGTCCTTGCCTGGAATGCAACGTAACACAACGCCTAAGGGCCATTTTAATGGGGGGACATTTTCTTCCTTTAGTATGACCATTGTTCCAGGTTCCACATTCTGGCAGGTTTTTTTCCACTTGTGTCGCTGTTGTAGTTCGTGCAGGTATTCCGATGACCATCTTTGCCAAAATTCGGCTTTAAGCTGAGCTATTAGTTTCCACCTACCTAGGAGGCTAGCTTTCATGGGAGCTGCTTGAGGATCCACAATGCTGGTTGGGGGTTCACCAATTAGGAAGTGACCTGGCGTTAGTGCAGTTGGATCGTTTGGGTTTGAAGACATCGGGGTCAGTGGTCTAGAGTTGAGTATGGCCTCAATTTCTATGGCAAGCGTCTCTAATTCCTCGTATGTAAGGGCGGCTGAGCTTATCTGATGTTGCATCAGCTGTTTGGCTGATTTTACCGCTGCTTCCCACAAGCCACCGAAATGTGGGGCTCGTGGGGGGATGAAATGGAAGGTGATGCCTTTGTTGGTGCACGTAGATGTTATCATCTCCTTAGCTTGGTCGGAGTGAATAACTTGGTTGAGCTCCTGGAGTTGGTTTCTGGCACCAACAAAATTGGTAGCGTTGTCACAATATATATCCTTGCAATGGCCACGACGACCAATGAACCGCTTTAGTGATCCCAGAAACGCCTCAGTTGTGAGGTCTGTGACCACTTCAAGATGGACGGCTTTTGTAACGAAGCAGCAAAATATGGCTATATATGATTTTACAGGTCTCTTCCCTCTTATTCTGAAGTGGGTCAGGAATGGGCCACAAAAATCCACGCCTGAAGTGATGAATGGTCTTCCTGGTTGGACCCTGGATGCTGGAAGATTTCCCATGATTTGGTTGAAGAGCTTTGGCTTAGCCCTTGTACATGGCACACAATGGTGAACAATTGATCTCGCCACTACCTTCCCCTTTATTGGCCAAAATCGTTGTCTGGTAATGGCTAATAACGTCTGTGGTGGTGCATGATGATTTTTAATATGTAGTTCAGTCATCAACATCTTTGTGGCTGGATGAGCATAGGGAAGCAACATTGGATGCTTTGCATCATATGGGATGCTGGATTCTTGCACTCGGCCTCCTACTCTAACGATGCCATGCTCATCCAGGAAGGGATTCAATCCCAGCAATTGGCTATTCTTGCTGGGCTCTGAAGATTTGCGAAGACAAGCGATGTCGGAGTCAAATTCTTCTTGTTGTGCGGCTTTGACAATTAGGAGTAAGGCGTTGTCAACTTCTCCAGCTGTGAGATGTAAATGATGAGTCTTTACTCCCTTCAAGCTTTCGGTGAAGCGAAGTACGTATGCCAAGATGCGCTTTAATCTGGTGAATGAGTTGCTGTGATTTATTTCCTTGATTAAAGCTGGAAGATCGTGCACTACGGTGATTGGAAGGGCTGATTTCTTCATTTCTACTGCGCAGTGTTTCACTGGGACGTAGGGAAGTGGCCATACTGATGGTGCTCCGTGCAGAAAGAATGGGCCGTAAAACCATAACGTCGATTCTTTGAACTTGCTTGGGCAAACGCCGCGAGAGAGCATGTCCGCTGGGTTATCCTTTGAATTGACATGTCTCCATTGATCAAGGTTGGTAAGAGTTTGAATTGCCGCTACTCTATTTGCCACAAAGGTTTGATAAGATGAAGATGGCGAATTCAACCAGGCTAACACAATCTCCGAATCGCTCCAGTAAAACTCCTTGCTATAGCTCAATTTTAGATCTGTCTTGACCCGATGGCATAGGTCTGCTGCAAGTTTCGCTGCACATAGTTCAAGCCTAGGTAATGTAACCTTCTTTAAGGGGGCCACCCTGGATTTGGCACAGAGCAATCTCACTATGACTTGGTCACCTTTGATTATAGCTCGAATGTATATGGCAGCTCCATAGGCCTTCTCCGAGGCGTCCGCGAAAGTATGAAGCTGAATTTCCTTTGGTTGGTGGTGTGCGAAGACATGTCTTGGAAAGGAGAAATCCTTTAGCTCCTGGAGACTATTTCTAAATATAGTCCATTGTTGCTCTAATGCAGGTGGTAGAGGTTCATCCCAGTCAGCCTTTATTGTCCATGTTTGCTGGAGTAACAATTTTGCGGTTACAACAACTGGTGCGGCGATACCGAGCGGATCGAATAGGTGCGCTATATCTGAATATGCGGTTCGCTTTGTTATCTTCTTCCTAGGTTGTACAGAAGTTTGAAGTGAAAACAAATCCGATTTCGGCCACCACACAAGTCCTAGTGTTTTAATACGTTCTTCGGTTTCATTGGCGAAATCGAGGGACACTTCTAACTCATGAGGTTGAAATCCTTCAAGTAGTCGTGGGTGATTAGAGCACCACTTTCTCAAGTGGAAGCTGCCTTCTTTGAGCAGGGAAATTAGCTCGGCCTGCATCTGGATTGCGGTTGTTATGCTGTCTGACCCAGTCATCACGTCGTCTACGTAAAAGTCCCTCTTCAAAACATTAGTTCCCAATGGGTATTGACTGACTCGATCCTCTGCCAATGTCTTCAGCGTTCTCGTGGCAAGGTAGGGTGCTGATTTGGTGCCATACGTTACTGTGGAGAGTTGATAGACCTTCAGCTCATCTTCTGGATGGTTTCTCCAATAAATGAGCTGGTATCTCTGATCCTCCTTATGAATTTGTATCTGCCGATACATTTTCTCTATGTCGGCAGTAAACACATAGCGAGGTGTTCTGAAACGCAGTAAGATAGAGAAGAGCTCATCTTGTATAGTTGGTCCTTTCGCTAGTATGTCGTTGAGCGAAATGTTACTGGCCGTCTTTGCAGATGCATCGAAGACTACTCTTAATTTTGTAGTGCTGCTGTCAGGTTTGCATACGAAATGATGCGGAAGGAAGTAGTACGGGTGCTTCAGAGTACTTGTATCTACCTTCTGCATGTGATTAAGGTCAAGATATTCCACCATGAAGTCGATATACTGTTGTTTCAGCTCTGCGTTTTTGGCTAGTCTCTTCTCTAGTGCGAGAAATCTGTGAAGAGCGATGTCCTTTGACTCTCCCAAGGTAGCTGGCTCGTCTACGAAGGGGAATCTTACGATGAAGCGACCTTCTGAGGTGCGTTGAGTGGTCTGCTTGAAGTGGATCTCACATCGTTCTTCGACAGCTGAAAGGCATGGTTTTGAGGGGTTGACTTCTTCAATCTTCCAAAATTTTTCAATTTGCTGTGAGATGTCAACTTCCTCTGGAGATAGTGTTCCAACATTGCAACTCATGAGTCCGTTGCTTGGTGCTTCCTCTATTTTTCCCGCCACTATCCATCCTAGTCTGGTGTTTTGCAAGACGGGCAATCCTTCTCCCAAAGACCGCTGTTCTGGTAGTAGTAACTGGTAAAAAACTTCTGCTCCAATGAGTATATCTATACGACTGGGCTCATGAAATCTCGCATCAGCGAGCTTAAGATCGGCTGGTATATTCCAGGACTTGGTGTCCATGTATTGCGCTGGTTGTGGACCAGTGATTTGGGGAAACACGAATGTTTCCAATCTTACTGAGAAGGCAGAGGTATTTGACTTCAGGAGCACATTTGCTCTGCTGTTGGTGCGTTGGGTTACTTTGTTGATGCCTTCAATCGTCATGGGAACTTGCACCTTCGCGACGTTGAGCTTCTTGGCTAGCCTCTCTGTTATGATGCTTAATTGCGATCCGCCATCAAGTAGGGCTCTGCAGCTGATTTCATTGCCATCTGGTGTTTGCAGACGCACAATGGCTGTTCCTAACAAAACGTATCCTGGATTGTGACTGGTGATACGTGCTGCCAACGTGGTGCTATTGTTGGGCGATGGGGATGGGGCCTTGGTAACCTCTTTGCTGTGGTCCCCCTCGTGGAGTAGTGTGTTATGTTTTTTGTTGCACTTTAGGCAGCTGCGTAATGTGCAAACATCTGCATTATGGCCAGATCTCAAACAATTGAAGCATCGGGAGTGGTCGCGTAGTAGTTGCTGTTTTCTAGCTGGAATCAATGCTCGGAATGCTGTGCAGTTATATAGTTGATGAGTTTGTTGTGGACACAATATGCAAAAACGGCTTGACGCGAGCGTGGGAAGGGATGTTCGTGGCCTTGGTGGCGGCGCTGGATGATTACTTCTCTTAGTCCCTCCTTCGCGTGTAATGGCTTCTAAGGCTTGGAAGCGGGCTTCAAGAAACTGGAGAAGCCCCCGCATGGTGCCGATTTCCTTTGGATGCTCTAATGACTGTTCATAGAGCGTGTGTGTGGTGCTGTCTACCTTTCGGATGAGTAGATGTATTAAGATTGGATCCCAGTTGTCCACCGAGATTCCCAGATTCTGGAGGCCATGGAGACACTCGTTGGTGGTGTCATGTAGGCGTTTTATGGCTGTGGCTGATTCTGAAGCTAATGACGGTTGAGACAGCAACTTGGTTAGCATCGCGTTTATCAGCAATCGCTTGTTGTCATAACGGTTGACAATGATGTTCCATGCTGTTTCGTAGTTAGAATGTGTGACGGGTAGATGCGTGATCAGTGCCCTTGCCTCTCCACTCAGGTTGCTGATTAAATAAAACATCTTTTCAGCCTTGCTAATAGGTTGCAAGTGGATCAGTTGGGTGTACAAACCATGGAACTGAATCCACTGCAAATAGCTGCCATCGAAGGTGGGCAGTGATATTTTGGGCAACTTTACTCTGGTGTTGGCATTCTGTGGACAATCTTGTTCCCTTGGCAATTCTGGGTTTGTCACAGAATCCAATATTTGCTGCAATGTCACAATGGTATCCTGAATATTGTATTCCAATTCTCGATGTAGATCAGGTGTATAATCTAGGGGTTCCTCCTGCTGAGTTTCCGCCCAAATGGCCTTGTCGATGTTTCTCAGCTCGTCCTCGTACCTGATGAGCCTTTCTATTTTTAGGCTGTAATATTGCCTGGGCCGTGTTTGAGCGGTGTCAAGACCTAGGTCGTCTAGAAAATACGTTATTGCTTTGCTAAGTGCCTTATGTTCCCGCACCAGTTTCTCAACAATTTTTGGCTCTGTCGTCAACTGAGTGGGTAAAGGTGCTGCCTTCGGTGGTAATTCTTCAGCATCTACTTGTTTTGCTTCCGATGCGGTTGGTGGTACATCTTCAGCATATACTTCTTTGTCTTTCGATGCTGTGAGTTGAGCTTCATTGAGCCATGACTTGAGCGTCTCGTATACCTGTTTTACCTTCTGGTAGTAATTATTGGTAAAATAGGGATGCTCTGGTGGCGCCGCATCTGCCGGAAGTAGCTGCGAATGATTTTGGAGGAACTCCAACCACTTGGTCTGAAGTGAGTTGAGTCGTTTTGCTAGATAATCCTCAGTTTTCCTGGATGCGGAATCCTTTTTAAAATTGCTGGCCATCTGCTCGATCTCTTTACCGAGCTCATGTTGCCGAGAGAAGATATTTTCCATGATGAACGATTTGATTAAAGTTGATTAACGCTGGGTAATCTGGTCTTTGATGATGAATGTAGACTCTGGTGTCCTGTCACGGTCGCCAAATGGTTTGTAGGGCGACAGTTGCCGCCTTGGGATTTTCAACCTGGCTCCTGTACCGGTTGAGTCCAAAGGAAGTTTGAGTGTTTCACTCAAACTCTGCAAATTGTAATTGTAATTATTGCCCAAGCTCTTGGTACTTGTGCAATGTTTTACGCTTCAAGCGTTTCGCCAGAAGCAGTTTTAGTAGAAAATGAGAAGACGTGTTTACTTCTTTAAAATCCAAAAATGACTGTTTTTATTAATTTGAAATAACACATTTTATAATAAACACAAAAATGCTTACATCTACCTTTAACATTCAGTTGCATTCATAAAATTTATTTCACATGAAAAATGCTTCAGAAGCATAAAAACAAATTCCAGAAAAGTTAGCAGCATCGTTGTGCTTACTATGCAACATACATGTAACTTTTAAGGAATTTAAGCTTTTCTGAGCAGGCTCAGATTACTGTCTGGGAGTTTTTTTGATAACACGCGGCCAGACATGAAATTTATTGTGAGAATTCGATATTTGAATGTATGAAATTATTTATTAATTGTTTTCGTGAGAATTATTCTATGGATGCAACTG
The DNA here is from genome assembly GCA_949987705.1 of Thereva unica. NCBI lineage: Eukaryota > Metazoa > Arthropoda > Insecta > Diptera > Therevidae > Thereva > Thereva unica. Next base: position 58,030,100 of record OX465284.1, read on the forward strand.
AACATTCTCCCCCCCTTGAACATCTGTTCAAGATTCGTCTAAGTGATAACTGATTCCTCGTTTCCGCCTTTTAGCTGGCATTTGTTGGTCTGCGGAAACATTACTATTTTGTCTTGGGGGTCGCTGACTCGTTGTGGCTCCTGATGGGGAGCCGACGACCTCGACATGGCTTTCATTGGTGGTCTCTATTGGAAGAGGTGCAATTTTGTGTACCGGTCTCCTGATAACAGTGGTTGCTGTTTGGATGTCCACCACTCGGGTTTGGTTGTCCTTGCCTGGAATGCAACGTAACACAACGCCTAAGGGCCATTTTAATGGGGGGACATTTTCTTCCTTTAGTATGACCATTGTTCCAGGTTCCACATTCTGGCAGGTTTTTTTCCACTTGTGTCGCTGTTGTAGTTCGTGCAGGTATTCCGATGACCATCTTTGCCAAAATTCGGCTTTAAGCTGAGCTATTAGTTTCCACCTACCTAGGAGGCTAGCTTTCATGGGAGCTGCTTGAGGATCCACAATGCTGGTTGGGGGTTCACCAATTAGGAAGTGACCTGGCGTTAGTGCAGTTGGATCGTTTGGGTTTGAAGACATCGGGGTCAGTGGTCTAGAGTTGAGTATGGCCTCAATTTCTATGGCAAGCGTCTCTAATTCCTCGTATGTAAGGGCGGCTGAGCTTATCTGATGTTGCATCAGCTGTTTGGCTGATTTTACCGCTGCTTCCCACAAGCCACCGAAATGTGGGGCTCGTGGGGGGATGAAATGGAAGGTGATGCCTTTGTTGGTGCACGTAGATGTTATCATCTCCTTAGCTTGGTCGGAGTGAATAACTTGGTTGAGCTCCTGGAGTTGGTTTCTGGCACCAACAAAATTGGTAGCGTTGTCACAATATATATCCTTGCAATGGCCACGACGACCAATGAACCGCTTTAGTGATCCCAGAAACGCCTCAGTTGTGAGGTCTGTGACCACTTCAAGATGGACGGCTTTTGTAACGAAGCAGCAAAATATGGCTATATATGATTTTACAGGTCTCTTCCCTCTTATTCTGAAGTGGGTCAGGAATGGGCCACAAAAATCCACGCCTGAAGTGATGAATGGTCTTCCTGGTTGGACCCTGGATGCTGGAAGATTTCCCATGATTTGGTTGAAGAGCTTTGGCTTAGCCCTTGTACATGGCACACAATGGTGAACAATTGATCTCGCCACTACCTTCCCCTTTATTGGCCAAAATCGTTGTCTGGTAATGGCTAATAACGTCTGTGGTGGTGCATGATGATTTTTAATATGTAGTTCAGTCATCAACATCTTTGTGGCTGGATGAGCATAGGGAAGCAACATTGGATGCTTTGCATCATATGGGATGCTGGATTCTTGCACTCGGCCTCCTACTCTAACGATGCCATGCTCATCCAGGAAGGGATTCAATCCCAGCAATTGGCTATTCTTGCTGGGCTCTGAAGATTTGCGAAGACAAGCGATGTCGGAGTCAAATTCTTCTTGTTGTGCGGCTTTGACAATTAGGAGTAAGGCGTTGTCAACTTCTCCAGCTGTGAGATGTAAATGATGAGTCTTTACTCCCTTCAAGCTTTCGGTGAAGCGAAGTACGTATGCCAAGATGCGCTTTAATCTGGTGAATGAGTTGCTGTGATTTATTTCCTTGATTAAAGCTGGAAGATCGTGCACTACGGTGATTGGAAGGGCTGATTTCTTCATTTCTACTGCGCAGTGTTTCACTGGGACGTAGGGAAGTGGCCATACTGATGGTGCTCCGTGCAGAAAGAATGGGCCGTAAAACCATAACGTCGATTCTTTGAACTTGCTTGGGCAAACGCCGCGAGAGAGCATGTCCGCTGGGTTATCCTTTGAATTGACATGTCTCCATTGATCAAGGTTGGTAAGAGTTTGAATTGCCGCTACTCTATTTGCCACAAAGGTTTGATAAGATGAAGATGGCGAATTCAACCAGGCTAACACAATCTCCGAATCGCTCCAGTAAAACTCCTTGCTATAGCTCAATTTTAGATCTGTCTTGACCCGATGGCATAGGTCTGCTGCAAGTTTCGCTGCACATAGTTCAAGCCTAGGTAATGTAACCTTCTTTAAGGGGGCCACCCTGGATTTGGCACAGAGCAATCTCACTATGACTTGGTCACCTTTGATTATAGCTCGAATGTATATGGCAGCTCCATAGGCCTTCTCCGAGGCGTCCGCGAAAGTATGAAGCTGAATTTCCTTTGGTTGGTGGTGTGCGAAGACATGTCTTGGAAAGGAGAAATCCTTTAGCTCCTGGAGACTATTTCTAAATATAGTCCATTGTTGCTCTAATGCAGGTGGTAGAGGTTCATCCCAGTCAGCCTTTATTGTCCATGTTTGCTGGAGTAACAATTTTGCGGTTACAACAACTGGTGCGGCGATACCGAGCGGATCGAATAGGTGCGCTATATCTGAATATGCGGTTCGCTTTGTTATCTTCTTCCTAGGTTGTACAGAAGTTTGAAGTGAAAACAAATCCGATTTCGGCCACCACACAAGTCCTAGTGTTTTAATACGTTCTTCGGTTTCATTGGCGAAATCGAGGGACACTTCTAACTCATGAGGTTGAAATCCTTCAAGTAGTCGTGGGTGATTAGAGCACCACTTTCTCAAGTGGAAGCTGCCTTCTTTGAGCAGGGAAATTAGCTCGGCCTGCATCTGGATTGCGGTTGTTATGCTGTCTGACCCAGTCATCACGTCGTCTACGTAAAAGTCCCTCTTCAAAACATTAGTTCCCAATGGGTATTGACTGACTCGATCCTCTGCCAATGTCTTCAGCGTTCTCGTGGCAAGGTAGGGTGCTGATTTGGTGCCATACGTTACTGTGGAGAGTTGATAGACCTTCAGCTCATCTTCTGGATGGTTTCTCCAATAAATGAGCTGGTATCTCTGATCCTCCTTATGAATTTGTATCTGCCGATACATTTTCTCTATGTCGGCAGTAAACACATAGCGAGGTGTTCTGAAACGCAGTAAGATAGAGAAGAGCTCATCTTGTATAGTTGGTCCTTTCGCTAGTATGTCGTTGAGCGAAATGTTACTGGCCGTCTTTGCAGATGCATCGAAGACTACTCTTAATTTTGTAGTGCTGCTGTCAGGTTTGCATACGAAATGATGCGGAAGGAAGTAGTACGGGTGCTTCAGAGTACTTGTATCTACCTTCTGCATGTGATTAAGGTCAAGATATTCCACCATGAAGTCGATATACTGTTGTTTCAGCTCTGCGTTTTTGGCTAGTCTCTTCTCTAGTGCGAGAAATCTGTGAAGAGCGATGTCCTTTGACTCTCCCAAGGTAGCTGGCTCGTCTACGAAGGGGAATCTTACGATGAAGCGACCTTCTGAGGTGCGTTGAGTGGTCTGCTTGAAGTGGATCTCACATCGTTCTTCGACAGCTGAAAGGCATGGTTTTGAGGGGTTGACTTCTTCAATCTTCCAAAATTTTTCAATTTGCTGTGAGATGTCAACTTCCTCTGGAGATAGTGTTCCAACATTGCAACTCATGAGTCCGTTGCTTGGTGCTTCCTCTATTTTTCCCGCCACTATCCATCCTAGTCTGGTGTTTTGCAAGACGGGCAATCCTTCTCCCAAAGACCGCTGTTCTGGTAGTAGTAACTGGTAAAAAACTTCTGCTCCAATGAGTATATCTATACGACTGGGCTCATGAAATCTCGCATCAGCGAGCTTAAGATCGGCTGGTATATTCCAGGACTTGGTGTCCATGTATTGCGCTGGTTGTGGACCAGTGATTTGGGGAAACACGAATGTTTCCAATCTTACTGAGAAGGCAGAGGTATTTGACTTCAGGAGCACATTTGCTCTGCTGTTGGTGCGTTGGGTTACTTTGTTGATGCCTTCAATCGTCATGGGAACTTGCACCTTCGCGACGTTGAGCTTCTTGGCTAGCCTCTCTGTTATGATGCTTAATTGCGATCCGCCATCAAGTAGGGCTCTGCAGCTGATTTCATTGCCATCTGGTGTTTGCAGACGCACAATGGCTGTTCCTAACAAAACGTATCCTGGATTGTGACTGGTGATACGTGCTGCCAACGTGGTGCTATTGTTGGGCGATGGGGATGGGGCCTTGGTAACCTCTTTGCTGTGGTCCCCCTCGTGGAGTAGTGTGTTATGTTTTTTGTTGCACTTTAGGCAGCTGCGTAATGTGCAAACATCTGCATTATGGCCAGATCTCAAACAATTGAAGCATCGGGAGTGGTCGCGTAGTAGTTGCTGTTTTCTAGCTGGAATCAATGCTCGGAATGCTGTGCAGTTATATAGTTGATGAGTTTGTTGTGGACACAATATGCAAAAACGGCTTGACGCGAGCGTGGGAAGGGATGTTCGTGGCCTTGGTGGCGGCGCTGGATGATTACTTCTCTTAGTCCCTCCTTCGCGTGTAATGGCTTCTAAGGCTTGGAAGCGGGCTTCAAGAAACTGGAGAAGCCCCCGCATGGTGCCGATTTCCTTTGGATGCTCTAATGACTGTTCATAGAGCGTGTGTGTGGTGCTGTCTACCTTTCGGATGAGTAGATGTATTAAGATTGGATCCCAGTTGTCCACCGAGATTCCCAGATTCTGGAGGCCATGGAGACACTCGTTGGTGGTGTCATGTAGGCGTTTTATGGCTGTGGCTGATTCTGAAGCTAATGACGGTTGAGACAGCAACTTGGTTAGCATCGCGTTTATCAGCAATCGCTTGTTGTCATAACGGTTGACAATGATGTTCCATGCTGTTTCGTAGTTAGAATGTGTGACGGGTAGATGCGTGATCAGTGCCCTTGCCTCTCCACTCAGGTTGCTGATTAAATAAAACATCTTTTCAGCCTTGCTAATAGGTTGCAAGTGGATCAGTTGGGTGTACAAACCATGGAACTGAATCCACTGCAAATAGCTGCCATCGAAGGTGGGCAGTGATATTTTGGGCAACTTTACTCTGGTGTTGGCATTCTGTGGACAATCTTGTTCCCTTGGCAATTCTGGGTTTGTCACAGAATCCAATATTTGCTGCAATGTCACAATGGTATCCTGAATATTGTATTCCAATTCTCGATGTAGATCAGGTGTATAATCTAGGGGTTCCTCCTGCTGAGTTTCCGCCCAAATGGCCTTGTCGATGTTTCTCAGCTCGTCCTCGTACCTGATGAGCCTTTCTATTTTTAGGCTGTAATATTGCCTGGGCCGTGTTTGAGCGGTGTCAAGACCTAGGTCGTCTAGAAAATACGTTATTGCTTTGCTAAGTGCCTTATGTTCCCGCACCAGTTTCTCAACAATTTTTGGCTCTGTCGTCAACTGAGTGGGTAAAGGTGCTGCCTTCGGTGGTAATTCTTCAGCATCTACTTGTTTTGCTTCCGATGCGGTTGGTGGTACATCTTCAGCATATACTTCTTTGTCTTTCGATGCTGTGAGTTGAGCTTCATTGAGCCATGACTTGAGCGTCTCGTATACCTGTTTTACCTTCTGGTAGTAATTATTGGTAAAATAGGGATGCTCTGGTGGCGCCGCATCTGCCGGAAGTAGCTGCGAATGATTTTGGAGGAACTCCAACCACTTGGTCTGAAGTGAGTTGAGTCGTTTTGCTAGATAATCCTCAGTTTTCCTGGATGCGGAATCCTTTTTAAAATTGCTGGCCATCTGCTCGATCTCTTTACCGAGCTCATGTTGCCGAGAGAAGATATTTTCCATGATGAACGATTTGATTAAAGTTGATTAACGCTGGGTAATCTGGTCTTTGATGATGAATGTAGACTCTGGTGTCCTGTCACGGTCGCCAAATGGTTTGTAGGGCGACAGTTGCCGCCTTGGGATTTTCAACCTGGCTCCTGTACCGGTTGAGTCCAAAGGAAGTTTGAGTGTTTCACTCAAACTCTGCAAATTGTAATTGTAATTATTGCCCAAGCTCTTGGTACTTGTGCAATGTTTTACGCTTCAAGCGTTTCGCCAGAAGCAGTTTTAGTAGAAAATGAGAAGACGTGTTTACTTCTTTAAAATCCAAAAATGACTGTTTTTATTAATTTGAAATAACACATTTTATAATAAACACAAAAATGCTTACATCTACCTTTAACATTCAGTTGCATTCATAAAATTTATTTCACATGAAAAATGCTTCAGAAGCATAAAAACAAATTCCAGAAAAGTTAGCAGCATCGTTGTGCTTACTATGCAACATACATGTAACTTTTAAGGAATTTAAGCTTTTCTGAGCAGGCTCAGATTACTGTCTGGGAGTTTTTTTGATAACACGCGGCCAGACATGAAATTTATTGTGAGAATTCGATATTTGAATCTATGAAATTATTTATTAATTGTTTTCGTGAGAATTATTCTATGGATGCAACTGAACAGGACGACTATCTCATGCATCCGTAGCCTATGACAACAAACACCCAATCATACTACCAAAAAATCACCATGTGGTAGAAGCATTGATTAACAAAATTCATCAAGACACCTTTCATGGTGGAACGTCACTAGTGTTATCCACCAGTCGAAGTAAATATTGGATTCTGGATGCCAGGAGAACTATCTCAAGCAGAATCCATAAATGCATCACATGTGTTCGTTTCCGAAAAACAACTTGTCAGCAGCGTATGGGTGATTTACCAGAATTTCGAGTCAATGTCACAAAACCATTCAGTAAAGTTGGCATAGACTATGCAGGACCTATAACCGTCAAGTCGTCACCATGCAGAAGGGCAAAACTCCTGAAGGCATATGTATGCATATTCGTTTGCATGACAACCAGGGCCATACACATAGAGCTCGTTTCGTCATTGACCACCGATGCCTTTATAGCAGCTTTGAAAAGATTTATTGCCAGAAGGGGCCTGTGCACCGATATTTATTCTGACTGCGGCTCCAATTTTATTGGAGCAATATCAACACTCGATAAGGACTTACGAAACGCAATTGTCAACTCAACTCAAGAAGCTGCTCAATATGCTTCCACTCGTTCAATTAATTGGCATCTCAACCCCCCAGCAGCGCCGCATTTCGGAGGAACCTGGGAAGCAGGGGTACGTTCCATAAAGGGCCATCTCCGAAGAAGTTTAGGCAACATGATATGTACCTTTGAAGAATACGTAACATTGCTCTCTCAAATAGAAGCCATATTAAATTCGCGACCGCTTTGTTACATTAGTGCAGATCCTAGTAATCCCGAAATAATCACACCCGGACATTTTTTGATAGGCCAAGCCTTGAATATGCTGCCAGAGCCGGACTATTCCAACGAACCATCCTTTACACACCGATGGAAGTTCTTGCAACAAAGGACACACCAATTTTGGAAGAAATGGTCAAGGGACTATTTAAATCAACTGCAAACAAGATCCAAATGGCAATCAGAAAAGGAGAATCTCAAAATCGGAGACGTAGTACTTGTTACTCATGAGCACATGCCGCCAATAAAATGGCCATTAGGCATCGTAGAGGAAGTCTTTCCTGGAGCAGATGGGCTAGTTCGAGTGGCTCAGATCAAAACTCACACTAGTACCTTTAGAAGGCCAATTGTAAAATTGGTTCGCTTACCCATAGCGGAAACATAACATTGTCCAAACACTAACAGACATATCTGTTTGTTCGTCTTTATGTTGTGGTGTCCTCATTTTCAAAACAAATTAATTTCATAAGTATTCTTTCAGATGGATTACGATGAAGATGTGTTAATCTTGTCCGAAAGGATATTCTTTTCCATGACTGACGAGCCGGACCCAGAGTTCTACGCCGATCCCGTCAGCAAAGGGTTCCATGAATCATCGCCAGGTGGAGGCAGCTGTACCGTTACCACTACTAATGAAAGGGCCAATCAACATCAGGCATCACGATCTAGTGTGACTGTCCGGGATCATCCCACAAAACATCTCAAGGGTACAACCGTTCACACCAAGGCCACATTAGCAGAGCCAGCTACAATCAATGGGGCGAAAGAACATTCACTCCTTCTACTGCGACCAACTACAACAGTCAAGGAACTACAAATGCGGATAGACAATACGCACCAAAGGTTTATAACTCGAGAAGGCGTCGACATATTTCTCACCAGAGAGGTTTTGAAAAGAATAAATTTCGAAGCGATCGCCAAGACGAAAACCAGAGAAAAAACGCTCAACTTGCCGGATAGATACCAGGTACGTCTCAAGCTGAAAGCAGACGGTAGCCTTAAATTCTTTCACTACCACAAAAGAGGAGTGGTCAGGAAATTGTTGAACAAAGATGTTCAACGGGAGGGAGAATGTCTAGCACAGGCGTTATAAGCTAAAAGATATAATTAAAAAATTTCCAAAACAATGAATTTAAAGCAATACCATTGAAATAAACTCCATCCTGGACGTCTTCCTCCTTCATCGCGTCTAATTCAAAGACCTAAAATGAAATATGAATTATAAATTTAGAGCCATAGTATAAGCCTTAGAATGTAAACAAAACATGTACAACAACAACAACAATACTAAAAATTAAGAATTAAAATATCCAAATGAATTTTATGTTAAGATAAGAAATTATTGAATTAATATATTACAAACAAAACAAATAAATGAATTTATATCACTTTTTTAAAGAAATTAAGTAATCAGAAAGAAAAATGAACAAACAATCGGAATTTGACAGTTCTTACCGGCAAATATATTTGTTCAAATTTCGCACAAAAAAGGGTCAGTAGGACAACAAAAACATGCGAAATACATAAAGGATACATACCTGAGTGGAGTTTATCCCTTTTTTCACCTGCATAACACTGCACTCGCGCGAATTCCCTTAAAAAGGGCCAACGACCGCGATCGCGAAAACACGAAAATGAATACTGGCATCCATGTTCTGATGCCATTGTCAGCTGGCGCTAAAAAGCTTTTGTCGACAGCAATGCCAGGTGTTCGCGTAATTATCGCGAAAAGGGCTAAAATAGGGAAATTTAAAAACGACAATTTAACCAATAAGAAGAAGAGAGATGGCAACAAAAAAGGGAGACAAAAAATATAAGTTGGTCGATAATAATTCTGCAAAATCGATAACGAAACCCGAAAATTATAGCAGTTTCTACCATATCGACACGGCCACCCTATTTAAGCGCGATATTAGCGGCCCTAAAACCATTGGTTTGGAAATATTATAACAGCGTACATGTATCAGGAAAAAGTAATGCTTCAAGTCATTTTTTCCTAGAAATGCATGCATGCAGGGCAAGGGTCTTTCTTTCATGCTATTTAATGTATGGTGGTGGCATTTAGGAATTAAAGCTCGCACTCAACGTGGGACATATATTTCGATCTGTGAATTAAAATTGCATTAAGACTCCTTAAGATTCATATTCAACGTGGGAAATACATAATACATATCGAGTTTTGCAAATTGGAATAGTGGTTAAGATACATTAAGATTAGTGTTCATCGTGGGATTATATATATAAATTTGTGAAGTGAATTCTTTTAAGATCCGTTAAGGCTTGTATGAAAGTATATACTATGTTTGCAAATTGAATTTTTGATTAAGTTTTCAAGTAAAATTTATGTCCAAATAAAAATCGTGTTAAGTTTTTTTTTTTGAAATTAAAAATAAGAAGTTGAGTAAATTGAAATTTTAGAAAAATTGAATTTTATGGGACATCTGTAAATAAGGAATAAAAATAAAACAAATTTTTATTGGAGTGTTATTGTGTGTGTTTTTATTAAATTTGAATTGAGTGAAAAATAATAGAATTGGTATAACCAAGGTTCTGTGCGTCGAATTGGATACACCGCTACACTTTCCACCAAAGGTACAATTACGTCGCTGCGTCAACATTTTGGTGGTTCCATCCAGGAAACAGTACAGAGCCCGTTTACCGTTCCTTCCCAACAAGTATACCGTTGGTTACTGCAATTCAAAAAAAACACACAGTTAGGTTAACGCTTCATTTAAATTACGGTTATTTACAATGTCTACCAACAAGCAATTATTTGATCAGGAGCTCATCCTTCGGAATCGCATCGAAAAATATATCGAGAATTCAAAGAAAACTGCTATAGTCAAACGTACTCAAGGTTTTTTTGAATCTCGAATGGTGGAATTAAAAAGGTTATGGGAACAATATAGCGTTTTAGATGTAGAAATAATGCAAGCTTTAAGTGCAGATTCTGCAACCGCTGGCGTCGATCATGCATACATTAAGGAAGACCATTTTTGCAACACGGAAACCAAATATTCAGATTATTTGAGCGATTTATATGAAGGTCTTCGTAAACTCAAAGCAGAGGCAACAGTCATCAATCCCAGTGCCAACGAATCAGCTACATCCATCATCGTCCATCAAGATACAACCCTTCCAAGGATTTCTCTTCCTAAATTTAATGGAGATTACGACATGTGGAGATCGTTCTCAGACATGTTCACCTCGCTCGTGCATAATAACACAAAATTATCTCCGGTACAAAAATTGCATCATCTAAAGTCTTGTTTAGTAGGCGAAGCGGAAAGAGTGTTACGTCACACTCCTATAACAGATGCGGACTATCAACCAGCATGGGACAAATTGAGGAAACGTTACCAGAACACTCGCATTTTGGTTAACCATCAACTTAAACTGCTAGTCAATCAACAAAAGTTAGCTACAGAGACCAATAAGGGAATAAAATCATTAATAGACACATCTGAAGAATGCTTACAGCAATTGAAGAGTTTGAATGTGGACACCAGCTCATGGGACGCGTTATTAATTTACATATTGGTACAGAAGCTTCCGTATTACACACTTAAGCTTTGGGAAGAAGACCAAGGATCCAGCGATGACTTACCCACCTTTGAAGAGTTTAAAGACTTTTTGAATACTCGCTTGAAGGTACTCGACTCGATTGCAGACGTTCTAGGCCCCAGAAGTGTATCAGTGAAACCCAAACCTCAACCAAGGGAAAAAATAGTCGCGTATCACAGTACAAGGGAAGGAAGATGTCCTGCTTGTGGAGGAAAACACTACGTCTTAAAATGCTCAAAATATAAGCGAATGTCGTCGGAAGCCAAACGTAAGGCTATCTCATCAGCAGGACGATGTCTCAATTGTTTATCCGGTCACCATGCTCAACCTGAATGCACTAGCAAACACAATTGCTTCACGTGCAATCAACGTCACCATACCTCTTTACATATTACTAAGGAAAACTCAACGCCACATAACAAATCCAATTACCAGTCAAAAGATTCTAACACATGTCCAGCCGAATCCAATCCAGAAACCAATAGCCACAGCGCTGCTCAGCTTGAAATTACTCAAGCCTTCATCACAAGGCAAAACTTACGAGCTTTACTAGCAACAGCTTTAATCACTGCACGAGATAACCATGGCCAACCACACACCCTACGATGTGTCATTGATCCAGGATCTCAGTCATCATTCTTGACAGAGGAAGCCTGCAAGAGACTGGGTGCAACATGTTCTCCTGCTTCCACTACTATCATAGGCATCGGCACCTGCACGGCAGGAAACTCTGGGAAACAAATAACTCTACAACTACAATCCAGTCAATTGAATGGACCGATCGTGGAGGAAACTTTTCTAATTCTAAAAAGAATTAGCGACCCTCTACCACAGCAACGAATGTCTAAGGAACACGCTCAACACTTAGTCGGCCTAAATCTAGCTGACCCAACATTTTGGCAACCCGGAAAAATAGATGCCTTGCTCGGAGTAAATCTTTATACTCAAATTCTACAAGATGGAATTATACGGAGAGCCAAGCACGGCAGTGGCAATTAATACAATATTTGGTTGGATTTTGCTCGGACCAACCACCAACGAACGTCATAATCATGCAGTATCCCTTATGACTACAATTGAAGATGATCTCAGCTGTCAGCTTCAACAATTTTTTAAGACTGAAGAATTTTCTTCGAACCCAGTTCTTAAAATGGAAGATGCATTATGTCAAGACATCTTTCAAACTACGTACCAACGTCTACCAAATGGACAATATCAAGTCCACTTACCATTTATAAACAATGAAATTCCTAAATTGGGTGAATCTCGCCCTCAGGCCCTTACGCGGTTCATATCCCTGCAAAAACAATTTAGGAAGGAACCAGATCTAGCCAGAGACTATACCAAGTGTCTCGATGAATATCTACAACTCGGCCACATGGAAATGATCGCTCCCGGTGTAACTAACAAGCCACATTACTACATCCCACATCATGCGGTCTTTAAAGAAAGCACAACCACAAAATTAAGAGTCGTGTTCGACGCATCCTGTAAGTCAACCAACGGAAAATCACTTAATGACTACCTGCTGAAGGGACCTATTCTACAACCGAAGCTATTTGCCACCTTGATGAATTGGCGGAGGTACAAGGTAGCCATAACAGCGGACATAGAGAAAATGTACCGAATGATTTTGATCCATCCAAATCAACGAGCGTTTCAACGAATTATTTGGAAGCATCCAATTACCCATGAAACACAGGATTATCAATTGAAAACGGTCACATTCGGTACATCAGCGGCTCCTTACCTCGCCATTAGAACCTTGCAGCAATTAGCAGAGGATGAAAGGAACAATTGGCCCCTCGCTTCCACAGCAACCCTCAAGAGCTTCTATGTTGATGATTTATTAACAGGAGCAGATGATGTTGCAAGTGCTAAAAATCTACAAAGGGAATTAATCGAAATGATGAAGACCGGAGGATTTAACCTGAGGAAATGGGCAAGCAATGACTTAGAGTTACTATCTCATTTACCATCTGAGTATTGCGAAATTAAGGAATCATTTACTATTGGAGAGATGGAAGCCATTAAAACATTAGGTATCCAATGGCATCCTGCAGAAGACATTTTCACCTTCAAGATTTCCTTAAAATCAAAACAATCTGCTCTTACCAAACGAGCTATATTATCAGAGATCGCGTCTCTGTATGACCCGCTCGGCTGGATAGCCCCAATAATAATCGTCGCGAAAATACTAATGCAATCACTGTGGATTACAGGCTGCTCGTGGGACGTTACAGTACCTACCTCAATAAAGGAACAGTGGGATACATTTAAGGAGGACTTATGTAACCTGCCTCGATTAAAAATCCCGCGTTGGATCCAATATGCCAGCACAGCACAAATTCAAATACACGGCTTTTGCGACGCTTCAACCAAGGCATATGCAGCTGTCCTATACTTACGAACAATACTCGAAGATGGTAGCATCTCATCAATGCTGTTAACGGCCAAAACCAGAGTAGCTCCCACGAAGCCAACCACCATTCCCAGATTGGAGTTAAACGGCGCGGTAATTCTTGCTCGGCTTATCAAAACAACGGTTGAAGACATGGAACTGAAAAACGCCTCCATATTTGCTTGGACAGACTCCACTATTGTACTTCAATGGATAAGAGAACACCCGTCTCGCTGGAAAACATATGTGGCGAACAGGGTCGTTGAAATCCAGGAAAGTTTAAAGTATGATTCATGGCAGCATGTTCCTACAGCAGATAACCCAGCCGATCTTGCTTCGAGAGGCACTACCGCAGATGATTTATTATCGAATGATATATGGTGGCATGGTCCAGGTTGGCTAACCAAGGGTGAAGAGCATTGGCCAAAATTAAAAAAAAGTGAAGAAGGTACTGAGCTAGAGGCTAAACGAAACACCACGGCAACCCTTACAACAGCAATTAAAGATGACTACCTCATGCGATATTCCTCCTTTGATAAATTAATTCGAATAACTGCATATTTACTGCGCTTCATAGAGAACTGCAAGCCTTCATCAACTAACCAAGTTGGAGTCCTATCTCGCAGCGAATTGTGTAATGCTGAAGCTATTATATTGCGTTTAGTCCAAAGGGCAAGCTTTCCGAACGAATATCACAGCTTATCAAACGGTCAACCACTTTCGCACAAGAGCAAACTCATACAATTAAATCCCTTTCTCGATGATCAAGGACTTGTACGATTAAAGGGACGTGGTTTGTAGGGCGACAGTTGCCGCCTTGGGATTTTCAACCTGGCTCCTGTACCGGTTGAGTCCAAAGGAAGTTTGAGTGTTTCACTCAAACTCTGCAAATTGTAATTGTAATTATTGCCCAAGCTCTTGGTACTTGTGCAATGTTTTACGCTTCAAGCGTTTCGCCAGAAGCAGTTTTAGTAGAAAATGAGAAGACGTGTTTACTTCTTTAAAATCAAAAAATGACTGTTTTTATTAATTTGAAATAACACATTTTATAATAAACACAAAAATGCTTACATCTACCTTTAACATTCAGTTGCATTCATAAAATTTATTTCACATGAAAAATGCTTCAGAAGCATAAAAACAAATTCCAGAAAAGTTAGCAGCATCGTTGTGCTTACTATGCAACATACATGTAACTTTTAAGGAATTTAAGCTTTTCTGAGCAGGCTCAGATTACTGTCTGGGAGTTTTTTTGATAACACGCGGCCAGACATGAAATTTATTGTGAGAATTCGATATTTGAATGTATGAAATTATTTATTAATTGTTTTCGTGAGAATTATTCTATGGATGCAACTGAACATTCTCCCCCCCTTGAACATCTGTTCAAGATTCGTCTAAGTGATAACTGATTCCTCGTTTCCGCCTTTTAGCTGGCATTTGTTGGTCTGCGGAAACATTACTATTTTGTCTTGGGGGTCGCTGACTCGTTGTGGCTCCTGATGGGGAGCCGACGACCTCGACATGGCTTTCATTGGTGGTCTCTATTGGAAGAGGTGCAATTTTGTGTACCGGTCTCCTGATAACAGTGGTTGCTGTTTGGATGTCCACCACTCGGGTTTGGTTGTCCTTGCCTGGAATGCAACGTAACACAACGCCTAAGGGCCATTTTAATGGGGGGACATTTTCTTCCTTTAGTATGACCATTGTTCCAGGTTCCACATTCTGGCAGGTTTTTTTCCACTTGTGTCGCTGTTGTAGTTCGTGCAGGTATTCCGATGACCATCTTTGCCAAAATTCGGCTTTAAGCTGAGCTATTAGTTTCCACCTACCTAGGAGGCTAGCTTTCATGGGAGCTGCTTGAGGATCCACAATGCTGGTTGGGGGTTCACCAATTAGGAAGTGACCTGGCGTTAGTGCAGTTGGATCGTTTGGGTTTGAAGACATCGGGGTCAGTGGTCTAGAGTTGAGTATGGCCTCAATTTCTATGGCAAGCGTCTCTAATTCCTCGTATGTAAGGGCGGCTGAGCTTATCTGATGTTGCATCAGCTGTTTGGCTGATTTTACCGCTGCTTCCCACAAGCCACCGAAATGTGGGGCTCGTGGGGGGATGAAATGGAAGGTGATGCCTTTGTTGGTGCACGTAGATGTTATCATCTCCTTAGCTTGGTCGGAGTGAATAACTTGGTTGAGCTCCTGGAGTTGGTTTCTGGCACCAACAAAATTGGTAGCGTTGTCACAATATATATCCTTGCAATGGCCACGACGACCAATGAACCGCTTTAGTGATCCCAGAAACGCCTCAGTTGTGAGGTCTGTGACCACTTCAAGATGGACGGCTTTTGTAACGAAGCAGCAAAATATGGCTATATATGATTTTACAGGTCTCTTCCCTCTTATTCTGAAGTGGGTCAGGAATGGGCCACAAAAATCCACGCCTGAAGTGATGAATGGTCTTCCTGGTTGGACCCTGGATGCTGGAAGATTTCCCATGATTTGGTTGAAGAGCTTTGGCTTAGCCCTTGTACATGGCACACAATGGTGAACAATTGATCTCGCCACTACCTTCCCCTTTATTGGCCAAAATCGTTGTCTGGTAATGGCTAATAACGTCTGTGGTGGTGCATGATGATTTTTAATATGTAGTTCAGTCATCAACATCTTTGTGGCTGGATGAGCATAGGGAAGCAACATTGGATGCTTTGCATCATATGGGATGCTGGATTCTTGCACTCGGCCTCCTACTCTAACGATGCCATGCTCATCCAGGAAGGGATTCAATCCCAGCAATTGGCTATTCTTGCTGGGCTCTGAAGATTTGCGAAGACAAGCGATGTCGGAGTCAAATTCTTCTTGTTGTGCGGCTTTGACAATTAGGAGTAAGGCGTTGTCAACTTCTCCAGCTGTGAGATGTAAATGATGAGTCTTTACTCCCTTCAAGCTTTCGGTGAAGCGAAGTACGTATGCCAAGATGCGCTTTAATCTGGTGAATGAGTTGCTGTGATTTATTTCCTTGATTAAAGCTGGAAGATCGTGCACTACGGTGATTGGAAGGGCTGATTTCTTCATTTCTACTGCGCAGTGTTTCACTGGGACGTAGGGAAGTGGCCATACTGATGGTGCTCCGTGCAGAAAGAATGGGCCGTAAAACCATAACGTCGATTCTTTGAACTTGCTTGGGCAAACGCCGCGAGAGAGCATGTCCGCTGGGTTATCCTTTGAATTGACATGTCTCCATTGATCAAGGTTGGTAAGAGTTTGAATTGCCGCTACTCTATTTGCCACAAAGGTTTGATAAGATGAAGATGGCGAATTCAACCAGGCTAACACAATCTCCGAATCGCTCCAGTAAAACTCCTTGCTATAGCTCAATTTTAGATCTGTCTTGACCCGATGGCATAGGTCTGCTGCAAGTTTCGCTGCACATAGTTCAAGCCTAGGTAATGTAACCTTCTTTAAGGGGGCCACCCTGGATTTGGCACAGAGCAATCTCACTATGACTTGGTCACCTTTGATTATAGCTCGAATGTATATGGCAGCTCCATAGGCCTTCTCCGAGGCGTCCGCGAAAGTATGAAGCTGAATTTCCTTTGGTTGGTGGTGTGCGAAGACATGTCTTGGAAAGGAGAAATCCTTTAGCTCCTGGAGACTATTTCTAAATATAGTCCATTGTTGCTCTAATGCAGGTGGTAGAGGTTCATCCCAGTCAGCCTTTATTGTCCATGTTTGCTGGAGTAACAATTTTGCGGTTACAACAACTGGTGCGGCGATACCGAGCGGATCGAATAGGTGCGCTATATCTGAATATGCGGTTCGCTTTGTTATCTTCTTCCTAGGTTGTACAGAAGTTTGAAGTGAAAACAAATCCGATTTCGGCCACCACACAAGTCCTAGTGTTTTAATACGTTCTTCGGTTTCATTGGCGAAATCGAGGGACACTTCTAACTCATGAGGTTGAAATCCTTCAAGTAGTCGTGGGTGATTAGAGCACCACTTTCTCAAGTGGAAGCTGCCTTCTTTGAGCAGGGAAATTAGCTCGGCCTGCATCTGGATTGCGGTTGTTATGCTGTCTGACCCAGTCATCACGTCGTCTACGTAAAAGTCCCTCTTCAAAACATTAGTTCCCAATGGGTATTGACTGACTCGATCCTCTGCCAATGTCTTCAGCGTTCTCGTGGCAAGGTAGGGTGCTGATTTGGTGCCATACGTTACTGTGGAGAGTTGATAGACCTTCAGCTCATCTTCTGGATGGTTTCTCCAATAAATGAGCTGGTATCTCTGATCCTCCTTATGAATTTGTATCTGCCGATACATTTTCTCTATGTCGGCAGTAAACACATAGCGAGGTGTTCTGAAACGCAGTAAGATAGAGAAGAGCTCATCTTGTATAGTTGGTCCTTTCGCTAGTATGTCGTTGAGCGAAATGTTACTGGCCGTCTTTGCAGATGCATCGAAGACTACTCTTAATTTTGTAGTGCTGCTGTCAGGTTTGCATACGAAATGATGCGGAAGGAAGTAGTACGGGTGCTTCAGAGTACTTGTATCT
The DNA here is from genome assembly GCA_949987705.1 of Thereva unica. Lineage (NCBI taxonomy): Eukaryota > Metazoa > Arthropoda > Insecta > Diptera > Therevidae > Thereva > Thereva unica. The sequence goes on from OX465284.1 coordinate 58,047,800, forward strand.
ACCTTCTGCATGTGATTAAGGTCAAGATATTCCACCATGAAGTCGATATACTGTTGTTTCAGCTCTGCGTTTTTGGCTAGTCTCTTCTCTAGTGCGAGAAATCTGTGAAGAGCGATGTCCTTTGACTCTCCCAAGGTAGCTGGCTCGTCTACGAAGGGGAATCTTACGATGAAGCGACCTTCTGAGGTGCGTTGAGTGGTCTGCTTGAAGTGGATCTCACATCGTTCTTCGACAGCTGAAAGGCATGGTTTTGAGGGGTTGACTTCTTCAATCTTCCAAAATTTTTCAATTTGCTGTGAGATGTCAACTTCCTCTGGAGATAGTGTTCCAACATTGCAACTCATGAGTCCGTTGCTTGGTGCTTCCTCTATTTTTCCCGCCACTATCCATCCTAGTCTGGTGTTTTGCAAGACGGGCAATCCTTCTCCCAAAGACCGCTGTTCTGGTAGTAGTAACTGGTAAAAAACTTCTGCTCCAATGAGTATATCTATACGACTGGGCTCATGAAATCTCGCATCAGCGAGCTTAAGATCGGCTGGTATATTCCAGGACTTGGTGTCCATGTATTGCGCTGGTTGTGGACCAGTGATTTGGGGAAACACGAATGTTTCCAATCTTACTGAGAAGGCAGAGGTATTTGACTTCAGGAGCACATTTGCTCTGCTGTTGGTGCGTTGGGTTACTTTGTTGATGCCTTCAATCGTCATGGGAACTTGCACCTTCGCGACGTTGAGCTTCTTGGCTAGCCTCTCTGTTATGATGCTTAATTGCGATCCGCCATCAAGTAGGGCTCTGCAGCTGATTTCATTGCCATCTGGTGTTTGCAGACGCACAATGGCTGTTCCTAACAAAACGTATCCTGGATTGTGACTGGTGATACGTGCTGCCAACGTGGTGCTATTGTTGGGCGATGGGGATGGGGCCTTGGTAACCTCTTTGCTGTGGTCCCCCTCGTGGAGTAGTGTGTTATGTTTTTTGTTGCACTTTAGGCAGCTGCGTAATGTGCAAACATCTGCATTATGGCCAGATCTCAAACAATTGAAGCATCGGGAGTGGTCGCGTAGTAGTTGCTGTTTTCTAGCTGGAATCAATGCTCGGAATGCTGTGCAGTTATATAGTTGATGAGTTTGTTGTGGACACAATATGCAAAAACGGCTTGACGCGAGCGTGGGAAGGGATGTTCGTGGCCTTGGTGGCGGCGCTGGATGATTACTTCTCTTAGTCCCTCCTTCGCGTGTAATGGCTTCTAAGGCTTGGAAGCGGGCTTCAAGAAACTGGAGAAGCCCCCGCATGGTGCCGATTTCCTTTGGATGCTCTAATGACTGTTCATAGAGCGTGTGTGTGGTGCTGTCTACCTTTCGGATGAGTAGATGTATTAAGATTGGATCCCAGTTGTCCACCGAGATTCCCAGATTCTGGAGGCCATGGAGACACTCGTTGGTGGTGTCATGTAGGCGTTTTATGGCTGTGGCTGATTCTGAAGCTAATGACGGTTGAGACAGCAACTTGGTTAGCATCGCGTTTATCAGCAATCGCTTGTTGTCATAACGGTTGACAATGATGTTCCATGCTGTTTCGTAGTTAGAATGTGTGACGGGTAGATGCGTGATCAGTGCCCTTGCCTCTCCACTCAGGTTGCTGATTAAATAAAACATCTTTTCAGCCTTGCTAATAGGTTGCAAGTGGATCAGTTGGGTGTACAAACCATGGAACTGAATCCACTGCAAATAGCTGCCATCGAAGGTGGGCAGTGATATTTTGGGCAACTTTACTCTGGTGTTGGCATTCTGTGGACAATCTTGTTCCCTTGGCAATTCTGGGTTTGTCACAGAATCCAATATTTGCTGCAATGTCACAATGGTATCCTGAATATTGTATTCCAATTCTCGATGTAGATCAGGTGTATAATCTAGGGGTTCCTCCTGCTGAGTTTCCGCCCAAATGGCCTTGTCGATGTTTCTCAGCTCGTCCTCGTACCTGATGAGCCTTTCTATTTTTAGGCTGTAATATTGCCTGGGCCGTGTTTGAGCGGTGTCAAGACCTAGGTCGTCTAGAAAATACGTTATTGCTTTGCTAAGTGCCTTATGTTCCCGCACCAGTTTCTCAACAATTTTTGGCTCTGTCGTCAACTGAGTGGGTAAAGGTGCTGCCTTCGGTGGTAATTCTTCAGCATCTACTTGTTTTGCTTCCGATGCGGTTGGTGGTACATCTTCAGCATATACTTCTTTGTCTTTCGATGCTGTGAGTTGAGCTTCATTGAGCCATGACTTGAGCGTCTCGTATACCTGTTTTACCTTCTGGTAGTAATTATTGGTAAAATAGGGATGCTCTGGTGGCGCCGCATCTGCCGGAAGTAGCTGCGAATGATTTTGGAGGAACTCCAACCACTTGGTCTGAAGTGAGTTGAGTCGTTTTGCTAGATAATCCTCAGTTTTCCTGGATGCGGAATCCTTTTTAAAATTGCTGGCCATCTGCTCGATCTCTTTACCGAGCTCATGTTGCCGAGAGAAGATATTTTCCATGATGAACGATTTGATTAAAGTTGATTAACGCTGGGTAATCTGGTCTTTGATGATGAATGTAGACTCTGGTGTCCTGTCACGGTCGCCAAATGGTTTGTAGGGCGACAGTTGCCGCCTTGGGATTTTCAACCTGGCTCCTGTACCGGTTGAGTCCAAAGGAAGTTTGAGTGTTTCACTCAAACTCTGCAAATTGTAATTGTAATTATTGCCCAAGCTCTTGGTACTTGTGCAATGTTTTACGCTTCAAGCGTTTCGCCAGAAGCAGTTTTAGTAGAAAATGAGAAGACGTGTTTACTTCTTTAAAATCCAAAAATGACTGTTTTTATTAATTTGAAATAACACATTTTATAATAAACACAAAAATGCTTACATCTACCTTTAACATTCAGTTGCATTCATAAAATTTATTTCACATGAAAAATGCTTCAGAAGCATAAAAACAAATTCCAGAAAAGTTAGCAGCATCGTTGTGCTTACTATGCAACATACATGTAACTTTTAAGGAATTTAAGCTTTTCTGAGCAGGCTCAGATTACTGTCTGGGAGTTTTTTTGATAACACGCGGCCAGACATGAAATTTATTGTGAGAATTCGATATTTGAATCTATGAAATTATTTATTAATTGTTTTCGTGAGAATTATTCTATGGATGCAACTGAACAGGACGACTATCTCATGCATCCGTAGCCTATGACAACAAACACCCAATCATACTACCAAAAAATCACCATGTGGTAGAAGCATTGATTAACAAAATTCATCAAGACACCTTTCATGGTGGAACGTCACTAGTGTTATCCACCAGTCGAAGTAAATATTGGATTCTGGATGCCAGGAGAACTATCTCAAGCAGAATCCATAAATGCATCACATGTGTTCGTTTCCGAAAAACAACTTGTCAGCAGCGTATGGGTGATTTACCAGAATTTCGAGTCAATGTCACAAAACCATTCAGTAAAGTTGGCATAGACTATGCAGGACCTATAACCGTCAAGTCGTCACCATGCAGAAGGGCAAAACTCCTGAAGGCATATGTATGCATATTCGTTTGCATGACAACCAGGGCCATACACATAGAGCTCGTTTCGTCATTGACCACCGATGCCTTTATAGCAGCTTTGAAAAGATTTATTGCCAGAAGGGGCCTGTGCACCGATATTTATTCTGACTGCGGCTCCAATTTTATTGGAGCAATATCAACACTCGATAAGGACTTACGAAACGCAATTGTCAACTCAACTCAAGAAGCTGCTCAATATGCTTCCACTCGTTCAATTAATTGGCATCTCAACCCCCCAGCAGCGCCGCATTTCGGAGGAACCTGGGAAGCAGGGGTACGTTCCATAAAGGGCCATCTCCGAAGAAGTTTAGGCAACATGATATGTACCTTTGAAGAATACGTAACATTGCTCTCTCAAATAGAAGCCATATTAAATTCGCGACCGCTTTGTTACATTAGTGCAGATCCTAGTAATCCCGAAATAATCACACCCGGACATTTTTTGATAGGCCAAGCCTTGAATATGCTGCCAGAGCCGGACTATTCCAACGAACCATCCTTTACACACCGATGGAAGTTCTTGCAACAAAGGACACACCAATTTTGGAAGAAATGGTCAAGGGACTATTTAAATCAACTGCAAACAAGATCCAAATGGCAATCAGAAAAGGAGAATCTCAAAATCGGAGACGTAGTACTTGTTACTCATGAGCACATGCCGCCAATAAAATGGCCATTAGGCATCGTAGAGGAAGTCTTTCCTGGAGCAGATGGGCTAGTTCGAGTGGCTCAGATCAAAACTCACACTAGTACCTTTAGAAGGCCAATTGTAAAATTGGTTCGCTTACCCATAGCGGAAACATAACATTGTCCAAACACTAACAGACATATCTGTTTGTTCGTCTTTATGTTGTGGTGTCCTCATTTTCAAAACAAATTAATTTCATAAGTATTCTTTCAGATGGATTACGATGAAGATGTGTTAATCTTGTCCGAAAGGATATTCTTTTCCATGACTGACGAGCCGGACCCAGAGTTCTACGCCGATCCCGTCAGCAAAGGGTTCCATGAATCATCGCCAGGTGGAGGCAGCTGTACCGTTACCACTACTAATGAAAGGGCCAATCAACATCAGGCATCACGATCTAGTGTGACTGTCCGGGATCATCCCACAAAACATCTCAAGGGTACAACCGTTCACACCAAGGCCACATTAGCAGAGCCAGCTACAATCAATGGGGCGAAAGAACATTCACTCCTTCTACTGCGACCAACTACAACAGTCAAGGAACTACAAATGCGGATAGACAATACGCACCAAAGGTTTATAACTCGAGAAGGCGTCGACATATTTCTCACCAGAGAGGTTTTGAAAAGAATAAATTTCGAAGCGATCGCCAAGACGAAAACCAGAGAAAAAACGCTCAACTTGCCGGATAGATACCAGGTACGTCTCAAGCTGAAAGCAGACGGTAGCCTTAAATTCTTTCACTACCACAAAAGAGGAGTGGTCAGGAAATTGTTGAACAAAGATGTTCAACGGGAGGGAGAATGTCTAGCACAGGCGTTATAAGCTAAAAGATATAATTAAAAAATTTCCAAAACAATGAATTTAAAGCAATACCATTGAAATAAACTCCATCCTGGACGTCTTCCTCCTTCATCGCGTCTAATTCAAAGACCTAAAATGAAATATGAATTATAAATTTAGAGCCATAGTATAAGCCTTAGAATGTAAACAAAACATGTACAACAACAACAACAATACTAAAAATTAAGAATTAAAATATCCAAATGAATTTTATGTTAAGATAAGAAATTATTGAATTAATATATTACAAACAAAACAAATAAATGAATTTATATCACTTTTTTAAAGAAATTAAGTAATCAGAAAGAAAAATGAACAAACAATCGGAATTTGACAGTTCTTACCGGCAAATATATTTGTTCAAATTTCGCACAAAAAAGGGTCAGTAGGACAACAAAAACATGCGAAATACATAAAGGATACATACCTGAGTGGAGTTTATCCCTTTTTTCACCTGCATAACACTGCACTCGCGCGAATTCCCTTAAAAAGGGCCAACGACCGCGATCGCGAAAACACGAAAATGAATACTGGCATCCATGTTCTGATGCCATTGTCAGCTGGCGCTAAAAAGCTTTTGTCGACAGCAATGCCAGGTGTTCGCGTAATTATCGCGAAAAGGGCTAAAATAGGGAAATTTAAAAACGACAATTTAACCAATAAGAAGAAGAGAGATGGCAACAAAAAAGGGAGACAAAAAATATAAGTTGGTCGATAATAATTCTGCAAAATCGATAACGAAACCCGAAAATTATAGCAGTTTCTACCATATCGACACGGCCACCCTATTTAAGCGCGACATTAGCGGCCCTAAAACCATTGGTTTGGAAATATTATAACAGCGTACATGTATCAGGAAAAAGTAATGCTTCAAGTCATTTTTTCCTAGAAATGCATGCATGCAGGGCAAGGGTCTTTCTTTCATGGGTATTTCGATCTGTGAATTAAAATTGCATTAAAACTCCTTAAGATTCATATTCAACGTGGGAAATACATAATACATATCGAGTTTTGCAAATTGGAATAGTGGTTAAGATACATTAAGGTTAGTGTTCATCGTGGGATTATATATATAAATTTGTGAAGTGAATTCTTTTAAGATCCGTTAAGGCTTGTATGAAAATATATACTATGTTTGCAAATTGAATTTTTGATTAAGTTTTCAAGTTAAATTAATGTCCAAATAAAAATCGTGTTAAGTTTTTTTTTTTTTGAAATTAAAAATAAGAAGTTGAGTAAATTGAAATTTTAGAAAAATTGAATTTTATGGGACATCTGTAAATAAGGAATAAAAATAAAACAAATTTTTATTGGAGTGTTATTGTGTGTGTTTTTATTAAATTTGTATTGAGTGAAAAATAATAGAATTGGTATAACCAAGGTTCTGTGCGTCGAATTGGATACACCGCTACACTTTCCACCAAAGGTACAATTACGTCGCTGCGTCAACAGTTATATCATTTAGAGTGCGCGTTAATATTGCCATGGCACGTTGTTGTCGCCTAATCTTTTTCTGTATGTCATCTTGCAATTGTTCTGATGATGCAGGGCTGAGTGGTTCTTCAAACCTTACTCTCGGCTGGGCTTCTCTGGTTGGTTCAGACTGGTTGTCTGCTGCAGTTTTCGCTGAAACCTTTTGGCTGGTTTCACGTGTTTTTTGGCTGGAACCCTGCTGGTTTTCGAAATTAAGCAACTGGTGCTTATATTGATTGTATAATCCTTCGATCGTGCTGAAATAATTTCTGGTGAAGTACTCATTGTCTGCACTGCTGGCTTCGAAGTCGGTGAGTTGAAGATGGTTCGCTTGAAATTCCTCCCATTTCTCTTCAAGAGAGTTTAGTCGGGTTGTTAAGTACTCTCTTGTTTTCCTGTTGGTGGAGTCTTTTCTGAAGTTCCGGTAACTGGTCTGGATCTCTTCGCCTAAACGTGATTGTAAATCCAAAAGTCCATCCATCCTCGCGGAGTTGTGGTTTGTCTGGAAATTGTATTGAAATAATGGCGCTGGTACTGGTTGTATAGATGCTGCCTCCTAATTGATGGCTGATGGAATCGTTGATGTCTCTACTGATGGTTGTGGTATGATGGGACCTGCTGGATGCACCTGGTATTACTCCAATTTGGACCTCTGGATGAGTTCTAGAGTCTCAAACTGCGAGATGATGATTGATGGCTGCACCTGGTTTGCTCCAATTTGGACCTCTGGATGAGTTCTAGAGTCTCAAATTGCGAGATGATGAGTGATGCACCTGGGTTTGCTCCAATTTGGACCTCTGGATGAGTTCTAGAGTCTCAAATTGCGAGATGATGAGTGATGCACCTGGGTTTGCTCCAATTTGGACCTCTGGATGAGTTCTAGAGTCTCAAATTGCGAGATGATGAGTGTTGGATGATTGCGGCGTCTCAATGGCGAGATGATGAGTGCAGGTTTGTTGACGTGATTCAACTGATGGTTGTGATCGTGCCACAAGTGATTCACTTGTGATCACGTCGGGGTCACCAATGTATTTTGTTATGCGAAGACGCCTGATTGTAGGTTTAGGTGTTACACCTAGACCTTTGTTGAGTTGTGCTATAGGTGATACACCTAAGCACAGTAAATGTTAGCTGAAAAAGGTGTTAATAACACGCTCAAGCTTCGATTCCGTTGGAATGAATGACTTTATTTACAGATAGTACAGATATTTATACCTATGACTAAAATTACAAAAATTTACAAATTAAATATAATAATAAATCAATACATAAACAAAATAGCATAAACTTAACATATTCTGGAGCGGTTGCCCAATCTGGCCTAGTACTCTACTAGCAACAAATTGGGTGATCGTTCCATTTAACAAACCTAAACAACACTTTCATCACCAAAAAGCAAGTGTGCACGCTAAGCGACACTGTGACCCGGAATCACCACCGGCAGCACCAGCAATTACCTAACAACAGGTAACCGGCAGCATGCTGACGCACCACAAGGGCGAATCAATAAAACCAGCTGACCAGAGACGATGACGGCAGTCAGAACGTGGAGCGGTTACGCGGTATCGTGGACAGATAGAAAATTAAATTTAAAGCAAGATCGTGATTGTTTCGATTAAGTAAACATAAAGTAAGACATTTAAAGAATAAAGTAAAAATAAGGTTAAAATCAACTGAAGTGAATTTGTCAGTAAATTTTAGTTATTTCTTTTGCTCTTTGTTGACGTTTTTAAAAGCCTAAACAGTTAGAACTAAATAAAAGTGAATTTTGTAATAAAAAGTTTGTAGTCATTTTTGTTCGAGTAGTTGACATTCCATTTGGTCCTTCGAGCCGGATACGCGTGTGTGTGAGTGTGAAGGTGCAATATCAAACAGAAGGAAACACTACGAGGACAACGCTTCATCAAGGAATCAAGGTAGGTGGTTCTTTAGTATTTTTTATTGGCATCCTTTCCCCAATCTTTTTAAATCATACATACGCACGTAAACAAGTTTAATAACTAAGTGGAAAAAATTAAAGTAATTTAACTTAGCGAAGTTATTGATAGGGCTGGTCTATTCAAACCCGTGAGAAAAAAAAAATAAGTTTTATTAGTGGTCCTATTGACGTCTGTTTTCTAGCCCTTAAATTCTCAAAGGGTCTAATATTAAGTAAAGAAAATAGTGCGCGGTTGTACCACATGAATAAGGCCATCGCCCCGCGTCATTCGAGTACAATAAGGTGATTTAAATCGTTGACAATCACGCGAGTAACAGTGAAGTCCTTGACACAGACAATTAGAAAACTAAAAGGTATAATCCGCGCACACAGCAATGGCTAACCCTGGCTCCAATAAAACCTCTGACTCCGATGAAGCCGTGACATCCCTCATCAAAGCACAAGCGATCGAAGAAGCGGAACTAACCAGAATAATAACAAACATCAGGAAATCCCCAAGGGACAGGCTCAAGGAAGGCTACCTCCTCGAGCGCAGGGCACTGATGGAAAGGCAATGGAACATTATAGAAGGCAATCACCGCAAACTGCTTAAACTATATTCTGAAGAGCATCGTAAACAAAATTACTTTGCCCAGGATATTTTTAGCAACATGGAGGAACAGTATTGCCAAACCATGGGCATTCTTGCAGACCATCTGTCATCACTGAGACCTCCAGCTCCTCCATCAACTTCACATCAAGAACCCAGTGCAGGTTTTAATTATGTGCACCATCCGCCCAGACCCGATCCGAGTGACTTGCGACTACCAAGAATAAACATCCCAAGGTTCGCAGGAGACTATGTCCTATGGCCATCATTTCATGATTTGTTCGAAGCCATTGTCGACAAAAATCAACACATAAGTAATGTTCAGAAGCTACATTACTTAAAAACATGCATCAGTGGAGAAGCCGAGCAACTTATTCGACATCTTCAACTTACAGATGCAAATTATACTGCAGCATGGAGCATTCTCAAGCGACGCTACCAAAATAACAGAATACTAGTGAATACTCAACTCACTGTATTGACAGGAATGCCCATGCAGCATCAGGAAACAGCCCCAATATTACGTAAAATGTTGGATAAGCTCAACGAGGTATTGGAGGCACTCAAGGGTCTGCACATTAACACAGAAACTTGGGATCCAATATTGATTCATATACTATCTCAGAAATTGTGCAAAGAGACAGTCACCCACTGGGAGGATGCACTGAGCTCCCATGACGCCAATTACTTGCCAACCATAAAAGAATTCAAGGAATTCCTAGAGAAGAGATTCCGCACTCTCGAAGCCATAGGGGGAACCAAGCCAACAACACACAAGCAGTCCCAGGGTAAATCAGAACCGGTAAGAATTCACCTGGCAAGGGCAACTGAATGCAGCCTATGCCAAAGGGATCACAATCTTCGGACGTGTGCTCAATTCATTAAAATGAGTATCAACGACCGAATCGCTCACATCAGGTCACAGGGAAGGTGTCTCAATTGTCTAGGTACATCACACACTATCAGAACATGTCCAAGTAGGGGAACATGTTTTAAATGCCACAGACGGCATAACACATTATTACATTTGGAAGAGCCCAGGCATAACAAGAGCCATCCAGAGCAACCAAGAAACGGAAGCACATCCGCCAAGGTCAACTTGGGAAGAAGGAACGAAGTTGACAACAATCAAGCACAAGGTAACCAAGAAATAGTTTCACTTCAATGCAAAGGGCAGCAGGGATGTAAACAGGTCAGTAAATCCGTCCTGCTAGCCACAGCACTCATTCAGGTCCACTCTAGTAAGACAGGGACTAAAACACTTAGAGCTCTTATAGACCAAGGTTCAGAGGTCTCATTCATTACTGAAAGAAGCGTCCAGCTTCTACAACTCAATAAAACAAACACTTTCGTGACAGTCTTCGGAATAGAAAACCAACAGTGTGGGCCAAGCAAACATACAGTCAAGTTTAGGCTCAGTTCTCGCTACGCTTACGATCCCCATATAGATATGAATGCGTTAGTAGTGAGGCAAATTTCAGCGGACCTCCCCACACAGCAAATAGTATCACGAGAGTGGTCACACATCAAGGGTCTCCAATTAGCAGATCCTCAATACTTTGAATCACAGCGCATCGACGTTCTCTTAGGAGCCGATGTCTACCCCGAACTAATTGAAGAAGGACAAATTAAAGGCCCTCCAGGAACACCATTAGCGCAACGTACCATCCTGGGATGGATTTTGTCAGGACCGGTGGAAAGTACCTGTCATAGTATCAAGGTTGCAACTAGTCTACACTGTGACATAAGGCAACTGTTACAACAATTCTGGGAAGTAGAGGAATTGACCGAAGAAAAACATCTCACTGAAGCCGAAGCTCGATGCGAAGCTCACTTTAAGGCGACACACCGGCGCAGAGAAGATGGTCGATATGAAGTACAACTGCCGTTCAAGTCACATCCAGAACCACCAGCGCTCGGCGACTCGAAAGGAATGGCATTGAGAAGATTTTTTAGCCTAGAGCGAAAACTGGAAGCACATAGCGAATTGAAGCAAGAATACAAAAGGTTTATGGCTGAATATCTGGAATTAGGACACATGGAATTAGTGATTCCTGAAAACCACGATACTCACACACTCGGTAAACCATGCTACTTACCACATCATGCAGTGATAAAGGAGCAAAGTTCCACTACAAAGGTAAGAGTGGTATTCGACGCTTCCGCGAAAACCACTAATAATTCATCACTGAACGATCACCTACTAACGGGGCCCACCATCCAGGCAGATCTAGCATCCACCCTGCTGAAATGGAGAACACATGCCATCGCTTTCACTGCTGATGTTGAAAAAATGTATCGGCAGATAAGAGTCACCCAAAAGGACGCTGATTACCAACGCATCCTTTGGAGGAGCGAGACAACGAAACCATTACAAGAATACCGCTTGCTTACTGTTACATACGGAACAGCATCAGCACCATTCTTAGCCGTGCGTACGCTTCAACAGATAGCAACCAACGCCGCGTCTCAGTCCGAAAGAGCGGCAAGGATAATTTTAGAAGATTTTTATGTGGATGATCTAATGTCAGGAGCAGATTCAATCCCCGAAGCCCTTTATCTAATAGAAGAGGTACGAAAAATACTCAGAGAATCCGGTCTGCACCTACGAAAATGGACCAGCAATCATAACCAAGCGTTGCGTGATATAGCAATTCAAGACAGGGAATTGAAAGGGCCTCCCGAGGTTAACATCAACACTACTATCAAAACATTAGGGATTCATTGGAACCCGGTCACGGATACATTTCATTTTAAAATCAAGAACAATTCAAGAAAGGTAGAGACTAAGCGAGAACTATTATCAGAAATATCTCTACTTTTTGATCCATTAGGATGGTTAAGCCCAATAGTAATTTCAGCTAAAATACTAATGCAAAGGGTATGGCTTGAAAAGGGCGAATGGGATGAGCTACTACCTCAAGGGCTTAGCGAGACATGGCGTAACTTCAGGAACCAACTTCACATGATCGAGGAACTTACAATTCCACGCTGGTTACAAACACACAAGGATGAAGAATATGAGATACATGGATTCTGTGACGCGTCAAATCTAGCTTATGCCGCTGTACTATACGTAGTCGTTAAGTCTAACGATAAAACAAAGGCATCACTACTGACAGCCAAAACTAGAGTAGCGCCAGTCAAGCAGATAAGCCTCCCGAGATTGGAACTATGCGCCGCGTCCCTACTAGCAAAATTAGTACAAAGGACACAATCCATACTTCCAAGCAAGCCAACCCAAATTCATCTTTGGAGTGACTCCACTATAGTACTATCATGGCTACGAGGACACCCATCAAGATGGAAGACATTTGTCGCAAACCGAGTTAGTGACATCACTAAAAAATGCAGTAGCAGCATTTGGAGACATGTGCCTACAAAGGACAATCCAGCAGATTGCGCAAGCAGAGGAATCTCGGCTCAATCGCTCATAGGCCATACATTGTGGTGGAATGGTCCCACTTGGCTTGTCAAATCCAAGGAGCACTGGCCATCACAAGAACAAGTTCAAGAGACCCAGCTGGAAGCGAAAGGAGCCGTCACCTTAATCACCACCTTGGAAAATGAATTCGTTACCAGACTACTGGAGCACTACTCTTCATGGAGAAAATTAGTTAGAGTCACAGCTTACTGCAACAGATTCATGACTAATTGCAAGGCAAGCACCAAGGTCAAAACGCTAGGTCATTTGAGAATTAACGAATTAAAAAAGGCCAAGAACAATATCATCCAGATACTACAGAAAAAACACTTTAGGGAAGAAATTACGGCATTACAGAGTCAAAAACAGTTACCTTCTAAAAGCTCAATTCTCAGCCTAAACCCCTTCCTTGACCCTGAGGAAATCCTAAGAGTAGGAGGGCGATTACGGCACGCTCACTTAAGCTACAACGAGCGATTTCCGATTATAATTCCAGCTAGAAGCACAGTAACCAACCTGCTAATTGATGATGCCCATAGAATCACTTTACACGGAGGAGCACAATTAGTGACAGCTATGATAAGAAAGGAATTCTGGATAGTAGCGGCCAGAAATCTCATAAGACAGCGAATACATACATGTCTTCCATGCTGGAAACAGAAGGCAGCCACAAGTCAGCAACTGATGGGGGACTTACCAGAGTATCGTATAAAGCCAAGTCATCCATTCACACACACAGGAGTAGACTTTTGCGGTCCCTTGACAATAAGAGAATCGAAATGTAGAGGGAGAGTGCGAACTTCCAAAGGATATATTTGCATCTTTGTCTGCATGGCTACCAAGGCGGTGCATCTCGAAGCAGTAAGCGACATGACGTCAGACGCGTTCATCGCGGCCTTCCGTCGATTCACATCTAGACGCGGCAGAATCAGCCACTTGTACAGTGACTGTGGTACTAACTTTATTGGAGCCAGCAGACGAATGGCACAAATCAACATGCAAAAGGAGTGGGGAATATCAGAAGAAGTCTTCGCATCCATCGAGGAAGCCAGCACTGAATGGCACTTCATCCCGCCAGGTTCACCGCATTTTGGTGGCATCTGGGAAAGTGGAGTGAAGTCCATAAAACACCACCTGAAAAGAACAACAGGGAATACAATACTGACCTTTGAAGAATTAAACACACTCTTAACGCAAATAGAAGCTTGTCTCAACTCGCGACCATTATGCCCTATAACAAATGATCCGGAAGACTTAGCAATCTTAACACCAGGACACTTTTTAATCGGTAACGCAATCCTAGCCCCAGCAGATGACTATTTATTAGAACCCAACACCAGGATCACAAGCAGATGGCAAATGCTGCAGCAAATGAATCAAACCTTCTGGAGGCAATGGCAGACAGATTATCTACATCGACTGCAACAACGGCCTAAATGGCTACATCGAACTCCAAACGTAAAGATCGGTGATTTGGTATTAATCAAAGATGAACGACTACCGCCAACAAACTGGGCACTGGGACGAATCATTGAAGTACATCCAGGAAGAGATGGACTGGTCCGAGTTGTAACGATAAGATGCAAGGAAACAACCTTAACACGACCCATAACAAAAGTAAGCGTGCTGCCTATAGAAGACAATGGTCCAATAGTCACCCCAGACTGTAGTATAAGAAAGAACTAAAATCAACCAAATCAAATCAATCACATTCCGTAAATTTAAACAAATAAGTAAGATAAGAAAGTAAGAAGCTACATAGAAGATAAGAAAATCATCAAGAAATTAGCCATAAGACTTTAAACTATCATCAATTTCAGGACAACATGTACTACACAAAGGTGGTAATGCTCTCCTTATTAGGACTATGTGCTACAGCAAATGCCATAATCGCCTACGACTGCGGACACGACAGCATAAACATTAGCGCCGTGTCTCTAGTGGAAGTCGCGGAATGTCAATTTGAAGAGACAAAAACTCGACATGAACAGGAAGAAATACAGCTTTTGCAACTAAGCGAAGTTGCAGTGGTCCAGACGTATCAATGCAAAATAAGCATTATACAGTCCATATTCCACTGTGGGATGTTTAGTCATCTATCACTGGTATCAGGTGGATTAAGTACCTTCATCGCAGAAATAAGTCAAGAGGACTGCATGAAGATCCACAAGAGTGGAACCTATCAACTAATTAATGGAAGAATTATTGCTGACATCAAACCAAATAGCAGTTCCACATACTCAGAAACTATTGCCGGAAGCTTAGACAATGATGGCAACTGCCAAGGCATCAGATACAGCAATGGTGGTCACGACTGGGACAAGGTAATTGTCATACAATCAATTACTTTGACCATCACAGATTGTCCCAGCACTGTCCGTCTACACGACAACAAAATTGTCATTCGCAACAACATAATATGCACATATCTCGATGGCCACTGCACTGATCCCGAGAACGGCAGAAGCTTCTGGGACATCATACCAAACACGGCTTGCGAGGAAACAAAATATGATGTATTATGGCAAGGACGAGCAGATAAATTAACGGTTGAAAATTATGACAAGGGAACCAAAGGAGGTAGCGTGATCTACACTGTAAATACAGAAGAATTCATCTTCGCACTAGAGATAAAGAAAGACATAACGGTATGCCGATTCAAGGGTTTTCAAACGGAGCATCCAAGACTGATCATTGTACCCAAAACGTCAAGTGAGTACTTTTTCACAAAGCATCCCACGAACGCAAAGAACCTAGACATATTGACCTATGTCAACTCAAAATTTGTGTACACTGAGAGGCATATGCGAATGCAAATAGAGAAGTTATACATTAACCTGGTAACTCGACGATGTGAGCTAGAAAGAGAGGTCCTGCAGACACAACTTAGTATCGCAGCCCATAATCCAGCCGAATTCGCGTTACGCTACATGAAGGAACGAGGCTACACAGCAGTACAACGAGGAGAAATCATATATATAATCAAATGCCAAGCAGTAGAGGTCGCTATCAGACGAATTTCTAAATGCTACAATGAACTTCCTATTACCTATTCCAATCAAAGTTTCTTCATGACTCCAAGGACTCATCTGATCCAGGAGTTTGGCACAGAAGTAGCATGTTCACCCCTAATGACGTCAGGATACCACATTCTAGGAGAATGGTACGGACTCAGTCCAGCAATCCATAGAATACGCACACCGAACACGCTAAAACCGTCAAGTACCATCGATTGGAAATACGAAGACTCAGGAGACCTAATGAGAGCAGGTATATACTCCACAGAAGCACTAGAAGACCTTCGAAGACAAGTGATGTACCCGTCGGAGCAACAAGCCATAAACAACATCGTAGCTCAACGACTACTCGGAATCAACGTAGACCACCAGGACGTAAATGTGTTAAACTTATTAACTCCCGGGGCTATACACAGCGCAATGCAGGTCGTCAAGGAACGAGTATGGACATTTCTCATCGACGCAGGACAAATATACTTGGCCATCTTAGGCGCTTACGCCGTCTTCACCATTATCAAGCAGATATGCAACATGATTATCAACGCTCAGACCATTCACGAGCAGTACGGTTGGAATTGGCGACTCGTAGCGGCATCATGGAGCACACTCACAAATCATCTCACAAGAGGAAACTGGCAACCAAGGCCGCAAGGAGAAACACCGCAGGATCAGGGAAATCTCACAACCATCGCAATTCAAGAGTCAGAAGACCAGAAAGCAAACGAGAATGCATACGCAAGCATACAACACCTCGACACCATGGTACAACGCACTTCACTCTACCCATCCACTTCCATATCCACCTCAAGCCAATAAAAATCATAAACCACCACCTTCAACAACCTCAGCAGTAAGGCGAGTCGAGGCGCCTCAAAACCTCTAAAGAACACAAGAGTCTACATCTAGCACGGAGGAAATGCCGCTAGATGAACATAACACACTAACCAATTTTCATTCCAGCTACATACTTCAATCTTGAAATCGGAGATTTCAACGGGGGGCAGAATGGAGCGGTTGCCCAATCTGGCCTAGTACTATACTAGCAACAAATTGGGTGATCGTTCCATTTAACAAACCTAAACAACACTTTCATCACCAAAA
The DNA here is from genome assembly GCA_949987705.1 of Thereva unica. NCBI lineage: Eukaryota > Metazoa > Arthropoda > Insecta > Diptera > Therevidae > Thereva > Thereva unica. Next base: position 58,064,456 of record OX465284.1, read on the forward strand.
AGCAAGTGTGCACGCTAAGCGACACTGTGACCCGGAATCACCACCGGCAGCACCAGCAATTACCTAACAACAGGTAACCGGCAGCATGCTGACGCACCACAAGGGCGAATCAATAAAACCAGCTGACCAGAGACGATGACGGCAGTCAGAACGTGGAGCGGTTACGCGGTATCGTGGACAGATAGAAAATTAAATTTAAAGCAAGATCGTGATTGTTTCGATTAAGTAAACATAAAGTAAGACATTTAAAGAATAAAGTAAAAATAAGGTTAAAATCAACTGAAGTGAATTTGTCAGTAAATTTTAGTTATTTCTTTTGCTCTTTGTTGACGTTTTTAAAAGCCTAAACAGTTAGAACTAAATAAAAGTGAATTTTGTAATAAAAAGTTTGTAGTCATTTTTGTTCGAGTAGTTGACATTCCATATTCAATTTGAATTGCTGCGTAAACAATTATTGCCCAGGTAACATACAAAATTGCTACCTAAGCAAAATTGTTTCCATAAAAATCGAAATATTTTTTGATCCATCGCGGCTGGAACGGAAGAGTCGTCAAATTACATGTGCGCGTGTTTTGATCGAGATTTGTTGGTTGACGATAATTTTTTGCATTTCTTAACAACGTATGCCAACCTCTTGAGAAACATTGCCCTAGAGTACGGTACCGATGCTGTGTCCAAGGTCTATATGCACAAGGGCGCTCGCATGACGGAGGAGGTGCTAAACTTTGCGGAAAAGGTTGACGATGGCCAGCCACCAAGCCAGTTCAATGAAAACTACCCCCGCCCGCTCGCACTTGTCCTAAGCTCGCTGCTAAACGTGCTGGAGTGGCCGGCGGGGCTGCAGTTCACAAACGAGATCCTCTCGCGGCTGACAATGATTGGGCGGGCCATGATCAAGCACGCGCGCGCATACAAGCTGACCAACGCCGACACGGTGTGCATAGAGCCCGACTTTAGCTACATCATGCCGCGACTGGTCGACGTGTGCCGCGACCTCGGGTCCATGGACAAGCGCATCATCAATAATGTGGGCCAACTGCTGCGCATACGTGGCATACGGGGCGCCCCGCAAATGAAACAGGGGCTAAACAACCAACTAAACTTTTCCATGGCCACCCGCAAGAGCTACATTACGATATTTGAAAAGGAGACACTAAAGAAGATCGAGGCCTTTGCGCAGACTCGACATTAGGCGGGACGATATAAAAGTTTTTTTCGCGGGAAGAAAAAAATATTGGGTTTCATTCAAAATTAGTTTATTAGCGCAATAATGTTTAAAAAAATTGGGAAATTATAGCTTTTAACCATGTCAAAAATGTAAATATGATACTAACAATAATACTCCACCACATGCTTATATACTAAATGATTGTCCATTGCTCCCCTTCAATATATATGTATTAAATAATACGTTAAGCCCGAGCGCCGAAACGCCCCATTCGCGCGGCTTGATGGGGGCGTCGTGGGAGCGCTTGAACTGCGACTGCACCAGACTCTCGCAGGACCGCACCGAGATGGTGGAGACCATGGCGCCGTCCTTGAGGCCGTCAAACTGGCTCCACCGCAGGTTGCGCGGGGCTCGGGTGAACTGGTTCTCAATCATTGGAAGCACTAGGTCGCGGGCAAAGTTTCGAACGGCTTCCAACCGGATCTGCGCCAGCGTCATCATGTTTTCGTGGGTGGTGGGGTGCACGTTGAGCTCGCCGGTATCCTGTATGTACTTGTAGTTGACGACATTCTTGATCATGGACGCCAATATCGAGCACTGGTCGAAAATGGCCGCAATGTTGGTGGGTGAGCAGTGGCGCCTATAGATGTCGGCAATCTCGGGCATCAAGGTCTTTATCACGCCGTTGAAATCGAAATTGGTGGTGTAGATTACCGATGCGCACGGCCAGAGCTGCCAGTATCGCTCCAGGGCGTTCGTAGTGGGGTAATTGTGACAACTGCTGTCGACGAACCGCTCCACCAGGCTGTTGATGATGTTCGCGTGCCCGCTGTAGATCTCGAAATCGACGTAGAGAAACTCGATGCTCTTGAACGAGATTATGCGGCGCACGTGGAACGAGCACACGCTATTGGCCACGACATGGTTGACAACGTGCTTGCAGAATATGCCGTACAGGTTAAACGACTTGACATTGGGGGTGAGGGTATCCTGGCTAAAGGTCTTGAGTCTCAAGAGTGAGGGATCGCCGTACTGCCACACGTTCTCAGAGACGCACTTGTTGAAGCGGCAGGGCTCCTCGGGCGGCGGCACCATCACAAACTCGAGCAACTTGTGGTTGTGCTTGAGGTACTGAAACTCCCCAAAGAGCGCCTCGTATATCCCGATCTGAATGGTGGCCGTCGACACGCCGCTGGCCGTGATTTTGAATTTGTAGACAAACCCCTTGAGAATCAGCTTCTTGAGCAGTGCCAGCGACCCCACCAGCTCGATGTAGATGGCGGGGTACGTCGGGATGTAGTAGTTGCCGGCGCGCAGCTCTCCGCCCTCGTACAGGTGATAGCAGTTGTTTTCGCTGAGTTGTGAGGAAAGCTCAATCTTTTTGATCGAGAGCACAGACTGCTGCTTGCGCTCGTTGACGTGCAGGTTAAAGTTGTTGGGCGACACTGTATAGGTGAGCCGGTTCTGCATGATGCACTTGTACAGGCGCAGCAACTCTTCATCTGAAACCCCGTTGACCAGTTCCAGCAGCTGTTGATCGTCCATGGGCCGGCGGGGTGGCAGCCGCTCGAGGTTCACTTCAATCAGGTTGTCGACCGCCTCGCTGCGCATCGTTAGGCTGGTAAACATGTTGTAGGTCACAATGTCGGCGTACTTGGGCGGGAGTCGCTCGCGCATAAGCTTGGCCACCCTGTCGCGAAACAACTCGAAAACACGGAACCGACTCTCGCTCGTCGTCATGTAGAATACGTCCATCGCGACTTTGGTACTAACTCCACCGGGGTACAATGACTTGATGGTGGTTCGCGGCCAATAATGCACCAATAACAAGGGCTCGTACTTTATATCGGGGCTTGAAACCTGGCTGTAGAACTCGACACACACCCGCAGCGCGACTCGGTGGGCAGTGAAATTGGAGTTGTAGTTTTGGGTAATCGAGATCTGTGGCTGTCGAAGTGGCACCTTTGCCAGTTGCACCAAAAGCTTGTCGTTCACACATATGAAGCCGGGCTGCCTCGCATCCAACCGCATTGTTTGGATGGCTGGACTCGACTGATGGATGGGGCGATTCAAGTTAGTTTGTCGGTGTAGTCGGGGTCAAAGGTCGTAAAAGTGCACCGCGCAATTTTCAACTCTGCCCGAGACGGAGAGCTACACGCCCCGGGGAGCGCCAACCCATCCTTAAGTATTAATTATAAATTAAAAAAACTTTAGGCGGTGGGGAGCTGCCTGCTTCACTCCTCACCAACTAAAGTTTAATGAGTGAATGGGTCGCGCGCGAAGCCACCGCTCAATTTATAGTCGAGTTGCCGGAAAAAGCTCTTTTGTATGAAAATGTCTAAAGGCGCGTGACGGAATGACAAAAATGCTCAGTCGTGCTGCGACCGCCGACGAGTGCAGACCTCTGGTACATTTTTAGATCGAGCCAGCGTCACATCTAGAGCAAACTGTCGATGGGCCGAGTTGCATGTGTAGACCGCAAGCATGGTGATAATTGGCCGAGTTGCATGTTGCATGTGCATTTTATATGCCGCGAAAAAAATTTTTATTAATATCAAATACAAATACATTTATTCATTAATCAGATTCATCACAATATCTACAATTGGCTCCTTTGTGATGATGGTATTATTCTTGGCGGCATATGAGTCGTTTGGCAGCAATTCCTTCACCCTATTTAATATGTTGATGGCGTTCGGCACGTTATCTTGGTCCACCACCAATTTTTCTCTTTCCTTATCGACCTGTTTCATCGCTCTTTTCAGATATCGGTTTTGTGTACGGATTTGTCGGTATTTCGATGCTTCCTCGTCGTGATATATCAAGAAGCGATGCCTCTTCTCGCTGTTGTCGGGCATCACGGCCAGACGCGGGCGCTGTACCGTTATTGTTCGGACCAGGGCCAGCATCTGTTCATATTTTCGCACGAGCTGTCCGTCTTTTTGTTTGATAATCGCCATTTGATCGGCTAGCTGTTCATCTTTTCGCACGAGCTGTGTGTCTTTTTGCGCGAGCTGCTCATCTTTTCGCACGAGCTGTTCGTCTTTTTGGGCGAGCTGCTGTTTCAATGCCTCCAGCTGTGCCGGTTGTATGTCTGGAGAAATGTAGGCGCCCGTTTTGCGGATCTGCGGTAGTATATTCTTGCAGACGAACTTCATGTACCGCCTGGCTTCTGGCTTGTTGGAGCGGGACATCAACATCCAGATGCCCGGTTCCGAGACGAAAAGTGTGTCGGGTTGCCAATTTTTTGGTGGTTTGGGGTGGGGGTCTGGTAGGGAGACCACCAGCTCACTCCATATAATTTTATATTCGGGGTCTATTAATTGATATGCCATTTTCACATTAGCATATCCCAAAAGGATGGCAAACTCTTTCAACTTGCAAAATATGTCATTATCGGGCGTCTGGATGGCCCAGCACTCGAATCCCTCGCCTTCTTTACCCAATGCAAAAGTGTATCTTTCCAGCGACATGATTGCTTGCTACCTTATATATACAAAAAAAGACAAAAATCTATTTCAATTTTTTTATTTGTTCTTCTACAATTTGTATGGCCTCTTCGTCAGACTCGAAGCTATAAAACTCCTTCTCAATAAAACGGGTCTGTAGTATATTCTTGCAGACGAACTTCATGTACCGCCTGGCTTCTGGCTTGTTGGAGCGGGACATCAACATCCAGATGCCCGGTTCCGAGACGAAAAGTGTGTCGGGTTGCCAATTTTTTGGTGGTGTGAGAAGGTGGTATGGAAGGCAGACCACCACCTGTAATGCGATCAGACACAGCACGGGACAAATATGTAAACAAAAACATTAATTAACCGTCGTACACTCAGCGTCAACAGATGTACAGCAAAGTATTGCAATCTGACGCCGCCGGACGTGTGAAATGCTTTCAAGTTCATGGTTGCGCGCGAAAATAAGAAAATAAGTTTTCAAGTTCATAGCGCGCGGAAAAGAAAAAGAAAAACAAAAATTCAAGTACGTTCGACTGACCCGTAACATGAACCCTTTAACGTAGGAAATGTCTCGGTGCCCCAATAATACATAATACAAATTAGTAAATAAATTTTGTTATGTGTACATATTTGGAAATTTTGAGAATTCAGCAGAATTTTGGTTTTGAGGTTTTTGGAGGGGCAAGATCCCTAGCCATTGGACGATGTATGCCTAGAATGTAAAATTTAGATTAAGAACTTGTATAAATATCGGAAACGCAAAAATAAAGACACAGTCAAATCTCAAATCTAAAGCTATTAAATTCTATTTAAAAAACCTTTCCTGAGTTCACTCTGCCTGCGCGGAAGAACTCTTAGAAAGAAGAAAAACTTGCGGACTTTTCTGCAAATAAACAAATTTGAAACAAAAGAATAAAGTCTATAAGAACCTACTTTACATGGCGACCCTGCCTCCCGGACAACTGGATCAGCAATTTTATCATCAATTTATAAGAAAGAGAACGTGCCCTCGCCGTGTCACAGGAACCAAGAAGGAAGAAAAATTACCAGAAGCAGCAGCCAAAGAAGAAAATATAATCACCCTCCATGGATCTGACAAACCAAAGAAGATACCTACAAATGAACTCATGAAACAGGAGTTAGAATCAAATCAGAAAGCAGGCCCTCGACCCATCACCTTAGATGACTACAGAAAACGTCAGGCAGCAAGGCAACAACAGGAGCCACCAGTTCAACAAACAATAACGCCGATCAAGAAATCACGTGGAGGAAAACGTGAAAAAATTAGACAACAACGAGCAGAAGCCTTTAGGATAGCAGCATTGGCAGTATCGCATCAAGAAAAATCATTTTTCCTCAACAAGGCGAACTCCCTAAAAATCCAACTGCAAGTTCTAACCAACAATGGAAGCAGCAAAATGAAAGGGGAAATTAGACGTTACCATTAAAAAAAAAAAATATATATATTATCTTATATATTAATAGGCAAACAAAAAGTTTGTACACGCTAAGGCTTTTTTGTTCGTGGACCGATTTCGTTTAAATTTTCAGAAAATGTTCTTTTTATGGCATAGTTTTGTAATAAGGAATTTCAACGTAATCGATTCACGAATAAAAAAGTTATAGCGATTTTAATTTTTCGGATTTTAAAAAGCCGTTGGAAAATTTGAATTTTTTGTGAGCATCAACGTAGAGCTAAGTAGCCTACGATTGACACAAATGCCGTTTCAGTGAAGCGAATGAGAAACAGAGAAAAACAAGCGTTTGGCGGCATAACTGACATAAAAAAACTCGGTCACTTTGTGCGTGCATTTTTTTATACTCTTTTGTGTATAGTATTATTGAGTTGTATTGTGTAAGGGGCTGCGGTTCGTTTTTTGGCGAATGCCTTTAGAAATTTTAATTGATTCATTTATAAGTGTGTTTTGAATGTTATTGGTGCAAGTTACACTATCATTCATTTCGTTTATTACCCCCATACACAAAACCGGTTTTTTAGGCAAGGGGTCGCAGGGAAGTACAATTCATGCGTCATATGACTCCTCACTTTTGAGCCAGAAAATTTGCCAGACTCACCCTCCATTACACTAACACAAATATAACATCCTACTCGGGGGTCTGCGAAAACTATGAGAAATTCCCCCTCTCATTCGCGTTTATTGCACAACTACAAACGCATCACAGTCTTTACACAAAAAAGAGGTAGAAAAATGAATGCTTAGTGTAATACCCGCATCATTCACAAACTGTTTTGATGTGAGTATCGAGTGATGGATAGTGTAACTTGCACCATTCTGCGTAATTTTTATTCGTTTTCGTATGGTTCTCGGAATCTGAGTTGTATTTTTGTCATTCCAAACAGTTAACTGCGAATTTTGAGTGCAATTTATCGGTGAGTACTTACTTTTTTTCCGCGTTTTCTTTTCAAAATGCCAAGGCAACGACGGGGACGCTCGAATGTCGATTTTAGATCGCTTCGCGAAAATACTAGGAGTCGCGTTAGAAATTTACGTAGTGCTAATGAAATGAATGTTGCAAATAATGAATTGAATAGTGGTGTGAATGAAATGAATGTTGATGCATTTCATAATGAAATGTTTGTTGATGGTGTTGCACCTTTAGAAATTTTGACTGATTCTTTTAAATGTGCTTTGAATGTTATTCCGGTTAATTTTGATTCGTTTTCGTGTGGTTCTTTTAATATGAGTTGTCATTTCTGTCGTGCCAAACATTTTCTGACTCAAGTAACTTTACGTAATACTGAGGCATTTTCTTTGTGTTGTCATAAAGGCAAAGTTAATCTACCTCCACTTTCTCAAAATTTCTTTTTCAATAATTTTTTTGAAGGATTAACTTCGAATGAAAGTGGTATTAAAAATCGTTCTAATTTTTTACAAATATTCGTTCGTATAATGCTGCCTTGCAATGATTAGCTCTGAGTGTAATTTGTCAAATGACACTGTAAATGGCATTTATCATTTTACCACATAGCCAAGCAAGACGTCATGGATGCGATTAAAAAAATCCTGGGAAATTTTAGATGCTCTGGAGCGACAATGGAAATGTTTCATAGTAATTAAAAATTCGCCATTGCGAATAATTTTTTTTTAAATAAAAATATTTAAATTGAATTTAAATTCGAACAAATCGTGAATTTTATATATTTATTGTTTTTGTGACCGAATTTCGGTAACGGGTATCCCAACTAGTAATAATAAACCTACATAAGTCAAAGTACAAAAAAAATATACAAATTTAAAATAATGTTAAAGAGCCATTATAAATAATAAAAATAAAAATATGTCTTAATATCAAATAAGTTATGTCACTTAATAGAGCCAAGAAAATATTAGAAGAAGCTGATAGAATTCGATCGAATTTTAAGAAGAATCCTACAAGAAAAGAGTCTAGCACCACTTTATTAAGAAAAGAACTTGCTATACATGAGCTAAAAACTGAATTGTCTAAATTAGCACAAGAAATTAATGTGCAGCAATACGAAATACAATTCAAGCGAATATATACAGAAATTAAAGAATTCATAAGAATTAAAGCAACAGAAAATCTAGAAGCCATAAGTGAAGAAACTGAAGAAGATTTTGAAGAAGAAGAAAATAAAATAGCAAGACTAACCAAAATGGCAACACTCGATATCATTACCACGCTAAAACTTGTTCCAACATATGAAGGCGACGCTAAGGAACTAACAAAATTTCTAAACATAATAGAATGCATAGCTGAAACACTGACTAACAGTGATGAAATCCTAAAACTAATAAAAGTTGTGATAAAAGCAAGGATATCAGAAAGAGTAAGAGTGAAACTAGGCTCCACTGAAGCGCTTACTGACATCGAGAAATTCAAAGAACATTTTAAAAAACGATTCCTAGTCAAAAAGAATCCTTTGAAATTACAGAATGATATGGCTAGAATCCAACAAGGGGAACAATCGGTCCAAAATTTCGCAGCACAAATTGAAAATCTCATGATGCAGTTAAATGATGTTCAAATATCTGAAAAAGGAGAAGAAAATAGGATAATTATACAAGAGCTGAACAACCAAACAGCACTTAATGCATTCCAGGCTGGCTTAAGTGAACCGTACAAGACAACAGTATTTGCAGCCATGCCAAAAGCGTTTGATGATGCTGTAAAAATAGCGTCTCAGGTAGAAGCGATTTCAAGGCCGTCACAAAAAATAATGCAGGTTAATGTGCGCAAAGGAAGAAATTTCCGTCCCAATAATTACAGACAAGGATATCAAACCTATAACCGACAACCAAGGTATGCTACCTATACACAAAGGCAGCATGCAACCAATCAAAATAGATGGCAGACGTATAGGAACCCAACATCAAACCAACAACAACAGCCCAGAAATCACCAGCAGTACACACCCACTACGCAGCGATACAGAAACAAGCCACAATACAATCGAGAATACAGGAACCGAGGAAGAAGCTACACCAATAGCAGAGCGATAAATGTTCTAGTGTCGGAAAACGAGCAAGCCGTCCCCGAGACCCAGCAATCGAGGGACGAGATCTTCACCTTAGAAAATACGGAATAAAAATTTATGCACTCAATAATGTTCATAAATTAACGAATTATGTGACAGCTGAAATAAACCATGAACCAGATAAACAGATAAGCTTTCTAATAGATTCAGGTGCAGACATCTCAGTCATAAAAAGAAGTACTCTACAAGAAGAAGCCAATATTAAAGAAGAATTTTGTATAATAACAGGAGTCACGGAAAATGAAATCAGAACATTAGGAACAATAACAACCGAATTACTAATAGAGGGACAAAAACTAAAGCAAAAACTACATGTGGTTCCAGACAACTTTGCAATAAGATCTGATGCTATATTGGGGATAGATTTCTTACACACACATAAATGCAAAGTAGATTACGACATATTCACATTAACAATCCCAACAAAGAACGCTGACTTAATTTTGCCTATTCACACCAACGTACCACAGTACGAATACGTAAGGATACCACCAAGATCGCAGATTACCCAAGCAATAGCTGAAAAAATCACAGAAGACAGTCTAGTCCTCAACCAAGAAATAGAAGAAGGAGTATTTATTGCTAATTCAATAATACCAGCAATGGGCGTAGCTCATGTTAAAATTCTCAATGTGAATGAACACGAGATTATACTGAGATTGCCAACTTTAAAAATGCATCCTTTAAAAAACTACCATATATTCAACCTCAAAAAACAGCGCAATACTACAAGTCACAATACAACCAAAAGAGCTCAGAAATTATTAGAGGAATTAAATGTTCTAAATCTCGATCCACATGCTAAAGACGCTCTCCTAAAAATTTGTATAGAATATGCGGACGTATTCTACATAACAGGTGACAAACTCACTGCAAATAATTTCTATAAGCAGAAGATAGAAATAAATGATGGAAATCCCGTCTACATAAAAAATTACCGACTACCACAGACACAGTGTGAGGAAATTAATAAACAAGTTGAGAATCTAATGACTGACGGCATAATAGAACCATCTACAAGCCCTTATAACTCACCACTACTCGTTGTACCAAAAAAAACAGAGGATGGAAACAAAAAGTGGAGAATGGTTGTTGATTTCAGGCAACTCAATAAGAGAATAGTAGACGATAAATTTCCGCTCACCAGATTGGAAGATATATTAGACAATCTGGGAAGGGCAAAATACTTTTCCACCCTTGATCTTACAAGCTCATTTCACCAAATCGAGTTACATCATGACTCAAGACCCCTAACGGCCTTTTCAACAAACAAAGGTCACTTTCAATTCTGCAGACTGCCTTTTGGCCTTAAAATCTCCACAAATAGTTTTCAGAGAATGCTCTCTATAGCTCTCGCGGGACTAGACGCAGAGACATTTCTCTACGTCGATGACATAATCATATTCGGATGTAGTCTAGACCATCACAACCGAAACTTAATAAAAACATTCCAAAGACTAAGAGATTATAACTTAAAGCTTAACCCGCAAAAATGTAATTTCCTGCAAACAGAAGTTGTATATCTTGGACATTTAATAACTAAAGATGGCGTTAAAACTGATCCTAAGAAATACGATACAATAGTTAACTATCCAGTACCAAAAACTGCAGATGAAGTGAAGAGATTCACTGCCTTTTGCAATTACTATAGACGCTTCATACCGAACTTTGCATTAGGCTGGTCGTCCACTGGAAGCGTATTCGAGCGGCTACGCGCTTCGGCGACATGAGCGGCTACAGGCGGCTACAAGCGGCTTTGAGATATGCGGCTACACGCTACAGGGGTCGTCCACTGCAAGCTTTTCATGCTGCTCAGTTTGAAGTGAATTTGGTATAAAAATTTTATGATTTGTAAATATAGAAGGCTTTTAGTACAGTTAAATTAAGCCGAAAAAAGCGGAATAGCAGAAATGATTGGGTACAGGCTGTCAATTGGCGCACAGCTTCCATTTAGGGTTCTCAATAAGGGGTTATAATACAAAATCACAATTTTATTCGTTTTTTAGCATTTTGCTCATGCTGCCAACCTACATACATATGTTCTAGATGGAGTCACTCAAGTTCCTGTTATTTATATCAAATAAAAGAATACGCATTCACCTAAAAGATGAGTCTAAGTAAATTGCTTTACGATAATTAGTAAACTAGTTATTCAACTCTAAATAAATTAAAACAAAATACATTTTTTTCGTAAACACCTAGTTAGCCCCCTCTCTAGAACAATATTTTATGCAAATACATCCAGGAATCATCCCTAAAAAAATTAACAACGTAGTCCAACTTGAATGTCTGATAACCTATACAAGTCGTGAATGAGTGCATATGAGTATTAATTTTAAATCTTTAAAACGGTGATATCTCTTGAATGGCAATTCGTACGGGAAAATGTATAACTTTTTTAGTAGAGAATCGCATGATCTACAAACTTTGTGAACATTATTTTATTATAGGACTTACGGTTTTAGATGTATTTGCAAAAAACTGATATATTGACCCTAAAACCAACTAAAAAATGAGCTTCCCGGGGTAGAAAATCTGTAGACTTTATAACCCCTTATTGAGAACCCTAAAAGGAAGCTCTGTGCCAATTTTCAGCCTATACCCAATCATTTCCGCTATTTTTACTATTTTTCCTGTACTATTTGGAGAAAATTATTTCCTGATTCGAGCGGCTACGCGCGACCGATCCAAATTAATTTGGATTCGCGCGGCACGCTCGAATACGCCTATAGCCGCCCGCTCAAAGCCGCTTGCAGTGGACGATGTTTGTATGAAATTCTTTATGTTGGATCTGTCGCGCATAGCCGCGTGTAGCCGCTCATGTAGCCGAAGCGCGTAGCCGCTCGAATACGCTTCCAGTGGACGACCAGCCTTAATTGCAAAACCACTTAACACACTTTGTAAGAAAAGTGTAGAATTCAAGTGGACAGAAGAATGTCAATCTGCATTTAATGAGCTTAAAAATAAACTAATAAATCCACCCATTCTACAGTACCCTGATTTTGACAAACAGTTCATCCTTACGACAGACGCATCAAACTACGCAGTAGGGGCAATACTATCCCAAGGTGAAATTGGAAAAGATCTACCAATTTCATATGCCAGTCGTACATTAAACAAGCATGAATTAAACAAGCCCATTATAGAAAAGGAGTTATTAGCTATTCATTGGGCAATAAATCACTTTCGACCATACCTCTATGGAAGAAAATTCATAGCAATAACTGACCACCGACCTCTTATAAGCCTGTTCACACATAAAAACCCTTCTTCGAAGATGACAAGAGTCAGAATGGATCTAGCAGATTATAAATTTGACATTGTGTATAAAAAAGGATTGCTCAATACGAATGCGGACGCGTTATCGCGGATAAAATTAGACTCAGACATGTTAGTAGCAATGATTCCAACAGAAGCTGAAGTTAGAGTAATCACAAGATCAGCAAGCAAACTAAACCACCAGCAAGACAAAAACATAAGTGCCACACCAAGGAATGTAGAGACAGGCCATCTGTACATTTGGGAATGCACTTCAATCTCCGAAATTAGGAATGTAACAAAACTAAAATTTATATACTCGAGTAAAGATGTAAAAAATGAAATGCCAGTAAGAAAAGAATCGCAAAATAAGAAAATGAACATAACTAAAATAAGCATGCAAAAGAAAGAAATATCAATAGAAATCAGCGATAATCCACGACTAGATTTGGGTCCAGTCCTAGAGAAACTGATACTCTTCGCTAAAGTAAATAATATCAATAAAGTAGCCATGGCAAAGAATGATTTAATATTACAGCGATTCACAAAGAAGAATTCAATAACTTGCAAGGTAAAAAGAGACATGAACTGACAATAATGATATATGAACCAGTAACAAGAATTACTGACAAAATTGAACAAACCCATTTAATAGAAACATTTCACAATACACCACACTTAGGTGGACATTCTGGTGTTAGAAGGACTATTAACAAATTAAAGCAGAGATATTGCTGGAAAAACATGAGTAAAATGGTTAAAAGCCACATAAACAACTGCAAAAAATGCTCGAAAAACAAGAAAACAAAATACACAAAAGAAAAGTTGCAGATAACAGACACTCCGCAAAGAAGTTTTCAGATAATCTCAATGGACACAGTAGGACCGCTGAGACAAGCTAAGAATTTCAGATATATACTAACGTTACAATGTGATCTCACGAAATACGTACAGGCAATACCAATTGAAACAAAAGATGCAAAAACTATTGCACGCACACTCGTTGAACATATCATCTTAAGGTTTGGAACATTTGAAACCATCCGGACTGATATGGGTACAGAATTCTTGAATCAAACTTTTGAGAACATTTGCCAAACACTAAACATTCAACATGTAACATCAACACCATACCACCATGAAACACTAGGTGCAATAGAGCGAAACCATAGAACTCTAAACGAGTACCTACTGTCATTCAGCCAAGGACATGACTGGGACGAGTGGTTACCTTATTTTGTTTTCTGTTATAATATAACACCACACAATGACACAGGCATCTCACCGCATGAATTGGTCTATGGGAAAATAGCAAGTCTACCTTTAACAATAACAAATCAAGAACCGCAGACGCTGTACAACATTGAAGATTACAATAAGGAGTTAAAGTGGCGCCTGAACCAAGCGCACAAAACGGCTCAAACACTGTTAAATTGTGCAAAAGAAAAACGCAAAGAGAAATGGGATGAAAAAGCAAACCCACTACACGTCTCACCAGGGGACTGGGTCTGGTTACGTGTAGGTAATCAAAAGAAGCACAAAGCACCGTATAATGGACCATATAGAGTCATAGATACAAATAATGTTAACTCTAAGATAATGATAGATAATGTAATAAAGGAAGTACATAATAATAGAATTAAAAAAGATAGAACTAACAAGGTTTTAAGTAAATAAATTAAAATGTAAAATTAGTTAACTAAATATATCAAAATTACATATAAAAACAAAATAGTTAGAATTAAGAATTCAATTAGATATTAGATACCCTAACAAAAACCTCATTCTCAAAAAAAAAAAAAAAAAAAAAAAAATTTTTTTGATCAAACAAAATTTTTTTTTCTCCAACCCGATGGGGATGTAATGCGATCAGACACAGCACGGGACAAATATGTAAACAAAAACATTAATTAACCGTCGTACACTCAGCGTCAACAGATGTACAGCAAAGTATTGCAATCTGACGCCGCCGGACGTGTGAAATGCTTTCAAGTTCATGGTTGCGCGCGAAAATAAGAAAATAAGTTTTCAAGTTCATAGCGCGCGGAAAAGAAAAAGAAAAACAAAAATTCAAGTACGTTCGACTGACCCGTAACATGAACCCTTTAACGTAGGAAATGTCTCGGTGCCCCAATAATACATAATACAAATTAGTAAATAAATTTTGTTATGTGTACATATTTGGAAATTTTGAGAATTCAGCAGAATTTTGGTTTTGAGGTTTTTGGAGGGGCAAGATCCCTAGCCATTGGACGATGTATGCCTAGAATGTAAAATTTAGATTAAGAACTTGTATAAATATCGGAAACGCAAAAATAAAGACACAGTCAAATCTCAAATCTAAAGCTATTAAATTCTATTTAAAAAACCTTTCCTGAGTTCACTCTGCCTGCGCGGAAGAACTCTTAGAAAGAAGAAAAACTTGCGGACTTTTCTGCAAATAAACAAATTTGAAACAAAAGAATAAAGTCTATAAGAACCTACTTTACACACCTCACTCCATGTAATTTTATATTCCGGGTCTATTAATTGATATGCCATTTTCACATTGGCATATCTCAGTAGAGTAGCAAACTCCTTCAATTTGTACCAAACTGTGGTATCGGGTGATATGTAGGCCCAGCACTTGAAAAAACACCCATCGTTTGTGGGGAACCGAAACTCTTCGAGCGACATCTTGATTACAGCTGATTCAGATCGCTCGGCGGCAGACCATTTATATGACTCAGGTGCTCGGCCCGCTATTGGGGTCAATTTGCGGCGTCGGCAGATAGGCCCACCGAGCTCGAGCTCCTCGAGGCGACCGGCCCATCCCTAAACATTAAGTAAAAAGACAAAAAATCTACTTGAGTTTCTTTATTTGCTCATCTACAAGTTGTATCGCCTTTTCGGTTGACTCGAACCGATAAAACCCACCCTCGGTGGAGTGACCATATAGGTTTGCAACGATAAACGATTCCGCCACGCGACAATTGTCGACCTGCCACAGCTGCAAAAAATAAAAGAGATCGCCGGCGGTCCTCGCGGCATTCATGTTGGCCAAACATATCTTGGGGTTTTTGGTGGTGAAGCCGATCCTGTATGTTCCGTTTGCGCGGTGGCTTTCCGATGTCACGAGGTAAATCACGCCACGGCCCTCGCGCGCCTTGAGAAACTCTAGTTCTGCCGTGTCTCGGTTCGTCTCGTAGTAGTCCATGGAAATGGTACTTTAACATTGCAAAAATGCAGGACAAGGTTTTATTTTTGGGATGTGTAGGGGGGGTCAGTGTGAGCTTAAGTTTGAGTTTTCGGGATTCTAACCCCCCCCCATTTGGCCGCCATCTTGGAAAACGTGTGCAAATGGTTTTTCCACTATATCTCCGAAAC
The DNA here is from genome assembly GCA_949987705.1 of Thereva unica. Classification (NCBI taxonomy): domain Eukaryota; kingdom Metazoa; phylum Arthropoda; class Insecta; order Diptera; family Therevidae; genus Thereva; species Thereva unica. The sequence goes on from OX465284.1 coordinate 58,080,222, forward strand.
GGTACATCTTACCGAAAATTTGCAAGGACACTTTTTGTTTAGAATTAAATAATCTACAATTTATTACTTGGAAATTTTGTGGTAAAATGAATAATTAAGAAGTTATAAGCCTTAGAACACAAAAATTAGTCACAATATTTTCTTTTAAAGGCTATAACTTTTTTTCCTTCAACTTTAACAAAAAAAATAATAAAAAGTTTTTTGTAGAGGGTTTCATTAGGAATAATTTTCAATTATTACTTTTGTAATTTCATTCACTACGAAGGGTTTTACAGCGCCCCGAAGGTATGAAAGTGACAGATTTTCGGAATATTTTATTACAATTTTACCTCCTAGAAATTAGCAATAACAGCCAGCAAGTAATAATAATGTATGAATGACTATACGTTATAAGAAATGCCGATGTTTGAGTAATGTAATAAAATTGTTTCGCATTTTTTGCGGGTTTTTATTGCTGTTATGCCATGTTTTATAAGGTACGATACGGTTTAAAATGAAATTCTTTGAATAATAACATGTGTTACTCCAATTTTTTAAAATAATTTGTTTTAGGACTACACAAAAAAGTGCTTTATTCGGTTATGTTAACTATCTAGCAAAATATGGATGTATTCAGTTTGTGATAAAAGTTTGAATTATCTTAGTCTTATTTCAAAATTGTTATTTCAGTTTGATCTTAGTTAAATTTTCATATTTATATCTGTGTAAATAGTTATTCAGTTGCGCATACTACCAAAACACAAGTTTTGGAGGATAGTATACACTCTATTTGTTATAAAAGTTATTCTGATAGTCGTACGGGTAACAGCGTTTGTTGTCATAGTACCAGCAACAGCGACGATACTGTCTTGTATACTAGAAGCTTCCTTGATTGATTTTAATTTCCTGACCAACTGTTTCATTTTCTCTTTGAACTTTCAGCCTTGACACCTTTGTACTCTGCTATAATTCCTCAGCAAATCTAAAAATGTCCAGTAATTGATCATGAACCGCTGCATAGCCCTTCAAAAAGACCAAGAATAGAGTAGATAGAAAAGCAGCATCCTGGATTAGTCGTATTGGGGACACCACTTTAAAAACGCACCGACAAACTCTACCTCGCAGGTGGTGTGGAAATGAGTTATACAACTTGCAAACGCTTGTCATAAAATGAATACGCCCGTATGTTGCTAGATAGTTAGAATAAATGAAATACTTTTTTGTGCAGCCCTAAAACAAAATATTTTAAAAAATTGGAGTAACGAATGTTATTATTCAAAGAAAAATTGGAGTAACGAATGTTATTATTCAAAGAATTTCATTTTAAACCGTATCGTACCTTATAAAACATGGCATAACAGCAATAAAAACCCGCAAAAAATGCGAAACAATTTTATTACATTACTCAAACATCGGCATTTCTTATAACATATAGTCATTCATTCATTTATTATTACTTGGTAGCTGTTATTGCTAATTTCTAGGAGGTAAAATTGTAATAAAATATTCAGAAAATCTGTCACTTTCATACCTTCGAGGCGCTGTAAAACCCTTCGTGGTGAATGAAATTAAAAAAGTAATGAATGAAAATTATTCCTAATGAAACCCTCTACAAAAAACTTTTTATTATTTTTTTTGTTAAAGTTGAAGGAAAAAAAGTTATAGCCTTTAAAAGAAAATATTGTGACTAATTTTTATGTTCTAAGGCTTATAACTTCTTAATTATTCATTTTACCACAAAATTTCCCAGTAATAAATTGTAGATTATTTAATTCTAAACAAAAAGTGTCCTTGCAAATTTTCGGTAATATGTACCGTTTCGGAGATATAGTGGAAAAACCATTTGCACACGTTTTCCAAGATGGCGGCCAAATGGGGGGGGTTAGAATCCCGAAAACTCAAACTTAAGCTCACACTGACCCCCCCTACACATCCCAAAAATAAAACCTTGTCCTGCATTTTTGCAATGTTAAAGTACCATTTCCATGGACTATAGTACTCAGCAATGATTTGGCGCCGCAGATCGGGCAGCACCCTCCCACACACCCACTTGCTAAATATTTTGGTGGCCGGCTGGGTCGACCTCATCATGAGCGCATAGATGCCTGCTTCCGATACAAACACCACTTCGGGATCCCAGTTGGACGGCGTGCTAATGTATTTGGTATTGGGTAAATTTTTCCACAATCTCTTGAACTCGGGGTCGATTAAGCGGTATGTCTCGCTCTCCTCCGCATAGTCGAGAAGATTGGCAAACTCTTTCAACTTGTACCAGACCGTGGTGTCGGGCGACGTGTAGGTCCAACACCTGAAAAACTGTCCGTCGTTTGTACAAAACTGAAACCTCTCGAGCGACATCTTGATTACGACTGAGTCTAGCCGACCGGCGGCAAGCAATTTATATACGGTAGCGCAGAAAAAAAATATTTATCGATCCATGCATGATGTCTAGGTACCGCTTCCTGCGGCCACAGGAGCGGTCCCCAATGCCATGAATATCATAAATCGCGTGTCGCGGCAGAGTCAGGGCGGGGGTCAAAAATTTCGTGCCGGTGGCACCACACAATTTCCAGCAGCTGCTCGGCATGAGGAGCTACACGCCCCGGGGAGCGCCAGCTCATCCTTAAGTATTAATTATAAATTAAAAAAACTTTAGGCGGTAAGGGAGCTGCCTGCTTCACTCCTCACCAACTAAAGTTTAATGAGTGAATGGGTCGCGCGAATTATAAAAAAACCGTTTATTCAGGCTGAAAAATATATTAAACAAAAACTACTTGGAATAAAAACACAAGATTTAAGATATTACAATTTATTTAAAAGGAACGAGATTTAAGTTTAAAAGTCCGAACTCAACTAACTTCTAATTATTCTTCAAAAAGCTTTCTAGCCATCGAAAAACTTCAAAGTGTTTAGTTGCAGTTTTTCGATGGGAAAATTAAAATATTCTTTGTTGGGATTTCTCGGAAAACTCGGGTATAATCTCGTTACCCGAGATTTCCGGTATGCATGCAGCAGACAACGTTATCTTGTCTTTTGCATACATAACCCCTCCTCGGTTTGAGTAAGACTTCTCCTGAAGTCTTTTGGAATTTCTGTTTGAATTTTGTCTATTAATTACTTTAATTTGAGTTCGTTTTCCTTTCTTCAAAATTATCAAAAATGCTATACAAGCTATAACAATGCAAATAAATGATATGCTTATTACATAAGATACATTTTTGTGAAATTTCAGTTCTTTAATTTCTTCTATATTTTCGAAATGTTTAAATATAATACTATCAAAAGTTAAAGGTTTTATATACGATTGATTAAAATTATTATTTGGATAAAAGTATTTGTCTTGAATGCTTTTTCTTTGATTGTAAAAATTTTCTTGATAAAGTTTTATATTACAGTAACAAAAAGAAATGAGATAATTTCCATTCAAAGTTATGTCTCTGTCATCACAATTTTGTATTAATTTCTCTTTTCTAGCATTTTTTATTAATAAACTTTCTTCATCTAATATTTCAATTTTTGTGTTATTATTATACCTAAGCTTACACTGCTTTTGCCAAATACAGCTTTTACTAACTTTTAATTCTCTTAACATTACATTTTCTTGATATTTCAGCACTTTATTTCCAATCTCTACAATATATTCATTATCTTCTTCAATTTCTAAAAATTCTTTATTTGGTAGTGGTGAAATTAATTTCAAGTCAGTTTTTATATAATCTTGAGGAATTTTAATTGCTATTATTAAAAGATCTTTTTTATATGTAATAATGCCTAATTTGATTAATTTAAGCTTATAAAAATCAATATTATACATTTCTATCTCTTCTGCAGTTAAAATACTAGGATGTACAATATTGTGCTTTGCTGAAGCTATGTTGTCTTGAATTTGATTAATTTTATTTTCTAAAAATCTTAATTTTAACATTTGATCAAGGTATAAAGATTTTCTCAAAATTTCATTATTTTCTTTTTTTAATTCTTCTACTGTTTTGATAATTTTTTCTCTATCGTTTTCAACAGCATTTTTCAGTATGTTCATTGAGTCATTAAAATGTTTATTTATCGTAATCTGTTTGTTGATTGTTGTTATTGCATTATGTGTGTTTTCATTAGTTGTTTTTAAATGTTCTAAAATTTCCTGTCGGTCTTCGTCATTCATGGTTCCGAAAAGCCATTTTTGTGCTGTGCCAACAATGTTCATTAGACCTCTTCTTTTTCTTACCTCTTTCTTCTCATATGTATACGGTGTTATAGATTTAACTTTGGATTTGATTACGTTTATTTCTGTCTGTATAAAGTTCTTGTTATCTACATCTAATTTTTGCAAGTTTGTTTCTATTTGTATTAGTATATTATATATTTCTTTCGGATCAATGATATGTAATAATGTAGTTGTCTGATTAACTATTTCTACTTCTCTTATCTTGATTTGTATATATCCAGTTTCTTCATTTATTGGGTTGACCTGTAGTAACCCTTGTACTGTTGCAATCGTCATGAGGAATATTATTACGGTGTTGATTACCTGTGGATTTTTTAAATGGTCTTTTAATATTTGAAACGTGAACATTTCTTAGGGATTTAATTCTATAATAAGGTTCGTCCTTATGCCTAACTCGTTTGTAATTCTTGATTGGTCCTGTTATCCTATTTTCTATATAACTCTCCCTACTTAAATTTGTTTTCTTAATTATACTATTTTTCATTTTATTGATTCTTTCCTGAAGTTTCTCAACTTCTATTTTCTCTTTTGCTTCCCTTGGAGTGCATTTGATTGTAGAGTGATACCGATCGTTATAGTTTCCTATAGCCATCTGTATCTTCATTTCTACTGATAATTCGTTATCCTCAATACCTGTTAGCTTTTCTAAGAGGGTTGAGTGTAACCTTTCAATATCTGAATTTCCCGTATGGTTGTTGGGTTTTGTGAGGTGTACCTCGATGTTTTCTGTTTTAAGATATTCTAATAATTGTTCCGCTTTAAACTCATTGTCCATTATTAATTTATTTGGTTTCCCAAATTTCGCTACATGTTCCATTATTAGGGTCTTTTTTGATCTCCAGTTCCTATCTGTAATGCAATATGCTGCTGCAAATTTTGTCAGTTTATCAATTACTGTCACAAAAGCTTGCTTTTAAAAATGGAATATATCTAAATGAATGATGTCATTTTTTTCTTTCGGTGTCTCGGTTATTAGGAATTTAGGTTTGATAGGGTTTCTATCATATTTTATCTGTTGACATTTCTCACAATTATTTATTATTAATTGGATATGTTCTCTTAATTTTGGAAAGTATATTTTTTCTTTTAAATTGTAGTAACATTCATTTATACCACTATGCATTGACTCTTTAGCATGATAAATAGACAGCTGTTTATGAAGTTCATCTTCTGTTAATATCTCTGTAGCTCTTCTAGAACTTCTGATAAATTTAATTTTTTTTATTTCCTGAAAACAGTGATATAAGTATGAGTTGGATTTTATGGTAATCTGTGTCGGATACTTCCGAATAGATTCCTGTGTATCCATGTTGTATACATTGTTTCAGTTTATCTCTTAGCGAATTTTCATTATCTAAAGGATTTATCTCAATAATTCTCCGTTTATGCAAGGTTTTTATTTCCTCACTAGGACTATAAGTTAAAATAATTTGTGTTTTGTACTTGTTAACAATATCATCCTTTATCCCTATATGGTCTAATCTCTGTTCGTCTACAGAATGTATTGTTCCTGAAATCATGAGATTAGATGCTTCATCGTTATTTTCATTAATTTTTTGTGCAGTTTCTAGTCTGCTTAGGTAATCAGCTACCTTATTTTCCTTTCCTTGTAAATATTCGATTTCATAGTTGAATTCTTGTAATTTTAACAACCATCTTTGATGACGTTGCGAAAACTCTTTGCCTTTATATTTGCTATTGAGATATTTAATTGGGACATGATCTGTAATAATTTTGAACTTATTACCATATAGGTACGGTCTAAAGTAGTTAACAGCGTATATAATTGCAAGAAATTCTTTATCAGTGGTACTGTAATTTTTTTCATGACTGTTAAGAGTTCGTGAAACGTAACAAACAGGATGACCTTGTTGTGATAAAACTGCTCCGATAGCATGATCACTGGCATCTGTGGTTACTGTAAACGGTTTGTCATATTCCGGATATTTCAATATTGGATGAGACGTAATTAAACTTTTAAGATTTTCAAAAGCTGCTATATATTGCGGATCATTTATGTTTATCTTGCTATCCTTTTTTAAATATTTTATCATAGGGTAAGCTACTTTTGAGTAGTCTTTTATAAACTTTCTGTAGTACCCTGTAGCTCCTAAAAATCCCCTAAGCTGTTTTTCTGTCTTGGGTACTTTTATTTCCTGAATGGTTTTGATTTTATCAGGATTAGGTTTAATGCCATCAACTGTTAATATATGGCCTAAAAATTCAGTTTCTTTTTTCAGAAAACTGCACTTATCTACTTGAATTTTCAAATTGTGCTCTTGGAGCCTACAGAAAATTTTAGTCAGAGATTTTTCGTGCTCTTCTAGAGTGGTTGAAAATATCAATATATCATCTAGATAGACAACACAAATTTGATTAATATATTCTCTCAATATATCATTCATTAAACGCTGGAACGTAGCCGGAGCATTTTTTAACCCATACGGCATACGAACATACTCATAGAGACCAGAAGATGTAACAAACGCTGTTTTTTCAATGTCTTTCTCAGCCATTAGTATTTGATGATACCCTTTGGCTAAATCCAAGGTACTAAAATACTGTGCTTTACCCAGCTTGTCTAGGATGCTGTCAATATTTGGTAGGGGATATTTATCATCAATAGTGATTTGATTTAATCTCTTATAATCCACAACTATCCTATACTTTTGTACACCTGAATTATCTTTCTTTTTGGGTAAAATAATAATTGGAAAACTATATTTGCTTCTACTTTTCCTAATTATACCTTGTTTTTCCATCTCATCTATCTGATTTCGTGCTTCAGTTTCATGCTGAGGTGGAATACGGTATAACTTTGAATTAATTTGATCGTTTGTGGTCGTCTTTATTTCGTGAACCACTGAACTTGTGCTTGTTAAAGCATCGCCTTCTTTAAATAAAAGACGGTGAAATTTTTTAATTAATTTTGTGATCATGAACTTTTCTTGATCGTTTAAGTGATCTAACATTAGATTTTGAATTCCACTTATTTCTAGAACGTTAACTTCGTCTTGGACGGTTTTCGTTAAGAATGGGAGTCGCACTTTGTTAGTCATAATAATTTCTTGTTCCTTTATATTTATTGCAATAACGTTTTTTAAAATAAAATACATACCAATTAAAAGATCGTATGGTTTTTCTAATTGCATTGCAATCCATTTCATTCGTGCCATTTCAGAGTATTTAAATTCTATTGGACACAAAGTTGAAACGGTTATGTTTGGTTTATTTGATTTCCCATCAATAGTGTTAATCGTCGTTGATGAATTATTTAAGATTTGGTACTTAGAGGATGGAAATTTATTTTGGTTTAGTATACTTATCGTTGAACCTGGATCTACAAATGCTACATATATATCATCTTGAATTGTTAAAGTTATAAAGATTTTACGCTGGTCCGAGGCTAGTTTATAAAAAAAGCTTTATCGATAGTATTTGTTTCTATTTTGCTAGCTGCATCTACATCCATAGGTTCTAGCCTTTGTCTATATTCATTTTGTCTATTACCATAGTTAGTTTGTCTTGTCTGTAGTGTTCTGTTATTGTTATTGAAACTGTTGTTATTGTAATTATTATTAAAATTATTATTACTGTTACTATTCCGTCTAAATTCGTTTCGTCTGTATTGCTGTGAATTATTATTAAAATTATAGTTTGACTTATAAAACCTGTCATTTTGTTGATTATTATTTCTTTTTTCAAAATTTTTATTATGGATATTGTTTTTATTAAAATTTTTTATAGTTAAGTTTAAATTTAAATTTCCTTGATCTTGTCCAATAAACTTATTAACTATTTCCCTAATTTCTGATAACCTAACTTTTGTCATTATTTCGTATGCTAATGATCCTGAAGCTAATTCCTTTATTCTTTGAATTAACATTCCACCGAATATGTCGAGCATAGTTACGCCGTTGTCTTCAAAGGCTGCAAACTCGGTAATATCTTCCACGATTCGTCTTAATTTATCATCTAAATCTTGTATGCTAAGTTGATTTTTAGATGACCTGTAATGCCGCTTTAAACTGGATTTACATTCATCCCAATTAGCTGGTGGAGTAACTTGTAGTAGATTTTTTGCACCTCCTTGAATCTTTTCGTTATAGATGATCTGGAACACTCGATCAGCTTCGTCTCCATATTCCGATAATGCTGTTGTAACTGACCCGATGAATGAAGGTAATGTACCTGGATCTCCTTTAAATATCGGCAGGTATCGAATTTCCTTTTCGATCATTTGTCTTCGGCTTCTGGGCTGCATACTCTGAGCCATGAGTTGAGTTAGAGTGACTAAGCACTGTTCCACTGGATTTTGTTGTGCCATCTCCACGTTTCTTTTGAATAATTAGTATCACCACGATGTTGTTGCCTTTCAATCTTGATGTTTATTTTTCTCGCTCTGGTTTCGTTTCTGTACAAGACACTAAATTTCACTTTGTCTTGTTTCGTATCCCACTTTATTTGATTGAGAACTTTATATTCCTTGTTCTTTATTTAATTTAATTAATTTTTTTTTTTTTTTTTGAAAAAACAAAATTAACTCTTTGTTATGATATATTTATATATATATATATATTTATTTTTAACAATGTGAACTTTGCTTTAAATTTCACTTTCAACGTCACTTTTGTTTTTCGTTCGTTTATCACTGAATCTCTTTTCTTTCGATAGAGACTCCACCGACTGCGCCAATTATAAAAAAACCGTTTATTCAGGCTGAAAAATATATTAAACAAAAACTACTTGGAATAAAAACACAAGATTTAAGATATTACAATTTATTTAAAAGGAACGAGATTTAAGTTTAAAAGTCCGAACTCAACTAACTTCTAATTATTCTTCAAAAAGCTTTCTAGCCATCGAAAAACTTCAAAGTGTTTAGTTGCAGTTTTTCGATGGGAAAATTAAAATATTCTTTGTTGGGATTTCTCGGAAAACTTGGGTATAATCTCGTTACCCGAGATTTCCGGTATGCATGCAGCAGACAACGTTATCTTGTCTTTTGCATACATAACCCGCGCGAAGCCACCGCTCAATTTATAGTCGAGTTGCCGGAAAAAGCTCTTTTGTATGAAAATGTCTAAAGGCGCGTGACGGAATGACAAAAATGCTCAGTCGTGCTGCGACCGCCGACGAGTGCAGACCTCTAGACAATTTAATGGAGCTCCTCATGTTGAGCAGCTGACATACTTGGCTCGAGTCTCAAAAATGTACCAGAGGTCTGCACTCGTCGGTGGTCGCAGCACGACTGAGCATTTTTGTCATTCCGTCACGCGCCTTTAGACATTTTCATACAAAAGAGCTTTTTCCGGCAACTCGACTATATATTGAGCGGTGGCTTCGCGCGCGACCCATTCACTCATTAAACTTTAGTTGGTGAGGAGTGAAGCAGGCAGCTCCCTACCGCCTAAAGTTTTCTTAATTAATAATTAATGCTTAAGAATGGCTGACGCTCCCCGGGGTGTGCAGCTCTCGATGTCTCGAGCAGCGGATCGAAATCGTGAGGGGCCGTGCAGCTTTGTGGATCGAGTTCGCGGATGAAAATTGTGCGGTGCACTTTTATGACCTTGAAACCACTGCCCGCCTTGATCTAGCCCACTGGCGACTTGACAGCAGTGTCTATACTGCAACTCGTCTCTGCTAGTCCGGCCAGCACCTTGTCTCTGCCGTTACAAACTGGTTTTATCCGCTCCAAACACCACCATAATACAATTGACCGCACCTCGCATAGTCCCCCAGTCCCCAAGATGACTTTACCGACGGTGTATCGCCCGATGGAGTCGCTGCACGAGCGAATCTCGAGTTTCGTATTCTGGCCGGCGCACCTGGCGCAGACCCCTACCCAGCTCGCGCGGACGGGACTCTACCACACGGGGTTTCGCGACTGCTGCCGCTGCTTTGTCTGCGACTCGGAGTTTCGCGACTGGCGGCCCACCGACATTCCGGCCGTGCGTCACCTCCTGACGAGCCCCCGGTGCCTGATTGTTTGCGGAAAGAACCAGATCAAGATGCTCTTCGACAACCCAGAGCCCGCCCCAACTCCACCGCCTGGTAACAAGATTGCCTGTGCCGTGTGCTGTATCGAGCGCAGCCTCACGGTGCTCCTGCCGTGCGGCCATAGCGCAGTATGCATGATGTGTGTCTGTAGGTTAAGAAGTTGTCCAATTTGTAAAACCGGTATTCTAGATGTAGCTTGGTTCGAATAGGTTTGAATAAATCGATTTGACCAGAGTAAGTATGTTTTATTTATACAGATGGGCGACCACGTGATCACGACAGTCATCCGCTCCGACGGCGGCCGGGTTAGTGTGTACGGACGCACCCCCCGCACCCCGATGACCAAGATGCAGAGGCTCAAGCTGGTGACATATCCCAGCCGTACATGCATTGCATTCAGAGGCTCCATGAAATCCGGCGAATTTCGTCTGACATATAATTACATGGTTTGCGTTCCGTGCCGGCTGTCACACATAGCCCGAAAATCTAAGTAACGTGTTCATGTGTTTGTGTGCTTATGCTTGTGTGTGCTATCTCGAATGCGGCAATGCAGAAAAAGTTGAAAGTAGCCCGACCTTTGCGTGGCATGCCTTCCACTCACGGGATATTCCGTCAGCTCGCATTTGAATACACACACTTCTACATTATCTGTCAACGAATGCAATGCATGTACGGCTTGGATATGTCACCAGCTTCAGCACGTTTGCGCGGTCCCCGACTGCCGGCAACCCGAGGATCAACCCCGTGCAGCTGGCCGAGCTCGGATTTTTCTACACCACCCTCGGAGACCAGATTGCCTGCCACCTGTGCGGAGTGATGGTGGGCTGCTCCAACACCGATATCGACTACCGCTGCCTGCACGCCCGCCTATCTCCGCTGTGCGAGGCGGCTGCCGCGCCGCAGAGAAGGCCTCATAGGCTCGTCCGAGAGTGTGTTGGCTGCGGGGATCCGGGTGTCGGAATACTACTGCCTTGCACCCACGCGCTGCTCTGCCATAGCTGCTTCGCCGAGCGAGGAGGAATGTGTGCACTCTGCCGGAAGAGGCAGACAGAGTGGCGGCGCATCTTTTTTAGCATATAAATAAAGCTTTTTCTCGAAAGTAGTCAGTCTTGTTTTAATCCCCGTAGAGTCGAAATGGCAGCACAGTTTGATCCATCTGTAGAGCCTTTGTTGCGGGAGAACCCGCGCCGGTTTGTCATCTTTCCGATACAGTTTCCCGAGATTTGGAAGTTTTACAAGAATGCCGAGGCGTCGTTTTGGACGATGGAGGAGGTCGATCTCTCTAAAGACCAGGCCGACTGGGAGCGCCTCACCGACGGCGAGCGCCACTTTATATCTCATGTGTTGGCCTTTTTCGCCTCCTCGGACGGGATCGTCAACGAGAATCTAGTGGAGCGGTTCAGCCAGGAGGTGCAGGCCACCGAGGCGCGCTGCTTTTACGGCTTTCAGATTGCCATGGAGAACATACACTCGGAGATGTACAGCGTGTTGATTGATACCTACATCAAGGACCCGACCCAGCGCGACAGCCTATTCAACGCCATCGCGACGCTGCCCTGTGTGCGGAAAAAGGCCGAGTGGGCGCTGGCGTGGATCGGCGATAAGGATTCCACATTTGCGGAGCGACTGGTGGCCTTTGCGGCGGTCGAGGGCATCTTTTTCAGCGGCAGCTTTGCCGCCATTTTTTGGCTCAAGAAGCGCGGCCTGATGCCCGGCCTCACCTTCTCCAACGAGCTCATATCGCGCGACGAGGGCCTGCACTGCGACTTTGCCTGTCTATTGTTCCGGCACATGGTGCAGCAACCCAGCAAGGAGCGTATCGTGCAAATTGTGAGGCAGGCCGTCGAGATTGAGCAAGAGTTTCTCACAGATGCACTGCCCGTCGCGCTCATCGGCATGAACTGCGGTCTAATGGCCCAGTATATCGAGTTTGTGGCGGACCGGCTGCTGCGCGAGCTCGGTGTGGGACCCACCTACAAAGCCGTCAACCCCTTCCCCTTCATGGAGCTCATCTCGATGGACGGCAAAACCAATTTTTTCGAGAAGCGGGTGGGCGAGTACCAAAAGGCCGGCGTATCGACTAACCGGCTCGAGAACACCTTTACCCTAGATGCAGATTTTTAAACCATTTGATATTGATATTGAATAAAGACCAAAAAATACATTGCATCTTTTATAATTATTCCTACATATGGCATAAATTAGTCTATCCACTAAGCGTACTGCTTACTTGGCCGATCCAAAGCGGCCACTCTCGCTCGACGGGTCTGTGTCCCAGCCGCTTGAAGAGCTCCGATTCGACGGCCCGAGCATTGCCCATGGCTCTGTTGTGTACGAATCGCATGCGGTCGTGGTTCAGGCGGCCCGAGTTGAGTGTCGAGAGCCTGGCTGCCGGCGGAACAGTAGTGAAGCCAATCTTAAAGTACCCCATCCGCGTGTATATTGATGTTGTGGCAATATATATGACTCCGCTCCGCTCGCTGTGTTTGGTACGCTGTTTCATTGTTTGGAATAGAAACTAGTTTTTTTAATGCGATATAATTTATTTAAAAATAGGTACAATTAGGGCCACTGCTGGAAAGGGACTGACGCCGTGGGGGGTCGGTGTAGTGGTTTTAAGTTGGTGTAAAGCTGGATTCGTCACGGCGCGACGTGGAGGGGGTCGGTGAAGTGGTTTCAAGTTGGTGTAAAGCTGGATTCGTCACGGCACGCACTAGTTTAAACCGGTTTGCCGCCCCCCTTGACTCACAACACCACCCTACCCCAGTCGCGCGGCGAAATTCTAAATCATGCATCCATATAAAGTGTCTGGAGGTCTGCACTCGTCGGCGGTCGCTGCACGACTGAGCATTTTTGTCATTCCGTCACGCGCCTTTAGACATTTTCATACAACAGAGCTTTTTCCGGCAACTCGACTATAAATTGAGCGGTTGCTTCGCGCGCGACCCATTCACTCATTAAACTTTAGTTGGTGAGGAGTGAAGCAGGCAGCTCCCTTACCGCCTAAAGTTTTTTTAATTTTATAATTAATACTTAAGGATGGGCTGGTCGCCTCGAGGAGCTCGAGCTCGACGGGTCGAACCACTGATCAAAATCGTGCAGTGCCACAGATATGAATTTTTTTACCCCCGCCTTGGTCTTCTGACACCGACCCCAAGACCTCCCGTATGGTAAGATGGAGCCCCAGTACCTCGAGCTACTAAAAAATGCACCAGCAGTGCCGCGCGACGATGATTGGAAGCGGACCCCGCTCATATTGCGCTCGTTCCTGCTGCACCTGAACCTGATCAAGTGCCAAATGCTCTACGGCAAGATATCGTTCAAGCCGGTGGTCGAGAATCTCTTTCTTGATCGTTTTCCCAATGGTCACGTGCGACACTTTTCAGCAGAGGTAGAGCAGATGCTCTGCAGGGTAGACTACGTGCAGCACCTGGCGGCCGTGCTGCGACGCGAGGTGCCGGACCAGAAGGAGCGCGCACTGGAGCTGCTACACGGCGCGATCTGGCGGCAAAACACCGTTCCGCAGTGGAACAATTCAGTAGAGCACAAGATGCTGATGGAAAAGATTCGGGTGCTATTCAAAAATAGTCCATACATGACGCAGCAATTGTCCACCAAGCGAGTCTTTTACGGCAACAGGCTGGGCTTGTCCCAGCCGCGGCTTATCGTGCCCGAAGTTGTGGAACAGGTCGTACCAGAAATCGAGCCCCCCAACCCATTCCTCCCCTCTAACAAGCCGCAGCCATCCCGACGGCTTATCGTGCCCGGGGGCATGGGGCGGGCCGCACCAAAAATTACGGTCATCTCTGACATCGAGCTGCCCACACCAATGCGCCTGAAACAAAAACTTAAGCCGGAAACGAGATAAAGACAACTCTGATTACAGTACATTCATTCAAAATTAATTTTATTAGATATTCTGTCGGTCGTCGCGGTCGCCTTCGACCCGTCTGCTACAGCATAGCCAGCACTTTATGCAGATTAAAGTCAGCCCGAACCCAAGCACCAGCACCCCCGTGATGATTTTACCTAAATTGGGTCCAGCTGCTGTCTCTTTTGGTGTATTGATTTCATCGCGTAATCGCTTCAAATCGCTATTGGGGTCAAAATCCGGGAAAGGTATTGGCGGTGGATGCAACAGTTTATCGAGATCGTCTTTCGGGATCTCGATGTGGTTGCCTAGGATCTTGAAATGGGATGGCAATTCTTCCTGGTGGACGCTTCTCTTAGCTCGCTGCTCGCACGCGGGGATGTGTGACTGCGCCAGGTGGTAGAGGTAAAAGAGCACGTAGCCGCGGTCGCCATGATAAAATTTCCCGAGTGACAGGACTAGTCCCTCGTCGATGGGCAGGCCCTCGCTCCTGATGCGGGAGGCCAATTTTTCCGCCAGCGCGAAGGGGTCAGAGTGGTTGGTGGGCCGCCTGCCTCGCACAATGCCCGCGAGTAACCTGCACTGAAATAGTACCCTGTTGCGTCGGCAAAACTCGCCCAGGTAGTCGGTGCCCCCGCCAAACAGCGTAAACACCAGCTCGTAGTAATCGTAGGCCCATACGTTCGCAATATTGGTGGTGTACGAAAGCAGCGACACTATGAGCTCGTCGTAATCTACGAGGTAATATTCATTCGGCACGTGTTTGGCTCCGTGCTCTGGAGGTTCTGGTCGCTCGTAGAGCGCGGTGCGGCATTCGTCAATGCCCCCCACATGATAGACGCGGTCCACGCCGTTGATGTCGGGGCAGGGGCGCAGGCGCTGTAGCTCGAGGACGCGGGCGCTGGGGTAATCTTCCTCGTCGCAGGCGTGCAAGTACTGGTGTGTGTGGGTGTGCAGGGCGCAGGCCAAGTCCCGCGGGTCGATATGGCGCACATCGAGCCGGGCCAAGTTGGTTAAAGCGTAGTAGGAATAGAATCCAATCATGCTAGACATTGGCTTGTTGTAAAGCCCTACATATACATATACTTACACATGTGTAATTAAACTTTTCCATTGTCCTATCCCAAATATCCCTAAAGTTTATTAAACTTAATGCAACTGAGATTCAATTGCACTTCCTGCAATACTGTTTAATCAACATTTTATTATTTAATTAAATTTCATTTCAAACATCAAATCATTCTGATTTGATTAAAAGTTGCTTATTAAGACTTCCATTTCATTTAATTGTCACGTACAAGATCTCACATTTCAATTACACATTCATTTAATTTGTCTTTAATTCAATTGCGCATGGAAGATATCATGTTTCAGATTCCATATTCTTTTCCCAAAACTCCCGTGGACGCTCAAAACATAACCATCGTTCAGCAGTCAGTTTTTAGGTCTCGAGTTGGTCGCCGGTCTCCGCTTTTAAAAAATTTAACTAAGTTTATAATAAAGTAAAAAGTTAATTTAGAAGTTGCGGTGTTTTAATTTTGCCCTCACAAGCCACACAATATAAAAATTGGTGTCAGATGTGGGGTGGCTATTAAGTGCGAAAGAAAAAGGGTTTCGTAAAAGTGAGAGTTTGGCAAATGTAAATTTTCCTTTTTGAGACGACGACGCAAGCAATTTAGAAGACCAGAGCTGGCTCACCTGGAAATCAAGAAGAACATTTTTATTTGGAAGATCTTATCTGGAGGAAAGTTCTAAAGAAGAAAAATTTTGACTGGAGGAAATATTTGGACTAGCAATTTTAAACAAAAGCTAAGTTAAACGGTACCTTTTACTTATTGAATTGAAATTTTTATTTTAGTTATTTTGAATCTTTCTTTTTATAGTCTTTTTAGAATTAAATTAAATATTATAAAAAAATTTTTTTTTCTCCTCGCTATAATTTTTAAAGTTTTTTGATTAATAAATAACATTTTATTGTTTTTTTTTATATATTTTTAATAATTTCAATCTGGTGTATAAATTCTGTGTTCAGTGATCTGTGCGAACTCAAAACCAATCATCTTAGGTTCTAATTTAAATAACTCAACTGTGTGACGTGGAAATTGTGCTTCCTACGTATAAGATAAATATTTTTCTTGTTTTTTATTCTCGGATTTGCGTGGAATCGTGACTATTAAGAATTTATGCTCGAAAGTTGTAGTTCCAAAGAGCCGGTAAACGAATTATCTACCAATATGCCTGTGAAGTTCGATAAAGATTTTGCCTTGAAATTTATTCCCGAATTTGATGGGAATCGTGACCATTTACATCGTTTTTTGAGTTGCTGCGATATGATTGACGGTGACTATAGTGACACAGACTACGAATTATTTTTGAGCATTATTAAATGTAAATTAACTGGCCCGGCATACAGTGTCGTTAAATATAAAAGTTTCGAAGATTGGAACGAACTAAAAAAGATTTTGCAAGAACAATTTCTGGAGCGACGAACACTTGCTCAGATTCAAACCGAATTGGTAAATAGCAAACAAAATTTTAGCGAAGACGTCAGATCTTTCGCAAATAAAATCGAGCGACTTTTAGCAGATTTAAATGATGCCTGCGTGGCAGTAGAGGGTGAAGGAGCTTCCAAAGTTATTGAAAGCCTTAACGGCAAAACAGCCCTAAAAGCTTTTGTAGATGGATTACAGAGTCCAATAAGACTTGTTATTAAAGCCAGTAGATTCGACAAACTTGCAGAAGCAGTCGAAGCAGCAGTGGAAGAGGAAAAATCGTCATATAAGACAAAACTTCCAACTAAATCGAATTTAAAATGCTCCTTTTGCCATAAAGTTGGTCATAGTGCAACAAACTGCTACTTAAAACTAAATCCAGGACCTTCTAAATTTCCAACCTTTTCCAAATTCGAAATCAAAAAGGAACCTTCTCCATCATTTAGAGTGAGCGCGCTATTCTGTAGCTATTGTAAGAACCGTGGTCATCACATTAAGGATTGCCGAAAAAGGGCTTTTAATGAAAACAAACGGACTCAAACCTTTGCTAGTTCGGAACAATGTCCAAGTGGAGTGGACAAATTTTCGGAAAACTTCCGCAGCACTGGTGCGAACGGAGGTCCCACCAGAGCAGAAAAATTGCAGTGAATTATTCTTTAAATCCCTCCAACAAAACTAATTCTAAAATACTACTAAATTCTAAAACTTTACCAAATTCTAAAACATTCCAAAATTCTACTACGAAAGTCTTAAAAAACATCTCGTCAGCAAATATACAAAACTGTTATAAAACAACACTTGAAGATATGAGCCTTCTTTATAACCCTGAATTATTCCTAAATTCTTATGCTAAATCGTGTTCAAGCCATATCCCTAGTGTTAAATATACTGACAACTCCGACGAGTTCTATTCCAATTCTAATACTAATACTAATTTTCAACATTTTGAAATAAAGGAAGTTTATAATATTGTCTTAAAAAATTCTAAAAAGTATGATTCTATTTGTTTAACCACTAATTCTGCCTTGGAGAACAAAGCTAAATTACTTGTAGATAGTGGCAGTGAAGTTTGCATATTGAAACTAAATAAGTTGATTCCTAGCCAAATTGTATATACAAATTTTAAAGTGAAATTAAGAGGTATAGGTGACGATCTTAAAGAGACATTTGGTTTAAGCTATATTGAATTTAAATTTGATCATCAAACCATTTCTTATCCATTTCATATCGTGACTAACGATTTTCCAATTCCAAATGACGGAATAATTGGCATTGATTTTCTCGACAAATTTGAAGTAAAGCTCGATTATGGTCCGAAACAACTTTCTTTATTTCTTAACAATACATTACACATTTTAAATCTCGAACTATCTGTTTCCAAAATAATCATACCTCCTAGATCCGAATATATAGCGAGAGTGAAAACCGATAATAAATACGATTGTCTATGTATGGCTAAACAGCTAGAAAGCGGTTTACTTATTTCCAATAGTATCTCAACGCCAATAAATAATACTTGTGCTATTTCTGTCATAAATCCTAACGAACATGAGGTTGAGCTTGATACCAATGATGTTGAACTCTTAGACTTGTCTGAATATCAAATTTGTAGCATCCTTTCTGAAAATATTGACCATATTCTAGATTATGATCGTATTAAACGAGTTCAAAATGAGATTAGAACGTCTCATATGAATACTGAACAGCGTGAACAGATCCTAAGCCTTTGCACTAGTTATAATGACTTATTCTATCTTAAAGGAGATAAACTTTCTCATACCAAAGCTATTCAACATCATATTCCGACTCCTGGTGCGCAACCAATACATGTTAAGCCTTACCGATTACCGGAGGCACAAAAGGCTGAAGTTAACGACCAAGTAACGCAGATGCTAACCGACAAAATTATACAAGAATCTAAAAGTCCTTGGAACTTCCCTTTGATCGTTGTTCCCAAAAAACCCGATATTCATGGGAACAAGAAGTGGCGCATTGTAGTTGACTTTAGGAAACTCAATGAAGTTACTGTTGGTGATGCTTACCCGTTACCTAACATCACCGAAATACTCGATCAATTAAGTAACTCAAAATTTTTTTCAACTCTTGATTTGGCTAATGGGTTCCACCAGATCGAGGTTAACCCAGATGATAGAGAAAAGGCAGCCTTCTCCACGCCACTAGGTCACTACGAATACATTCGCATGCCATATGGTTTAAAAGGTGCACCCGCCTCATTCCAGCGCCTAATGAATAATGTTCTTTCTGGTCTACAAGGATCAAAAGTATTCGTTTATATGGACGACGTAGTGATTTACGGAAAAACCCTTAAAGAGCATAACGACAAACTCAAGGAAGTTTTCGATCGTTTGCGGCTGAATAACCTTAAACTTCAACCTGATAAATGTGAATTTCTCAGACCAGAACTAACCTATCTTGGTCACGTCATTAGTGAAAACGGTATTTCACCAGATCCGAATAAGGTTGAATGTGTCAAAAATTTCTCAGTACCTAAATCACCAAAGGAAATAAAAATGTTTTTAGGACTAGCTGGCTATTATCGGCGATTCATCAAAAATTTTGCTCAAATTTCCAAGCCCTTAACAGAGCTACTGAAAAAGAATAATTATGCCATTTAACTGGTCCCCCAAATGTACAGAGTCTTTTAATATTTTAAAGGAAAGCCTTATCAGTCCGCCCTTGCTGCAATACCCAGATTTTTCTAAGGAGTTCATCCTAACTACCGATGCCAGTGGACAAGCAATCGGCTCTATACTATCCCAAGGCGAAATTGGATGCGACTTACCGATCGCCTATGCTTCCAGAACCTTAGGAAAGAGCGAACTCAATTACTCTACCTTAGACAAAGAGCTTCTAGCTATTGTTTGGTCAGTGCAACATTTCAGGCCTTATCTATTTGGAAAACGTTTCAAAATTTACACTGATCATAAACCCTTGATTTATTTACACAACTGTAAAGATCCAAGTTCCCGAATGATGCGTTGGAAGCTGAAGTTAGAGGAATTCGACTTCGAAATTATATATAAAAAGGGCGATTCTAACACAAATGCAGATTGCCTCAGCCGAATTTACAAAATGACCTTAAGATCTGACATGAAAAACCCAAAAGTTTCAAAATCCTATTCTGAAGGCAACGACTTTGATGACAACCTTGACAATAATAATAATAATAATCATTTTAAGCCAATACTAGATCCGCAATCCTACGACAATTTCTTAGATTCATTTAATAAAGGTGTAATCCTAAACAAAAATGTTCACGACTCTTCAGATAGATTACCTAAAGACAAGAACACAACTATAGGAATTTTTGTTAGTAAGGAACTCAATTTAGATGAAAATTCAAAAGCTCTAGTGGAAGAGATGGGAAATTTGACCGCTTTGAATAATTTAAACACCCAAAGTTTGAATGAGCATAGCGTTGTACCATTAATTGAAAACGATAATATTTTACTCTTAATTACAAATGCTACTTGTACCAAATCCGATTATATGGATCTTTTCCAAACCTTGAAATCCTTAAAAGTTTATCTAAGTGAGCATAATATCAATTCCATAAGTCTAACCAATCCCACTAAAAATTTGTCGTACAAGCATTTAAGATTTAACTTTATCCGTGCTATGGTTAAACACATCTTTCTTGACTCAGAAATTGTTATAACTTTCTACCACAATACTCTAAATTCGAATTTAACTAAAGACGAAATCGCTAGACTATTACATGAATATCATACCAATCCTACCGGAGGACACAATGGTGTCAACCGTACTTATAAACGTATAAAACAGTACTACAAATGGAAAGACATGTATAAAGATATTAAACGATTCATAAATAACTGCGAAGCCTGTAAGAAAAACAAAGTTTTTAGATATACCCGCGAACCTATGGTCATTACTTCTACAGCCAGTGAAGCTTTCGAAAAAATCTCTATGGATATTGTCGGCCCCCTTCCTGTTACGGAAAGAGGAAACAGATACCTTTTGACATTCATAGACGATCTCACCAAATATTCAGATGCTATACCGATTCCTAACCAGGAAGCGAACGTGATAGCTGAAAAGGTGGTTACCGAAATTATTTTCCGATATGGAACTCCAAAAGTTATTTTAACTGACCAAGGTCAAAATTTCGTCGGACAAATTTTCAAACAAATGTGCAAACTTCTTAAAATAAACAAAATACAGACTACTGCTTATAGACCCCAATCGAATGGTTCTTGTGAACGAAACCATCGAAGTCTCACAGAGTATCTAAGATGCTTTGTAAACCGGTCACAAAATGACTGGGATACTTGGATAAAGTATGCAGTGTTCGTCAATAATACAACTCCCAACACATCCACAGGCTACACGCCTTTCGAATTATTATTTGGTAGAAAGGTTGAACTTCCATCTACATTTTCTCGTTCTCCTGAGACACTTTACAACTATGATATTTACATCAACGAACTAAAATCAAGGTTGCAACATGTAAATCAAGTCGCAAGAGAACACATCATTAAAAATAAAGAACTGTCGAAAGCTCAGTATGATAAGCAACTAAATCAGTCTTGTTTTAAGGTTGATGATTTAGTGTTACTTAAGGACTCAGGTACTTCAAAGGGCAAATGTAAAAAGCTATCGCCAGTATGGCTTGGTCCATATAAAGTCTTGTCCACAGAAGGCGTCAATACTATTATACTAATTAAGAATAAATCAGTAAAAGTTCATAATAATCGCCTCATTCTATATCCTTCAAAACTTTGAGTCTACTAGTTGGCACACTCTAAATGCTTTGCATTCTTTCTAGGTCTAACAAAATGAAAATCTTGGATTTTTCCATATTTCTAACATTACTGGGTACCTCGTATAGTGCCGCCGACGGAAACGATACTTGCTTTAACATTACTAAATTGGACGACAGAGCGGGATTCTATTACGAAAATGTCGGTCAACTCAAAATCAGCAACGATAAATGGAGACTTCTTGTCCACACTGATCTTCAAGATATTAAAGAACAGTTCAAGCAAATAAATTCGCTGGCCGAAAAACTTATAACGTTGTGTGATATTTCAAAAAAGGATAGGCCACTTAAGGAATGTTCATTATATCTCCCTCAAATAAGACAAACTATGGTAGGCATCCAAGCCCAAAATAAATTAATTAGCAACGTATTAAATTCAGATTCAGATCTGATCCAGAAAAGAGGCCTAATAGACGGTATTGGTACCATTGCAAAGCAACTTTTTGGTACGCTTGATAATGAGGACGCAAAATATTACGATGAGCAACTCAAAACACTGAATGAAAACGAAAATCACATACAAAATCTTGTCAAAGAGCAGACTACAGTATACCAATCAGTTATAGATCACATAAATCAAACAATCTATTATATTAATGATCTAGAAAACAAAATGACTAAAGCCGTTCATAAAGTAAATAATTTAGAGTCACTTATAAACAATAGTTCTTATACCTACGAACAAATTTCCACGGTTAATGAATTATTTGTATCATTTGTAATGATCACCAGTCAATTTAGTCAAGCACAGTCACATATTATAGAAATATTAGCTTCTGCCTCTCAAGGTATTTTACACCCATATATCATAAGTGCCTCAGACATTATAAAGGAACTATTAAAAATTCAAAGTCTTTTACAAAGTGGCGTTTATTTACCTATTAAACCAAATATGTTAAATATCGATGTATTCTATAAAATAATTCATATCCATGTATATTTTAGTAATAAAAAACTTAATTTTATATTAGTTATTCCATTAGTAAACTCATTTGAATTTAATGTATTTAAAATAACTAGCGTTCCAAAATATTTTCAAAATGATACATATGCATTAATCATTCCAGATAAACAATTTATTGTAATTGATTCCGTTAAACAACATTATTTTCTTTTCAAAAACGAAGATTTAGAAAAATGCCTAAAAATCAAAAAAGCGGATTACATTTGAAGACCCTCGGGGAAAAACCAACTTAGTCCAAAAAATAACAAGGGTGGACATGTTTGTTTTTTCCCTCATTCCCATGGTTTCAGTTGGTTCTTCCCCGAGCCTTTTATTATTGCCCGTTCATTTTGTCAGGACTACGTTGGTTTTTCCCCATAGTTAATACCTTGAATTGTAGTACACCTTAGCAGCTAATAGATGGAGCTGAATTCTCTGATTTTTGAAAAAGTGGACTAAGTTGGTTTTTCCCCGAGGGTCTTCATTTGTGACCAAACTATACCAGTTTCTATTTCACATCTGGAAAGTTCCTGTGAACGACAACTCATAGATCCTGTTCTTAATCTTCCCAAATCATGCCAGAAGCGGATAATGCAACTTGAAAGGGCTATCTACCTCCAGCTTGCCAAGCAAAATTCCTGGATATTTGTGTCTGCACGAGAAGAACAACTTATTATAAAATGCAAGGCGACTACCATCCAAATCCAAATACAAGGTACTGGAATACTTAAACTAAAACAAGGATGCACAGCTCATACAAATACTTTAATATTAAATTCAAAAACAAATTTCAACAGCGATGTAACTCTAAGTTATTTTTCTAATGCACCTATCTTAGATAATATTGATATGTATGATTACAAGCAATACTTACCGTATAAAAATGATATATCTGTAAATTTAAATAGTAGTAATTTCCAAATAATTGACCAAATAGAAAACTTAAAGAAAATCAGCCACAATATCGATAATTTAAAGCAGCATTTTGTTCCATTAGCAAAAATAAAGAGGCATTCTTACCATATATATTCATTGTCCATAATCATTATATTCATACTTTTGTTACTATTTATACGTATCATAGTTAAGCTTAATTTTAAATGAATATGTAAAAACAAAATCAAGGCCAACGACCAACAGAATGAAATTTCTTTATCCAATCCAGATAACGTAAACATTAATACAGAAAATAGTACTACTGCTTGTTCTTCACATGAAAATAACACCAATCCTAGGTATAATTTTCATTCTTAAGGGGGGGCGTGTTGTAAAGCCCTACATATACATATACTTACACATGTGTAATTAAACTTTTCCATTGTCCTATCCCAAATATCCCTAAAGTTTATTAAACTTAATGCAACTGAGATTCAATTGCACTTCCTGCAATACTGTTTAATCAACATTTTATTATTTAATTAAATTTCATTTCAAACATCAAATCATTCTGATTTGATTAAAAGTTGCTTATTAAGACTTCCATTTCATTTAATTGTCACGTACAAGATCTCACATTTCAATTACACATTCATTTAATTTGTCTTTAATTCAATTGCGCATGGAAGATATCATGTTTCAGATTCCATATTCTTTTCCCAAAACTCCCGTGGACGCTCAAAACATAACCATCGTTCAGCAGTCAGTTTTTAGGTCTCGAGTTGGTCGCCGGTCTCCGCTTTTAAAAAATTTAACTAAGTTTATAATAAAGTAAAAAGTTAATTTAGAAGTTGCGGTGTTTTAATTTTGCCCTCACAAGCCACACAATAGGCTTCTGGTAGAGCCGCACCCAGTTGACAAAGGTCACCAGCTCGGTCGAGAACCAGCACTCGTGAATCATCTCGGATGTCGTCGTCGCATTAAGATAGGAGAGGTGGCTCGCCTTCAGCAGGGAGACTGCTTCGCGCACGCCCGGAAACTCTTCGTAGACGCTGCGGTACTGCCGGACTGCCCTATTGATTCCTGCGCCATCGGCCGCCAGCACTAGAAACACTGAGAACACTACTTGTAACAACACCATTTCAACAAAACTTTTCAACAAAACTGATCTCGATTGGGCCAGCTAGCTCCAATTTATAGGCAAGCCGCGACAGTCGTTGTTTAGCTGTGGTAGTGTCAACATGCTCACATATCAAATTTATCAGCTCCTGCTGAGTCAGTGCGACCCCAAGAAAATTTTTACACACGACCAAGTGATTTACTCGATTTCAAAGTGGCATGGTGGGGGTGGGCACTCGAAGCGCTGTATGCTGCTGCGCACAAATTACCCGTGGGTATTCAAGAGTAAAAACGAAATTATATCGCACATAGATGACTATCGCTTGCTGGTTATTCCCTCTCTACAAATATTTGGACGGCCGAGCATTGGAAAGTTTAAAATGGTGGTGCTGCTTGATAAATTTGCCCAGCAATCAGAGTACGCCAACCACTACGTCGGGCCCGACGAGCGGCGCCGCATCCGCCGGCTCATCTTCTCCAACGCTGAAGAGGCGCTGACCAAGCTGCTTTTGAAGCTGTCGCCAGAGATCCGGGCCAGCCTCGAGGAGCGCGTCTCCACCACCCTGCAGATGATCCGGCCGCTGTTTGAGATTCGTATGAAGTCGGATGTCAAATTTATCAAGATGCTGCAGGGCAAAAACTCGATAATCCGGGCAGCCGTGACTAAGAAAAAGCTGGCGATGCGCGCCCAGGTCATGCTGAGGCCCGAGCTGGAGCCGGGGTCCGTTATACTGCCGTACGTGTGGGCGCCATTCCTCAACTTGCACGGCCCCGTCGACATTATCGACATTAGCGACCCGGCGCCCATAGACCCCGCGCGGTTCATCACGCTGCCGTTTTACTTGCTTTTCAAGAGGGACCCGGTCATCAATGGCGGCTCAATCACGGCGCACAATAAGGTGCTCTTCTCACGCCACGAGTACATCTTTCTGGGCCAGTCGGACCTCGACAACAAAAACAAGGATTTCGATGGCGACACCGAGATTGGGATTGTGTGCGACCGCAGCGAGGCCACCACCCTTGAGATTGGCGCCAATATGGACATGCTGAACAATGCGCGCATCTATCAGCAAAACCGCATCTGCTTTTCAGAGATGCACGTACTCTACATGCACCAGCGCCGCCTGCCGCTCACGTTCCCCCACCGCGACCTCTACGAGCACATTCGGATGCACGAGACATATAGCTGGCTCAGCGAGTACTACAACCGCAAGCTGCTCGACGATTTCGACGCCAAGTACCCCCACTGCCGCATTCGGACATATGTAGAGCCGACGCGCACCATCCTGAAAAAGTTTTTTGCCGCGCTCACTCAATTACACTCATCGGCCGTCACGACACAGGTCTACAACTACCTCACCACACAGCAACTGCTCCTGAGCAACGGACAACCATCCGAACTGGCGGACCCCGCCCTGCCGCACGACTACCCCATGGAAGCAGATGTGCTGTGCGACAGTCTCATCCGTATATGCGTGAGCGGGGCGCGGGGGTCGCTCGAGTCGCTCTTTATGATTGCCAACAGGGTGCACGCCAACGACGGCACCACGGAAATCACCCCCGAGCTCAAGCCGCTGGCCCCCGGCTTCCTACAACAGGCCGACGAGGCCAATAAGCAGATGGCCAACAAGTCGGCAAAGGTGCAAAAGGCCGGCCACGTCTTTTTCAAGGCGCTGATTGGATACAGCACCCTATCGTTTACCAACAACGCAGTTAACTACAACAACATCAAGCTGATGGATGACGCCGACAAGCTGCTGCCCTCCGGACTCTTTATCGACTCGGCAATTGTAGGGCATCTTTTGTTTGGTAACCACATTGTAGACAATTGACAATAAAATATATGAAATCTTCACGTGCCGCTACTGACTAGTATATGTATTCGAGTATCTTTACAGTCGGCTCCGCGGGCGCTGCAACTTATGCCGTGTTTTCAGAGGGGGTAGAGGGTTCACTGGGATTCAAGGGAGCCATGGTGGCGAACGCGGCCCATACCGCCATTGCCAACACCAAAATAAACACAACTACATAAATCAAAGTCATACTTAATTTAATCGATACACACATTTTCCCGTACATCGAATAAATATTCGTGACGACTAAAGCTGCGCCCAGCATCGTAGGCCGGCGGTGGCATGCATCTGCGCATGAGCCGGGGGTTCACGGTAACATTGTCGGTGTTGTGGTGACGCAGCAGCGGGCAGTGGGGTTGCATGCGAAGGTGTCTCGTCACCGGGTGATCGTCGTCCATCCAGTCATCGATATATATGTTGCAAAAGTAGCAGCACACGCCATCACGAAATCCCGTATAATACATGCCGGTGCGTGCCAGAAGCCGCTTGTCGACACTGCCTGGCCAGGCCGCGAGGTCGAAGGTCGCCAGCCTCGCGTCTTCTCGGTTGAGTGAAAACAGGTGTTGCTTTCGCGAAAACTTTACACCCATCTCTATGATTGATGAATAAAAACTGGTCACAAATAGCGGCGCGTACCGTATTTATAGCTTTCTAATCGCGGCAAAGGGTATGGGCTGTTTCACACGAGCCGACGGCCGACCAACAGAAATCGTATGAAAACGTCATTTGTAGAGAAGAGGGTGAGAGAGGACGATGGGGAGGGAAGATTTTTCCATTCAACTTTCTCACACGATTTTCGATACGACTTTTTGACAGCTGTGTGGTTGTTGTTGTTTTTTATTCCTTTGGGAAAAAGAAAAGAAGGAGAAAAGACAAAACAACAACAATAAGCTAAAGCGTTTTGACGTAGAGTTGGTTGGAAAAATTGGCCTGTGTGAAAGCCCATGCGACTTTTCGTCGAGTTTCAAAAGGGAATGGACGGATAACAGCCGATTTCTGTTGGTTGGCCGTCGGCTCGTGTGAAACAGCCCTATTTATTTGTATGATTGATGTGGGGGCGACCAGTTTTGCAAGATGCGCCGTACCGACAACTGTTTGTTAGCCGGGTGCTTGGTAGTCGTTACCATGGTGGTGCTGGGGATCGGCATCGTTGGAAATGTGGGATCCCGGGCCGCGGTATTCACAGAGCCGATGGAGACAACGCCGACACCAGAAGCGGCAACCCCGCTTGAAGCAACAGAAGCGACAACCCCGGCCGCATTAATACAGCCGACAACGGTCTTTATCAATCCACTGTTTGCGCACACCTACAGAACGACAAATTTCACCACCGTCATCTCTCCAGTCGCAATACTGTTCAACCTGAAGCAGCTGTACTCGATGGTCGACCCGGGATCGGAGGCGCACCGCGGCCTGGAGCCCCTGAGCGCGATGGCGCCGAGGTCGCATAGCGAATTTGTCGAGACGACCAACCTGCTGTTTATGCCCAACCACTCGGACCCATGGGAGGCGGTATCCGCCATCAACACCGCCGTCTCGACCGCCACACACGGCCGCATCAGTCACGTGGTCAGCTTTGCCGATCTCGGTTCGGACACGCGCATGATGGCTGTCAGCGCCTGCTACTACCGCGGCAACTGGAGCGTGCGGTTCCCCGCCAACCAGACCTACGACGGGTGGTTCCGCGCCGCCGACAACACCGTCGAGCGGATGCGGTTCATGCAGGTGGAGGGCGCTTTCTTGTTTGGCACCCACGACGGAATCAAGTTGCTGCAACTGCCGTACGCCGACGGGGACCTCTCGATGTTTCTGCTGCAGCCCCTGCACCCGGAGGTAATGCTGTCGCAGGTGCACGACAGTATCCTCGCCATGGACCTGCTATCCCTCGAGCAGCACATGCGCCCCGAGCCCCGTGTAATGGTGCGACTGCCCAAATTTAAATTGGTCGCTGAAATTAACCTGCAACCCATCTTGCAGCACTTTGGGCTGGAGGCCCTCTTCGCCTCTGCCGACGGACCGGTCAGTAAACTAACGCACAACACCCACATCGAGCTGACCGAGTGGGGCACAGAGGCGGCCGCTGCAGTTACGGCGGTCCTGACACCAGTCTCTGGGGACGACTGCTTCTTCTTCGGCAACATACCATTCTTCTTTGCCGTCAGGGATTCGTCAAATGTATATTTTATTGGTAGATTTGATGGATTGATCTGAATAAATGAATTTTCTTGAATACGTGTGTTTTAATGACACCGGAAAGCCAAGGCGGGGGTAAAAAGTTTCGTGATCCAGGCACCGCGCAAATTTCGTCTGCTGCTCGATTCGAGGGGCTGCACACCCCGAGGAGCGCCAGCCCATCCTTAAGTATTAATTATAAATTAAAAAAACTTTAGGCGGTAGGGGAGCTGCCTGCTTCACTCCTCACCAACTAAAGTTTAATGAGTGAATGGGTCGCGCGCGAAGCCACCGCTCAATTTATAGTCGAGTTGCCGGAAAAAGCTCTTTTGTATGAAAATGTCTAAAGGCGCGTGACGGAATGACAAAAATGCTCAGTCGTGCAGCGACCGCCGACGAGTGCGGACCTCCAGCTTTTTTCAGAGCTGGTCGCCTCGTCGAGTTGCAGCTCATGATGAGCTCGAGCTGGTCGCTTCGACGAGCTGCAGCACGTGATGAATGCATGCATATATGTTTTCAGCGCTATTAGAGTCAAGGGGCGGCAAATCGGTTTAAACTAGTTTTGCGCCTCTGGAGAGAATGTCGTGGCGGGGGTAAAAAGTTTCATGATCCAGATACAACGCAATTTTCAACTCTGAATTGATCTACAGCGAATTTATGTGGAAGAGACCAGGGCAGGGAAATAAACCAGAGTCAAGGATGGGGTCGGCACCAGAAAGCCAAGGCGGGGGTAAAAAGTTTCGTGATCCAGGCACCGCGCAATTTTCAGCAGCAGATCGACCCACCGAGCTTGCGCTGCTCGAGGCGACCAGCCCATCCTTAAGCATTAATTATAAAATTAAAAAAACTTTAGGCGGTAAGGGAGCTGCCTGCTTCACTCCTCACCAACTAAAGTTTAATGAGTGAATGGGTCGCGCGCGAAGCCACCGCTCAATTTATAGTCGAGTTGCCGGAAAAAGCTCTTTTGTATGAAAAATGTCGAAAGGCGGGGGTCACGACGACAAAAAGCTCAGTCGGTGTCGAACCGCCGACGAGTGCGGACCTCCAGCTTTTTTCAGAGCTCTCGAGCTGGTCGCCTCGTCGAGTTGCAGCGGTTCAAACTAGTCTTGCGCCCCTGTAGAGAGTGTCAGGGCGAGGATAAAAAATGCATGCTGGAGGCACCGCGCAAATGGGTCGCGCGCGAAGCTACCGCTCAATTTATAGTCGAGTTGACGGTGGTCAGTATATATAGAGCCGCTGACAATTCGACGAGTCACAATAAATAGAGCGCGATACAATAAAAATAGCCAGTATACAGCAATGAGTGCCTTGCGCGAGTGCTTTACGTTCTTTCTCGACAACTGCTCCGATATCGACAACCGAGATGAGAGCGGCAAGACCATCCTACATTTAGCGGCGACTTTCGGAGAGATCCATTTGCTGGAAGCCATCATCAGGAAGGGCGCCACCATAGATGTGCCGGATAACGATGGAAATACGCCATTCATGGCGGCAGTGGCTGCCTGCTACGTTTCTTGCGCCAATTTGCTGGCCGAGGCGGGCGCCGACGTCAACTACCGCGACAATAAGGGGGAGAATATCGTGCACGCCGCCGTTCGCTCTGGGAAGCAGTTTAAGCTCGCCTACGCCATGCGATTTGGAGTCGATATAAATGCGCGCAACAACGACGGCTGGACCTCACTGCACCTGGCCATTGTTCCCGCTGGCACGGCCACCACATGTTTGCCCTCCGATTCGGACCCCGCCCAACACATCCACATAAAGTATGCCGTCAACAAAACGGGCTACGACATGGTATCCTGCCTGATGCGAATGGGCGCGGACCCCGCCATCCCCAACAACGAGGGCTGCACCCCCGAGCAGACAGCCACCAAACACGGGCTCGAAATGATTGCCGCCCGCCTGCGCGGCCGAGAGTGCGACAAGAGTCGGTGCTACTTTTGCGGCAAGAATCGATGCGACGTTGCCTACAAGGAGTGCGGCCACATCGTTTCCTGCCACGAGTGCCTGCGCGGGCTCGCAAAGTTTTGCTGCCCCCAGTGCATGAGTCCTAGCGTAGTCATAAGATTGTATTTTTCCAATTAAATATATAAATAGTGTATTTTTCGATTCCGAAATCAGTTTCAATTCATCCTTTACCATAACCAAATATGAAGCGAATTGTAGCGCGTTTGGGAGAGCGGTTAACCGACCTAAATTGCCGGGATCGGCGCGGGTGCACGCCCCTGCACCACTGTGCGCTACACAAGCTCAACACTACATTCGACAACCTGATGTACCTGGGCGCCGACTATACCATCGCCGACGAGTGCGGCCGCACCGTGCTCCATGTAGCCGTGCAGCACAACAACTCGCGCCTGATTAGCCTGTTGCCGCTAAATATTAGTCCTGCTGGTAAGCTGAGGTCAATCATCGACAGCCAAGACAAGAGGGGCTACACCGCCCTGCACGTGGCCGCGATGCAGTCCTCCACCCGCAACATCCAGAATCTGCTGGCGGCTGGGGCGGACCGCGATATTAGGACTCTGCGGGGCGAGCACTTTCTGCATTTAGTGGCGGCCAACCCCCACCTGACGCTCGCCTCTGTCGACGGCGGGAAGAATCTGTATTTTGCAGTCACCGACAACCGCGGCTGGACCCCGCTGCACCACGCAGTCATCAACACACAGCTCTCCAACATTGAGTATTTGATGCGCAAGCAGGGCGCCGCCAGTTTGGACACCACCGACAACGATGGGCGCACCCCCTACGATCTGGCCGTCTCGATGAACAATAAGACCGTCATCCGGATGTTTGAAAACAACCGAGTCGACGAAACCACCCCCCAGGAACAACTCTGTATCTGCTGCATAGAGAAGCTCTACAACACCGTCTACGTAGACTGTGGTCATGTATGTGTATGCCTAGACTGCGCCAGGCGGCTGGGAGCAAAATGCCCCGTCTGCCGCGCAGCCACCAGCTTTGTCGAATTGAAATAAAAAACATATATATAAGTAGAAATAGATTTATTTGTAGTTTAAACTCATTATGATTCATACTGCGGCCCCTCGTACCGCCCTAAAAAGTAGATATTTTTGGTATCCGACACATAGAAGTAAAATGGTCTGACTAAGACGTACTCGTCCAATAACTCGAATCTCGCGCTAGTCCGCATCTGCCCCTTCTCGCTGACCTGGACACGGTCCTGTGTTTAAACTGTTGCACGCGTGAAGTTATACTGAATCGCCAGAACCTTCGTCAACATCAAGCCGGGCATAGTCTATTCCTGAATCGCCAGAACCCTTGTTGAATCCTGAATCGCCAGAACCTTCGTACAAATCGAGCAGGGCATGGTCTATTCCTGAATCGCCAGAACCTTCGTACAAATCGAGCAGGGCATGGTCTATTCCTGAATCGCCAGAACCCTTGTTGAATACTGAATCGTCAGAACCTTTGCCAATATCAAGCCGGGGACGGTCTACAGGACTTTCGTCTAACACGAACCGGTGTATAGGAGCTGCCCCCAAAACACCGCAAGTTATCGCGACTGCTGCTAGTAGTACACTTTTCAACTGCATTTTCAAAACTTTATCATGTAGAGCTCGGCAGCGCTATTTAAATGCAGTTACTGCGTACTTTGACTTTGCATAAACAGTCGAATCAACAATTGCACCATTGCTGACCGGACACACGCGCCCGTATATTGTTGGTGCCGTGTGTAGTTGGGCAACGACCGGACGCGCATGCCCATATATTGTTGGTGCCGTGTGCTTTTCCCGGAAATCCAGAGCAAATCCGCAAATAGCACAAATAACGCCATTGTTCTTTTAACCTTGTGCAGTATTTAAGGACAAAGAATGCAGTTATTGCGCGGTCTGAAAAAGCATGTTCTTTTAAAAAATGCCCTAAACTCAAACACCCTAGCCCAGTATTTCCCGGAACTCCAGCGCCAAATTGCTGACTGGACGCTAATGCACACAGAGTACACGTGTTCGCACCAGCAGATCCGTGGGTCGATCGACGCCATTTTCGAAATGACCCCTGGCAATGATATCGCGATTGTCGACTGGAAGTTTTCCCACCTCGATCACGCCACCATTGACGCCATCGCGCGTGAAAAACTCACGCCACGATCTATATACAACAACAGCGTCAACAAATATCGCCTCCAGTTGCTGTTGTACCGCCACATACTCGGCTGTCAGGGCCATTTTAGAGATCGGCGCATACGGACATTCATCTGTTTCATCCGCGATCGGCGCGCACACCTCATCGAGCTGGCCGATTACAACGACACCGACGCCGAGCTCTTTATTGGGTATGTGCGGGCCCAATCCCTCTAGATTATTTGATCCCCCATCGAAAAAAAAGATTTTTTTCAGCTACGATTTAACGGTTTATTGGAAACAATACAGAATAGATGGCTTGATCTTCGGCTAGGGTTCGCATCTTACGCAGCAAAAGTGTCGAGGCACCAGCCAGCACGAGTACGGCCACCATAACGAGCAGCAGTAGTCCCAGCACAATCAACACGGGCAAGAGCGACTCGGGGGCGCCAACTTCCTCCTTCAGCCCAGAGATTGGCAGGTCCAGCAGCACGTCGCCCTCGGCCCAGCACCGCAACATGCCCTCCTGCCGCACACACTCTCTAGATATATTCAACATTGTTGACGTGTCCGACAAATTGCACAGCCAGAATCAGAAAATTCGAAATGATACACACAATCAGCCCCAGTGACAGCCCGATGAAGAATGATACGCGCTGTCCGCTGCTGGGCGCGCTCTCACTCGATAGGTAATTATTGGTAATATCCGAGTAGTTTGCGTCATCGGCCAGCGATATATTGTTATCGCGGATATGCTTCAATAGCCGGTCGATGCGCGCATCAGATAGGTAATCGTAGTTTTCTTTCAAGAAGGCTCGATACTTGTCTTCAGCCGACATTCTTATTTAGATATTTACAATCATCTGGTAACGCGTCTTTATCACAGTCTGGTAATTTCTGTTGAATTTTACCGAGTTGTTTGCCTTGTACGACGACCCCACATTATCGACAATGACCTTTTCGGGCACCGATATCGATGTACGGAAAGTGGTGCCCATATCGTTGGAGATGGCCACCCGCCGTTCCTTGGCATCGGTCAGGAATAGGTGGTCATCGGCAAATCTTAATGTAAACAATCTCGATTTGATCTCGTTGGTTTTAGGCATCTCGAGCAGTTCGTCCTGCATGGAGTGGCCGGTGGAGAAGCCGCCGATGCAGACTTGCTCCCCGTCGACCACGCGAATCCGGGGCTGCAGCTGGAGCGCCGTGAGTTTTTCCTTCTTGGCAATATTGGGGTCCGTCACCTTGTCTAGCAGCACCTTTCCCGTGCCATCGATATTGTGCACAAAGGTGTAATTATTTTCAAACTTGTAGCCCTGGCTCACACCTGTGGTTTGTTCGGTCGCGTCGTAGTTTCCAATGTTGCAGGCGATCGTGATCGGGTACTGCGCCGCTAGGGATATATCGGGCCTAATCTTGTACACGCAGTGCAGTCCGCCCTCTGTCAGTAGGGTCAGCTCCTCCACGTCAAACACCTCATCCGTCTGATCGATTAGGTACTTGTTGTACATCCCGATGGCATTCTCAAAGCTGCAAATCATCGATACGGCCACGCTGGGCATCTTGGTGTCGGTGGTCGTCCTGGTTGAGGGCAGCTCAATGGTCCGGTTGCCGTAGCTCAACACGCCGGGGTAGTAGGTGAGTAGCGATTTTTGGACGACTGGCGACTCTGCGCTGTAGAGCGACGACTCGTGGTACAGGAACATGCGGGCCGAGAACCAAAACTGCGCCCAGAACCAATCGGTCTTGTCCGACTCGTAGAAGCACAACGCCATGTTCTGGCCATTGAAGCCAATGTACCAGTTTGAGGTCTTGGCGCACACCCCACGCATATGGTCCAGCACGTAGAATCCGTAGCCCCCGTACTTTGAAAAGGCCGAGCTGAGGCTGCTGGTGCGCGTGAACCACGGCGCAAAGTGCATCCTGATGGTGGGGTGCTCAATCTTGCGCAGGGCGCTGGTCAGCCGCGCCACCGAGTCCAGCTCGAAAAACCTGCTGACCAGCACATAATCGGCGAATGCGGAAGTCGGGTAACCAAACCCCCGCAACGTGGTGTGCGTGATGTAGGAACCGTCGGGAAATATGCCCTCGCCGCTGTGCACCGAGTTTAGCTGGACCTCCTCGTGGACGTACTTGTAGCCATTGTGCGAGGGGTCAAAGGTTTTTTGAAAGAGATTGCCGCCAATCATCGGGGCAGCCATCATGATTGCGTTCGGCCCATCGCGCCGCCAGCCCATCGAGTATATGCCGTTCGCTTGGGGGCCGTGTTGAAAGTAATTTGTGATATATTTGGAGAGGTGCAGCACATTGAATTCGGTGACGCGACCAAACAGCTTCATCTCGAGGAATACACTAGACACCAAAAATAGCGGGTACGTGATGGAAAACTGATACCAATTGTCGCCCCACGGAAATTTTGTTTGTGCAGGCGTAGTGGGCAGCTTGAGCGCGACCTTGCCGATGTAGAATCGCACAATTTTCCAAATCTTTCCGCTCTTGTAGTGGCGCGAATCCGGATCTATGGTCGCCGCCATCATCCTGTGAATTGTGGCAGTCATCTTCCCAAACACCTCTGCGTGCGAGTACCACCGGTGATTCGCCTCCACATAAGTGGGATCCATCATGACGGGCGGCAGCATATCGGGGCTGTTGAAATCAAAAGTGGATATCAGCACATCGATTTGATCACTGGGTAACAAAGCAAACGCCTTGCAATAGTCCAGTATCAGCGCGAGATAACGGCTCGAGTATGTTTTTATTGCAACTGAACTCTGTATTTGTCTGTAAATAAAATAACCAACAACAACAAGGCATATCACAATCAATATGGGCAGCAACCGCGGGCCAATAGCGTACTTGAGCTTGTCAAACAATGATCGATTATGAAACATCTTACTAATGGGAGGGGATGGCCTCCGGCAACTCTAAAAACCCGGCCCGAGACCTCTTCTCTATCAGTTTCTCGAGAGCACTTTAGCTGAATGGACGCAAGCAAACAATCGAAATACGGTGGTTCCTCTTCAAAGGACGGCAGTGGCTCTTCTTCTTCCAAGTACGACAATTTTCGCTCCAACACGAAGCGGTACGCGCTTAAAACGCAATACGACTACTTAGTATCAACAAGCAAGGAAGTGGTGCGGTGCGCAAAATGCGGATTCGAGTTGCAGCCCAAATACATGAACCGGCACATCGAGAAGGAGCACGCCAGCCACATCCGCCAGACGTGTTTGTGGTGCAACCAATATACCTGGAAGCAGAGGTCGGGTGATGGCACGGAACAGTACCGCCACCGCACAGAGTGCCTCAAGAGCAAGCTGGGCAAATGAGTAAGTATGGCGACGTCTGATTTGCCGATACCAGATAATTTCAAGGTTTTGTTTTTTTCAGAAGACATAATTAGCCCCGCGACAATCGGTGTGTTTGGCGTGAATGATTCACAAATTGGCATAATCGAGTATATCCCCATAGATGACCATGTTTGTGTGCGATACGTGTCTGCGCGTGTCGATAAAACATTTAGTTCGATAAAGTGTATATATGAAGTTTTGAATAAATATTTAGAATTTATAAAGAGTCATTCAATCTTTAAAATTGACTGCAAAAAATATTTCAAGCTACAGTTGGTCGACAATGGCGTCGATTCGGGCGGCCGGCTGGTCGTTGTGCCGCGAACCAATGCGGCGCGGGGGGTGTTGTCGTGCATCAATACGCAGTTTTCCATCACTCTGCGCATGCCCGCGCACTTTTACGCCGACGGTGAAGAGTGCCCGCCGCCCGTGCCGGCCGAGAGCGCGGAGCGGGACATCCCCCAGAGCCCGCGACCCGTCAGCGAGATCGACAGTGATGGTGAGAGCGAGAGTAGTGATGAAGAAGAGGTCGTCGTG
Organism: Thereva unica; assembly: GCA_949987705.1. Taxonomy (NCBI): domain Eukaryota; kingdom Metazoa; phylum Arthropoda; class Insecta; order Diptera; family Therevidae; genus Thereva; species Thereva unica. Next base: position 58,116,522 of record OX465284.1, read on the forward strand.
CCCCCGCCCCCGCGTCCCGATCCAGAACCAGTCGCGCCAGAGCCAGTTGCAGTACCCAAGCCACCGCCACAACCAATCTATAGGCAGCCAAAGCCAATTATCTTGACGAGCGACTCTTCCTCTGACGACCGTTCCGATATATCGCTGATCTCGAGCGGCAGGTCAGATGTTTCGAAGCTGAATGCACGGTTTGCCAAGTCGCAGATCGCGGACGCCCCGTCCACCAGCAAGAAACCCATCGTGCAGCCGACGAGGTTCGTGCAACCGCGGCCGGTGGTGGTCGCCCCCGAGGAACAGGGCCTGCTGCATAAGCAAGAGCGCAGGCAGGGGGGCAGGGCTGTCGTGCCGGACCCCGTCATGATGGATGTTGTGGCCGCACCAACCAAGCGGCAAAGGGCCGATTTTTCCTCCGACGATGAGGTGCCCTACCGCCACGTCCGCCAGCGCGCGCGCCGCGACAGCCCGCCGACCCTCTACGGGCTCGATGACGCAGAGATGATGCCCATCGATATTGATGATAATGATATCTCGTTGTACGAGGATGAGGATGTCGACATGAAGTTGGTCAAGTCGGATTAATATCGCTTTACTAGGGAAAGAATCGGCAACCGCTTTACAAGGGAAAGAATCGGCAACCGCTTTACAGGGGAAAAAAATTTTACCCCCGCCCCATCCTCTTCCGCGCACTTTGGATCAAGCGCGGTGCCTCCAGCACGAATTTTTTTACCCCCGCTCCCGAGTGCCAGTGCAACCCAAGCACGTCGCTATCCCAATGTCGAGTAGCTAGAGCTCGTCGAGTCGACCAGCTAGAGCCCGTTATCATGAGCATGTTATCTCTTCGAGCAGCGGCACACAGAGCTCGACGGACTCGAGTAGCAGATAAGAATGGAGCTGGCGATGTCGACCAACTCGAGCTCGTCATGAGCTGCAGCTCTTCATGGCGACCAGCTCGAGGTGTTTACTCGTCGGCGGTCAGACACCGACTGAGCATTTTTGTCATTCCGTCACGCGCCTTTAGACATTTTCATACAAAAGAGCTTTTTCCGGCAACTCGACTATATATTGAGCGGTGGCTTCGCGCGCGACCCATTCACTCATTAAACTTTAGTTGGTGAGGAGTGAAGCAGGCAGCTCCTCTACCGCCTAAAGTTTTTTTTAATTAATAATTAATGATTAAGAATGGCTAGAGCTCCTCGAGGCGTGCAGCTCCTCGGGTTGAGCAGCTCGAGTTGAAAATTGCGCAGTGCCTCCAGCACGAAATTTTTGACCCCCGCCCCGGCACGCTGGCGCCGACCCCGCCTTGAGTCTCGAGACATGTCCAGACGTGTCGCGGGGAATCCCCTAAAAGATTTTTTCCGGACTCGACTTTTGGCGAGGGCGAAAAAGATCTTGGTCGAAAATTGCATGACCCCCTCCTTGACTCCATGACCCCCTTGAGACTACCGGGGTCAAAGGTCACAAAGGTACACTTCGACAAACAGATCACCGATCGACAGAACTGTTTCTGGTCCAGCTTTACTGAGCGTAACCCCCTCCTCACTCCCGCTGGGCCTGACCCCCTCCTTGAGACTACCGGGGTCAAAGGTCACAAAAGTGCACCTCACGATTTCGATCCGCTGCTCGAGACATCGAGAGCTGCACACCCCGAGGAGCTCGAGCCCATCATTAAGTATTAATTATTAATTAAGAAAACTTTATGCGGTAGGGAGCTGCCTGCTTCACTCCTCACCAACTAAAGTTTAATGAGTGAATGGGTCGCGCGCGAAGCCACCGCTCAATATATAGTCGAGTTGCCGGAAAAAGCTCTTTTGTATGAAAATGTCGAAAGGCGCGTGACGGAATGACAAAAATGCTCAGTCGTGCTGCGACCGCCGACGAGTGCACATCGCTGGTATAAATTTGAGGCTCGAACAAGTAGGGGATTATTGCGTGGTGCGGTCAATTGTATTAAGGTGGTGTTTGGAGCGGATAAAACCAGTTTGTAACGGCAGAGACAAGGTGGTGGACGGACTAGCAGAGACGAGTTGCAAGAATGGCTAGAGCTCCTCGAGGCGTGCAGCTCCTCGGGTTGAGCAGCTCGAGTTGAAAATTGCGCAGTGCCTCCAGCACGAAATTTTTGACCCCCGCCCCGGCACGCTGGCGCCGACCCCGCCTTGAGTCTCGAGACATGTCCAGACGTGTCGCGGGGAATCCCCGTAACAAACTTTTCTGGACTTGGTTTTCGGCGAGCGCGAAAAAGATCCTTGTCGAAATTTAGCTGTCCACCCCCTTACTCCGCTGAGCGTGACCCCCTCCTTGAGACTACCGGGGTCAAAGGTCACAAAGGTACACTTCGACAAACAGATCACCGATCGACAGAACTGTTTCTGGTCCAGCTTTACTGAGCGTAACCTCCTCCTTGGCACGGCCTGATGACGTCATCAAAGTTAAGTCTTATTATTATAGTATTAGGACTCTTCTTTAGGACTGTTGGGTTGCATGATTACCTATAAATGTGAGCTCAATTCTGATGTTTGTTTAGTTGATTTCGGGACCAAGAGGCATTCAGTTGATTTCGGGATGAAGAACCATTTAACTAATTCGGGGAAGAAGAATTATGAAAATCGAGTACAGAATAGCAAGCAGCTGCTGGTGTGTCGGTTGTGTCCGGAATTAGTTTTGCCGCGCTTTTACGGCCGCCATATTGAAAACAACCATAAGCAGAAGGTACTGCAGGTGTGCATTTGGTGTAATGATTACCGGTGGAATAAGCGATCGAATAATAATAATTACGAGCACCGGCTGGCGTGCTTGAAAGCGCTGCTGCAGCGACAGCGCGATGAGCGTGACGAGCCTGAGGCTGGACCGAGCCATGCAGAGCCAGAGGAACCAGTAGAACCGCCAAGAAAGCGTATCCGCAGCGACCTCTATTTGAAATGCAAAGATTGTGACGCATGGTATAAAGCAGGTCGCAGATACATATACGAGCGCAAGTTTGACGAGTTGCCAGATTCTTTTGCGGAGGAAATACCCATCGCGGATGAATTGATGTCGATGGATTTTGGTGGCGTCCCACCTCATACGCCCGAGCCGCTGATGGAGATGAGGGATACAACAAAGACGAAATTTAGAAGTAAATCAAAGGATATGGATGCTCGAACGGGAAGGCGTGAATTTATGCGGCACACGCTGGGACTCAAGTTTACCATCGAAAACAATCTCGACCCACACTGGATCCGGCTTTTTTACATGGGTGGGACTGCGTATAAATGGTATCACTACTCGTTCCGGTGGCAGGTGTGGGATCAATTTTTCAAGGTCGCTACAGAAAATGCCGCCAAGTTCTGTGTGCTGCCTTACTGGTGTCTATGTAACGCGGGTGACCCTGAGAACCTTGAATTTTACCACCGGCACTGCGTGGTGGTCGTGAAGGCCGAACATCTTGAGGAGTTTGAGCGACTGGTGGATGGCATGCGGTTCCCAGGCGGCCAGCGGAGGATTCGTAGTGCAACTCGGCCCAATAAGTTTGTGTATACGAAGCTGAGCAAGAGGATCATGTCGACCAAGCATTTACTCAATACAATCATGTACGTTAGTAATCCTGAGGCGTCGTGCAAGGAGACGGAGATGGTTTTTGACGCGGTGAACGAGGCGCGTAACGAATCTACTTTTCATGGAGTGAAGCAGTGGAGCAGTACGCCTGTACCGCGTTCTCGACGATGCAAGTCGCACTACTTTATTGCCAAACCGCTGCCGCCGCATGCACTCTTGTTTATGGCGCTGGTGTACCCGGAGGGGTGGCAGGACGTGAGCGAGATACTCAAAACTAATCACAAGGCCTACAATCTGCGCGACGTGACAAAAGTGGGCGAAAAGTGGTGCGTCAGCTGTAAAGACTTATTTGGCGAGATTGACCAGCACGATATACCATTTGAGGTTAGCAACTCGGTGGAGGAGAACGTGTATTTTTTTTATCGCCGCCAATAAGGTGAAGCTGCTGCAACGCGACCAACCCGATCAGCTGATGAATTCCATAAGGGCCCAGATTACGATGAATGATTTCCAGGCGCGGGTCTACGAAGAGGTGCGCCAAGTCCGGATGGAGCTCTTGAAGAAGCTGGAGGAAAAGGACAATCTGCTGCGCGAGAGAGACGACGAGTTGCGCGAAGTTCGGAAGGAGCTCTTGAGGCAACTTCACTGGCACCAGCGCATATTTGAGGATATGCTCGATATAATAAAAAAACACAACATAAAATATGAGCCGAATCTAGAAATAAATGATGACGACTAAACTAGTCTTTTTCTCTTTATCTTTATTTTGAATCGCCCAATACCCTGGCTTGAGCAGAGCGCCCAATACCAGCGAATAAAGTGTTTTATTTATAAGAGGATGGCTCCCGAAGCAATTCTTTCCCTCCGCTTTATCAAGCCTTGTGCCGACAATGAAGATACGCACTCAATCTGGGTCATCGATTTGTTGGCCGAGCGCTACATTATGGCTGACGCTTTGGCCTTTATCGTGACCGAGAACGACCTCACGAGCTGGGGAGTGCGCTCGTATTTTCGGCGCATGGGTGACTTGCTCCCCGACATCCCCCAAGACATTGACACCTTCCACAAAGATGTCGTCTTTGTCAATATACGGGGGCTCGAACAAGTTCGGCGAAAAGTCAACAATCCCCAGTTCGACGTAATTTTAGAGAGGCTCAAGCCCCCGTCGCCCACCGCGGTGGCCCCGGGTTCCGAGCACGTGCAGGTCCGCGAGATCATGGAGGGGGTGCGCAAATTGATAGAGGCAATCAACAGCAAGACGATTGGCACCAATTACGAAAAGTTTTCGAGCATTGTTCGCGCCTTCCTAAACCTCTACACGATGCCCGACATGTTTCCCAAAAAGCAGTACGACTGGGTCAAGATGTTCCTCGACGAGGCGCTCGACCAAGATACCGACACCCTATACAAGATGACGGCCAAGTACCTGCCCAAGTTTGCCAACAGCGGTATCGAGACGATGCTCATCATCAACATGCTGTCGCTGCTCAACTCTTTTGTCGAGCTAAACAAGCGCGAGATACTGGTCGACAGAAAAAAACAAATTACAAACTTTACGCTGCGCACCCCCGGCATGGATCCATTCAACCGCTTGTTGACTGAGCAGATCAAGGGCTCGCCGCAAAACACTACGCACAAGGCCACCTTCTGCAGCATTCCGCCCGAGCAGCGTTTCAATGTGCTCAAGATGATTCGCGATATCGATGATGAGTCGCTGCGCAAAAAGTACCAAGATATGGTCAGCAAATATAATTCAGTCAATCCACTGGCACTACTAAAGTATCCCTCCGAGATGACACTCACGCCCGAAAACTGTATCGGGGGCATCAGCGGCATGATCCGAAAGATGTACGAGCAGGCGCTCCTGTTTTGCGAGGTATCCAACCGCGAGGTATTTAAAACCAACAACGTTGTTTGTACGATCAACATTACGTAGGGCGGTTACGCGGGGCGTATGTGTATGCATTTCTTAAAGTTGATATTAGAGTTGAATCGCAGTATGATCTTGTATATTAGAAACATGACGACCAGCAGCACCATTGCGATGGCGTAGTAAATCTCGTTGCCCGATAGCATGGAGGTAATCAAGAGTGTGAAGAATGCCCCTATGACAAGTGTCTCGAGGCACTGGCCAATGATAAACTGGCAGTTGTTGGTCAAAATGTTGAATTTCGAGTCGTGCACAAAATTGCTGTGCATAAAGTGATACAGGCAATAATGGCACATCTCCTTGATGCCAATCATGCGCCCGCCGTCGACATCGTTCTTTTTAAAAATATTTTTATCATCTGTGAACCCGGGGTGCCACACTTTTCCATCGACCATGAGGTAGTAGTGGTTAGGGAACCCAATCAACGAAATGATAGGGTAGTATTTGTAGATAACAAAGCTCGAGCCAATCGGGGCGCCGGGGGAGGCATTCTTCTCGCGAAACTGGTACATGTTTAGGCGGGAGTTGAGCGAGCTTATCGGCGGCTCGTCGTCTTTGGCATAGGCCCAGTCAGAAAGAGCTTCATTTATTGTTTCTCTGGAATATTTATTAATCATTCTTAATTCTACTACAAATTTCGCCGCCTATAGAAATGATTACAAAATTGAAAAGTCAGTTTACTCATGTCGAATCGCCGCACATCTAGTTTAAGTCGGTTGAGGGCCTCGTGGTCCGATTTGTGGGTTGCCGTGTACTGTTCATACGCCATGGTCACCATTGTGTGGTAGGGACCGTGCTCGAGCAATTTTCGTATGGTGCCTACGCCCTCGCTAATCTCGTTGATAAAATCGGCCCGCTCAAAGTAGACAATCATCGCGAGCATGGCATCGTCGGTGTAGTAGTTGGTCGTGCCCGGGGGTGAAAACGCATACGCCAGGGCGGCAAAGATGCACTTGTACGAGAGCTGGAAGGTGGTGTCGCCATCGTCAATCAGGTAGTACGTGCACCTGTCGCACAGGTAGTTCTTTGTGCAGGCAAACATGCTGAGAGTGCTGCATCCGCATCCGTCCTCGTCTGATGAATAAAACGGCTGACATCGCTTGCAGACATATTTTTTACAGTCGGCGCACCGGACCCCGCCTCCCGGACTCGATGGCACTCCGCAAAAGCCGCACGTATATGGGCTCGTGCGCTTGTAGTCAATGTAGTAATATTTGAACGAGAGCCTCAGCAACTTGTGTAGATTGTGCCAGGGGTCGCTTGTTAGTTTTAATACCTCCATCTGAAAGAGTGCGGTAAACGAGACTGGTGTTTAGAACTGCATTGCACCCCTTTTATAGAGAACCGACTCCAGTCGCAGCGACACCGTACACCAGCAGCACCTAACGATCCGATAGAGTGACCCGGGGTCATCGGCGGCGAGCGACAGCTTTGTCTCGAAATACGGCATCTCACCCGGGCTAGTTAACGCGACCCAGTACGCGCACGATAGGAAATTTTCGTCGCGCCTGGCGCACATGAATGCATCGCGATCCATGAACGTTGTCACGATAAAGTCGTGCCACTGCGGCATCTTGAAATCGGACTGGCCCCCAACTATTCGTCGCGACTATAAAATAGCTAGAACAAAGTGTGAGATTTAGTTTTTATCAGAAAGCCGCGCCATGAAGACAAAAAGAGCGAGTAAGCTGAGAGTCGTATATACGCGTAAGCAGAAACCGCCACCACCGACGCCCCCGCGCCTAGTGCCAGTCGATAATCTCTTGCTCTGCTCCACATACAGTCTGGACGAGCACCAGCGGACACGCGTAATGGTGGGGTTCCACCCAAAGAGCTTTGCAGCTACAACAATCATTCACCGATTCGGGAACCTCCCCGCACTACTGGGTTTCGACGAGTGGATCACCTTGAAGAAAAGCATTTCCGTGATGCAGGAAACGAGCGAAATCAGATGCAACCGGCCAGCCGACTACCAGTACACCGTCAACAACATACAATTCTCGCAGCCCGAGATGATACAATTCATCCAGTATATTCCGCTGGTGGAGCGGTTCATGCAAATCAACAACGTGCTTGCGACGGGTATTCGCAAATACTACGAAAACTACATCAGGATGTGCCGCACAAAAAATACCAGCAGATTAGATCTCAACGACTTTTTTGTACCCAACCATGGCTTTTCAATGTACGTTAATTATGTTAAACTTTTTTATGAAATTCCACTACTTTGTAGTGTCAATTTATTGTAATAAATAGAGATACAAGATACGGTGTGAGTTTTTCATTTGTTCCTTGCGAACTAGCTTCAATCCATCCACCAAAGAGTCACTCGACGGCCGAAGAGGATCCTCCATCGGCGGATGTCGCTGCCGCCTCATAAATATGGAATCTGGTCTCTCCACACCCAGCGAGATGTAAGTAAATTTCTTGATGGCAAATATGCGCGCGTGCATGTAATTTTCCTCGGTGGTGATACAGTTGAGGATGGTCCGTATGGTGAATTCGCCCATATTGCGCTGCTCCATGACGGCGAAAAACAGCGAGCTCTCTATATCGATGTTGAGGGTGTCGATAAACCTGACGAGATCGGCCCGGGTGGTGTGTTTTTTGTCATTGAAGAGTGTCTGCATGCACAAGTCGCGCAGTGAGGCTGGTCCGTTCAAGAGTTTGTACCTCCGAGGGTCCGCGAGGCGGCGCCCGTAGTAAGATTGCCGTTTTTCGCACAAGTGGTGGTACTGGGGGTGGCCGGTGAGTAGTGCCATTATAAGATGGAGTATGCAAACAATCGAGGGTCTTTATTTAACCGCACGTACGGATACAATTTATCCTTTTTCAAACCACTACAGATTTGGGAATGGCGCGCCGACAATGATCGTGCCTTTATAAACGACAAATATGTCGACGGGGCGGGGCCATCCCCTCCAATAACCTGGCTTCGAGATGTTCGGAGCATCGAGCAGCTCTTCCAGTTCTGCCAAAAGACGGGCAGCGACGCCGTCTTCTCGAGCACGCCGCTCGCCCCAATGCCGGCCTCGGCCATACAGGGCCGCACCAATCTGAGTCTGCGCGTATTGATTGTCAACGGCATGGTCGACCTAGCTACCGTGTCGCGATTGTTTCCCGAGTTGCGGCACATTTACTGCTCCTCGCTGATTATCAGCGACAGCGCCGAGTGCCCGCAACTGCGCACCCTATCGACATTCGGCGGGTCGGTGGTCGAAATCAACGAGAGCTTGATTGCCCCCCACCTAACCGCCCTAGACCTCATAAAGAGCTCGGGTGATCTCAATATCGGCAAGTTTCCGTTCCTCAACACACTGCGAATCGGGGCCTCGGTGCGGGTGGTATCGATCGAAGCGCCATGGCCCAAGCTCAAGGTTCTGCATGTGCTCACACTCGACGATGACATGAAGACCACAACAAACATGGCCGAGTTGGTGAGGGTGCACTCTCCCGAGGACATGATTGTGCCACTCAACGCGCTGGGCAGCCAAGAAATCACCAGATTCTACGAGTCGATTAACAACCTCAAGACCATAGGCGTCTATTGCCTCGACGAGCGTCTAGAGGAATACATACGGTATTTTGGCAACAAGCTACAAATCTACGATTCCGCCAACAAATATATATCGATGTGCGTTAGGCATAACAAGAGCATGCGCAACTACTTGAACCGCTGCTACGGCAACGTGCTGACAAGTACGGCATGCCAACAAATGGACGGGACCGAAGAGCCGCTCATCGTTCTGACCAACTACAATTTCACGAGAAAGAATTCCGATAAGGTGTCCGCCTACAATGAGCGCTGGATCAATGTGGTCAATGTGGTGCGCAATATCTATGAGAACGATCCCGTGATCATTGTACGGGACGAGATCATACAGAATGACGAGTTTGCGTTCCCGGACCCAGTCGTCAACAACAAGCGCCGCCAGATCATTGTCGATCTCAAGCGAAAGACGCTCACATTCTTCACATCGTGCGGCATCATAACGCAACTGGCGGCACTAGTCCGCGACTTTTTAGCGACCTTTGACGCCATAGAGCTGCTGCGCGTCAACCTGTACGGATCATGTGTCTCCGCCGAAAATATCGTGAATGCGATAAGACGCACCACCCCCCTCAAGAATATCGTTATAAACCACGGGAAATATCTGGTGTAGAGCAGTATCTCCCCAGACGTCGGACAGCGCGGATCGATAGGTAATATATAAGAGGATGGAGTTTACATATGTAACCATAACAATCATAATTGTTGCAGTTATCGCTGTCGGCGCCCTCACATGGTACATCTACAAAAAGACAAACGTATCCAAGAGCATAAACAAGACCGACAATGCTGCCGCATAAATCGACCATCGCCGAGTATGACGAATTTGTCGCGCACAACGAGCTCGTTGAGTCGTTTCTGCCGTGCCAGCGCTCGCTTCTGAATGCAAAATATTTTTTTTCCTTTGTCTCGGATCCTGGTTGCATCTTGAACAGTGAGCATGCCCCGCTGTACCACTGCAAGAATATGCACGAGGCCTACTTCACGTGCATCACGTACTGCAGCACCGTCGAATGCAGGCAGCGCCACGTGTGCAACATATTCCCGATCCTGATTGGGTCCGAGCTCGATCACGCCGTGTTCCAGAAGCTCTATCCGGAGAGGTACCGCCGCGACTTGTCCTGCTTCGACAACCTGTTTGGCATGATCTTTGTCGATGGGACGCTCTGCTACTTCCCCAACATCTTCACCAACCGCAAGCAGATGGGTCACATGGTCAAGCGCAGCAACGACATCTTTTGCATATATCTGTACGACAGCCAGGAATCTGGGCACCGGCTGACTGTGGTGCAATCTGGCGAGATGGTGTACCGTAGCAACCTGGGCAAGAACTACACGCTCGCCCCGGGCACATTCGACATACCGATCGAGTTTCCAGTAGATGGCGCCCACCTCGATATGAGCCAAATATACGACGTGGTGTCAAAGATATACAGGCACACTGTGCCCATCGACAGCATGGAGAACAAGCTCATCTTTTCGATGATGCACATACTGATGGAGGTCTGCCAGATGGCCCGCTATGATTGGAAGCTGATCCGCCGCTACATGTTGAGGGGCGAGCTCGAAAAGTTTCTGTCGACGCGCATCGAGTTTACCTCGGTCAATGACACGAAGAAGAACTATTCGGCCAATGGACTTTGCGGCATATCGGGGTTCCACTACCGCAAGATTGCGCCGAACCAGATCCCCACTACCCGCGAGGCGGCCGCGGCCCGGTACGACAGATATGTGGTGCGCCCCACCGGCCGCAGCGTGCTGAAATCTAGTGTTCCGGAGCGCACAGAGTACTTTTTGTGCCCGATCGAGCGCAGTATGAATATAAATCAGCCCAACAGGTGGCTCACGCTGCTGGACACTGTCGAGATCTCGACAAAGGCGACGCTGGCACGCGGTGACTCGATAAATGATGTGATTGAATTCATGTGCAACTCGGGGCTTATTGTCGCCTATGAGCGGGGCGCAAACGTGAAAAAACACGTGCTGATAAATGGCTGCATATGCACAAAATATCAATTAGCAGTGGATAGAATCGACATGACCACCCTGCGCGCCTTGAAGCAATTAAATTCTCATTACGAGTACTACGAAACGAGTGACTTTCTAATGATCAACATTTATCCGGGTGTACCATTCATTAGAGTCGGTGACTGTGCGATTTCACCACTCGAGCTGCACAATACGCTGCGCGCCGACGACATACCCGTGACCTTGAAGGTTTTCGGGCCCAACATTTCGGAGCAGACGGTTGCCAACGCCCAATATGCAGTAAGTAGCAAGCTATTGATTGCGACCAACCATATGAAAAACCGATATTCCACGAGCAAGACCCTAAAGTACTTTGGCTATACCAACGAAAACACCAATGTCGCCATTAAAAATCTAAACCCAAACGACATGCTAATGAGCGTCGACCTTCGTTTTAGCAGTCATCCGCAGATTATCGGTGACAGCTACATCATTAACCGAGACCTAAAGGTGCCGTGCGTAATTATGCACAAGACGCGCTTCGAGTTCGATTTCGACCGGAGCACTAATATCGTGTTCGAGGACAACCTTACCGCCGCCAACTGCATGGTGACGAGAAACTCGATGGGCATGCCGATACGCAAGGAGCTAAAGGTCATGCGGATTGAAAAATTTGGTGCACCACTCAGCATCAAGATATTTCCGCAAATCAAAATGTACGCGGTGGAATCTGAGAATGCTGCTGGCCGCATATACAACATATACAAGTATTTCGATGAGATGCATCACCTGGAGAGCGAAAATTTCGATATCTGTGTGACTGGCATTGTGCGGGCGACCATTGGAAAGACTCTCCGCATGTATGTCGATGTTGTCACGAGCATCGAGTGCTCCAACTACGATGGCATGAAGTTTTGCGACGATTGCAGCCAGAAGGGCATCGTGCTGCCGCAGGACTGCTCCCGCTACGACAGCAAGACGGAGGTGGTGGCATCGATATTCTCGATACCTGCCCGCCAGCCCGTGGGCCAGATGAAGCGACTGCGGCGCAACAACCCCACTAGCGAGATACTCCGCGGACAATACCAGATGGGGGTCCTCAAGAATAATGCATCTTCGTTTAAGAACATTGCCCCCACGAAATTCGACAACTGCCAGGTGCACATCTTGTCAACAAACAACGTCAACCACGGGGTGTACGACTACTACCAGGCAACTCTACCCCGGGAGGAGCGCGGTCGCATCCTTCCGATGGAGAATAGCAATGCCCTCGGCACAATAAATGCTGTGCGAGTGAACGTAGCTGTGCGGCACGGTGGCAAGGAAACTAAGCTCGATAATTTAATGGACCACGACGAGTACAGACAGGTCGCCGATAGGATAAACAATCGCTAGTACTCGCTAGTATTTTATTTTTAAAATGCCGCGGATAAATTCGTGCATGATGGTATTGGAAGCGTCCTGTGGTGCGTGCGGAACTCGCAGAAAGTGGTATACTTCGTGAAGGATAACTCTCTGCAGTTGCTGTGATGTAGTCCTTATTTGCATATTGATATGTTCTTGTAGTAAATAAATAATTTGGAAATGGAAATTCTAGCTTTTAACTTACAACTCTCCGATAACCTCGATTTTTAAATATGTTATTTTTGGGGTCATCCTGAGCACATTTATATATATATGGGCGCGCTCTCGCATCCTTTATATTTTTTTTGGTTTCAAAGATTATCCTTTCCCCTGTCTGACTGTGTAGCTTTTAGGGTACAACTCTCCGATGGCCTTGATTTTGGGATATGTTATAGGGAGGAACATGCTGATGACAAATATATAAAAATGACAGCGACGGGAGGAAATAAGTAGCAAGAGATAGTTATGGTACCAACTGCAATCACTCGTATAAAACTCTGAGAGGGCGCTATCTGGGGTCAAAGGTCGCAAAAGTGCACCTCACGATTTCGATCCGCGAACTCGATCCACAAAGCTGCACGGCCCGAGGAGCGTCAGCCATTCTTAAGCATTAATTATTAATTAAGAAAACTTTAGGCGGTAGGGAGCTGCCTGCTTCACTCCTCACCAACTAAAGTTTAATGAGTGAATGGGTCGCGCGCGAAGCCACCGCTCAATATATAGTCGAGTTGCCGGAAAAAGCTCTTTTGTATGAAAATGTCGAAAGGCGCGTGACGGAATGACAAAAATGCTCAGTCGTGCTGCGACCGCCGACGAGTGCACATCGCTGGTATAAATTTGAGGCTCGAACAAATAGGGGATTACTGCGTGGTGCGGTCAATTGTATTAAGGTGGTGTTTGGAGCGGATAAAACCAGTTTGTAACGGCAGAGACAAGGTGGTGGCCGGACTAGCAGAGACGAGTTGCAGTATAGACACTGCTGTCAAGTCGCCAGTGGGCCGAGTTGCAGTATAGACACTGCTGTCAAGTCGCCAGTGGGCTAGATCATGGCGGACAGTGGTTTCAAGGTCATAAAAGTGCACCGGACAATTTTCATCCGCGAACTCGATCCACATAGCTGCACGGCCCGAGGAGCGCCCGCTCAATATATAGTCGAGTTGCCGGAAAAGCTCTTTTGTATGGGAATTGTGTCGATGCGGTTGAAACTAGTTTGACCCTGTCTATACGTTGCGCGCTGAGCCCCGGGCCTTATGAAATTCCTTGATGCGGGGAGTGCTCGGAGGGGCGCATATCCTCCCCGCATCTACGAATTTCGTGAGGCTCGGGCCTACAACTCTCCGATGACCTTGATTTTGAACTATGTTATTTTTGGGGTTTGGTGATAACCTTTGAACCCCAAAAACAATATGAAGGAGGCGAGAGCGCGCCCTACATATATATATCAGCGTACTCAGAATGACCCCAAAAATAACATATTTAAAAATCAAGGTCATCGGAGAGTTGTAAGTTAAAAGCTAGAATTTCCGAATTTGTTTTGTTTGAGCGTTAGCAAACAAACATTTCCCTCGTACTTCGTTTGCTCCACTAAAGAGGGTGTTCAATTTCGTACTAAGCAGTGTTGGGCACATTCGACTAATTTTTCAATCAGACTAATAATCATGGCTAAAACCAATCATGAGTGAATCAATCATGATTAAATCAATCACTAATCAAGATTACATCGAGTAATCTTGGGGAAAATCTAATCATCAGAATGATTATTGATTATGAAATCTAATCTTAATCATGATTGAATGATTAACTCTTTAGTGATTAATATGATCTTATTGTCTTCCTGAAATTTTTTTCAGTTTTTTTTAGTAAATTGCGGAGTAATTTTGGCAATTTTGTTCCGATTGTACTGAAATTCAGTATGGGGGGTTTTAAGAGTTCTAAATAACGGATTTGTGGTCAAAATTTTAAAATTGAAAATGGTGGAGGGGGTTTTGGTAAATGTGTTCCGATTGTACTGAAATTCAGAATGGGGGTGTTTTAAGGGTTTCAAATGACGGATTTGGGGTCGAAATTGTAAAATTCAAAATGGCGCACAAGTTTTGGCAATTTTATTCCGATTGCACTGAAATTCAGTATGGGGGGTTTTAAGAGTTCTAAATAAGGGATTTGTGGTCAAAATTTTAAAATTGAAAATGGTGGAGAGGGTTTTGGTAAATGTGTTCCGATTGTACTGAAATTCAGTATGGGGGGGTTTTAAGGGTTTCAAATGACGGATTTGGGGTCGAAACTGTAAAATTCAAAATGGCGGACAAGTTTTGGAAAATGTGTTCCGATTGTACTGAAATTCAGTATGGGGGGGTTTTAGGGGTTCCAAATGACGGATTTGTGGTCAAAATTTTAAAATTCAAAATGGCGGACAAGTTTTGGCAATTTTGTTCCGATTGTACTGAAATTCAGTATGGGGGGGTTTTAAGAGTTCTAAATAACGGATTTGTGGTCAAAATTTTAAAATTGAAAATGGTGGAGGGGGTTTTGGTAAATGTGTTCCGATTGTACTGAAATTCAGAATGGAGGGGTTTTAAGGGTTCCAAATGACGGATTTGTGGTCGAAATTTTAAAATTCAAAATGGCGGACAAGTTTTGGCAATTTTATTCCGATTGTACTGAAATTCAGTATGGGGGGTTTTAAGAGTTCTAAATAACGGATTTGTGGTCAAAATTTTAAAATTGAAAATGGTGGAGGGGGTTTTGGTAAATGTGTTCCGATTGTACTGAAATTCAGTATGGGGGGTTTTAAGGGTTCTAAATAACGGATTTGTGGTCAAAATTTTAAAATTGAAAATGGTGGAGGGGGTTTTGGTAAATGTGTTCCGATTGTACTGAAATTCAGAATGGAGGGATTTTAAGGGTTCCAAATGACGGATTTGGGGTCGAAATTGTAAAATTCAAAATGGCGGACAAGTTTTGGCAAATGTGTTCCGATTGTACTGAAATTCAGTATGTGGGGGTTTGAAGGGTTCCAATTAACGAATTTGTGGTCAAAATATTAAAATTCAAAATGGCGGACTAGTTTTGGCAATCGTGCTCCGATTGTATTGAAATTCAATCCAACGTAAATTTGGAAGTCTCATTTTAATCGAGGTATTTCGTTTTAAAGGTTCAGAGACCGATTTCTGTTTATATTACCTGAAGAAATGAAATTATTTCAGTTAAATCACTATAGGCTAGTCGGCAAGGCTTTTTTATGGCCATTTTGGCCCATAGACGAGATTATTATTGGAATCGATTCGTTTTAGGGTGTAGTTTAATACCCTAAGTTTGCCCACAATTTGGTTAACTTTTTAATTAACCTATTGTGAATAAAATAGTATTTTTTACATTTCTTTTAATATATCCGTTCCTGATAACTTTTAGTATAACAATTGCATTAATGAAGCTCTTCGCTATGAAATTATCTAAAAAATAAGGCCTGTTAGAAGTCCGTGGTGCAAGTGTGTTCTTGCAAACAGGTTCCAAGATTTTCAATTCACGGGGCGTTCACTATTTGTTTACTCGAAAAGTATTTAGTTAAGGACTGAAAATTCTTATAGGTAGGAAAATTCTTCTGCCGTGATGGTATTGTTTTTCGTGCCAAGTAACCCTATTTTTGAAGAATTATATTAACATACATATGTCGCAATTATTTAGTTAAATCTTCCACGTGTTTACAATTTTACTCACTAACACATTCCATCGCTCATTTAGTGCTTAGAACCTTTTTCTTGTTTTCCTTTTTTCACATCGACATAATGAATCAGAATTTTCTCTATACAGGGTGTATCCGTTATGTTTACAAAGTGACCGGCTATGGATAGATGAATAAAAAATCCTCAGGTATGAGGTTGGTTTGGAATCGTAACGATTTAGCCGCTACAGCGTTTTGAAATGAAATGCAGAGGTTTATGTATCACCTTGTGTTTTTGTAACATTATGGACTATTTTTATGAAAATGGTAGCAATATACGCAATGTACACAATTTTTACGCTACAGCCTTTAATTTTGAAGTTATAAGAAATTTTAATGCTAGAATTGGCTCTATTTCATATTTTTTAGTACCTTTCCATCTGAGTTTATGTCGAAAAGTATCAAATAAGGCCAATTTTAACGTCAAAATTAACTTATAACCCGTAGCATAAAAATTGTTCGGACTTTATTCACAGAGAACTGTCCAAGCTTTCAAAAAAAAAATTTAACTACGCATTTTTTGGAGAAAAAAGTAGTTGAAGTTGAAATTTTTGTGAAAAAGTCCAAACTTGTGACTTGTACGACTAATACCTCTGGAAGTTGGTAGGGTGGAGAACCTAGACTTTGGCAGCATGAAATAGGTGGAAGTATCATTGCTAACTATATATATATATATATATATATATATATATATATATATACAGGGTGAGAGAAAAGTCCGGCACCGGTTCGATATTTCGATATTTCGATAGGTTTTCGTGAAAAAAGTTTGAAGCAAAAGTTGCTCAGCTTGGAGGGTAGATTCGTTTGAACACAAAACTCACCCCCTCGCAGGGGGTGGGGGTAACTCCAAATTTTTAAATAGCAACCCCCATTTTTTTTCACGGATTATGATTCTCCGAAGAAAAATATGAAACTTTTGCCTTAAAATTTTTTTTAACCGAAGCTTCCCTGCACCCCCAAAACGAATTTTTGGGGGTGGGGAATAGTCCGGCACCGGTTCGATATTTCCTGAACGGTAGGTTTTCGTAAAAAAAGTTTGTAGCAAAAGTTGCTCAGCTTGGAGGGTAGATTCGTTTGAACACAAAACTCACCCCCACCAACTCACCCCCTCGCAGGGGGTGGGGGTAACTCCAAATTTTTAAATAGCAACCCCCATTTTTTTTCACGGATTATGATTCTCCGAAGAAAAATATGAAACTTTCGCCTTAACATTTTTTTTATCCGAAGCTTCCCTGCACCCCCAAAATGAATTTTTGGGGATGGGGAATAGTCCGGCACCGTTTCGATATTTCCTGAACGGTAGGTTTTCGTGAAAAAAGTTTGTAGCAAAGGTTGCTCACCTTGGAGGGTAGAATTGTTTGATCACAAAACTCAGCCCCACCCACTCACCCCCTCGCAGGGGGTGGGGGTAACTCTAAAATTCTAAATAGCAACCCCCATTTTTTTTCACGGATTATGATTCTCCGAAAAAAAATATGAGACTTTCGTCTAAAAATTTTTTTATCCGAAGCTTCCCTGCACCCCCAAAACGAATTTTTGGGGGTGGGGAATAGTCCGGCACCGGTTCGATATTTCCTGAACAGTAGGTTTTCGTGAAAAAAGTTTGTAGCAAAAGGTGCTCAGGTTGGAGGGTAGAATCGTTTGAACACAAAACTCACCCCCACCCACTCACCCCCTCGCGGGGGGTGGGGGTAACTCTAAAATTTTAAATAGCCGTTATGAAAATTGAGACCTCCAGTATCCTGTTTTTCAAATCATGAATGTCAGCAGGCTTACTTTCGTAGAATGGATTTTTCAAGACAAGAACGATTTTTCAGAACAACAGGGTCTATCAGTGTAACTCCGCTTAATCAAAATTTCAATACTGTCCCTTTCTGAGAACATATCGTCTCGGTTGTTCAGGAAATATCGGTTATATATATATATATATATATATATATATATATATATATATATATATATATATATATATATATATATATATATATATATATATATCTTATATATTAATAGGCAAACAAAAAGTTTGTACACGCTAAGGCTTTTTTGTTCGTGGACCGATTTCGTTTAAATTTTCAGAAAATGTTCTTTTTATGGCATAGTTTTGTAATAAGGAATTTCAACGAAATCGATTCACGAATAAAAAAGTTATAGCGATTTTAATTTTTCGAATTTGAAAAAGCCGTTGAAAAATTTGAATTTTTTTGTGAGCATCAACGTAGAGCTGAGTAGCCTACGATTGACACAAATGTCGTTTCAGTGAAGCCAATGAGAAACAGAGAAAAACAAGCGTTTGTGTAGATTTTTGGCGGCATAACTGACTTAAAAAAACTCGGTCACTTTGTGCGTGCATTTTTTGATACTCTTTTGTGTATAGTATTATTGAGTTGTATTGTATCGTCTCAATGATGCTGTAGTTACTGATGTTGCTGCTATTTTCCACTACATAGCCCAGCAAGACGTCATGGATGCGATTAAAAAAATCCTGGGAAATTTTAGATGCTCTGGAGCGACAATGGAAATGTTTCATAGTAATTAAAAATTCGCCATTGCGTTTATTTTTTTTTTTGAAATAAAAATATTTAAATTGAATTTAAATTCGAACAAATCGTGAATTTTATATATTTATTGTTTTTGTGACCGTATATATATATATATAAAGGGGAAGTATGAGTGGTATGGGTGGATTCCTTACAAATTATATTTTAGTTAAATTTAGGAAAGATTCTCATTTTAATCGAGATATTTCATCTCCAAGATTCAGAGACCCCCTTGTGTTTAAATTCTTCTTCTTTGTCGGATCTACAACCGGGATCCGGTCCTGCCCTCTCGCAACTGTCCTCTCCACCGGTCCCGATTCTGATCCGGTGTCATCCAGTTTGGCATCCCTAAGCTCTGAGCGTCCTGGTCTACACCACCCTTCCAACAAAGGCTGGGTCTCCTTCGCTATCGCACCCCATAGGACCTACCGCAGAGAACTTTACGAGCAGGCTCATTTTCACTCATACGAGCTAGATGACCTGCCCACCGCAGCCAACCGAGCTTTATTTTCTTTACAACATTCATATCACGAAAGCGCTCGTAAATCTCGTCATTGTAGAGTCTCTCTGGAATCGTCCTTCCTCCCATACGAGGCCAACAATCCTCCGAAGTGTTTTCCTCCCGAACACGGCTAAGAGGTTTGAGTGCTTTTTGCTAAGCACCCTCGTTTCAGATGCATATATGAGTACAGCTAAGACCATCACCTTATATAGTAAAAGTTTAGACGCTATAGTTAGATGCTTTGATTTAAAGAGCCTTGACAGACTATAGTAGGCTTTGTTGGCTTTTAGCAGTCATGCGCCATTTTGAATTTTAATATTTTGGCCACAAATCCGTCATTTGGAACCTCTAAAACCCCGATACTGAATTTCAGTACAATCGGAACACATTTGCCAAAACTCGTCCGCCATTTTGAATTTTAAAATTTTTACCACAAATCCGTCATTTGGAACCCTTAAAACCCCCCATTCTGAATTTCAGTACAATCGGAACAAAATTGCCTAAACTTGTCCGCCATTTTGAATTTTAAAATTTTGACCACAAATCCGTCATTTGGAGCCCCTAAAACCCCCCGATACTGAATTTCAGTACAATCGGAACACATTTGCCCAAACTCGTCCGCCATTTTGAATTTTAAAATTTTGACCACAAATACGTCATTTGGAACCCTTCAAACCCCTCGATATTGAATTTCAGTACAATCGGAACATATTTGCCAAAACTTGGCCGCCATTTTGAATTTTAAAATTTCGACCAAAAATCCGTTATTTAGAACCCCTAAAACCCCCCCATACTGAATTTCAGTACAATCGGAACAAAATTGCCAAAACTCGTCCGCCATTTTGAATTTTACAATTTCGACCACAAATCCGTCATTTGTAACCGTTAAAACCCCCCCATACTGAATTTCAGTACAATCGGAACGAAATTGCCAAAACTTGTCCGCCATTTTGAATTTTAAAATTTTGACCACAAATCCGTCATTTGGAACCCCTAAAACCCCCCCATACTGAATTTCAGTACAAACGGAACAAAATTGCCAAAATTCGTCCGCCATTTTGAATTTTACAATTTGGACCACAAATCCGTCATTTGGAACCGTTAAAACCCCCCCATACTGAATTTCAGTACAATCGGAACGAAATCCGCCATTTTGTATTTTAAAATTTTGACCACAAATCCGTCATTTGGAACCCCTAAAACCCCCGATACTGAATTTCAGTACAATCGGAACCTATTTCCCAAAATCCGTCCGCAATTTTGACAACAAATTCGTTATTGGGAGCCCTTAAAACCTCCCGATACTGATATTCAATACAATGGGAGCACAATCCAGGTTTAGAATAGATTTCATAATTATTAATCCTCAATCATTATTGGTTTTAATCATGATTATTGGCCTGATTAAAAAATTAGTTGATTGTGCCCAACACTGATACATAGTACATAATACATAGTTCATAGCAATATACATAGTGCGTAGTACAAGGTATATAATTTATGGTGCATAGTACATAACATTTACGTAATACGTAATACATAATATACCGTGTATAGATAATACATAGTACATAATGCCTGGTACATAGTACATAATAAATAGTACATAAAACAAAGCTCAGAGTATATGGTACCTAATCATACCATCTACTACATAGTACAAAATACAACAGAGCCATTTACTATATATTCATAATTCCGAGTACATAATACATAGTACGCAATACCTTGTACATAGTACATAGTAGATAATACATAGTTTATAGTATACAGTACGTAGAACATACTGCATAATACATAGTTCATAATCATAGCGCACAGTTCATAGTCCCAGTACATAGTACCTAATACATAGTACACACTTAGAACATAAAACATAGTATATATTACGTAGTAGATAGTACTAACTCATACAATAAAAACTGAAATCCCCAAACTAAAATTTTTCCCACGGTACGCATAAAAAATGACCGTGGCGGAAAATTGCCCAACGTGCCTAAAAACTTTTCACATCAAAAACTACAAACATGCTTTTTAAAATGAACTAATAAAATATAAAAGATAATTTTAAAATTACAGTAAATAGTTAAATGTAAAAATTCTGGGCCGATTTTCAGTGCAATCGGAGCACAATTGCCAAAATTATTCCCACTTTTTAATTCACAAATTTTGACCACAAAACTCTTAACTGACGGATTCACAAAATAAAATATTCAAATAAAACATTAAAGAATAGAAATATAACGTTAAAATTAACATCTCCAAAAAAATTCATTTTTAATCTAAAATTTTAATCATTTAATCATGATTGCGGTTGAAATTGATCAATCATCAATCACCTAAAATGATTACTTCTCTGATTAAATATATCAATCTCTAATCATGATTACAGACTACAGCTTTTAGTCGCAATCATTAATCATCAATCAGATTAAATTTTGCCCAACACTGGTACTAAGCGTGTTGATGGTTGATAAACCGGAAAACGAATAACTTCATTTGGAAATTGCAAAGCTTTCCGGAGATATTAGCAAAAATAATCAATGTAAAGTACTTGTCAGACTTGACCGAAAAAACAAATTTTGCGGTAACTACTGGAAGTCCCGGGATGAGCCGCAATTTCCGGAAACTGTAGGACGTAGAAAACAATTTCCCGTCAAAAAAGTGCTGATCCCAAGGTTTGAAAAATTCGTGATGTTTGTAATTGTAATGTTTGTATTTTTGCACGATGTTTAAAGGTTGTCGGATTGGACAAGTGATGTTTGGTTGGAATGCTATCGTTGTGCCAAACCCCAAAAAGATCACTTCGTTTGGAACGGGACTTATCCATCAAGTTTATTAGATATTAGCAAAATTTATCAATTTTAGGTCTTTCTGATACTTAGCCAAGGTTTTAAATAAAAATAAATAAATGGTTAAAAAAAATTTTTTAAAAAAATTCTTTTAATTAACTAAAAAATGTACTGAAAAGTAAAAAATAAAAAATATTTTAAAGAAAGCGTGAAATTTCAATTTTAATGAAAAAGTTAATTAAAAGAATGGCGCATTTTTCATCAAAAAATTTTGTTAGAATTTGAAATTAACAAAGCAAAAAATTGAGGGTTATTGTAAATCTCACGCGATTTACAGTTATATTTTCAATTTTTGATGCAAAATGCCCCATTCTTTTAATTAACTTTTTCATTAAAATTGAAATTTCACGCTTTCTTTAAAATATTTTTTATTTTTTACTTTTCAGTACATTTTTTAGTTAATTAAAAGAATTTTTTTTAAAATTTTTTTTTAACCATTTATTTTATTTTCTACTTTTTAGTTTATTATATGTATTCCGTCATTTTATGATGGCAATTCTATTAGATTTAAAATTACGTCACACAGTTTACTGTATTCATTTGATACC
The DNA here is from genome assembly GCA_949987705.1 of Thereva unica. Classification (NCBI taxonomy): domain Eukaryota; kingdom Metazoa; phylum Arthropoda; class Insecta; order Diptera; family Therevidae; genus Thereva; species Thereva unica. Next base: position 58,139,068 of record OX465284.1, read on the forward strand.
CATGTCGTGGGCTCGGTGGAACATAACTGCAAAAACGGCCGCCATCTCGGAACCGTCTTCTTGATTTTTTTACAAAAAGGTCAGATTGCATTTAGTATTTATACATGATGAGTTGAACTCAAGTTGAACCCAAGTCTAACTACATGTAAACGGGAGTCGAGTTGGGTTAAGGTTGACTGAACTCGACTCAGCTCTGTTACCTGGGTTTAGTTGAAATTATGCATACGGACATGAGTTCAGTATTTGAGTAGTTGAATTTAGTTGACAGCAGCATCTCTGTGTTTGTTTGTGATTTTTTGTAACGTGTATTGCTTCTTTATTATCAACTCACCCTTAACTCAACTATTCATCTCATCATTCATACACATTAACCACCCGAACTATGAGTGTGTGCAAAATTGGAAGTTGATCGGTTATATTTTCTACTTTTTAGTCTATTATAAGCTTTCCGCAATTTAGTGTTGGCCGCCATTTTGAATTTGGAATGACGCCACATAGCTTATTGTGTTCTACCTGTCATATCCTTTCATTTGATACCCATGTCAGAGGGCCGCGAAGCACAATTTCAAAAATCGGGCGCCATTTTGGAACCGCCATCTTGATATTTTTACAAAATGGCCAGATTGCATTGTCATCCAAACTAAACGTGTATGCAAAATTTCAGCTCTATCCGAAACCGGGAAGTGGGTCTAATTTAACTTCCAAGATTTGACGACAAACAGTGTAAGTGTTGGCCGCCATTTTGAATTTGGAATGACGCCACATAGCTTATTGTGTTCTACCTGTCATATCCTTTCATTTGATACCCATGTCAGAGGGCCGCGGAGCACAATTTCAAAAATCGGGCGCCATTTTGGAACCGCCATCTTGATATTTTTACAAAATGGCCAGATTGCATTGTCATCCAAACTAAACGTGTATACAAAATTTCAGCTCTATCCGAAACCGGGAAGTGGGTCAAATTTAACTTCCAAGATTTGACGACACACAGTGTAAGCTAATTAAAAGAATTTAATAAGGCCCGACCGATGATATGAAATTTTTTCAGAGCATTTTTCCGTTAATATTCTCTTACGACACCTCAAAAAAGTCGATATAGTTTTTGGTTCGCGAGGTATCGTGAAGTTACCAAAATCACTTATATCGTTTAAAACAAAAACGTCTCTACCGTATATTATAAAAATCTTTCAGATCAAGGCAAGCGGTAGTTTGCCGAGTTCGTAAGGGCAAACAGCTAATGCCTTATTTACGCCTAAACATAGAAAACAAGGTGTTTTTTTTTTATAAAATTATGCGATTTATCACCTTTTTATAAACAATATAAGTAATTTTTCATTTGTAACCGATACCCAAAATATAAATAATTTATTATTCCATGAGTTTTTTTTTCCTATCATTCTTCGTTTTCTTTATTTTTACATTTTTTACATTTCGAATTGAACTTTTTTCTTCTCCTTCAGTCTAAAAAAGTGGGTACTCAAAATTATTCTGTCAGATGGCGCTCTAAGTTATTTCAATTGCTCAATAAAGGAGATGGTGCTACTAGTTAGTCGAAAAGCTTTACTCGAACTGTTGATGCCAGATGGCATTAGATGATTAACAAAATGTATTCATTTAAAGTGGTTAGTCGCAACTATGGTATCAGATTGCGTTAGGTACTATAAAAAACATGTAGTTCACAGTACAAATGTACAGTAAAATTTTGAAATACCGAATGCCAAGTTCGTAATCGTAATTTATTTCTAAAAATATGACATATTCCTTACAAGTTAGTCAAATCAAATAGCGTTCCCTATCATTTCGATGATTAACAAAAAGGGTACGCATGGTACACGTCTCAAGAGGGCGGATTACCATTTTCTTCACAACCCCCTCGACATGGGTATCAAATGAAAGGGTATCATAAGTAGAATACCATAAGCGATATTGTTTAGAAAAGGCTCCCAAACACTGTAAAATATCAACTCAGTTTTTTCCGCCTACTAAACTACCTACTACTTTGCACTAACGAGCAGGCCATGAATAGTATTAAAATAAAAATTGAACTTTGTTTTAGGCAGTATTAATTGTATTGTTAACTTGGTCGGTAATAAAATAAATGTATAACGCGGTTTAAACTCGTGTTTGGAAATTAATAAATACATACAATTTGAGCAATTTGTAGATCCACCGAGCAGGATCAAACTCGTGTTCACGTGCTGAACACATTCATATTCTTGTTCACGTGCAAAACATTCTGGTCCTTCGAGCCGGATACCCTCCGGATAAAACAGAAATTTGAGAAAAAAAAAGATGTCCGACAAGGAGTTATTAGTGCAAAAAAGGGGAAGAATCAAGGGTACAATTACCCGAATTAAAAGATTCGCGGAAAACATTACAGAAAATACAACTTCTGAAGAAATTGTAGTCCGGTTAGATAGATTAAAGGAAGTATGGACAGAGTTTTGTGAGGTAGAAGACAATCTATTACTAATTGATGGAGAGACTTCAGCTATGGATGAATATGAAGCAAAATTCTTTGACGCTAATGCTATTCTAGTAAGATCGCTAAATAGCAAAAACGCCACAGAACCAATATCAGGAACACACCCCACCCAATCAGCCGAATTAAATGCAACTCTCAGCAATTTCCAATCGTATTTTGAAAATCTCAACAGGCACAATGAATCCTCTGCAGTTATAACAACAAAGCTTCCTCATCTCAACATTCCTTCGTTCTCTGGTGACTACAAGGAATGGGCATCATTTCAAGATCTCTTTGAAAATGCGGTTCATTCAAACAACTCGTTGTCTCCTGGTCAAAAGCTGCAATATTTGAAAGGCTTATTAAAGGGAACAGCAGCCAGCTTGATTCGACACTTAACCATTAGCGATGCCAACTACCACGAAGCTTGGGAAAAATTGAAGGATAGGTTCAATAAGAAAGCGCAAATTATAACTAACTTCGTCAAAACTTTCCTAGATCAGCCTCAAATGAATCATTGCAACTTGAAGTCCTTGCGAAGTTTATCTGACACAAGCGATGAAGTTCTCCGCGGCCTGAAAGCGTTGGGGCCAAACGCTGAAACCAGAGATCCTTGGTTAATACATGTCGCATTAACTAAACTTGACCATGACACGCGGGAATTATGGTCTAAAGAAATTGGAAATAAGGACTTCCCTACATTTAAAGAATTCCTGAGCTACTTGAACAGCCGATGTGACGCATTAGAGACTTGCGCTGCCATATCCAAGCGCACACCTGGAGTAGTGAAGTCGATGCATGTAGTCAGCAAGGAAGATAGTGTCCCGTGCTTGAGATGCAAGTCACATCATCGGATATATCAATGCCAACAGTTTAGGGCAGATTCACCGCAGCTTCGCAAATCCTTGGTGGTTTCCAAATCTTTGTGCTTTCGGTGTTTATCACAGGGCCACTCTGTTAAAGTCTGTGCATCAAGATTACGGTGCAAATACTGTCACGGAAATCATCACACTTTATTGCATCTATCACATAGATCCAAACAAACCCAAGAGATAAGTCATCAAGCCATTCCTGTCACTTCGGACTCATCAAGCACCAGCAGTGCTTCCTCAAGTAACCAAACCATCAATCAACAATCTTCTGATAAGGTACTTTCCACACTCAACCCATCGCCGCATCACATTCAACCAACATCATTTAATACAAGTTTGCCACCAAGTATCCTATCGTCCAATGTCAATGCTACGCATCACACTAGCCAAGCGTTACTACCAACAGCAATCGTCAATGTTCGCGACAACTACGGAAGGCTCCAACTCTGCAGGATATTGTTAGACTCGGGATCACAGGTTTCGTTAATCGCTGAATCCTGTGCCCAAAGATTGGCGTTAAAAAGAGAAAATGCTCGCTTGTTAATTCATGGAGTATCAAACCAGGAAGCAGGCATCACCAAGGGTAAGATTAGACTTAACATCTTTTCTGTAGACAAGGTTTCCAAACAGCTGGATGTGAATGCATATGTCATGAATAAATTGACCTCATTTGTTCCATCGACCAATATATTACAAACTTCATCGAAGAAACTGGAAGGGTTGCAATTGGCTGATCCGAACTACTTCAAGCCAGCAACCGTGGATATCATCTTAGGGTCAGACAGTTTCTTTGAAGTGCTACTAGCGGGTAAACGACACAACGACAGTGGACGTGTAATTGCTCAAGAAACCATTTTTGGATGGGTGCTAATAGGCAGCGGATTTTGTACATCCACTCCAGTGGTCAACCACCTCTCTGCCTCTGACATCAACTTGGATAAATCTTTAGCTCGGTTTTGGGAAATAGAAGAAGTTGGATGTACGTCAAGGTTAACAAAGGACGAGATCGAGTGTGAGTCAATATTTCAGAACACTGTTCGTCGTAATGACTCTGGAAGATATGTCGTCGCAATTCCTTTTAGGACAGATTCATATACCTTAGGAGAATCTCTTAAAAATGCTGTATCAAGGCTGTACGCCATGGAACGTCGGTTTGCCAAGGATTCATTCTTCAAACAACAATACGTTCAATTTATGAGAGAATACGAACAGCTCGGGCATATGGAACGAATTACCGAAGGACTTGAAATATCGTCTGAGAAATCATTCTATCTGCCGCATCATGCAGTGTTCAAGCAAACTCCAATTCCTAAAATTCGTGTAGTGTTTGATGGGTCTTGTAAGACCACTTCCGGAATATCTCTAAATGAGAAGCTTATCGTGGGTCCTACGGTGCAACGAGATCTTTTATCAATCCTGATCGGATTTCGACAATTTAGAATTGCACTCTCAGCTGACGTCGAGAAAATGTACCGTCAGGTATTGATAGTTCCAGAACACCGAGACTTTCAAAGAATAGTGTGGAGGGAAGATGCGTCTCAGCCAATACAACATTACAGACTTACAACTGTCACGTACGGGACAGCCTCAGCTCCTTTCTTGGCGACTAGAGTTCTAAGACACATTGGTGAAGAAAATATGAGAAATTTCCCAGAAGCATCATCCGCAATCATCAACAGTTTTTATGTTGACGATCTTCTCACAGGTGCCGATTCGATTGAATCTGCGCAACATTTAAAAGAGCAACTGACATCCCTTTTACAATTGGCCGGTTTTCGGCTAACAAAGTGGCAATCCAATCGGGTGGAACTTTTACAGGATAGCAAGGAAATTGCCGAAAATCATTCCACCCTAAAAATTGATGACAACAGTGGAGTCACAAAAGTTCTCGGAATTCGATGGAACCCTAACATGGATTCTTTTACTTTCAAGTTATCGCCATTTAGCACAGGGCCGCCTTCAAAGCGAAAAATATTAAGTGATGTGTCAAAAATCTTCGATCCTTTTGGCTGGTTATCGCCAATTATCATAACTTTAAAAATTTTATTTCAAGAACTATGGCTGATGAAACTCGGTTGGGACGAACAGTTGCCTCACGAAGTATCGCAGAAGTGGCAAATCTTTGTAGACGAGATTCCTGCAGTGGAAAACATCTCGATTCAACGACGTATCATAGCTAATAACCAAAACATGCAATTACATGGATTCTCGGATGCCTCTGAAAAGGCTTATGGGGCAGTTTTGTATAGCCGGTCCATCGATGCGGAAGGAACTGTCATAGTGCGAATCGTTGCTGCAAAAAGCAGGGTCGCACCACTAAAGCAAGTGTCATTACCTCGACTAGAGTTATGTGGGGCCCTGCTGCTAGCTAAATTAATTGACAAGGTTGTTAAAGCCCTGTCTGTGACTGCCTCAGAAATCTACACATGGACAGATTCGTCAATTGTCTTGTGTTGGCTCTCAGACGTTCCTAGGCGTTGGAAAAATTTCGTCGCAAATAGAACCACCGAGATTTTTGACACCATTCCCAGTGCAAAATGGAGGCATGTCCATTCAAAGGACAACCCGGCAGATTTAGCTTCCCGTGGAGTTCCACCACATCAATTGAAGGACTTGGAAATATGGTGGCAAGGCCCAAAATGGCTGTCCAATGAGGAAAGCAAGTGGCCACCAAATATCGTTCAACAAGTAACTTCAAAGGTGAAATTAGAAGAAAGGAAGCAATTCGCTCTAGCTTGTGTACAACAAAGTGCTGTTGACCCTTTTGCTGATATGGCTAGCCGAATCTCATCCCTATCAATGTTCATTCGAGTACTCGCATATTGCTATCGGTTCTGCTCCAACTGCAAGTCTTCAACGGACAATAGATATCAGGGGCACTTGTCAGCGAGTGAAATAAAGGATGCAAATATCAAGTGTCTTAAATGTGTACAAGGTGCAGTATTCCAAGAAGAGCTTCAAGACTTGACATCCAAGGGAGTTGTTAAACTAAAAAGCAAGATCTCCAGCCTCACCCCATTCTTAGACAGCAAGGGCCTGATTCGTGTTGGTGGACGAATACAAAACGCAGACGTCAGTTTCAACACCAGGCATCCAATAGTGTTGCCAAAACATCACCCAGTAGTGACAATGTTGGTGCAGGAGTTGCATAGAATATATCTACACCCAGGAGCAACCTTGCTGTCAGGACTGTTGCGACAGCGCTACTGGATTCTAGGAATGCGGAGCATTGTGTCAAAGGTGACTCACAAATGCATCACCTGTCTTCGCCATCGTGCACCCAAAGCCCCACAACTTATGGGTAATCTCCCGGCTCCAAGAGTGAAGATGGCTCGTCCTTTTTCCAAGGTAGGAGTGGATTACGCAGGTCCAATCAATTTAATTCATCGCACTGGCCGAGGAGTTCGGCCTTTAAAAGGATACATTGCCCTCTTCATTTGTATGGCAGTCAAGGCCATCCACATTGAACTGGTTACCAGTCTCAGTACTGAAGCATTTATCGCAGCGTTACGCCGCTTCATATCACGACGTGGAATACCATCTCACATTTTTTCTGACAATGGAACCAATTTTGTGGGTGCGAAGAAATATCTTAGAGAATTGCATGACCATATTTCTATCTGTGCAACAAATCCTCTAACTTTATATTTCCTTTCCCAGAATCAGATAACCTGGCAGTTTACTCCACCAGCAGCTCCCCACTTCGGTGGCCTCTGGGAGGCTGGTGTGAAAGCCGTGAAATGGCATCTTCGACGGGTTCTTGGAGAAACCAATTTGAGCTTCGAGGAGATGAACACACTATTGTGTCAAGTGGAGGCGATTATAAATTCCCGTCCATACAGTGCTTTGTCGTCTGATCCGAATGACTTAGATGCCCTGACGCCAGGCCATTTCCTTATTGGAGCCCCGCCTACCACCTTACCTGATGTAGATGTCCCCGATGTAGAGGTTCCCGAGACCAAATTAAGCCGACTTGGAAGATGGCGATACACACAAAGCATTCTTCAGAGTTTTAGGCGCAGATGGAAGTCAGAGTACCTCACATCACTACAACAGAGAGCGAAATGGAGAACACCGGAAGAAAATTATGCGGAGGGAGATCTGGTCATCATCAGAGATGACAACCTACCTCCTTCCAAATGGTCACTGGGGCGCATATTATCCTGTCATCCTGGCTCAGATGGTCTGGTTCGAGTTGCGACGGTTAAAACCCATCGTGGAACCTTGGACCGCAGTATTATGAAGTTGGTCAAGCTACCAATATGTTAAGACTTAATGGTCTCAACGGGGGGAGGATGTTTAGAAAAGGCTCCCAAACACTGTAAAATATCAACTCAGTTTTTTCCGCCTACTAAACTACCTACTACTTTGCACTAACGAGCAGGCCATGAATAGTATTAAAATAAAAATTGAACTTTGTTTTAGGCAGTATTAATTGTATTGTTAACTTGGTCGGTAATAAAATAAATGTATAACGCGGTTTAAACTCGTGTTTGGAAATTAATAAATACATACAATTTGAGCAATTTGTAGATCCACCGAGCAGGATCAAACTCGTGTTCACGTGCTGAACACATTCATATTCTTGTTCACGTGCAAAACAGATATAATATACTCAATATCTGGTTAGATCCATGGCTGTCATCTCAAGAGGGCGGATTACCATTATCTTCACAACCCCCTCGAAAGGGTATGATAAGTAGAATACAATAAGCAAATATACTTGTTAAACGATGAGTAAACAAAACAACTGATTGTAAAAATGTTAAACGTTGAGGAAACAAAACAACTGAATTTTATATCTTTAACCGTTGACTCGTTTATTAAAACTCCCAAACTTCTTATGAGCTAGCCAAATTTATAGCACCCAAAAGTGCATATATAAACATTATCTTCGATTTTATTCAATAAAAACAACATACATATTGACACTTATTCAAAGTGATGAGTGGCCAAATAATATCATTACAAAAATTTATTGCCGGTCGCCACACATGACGCATTTAAGTTTATTCACCTGATTATGTTCAGGTGAATAAACTGCTGATTAGACTATTATTTAATGTTAATGCACTTACAGGTGAAGTGCATTGATTTAATGCAGCTAAAACAATTTCGTCATGTGTGACTTCCGCTGTGTGCCTTAAGTTAATTAAAGATTTTTTTATATGTGAGCTGAACATTCTCCCGCCTCCAAATTAATTTGCGGTAGCTCGAAACTAGGCCACGACCTTCGGGAACGTAGCCTGGGTGCTGGTGTTGGCCTTGTGGAGGCTCTTGAGAACTTGACGCCGCCGTGTTGTGTGCACCGTGCAAAAATGATGATTCCGATAATGATGAATACGACGATATATGTGCTACCGTAGTGGTGTAGGTCATGGATGTTGATATTGGAAGGTTATCTAATACTCGTTGCTGCTGTTTAAGTGCATTTTCTAGTCCAGCTACGTCGGCGCTGTTAGCTTCTTGAACAAGCTGGGGAATCATGGAAATTGCCGAATTGTTATTGAGATTTGTGCTCAACTGGATGTGATTCATTAGAGCCGCATTTTCTGGGATTAATGATGCCTGCATTTTATTTTGTCCTTTAATTGACCTGATATATAGGGTTTGGTGATTGATGATGCATTCACCAAATATAGTAATTATTCCATTTTCTATTAATGAGATTGTATGCAGTGTATGCCCGCAAGTAACTTCAACCTGTAACTCTTCCCTTAATGTAAATAACCATGCATTTGAATTATGTAGCCGTTTCCACTGATTTTCTGCCTGGGTAGTTTTTAATTTGCAAAATGGCGATATTTTATTTTCATTGTTAAGCAGCTCCATTTCGCAGTGGCTTTGATTTGATCTCAATGTGAATAAGGGATGCTTCAGATTGCACATCAGTTTTTCAGGTGACAAAGATTCACAGTTTCTAATATCTTCCTCCCGTATAGGAGTGAATCTGTCTTTTCGATGGTTCACGGCTAGGTATTTGCTGGATGGATTCACATAGATGTATTTGTCGTTAACAGTGGCAGGTATCGGTATGAGCTCATACAATCTATAGGATTCTGTGTTCAGAAGTGGAATACGGATGTCGAATAAAATATTGTTTTCAGTGATTCTTGTTCTTACGTGCATGGTACTGTATAAGTTTAGTAGGTTCCTTGAACCTCCAGATCCAGGTAGCTGGGCATTGGGTGGTAGATGTTCCCGAATTATTTTTAGTTGATCGCTAAGTTGAGTCGGTGTTAATAATAGCGTGTTGATTTTCCCACGTTTCACGTCCATTACGACTGATAATATTTCCCTTTGAATATTTTGTAGTGTCATTAAGCTTAGTGTTATTAAAAGCGCTGCTGAATTGAATGTTTGGTGAGCCCTGACTTCATATTGTGAATGATTGAGTTGCGTCGTAATTTCTTGGATCTGATTCTCAATCACTATAATTTGATGTTGAACACTATCGTGATTTTTCTTCATTATATTTACTGTGCTCTCGATTATTGAAGTCTGATTTGGAGTCCATCTACTGACCTCTTCAAAATAAAGGTCAACACGAAAGACAATAAACCACCCCTAAAGGCACCTTTACATTATATGACTTGTCATATGACTTTACTGTCAATAAAGTCAAAGCTAACATAAAATGTCAAATGACATTTGTTTTTGACATGTCATACGACATTTGCTTTGAATATTTCTGTTATGACTTGTCAAAATTAACTGTGAACACAATACGAAGCAAGATAGATTATCAACTTGTAATTTTGATAGAAAAATCATATGATAAATCAAGTCAAAACAGAGAATATTCAAAACAAAATTTGACAGAATGTCGTATGTCATGTCAAAAACAAATGTCATTGTTAGGTTTGACTTCATTGACAGTAAAGTCATGTGACAAGTCATATAATGTAAAGGTACCTTAAGTAAGCGTGAATTATTGTCACAAGCTGCCAAAATCTTCGACCCAATAGGACTACTAGCACCAATTACTATAAGTATTAAACTAATGTTCCAAGAACTGTGGACAGAAGGCCTAGATTGGGACGAACCACTACCCCAAGAAGTCAGTCTAAAATGGGAAAAAATTCAGGCAGAACTTCCCTGCTTAATGCAAATCCACATACCACGATGGATTGGATACTCTCGAGAAGCACACCATTACGAATTGCACGGATTTTCAGACGCATCAGAAAAAGCATATAGTGCTGCAATTTACTTCAGAACGATATGTGAAGAAAAAACAACAGTATCGTTGCTAACGGCTAAAACAAAGGTTGCTCCCCTAAAATCAAAATTATCCTTACCACGTCTAGAATTGTGTGGAGCAACTCTTCTTGCCAAATTATTACGGGAAACCATAGACAGCTTAGAAATTCCAGATGTGCCATATTACGCCTGGACAGATTCAAAGATTGTACTATCGTGGATTTGCCAGGACCCACATAAATGGAAAACCTTTGTCGGCAACCGAGTGTCAGAGATTCAATCAGCAACTAGTAAGGAATTATGGCGTCACATAAGATCAGCTGAAAACCCAGCTGACATAGCGTCAAGAGGGTTATCTCCTTCGAAATTAAAGGCAAACACGTTGTGGTGGGAAGGTCCACAGTGGCTCAAAAACGATCAAGTTATATATCCAGCAAGTGAAATAGAGGAAACAGACTTAGAACAGAGAACAGCTGTAATCAACACGGCAACATTGGAAGTCAACGAAAATAGGATTGAATCCTTGCTGCAAAATTATTCATCATTGAGAAAGCTACTGCGGATCATAGCATATTGTAAACGATTTATAACCAATTGCATGAAGACTAGTAACAAACGAATTACTGGTCCTCTCACGGTTGAAGAAATTGAAAACGCATTACCCCCAAAAATCCAAATAACTCAAAAAGAACATTTTAAAGAGGAACTGGAGAAGCTAAAAAAGGGACAAGAATTATCAAAGTCAAGCCGACTGATTACACTAAACCCCTTTCTGGACGTAAACGGACTCATACGTGTTGGTGGAAGGTTAGACAAGTCAACCTTAGACTATGCCCAAAAACATCCCATTATAATTCCTCACAAGGGTGAAATAACCTCACTCATCATAGACGAAGCTCATCAGAAGACACTCCACGGAGGAAACACCTTAACTCTGGAAATAATCCGTCAACGCTATTGGATATTGAATGGACTAAAGGCAGTGAAGGGCCACATTCACAAATGTATCAAATGTCATCGATACAAAAAGCAGATGTCACAGCAATTAATGGGTATGCTGCCGAAAGCTAGAGTTACTCCCAGTCGACCATTTACGCATACTGGCGTGAACTATGCCGGTCCCTTTGATCTACTGGCCACCACGGGCAGAGGTAGTCGAACCCACAAGGGATATATCGCAATTTTCGTATGCCTCACTACCAAGGCCATGCACATTGAAGTAGTAACGGACCTCACATCTAAGGCATTCATTGCAGCATTTAAAAGGCTAGTCAACCGTAGAGGGCCTGTTGCACACGTATATAGTGACAATGCTACAAACTTCGTTGGCGCTAGTCGAATAATTAGCGATCTTCACCGACAACATTCCTATAGAGCAGAAGTCAGTGAAGCCTTAAGAGAAGATGGAACACAGTGGCACTTCATCCCACCATCATCCCCACACTTCGGAGGATTGTGGGAGGCAGGAGTGAAATCAACCAAGCATCATATGCGCAGAGCGATTGGAGAAACAAGATTAACTTATGAGGAGATGGCCACATTAATGACACAAATAGAAGCATGTCTGAATTCCCGCCCCCTATGTCCGTTATCGGAAGATCCAGACAATCTAGAAGTATTAACTCCTGGACATTTTTTGACAGGCGCACCTATTTTGTCGCTACCAGATCGAAACCATTTAGAAATCAATCCGAATCTACTAAAGCGATGGGATCGACTGGACAGAATGTATCAGGAATTCTGGAAAAAATGGTCCATGGAATATATTGGGAGGCTACAATGCCGACCTAAGTGGAACCAGAAACAGGACAATTTGAAAATAGGTAACCTTGTCTTAATCAAGGACGATAACCTTCCACCTGCTAGATGGGCTCTTGGAAGAGTAGTTGCAACACACCCAGGGGCTGATGGACTGGTCAGAGTTGTAACATTACAAACCAAAACGGGAATGTTAAAGAGACCGGTAGTAAAATTATCTCTACTACCAGTAGTCAGTAGCAACAGCGACGAAGAGCCAGGCACATTAACCAACATCATGGGTGAAGAGATGAAAGACTGTGGAGAGGAACTATCGTCAACACAACCGAAAGCAAATGCCCGAAACCCTAAGAACCGCAAAAGGGCCGCTCATCACATAAATCAATCAAAAGAGGCAAAGATAAGCAAGCAAGAACGGAAACCATGTCCTCAGCGCACATATCGACCAAATCTGTTGAGCTGTTTATTCATCATTACTACCTTCATCGTTATAATATCGGCTGAGAATCTGGTTACACCGTATAAAGTGTCCACACTTAAGAATAGAGAAGGTATTTACTTTGACGACATCGCAGAAGTGCAATTATATTTTAGCGAGTGGAATCTCCTAGTATATCACAACCTATCAACATACTGGAAGGAATATTACGGCATTAAAAAATCCATTAGAAGATTAAGCATTCTGTGCGAGGAAGAAAACCGGCTATCAAGAAATTTATGTATTGCTACCTCTCAACAATTTAAGCAACAATTAATAGACGCTGAGAACATCAATCAACTCCTCTATCAACAAAATGAGGACACACACATCCGTAGCAAGAGAGCACCTTTTGAATTTGTGGGAACCATTGCTAACAAACTATTCGGCATCCTTGACCAGGAATTTGCAGATCAATATGAACAACAAATACAGGAAATCAAGGACAATGAGAATCTCAAAAGGCAACTGTTGAAAAATCAGACTTCAATAATCGAGAGCACAGTAAATATAATGAAGAAAAATCACGATAGTGTTCAACATCAAATTATAATGATTGAGAATCAGATCCAAGAAATTACGACGCAACTCAATCATTCACAATATGAAGTCAGGGCTCACCAAACATTCAATTCAGCAGCGCTTTTAATAACACTAAGCTTAATGACACTACAAAATATTCAAAGGGAAATATTATCAGTCGTAATGGACGTGAAACGTGGGAAAATCAACACGCTATTATTAACACCGACTCAACTTAGCGATCAACTAAAAATAATTCGGGAACATCTACCACCCAATGCCCAGCTACCTGGATCTGGAGGTTCAAGGAACCTACTAAACTTATACAGTACCATGCACGTAAGAACAAGAATCACTGAAAACAATATTTTATTCGACATCCGTATTCCACTTCTGAACACAGAATCCTATAGATTGTATGAGCTCATACCGATACCTGCCACTGTTAACGACAAATACATCTATGTGAATCCATCCAGCAAATACCTAGCCGTGAACCATCGAAAAGACAGATTCACTCCTATACGGGAGGAAGATATTAGAAACTGTGAATCTTTGTCACCTGAAAAACTGATGTGCAATCTGAAGCATCCCTTATTCACATTGAGATCAAATCAAAGCCACTGCGAAATGGAGCTGCTTAACAATGAAAATAAAATATCGCCATTTTGCAAATTAAAAACTACCCAGGCAGAAAATCAGTGGAAACGGCTACATAATTCAAATGCATGGTTATTTACATTAAGGGAAGAGTTACAGGTTGAAGTTACTTGCGGGCATACACTGCATACAATCTCATTAATAGAAAATGGAATAATTACTATATTTGGTGAATGCATCATCAATCACCAAACCCTATATATCAGGTCAAATAAAGGACAAAATAAAATGCAGGCATCATTAATCCCAGAAAATGCGGCTCTAATGAATCACATCCAGTTGAGCACAAATCTCAATAACAATTCGGCAATTTCCATGATTCCCCAGCTTGTTCAAGAAGCTAACAGCGCCGACGTAGCTGGAGTAGAAAATGCACTTAAACAGCAGCAACACGAGTATTAGATAACCTTCCAACTATCAACATCCATGACCTACACCACTACGGCAGCACATATATCGTCGTATTCATCATTATCGGAATCATCATTTTTGCACGGTGCAAACAACACGGCGGCGTCAAGTTCTCAAGAGCCTCCACAAGGCCAACACCAGCACCCAGGCTACGTCCCCGAAGGTCGTGGCCTAGTTTCGAGCTACCGCAAATTAATTTGGAGGCGGGAGAATGTTCAGCTCACATATAAAAAAATCTTTAATTAACTTAAGGCACACAGCGGAAGTCACACATGACGAAATTGTTTTAGCTGCATTAAATCAATGCACTTCACCTGTAAGTGCATTAACATTAAATAATAGTCTAATCAGCAGTTTATTCACCTGAACATAATCAGGTGAATAAGCTACCTCGTATTGATATCCCAAATTTTAGTGGTGATTACCTCAAATGGCCATCATTCAGAAGCCTATTCATGGAACTAATTCACAAGAACGGGCGAATTACAAAGGCTGAGAAATTGTTTTATTTAAAGGCAAACGTAAAAGCCGAACCTGGAGAGCTAATTCAACATTTGAGTATAACAAATGAGAACTACGACACAGCATGGGAAATCCTAGACCGAAGATACAATAATAAAAGAACCCTGGTATCAGCACAACTGCGAACGCTCTGTAATCAACCAGAGCTTTCCAAGGAGTCAGCCATTAATCTAAAGGGGCTCCATGACACAACACTAGAATGCCTAGAGGCAATTAAAAATCTGGACATTGACATTAAAACCTGGGATCCATTGCTAATACATCTGTTGGTCCAGAAACTTGATAAAGAAACACGAAGAATCTACGAGCAATCATTGAAAAATCCTAGGGAGCTGCAGGATCTGAAACAATTTCTAGAGTTCCTCGAAAACCGATTCCAAGGGTTGGAGTCGATTGAACCTATGAAACCTAACCTCACAGCCAAACAGTCAGAAAAAAAGAATGAGGTGAAGGTGCATCACGGTGCAGTAGGCAAACTAAGCTGCACCTATTGTCAAGCAGACCATAAAATTTACTCGTGCGATAAATTTGCTAACCTTAATACCCTCCAAAGAAATGCGGCAATTCGAAAAGCTAAACTATGCACTAATTGCCTGGTAAAGGGCCATGCAGTAAACAAGTGTAAAAGCTGGAGAACTTGTAAATTGTGTAGTAAAAAACATCATACATTACTACATCTTGACCATGTAAACCCTCAAGGCAGGATAAATGGGCAATCATTGGACCCGAGATCATCAGAAGTATCGTCGCACGTAGCAGAGAGCCTAGTTCATCACCCCGTTCTACTGGCTACAGCAGAAGTAACAGCAGTTGGAAAAAATGGAAAATTGGTAGTGCTTCGAGCTCTTGTTGATCAAGGGGCTCAAGCAAGCTTCATAACAGAAAATGCCGTTCAGCGCTTACAATTACCAAGGAGGCGCATCTCCGCAAGAGTAACTGGCGTAGGCGGATCAACGTTAGAAACCATCAAGGCATGCATCAAGCTGACGATTAAACCGAGATTTACATCAGAGTATTCGACAACAACTACGGCACTAGTGTTAAAAAATCTTACAAGATTGCTGCCATCTGAAAGGATCTTTCCAAAAACAACGTGGACACATACCAAGAACCTTACCCTAGCAGACCCTAAATATGATGTCCCTGGTAAAATCGATATTATAATCGGAGCAGAAGTATTTGGAAGAATCTTACTGGGGAATGTATTACGCGGACCACCGGGATCTCCCATAGCACAGGAAACAGAATTGGGGTGGATTCTATCAGGCGAAGTTGAGCAAGAGTCATCAAACACAAACCTACAATGTTATATCAGTGAAGTTGGCCTAAACCAGTGATTCCCAAAGTGGTCTATATCGACCCCCAGGGGTCTATGACAACCTGCAAGGGGTCTACGTCAGCGAAAAAAAAATTTGGGGGTCCATGAAATGAAAATTGGGGTCCACGATAGTTATAATATCAAGACACATACATTATTTATAAAAGTACCTATGAAGTAAAAAATTTATTATATATGTTTATAAAATTGTGTAAGTTGTAGGATGTTGGTATTCGCTTTGTGGTCGCAATACATTTTGAACCTGTAAAAACCTGAGAGTCGCAGTCGTAGTCGCAGTCTCAGAGCTTCGCTACCTTGCACTGACCAAAGTCTAGTAATAACAAGTCTTTCATCTTCACACAAAATTTTCCCCCGGTTAGCTGTGTGCGTTCATATAACATCACTGTTGAGCAAAACTCAACGCATACTTCGTGAATTCAGCGAGACAAAGCCAGATTCTCTCTTTACGATAAAGTATGCAGAACAGAAAAGGAAAGAAAATTGAATCAGCTGTTTTCTTTCATAAATCAAAACAAACGAGCAAATATGCACCAATACACTAAGTTTATTCGCGTATAAACTCATAAAAGTTTAGCTGTTTAGTTGTATGCAAACGCGTATAAAAATGTTGCATTCTCTCTGTGAGCCAGACATCGTCATTTGAAGAACTTTTGCATATAGCTGCTCGTCTTCCACACATTAATGAAGATGAAAGACTTGTTAATTTCTAGACTTTGGCACTGACTTGTTCAATTCGTCACTCTATAAATACGAATGTGGGACAACTACGTTTATTCGTTTCCTGAATCTTGAAAAGGAAAGTGCTAAGAAAATATTTTAAAAAATATAAACAGAGTATATCACACAAATTATAGTGAGTCAGTGTTATTTTGTTTGAGAGTGCTGGAGAACAGTAAGTACATTATTTTTTATTAAATTTTAGTTTTGTACTCGTAGTTAGCAAAGATAGATAAATTACGCCAATCATGACTTTAGTTATTAGTAGTTTAATATTCAATCATGCAAAATTACACGAGTACTCCTCAATAGTTTCTTTTTAAAAGTTTTAGCAATCGGTATTATAATTACAGTGCAATCTCCGTAATTCGAGCTAATTGTTGCAAGAAGATGTTCGGATTATGGAATGTTTTCGGAAAAATCTAAAAAATTTGTTTTATATACAGCTGCTGGATTTTCTCTTCTTTAAATAATTTAATTTTGCCCACAGATGACTGATGCCATGTCCGAATCTAAAAAGAAATGTAGACAGTACAGTGTTGATTATTTGAAATTTGGCTTCATTCCATCATTGCCGGACAAACAATTGCCTATGTGCCTTTTATGCAACAAAGTTTTGGGCAATGACGCTATGAAACCATCTAAACTGCAAGATCATCTGAGAAGATGCCACCCTGATAAAACAGAGAAAGATTTGAAATACTTTCAAACACTCAAAGATAAACTTCAGAAGAGACCTACACTGGACAGAATGTTCGCTTCGACGTCACAAAGAAATGATGATGGTTTGCGGGCGTCTTACAATATCTCGTTACTTATAGCAAAATCCGGAAAACCGCATACTATCGGAGAGAAGTTAATTTTGCCAGCCGTTGAAGAGGTTTTAAAAACTGTTTTACACAAACCTGCATCTGATATCATTAAAAGAATTCCCTTAAGCAACAATACTGTTGAAAGACGTATTGATGAAATGAGTTCTGATATTGAAAGCTTCTTATGTAATTATTTGCAAACGACCCATTTCTCTATACGACTGGACGAGTCAACTTTACCTGATAATTCAGCATTATTATTGGCATATGTTCGTTTTATTATGAATCAAGAAATCTACGAAGAACTGCTCTTCGCAAGAACTTTGATAACCGACACTAAAGGTGAATCAATATTTCATGTTTTGAAGGATTACTTCATTGAAAAAGCAATTCCTTTATCAAATATAATATCAGTAGCTACAGATGGAGCACCTGCCATGGTTGGACGTTATCGTGGATTTATAAGCTATTTAAAACAAAATGTATCAGGGGTGTTAGCAATACATTGCGTCATCCATCGACAACATTTAGTTGCTAAGAATTTGAGTGTTAGATTGCATGAATCACTTCATTTAGTCATTGATGCAGTAAACCGAATCCGAAGCAACGCTTTGAATACGCGGTTATTTGCGCAGTTGTGTGAAGAAAATGACGAACACTTTCATCAATTACTCCTTCACACTGAAATACGCTGGCTGTCGAAAGGCTTATGTTTGACAAGATTTTTTGCACTTTTTGAGACTATTTTAGAATTTCTGGATACAAAAGATAAAATTTTAAAAGAAAATTTAATGAAGAGAAAAACAGACATCGCCTATTTAACAGATTTGTTTACAAAATTTAATATGGTTAATTTGCAATTACAAGGCGACAGTTTAAATTTGATTAAAACAAAGTCCATCTTATCCGCGTTTCTTGCCAGAGTTAAACTAATGAAGCAAAATATTGGACGGGGCGAATTTTCTCAGTTCCCCAATTTGTCGCAGACAAACTGCCAGGAAGACGACGTTTCAACTTACATTCAACATTTAAATGCCCTCTATTCAGATTTTGAATCTAGGTTTGAGGATATTTTGACTATGGTAATACCACCGTGGATAATTAATCCATATGGTGACATAGAAGAAACGAATGTCATAATACAAGAGGAACTGACTGAACTAAGTACAAACGAAGAACTTAAGGTTCAGTTTAAAAACGGATATCAGCAATTCTGGTTGCAAAACAACATACCCGTTACTTATCCCGTATTATGGAATATAGCGAGGAAATTTTTAATTTCCTTTCCATCGTCATACCTAGTGGAAAGGGGGTTCAGCGCTGTTACCAATCTCCTAACGAAAAAAAGAAACAGACTGGACATCATTAGCCGAGGAGATTTAAGATTAACCCTTACAAAATTGACGCCAAATGTTGATAATTTATTATTAAAGCATCAGGTTCATCCTTCTCACTAAAAATATTGACTTATTGCTTATGTTATTTTATTTATAGTTTATTTTATGTTTATTTTATGTTACGTATATTTTACATAACAGATACAAAATTTTATTTTGCGTAGTTTTAATTTAAATTCAATTAATAAATGTATAAATTAACATGTGTTTTTACTTTAAGTTTTTAACACTAAACTTCACTACAGTTAGTTTACAGGAAATCAATATCAGGTAAGTAGGGGGTCTACCCAACACGGAAAAACATGGCAAGGGGTCTACGACACAAAAAAGTTTGGGAAACTCTGGCCTAAACGAAGAAATACGCAGATTCTGGGAATTAGAAGAACTAACCACTAATGCAGTTCTAACAACTGAGGACATAATATGCGAGACTCACTATAGAACAACATATAAAAGAGCAGCTAACGGTCAGTACATTGTAAGGCTTCCATTCAAAAAGAACCCTGAAGATTCCAATTTGGGAGGATCCAAGGAACTCGCTTTATCACGATTACTCCAAATGGAAAAAAAGTTTAAAACAAACAAATCATTCGAAATCATGTATAAGGAGTTTATGAAAGAATACCTGCAGCTCGGACACATGATTCCAGTAACTGATCACATAGATACAGCCTATTACTTACCTCATCATGCAGTAATGAAGGAGGACAGCACAACGACGAAACTAAGAGTCGTATTTGATGGTACCGCCAAACGTCAAAATCACGAAAGCTTAAACGAGATTCTATTAACTGGCCCACAGATACAACAAACGTTAGTCTCAATTTTAATCAGATGGAGAAAACATAAAGTAGTATTTACATCAGACATTGAAAAAATGTACCGTCAAATAAAGGTTGACGTCAGAGATCAAAATTATCAGCGTGTTCTGTGGCGAAATTCTCCAGACGAACCCATCAAGGAATTCAATTTAACGACTGTTACCTATGGGACTGCAAGCGCACCATTCCTGGCAATTCGAACACTTCAACAATTAGCTAAGGATACATCAACAGATTTTCCGTTAGCAGAAAGAGTTATAATGCGAGATACTTACGTGGACGATATATTATCAGGAGGAGACTCCGCAGAAGAAGCAATTGAAATAAGTTCTCAATTAATCACCTCGCTCAAAAAAGGGGGATTTAATTTGAGAAAATGGAATAGTAACTGCAGGGAATTGCTACAGAAGCTACCATGGCAGCTGAGAGAGGTTGCCCCAGAGTTCGACTTTGACCAAGAAAGATCGATAAAGGCACTTGGAGTGCATTGGAGTCCATCTACTGACCTCTTCAAAATAAAGGTCAACACGAAAGACAATAAACCACCCCTAAGTAAGCGTGAATTATTGTCACAAGCTGCCAAAATCTTCGACCCAATAGGACTACTAGCACCAATTACTATAAGTATTAAACTAATTTTCCAAGAACTATGGACAGAAGGCCTAGATTGGGACGAACCACTACCCCAAGAAGTCAGTCTAAAATGGGAAAAAATTCAGGCAGAACTTCCCTGCTTAATGCAAATCCACGTACCACGATGGATTGGATACTCTCGAGAAGCACACCATTACGAATTGCACGGATTTTCAGACGCATCAGAAAAAGCATATAGTGCTGCAATTTACTTCAGAACGATATGTGGAGAAAAAACAACAGTATCGTTGCTAACGGCTAAAACAAAGGTTGCTCCCCTAAAATCAAAATTATCCCTACCACGTCTAGAATTGTGTGGAGCAACTCTTCTTGCCAAATTATTACGGGAAACCATAGACAGCTTAGAAATTCCAGATGTGCCATATTACGCCTGGACAGATTCAAAGATTGTACTATCGTGGATTTGCCAGGACCCACATAAATGGAAAACCTTTGTCGGCAACCGAGTGTCAGAGATTCAATCAGCAACTAGTAAGGAATTATGGCGTCATATAAGATCAGCTGAAAACCCAGCTGACATAGCGTCAAGAGGGTTATCTCCTTCGAAATTAAGGGCAAACACGTTGTGGTGGGAAGGTCCACAGTGGCTCAAAAACGCTCAAGTTATATATCCAGCAAGTGAAATAGAGGAAACAGACTTAGAACAGAGAAAAGCTGTAATCAACACGGCAACATTGGAAGTCAACGAAAATAGGATTGAATCCTTGCTGCAAAGTTATTCATCATTGAGAAAGCTACTGCGGATCATAGCATATTGTAAACGATTTATAACCAATTGCATGAAGACTAGTAACAAACGAATTACTGGTCCTCTCACGGTTGAAGAAATTGAAAACGCATTACCCCCAATAATCCAAATAACTCAAAAAGAACATTTTAAAGAGGAACTGGAGAAGCTAAAAAAGGGACAAGAATTATCAAAGTCAAGCCGACTGATTACACTAAACCCCTTTCTGGACGTAAACGGACTCATACGTGTTGGTGGAAGGTTAGACAAGTCAACCTTAGACTATGCCCAAAAACATCCCATTATAATTCCTCACTCATCATAGACGAAGCTCATCAGAAGACACTCCACGGAGGAAACACCTTAACTCTGGAAATAATCCGTCAACGCTATTGGATATTGAATGGACTAAAGGCAGTGAAGGGCCACATTCACAAATGTATCAAATGTCATCGATACAAAAAGCAGATGTCACAGCAATTAATGGGTATGCTGCCGAAAGCTAGAGTTACTCCCAGTCGACCATTTACGCATACTGGCGTGGACTATGCCGGTCCCTTTGATCTACTGGCCACCACGGGCAGAGGTAGTCGAACCCACAAGGGATATATCGCAATTTTCGTATGCCTCACTACCAAGGCCATGCACATTGAAGTAGTAACGGACCTCACATCTAAGGCATTCATTGCAGCATTTAAAAGGCTAGTCAACCGTAGAGGGCCTGTTGCACACGTATATAGTGACAATGCTACAAACTTCGTTGGCGCTAGTCGAATAATTAGCGATCTTCACCGACAACATTCCTATAGAGCAGAAGTCAGTGAAGCCTTAAGAGAAGATGGAACACAGTGGCACTTCATCCCACCATCATCCCCACACTTCGGAGGATTGTGGGAGGCAGGAGTGAAATCAACCAAGCATCATATGCGCAGAGCGATTGGAGAAACAAGATTAACTTATGAGGAGATGGCTACATTAATGACACAAATAGAAGCATGTCTGAATTCCCGCCCCCTATGTCCGTTATCGGAAGATGGACATTTTTTGACAGGCGCACCTATTTTGTCGCTACCAGATCGAAACCATTTAGAAATCAATCCGAATCTACTAAAGCGATGGGATCGACTGGACAGAATGTATCAGGAATTCTGGAAAAAATGGTCCATGGAATATATTGGGAGGCTACAATGCCGACCTAAGTGGAACCAGAAACAGGACAATTTGAAAATAGGTAACCTTGTCTTAATCAAGGACGATAACCTACCACCTGCTAGATGGGCTCTTGGAAGAGTAGTTGCAACACACCCAGGGGCTGATGGACTGGTCAGAGTTGTAACATTACAAACCAAAACGGGAATGTTAAAGAGACCGGTAGTAAAATTATCTCTACTACCAGTAGTCAGTAGCAACAGCGACGAAGAGCCAGGCACATTAACCAACATCATGGGTGAAGAGATGAAAGACTGTGGAGAGGAACTATCGTCAACACAACCGAAAGCAAATGCCCGAAACCCTAAGAACCGCAAAAGGGCCGCTCATCACATAAGTCAATCAAAAGAGGCAAAGATAAGCAAGCAAGAACGGAAACCATGTCCTCAGCGCACATATCGACCAAATCTGTTGAGCTGTTTATTCATCATTACTACCTTCATCGTTATAATATCGGCTGAGAGTCTGGTTACACCGTATAAAGTGTCCACACTTAAGAATAGAGAAGGTATTTACTTTGACGACATCGCAGAAGTGCAATTATATTTTAGCGAGTGGAATCTCCTAGTATATCACAACCTATCAACATACTGGAAGGAATATTACGGCATTAAAAAATCCATTAGAAGATTAAGCATTCTGTGCGAGGAAGAAAACCGGCTATCAAGAAATTTATGTATTGCTACCTCTCAACAATTTAAGCAACAATTAATAGACGCTGAGAACATCAATCAACTCCTCTATCAACAAAATGAGGACACACACATCCGTAGCAAGAGAGCACCTTTTGAATTTGTGGGAACCATTGCCAACAAACTATTCGGCATCCTTGACCAGGAATTTGCAGATCAATATGAACAACAAATACAGGAAATCAAGGACAATGAGAATGTCAAAAGGCAACTGTTGAAAAATGTTAAACGTTGAGGAAACAAAACAACTGAATTTTATATCTTTAACCGTTGACTCGTTTATTAAAACTCCCAAACTTCTTATGAGCTAGCCAAATTTATAGCACCCAAAAGTGCATATATAAACATTATCTTCGATTTTATTCAATAAAAACAACATACATATTGACACTTATTCAAAGTGATGAGTGGCCAAATAATATCATTACAAAAATTTATTGCCGGTCGCCACACATGACGCATTTAAGTTTATTCACCTGATTATGTTCAGGTGAATAAACTGCTGATTAGACTATTATTTAATGTTAATGCACTTACAGGTGAAGTGCATTGATTTAATGCAGCTAAAACAATTTCGTCATGAGTGACTTCCGCTGTGTGCCTTAAGTTAATTAAAGATTTTTTTATATGTGAGCTGAACAATACTCAATAAATAGTCAGATCGACCGAGGCCACCTCAAGAGGACGTATAGCCATTTTCTTCACAACCCCCACGACGGTATCAAATGAAAGGGTATGATAAGTAGAATACAGTAAGCTATGTCTTTATATCCATGGCGGCCTTCTCAAGAGGGCGGACTACCATTTCTTCACCACCACCTCGACATAGGTATCAATTGAAAAGGTATCATAAGTGGAATACCATAAGCGATATAATATACTCAATATCTGGTTAGATCCATGGCTGTCATCTCAACAGGGCGGATTACCATTATCTTCACAACCCCCTCGAAAGGGTATGATAAGTAGAATACAATAAGCAAGTATACTTAATAAATAGTCAGATCCACCGAGGCCACCTCAAGAGGACGTATTGCCATTTTCTTCACAACCCCCACGACATGGGTGTCAAATGAAAGGGTATGATAAGTAGAATACAGTAAGCTATGTCTTTATATCCATGGCGGCTGTCTCAAGAGGGCAGACTACCATTTCTTCACCACCACCTCGCCATAGGTATCAATTGAAAGGGTGTCATAAGTAGAATACCATAACCGATATAATATACTCAATATCTGGTTAGATCCATGGCGATCATCTCATGAGGGCGGATTACCATTTTCTTCACAACCCCCTCGACATGGGTAACAAATGAAAGGGTATGATAAGTAGAATACAATAAGCAATATGGTATACTCAATAAATAGTTAGATCCACCGAGGCCACCTCAAGAGGACGAATACATAAAGCAATATAGTATACTCAATAAATAGTTAGATCCAAAGAGGCCACCTCAAGAGGACGCATTACCATTTTCTTCACAACCCCCTTGACATAGGTATCAAATGAAAGGGTATGATAAGTAGAATACAATAAGCTATGTCTTAATATCCATGGCGGCCGTCTCAAGAGGGCGGACTACCATTTCTTTACCACCACCTCGACATATATAGGTATCAATTGAAAGGGTATCATAAGTAGAATACCATAAGCGATATAATATACTCAGTATCTGGTTAGATCCATGGCTGTCATCTCAAGAGGTTGGATTACCATTTTCTTCACAATCCCCTCGACATGGGTGTCAAATGAAAGGGTATGATAAGTAGAATACAATAAGCAATATAGTATACTCAATAAATAGTTAGATCCACCGAGGCCACCTCAAGAGGAGGTATTGCCATTTTCTTCACAACCCCCACGACATGGGTATCAAATGAAAGGGAATGATAAGTAGAACACAATAAGCGATTTAGTGTACTTAAAATATATTTAGATCCACTGCGGTTATCTCAAGAGGGCGGATTACCATTTTCTTCACAACCCCCTCGACATGGGTATCAAATGAAAGGGTATGATAAGTAGAATACAATAAGCTATGTCTTTATATCCATGGCGACCGTCTCAAGAGGGCGGACTACCATTTCTTCACCACCACCTCGACATAGGTATCAATTGAAAGGGTACCATAAGTAGAATACCATAAGCGATATAATATACTCAATATCTGGTTAGATAAACGGCGGTCATCTCAAGAGGGCGGATTACCATTTTCTTGACAACCCCCTCGACATGGGTATCAAATGAAAGGGTATGATAAGTAGAATACAATAAGCTATGTCTTTATATCCATGGTGGCCGTCTCAAGAGGGCGGACTACCATTTCTTCGCCACCACCTCGACATAGGTATCAATTGAAAGGGTATCATAAGTAGAATACCATAAGCGATATAATATACTCAATATCTGGTTAGATCCATTACTGTCATCTCAAGAGGGCGGATTATCATTTTCTTCACAACCCCCTAGGCATGGGTATCAAATTAAAGGGTATGATAAGTAGAATACAATAAGCAACATAGTATACTCAATAAATAGTTAGATCCACCGAGGCCACCTCAAGAGGACGAATACAATAAGCAATATAGTATACTCAATAAATAGTTAGATCCACCGAGGCCACCTCAAGAGGACGCATTACCATTTTCTTCACAACCCCCTTGACATGGGTATCAAATGAAAGGGTATGATAAGTAGAATACAATAAGCTATGTCTTTATATCCATGGCGACCGTCTCAAGAGGGCGGACTACCATTTCTTCACCACCACCTCGACATAGGTATCAATTGAAAGGTTATCATAAGTAGAATACCATAAGCGATATAATATACTCAATATCTGGTAAGATCCATGGCTGTCTTCTCAAGAGGGCGGATTACCATTTTCTTGACAACCCCTTCGACATGGGTACCAAATGAAAGGGTATGATAAGTAGAATACAATAAAATATGTCTTTATATCCATGGTGGCCGTCTCAAGAGGGCGGACTACCATTTCTTCACCACCACCTCGACATAGGTATCAATTGAAAGGGTATCATAAGTAGAATACCATAAGCGATATAATATACTCAATATCTGGTTAGATCCATGGCTGTCATCTCAAGAGGGCGGATTGCCATTTTCTTGACAACCCCCTCGACATGGGTATCAAATGAACGGGTATGATAAGTAGAATACAATAAGCTATGTCTTTATATCCATCGTGGCCGTCTCAAGAGGGCGGACTACCATTTCTTTACCACCACCTCGACATATGTAGGTATCAATTGAAAAGGTATCATAAGTAGAATACCATGAGCGATATAATATACTCAGTATCTGGTTAGATCCATGGCTGTCATCTCAAGAGGGCGGATTACCATTTTTTTCACGATCCCCTCGACATGGGTATCAAATGAAAGGGTATGATAAGTAGAATACAATAAGCAATATAGTATACTCAATAAATAGTTAGATCCACCGAGGCCACCTCAAGAGGAGGTATTGCCATTTTCTTCACAACCCCCACGACATGGGTATCAAATGAAAGGGAATGATAAGTAGAACACAATAAGCGATTTAGTGTACTTAAAATATATTTAGATCCACGGCGGTTATCTCAAGAGGGCGGATTACAATTTTCTTCACAACCCCCTCGACATGGGTATCAAATGAAAGGGTATGATAAGTAGAATACAATAAGCTATGTCTTTATATCCATGGCGACCGTCTCAAGAGGGCGGACTACCATTTCTTCACCACCCCCTCGACATAGGTATCGATTAAAAGGGTATCATAAGTAGAATACCATAAGCGATATAATATACTCAATATCTGGTTAGGTCCATGGCTGTCATCTTAAGAGGGCGGATTACCATTTTCTTGACAACCCCCTCGACATGGGTATCAAATGAAAGAGTATGATAAGTAGAATACAATAAGCTATGTCTTTATATCCATGGTGGCCGTCTCAAGAGGGCGGACTACCATTTCTTCGCCACCACCTCGACATAGGTATCAATTGAAAGGGTATCATAAGTAGAATACCATAAGCGATATAATATACTCAATATCTGGTTAGATCCATGGCTGTCATCTCAAGAGGACGGATTATCATTTTCTTCACAACCCCCTAGACATGGGTATCAAATGAAAGGGTATGATAAGTAGAATACAATAAGCTATGTCTTTATATCCATGGCGGCCGTCTCAAGAGGGCGGACTACCATTTCTTCACCACCACCTCGACATAGGTATCAATTGAAAGGGTATCTTAACTAGAAGACAATAAGCAATATAGTTTACTCAATATCTGGTTAGATAAACGGCGGTCATCTCAAGAGGGCGGATTACCATTTTCTTCAAAACCCCCTCGACATGGGTATCAAATGAAAGGGTATGAAAAGTAGAATACAATAAGCTATGTCTTTATATCCATGGCGGCCGTCTCAAGAGGGCGGACTAGCATTTCTTCACCACCACCTCGACATAGTTATCAATTAAAAGGGTATCATAATTAGAATGTCATAAGCGATATAATATACTCATGTTACGAACAAAAAATTCATTTTTAAGAATTTAACAATCAAGTAAAATCAATCATCATTATTGGTACTTCAATCATCATTTTTTATTCCCAAAGTTCAGTTTTTCGACCGGAAGTATAAATTCCTGCCCTTATATTTCGTTCTTCTCCATTTCCAAATTCCTAAAAATTGTCACACGGGTAATTTAAATTGCAATATTGCACATTTTTCCGTTGCAATAATTTCGTAGAAATCCACGGTGATAAACACAGTGGATCAACATAAAAGTTATTCTTATCAGAATCAGATGTCAGGTTTCAGCTCGAATCTGTCTGCTTGCTGCACATTCGGGCGGTAAGAAAATCTGTTTTCTGCCGAGATCGGCAGCTTTTTCCTTGCGACGTGGGAATAGTTTTTCCTTTTTTCCGAACCACGACTGGGCTCGTTGGCGAAAAAATTAATGATTTTAATCGAGTGTTGTCTAAACCATCATCCGCGGCGGGCGTGTACCCAAATCCAAAAAAGTGTTGTTCTAACTCTGATCGGCGACGGGCGTTGTTCGAAAATTCAAAAGTATTATTCTGACCTATTCCGAAGTCGGGCGGTTTTGGTTTTTTGAAGAAAGTGTTGTCTAAACCATCATCCGCGGCGGGCGTGTACCCAAATCTAAAAAAGTGTTGTTCCATCCTTAACCGGAGACGGGCGGTTTTCGTTTTGAATAAAGTTAAGTTAAAGAATAAAGTATTGTTTTAAATGTAACCGACGGCGGGCGATTTTCGGGCAAAGTGAGTTTCAATGTTAACATTTTGAAGTCTTGAGTTTTATTAATATTTAACCAATGCAAATAAAATTATAATTAAAAAATATAAAACATAGCTGAAGCATAAGGATAACATACCTGTTATTAAATAATAAATACATTACCGCTAGAAAAATAAATATAAAAGTGAGTTTCAATATTATTATTTTGAAGTCTTGAGTTTTAATAATATATAACAAATGCAAATAAAATTATAATTAAAAATTGTGTGGCGTAGTTGAAGCATAAGGATAACATTCCTGTTATTGAATAATAAATACATTACCCCTCGAAAAATAAATATAAAAGTGAGTTTCAATATTTAACATTGTGAGTTGTGATTGAGTTTTTCAATATACAACATTTTGACGCAGCCGGTAGGATCCGAGCGAGCCTATCATTTGATCAAGTGCTGGGTGTTGGCACCCTAACCCTTAAACTCAGTAACTGAGCCTAGTTCTGAGGGCACGAGATCAAAGAGGCACTGACCCCGGATCCTATGCGAACAACGAACAGGGCAGTGAAGGCAAAAAATCTTCGATCCCCCAGTACGACTTACTCAATAAACAATAGCTAAGAGCCACGGGCAAAGAATCGCCCAGATAGATCAATTTAGAGAAGCTACCAAGAAGTTCGTACAGGAGATCCAGGATTTTAAAGAATTCCCAGGCCTAACCCCGCTAGAAAGTAAGGAAATAGAAGATCCCCAAAATTTAAGTAGGCAGGAATTAGATAATTCTGCGAGTAGCGTCAGGGACCCAAGTAAGGGCGAAGTGTTACTTAATTGGGTTAGTGTATCATTTTCAGACTCCGAAAAGGAGCTTACCTTAGAAGATCCCGCCTATAAAAATATAAAGCCCCTCAAAATGGCGGATTATACAAAAGTCGCCCGTCTCACTTCCGAATTAGTTCCTATTTTCTCAGGCGGTCAATCCCCCAATATAGTGATAGAATTACAAACGTTTTTGGGATGTTGTCACCGCGTGGTTCAGTGTCTGAAAGACACAGACAAACCAGCCTTTTTACAGATCTATCCCACGAGGCTACGAGGCGAAGCCTACCAATTAATAGCCTCCACTCAACCAGCCACATTCGAAGAGGCTGAAAAATTACTTAATCAAACATACCTGCCCAGAGAAACCTACCAGGAACTGGTAAACAAACTAATTACTCTGCGGCAGTATCCTTTAGAGACACTGATAGCCTTCACGGCTCGAATTAAGCAGATGTTACAATCTTGCAAAGAGGCGGCCACCACCAAGTACGGTGCCGCAAGTGCCCAAACAGTACAGGCGCAGCTTAATGACTTCGCAAAAGATGCTCTTAAAAGCGGGGTCAATAACCCCTACCAATACCTTCTTACCTTAGAAGAACAAACCCTGGACACATTAATACAAAAGGCATTAGATATGGAACGCCTGCAACTAACAGTCATGCACCTGCAACCTAACACAACCCCCACGACGTACGCTATGAGTCAGCCAGTACCCAGCAATCCGCCCTCTGGAATCCCGCTCTCACAAAATATCCCCGTCCAAAGTAATATAACTGGGCACCCACGCATGGGATCATCCCCACGACATCGCAGATACCCCATAACTCAGCCCCATCTGCTAACACTCCGTTGCCACCACCGCTCATACAACAACAACAGCAACACTCCATATACCAGTCAACACCGCCCTTAACACCACAACAATACCCCACCTACCAGTCAACAACTCCCGCCCCACAGACAACTCAGCACTTCGTTAACCAAACACAAGAAAGAGTACCTCAGCCTAGTTCCTTTTCCAACAGATCTACACAGTCCCAAACACTCGCTAACATAACTTGCACCTTCTGCCGACGACGGGGACACACATACAGCGAATGCATGAAGCGTAAAAACACCCCATTATGTTCACACTGCCAAAATTATGGGCACGACGTCAGAGAGTGTCGCCGACTTAAGTATGAACGTAATCAAGCAATGGTCAGGAACGGGCCCCCCTTACAAAATCCCTATAATAATTACAACAACAGGCCACCTCAAAATTACCCGCCGAATAATTATATGAACTCCCAGGGTAGGGCTGATGACAATAGAAGGAGTCCTCACCCCGGATCGGGCCAACCCAATCCAAATGCGCCTAGTAATAGAACCCCACGAGTGTACCTGGTAAGCCGAAAGTGCGATTTTTGTGGCCGCCGTAGTCACGTAGTGAGCGAGTGCGCTCAGAAGAGAATGTGGGAAGAAAAGCAGCAGGGAAACGCCGAGCCGTCGAGCCAAAATTCCCTGGCCCGACAACAATAAGTCCACTCACTCCCAAGGGTACACCTCAGTCGCCCCGAGTCAAACTTCCACTAGCTACCTTACCCTTAGATATCAGCCGTAAAGGCAAAGTCAAATTAGTAGTGGACACCGGCGCTGAGGTAAGCGTCATCAAACACAACAGGCTTAAATCCCAGGTCCAAATAAACCAGGAAGAAAAATGCACCCTCCTAACCCCTGCCGGAACTACAGAAACCATAGGGAGCTGTCAAGGAAATTTCGACCTCCCCACTAAAATCCCTAGCTCTTTCCAAGTAGTAGAGGATACACCAGACTTTCTGAACGATGGATTATTAGGGTACGACTTCATCTCGGATAATTGCCACGTAGAGGGGCCTAACCGAAGTTTGAAGTTCCCTCGTACAATGACAAACCCTGAAGAGTTTAGCGTTCCATTGACATTCGACGAGCATTCGCCCAAAGAACGGGCAGTCGAAGTGAGGCACAGTATGGAAACCCATACTGTCTCCAAGGCCCCTAACTCGGAGGCTGACTGCAAAACCCAAAGGTCGACTGGCAAAATCGAAAGTCAAAGGGAACCTATACGGACTAAGATAGAATTGGGACTGGCGACACGAGTGCCGGCCCGTACCTAACAAATAATCGTAGTGCCGCTAAACCTAAAGGAAGAAATGGTCTGTCTGTCTCAGGAACTAAAACCCGGAGTATTTCTCTCAAATAGCCTTTTACCCAAGGGAAAGGACACAGTTCCGGTAAGCATTCTTAACAGTACCAACATCCCAGTGTCCATATCCGCACTTAACCTAACACTGGTCCCAACCAGTAAATATGTAATAATACCACTTCAAGCGATACCACGGCCAACCGTAGTAAAACAATCCACCATATATTCGGCCCCCATGGCCCCTGAAACATATGCCTCTGAGATCCCCAGTCTAAATGTCATTCGTACTTTCTTAAACACAGTCGCTCTATTCCTAATCAATCATCTAATAACGATATGGTCCGCATGCAACTCTAAGTGCGCCGACCAAAATAGCCCCCAAAGCCCAATCCAAACTAATGGTGCTTGTGAGTACAACAGCCCCAACGTTGGCCAACAAACTCCATCACCCTCCTCCATCAAAAAGAAAAAGGGAACAACTTCCCAAGCAAAGGCACCACACACCCCTGCCTCTAAACTTCTAAAAAGCAAACGATTAGTTACGCAAACCCCAAAGAGCAAAAGAATTAAAAACATCCGGTATTCATTTCCAAACCCCGAATACCCGGTCTCACAAGACCTCGAATCCCGCTTAGAGCAGATCAAAAAGGAGTTGAATCTGGACGAAAACCTAAGCGCGGATGAAAGACAGTCGATTACCGACCTCTGCTACGAATACCACGATATTTTCCATCTAAAGGGCGATCTCCTCACTCATACAACCGCCATCCAACACGAAATACCTTTAATACGGGATCAGGCACCCTTAAACCAGAAAATGTACCGACTGCCAGAAAGTCAGAGGCAGATAATAAATGATCAATTACAAGAAATGCTGGAAAACGATATAGTACAGCCTAGCAAAAGCCCATGGAACTCCCCTCTCCTACTAGTTCCCAAGAAGGCAGGCGCCGACGGTGAGAAGAAGTTGCGAGTCGTCGTTGATTTTCGTAAACTTAACGAAAAAACAATTGGCGACGCCTTCCCATTGCCACGCATAGAAGAGATCTTAGACCAGTTAGGACACTCACGTTACTTCACCACTCTTGATCTAGCCAGCGGCTATCACCAAGTTCTGGTCGATCCCAGAGATCAAAATAAAACAGCTTACAGCACCAATTACGGGCACTACGAATTCAAACGTATGCCGTTCGGGCTAAAAGGAGCCCCGGCTACGTTCCAAAGACTAATGAACTACGTGCTCACCGGCCTTCAGGGCCTAGAATGTTTCGTCTACCTAGATGACATTGTCAACTATGGTAAGAGCCTAGAAGACCACAACCAGAAGCTCAGAAAGGTTTTCGACAAACTGAG
Source organism: Thereva unica (assembly GCA_949987705.1). Taxonomy (NCBI): domain Eukaryota; kingdom Metazoa; phylum Arthropoda; class Insecta; order Diptera; family Therevidae; genus Thereva; species Thereva unica. The sequence goes on from OX465284.1 coordinate 58,171,925, forward strand.
GGAGCATAACCTCAAGTTGCAGTCCGAAAAGTGCCAATTCCTACGAAAGGAGGTAGTCTACCTAGGGCACATCTGCTCAGAGAAAGGAGCGCTCCCAGACCCCAAGAAGACGGCGTGCGTCCAAGAATACCCGGAACCACGCACTATACGCCAGGTCCAATCTTTCATCGGATTCGCGAATTACTATAGAAAATTTATTCCCGACTTCTCAAAAATCATCCGACCTCTAACCAACCTCCTCCGTAAGGACGTAAAATTCTCTTGGACCCCTAGATGCCAAGAAGCCTTCGACCAAATCAAGGCAGCACTGGTCAACCCCCCCTACTAATCTACCCCGACTTCACTAAACCCTTTAATCTGACTACAGATGCCAGTAGTGAAGCCCTTGGGGCCGTACTTTCACAAGGGGAAGTTGGAAAAGACCTACCCATTGCCTACGCCAGTCGAACCCTGAACAAGGCTGAACGTAATTACTCCACCATTGAGAAGGAGCTTTTAGCAATAGTCTGGGCTGTGAAAAATTTCAGGTGCTACCTACAAGGTCGCACATTCACAGTGTATACTGATCACAAACCGTTGAAAGGAGTATTCAACATAAAGGATCCTACCACCCATTGGTGCGCTTCCACCACAAGCTCTCCGAATACGATTACAATATTGAATACAAACCCGGCAAATATAATACTAATGCCGACGCCCTCAGTCGTATTCCGCAAGATACCGAGGCTCAACAAACTTCCACTGTCAAAGCAGCAGTCCACTCACCCATGGAACCTCCCCCAGGAGGCCACAACCAAAGATGCAACGTAGTCACCCGTGCCCAAGCACGAGGCGAAAGACCAAATCGTAAGCCCGAAAAAGAGGCCCTTATTGAGGTAACAGATGTAGGCATTGCCCCCGAAGGCAACGGTATTAAACACTCAGATAACCAACCACCCAATTCACCCAAATCCCCAATTTCACAGAACCCCGTGGACACATTAGTCGAAACAAACCCCCCTCAAGAGGCTGAAATTAATCAAAAGCCCAACATCACGGTAATCACAGATCCCGGAGAGGTAGCCACCATCCTGAAAGACTATCATGACTCCGCTTTCGGAGGACATCAGGGCGTAATCAAAACATATAAACGAATCCGTAGAAAGTACTGGTGGCGCCATATGCTCAGGGACATAGGGAAATATATTCGTAGATGTAGAAAGTGTCAGACAAATAAGTCCACGCCGGCCCTCAAAATGCCGATGGTAATCACAGACGTGGCCGAAAGACCATTCGACAAGGTATATCTCGACATAGTGGGACCCCTAGAAACTACTAATTCCGGAAACCTGTACATCTTAACATTTCAAGATAACTTAAGCAAGTTCCTAGATTGCTATGCTATCCCGAACGCCGAAGCCGAAACCGTTGCGCAGATAGTCTTTGACCAAATTATTACCCGCTACGGGATACCGAAAAGCATAGTAACCGACCAGGGCACCAACTTTCTCAGTGGCTTATTCAAGGGCCTATGCAAACTCCTAAAAATTAAAAAAACTACAAACTTCCGCCTATCATCCCCAATCCAACGGCGCTCTAGAACGGGCCCACAGGCCCCTAGTAGAATATTTGCATAGTATCACTGACCAAAACCCCAAATCATGGGATCAATATTTACGAACCGCCGCGTTCGTCTATAATAATAGTATTCACGACAGCACCAAGCTAACTCCCATGGACTGTCTTTACGGTTTCTCTCCCGATGTCCCCTCAAATCTAAAAAAGGATCCCGAGCCACTATACAATCACGAAAGCTACTACCACCTTCTAAGATATAAACTACAAAAAACATACTCAATAGCCCGGCAAAATTTGCTAGCAAGTAAACAGAAATCTAAAGCCCACTATGACCAAACTACTAGAACCCACACCTTCCATGTAGGCGACCAAGTCCTTATAAAGAGCGAAAACCGGAAGGGCAAACTGTCTGCCATCTGGAGAGACCCATATCCTATAGTAGCAATTACAAGCCCCGTGAACACCAAAATTAGAATTGGTAATAAACAGACCGTAGTCCATAATAACCGCCTGAAACCCTTCTACGAATAAATTACAGAACTCCATAATAGAATAATAATATCGTTAAGTTACACATGTACCAATGTTCACACATTCACATTCGCACCCAAATAAACGGCTCTAATGGCAAGTTACTCCCAATCCACCGTTAACATAGAAGTCATACTATTCCTCGCAGCTAATTCAGGCTCTAAGCCTTACCCACCATCTCGTTGATCACAACGGACGCAGTGTTCGAAGAGCTGGCAACATATCAAAAAAAAATAATAAGAGATTGGTTACCGTCCATAATTGCTTGAAGCCATTTTATGAATATAAAACACAGCTTTAAGCCATCCAGAAAATCATGCCGACTTACGCCTAACTGTGCTTTACGGATAAAACACCGACTTAGACGGATGGCATGCGACCAACCTACACCCAGAGACACAAATTACTGCACACCAAAACTAATCTCCTACTTAAAATCTCATTGACTATAAATAACCCCGTTCTACTAACTCTACCTAATCAACAAATATCCACCCGAAACCGGGCTGTTACACCCCATCCGCCACGAACGCGCTTCTTGACGCTGCCCAGAACTATTACAAAATGGGCGTTATCTCTTAGAAATATATGTAATGTTAAAATATTAGCGCTTGTAAGATAAAAGTAAAAATTATTAAATAATAAGATTTGCACAAGAAAGTAAATACCTAAAAATTGTAGAAGAAAGCAAATTTAGTAAATAAGAATTCCGGAGGCAAAGGTTAAATAAATAAGTTCTAAAGCCCTAATATAGGCAAATAGGTTAGATTTGATTTGAAAGATACATAGGTGAATAAGACTAAATAAAAAGTTTTTAAACGGTAATATATGATGTTGATATACAAAACATATAACACGCCCTTAGCGCTCTTAAAGATGTAAAAAGGTAAAAAATTATTAGATAGTAACAATTACAAAAGGTAAAGCATAAGAAACATTGTAGAAGTAAACTTAAGAATTGTGGAAAGTCAAGATTGATAAAATATACACACGCCCTTAGGGCCCTTTAAACCTGTAAATTCAAAAAACAATTACTGGGCGACCGGCCTTATAAACATAATAAACAAAAGAAAATATTAACGGTAATTTTAATAATAAGCAAATGTAAGGAAATAAGCAAACAAGCAAACCGTAAAATTAGAATAAGAACTTATAAAGCGAAAATTGCAACCAAATATAAAAATTAATTTAAGGAAATCAAGAATAGGAAATAAGCAAACAAGCACTTATGCTAGAAACACTTGTCAAAGTAAAATACCAAATAAGAAAAACAAAAAAAAGGAAACCCTTATGGCAAGAAAAATTGTAAAAATTAATACGCCGTTAAGGCCCTTAGAGGTGTAAGCCTAAAGAATAATCAATAACAAAATGCGCCCTTAAAGGCTGTTAGAATTTAAAAAAAATCATAATCTAGCGTTAGTAAAGGCTCTGTACGTCCCGCCCTAAATCCGCCAAAAACACAACCCGATTCGCCAACAAATAAATTTCATACAATTTTAAATACGAGCAATGCCCCCTTGCTTCGCGTCGTAGCATTGCTCTTATTGAGCCCCCCAAGGAGTTGTTACGAACAAAAAATTCATTTTTAAGAATTTAACAATCAAGTAAAATCAATCATCATTATTGGTACTTCAATCATCATTTTTTATTCCCAAAGTTCAGTTTTTCGACCGGAAGTATAAATTCCTGCCCTTGTATTTCGTTCTTCTCCATTTCCAAATTCCTAAAAATTGTCACACGGGTAATTTAAATTGCAATATTGCACATTTTTCCGTTGCAATAATTTCGTAGAAATCCACGGTGATAAACACAGTGGATCAACATAAAAGTTATTCTTATCAGAATCAGGTGTCAGGTTTCAGCTCGAATCTGTCTGCTTGCTGCACATTCCGGCGGTAATAAAATCTGTTTTCTGCCGAGATCGGCAGCTTTTTCCTTGCGGCGTGGGAATAGTTTTTCCTTTTTTCCGATCCACGACCGGGCTCGTTGGCGAAAAAATTAATGATTTTAATCGAGTGTTGTCTAAACCATCATCCGCGGCGGGCGTGTACCCAAATCCAAAAAAGTGTTGTTCTAACTCTGATCGGCGACGGGCGTTGTTCGAAAATTCAAAAGTATTATTCTGATCTATTCCGAAGTCGGGCGGTTTTGGTTTTTTGAAGAAAGTGTTGTCTAAACCATCATCCGCGGCGGGCGTGTACCCAAATCCAAAAAAGTGTTGTTCCATCCTTAACCGGAGACGGGCGGTTTTTGTTTTGAATAAAGTTAAGTTAAAGAATTAAGTATTGTTTTAAATGTAACCGACGGCGGGCGATTTTCGGGCAAAGTGAGTTTCAATGTTAACATTTTGAAGTCTTGAGTTTTATTAATATTTAACCAATGCAAATAAAATTATAATTAAAAAATATAAAACATAGCTGAAGCATAAGGATAACATACCTGTTATTAAATAATAAATACATTACCGCTAGAAAAATAAATATAAAAGTGAGTTTCAATATTATCATTTTGAAGTCTTGAGTTTTAATAATATATAACAAATGCAAATAAAATTGTAATTAAAAATTGTGTGGCGTAGTTGAAGCATAAGGATAACATTCCTGTTATTGAATAATAAATACATTACCCCTCGAAAAATAAATATAAAAGTGAGTTTCAATATTTAACATTGTGAGTTGTGATTGAGTTTTTTAATATACAACACTCAATATCTGGTTAGATCCATGGCGGTCATCTCAAGAGGACGGATTTTCATTTTCTTCACAACCCCTCGACATGGGTATCAAATGAAACGGTATGATAAGTAGAATACAATAAGCTATGTCTTTATATCCATGGCGACCGCCTCAAGAGGGCGGAATACCATTTCTTCACCACCACCTCGACATAGGTATCAATTGAAAGGGTATCATAAGTAGAATACCATAAGCGATATAATATACTCAATATCTGCTTAAATCCATGGCGGTCATCTCAAGAGGGCGGACTACCATTTTCATCAAAACCCCCTCGACATGGGTATCAAATGAAAGGGAATAAGAACAACATAATAAGCGATATAGTATACTCAATATACCGTTAGATCTACGGCGGTCATCTCAAGAGGACGGATTACCATTTTCTTCACAACCCCCTCGACATGGGTATCAAATGAAAGGGAATGATAAGTAGAACACAATAAGCGATTTAGTATACTTAAAATATATTTAGATCCACGGCGGATATCTCAAGAGGGCGGATTACCATTTTCTTCACAACCCCCTCGACATGGGTATCAAATGAAAGGGTATGATAAGTAGAACACAATAAGCTATGTCTTTATATCCATGGCGGCCGTCTCAAGGGGGCGGACTACCATTTCTTCTCCACCACCTCGACATAGGTATCAATTGAAAGGGTATCATAAGTAGAATACCATAAGCGATATAATATACTCAATATCTGGTTAGATCCATGGCGGTCATCTCAAGGGGGCGGATTACCATTTTCTTCTCAACCCCTCGACATGGGTATCAAATGAAACGGTATGATAAGTAGAATACAATAAGCAATACAGTATACTCAATAAATAGTAAGATCCACCGAGGCCACCTCAAAAGGACCCATTACCATTTTCTTCACAACCCCCTCGACATGGGTATCAAATGAAAGGGTATGATAAGTAGAATACAATAATTTATGTTTTTATATCCATGGCGGCCGTCTCAAGAGGGCGGACTACCATTTCTTCACCACCACCTCGACATAGTTATCAATTGAAAGGGTATCATAAGTAGAATACCATAAGCGATATAATATACTCAATATCTGGTTAGATCCATGGCTGTCATCTCAAGAGGCGGATTACCATTTTCTTCACAACCCCCTCGACATGGGTATCAAATGAAAGGGAATGATAAGTAGAACATAATAAGCTATATAGTATACTCAATATCTGGTTAGATCCATGGCGGTCATCTCAAGAGGACGGATTACCATTTTCTTCACAACCCCCTCGACATGGGTATCAAATGAAAGGGAATAATAAGTAGAACACAATAAGCGATTTAGTATACTCAAAATATATTTAGATCCACGGCGGTTATCTCAAGAGGGCGGATTACCATTTTCTTCACAACCCCCTCGACATGGGTATCAAATGAAAGGGAATGATAAGTAGAACACAATAAGCGATTTAGTATACTCAAAATATATTTAGATCCACGGCGGTTATGTCAAGAAAGCGGATATCCATTTTCTTTACATAGCCCATCGACATGGGTATCAAATGAAAGGGTCTCATAACTAGAACACACTAGCATGAAATAATTAAACACGTGCATTTACGAACGAATTCAAAGGAACACTCGAACAAGGTCATTAGATCAGCATGTTGAAAGAAAAATCGAGCTGGTTATGGATCAATAATTCCATAGTACAGAAAAAATCTTGGCCGAGAAACTCGAAAGGAGCTTATGTTTGTTTTTTTACAAAGGCAATAATATTAATTTGAATTCCTGCATTTTGTTATTTTGTTATTACCTACTTATAAAATAAATAAAAAAATATAATGAACAATTAAATACGTAATATTTCTTTATACAGAAGATTATTTATTTTTTATTTTAGAATGTATTAAAACAAAAAAGAGTGATATCCCACCAAAAAAAAATTAAAAATGTGAATTAGAAGTTCGTGGGCGCGGAAATTATTTATTAGGACAGTTTAAAACACACTTAGGTATAACAAAAAGAAGTGATATGGATTAGTCAAGATGAATCGTTAATAGCATGAAATAATTAAACACGTGCATTTACGAACGAATTCAAAGGAATTTTACAACAATTTTAAAGCATGAATCTTAGCTGCCCTTCGAAATGTAACAAATTTTATTAGAAATACTATAGACTGAGCCACAATGAATTCAGCAAAGATTCACGAAAGATTCACAACGAACGCGCCAGCCAACTTTTTCGCGGTTGATAATACTTTATTGAGTTTTAAATAAAAATTGGCAGTTGTATAATTCCTTTGAATTCGTTCGTAAATGCACGTGTTTAATTATTTCATGCTATTAACGGTTCATCTTGACTAATACATATCACTTCTTTTTGTTATACCTAAGTGTGTTTTAAACTGTCCCAATAAATAATTTCCGCGCCCACGAACTTCTAATTCACATTTTTAATGTTTTTTTGGTGGGATTATATTTTCCTTAGTACGCTTCGAACTACATCTCAACTAAGTCGATATCTTTTATGGTTGGCACGATATCGTCCAGGTACAAAAACGACTCATTTCGTTTAAACTAAAAAAACGGCTTGACCGAATTTTATAAAAATCTTTTCAGATCATATTTCCGTTAATACGCCTCGAGCGACATCTCAACGAAGTCGTTATCTTTTTTGGTTCGCGCGATATCGTGCAGGAAAAAATTACCACATACGCACGCACACGCACACATATTTCTTCTCAAATTTTTGCTTAAAATGCTATTGGGACCTTGAAAAATGAAAATACGTTGAAAATTTCCGAAAACCGTGCAATAATTTTTATTAACCGAAAATTTTAATGACATAACCGAAAAAGTCAATACAATTACCACAAAATTTTTAAGGCGCCATCTGTTGCAAAAAAAATCATAATTACACTAATCATTTACTCCAATATATGAGCTGGGGTAGTTGGAACTACACCAAACTACACCGGTGTAGGTACACCAGGAAAATGAAACACGCCTTAAGATTACATTTCATATGATTACATTTTACCCAAGATTACTCAATATAATCTTGATTTCGTTTGAAATCTAATGTTTTAGCATATAAAATGAAATCGTCTTTCGGAGGAGATTTCAATGAAATCTCGATCGAAATCTTTCTAATCAGCCTATTCAGCAAGTCAACTCAGCTTGGGGAAATTTCTCAGCTGTAAATAATTTTGACAGTACGAATTTGTTATTTTTAAATTTTCTATCTTTAACGTTTAAAATGGAGCATAAATGGATGTTTATTTTTTTCCTTATTTTACAGCCTATTCTTTCCAAATTCCTCAGTGCTGTTGATATAGTTAGGTTTTTAAAATTTGATGTGCAAGTTTGTTATGACAAGCGGAAGCTGCCTAGTGCGATGGAAACACATTTGGATTTCGCCAAATCGTTTTATCAAAACCTGCGGATTTCAAGTGCGATGGAAACAAGGTATCAGCCTGTTTACAGCGTGGTCGTGTCTAATTAAAACTCAACTGAACAACTACAAAGAGTACCAACATACAAGAGAAAAACAAACCAATACAGAAGGGACATTTATCTTATCAGTATAAACTTTAACACTTCCGCGTAAACTGATCTGATTAAAAAAAATTTTGACATTTTAAAACGAACAGAAATTTCAATTGTTTTGCAAAATAAAAAGAACAAATTCACTCTAAAGTACCAAATTAAACGCAAAAATGATTAAAATGTAAGTCCAATTCTGGAGCACATGGATTTAAACTTGTTAGAATTCAAAGGTTTTGTGAATATGTCTCCCAGTTGATTCTCCGAAGCCACAAATTCCACGTCGATGTCACCTCTCTGATAAAGTTCTGGCACAAAGTAGTATCGCACTGCAATGTGCTTGGACCTTTTGTGAAACTCCGGATTCTTCACCAACTTGATTGCACTGGCGTTGTCGACGAACAAAATTGGTGTTTCTCCAGAGGTACCAATTTCTGACAGAAGTCGGTTGAGCCACACCAGTTTCTTAGCGCCTTCGCTCGCAGCAACAAATTCTGCCTCGGTTGTCGATAAAGCGACTGATTCCTGCAATTGTGAGGTCCACGAAACTGCTGTGGCGTTGATCAAAGACACGAAACCGTTGGTTGATCGACGAGTCTTGAATAGGAATAGGCACACAGTCCGTCAGCATTAGAAGTGTAGAACAAACATAGTGCAGAAGTGCCCCGGAGGTATCTGAAGATGCGTTTAACGCAAAACCAGTCGAACTTTGTGGGATTCGCCATCGCTCGTGCCACCTTTGAAACAGCAAACCCTATATCTGGGCGTGTAGCACAGGCCAGATACAACAAGGAACCAACAGCAGAACAGTATGGGATGGACTTGTCGAGGGGCGCGTCGTTTGAGTTGTCGGGATTTTCGTTGTCCGCAGGTGTCTTCACGGATTTGCAGCTTGCCATTTCGAATCGTTGTAGAATTTTCTCAACATATATGCGTTGCGACAAAAAGAAACCAGACTCTCGTTGCTCGATCTGCATCCCCAAAAATGAGTCGAGAGATCCAATTGTGATCTTAAATTTCCAAGTCAGCAATTCCAGGAACGAGTTAACCACAGCCTGCGATGATTCAGCAATAAGACCGTCATCCACGTAAATTGCGACGAGTAACTTCTCTCCTTCTCAAGTCCTAGTGTAGACGCATGGATCAGCGGTTGAACGTGTGAAACCGTTCTTTTCCATGAACGAGTTAAGCACGTTGTTCCAGCAACGAGGAGATTGCTTGAGGCCGTATGCACCTTTCTTCAGACGACAGACGAATCCAGATCCATCATCGAAGCCTTGTGGTTGTCTCATATAGATGACAGTGTCAATTTTTCCATATAAAAAGGTAGTTCGAACATCGAATTGACCAAGCACAAGATTTTCTTCAGCTGCAGTTGCAATGAAGGCCCGGATGGAGTCGTAACGAGCGACCGGGCTAAATGTTTCATCGTAATCAAGTCCAGGACGTTGAAACATTCCACGAACAACTAAACGGGCGCGATATCGATCAACCGAACCATCGGGCTTGTACTTGACTCGAAGAACCCAACGATTATCGATAGCGCGCTCACCCGGTGGCAACGGTACCAAGTCCCACGTTTCGTTCTCTCGAAAAGCGTCCAGTTCATTTTTCATCGCGCACAACAACTTGTCTGAGTCACGACTCTTCATTGCATCAGCGAAGCTAGTTGGCTCCAGATCTTCCTGGACAGCTTCTGTTAAACAATCCAAAGCGATGTTTGCCTTTGAGTGATGAGTTTGATATCCCACTTCGTAGTCATCATATCTCGGTGGCATGATTCAATCATGATTGGATTTAATCATGATTATTGTTGTGGGAAACAGGATTTTCGATAAAAAACAACGCGAGATTTCGAGAAATAAAGAGATTTATTTTTAGCCTGTTTACAGCGTGGTCGTGTCTAATTAAAACTCAACTGAACAACTACAAAGAGTACCAACATACAAGAGAAAAACAAACCAATACAAAAGTGACATCTATCTTATCAGTTTAAACTTTAACAATTATTAGTCTGATTAAAAAGTTAGTTGATTATGGCAACAGTTGATTATGCCAGGCACCAATGGATATTTAAATATAGCTCTTTGAGGTCTAGAATTTGAATGAAATTGTAAGATGCAGGCCGAAAACTCCGCAAGCCTTGAAAGCTTCAGAAACCCCTCAACTGAAATATCCGTCCTAAAAAACTATTGAAAACTATTCAGAAAACCCCGACGACGAAAAAATGTTAGAAATTCTGAAAAACCCTGAAAAAAGTTGAAAATTTCTAAACTATAAAAAGTAGACAAAATTCTGAGAAACTGGGATGAGCTATGATGAGCATTTGAAAGGGGGCTCACGTACAAAGCGTTTAAATGTAGTTGTATGCTACTGAGTTTTAGCCGCCGCATCCAAATTGTCCACTCGGGATGGAAGTGCAATCATAACCTCCTAGCGGTGGTCACTGGTAACTATTCTACCAAGTAAATGGAAATGCTTCATTGGAAACCAGGTATCGGAGATCTTATCTACCCTCCCGAGATGTTCTTGACATCATGTATTCTCAAAAGAGAATCCTGCAGACTTAGCGTCACCTGGAGTTATATTCATGATTTAACGCTAACGATTATATTCATGATTTAACGCCAGATCCACAGACGTCGCCAGTAAAACAAATGTGAAGCCGCTTTTTGGCAACATACACAATCGTGACTGTTGAACCAAAAGAAACGCTTGGCAAGCTATTCCGCAGGAGCTCCTCGCTTATAAAAATACTTCGCATTGTCGCAAGATGTCTACGATTGTCTGTTCTATATAAAAAGTCTAACCAGTTCTCGCTCTCCAATCAGTGGTTATCAACAACAGAATTAGAAACAGCACGGAGATGTATGTATACAATGGACACAACACAACACCTTCACCAGTGATATCAACCCCAACAACTCCAACTCCAGATTGGAAAATTCTTCCTGCGCTTATGACCCTCAGCATCCTTGTTTCTTCCGAAAGATCACATCTTTACGAGATATCTTATCGATTACTTACATAAGAAATATTTTCATACAGGAGTAACGCTGCTGCTCAATATCATTCGTCAAAATTACTGGATTATTTCCGCTCGTACAGCATTTAAGAGACACATCAACAATTGTGTTTCATGCATTAAAATTCGTGCTCGTACTTCACAACAACTCATGGCCAATCTTCACGAGCTACCTTCAATAGAGCTTTTGAAAGATTTGGGGAAGATTATGCTGGTCTTCTTTTCCTGCTGCGACACCGAGGACGAAGCGCCAAAAGCGCTAAAAGTTACATGGCCCTATTCACTTGTTTTAGTACGCGAGCCTTACATTTGGAAGCAGTCAGTGAGCTAACGTCAGAAGCCATCATTGCTTGTTTAAAACGATTCACTGCAAGACGAGGCTTAGCGATAATGGAACTAACTTTATTGGCACAAATCATAACCTCTCTGAAATTTTTAAACTCACCACATCACGTGCTCATAATAGCTTCATTGCAGATTTTCGTAATGCTCAAAAGGTGACTTGGCACTTCACGCCTCCAGCCGCACCGCAATTTGGTAGCAGTTAGGAATCGGGAGTAAAGCTAGTAAAGGCTCGCCTGCGCAGAACCATTGGCGACACAAAATTAACGCTTGAAGAATTTGCTACACTGTTGGTGCAAATAGAGGCGCTTATGAACTCGAGACCGAGGAGAGGCGCTTATTAACTCGGCACATGGAATATGTGACTACTTCTCAAAACCGACGGAAGTGGACAACTATTGAAGATAATCTAAAGATAGGAGAACTCGTACTAGTCAAAGAAGAAAATTAGCCTCCGACAGCATGGTTGCTTGCTCGGATTCTCAAGGTTCACCCTGGCGCGGACAACCTCATCAGAGTTGTTACTCTTAAGACAGCCCGAGGCGAGTTTAAAAGGGGATTTAGTAATACAAGGCATGCTCAGGACTTTTGGATAAAACATTTGAGAAAAATTAGTTGACATCAAGAAATCGTTGTAAATTGTCGCGTTCTAATTCTTTTCATTTAAAAATAAAAATAAAAATATTATATTGTGTTAGGACAAACTTTTATTTCACCAGGAATTAATTTTTAACAACATTATTATAATTCTTAACACCCATATACAGGCAATATGTCGGCAACCACAGCTTGCATGAAAACACTAATGACAATGGACAGCGAGATGGCAGCAAGTAAGAACTTGGCTGCAACGACTACTAGATTTGCGCGTAAAGATATCCATAAAGCCACCTGGGTATCTCCTTATGAAGCCACTCGCAACCAAATAGACCATGTGTTGATAGACCGCCGCCACCTTTCGGGTCTGATGACGGTACGAACGTTCCGAGGTGCCAACTTCGATTCGGATCACTATCTTGTTGGTATTACAACGCTGAAAAGCTTTATAACGGCTGATCAGGCTCGAATCAACACAGCTGCACTACGCAATGAAATGGCCAGAAATAGCTACGGTCATGCATTAGAACTCGCCATAAGTCCTGGGGATGAGATGCCGGGCGTCGACGAGAACTGGACCCGCCTTAAAAATACTGTCATTAGTACTGCTGATTCCATCTTAGGCAAAAGTCGTAGAGATAGGAACGACTGGTTCGATAATGAATGCAAGCTGGCAACTGAACGTAAGAATGCTGCGTACCGAGCCATGCAGCAGTCTCAGAGAACACGGGGAAAAATCTCGTCTGTGAACTAGAACAGTACAGAGAACGACGGCTGCACCAGGCGCGGGAATTCTACCTAGAGTCCGCAGTATGACGCAATTCACACCACGTTGCACATACTGCAAGGACAAAGAAGGGAGTCTGATCACCGATCTTAAAGATCAAGCTTACTACTATACATTGCACCATGACTTGTAAGACATGACGGACTAGTAGTACGAAGGGTGACTACTAAGCTTCATCTTGCCACAAAAGAAAAAAAAGACATCTTGGAGCGATGAGAAGAGCACTTTCATAAATTGCTAAATGGCGAGCTAACTGAGGATTCGGAGGCTCCACCAATATCTGATGACAATGCTATGCTGCCTCTACCAAGCATAGAAGAAGTAAGCAGAGCCATCAGTCGGCTCAAAAACAACAAAGCCTCGGGTGCAGATGACATCGCAGGGGAGCTGGTTAAATATGGAGGGCCTACATAACACCAAGCGATTCATGAACTAATTGTGCAAGTATGGGAGCAGGAAGTGATGTCAGAAGACTGAAGAAAAAGCATCCTCTGCCCGGTACGGTAGGAAATATCACAGTGTGCTCTAATTATCGCGGTATAACGTTGTTGAGAACCGTGTATACGATATTCTCTGCTAACAAAACTGGATGGCCCCATATGCCAGAAACATCATAGGCCAATACCAGTGAGACTTCAGTCCAGGCAAATCAACGACCAATCAGATTTTCACCTTGAGGCAGGTTATGGGAAAATGTCTAGAGTTTCCAAACTGAATTCAACACCTCCTCATATACTTTATAGCGTAGTAGAGTAGAACTCTACAAAGCCATGAGAGAATTCGGCATACCCAACAAACTGACAAGACTATGTAGGTTGACCATGACCAATGTGTCAAGCCAAGTAAAGGTATCCGGAACACTGTCCAGACCAATCAACATCTATGATGGACTCCGACAAGAGGACGATCTGGCTTGCCTCTTTTCTCCTGGCGTTGGAGAAAGTGATCCGATATTCAGACGTGACATCAACGGGCAGAATCCTCCACAAGTCCAGCCAATTACTGGCTTACGCAGACGACATTGACATTATTGGAACAACAACAGCTGAACAAGAAGCTTTCACTCAGATTGAGCAAGCGGCAGAAAATCTGGGACTGCACATTAACGAAAGCAAAACAAATTACATACACGGTGGCATTGTCTACTAGAACACCTAACATTGGTCCCACAATCAAGGTAGAGGAACACAAGTTTGACGTGGTAAAATCTTGGGTCAATAGTAGCAGCTGACAATAGCATGGGACGAGAAATACGCGCACAACTGCTAAAAGCCAACAAATTCTACTATAGTCTGTCAAGGCTCTTTAAATCCAAGCATCTAACCATAACGTCTAAACTTTTACTATATAAGACGATGGTCTTACCGGTTCTCACATATGCATCCGAAACGTGGGTGCTTAGTAAAAAACACTCAAACCTATTGGCCATGTTCGAGAGGAAAATACTTCGGAGGATTGTTGGCTCCGTACGTGAGGAAGGACGATTCCGAAGACGAGATCTACGAGCGCTGTCGCGACATCGATGTTGTGAAGAAAATAAAGCTCGGTAGGCTCCGGCGGGCAGAGCATATAGCTTGTATAAGTTAAGATGAGCCTGCTCGGAAAGTTCTCTGCGGTAAGATCTATGGGGTGCGACAGTGAGGGAGACTCAACCTTCGCTGGAAGGATGGCGTAGACCAGGACGCTCAAAGCTTAGGGATGCCAAATTGGATGACATCGGCTCAGAATCGGGACCGGTAGAGAGAACAGTTGCGAGAGGCCAGGACCGGATCCCGGTTGTAGAGCCGTTAAAGAAGAAGAAGCTATCAACCGGGCAATTGCTTTCGGGGTTTAACACAAAACATCAAGAAAATTATGGATTCTCATAAAACGAGATTTTTCTTTATATGTATGTTCCAAATTAAATGTAAGTTATTTATTCCTGCAACATCTTTATTTGGAAGCTCACTACTATTCATTTGGTCCGACAATTTCATAATAATTTGGACGTTCATGGTTCATAATACAGTTCAGTATCACTGAACCAGTGCAGTTGCAGTACCATTGAACGAAGGAACGGAAGATGTACTACTCAGTGAACTAGTTCATTTGGCTCAGTACATTGTTCTTTGCAGAACGAAAGGATCATCCGCGAACGACATATCGCTAAAGCAAAGCAACTGACGGATGCTGAATTCTGAATTCTTTAAATATTCTTGAAACAATTGTTCGCATCAAAATGTCAAATTAAATTAGTAAATGAAGTTGGTTGGCTAAAAACACTTTCTTATCGAAAATTTATCAGGTAATGATTTCAATATGATGCGATTCATCGATACAAAAAGCAATCGCAATGCAACTGTCTTCCATTTGTTTCCCCACTTTTCCTTCGCCTCGCATTCTATGATAACCCCCTCCGCCCCCCTTTCTCTCTTCCCTACCCAGATTACCCCACTCGTCTGCCCCCCCCCCCGATCTGTAACCTCTCTTATCAAGTATGTAATAAAAAGTCTTTCATCTTCATACAAAATTTTCCCCCCGTTAGTTGCCGCAGCATAATAGTTGTAAGGCAATATTCATAGGAAATTGTCCAAGCTTTTTTTCAAAAAAAGTATTGGTTAATTACGCGTTTTTTGGAGAAAAGGGTGGTTGAAGTTGAAATTTTAGTAAAAAAAAAACAAAATTTTCACTTTGACGACTCATAATTCTGGGCTTTGGTGGGTTGAAACCTTGACAGTTTAAGATAGGTGGGAGTATTATGCGTAGATTGCTGCCTTATTCGGGAAAATATCTAATAGGGTTACAAAAATACGTTTACCAAAAAATTCTAAAATGACCTAGCGGCTCAACCGTTATTGGTTTTACAATAATGACGTTTGCATCCAGTTTGCAACCAAAACGAGACTCTTGTCCACACACGAGCGCAACCGATTTTTGATCAATCGGTGTTCATATGTCATGTAGTTCAGTAATTCAATATGTCGAGTAGCTCAGATGAGGAAGACATATCAATATCGCAAAATTAAAAAAAAAGTACGAAGGGAATATTGGATGGTGCCATCCGTATATAAGTAGAAATGCGAAATTTAGACTTTTTGTTGCAGCAGATCAATTAAATAAAACGGACTCCAAATTTAAAGCATTCTACAGAATGTCCAAAGATTCTTACCTGGAATTGCTGACGATGATTGCTCCTTCCATAAAGAAGATGGACACAAATATGAGAGAATGTGTGACTGCAGAAGAAAGAATACTAATAACAGTGAGGTAAGTTTTTTTTTCTTCTTCAAAATATAAATTATAAATTTATAATTTAACTCATATCGCGGTCATGATAGCACCGTTTCAGACCTCATGCAAGCCGCTTTGTCACATGTGCATAGCTGGTGCCGTAGCAAGAATCTGGGTATTAACCCACAAAAAACTGTCATCGTACCGTTTACTAATAGAAGGAAGCTAAATTTAAAAGCTCCCTCTGTGGACGGCAAAGAAATAGGTTTCTCAAAGGAGGCTAAATATCTAGGCATAATCCTGGATCAAAAGCTCTCCTGGAAATCTCAAATTGAGAGAGTAACTGCCAAGGCAGCTGCATCTCTCCATGTTTGTCGCCAATTCGTAGGAAAAACCTGGGGTCTTAAACCTAGGTTAATGTTTTGGCTATATACTACGGTCGTAAGGCCCATGATCACATATGCATCCATCGCATGGTGGGCTAAGACCAAACAAAAGGGTGCTATGATTAAGCTGGCCAGGGTGCAAAGACTGGCCTGTCTTGGTATCACAGGGGCCAAAAGCACCTGTCCGACTGTGGCTGAACCTTCCTCCGCTACACCTGGTGGTGAAAAAAGAGGCTCTGGCAGGGGCACTGCGTCTACGGGACCTTTTCTCCTTTAAGCCAGGAGACCTGCTGGATCATTTATCGATCCTCAAGGAGCTGAACTTGGAGCCAATGATATCCTTGTCCGATACCATTCCTGCTACTCTTGACTTTGACAAACCGTTTACGACGATTATTCGAAGTCGGTCAGAGTGGCAACATGGCAGGCCTCTCTTTAGAGGAAGCACGGCCTTTTGGTACACAGATGGTTCCAAACCCGATAAAGGGGTAGGGCTGGGTGTTTATGGCCCAAGGAGCAAAATATCCATGGCTCTGGGCACTACCCCCACTGTTTTTCAGGCTGAGGTACTCGCCATCCAGGTGTGTGCTCAGACTTGTATTAATAGAGCTCCAAATAGCTCTAACATTGTTATTTTCTCGGACAGTCAAGCTGCACTGCTGGCCATTAAATCGCACAGAGTGTCATCAAAGACTGTCCTGGATTGTCTTCAATCCCTGAAATTCCTCAGCAGGAACAACAGTGTCACGCTGATGTGGATTCCGGGCCACGAAGGTCACATTGGTAATGAGATTGCCGATAGCCTGGCTAGAGCAGGCGCAAACTCATTACCTATTGGTCCGGAACCTTTCTGTAGCTTAGCAAGCTGCCACGTAAAAATGGCCTTAACGAATTGGGTTGACCAGATGTTTCTTCAAAGCTGGTCTAGGACCCAGGGTGCTCGTCAAGCTAAAAGATTCATCCAAATCGATAAAGCTAAGGCGGGCAAACTTTTAAATCTCAAGAGGTGGGAGCTAAAAATAATAACAGAGCTCCTGACGGGCCACTGTTCGGTTAACTATCACCTAAACAAAATAGGACTGGTGGCCGACTCTGGCTGTCGATTCTGCGGGACAGCTCCCGAAACCGCGGAGCACTTGATGTGCGACTGTGAGGCTACAGCGAGGAAAAGACTGAGCCTTCTCCATCGTGATTTCCCTACTCCCAGGGAGATTTGGGACAGCAACCCTAAATCAGTTTTAGGCTACCTAAGAAGCCTTAACCTTGATGGTTTTTAAAGAAGGGGATGGCACAATAGACCAAACAAAATAGGTCGCAGTGCCCGCTAAAGCGCCCCTCAACAAGAATAATAATAATAATAACTCATATCGCTATAGAATAAGATAAATGATCTTGTTTCACTTATTTATTCTGCATCATAGTCGCCTGGGTCCAAAGCCAGTGTAATTTCAACAAAAAATTGATTTGCCTGCACATGTGATGATGGTGAGGGCGAAGCTTCGTCCTGTAATGACTCTGAAAGGGCATAAGTTCCCGAGTTAAGTGAAATACCCGAAGTCTGCGAATAATCTGATTGTGATGATAGCGTTGTTATAAATGATGAACACCGGGGGTGTTCTCAATGCGACTGAGAACTCTGCGTTTAAATATTTTAATTTTTACATCGGTTAGTTCAGGCAATAAGCTGAGTAAGAACATTTTTAAAGCTTCTTTCTTAGTTATGTCAGAGCTAGTATCTGCTTTGTTTACTGCTGTGTCCAGTTTTGCCCTTTTGGCTCTGAAATATTCGGCAACACTTAGGTCTGCATCTGCTGTTTATTTATTAATCCTCGACTGTTTAGGTCGAGGGAACGAAGCCTGCGTCGAAGGGTGAGCCAGTACTGCAGTGCTTTGTCGAAACTGTACGGTTTTTTTGTAGGCACTGAAAAATTGGAGGTTAGTTGTGTCGGTGATGCTTCTGAAGATTCTGAAGACTGCATTATATCTGACGAGGCACTCTCATTACATCTTTCTATATTATCTGATATTTCATCAGTCATTTCGTCTTGTGGTACAATTGACAAATTTCCAGATGAAGGCGGAGTCAACGCTTTTATGAAAGTTAAACAAAACTGCATGGCCTCTGCCAAATAGTATGTCTTTTTGTTCGCTCCCGACCCACTTGATGGAGGTTTCATTTTACGCGTAAAAACAGTTCGTAGATTATGCCACTTCTCTTTGCATTCAGCAGCTGAAATCAAAAGAAATAAAAATTAAAACTTATACAAACTATTTCGTTTTTACTTTAGTCACTTTTTTACAGGTACTTCCCTACAGGCTGTTCATTTGTGGCACTTTCATTATATTTTCGAAGAGGAGAGAGTACAGTCGGAGCCATTGTTAAAGAGACAACTAAAATAATCTGGGACGCATTGAATGAAATTTATATGCCTGTACCTACAGGAGATAAATGGAGATTGATTGCTGATCGTTTTGAAACTTTATGGAACCTTCCCAACTGCCTTGGAGCCTTAGACGGGAAGCATATTCGAGTAGAAAAATTCCCAAATACCGGTTCCTTAAATTACAAAGACTACAAGCACTTCCATTCAACTGTTCTATTGGCCTGCTGCGATGCTGATGGTCTTTTCACCATGATTGAACCAGGCTATGCTGGACGAAACAGTGATGGAGGTATTTGCAAGGCCAGTGCTACGAAATATTGGGTATCCCAAGGCAGTTTTAATATTCCTCCGCCTTCGCCATTACGACACGATGAAACAAACAGTCTATTTCCGTTCTACTTCGTTAGTCCAGTAAATAGGTCGAAAAAAAGGCCTTCATAATGCAAAAGATACCGCACGCGATTTTTTTTACCAAATGTTTTTACATATTTTTATGAGCTTAAATTCAAAATGGCGTCATCCCCACCCTTATGCTTCACTTACAATGAAGGGAAACGCGTTTAATTCTATATCTCAGAAACTATGCGTTTTACGACAAAAATGTATATAATCTTTTTTGTAGATAAATAAGTGATTTAACTTTTTTGTTCAGATTTTTTTTTGTAAAGTTAATATCTTCGGAGTTATAGTGCTTCAAACTTTATATATCACTTTCTTCGCGCTATATTTCGTTAACGGTTAGCCCGTCATAAAAAAGTTCTTCCTAAGACTTATAGAACACACAATTATCTATAATTTTTGCTTTTATCATTTTTACATAGGGCTAATATTTCACGAGTTATAGCGCTTTAAATGTCGCAAAACGTAAATTCATAAAAAAAAAAATCCTAATATCTTTTTCCTTCCCCGTTTCATTTCAAAACCGATTATATCGTGTGTTGAGCTCATCATTGCCCACATTTGCTGCCTTTACTTTTTTCTATAAAGTTCATATTTATGGATTTATTACACCTCAAAAGTTTATTAAAAATGGTTTTTTGCAAATATCTAGTCAACTATTTATTTACGATGACAAGTTATACAAACTTTGTTTGTTAAAAAATTCCGTAGAAATTTTACTTTAAACATTTTTTTCTAGCATTTATACTAGAATTCAATTCGCAATTCAGCGCCAAATGTTTCATATTTCAGTTAATGTTTCATATACACATTAATGTTCATACAAATAATTAAGAAATTTCGTTGTCGTAGGTACAAACCCTATTCCACACCAGGATGGAGGTCGAGTTTTTGGCGCGTTTTTTTATTGTTGTTGCCCCAGTAGGCCTAATCCACGAGAAAACGAAACAATGATGCTATAACATGTTATTTAGCCTCATATGTTTCGAAGATGTCGGTTGACAATCGGATAGACCAATGAAGCTGCCATCTAATGACTTGACGTTTTCTTCGTCGAATAATATATCTGGGAGACTTGACAACTCGCAAATGTTCTCATTTACTTATTTCATTGTCTTCAAGGAGGTTTGCATCCTTCGTCACATTTTCGCAATTTCCTCCACTTCATCCACTGCATCCGCAGAAACCGCCACAATTTTTCCTACATTTGCAGGATATCAATTTTAATAAATTTTCTGGTGCCGGAGCAATTGTCATTGGGACTGGTTGTAAGCCAAATCTTGTTCGCTTCCAGTCCCATTCCTCCGGGTCTTGATAACTATCAAGCCAAGTTTGCACTTGATGATATACTCGAAATGAGTGAAGTCGAGCAGCATCTTTAGTTATAAGCAGAGCTGATAAGTTCACTTTGGTTTTTGTAGCCGATTTTCCAAAACATTTGAACCTAAGTGAATTAATATTGGTTTCTAACGAGCTACCTCCATACAGCTCAATAAAGAAACGCTCTCCAGCTTCAGCAACCATATCTGGATCTATTTTTTTTTTTAAACAATTCTACTGAAATTATGAGTTGTGGATTTGTTTTGAAAAATGGATAAAACTTTTGCTTTCCCCATGCCGTATATTGAAGACGTTGTGTCACAACCACTGAAAGCGTAAAGAAAGAGAATATTGTTTGCAACAATATTTGGAAATTTTAAGCACTGCGGAATACGACCCTTCCCGGTTTTAGAAGGAAAATATTGTTAGAAGACCCTGCCAAGGACGTTCATAAAACAAGGAGATCTATAGTAGGTATGTCTTCTCTGACAAAGACCACGGAATCAAACCTAGAAGGTACATAATTGTATTGCTGTCGTTACAATTAACTTTTGAGGTGTAATAAATCCATAAATATCAACTTTATAGAAAAAAGTAAAGGCAACAAATGTGGGCAATGATAAGCTCAACACACGATATAATCAGTTTTGAAATTAAACGGGGAAAGAAAAAGATATTAGGAATTTTTTTTTATGAATTTACGTTTTGCGACTTTTAAAGCGCTATAACTCGTGAAATATTAGCCCTATGTAAAAATGATAAAAGCAAAAATTATAGATAATTGTGTGTTCTATAAGTCTTAGGAAGAACTTTTTTATGGCGGGCTAACCGTTAACGAAATATAGCGCGAAGAAAGTGATATATAAAGTTTGAAGCACTATAACTCCGAAGATATTAACTTTACAAAAAAAAAATCTGAACAAAAAAGTTAAATCACTTATTTATCTACAAAAAAGATTATATACATTTTTGTCGTAAAACGTATAGTTTCTGAGATATAGAATTAAACGCGTTTCCCTTCATTGTAAGTGAAGCATAAGGGTGGGGATGACGCCATTTTGAATTTAAGCTCATAAAAATATGTAAAAACATTTGGTAAAAAAAATCGCGTGCGGTATTTTTTGCAAAGAAAAAGTACCATTTACTGGACTACGTGGGAGATGAAGCGTTTCCATTGTCACACAATTTAATGAGGCCCTATGCAAAAAAAAATCTGGACAATGTCAAAAGAATATTCAATTATAGATTGAGCCGTGGAAGGAAAACTATTGAATGCGTTTTTGGAATGGCAGCAAAAAAGTTTGCAGTGTTGAATGGATCCATACGATGTCGCAATGCAGAAGTAGTAAATGACATCGTAAAAGCAGCTTGTATCCTTCATAATTATGTCCGCAAACGAGAGGGGATTGACTACATGACCCCCCGCCATGGCAGAATTAAATGAGACGGCGGGAATGCCTACCAACCACTGACATATAGGAATGGACTGCTAATTGACAATGCCGAATGGCACCATTTTTCTCCAGATATAGAAAACCTTTTTTACGTAAACAAAAAAAATTTCTTCGAATTTAAGAGGAAATACGTGATAAAATGTCTGTAATAATTAATAGAAATATATTTCCATCACTCATTTTTATTTACCAGCAGTTTTTCCATTAAATAAATGTATTTATCTCAAAACTGTGACGGTTATTTCCCCTGTTTAACGAAGTTTTCAAAATAGCTCAAGAGTGAGACAGAAGAACGAAAACTATACCTGTCTATTTTTCTCTAATTATGTTTACATCGCTGACATGTGCTGACGATTACAGTTCATAGGAATTTAACGTGGGAGTTAGCAGAGCTGCATAATACTTGAAGTAAAGTACTTGAAAAAGTACTTGAATTACTTTATATAACTTGAAGTATTTTACTTCAATTACTTTTCTAAACCAACGAAAGTAATTGATGTTGCAAGTACTTTACTCAAATACTTGTACTTGGTAATTGGTTTTGATATTTTTAGTTACTTCAAGTACTTATAAAAACTTGAAGTACTAATATAAACTTGAAGTACTAATAAAAGCTTGAAGTACTATGAAAAACTTGAAGTACTAATAAATACTTGAAGTACTAATAAATAGTTCAAGTATTTATAATAATTGCTGTCTTTTATTCTCTCTGTCCGTTTTTCGGGTTACGAATCGCTTGCACCACCTTTGCTTAAACAGCTTTCACTTGACTTTCATTTAGGCTTCTTTGCACACGTTATGTTTCCCGAATTCCAAAGACAGTCTGGTCAGAAAGTTTTACCTTAACTTTACTTTTAGAACCTCGAAAATTATGATTCTTAGCTGCTATTTCCCATTATTATAATTTTCCAAAATTGTTAAATAACCCAAAATATAGATAATTCAGGGCGTTACATAAAATTCTAATTCATCCGACAAGCGAAACTGGCTGGAAGCGAGTTATTCCTCGAGAAGTGTCACAACCTTCGCGGTTGACTTTTCACCCGTTTTGTCGCGGACATGAAACGACAGAGTTTCGGCCAATAGCCCATTTGAAAGATATTTTAATACCCGTATTTCTGCTTCTTGCTACATTATCATATGAGCAACCGTTAAAGAGATATTAAAAAAAATGGCGTTATCAGTTATTTCAGGCACGTGCAGTACGAACTTTGGCGTTGGATTACTCGCAAACTGTACAAGCGAGAACGACGACTAAGGGCTTATTCTGAAGGTAATTACTAGAACTTTAAGTTTGGTAATCGGCATTAACCCACACCAATTAATATCTTACGAGTTAATCGCAAAAACTGCATTCAACCCCACATGATCAAGGTTGAACTTTGAGCCAGGGACTAAAAACGAAAAGTATTTTGTTCGTTTCCGATCAGAACGAAAACGAAAACTTCGAGTTCTTTCGTTCTCGTTTTCGTTCCGTTCTTAGTCCCTGCTTTGAGCGGCCATAACTTTGAGCCAAATCAACTTACAGACCTCGTTGAGAGCTGATTTTGTAGATAATTTTATTCTCCAATACCTTGTCAGTGATCATTTTCAGCTATCACTGCATGGAAACTGGTTATTTGGTATAAATGACCTCTACCTCTTTTTCAAGATGGCGGCTTTTCCCAACACACTGCGACCCCACAAACTTGGTTTTAACATTGTCAGATGTACCCAAACAAATTCCAAAAAAAAATTTCGTACATCATGAAATGCAATTTCATGCCCTTTTTTCGACTAATTGCACTGGACTATTCGTATTTTTCTTGAAATATTTGTATTGAAATATTTGAAATATTTACTTCAACTACATAGGAAAACTTCAAGTAATTGAAGTACTTAGATATTTCAAATACTTAAAATATCAATGTACTTCAATTACTTGCAATTACTTGAAGTTTTTCTATGTACTTGAAGTAAATATTTCAAGTACATTTTGGAAGTAATTGATAGATCAAGTACTTTAAATATTAATAACTCATAGTACTTTGTACTTCAAATACATTTACCAATTACTTAGTACTTACTACTTCAAGTAATTTTGGTCAGTACTTTGTGCAGCTCTGGGAGTGAGGCAGCAATAGTTTTTGGTGCCACTTTTTTGTATGGGATTTTGTTCATTTAGCAGTCCATTACTATATGTCAGTGCTACCAACATACCAAATCAACTTGTAATACATGACGGTTCTTCGGCGGCAACCACTGACATATAGTAATGGACTGCTGATTGACGATGCTGAATGGCACTATTTTTGTCCAGAAATAGAAAACCTTTTTTATGCAACCAAAAAAAATTTCTTCGAATTTAGGAGAAAATAAGTGATAAGATGTTTGTTATAATTAACGGAAATAAATTTCCATCACTCATTTTTATTTATTAGCAGTTTTTTCATTAAACAAATGTATATATTCCATAACCGGGACGGTTATTTCCCCTGTTTAACGAAGTTTTCAAAATAGCTCAAGAGTGAGACAGAAGAACGAAAACTATACCTGTCTATTTTTTTCTAATTATGTTTATATCGCTGACATGCGCTGATGATTACAGTTCATTGGGATTTAAAGTGGGAGCGAGTCAGGAATAGTTTTTGGTGCCATTTTTTTGTATGGGATTTTGCTCATTTAGCAGTTTGGGATTGCTAATCAGTCGACCCGTGAGCGGAGGGCCTAACTCGTCAAATAACTGATACACCCTGTATACTATGTATATACAAACATTTTTGGAGGTACCTATAATTTTGCATAAGTGTTTTCTGTTAAAAAATTAGTTTTTGTTTTTCATTTATTTAGTTTTTGGAGTAAACATTTTGGTGATATATTTCTTAAATATACCCATCAGTAATTATTAATTTAACAATAAATGTTATATACTTTATATAAAACAGAAGTTATACCAATTTTGCTGTATTCATTTCAGAGGTACCATCACTGACATGTCAGTGGGTGCCATATACTTTTGCGACTCACTGTATGTGGTTTGTATTTACATTCTGGCTTGCAAAAAAACCGTAGCCGAATCTTGCTACTTTTTTGAATATGTACACAACTATCTACTGAGATACTAGGCAACAAATATGTCAAATCTTTTTCTATCAACAAATCTGAGAATTCGATTACTTCGTTTTCTGAAGGATTCGGCTGGTGAGCGTTGAAGCGAACGGACGTACTTTCTGGACTGAGGAGCGAGGTTGGTCGCCATCTTGAGTTCGGGAAAAATAAGTTTTTTTAAATCGGATAATCCGTAAGAATCGTGGTGTAGGAATAGTAAATATTCAATTAGTGGATTAAATATAATTGAAATTAATTAAAAGAATTTACCAATAACACAATTTCTCCTCGAAAGGGGAATAGTGGGCAGGAATTAAATTCTTCCCCGGAATTGGGCGGCCATAAGTCTAGGCGAATAGCGCCGGCCATCCAAAGAAGCCAGGTTAGAATGGAGAATATTGATGAAGGACCTCGTCCGAGCAAAGGAGCAAGGATGCTACTCCAAGAACAATTTACCACGTAGACAGCACAATTGAAGGTAAATCTGAGACAACAGATCAGCAATCAACAGTAACGGGATGGAAAACCGTTCTCAAAATTAAAAAAAGGAAGACAAATGAGGCAGGTGAAGTCAATTTCAATAAAACTAGAATAGATTTAAGCAGTAGTAATAGTAATTTATATCAAAATAAATATTCCCAAATTAGTATGGAGGAGGACATGTGTGAAAGTGCCCTTCAGACTGATATAAATAATAGTAACAGCAATAAAAACTCCACGCCAGGAAAATCTGGAAAAAGGAGTGAGACTGATAAAAATAACGAATATAAGAGTGCTAGTGGAGTGGGTTCTGTCCCCCAATAATATTTAAGGTGGCAAATGTAGTTAATCTTAACAAGGAAATTTTTCAAAAATTCCCGCATAGTGATCATAGGATCACGAAAAGTAAACGGGGAACGGTAAAACTTTTTATAAGACAGAGCTCAGTACAGAGCGATCTTCAATGAGTTGAAGAAAGAGGGGATTGAGTCATATACGTATACGCCGAGGGATGAAAGGCCCATCACAATCGTGCTTAAAGGCATAGATTCGGGCTACACGCCTAATGAAATTATTGAGTATCTAAAAAGTAAGTATCCTCACATAAAAATTTTAGGAATTAGAAAATTTGTAACCCCATACTCGTATAAAAGCGGAATTGATCTCGATATTAACTTAGTTCAGCTGCCACCCGGTACTGATACGGCAGAAATACTCAAAATAAGGTATATTTTATGTCAAAGGGTTCACTGGGAAAGGTTTAAAAGGAAGGAAATAGTACAATGCAGAAATTGTCAGACATTTGGGCATTCTGCCTCAAACTGTAATAATTATTACAAATGTGTTAAATGTAACACGGGTCACGGCTATGGTCAGTGCCTCAAAAAAACCGAGGACACACCGGAGTGCATAAATTGCGGAAAATCAGGTCATCGGGCTAATTACAGGAAGTGCCCGTATTACGTTAAAATGGCGGAAGCTAGGAGCCAAAAAATTAAGGCAAACTGTGTAAACAGAATTCGGAGGGTAGATGAGGCAATTTGGTCATCCAAGGGCCCATCTAATCGCAGGGACAACACATGGGGTCCAGGAGCCCACGGGCGTAGCTACGCGGACTGTGTAAAGGGAAACGACCCGCAGTTAAATAGTAGTTTTCAAAATATTCATAACGAATTTCTAAATATTCCGCAAGAACTATTCGGCATGAGCCAGCAAGAGTACAGTAATACGTTATTAAAATTTCTACAGCAATACCGTGCCACTAGTGACAGATCCGACAGGATCCACCTTTATACCTCCCTTAGACTTAGCCTCATCCTAGCTGGAGAGGAACGCTTTGGGCCTTAAAGTAGCCACATTGAATGTGGGGTCACTTGTCGCGGGTTGTAGGAAGCATTATCTTAGAGACCATCTCACTACAAATAAATTTGACATATTATTACTCCAAGAAACTCACTTAAAACCAAGGAATAAATTGATTATTCCACAATATAAAGCATATGTAAATAGTAAGGAGCAGGGAACAGCAATCCTTTGTAAATCTAAATTTAATGTAGTCAAAATTAATTTCCCTATTGACACAACTTATGTGGCAATTGAGCTACGTATTAACAGACCTAGTAGCATACAAGGAAAAATCCTTTTTATTTCGATTTATTTGGCGCCTGACCAATCAAGATCAAAGATAATAAACCTCTTAGAGGCCATAAACAACATTGACCTAAATGAGTATGTTGGGATAATTGTAGGGGGGGATTTCAACGCAAAACATCCTAATTGGTCAAATCACATTACCAATAGAAATGGCAAAATTTTGAAAGACTGGCTAGACGACAATCCACACATAAACAATTTCGAAATAATTAATCCAAATAGCCCGACCTTTCCGCGGTCCAATAGCTGTATCGATTTCTTCCTAGTTTCAAATAATTTGCATAGTGTAGTATCAGGCATGGAATGTAAAACCTTACCCTCCTCCTCCGACCACTATACAATAGTAATGGACTTCATCCTCCAAAATACCACTCTAGCCTTGCAGCTACCAGTGAGCTATAGGTCATATAAAGATGTAGATTGGGAGGCTTTTCAAGAGGTGGTAAGTCAGAACTGTGCTATAAACTGCCCCTCAGATTCCGTTAATTTAACAAACCCTGAGATTGACTCAGCAATACAATCTCTAGCATCAAATATACAAACGGCTACAGAAACAGTGGTGCCAATCTCACGCGGAACCTTCTTCGAAAAGCTTCCCAGGGAAATTCAACATCTGCATCAAACATTAAAAAAATGGAAGGGAACTTTAAAGAGATTGTTGGATAGAAGAATTGTACCAGATGATACAACGCAAGAGCTTGGTAACAGAGTAAAACTATTAACAGTTATCCTTAATAAACAAATAAATAACTTCCTAAATAATGCATTCCAAAACAGAATTAAGAATATTAAACCAGGTCCAGTCTTTTACAATGAGGTGAAGAGAATACTTGGCAGCAAAAGGGTGAGCGCTGAAAAAATAACAATTAATGGAACCACTGTTTCTGCACCATCTGAAATGGCGGAAGCTTTCGCGGCACATTATAGAGAAGTTTTCAGGGACAGAACGATAGGTCAATCTTCCAGACACATTGAGCATATAAATCAAAACTACGAGGAGCTCAAAAGTCACATTGACAGTATCCCTCGCATTATAAACTTCAGATCTAGTCGCAAATCAAATGGTTACAACCTCCGGGCACCATTTACAAAGGTATGCAGGGTTCAGGAAATCATCCAAGCAATGAATAACAAGAAATCATCGAGGCCAGATAATATTTCTAACTACATTATCAGGAAAATCCCAAGTGGGGCAGTAGAAATGCTCACCATAATTATTAATAACTGTTTGAATAATGGATATTTCCCGTCTTGCTGGAAAATTGCAAAGTTAACTCCTATTCCGAAAAACAGGTCAATTAACATTGAGAATTTTAGGCCCATCTCTTCACTTTCTAACTTAGGTAAAATCTTTGAACGAACAATTGCCGAGGCACTGGATGCCCACCTACTGAGGAATAAGGTAATTCCAAACGAACAATTTGGGTTTAAGTACTCCAAAAAGACATAATAATCAACTCAGGCAAGGAATGTCACAATAGCTTGCTCGCTTGATATCAGCAAAGCATTTGACTGTGTGGCACAAGGCTCTAATGGTAAAACTAAGAAGAATAAATCTCCCCATGCCGGTAATTAGAATAATAAATGATTTTCTCATAAATAGGCACTTCCGTGTCGGAATAAATAATGAATATTCGGAAGATAATCCTATCAGGGCAGGGGTGCCCCAGGGTTCTATCCTCGGCCCCAAGTTATTCAATGTGTATCTTCATGATTTTCCACATAACATAGAGGGCAATGCTTCCAAGGCATTACTCTATGCCGATGACACAATTGTGTATGCTATGGATCGCGACCCAAATAGTTGCATGGCAAAGTTAGCGGTTCACCTCGAAGCATTAAAAAGTTCTACGGCAACTGGAGGTTATCGATTAATGAGCAAAAATCAAATTTCATATGCTTTACAAACGCAAGTGGCAAAGGGCGCAGTAAAGAAATTAAAAAATGTAAGAGACTATTTCTAAGGATTAACAATGTTGAGATCCCATATACTTCAGAAATAAAATATCTGGGCATTCTGTTCAACAATCTCTTTAAATTCAATAATCATGTCAAGGAAGTAATTAACAAGGCACGAGCAACAACAGGGTGGCTGTTCCCTCTCCTATGCTACAGAAGTAAATTGAGTATGGAATCAAAATTGCTAATATATAAACAAATTGGTTGGGCTAGGACAGCAAAGTGGACGGACGTGTGCTGTTCCGGTCCCAGTAAAACGCGCCGATAAAGACAAACAAGCAAAAAGTGTGAAAAAAGTGCGGATAGTTATATCAAATAACAGAAGAAATAACTAACAGAAAACGTGCATAAAAAATCACTTAAAAAAAACAACAATAGTGAAAATAAAAACACGAGCGCAGTCTAACGCTAAGGCATCAATCACCCTTCACTAGACACGACCGGACCGACGAACGGCGCAAGTAAGTACCCTTGCTCCCTACCCTCTCTCGCATCTCGGTCCTGCAGGTGCCGCGGCTAAAATCTGTCGGTCGATGAAATTTGCCCCGCCTCAAAAGGCATAACACTTTGACGAGGACAAATTTTATTGACTCTGATGGTTGCGGCAAATGTAATGCCGGGAAATATTCCCGAGAACGTGGCGATTGAGCCCGCGCAACCGAAGTCCCGTTACGAGTCAAGTTTTGGTATTGACTTTTATAACATTCGTGGACTTCAAGCGAATTTCTCTTTTGTTGAGTGCCACTTATCTAATTACAAACCCCCAATCTTCGCACTTAGTGAAACCCAAATATCACCCGATAATGATTTAGGTTATTACCAGGTGTCGGGGTACACTTTAGTGCACAATCTCTCCCCCCATAGGGGTATTGCCATTTATGTTAGGGACGACGTGGCTTATTGTAAAATACATTCAAGCACAACTTCAGATTTTAATTATCTTTGGATTAAAATCATTTTCCAAAGCCACGTCATATTCTTCTGCTTCCTATACAGAAGCCCTAACATAAGTAACGAAGCCTCCACTTTATCTTTTGATACTATTTCCGAACAAATCTCAGGATTTTTGTCGTCCAATCCTGAGTGTGAAATCATCGTTGCGGGTGATTTCAATGTTCACAACGTTAAATGGCTGACTTACTCAAATGGCACCAGTATTTCTGGCAAGGACGTCGAGCTCTTTGCAGACATCAATAACTTGCATCAAATTGTGGATCATCCCACAAGAGTCCCTGATGTTGCTGATCAAGGAAGATATCTCCTTGATCTTTTTCTAACTTCTCATCCAGCGCGTTACTCCGTCGAAGTTGATTCACCTCTCGGCAATTCAGACCACTGCCTAATCAGTGCTAACTTCCCATTCGAATTTCCCACCCCTCCCAAACCAGTTCGAAGAACCGTATGGCATTATGGGAAGGCCAATTGGCTGGGGCTTATTAATTTCTTCCAGTCTACAGACTGGAACCTGTGTTTCCGGAATAGAAACCACCGTGTGGTGCCATCCGTATATAAGTAGAAATGCGAAATTTAGACTTTTTGTTGCAGCAGATCAATTAAATAAAACGGACTCCAAATTTAAAGCATTCTACAGAATGTCCAAAGATTCTTACCTGGAATTGCTGACGATGATTGCTCCTTCCATAAAGAAGATGGACACAAATATGAGAGAATGTGTGACTGCAGAAGAAAGAATACTAATAACAGTGAGGTAAGTTTTTTTTTCTTCTTCAAAATATAAATTATAAATTTATAATTTAACTCATATCGCGGTCATGATAGCACCGTTTCAGACCTCATGCAAGCCGCTTTGTCACATGTGCATAGCTGGTGCCGTAGCAAGAATCTGGGTATTAACCCACAAAAAACTGTCATCGTACCGTTTACTAATAGAAGGAAGCTAAATTTAAAAGCTCCCTCTGTGGACGGCAAAGAAATAGGTTTCTCAAAGGAGGCTAAATATCTAGGCATAATCCTGGATCAAAAGCTCTCCTGGAAATCTCAAATTGAGAGAGTAACTGCCAAGGCAGCTGCATCTCTCCATGTTTGTCGCCAATTCGTAGGAAAAACCTGGGGTCTTAAACCTAGGTTAATGTTTTGGCTATATACTACGGTCGTAAGGCCCATGATCACATATGCATCCATCGCATGGTGGGCTAAGACCAAACAAAAGGGTGCTATGATTAAGCTGGCCAGGGTGCAAAGACTGGCCTGTCTTGGTATCACAGGGGCCAAAAGCACCTGTCCGACTGTGGCTGAACCTTCCTCCGCTACACCTGGTGGTGAAAAAAGAGGCTCTGGCAGGGGCACTGCGTCTACGGGACCTTTTCTCCTTTAAGCCAGGAGACCTGCTGGATCATTTATCGATCCTCAAGGAGCTGAACTTGGAGCCAATGATATCCTTGTCCGATACCATTCCTGCTACTCTTGACTTTGACAAACCGTTTACGACGATTATTCGAAGTCGGTCAGAGTGGCAACATGGCAGGCCTCTCTTTAGAGGAAGCACGGCCTTTTGGTACACAGATGGTTCCAAACCCGATAAAGGGGTAGGGCTGGGTGTTTATGGCCCAAGGAGCAAAATATCCATGGCTCTGGGCACTACCCCCACTGTTTTTCAGGCTGAGGTACTCGCCATCCAGGTGTGTGCTCAGACTTGTATTAATAGAGCTCCAAATAGCTCTAACATTGTTATTTTCTCGGACAGTCAAGCTGCACTGCTGGCCATTAAATCGCACAGAGTGTCATCAAAGACTGTCCTGGATTGTCTTCAATCCCTGAAATTCCTCAGCAGGAACAACAGTGTCACGCTGATGTGGATTCCGGGCCACGAAGGTCACATTGGTAATGAGATTGCCGATAGCCTGGCTAGAGCAGGCGCAAACTCATTACCTATTGGTCCGGAACCTTTCTGTAGCTTAGCAAGCTGCCACGTAAAAATGGCCTTAACGAATTGGGTTGACCAGATGTTTCTTCAAAGCTGGTCTAGGACCCAGGGTGCTCGTCAAGCTAAAAGATTCATCCAAATCGATAAAGCTAAGGCGGGCAAACTTTTAAATCTCAAGAGGTGGGAGCTAAAAATAATAACAGAGCTCCTGACGGGCCACTGTTCGGTTAACTATCACCTAAACAAAATAGGACTGGTGGCCGACTCTGGCTGTCGATTCTGCGGGACAGCTCCCGAAACCGCGGAGCACTTGATGTGCGACTGTGAGGCTACAGCGAGGAAAAGACTGAGCCTTCTCCATCGTGATTTCCCTACTCCCAGGGAGATTTGGGACAGCAACCCTAAATCAGTTTTAGGCTACCTAAGAAGCCTTAACCTTGATGGTTTTTAAAGAAGGGGATGGCACAATAGACCAAACAAAATAGGTCGCAGTGCCCGCTAAAGCGCCCCTCAACAAGAATAATAATAATAATAACTCATATCGCTATAGAATAAGATAAATGATCTTGTTTCACTTATTTATTCTGCATCATAGTCGCCTGGGTCCAAAGCCAGTGTAATTTCAACAAAAAATTGATTTGCCTGCACATGTGATGATGGTGAGGGCGAAGCTTCGTCCTGTAATGACTCTGAAAGGGCATAAGTTCCCGAGTTAAGTGAAATACCCGAAGTCTGCGAATAATCTGATTGTGATGATAGCGTTGTTATAAATGATGAACACCGGGGGTGTTCTCAATGCGACTGAGAACTCTGCGTTTAAATATTTTAATTTTTACATCGGTTAGTTCAGGCAATAAGCTGAGTAAGAACATTTTTAAAGCTTCTTTCTTAGTTATGTCAGAGCTAGTATCTGCTTTGTTTACTGCTGTGTCCAGTTTTGCCCTTTTGGCTCTGAAATATTCGGCAACACTTAGGTCTGCATCTGCTGTTTATTTATTAATCCTCGACTGTTTAGGTCGAGGGAACGAAGCCTGCGTCGAAGGGTGAGCCAGTACTGCAGTGCTTTGTCGAAACTGTACGGTTTTTTTGTAGGCACTGAAAAATTGGAGGTTAGTTGTGTCGGTGATGCTTCTGAAGATTCTGAAGACTGCATTATATCTGACGAGGCACTCTCATTACATCTTTCTATATTATCTGATATTTCATCAGTCATTTCGTCTTGTGGTACAATTGACAAATTTCCAGATGAAGGCGGAGTCAACGCTTTTATGAAAGTTAAACAAAACTGCATGGCCTCTGCCAAATAGTATGTCTTTTTGTTCGCTCCCGACCCACTTGATGGAGGTTTCATTTTACGCGTAAAAACAGTTCGTAGATTATGCCACTTCTCTTTGCATTCAGCAGCTGAAATCAAAAGAAATAAAAATTAAAACTTATACAAACTATTTCGTTTTTACTTTAGTCACTTTTTTACAGGTACTTCCCTACAGGCTGTTCATTTGTGGCACTTTCATTATATTTTCGAAGAGGAGAGAGTACAGTCGGAGCCATTGTTAAAGAGACAACTAAAATAATCTGGGACGCATTGAATGAAATTTATATGCCTGTACCTACAGGAGATAAATGGAGATTGATTGCTGATCGTTTTGAAACTTTATGGAACCTTCCCAACTGCCTTGGAGCCTTAGACGGGAAGCATATTCGAGTAGAAAAATTCCCAAATACCGGTTCCTTAAATTACAAAGACTACAAGCACTTCCATTCAACTGTTCTATTGGCCTGCTGCGATGCTGATGGTCTTTTCACCATGATTGAACCAGGCTATGCTGGACGAAACAGTGATGGAGGTATTTGCAAGGCCAGTGCTACGAAATATTGGGTATCCCAAGGCAGTTTTAATATTCCTCCGCCTTCGCCATTACGACACGATGAAACAAACAGTCTATTTCCGTTCTACTTCGTTAGTCCAGTAAATAGGTCGAAAAAAAGGCCTTCATAATGCAAAAGATACCGCACGCGATTTTTTTTACCAAATGTTTTTACATATTTTTATGAGCTTAAATTCAAAATGGCGTCATCCCCACCCTTATGCTTCACTTACAATGAAGATAATTGTGTGTTCTATAAGTCTTAGGAAGAACTTTTTTATGGCGGGCTAACCGTTAACGAAATATAGCGCGAAGAAAGTGATATATAAAGTTTGAAGCACTATAACTCCGAAGATATTAACTTTACAAAAAAAAAATCTGAACAAAAAAGTTAAATCACTTATTTATCTACAAAAAAGATTATATACATTTTTGTCGTAAAACGTATAGTTTCTGAGATATAGAATTAAACGCGTTTCCCTTCATTGTAAGTGAAGCATAAGGGTGGGGATGACGCCATTTTGAATTTAAGCTCATAAAAATATGTAAAAACATTTGGTAAAAAAAATCGCGTGCGGTATTTTTTGCAAAGAAAAAGTACCATTTACTGGACTACGTGGGAGATGAAGCGTTTCCATTGTCACACAATTTAATGAGGCCCTATGCAAAAAAAAATCTGGACAATGTCAAAAGAATATTCAATTATAGATTGAGCCGTGGAAGGAAAACTATTGAATGCGTTTTTGGAATGGCAGCAAAAAAGTTTGCAGTGTTGAATGGATCCATACGATGTCGCAATGCAGAAGTAGTAAATGACATCGTAAAAGCAGCTTGTATCCTTCATAATTATGTCCGCAAACGAGAGGGGATTGACTACATGACCCCCCGCCATGGCAGAATTAAATGAGACGGCGGGAATGCCTACCAACCACTGACATATAGGAATGGACTGCTAATTGACAATGCCGAATGGCACCATTTTTCTCCAGATATAGAAAACCTTTTTTACGTAAACAAAAAAAATTTCTTCGAATTTAAGAGGAAATACGTGATAAAATGTCTGTAATAATTAATAGAAATATATTTCCATCACTCATTTTTATTTACCAGCAGTTTTTCCATTAAATAAATGTATTTATCTCAAAACTGTGACGGTTATTTCCCCTGTTTAACGAAGTTTTCAAAATAGCTCAAGAGTGAGACAGAAGAACGAAAACTATACCTGTCTATTTTTCTCTAATTATGTTTACATCGCTGACATGTGCTGACGATTACAGTTCATAGGAATTTAACGTGGGAGTTAGCAGAGCTGCATAATACTTGAAGTAAAGTACTTGAAAAAGTACTTGAATTACTTTATATAACTTGAAGTATTTTACTTCAATTACTTTTCTAAACCAACGAAAGTAATTGATGTTGCAAGTACTTTACTCAAATACTTGTACTTGGTAATTGGTTTTGATATTTTTAGTTACTTCAAGTACTTATAAAAACTTGAAGTACTAATATAAACTTGAAGTACTAATAAAAGCTTGAAGTACTATGAAAAACTTGAAGTACTAATAAATACTTGAAGTACTAATAAATAGTTCAAGTATTTATAATAATTGCTGTCTTTTATTCTCTCTGTCCGTTTTTCGGGTTACGAATCGCTTGCACCACCTTTGCTTAAACAGCTTTCACTTGACTTTCATTTAGGCTTCTTTGCACACGTTATGTTTCCCGAATTCCAAAGACAGTCTGGTCAGAAAGTTTTACCTTAACTTTACTTTTAGAACCTCGAAAATTATGATTCTTAGCTGCTATTTCCCATTATTATAATTTTCCAAAATTGTTAAATAACCCAAAATATAGATAATTCAGGGCGTTACATAAAATTCTAATTCATCCGACAAGCGAAACTGGCTGGAAGCGAGGTATTCCTCGAGAAGTGTCACAACCTTCGCGGTTGACTTTTCACCCGTTTTGTCGCGGACATGAAACGACAGAGTTTCGGCCAATAGCCCATTTGAAAGATATTTTAATACCCGTATTTCTGCTTCTTGCTACATTATCATATGAGCAACCGTTAAAGAGATATTAAAAAAAATGGCGTTATCAGTTATTTCAGGCACGTGCAGTACGAACTTTGGCGTTGGATTACTCGCAAACTGTACAAGCGAGAACGACGACTAAGGGCTTATTCTGAAGGTAATTACTAGAACTTTAAGTTTGGTAATCGGCATTAACCCACACCAATTAATATCTTACGAGTTAATCGCAAAAACTGCATTCAACCCCACATGATCAAGGTTGAACTTTGAGCCAGGGACTAAAAACGAAAAGTATTTTGTTCGTTTCCGATCAGAACGAAAACGAAAACTTCGAGTTCTTTCGTTCTCGTTTTCGTTCCGTTCTTAGTCCCTGCTTTGAGCGGCCATAACTTTGAGCCAAATCAACTTACAGACCTCGTTGAGAGCTGATTTTGTAGATAATTTTATTCTCCAATACCTTGTCAGTGATCATTTTCAGCTATCACTGCATGGAAACTGGTTATTTGGTATAAATGACCTCTACCTCTTTTTCAAGATGGCGGCTTTTCCCAACACACTGCGACCCCACAAACTTGGTTTTAACATTGTCAGATGTACCCAAACAAATTCCAAAAAAAAATTTCGTACATCATGAAATGCAATTTCATGCCCTTTTTTCGACTAATTGCACTGGACTATTCGTATTTTTCTTGAAATATTTGTATTGAAATATTTGAAATATTTACTTCAACTACATAGGAAAACTTCAAGTAATTGAAGTACTTAGATATTTCAAATACTTAAAATATCAATGTACTTCAATTACTTGCAATTACTTGAAGTTTTTCTATGTACTTGAAGTAAATACTTCAAGTACATTTTGGAAGTAATTGATAGATCAAGTACTTTAAATATTAATAACTCATAGTACTTTGTACTTCAAATACATTTACCAATTACTTAGTACTTACTACTTCAAGTAATTTTGGTCAGTACTTTGTGCAGCTCTGGGAGTGAGGCAGCAATAGTTTTTGGTGCCACTTTTTTGTATGGGATTTTGTTCATTTAGCAGTCCATTACTATATGTCAGTGCTACCAACATACCAAATCAACTTGTAATACATGACGGTTCTTCGGCGGCAACCAGTGACATATAGTAATGGACTGCTGATTGACGATGCTGAATGGCACTATTTTTGTCCAGAAATAGAAAACCTTTTTTATGCAACCAAAAAAAATTTCTTCGAATTTAGGAGAAAATAAGTGATAAGATGTTTGTTATAATTAACGGAAATAAATTTCCATCACTCATTTTTATTTATTAGCAGTTTTTTCATTAAACAAATGTATATATTCCATAACCGGGACGGTTATTTCCCCTGTTTAACGAAGTTTTCAAAATAGCTCAAGAGTGGGACAGAAGAACGAAAACTATACCTGTCTATTTTTTTCTAATTATGTTTATATCGCTGACATGCGCTGATGATTACAGTTCATTGGGATTTAAAGTGGGAGCGAGTCAGGAATAGTTTTTGGTGCCATTTTTTTGTATGGGATTTTGCTCATTTAGCAGTTTGGGATTGCTAATCAGTCGACCCGTGAGCGGAGGGCCTAACTCGTCAAATAACTGATACACCCTGTATACTATGTATATACAAACATTTTTGGAGGTACCTATAATTTTGCATAAGTGTTTTCTGTTAAAAAATTAGTTTTTGTTTTTCATTTATTTAGTTTTTGGAGTAAACATTTTGGTGATATATTTCTTAAATATACCCATCAGTAATTATTAATTTAACAATAAATGTTATATACTTTATATAAAACAGAAGTTATACCAATTTTGCTGTATTCATTTCAGAGGTACCATCACTGACATGTCAGTGGGTGCCATATACTTTTGCGACTCACTGTATGTGGTTTGTATTTACATTCTGGCTTGCAAAAAAACCGTAGCCGAATCTTGCTACTTTTTTGAATATGTACACAACTATCTACTGAGATACTAGGCAACAAATATGTCAAATCTTTTTCTATCAACAAATCTGAGAATTCGATTACTTCGTTTTCTGAAGGATTCGGCTGGTGAGCGTTGAAGCGAACGGACGTACTTTCTGGACTGAGGAGCGAGGTTGGTCGCCATCTTGAGTTCGGGAAAAATAAGTTTTTTTAAATCGGATAATCCGTAAGAATCGTGGTGTAGGAATAGTAAATATTCAATTAGTGGATTAAATATAATTGAAATTAATTAAAAGAATTTACCAATAACACAATTTCTCCTCGAAAGGGGAATAGTGGGCAGGAATTAAATTCTTCCCCGGAATTGGGCGGCCATAAGTCTAGGCGAATAGCGCCGGCCATCCAAAGAAGCCAGGTTAGAATGGAGAATATTGATGAAGGACCTCGTCCGAGCAAAGGAGCAAGGATGCTACTCCAAGAACAATTTACCACGTAGACAGCACAATTGAAGGTAAATCTGAGACAACAGATCAGCAATCAACAGTAACGGGATGGAAAACCGTTCTCAAAATTAAAAAAAGGAAGACAAATGAGGCAGGTGAAGTCAATTTCAATAAAACTAGAATAGATTTAAGCAGTAGTAATAGTAATTTGTATCAAAATAAATATTCCCAAATTAGTATGGAGGAGGACATGTGTGAAAGTGCCCTTCAGACTGATATAAATAATAGTAACAGCAATAAAAACTCCACGCCAGGAAAATCTGGAAAAAGGAGTGAGACTGATAAAAATAACGAATATAAGAGTGCTAGTGGAGTGGGTTCTGTCCCCCAATAATATTTAAGGTGGCAAATGTAGTTAATCTTAACAAGGAAATTTTTCAAAAATTCCCGCATAGTGATCATAGGATCACGAAAAGTAAACGGGGAACGGTAAAACTTTTTATAAGACAGAGCTCAGTACAGAGCGATCTTCAATGAGTTGAAGAAAGAGGGGATTGAGTCATATACGTATACGCCGAGGGATGAAAGGCCCATCACAATCGTGCTTAAAGGCATAGATTCGGGCTACACGCCTAATGAAATTATTG
The DNA here is from genome assembly GCA_949987705.1 of Thereva unica. NCBI lineage: Eukaryota > Metazoa > Arthropoda > Insecta > Diptera > Therevidae > Thereva > Thereva unica. The sequence goes on from OX465284.1 coordinate 58,211,165, forward strand.
AGTATCTAAAAAGTAAGTATCCTCACATAAAAATTTTAGGAATTAGAAAATTTGTAACCCCATACTCGTATAAAAGCGGAATTGATCTCGATATTAACTTAGTTCAGCTGCCACCCGGTACTGATACGGCAGAAATACTCAAAATAAGGTATATTTTATGTCAAAGGGTTCACTGGGAAAGGTTTAAAAGGAAGGAAATAGTACAATGCAGAAATTGTCAGACATTTGGGCATTCTGCCTCAAACTGTAATAATTATTACAAATGTGTTAAATGTAACACGGGTCACGGCTATGGTCAGTGCCTCAAAAAAACCGAGGACACACCGGAGTGCATAAATTGCGGAAAATCAGGTCATCGGGCTAATTACAGGAAGTGCCCGTATTACGTTAAAATGGCGGAAGCTAGGAGCCAAAAAATTAAGGCAAACTGTGTAAACAGAATTCGGAGGGTAGATGAGGCAATTTGGTCATCCAAGGGCCCATCTAATCGCAGGGACAACACATGGGGTCCAGGAGCCCACGGGCGTAGCTACGCGGACTGTGTAAAGGGAAACGACCCGCAGTTAAATAGTAGTTTTCAAAATATTCATAACGAATTTCTAAATATTCCGCAAGAACTATTCGGCATGAGCCAGCAAGAGTACAGTAATACGTTATTAAAATTTCTACAGCAATACCGTGCCACTAGTGACAGATCCGACAGGATCCACCTTTATACCTCCCTTAGACTTAGCCTCATCCTAGCTGGAGAGGAACGCTTTGGGCCTTAAAGTAGCCACATTGAATGTGGGGTCACTTGTCGCGGGTTGTAGGAAGCATTATCTTAGAGACCATCTCACTACAAATAAATTTGACATATTATTACTCCAAGAAACTCACTTAAAACCAAGGAATAAATTGATTATTCCACAATATAAAGCATATGTAAATAGTAAGGAGCAGGGAACAGCAATCTTTTGTAAATCTAAATTTAATGTAGTCAAAATTAATTTCCCTATTGACACAACTTATGTGGCAATTGAGCTACGTATTAACAGACCTAGTAGCATACAAGGAAAAATCCTTTTTATTTCGATTTATTTGGCGCCTGACCAATCAAGATCAAAGATAATAAACCTCTTAGAGGCCATAAACAACATTGACCTAAATGAGTATGTTGGGATAATTGTAGGGGGGGATTTCAACGCAAAACATCCTAATTGGTCAAATCACATTACCAATAGAAATGGCAAAATTTTGAAAGACTGGCTAGACGACAATCCACACATAAACAATTTCGAAATAATTAATCCAAATAGCCCGACCTTTCCGCGGTCCAATAGCTGTATCGATTTCTTCCTAGTTTCAAATAATTTGCATAGTGTAGTATCAGGCATGGAATGTAAAACCTTACCCTCCTCCTCCGACCACTATACAATAGTAATGGACTTCATCCTCCAAAATACCACTCTAGCCTTGCAGCTACCAGTGAGCTATAGGTCATATAAAGATGTAGATTGGGAGGCTTTTCAAGAGGTGGTAAGTCAGAACTGTGCTATAAACTGCCCCTCAGATTCCGTTAATTTAACAAACCCTGAGATTGACTCAGCAATACAATCTCTAGCATCAAATATACAAACGGCTACAGAAACAGTGGTGCCAATCTCACGCGGAACCTTCTTCGAAAAGCTTCCCAGGGAAATTCAACATCTGCATCAAACATTAAAAAAATGGAAGGGAACTTTAAAGAGATTGTTGGATAGAAGAATTGTACCAGATGATACAACGCAAGAGCTTGGTAACAGAGTAAAACTATTAACAGTTATCCTTAATAAACAAATAAATAACTTCCTAAATAATGCATTCCAAAACAGAATTAAGAATATTAAACCAGGTCCAGTCTTTTACAATGAGGTGAAGAGAATACTTGGCAGCAAAAGGGTGAGCGCTGAAAAAATAACAATTAATGGAACCACTGTTTCTGCACCATCTGAAATGGCGGAAGCTTTCGCGGCACATTATAGAGAAGTTTTCAGGGACAGAACGATAGGTCAATCTTCCAGACACATTGAGCATATAAATCAAAACTACGAGGAGCTCAAAAGTCACATTGACAGTATCCCTCGCATTATAAACTTCAGATCTAGTCGCAAATCAAATGGTTACAACCTCCGGGCACCATTTACAAAGGTATGCAGGGTTCAGGAAATCATCCAAGCAATGAATAACAAGAAATCATCGAGGCCAGATAATATTTCTAACTACATTATCAGGAAAATCCCAAGTGGGGCAGTAGAAATGCTCACCATAATTATTAATAACTGTTTGAATAATGGATATTTCCCGTCTTGCTGGAAAATTGCAAAGTTAACTCCTATTCCGAAAAACAGGTCAATTAACATTGAGAATTTTAGGCCCATCTCTTCACTTTCTAACTTAGGTAAAATCTTTGAACGAACAATTGCCGAGGCACTGGATGCCCACCTACTGAGGAATAAGGTAATTCCAAACGAACAATTTGGGTTTAAGTACTCCAAAAAGACATAATAATCAACTCAGGCAAGGAATGTCACAATAGCTTGCTCGCTTGATATCAGCAAAGCATTTGACTGTGTGGCACAAGGCTCTAATGGTAAAACTAAGAAGAATAAATCTCCCCATGCCGGTAATTAGAATAATAAATGATTTTCTCATAAATAGGCACTTCCGTGTCGGAATAAATAATGAATATTCGGAAGATAATCCTATCAGGGCAGGGGTGCCCCAGGGTTCTATCCTCGGCCCCAAGTTATTCAATGTGTATCTTCATGATTTTCCACATAACATAGAGGGCAATGCTTCCAAGGCATTACTCTATGCCGATGACACAATTGTGTATGCTATGGATCGCGACCCAAATAGTTGCATGGCAAAGTTAGCGGTTCACCTCGAAGCAATTAAAAAGTTCTACGGCAACTGGAGGTTATCGATTAATGAGCAAAAATCAAATTTCATATGCTTTACAAACGCAAGTGGCAAAGGGCGCAGTAAAGAAATTAAAAAATGTAAGAGACTATTTCTAAGGATTAACAATGTTGAGATCCCATATACTTCAGAAATAAAATATCTGGGCATTCTGTTCAACAATCTCTTTAAATTCAATAATCATGTCAAGGAAGTAATTAACAAGGCACGAGCAACAACAGGGTGGCTGTTCCCTCTCCTATGCTACAGAAGTAAATTGAGTATGGAATCAAAATTGCTAATATATAAACAAATTGGTTGGGCTAGGACAGCAAAGTGGACGGACGTGTGCTGTTCCGGTCCCAGTAAAACGCGCCGATAAAGACAAACAAGCAAAAAGTGTGAAAAAAGTGCGGATAGTTATATCAAATAACAGAAGAAATAACTAACAGAAAACGTGCATAAAAATCACTTAAAAAAAAACAACAATAGTGAAAATAAAAACACGAGCGCAGTCTAACGCTAAGGCATCAATCACCCTTCACTAGACACGACCGGACCGACGAACGGCGCAAGTAAGTACCCTTGCTCCCTACCCTCTCTCGCATCTCGGTCCTGCAGGTGCCGCGGCTAAAATCTGTCGGTCGATGAAATTTGCCCCGCCTCAAAAGGCATAACACTTTGACGAGGACAAATTTTATTGACTCTGATGGTTGCGGCAAATGTAATGCCGGGAAATATTCCCGAGAACGTGGCGATTGAGCCCGCGCAACCGAAGTCCCGTTACGAGTCAAGTTTTGGTATTGACTTTTATAACATTCGTGGACTTCAAGCGAATTTCTCTTTTGTTGAGTGCCACTTATCTAATTACAAACCCCCAATCTTCGCACTTAGTGAAACCCAAATATCACCCGATAATGATTTAGGTTATTACCAGGTGTCGGGGTACACTTTAGTGCACAATCTCTCCCCCCATAGGGGTATTGCCATTTATGTTAGGGACGACGTGGCTTATTGTAAAATACATTCAAGCACAACTTCAGATTTTAATTATCTTTGGATTAAAATCATTTTCCAAAGCCACGTCATATTCTTCTGCTTCCTATACAGAAGCCCTAACATAAGTAACGAAGCTCCACTTTATCTTTTGATACTATTTCCGAACAAATCTCAGGATTTTTGTCGTCCAATCCTGAGTGTGAAATCATCGTTGCGGGTGATTTCAATGTTCACAACGTTAAATGGCTGACTTACTCAAATGGCACCAGTATTTCTGGCAAGGACGTCGAGCTCTTTGCAGACATCAATAACTTGCATCAAATTGTGGATCATCCCACAAGAGTCCCTGATGTTGCTGATCAAGGAAGATATCTCCTTGATCTTTTTCTAACTTCTCATCCAGCGCGTTACTCCGTCGAAGTTGATTCACCTCTCGGCAATTCAGACCACTGCCTAATCAGTGCTAACTTCCATTCGAATTTTCCCACCCCTCCCAAACCAGTTCGAAGAACCGTATGGCATTATGGGAAGGCCAATTGGCTGGGGCTTATTAATTTCTTCCAGTCTACAGACTGGAACCTGTGTTTCCGGAATAGAAACCACCGTGTGGTGCCATCCGTATATAAGTAGAAATGCGAAATTTAGACTTTTTGTTGCAGCAGATCAATTAAATAAAACGGACTCCAAATTTAAAGCATTCTACAGAATGTCCAAAGATTCTTACCTGGAATTGCTGACGATGATTGCTCCTTCCATAAAGAAGATGGACACAAATATGAGAGAATGTGTGACTGCAGAAGAAAGAATACTAATAACAGTGAGGTAAGTTTTTTTTTCTTCTTCAAAATATAAATTATAAATTTATAATTTAACTCATATCGCGGTCATGATAGCACCGTTTCAGACCTCATGCAAGCCGCTTTGTCACATGTGCATAGCTGGTGCCGTAGCAAGAATCTGGGTATTAACCCACAAAAAACTGTCATCGTACCGTTTACTAATAGAAGGAAGCTAAATTTAAAAGCTCCCTCTGTGGACGGCAAAGAAATAGGTTTCTCAAAGGAGGCTAAATATCTAGGCATAATCCTGGATCAAAAGCTCTCCTGGAAATCTCAAATTGAGAGAGTAACTGCCAAGGCAGCTGCATCTCTCCATGTTTGTCGCCAATTCGTAGGAAAAACCTGGGGTCTTAAACCTAGGTTAATGTTTTGGCTATATACTACGGTCGTAAGGCCCATGATCACATATGCATCCATCGCATGGTGGGCTAAGACCAAACAAAAGGGTGCTATGATTAAGCTGGCCAGGGTGCAAAGACTGGCCTGTCTTGGTATCACAGGGGCCAAAAGCACCTGTCCGACTGTGGCTGAACCTTCCTCCGCTACACCTGGTGGTGAAAAAAGAGGCTCTGGCAGGGGCACTGCGTCTACGGGACCTTTTCTCCTTTAAGCCAGGAGACCTGCTGGATCATTTATCGATCCTCAAGGAGCTGAACTTGGAGCCAATGATATCCTTGTCCGATACCATTCCTGCTACTCTTGACTTTGACAAACCGTTTACGACGATTATTCGAAGTCGGTCAGAGTGGCAACATGGCAGGCCTCTCTTTAGAGGAAGCACGGCCTTTTGGTACACAGATGGTTCCAAACCCGATAAAGGGGTAGGGCTGGGTGTTTATGGCCCAAGGAGCAAAATATCCATGGCTCTGGGCACTACCCCCACTGTTTTTCAGGCTGAGGTACTCGCCATCCAGGTGTGTGCTCAGACTTGTATTAATAGAGCTCCAAATAGCTCTAACATTGTTATTTTCTCGGACAGTCAAGCTGCACTGCTGGCCATTAAATCGCACAGAGTGTCATCAAAGACTGTCCTGGATTGTCTTCAATCCCTGAAATTCCTCAGCAGGAACAACAGTGTCACGCTGATGTGGATTCCGGGCCACGAAGGTCACATTGGTAATGAGATTGCCGATAGCCTGGCTAGAGCAGGCGCAAACTCATTACCTATTGGTCCGGAACCTTTCTGTAGCTTAGCAAGCTGCCACGTAAAAATGGCCTTAACGAATTGGGTTGACCAGATGTTTCTTCAAAGCTGGTCTAGGACCCAGGGTGCTCGTCAAGCTAAAAGATTCATCCAAATCGATAAAGCTAAGGCGGGCAAACTTTTAAATCTCAAGAGGTGGGAGCTAAAAATAATAACAGAGCTCCTGACGGGCCACTGTTCGGTTAACTATCACCTAAACAAAATAGGACTGGTGGCCGACTCTGGCTGTCGATTCTGCGGGACAGCTCCCGAAACCGCGGAGCACTTGATGTGCGACTGTGAGGCTACAGCGAGGAAAAGACTGAGCCTTCTCCATCGTGATTTCCCTACTCCCAGGGAGATTTGGGACAGCAACCCTAAATCAGTTTTAGGCTACCTAAGAAGCCTTAACCTTGATGGTTTTTAAAGAAGGGGATGGCACAATAGACCAAACAAAATAGGTCGCAGTGCCCGCTAAAGCGCCCCTCAACAAGAATAATAATAATAATAACTCATATCGCTATAGAATAAGATAAATGATCTTGTTTCACTTATTTATTCTGCATCATAGTCGCCTGGGTCCAAAGCCAGTGTAATTTCAACAAAAAATTGATTTGCCTGCACATGTGATGATGGTGAGGGCGAAGCTTCGTCCTGTAATGACTCTGAAAGGGCATAAGTTCCCGAGTTAAGTGAAATACCCGAAGTCTGCGAATAATCTGATTGTGATGATAGCGTTGTTATAAATGATGAACACCGGGGGTGTTCTCAATGCGACTGAGAACTCTGCGTTTAAATATTTTAATTTTTACATCGGTTAGTTCAGGCAATAAGCTGAGTAAGAACATTTTTAAAGCTTCTTTCTTAGTTATGTCAGAGCTAGTATCTGCTTTGTTTACTGCTGTGTCCAGTTTTGCCCTTTTGGCTCTGAAATATTCGGCAACACTTAGGTCTGCATCTGCTGTTTATTTATTAATCCTCGACTGTTTAGATCGAGGGAACGAAGCCTGCGTCGAAGGGTGAGCCAGTACTGCAGTGCTTTGTCGAAACTGTACGGTTTTTTTGTAGGCACTGAAAAATTGGAGGTTAGTTGTGTCGGTGATGCTTCTGAAGATTCTGAAGACTGCATTATATCTGACGAGGCACTCTCATTACATCTTTCTATATTATCTGATATTTCATCAGTCATTTCGTCTTGTGGTACAATTGACAAATTTCCAGATGAAGGCGGAGTCAACGCTTTTATGAAAGTTAAACAAAACTGCATGGCCTCTGCCAAATAGTATGTCTTTTTGTTCGCTCCCGACCCACTTGATGGAGGTTTCATTTTACGCGTAAAAACAGTTCGTAGATTATGCCACTTCTCTTTGCATTCAGCAGCTGAAATCAAAAGAAATAAAAATTAAAACTTATACAAACTATTTCGTTTTTACTTTAGTCACTTTTTTACAGGTACTTCCCTACAGGCTGTTCATTTGTGGCACTTTCATTATATTTTCGAAGAGGAGAGAGTACAGTCGGAGCCATTGTTAAAGAGACAACTAAAATAATCTGGGACGCATTGAATGAAATTTATATGCCTGTACCTACAGGAGATAAATGGAGATTGATTGCTGATCGTTTTGAAACTTTATGGAACCTTCCCAACTGCCTTGGAGCCTTAGACGGGAAGCATATTCGAATAGAAAAATTCCCAAATACCGGTTCCTTAAATTACAAAGACTACAAGCACTTCCATTCAACTGTTCTATTGGCCTGCTGCGATGCTGATGGTCTTTTCACCATGATTGAACCAGGCTATGCTGGACGAAACAGTGATGGAGGTATTTGCAAGGCCAGTGCTACGAAATATTGGGTATCCCAAGGCAGTTTTAATATTCCTCCGCCTTCGCCATTACGACACGATGAAACAAACAGTCTATTTCCGTTCTACTTCGTTAGTCCAGTAAATAGGTCGAAAAAAAGGCCTTCATAATGCAAAAGATACCGCACGCGATTTTTTTTACCAAATGTTTTTACATATTTTTATGAGCTTAAATTCAAAATGGCGTCATCCCCACCCTTATGCTTCACTTACAATGAAGGGAAACGCGTTTAATTCTATATCTCAGAAACTATGCGTTTTACGACAAAAATGTATATAATCTTTTTTGTAGATAAATAAGTGATTTAACTTTTTTGTTCAGATTTTTTTTTGTAAAGTTAATATCTTCGGAGTTATAGTGCTTCAAACTTTATATATCACTTTCTTCGCGCTATATTTCGTTAACGGTTAGCCCGCCATAAAAAAGTTCTTCCTAAGACTTATAGAACACACAATTATCTATAATTTTTGCTTTTATCATTTTTACATAGGGCTAATATTTCACGAGTTATAGCGCTTTAAATGTCGCAAAACGTAAATTCATAAAAAAAAAATTCCTAATATCTTTTTCCTTCCCCGTTTCATTTCAAAACCGATTATATCGTGTGTTGAGCTCATCATTGCCCACATTTGCTGCCTTTACTTTTTTCTATAAAGTTCATATTTATGGATTTATTACACCTCAAAAGTTTATTAAAAATGGTTTTTTGCAAATATCTAGTCAACTATTTATTTACGATGACAAGTTATACAAACTTTGTTTGTTAAAAAATTCCGTAGAAATTTTACTTTAAACATTTTTTTCTAGCATTTATACTAGAATTCAATTCGCAATTCAGCGCCAAATGTTTCATATTTCAGTTAATGTTTCATATACACATTAATGTTCATACAAATAATTAAGAAATTTCGTTGTCGTAGGTACAAACCCTATTCCACACCAGGATGGAGGTCGAGTTTTTGGCGCGTTTTTTTATTGTTGTTGCCCCAGTAGGCCTAATCCACGAGAAAACGAAACAATGATGCTATAACATGTTATTTAGCCTCATATGTTTCGAAGATGTCGGTTGACAATCGGATAGACCAATGAAGCTGCCATCTAATGACTTGACGTTTTCTTCGTCGAATTATATATCTGGGAGACTTGACAACTCGCAAATGTTCTCATTTACTTATTTCATTGTCTTCAAGGAGGTTTGCATCCTTCGTCACATTTTCGCAATTTCCTCCACTTCATCCACTGCATCCACAGAAACCGCCACAATTTTTCCTACATTTGCAGGATATCAATTTTAATAAATTTTCTGGTGCCGGAGCAATTGTCATTGGGACTGGTTGTAAGCCAAATCTTGTTCGCTTCCAGTCCCATTCCTCCGGGTCTTGATAACTATCAAGCCAAGTTTGCACTTGATGATATACTCGAAATGAGTGAAGTCGAGCAGCATCTTTAGTTATAAGCAGAGCTGATAAGTTCACTTTGGTTTTTGTAGCCGATTTTCCAAAACATTTGAACCTAAGTGAATTAATATTGATTTCTAACGAGCTACCTCCATACAGCTCAATAAAGAAACGCTCTCGCTTCAGCAACCATATCTGGATCTATTTTTTTTTTTGTTAACAATTCTACTGAAATTATGAGTTGTGGATTTGTTTTGAAAAATGGATAAAACTTTTGCTTTCCCCATGCCGTATATTGAAGACGTTGTGTCACAACCACTGAAAGCGTAAAGAAAGAGAATATTGTTTGCAACAATATTTGGAAATTTTAAGCACTGCGGAATACGACCCTTCCCGGTTTTAGAAGGAAAATATTGTTAGAAGACCCTGCCAAGGACGTTCATAAAACAAGGAGATCTATAGTAGGTATGTCTTCTCTGACAAAGACCACGGAATCAAACCTAGAAGGTACATAATTGTATTGCTGTCGTTACAACTAACTTTTGAGGTGTAATAAATCCATAAATATTAACTTTATAGAAAAAAGTAAAGGCAGCAAATGTGGGCAATGATGAGCTCAACACACGATATAATCAGTTTTGAAATTAAACGGGGAAAGAAAAAGATATTAGGAATTTTTTTTTTATGAATTTACGTTTTGCGACTTTTAAAGCGCTATAACTCGTGAAATATTAGCCCTATGTAAAAATGATAAAAGCAAAAATTATAGATAATTGTGTGTTCTATAAGTCTTAGGAAGAACTTTTTTATGGCGGGCTAACCGTTAGCGAAATATAGCGCGAAGAAAGTGATATATAAAGTTTGAAGCACTATAACTCCGAAGATATTAACTTTACAAAAAAAAAATCTGAACAAAAAAGTTAAATCACTTATTTATCTACAAAAAAGATTATATACATTTTTGTCGTAAAACATATAGTTTCTGAGATATAGAATTAAACGCGTTTCCCTTCATTGTAAGTGAAGCATAAGGGTGGGGATGACGCCATTTTGAATTTAAGCTCATAAAAATATGTAAAAACATTTGGTAAAAAAAATCGCGTGCGGTATTTTTTGCAAAGAAAAAGTACCATTTACTGGACTACGTGGGAGATGAAGCGTTTCCATTGTCACACAATTTAATGAGGCCCTATGCAAAAAAAAAATCTGGACAATGTCAAAAGAATATTCAATTATAGATTGAGCCGTGGAAGGAAAACTATTGAATGCGTTTTTGGAATGGCAGCAAAAAAGTTTGCAGTGTTGAATGGATCCATACGATGTCGCAATGCAGAAGTAGTAAATGACATCGTAAAAGCAGCTTGTATCCTTCATAATTATGTCCGCAAACGAGAGGGGATTGACTACATGACCCCCCGCCATGGCAGAATTAAATGAGACGGCGGGAATGCCTACCAACCACTGACATATAGGAATGGACTGCTGATTGACAATGCCGAATGGCACCATTTTTCTCCAGATATAGAAAACCTTTTTTACGTAAACAAAAAAAATTTCTTCGAATTTAAGAGGAAATACGTGATAAAATGTCTGTAATAATTAATAGAAATATATTTCCATCACTCATTTTTATTTACCAGCAGTTTTTCCATTAAATAAATGTATTTATCTCAAAACTGTGACGGTTATTTCCCCTGTTTAACGAAGTTTTCAAAATAGCTCAAGAGTGAGACAGAAGAACGAAAACTATACCTGTCTATTTTTCTCTAATTATGTTTACATCGCTGACATGTGCTGACGATTACAGTTCATAGGAATTTAACGTGGGAGTGAGCAGAGCTGCATAATACTTGAAGTAAAGTACTTGAATTACTTTATATAACTTGAAGTATTTTACTTCAATTACTTTTCTAAACCAACGAAAGTAATTGATGTTGCAAGTACTTTACTCAAATACTTGTACTTGGTAATTGGTTTTGATATTTTTAGTTACTTCAAGTACTTATAAAAACTTGAAGTACTAATAGAAACTTGAAGTACTAATAAAAACTTGAAGTACTATGAAAAACTTGAAGTACTAATAAATAGTTCAAGTATTTATAATAATTGCTGTCTTTTATTCTCTCTGTCCGTTTTTCGGGTTACGAATCGCTTGCACCACCTTTGCTTAAACAGCTTTCACAGTACTAATTACAGCTTAAACAGTACTAATAGAAACTTGAAGTACTAATAAAAACTTGAAGTACTATGAAAAACTTGAAGTACTAATAAATAGTTCAAGTATTTATAATAATTGCTGTCTTTTATTCTCTCTGTCCGTTTTTCGGGTTACGAATCGCTTGCACCACCTTTGCTTAAACAGCTTTCACTTGACTTTCATTTAGGCTTCTTTGCACACGTTATGTTTCCCGAATTCCAAAGACATTCTGGTCAGAAAGTTTTACCTTAACTTTACTTTTAGAACCTCGAAAATTATGATTCTTAGCTGCTATTTCCCATTATTATAATTTTCCAAAATTGTTAAATAACCCAAAATATAGATAATTCAGGGCGTTACATAAAATTCTAATTCATCCGACAAGCGAAACTGGCTGGAAGCGAGGTATTCCTCGAGAAGTGTCACAACCTTCGCGGTTGACTTTTCACCCGTTTTGTCGCGGACATGAAACGACAGAGTTTCGGCCAATAGCCCATTTGAAAGATATTTTAATACCCGTATTTCTGCTTCTTGCTACATTATCATATGAGCAACCGTTAAAGAGATATTAAAAAAAATGGCGTAATCAGTTATTTCAGGCACGTGCAGTACGAACTTTGGCGTTGGATTACTCGCAAACTGTACAAGCGAGAACGACGACTAAGGGCTTATTCTAAAGGTAATTACTAGAACTTTAAGTTTGGTAATCGGCATTAACCCACACCAATTAATATCTTACGAGTTAATCGCAAAAACTGCATTCAACCCCACATGATCAAGGTTGAACTTTGAGCCAGGGACTAAAAACGAAAAGTATTTTGTTCGTTTCCGATCAGAACGAAAACGAAAACTTCGAGTTCTTTCGTTCTCGTTTTCGTTCCGTTCTTAGTCCCTGCGAGCGGCCATAACTTTGAGCCAAATCAACTTACAGACCTCGTTGAGAGCTGATTTTGTAGATAATTTTATTCTCCAATACCTTGTCAGTGATCATTTTCAGCTATCACTGCATGGAAACTGGTTATTTGGTATAAATGACCTCTACCTCTTTTTCAAGATGGCGGCTTTTCCCAACACACTGCGACCCCACAAACTTGGTTTTAACATTGTCAGATGTACCCAAACAAATTCCAAAAAAAAATTTCGTACATCATGAAATGCAATTTCATGCCCTTTTTTCGACTAATTGCACTGGACTATTCGTATTTTTCTTGAAATATTTGTATTGAAATATTTGAAATATTTACTTCAACTACATAGGAAAACTTCAAGTAATTGAAGTACTTAGATATTTCAAATACTTAAAATATCAATGTACTTCAATTACTTGCAATTACTTGAAGTTTTTCTATGTACTTGAAGTAAATATTTCAAGTACATTTTGGAAGTAATTGATAGTTCAAGTACTTTAAATATTAATAACTCATAGTACTTTGTACTTCAAATACATTTACCAATTACTTAGTACTTACTACTTCAAGTAATTTTGGTCAGTACTTTGTGCAGCTCTGGGAGTGAGGCAGCAATAGTTTTTGGATTTTGTTCATTTAGCAGTCCATTACTATATGTCAGTGCTACCAACATACCAAATCAACTTGTAATACATGACGGTTCTTCGGCGGCAACCACTGACATATAGTAATGGACTGCTGATTGACGATGCTGAATGGCACTATTTTTGTCCAGAAATAGAAAACCTTTTTTATGCAACCAAAAAAAATTTCTTCGAATTTAGGAGAAAATAAGTGATAAGATGTTTGTTATAATTAACGGAAATAAATTTCCATCACTCATTTTTATTTATTAGCAGTTTTTTCATTAAACAAATGTATATATTCCATAACCGGGACGGTTATTTCCCCTGTTTAACGAAGTTTTCAAAATAGCTCAAGAGTGGGACAGAAGAACGAAAACTATACCTGTCTATTTTTTTCTAATTATGTTTATATCGCTGACATGCGCTGATGATTACAGTTCATTGGGATTTAAAGTGGGAGCGAGTCAGGAATAGTTTTTGGTGCCATTTTTTTGTATGGGATTTTGCTCATTTAGCAGTTTGGGATTGCTAATCAGTCGACCCGTGAGCGGAGGGCCTAACTCGTCAAATAACTGATACACCCTGTATACTATTACCACGTTTATAAGCGCAGTTTCACTCCCGGATCTTCAGTCCAAAGTAAAACTCCCGATGCGTTTATAAGCAATGGGAGTGAAAATCCAAAATACTTTCTGGTTTGAAATGACAGCTCCAAGCTCAAATTTAAAATCATAGCAAAGACAAATTGTAAACCCAATGTTTAATTTAATGTATTTAAAAAATCAATAAATAAAGAAAAAAACTATTGTAGCAAAATAAAACACCCAGCTTCTTCTTTACTAAGTTTTCCCCCCTTGGAAAAAAATCTCACTCCAAGTCAGCGTTTATAAGCACAACATAAACCGGGATCGAAGTTTCACTCCAGCTTTTTCTTCGGGAGCGAAAATCCAAGTTCTGGAGTTTCACTCACAGTTTATAAGCGGTGTTTCACTCCGGATCGAAACTTCCATCCGGAGGGAAACTGCGCTTATAAACGTAGTATATGTATATACAAACATTTTTGGAGGTACCTATAATTTTGCATAAGTGTTTTCTGTTAAAAAATTAGTTTTTGTTTTTCATTTATTTAGTTTTTGGAGTAAACATTTTGGTGATATATTTCTTAAATATACCCATCAGTAATTATTAATTTAACAATAAATGTTATATACTTTATATAAAACAGAAGTTATACCAATTTTGCTGTATTCATTTCAGAGGTACCATCACTGACATGTCAGTGGGTGCCATATACTTTTGCGACTCACTGTATGTGGTTTGTATTTACATTCTGGCTTGCAAAAAAACCGTAGCCGAATCTTGCTACTTTTTTGAATATGTACACAACTATCTACTGAGATACTAGGCAACAAATATGTCAAATCTTTTTCTATCAACAAATCTGAGAATTCGATTACTTCGTTTTCTGAAGGATTCGGCTGGTGAGCGTTGAAGCGAACGGACGTACTTTCTGGACTGAGGAGCGAGGTTGGTCGCCATCTTGAGTTCGGGAAAAATAAGTTTTTTTAAATCGGATAATCCGTAAGAATCGTGGTGTGGGAATAGTAAATATTCAATTAGTGGATTAAATATAATTGAAATTAATTAAAAGAATTTACCAATAACACAATTTCTCCTCGAAAGGGGAATAGTGGGCAGGAATTAAATTCTTCCCCGGAATTGGGCGGCCATAAGTCTAGGCGAATAGCGCCGGCCATCCAAAGAAGCCAGGTTAGAATGGAGAATATTGATGAAGGACCTCGTCCGAGCAAAGGAGCAAGGATGCTACTCCAAGAACAATTTACCACGTAGACAGCACAATTGAAGGTAAATCTGAGACAACAGATCAGCAATCAACAGTAACGGGATGGAAAACCGTTCTCAAAATTAAAAAAAGGAAGACAAATGAGGCAGGTGAAGTCAATTTCAATAAAACTAGAATAGATTTAAGCAGTAGTAATAGTAATTTGTATCAAAATAAATATTCCCAAATTAGTATGGAGGAGGACATGTGTGAAAGTGCCCTTCAGACTGATATAAATAATAGTAACAGCAATAAAAACTCCACGCCAGGAAAATCTGGAAAAAGGAGTGAGACTGATAAAAATAACGAATATAAGAGTGCTAGTGGGTTCTGTCCCCCAATACTATTTAAGGTGGCAAATGTAGTTAATCTTAACAAGGAAATTTTTCAAAAATTCCCGCATAGTGATCATAGGATCACGAAAAGTAAACGGGGAACGGTAAAACTTTTTATAAAAGACAGAGCTCAGTACAGAGCGATCTTCAATGAGTTGAAGAAAGAGGGGATTGAGTCATATACGTATACGCCGAGGGATGAAAGGCCCATCACAATCGTGCTTAAAGGCATAGATTCGGGCTACACGCCTAATGAAATTATTGAGTATCTAAAAAGTAAGTATCCTCACATAAAAATTTTAGGAATTAGAAAATTTGTAACCCCATACTCGTATAAAAGCGGAATTGATCTCGATATTAACTTAGTTCAGCTGCCACCCGGTACTGATACGGCAGAAATACTCAAAATAAGGTATATTTTATGTCAAAGGGTTCACTGGGAAAGGTTTAAAAGGAAGGAAATAGTACAATGCAGAAATTGTCAGGCATTTGGGCATTCTGCCTCAAACTGTAATAATTATTACAAATGTGTTAAATGTAACACGGGTCACGGCTATGGTCAGTGCCTCAAAAAAACCGAGGACACACCGGAGTGCATAAATTGCGGAAAATCAGGTCATCGGGCTAATTACAGGAAGTGCCCGTATTACGTTAAAATGGCGGAAGCTAGGAGCCAAAAAATTAAGGCAAACTGTGTAAACAGAATTCGGAGGGTAGATGAGGCAATTTGGTCATCCAAGGGCCCATCTAATCGCAGGGACAACACATGGGGTCCAGGAGCCCACGGGCGTAGCTACGCGGACTGTGTAAAGGGAAACGACCCGCAGTTAAATAGTAGTTTTCAAAATATTCATAACGAATTTCTAAATATTCCGCAAGAACTATTCGGCATGAGCCAGCAAGAGTACAGTAATACGTTATTAAAATTTCTACAGCAATACCGTGCCACTAGTGACAGATCCGACAGGATCCACCTTTATACCTCCCTTAGACTTAGCCTCATCCTAGCTGGAGAGGAACGCTTTGGGCCTTAAAGTAGCCACATTGAATGTGGGGTCACTTGTCGCGGGTTGTAGGAAGCATTATCTTAGAGACCATCTCACTACAAATAAATTTGACATATTATTACTCCAAGAAACTCACTTAAAACCAAGGAATAAATTGATTATTCCACAATATAAAGCATATGTAAATAGTAAGGAGCAGGGAACAGCAATCCTTTGTAAATCTAAATTTAATGTAGTCAAAATTAATTTCCCTATTGACACAACTTATGTGGCAATTGAGCTACGTATTAACAGACCTAGTAGCATACAAGGAAAAATCCTTTTTATTTCGATTTATTTGGCGCCTGACCAATCAAGATCAAAGATAATAAACCTCTTAGAGGCCATAAACAACATTGACCTAAATGAGTATGTTGGGATAATTGTAGGGGGGGATTTCAACGCAAAACATCCTAATTGGTCAAATCACATTACCAATAGAAATGGCAAAATTTTGAAAGACTGGCTAGACGACAATCCACACATAAACAATTTCGAAATAATTAATCCAAATAGCCCGACCTTTCCGCGGTCCAATAGCTGTATCGATTTCTTCCTAGTTTCAAATAATTTGCATAGTGTAGTATCAGGCATGGAATGTAAAACCTTACCCTCCTCCTCCGACCACTATACAATAGTAATGGACTTCATCCTCCAAAATACCACTCTAGCCTTGCAGCTACCAGTGAGCTATAGGTCATATAAAGATGTAGATTGGGAGGCTTTTCAAGAGGTGGTAAGTCAGAACTGTGCTATAAACTGCCCCTCAGATTCCGTTAATTTAACAAACCCTGAGATTGACTCAGCAATACAATCTCTAGCATCAAATATACAAACGGCTACAGAAACAGTGGTGCCAATCTCACGCGGAACCTTCTTCGAAAAGCTTCCCAGGGAAATTCAACATCTGCATCAAACATTAAAAAAATGGAAGGGAACTTTAAAGAGATTGTTGGATAGAAGAATTGTACCAGATGATACAACGCAAGAGCTTGGTAACAGAGTAAAACTATTAACAGTTATCCTTAATAAACAAATAAATAACTTCCTAAATAATGCATTCCAAAACAGAATTAGGAATATTAAACCAGGTCCAGTCTTTTACAATGAGGTGAAAAGAATACTTGGCAGCAAAAGGGTGAGCGCTGAAAAAATAACAATTAATGGAACCACTGTTTCTGCACCATCTGAAATGGCGGAAGCTTTCGCGGCACATTATAGAGAAGTTTTCAGGGACAGAACGATAGGTCAATCTTCCAGACACATTGAGCATATAAATCAAAACTACGAGGAGCTCAAAAGTCACATTGACAGTATCCCTCGCATTATAAACTTCAGATCTAGTCGCAAATCAAATGGTTACAACCTCCGGGCACCATTTACAAAGGTATGCAGGGTTCAGGAAATCATCCAACCAATGAATAACAAGAAATCATCGGGGCCAGATAATATTTCTAACTACATTATCAGGAAAATCCCAAATGGGGCAGTAGAAATGCTCACCATAATTATTAATAACTGTTTGAATAATGGATATTTCCCGTCTTGCTGGAAAATTGCAAAGTTAACTCCTATTCCGAAAAACAGGTCAATTAACATTGAGAATTTTAGGCCCATCTCTTCACTTTCTAACTTAGGTAAAATCTTTGAACGAACAATTGCCGAGGCACTGGATGCCCACCTACTGAGGAATAAGGTAATTCCAAACGAACAATTTGGGTTTAAGTACTCCAAAAAGACATAATAATCAACTCAGGCAAGGAATGTCACAATAGCTTGCTCGCTTGATATCAGCAAAGCATTTGACTGTGTGGCACAAGGCTCTAATGGTAAAACTAAGAAGAATAAATCTCCCCATGCCGGTAATTAGAATAATAAATGATTTTCTCATAAATAGGCACTTCCGTGTCGGAATAAATAATGAATATTCGGAAGATAATCCTATCAGGGCAGGGGTGCCCCAGGGTTCTATCCTCGGCCCCAAGTTATTCAATGTGTATCTTCATGATTTTCCACATAACATAGAGGGCAATGCTTCCAAGGCATTACTCTATGCCGATGACACAATTGTGTATGCTATGGATCGCGACCCAAATAGTTGCATGGCAAAGTTAGCGGTTCACCTCGAAGCAATTAAAAAGTTCTACGGCAACTGGAGGTTATCGATTAATGAGCAAAAATCAAATTTCATATGCTTTACAAACGCAAGTGGCAAAGGGCGCAGTAAAGAAATTAAAAAATGTAAGAGACTATTTCTAAGGATTAACAATGTTGAGATCCCATATACTTCAGAACTAAAATATCTGGGCATTCTGTTCAACAATCTCTTTAAATTCAATAATCATGTCAAGGAAGTAATTAACAAGGCACGAGCAACAACAGGGTGGCTGTTCCCTCTCCTATGCTACAGAAGTAAATTGAGTATGGAATCAAAATTGCTAATATATAAACAAATTGGTTGGGCTAGGACAGCAAAGTGGACGGACGTGTGCTGTTCCGGTCCCAGTAAAACGCGCCGATAAAGACAAACAAGCAAAAAGTGTGAAAAAAGTGCGGATAGTTATATCAAATAACAGAAGAAATAACTAACAGAAAACGTGCATAAAAAATCACTTAAAAAAAACAACAATAGTGAAAATAAAAACACGAGCGCAGTCTAACGCTAAGGCATCAATCACCCTTCACTAGACACGACCGGACCGACGAACGGCGCAAGTAAGTACCCTTGCTCCCTACCCTCTCTCGCATCTCGGTCCTGCAGGTGCCGCGGCTAAAATCAGTCGGTCGATGAAATTTGCCCCGCCTCAAAAGGCATAACACTTTCACGAGGACAAATTTTATTGACTCTGATGGTTGCGGCAAATGTAATGCCGGGAAATATTCCCGAGAACGTGGCGATTGAGCCCGCGCAACCGAAGTCCCGTTACGAGTCAAGTTTTGGTATTGACTTTTATAACATTCGTGGACTTCAAGCGAATTTCTCTTTTGTTGAGTGCCACTTATCTAATTACAAACCCCCAATCTTCGCACTTAGTGAAACCCAAATATCACCCGATAATGATTTAGGTTATTACCAGGTGTCGGGGTACACTTTAGTGCACAATCTCTCCCCCCATAGGGGTATTGCCATTTATGTTAGGGACGACGTGGCTTATTGTAAAATACATTCAAGCACAACTTCAGATTTTAATTATCTTTGGATTAAAATCATTTTCCAAAGCCACGTCATATTCTTCTGCTTCCTATACAGAAGCCCTAACATAAGTAACGAAGCCTCCACTTTATCTTTTGATACTATTTCCGAACAAATCTCAGGATTTTTGTCGTCCAATCCTGAGTGTGAAATCATCGTTGCGGGTGATTTCAATGTTCACAACGTTAAATGGCTGACTTACTCAAATGGCACCAGTATTTCTGGCAAGGACGTCGAGCTCTTTGCAGACATCAATAACTTGCATCAAATTGTGGATCATCCCACAAGAGTCCCTGATGTTGCTGATCAAGGAAGATATCTCCTTGATCTTTTTCTAACTTCTCATCCAGCGCGTTACTCCGTCGAAGTTGATTCACCTCTCGGCAATTCAAACCACTGCCTAATCAGTGCTAACTTCCCATTCGAATTTCCCACCCCTCCCAAACCAGTTCGAAGAACCGTATGGCATTATGGGGAGGCCAATTGGCTGGGGCTTATTAATTTCTTCCAGTCTACAGACTGGAACCTGTGTTTCCGGAATAGAAACGCCAACTCTGCCGCTATCCGTATCACCCGGATCATACAGGCAGGAATGCATTTGTTCATTCCCCATTCTACCAAATCTGTGAAGCCTAGGCCCAACAGATGGTTTAATCGGGAGTGTATGAATGCAATCAAAACTAAAGAAGCCGCCTTCCGAGCGTACAAGAGCTTCCCGAGTGAATCGCTCCGTTTAGAATACATACAACAAAGAAATTCTTGTAAAACCGCCATCAAAAAAGTCAAAACCTTATTTGACAACAAATTGAGAAGTAAACTCCTAAATGCAACCTCCGGTAGCAAAAACTTCTGGTCCTTGGTAAGCTCCATCAAGAAGAATTTCACTACAACTTCAACCCCTTCCTTTATTCACAATGAGAAGGTAATAGCAGACAGCAAATCCAAGTTGAAGTACTTAGATATTTCAAATACTTAAAATATCAATGTACTTCAATTACTTGCAATTACTTGAAGTTTTTCTATGTACTTGAAGTAAATATTTCAAGTACATTTTGGAAGTAATTGATAGTTCAAGTACTTTAAATATTAATAACTCATAGTACTTTGTACTTCAAATACATTTACCAATTACTTAGTACTTACTACTTCAAGTAATTTTGGTCAGTACTTTGTGCAGCTCTGGGAGTGAGGCAGCAATAGTTTTTGGTGCCACTTTTTTGTATGGGATTTTGTTCATTTAGCAGTCCATTACTATATGTCAGTGCTACCAACATACCAAATCAACTTGTAATACATGACGGTTCTTCGGCGGCAACCACTGACATATAGTAATGGACTGCTGATTGACGATGCTGAATGGCACTATTTTTGTCCAGAAATAGAAAACCTTTTTTATGCAACCAAAAAAAATTTCTTCGAATTTAGGAGAAAATAAGTGATAAGATGTTTGTTATAATTAACGGAAATAAATTTCCATCACTCATTTTTATTTATTAGCAGTTTTTTCATTAAACAAATGTATATATGTATTCCATAACCGGGACGGTTATTTCCCCTGTTTAACGAAGTTTTCAAAATAGCTCAAGAGTGGGACAGAAGAACGAAAACTATACCTGTCTATTTTTTTCTAATTATGTTTATATCGCTGACATGCGCTGATGATTACAGTTCATTGGGATTTAAAGTGGGAGCGAGTCAGGAATAGTTTTTGGTGCCATTTTTTTGTATGGGATTTTGCTCATTTAGCAGTTTGGGATTGCTAATCAGTCGACCCGTGAGCGGAGGGCCTAACTCGTCAAATAACTGATAGACCCTGTATACTATGTATATACAAACATTTTTGGAGGTACCTATAATTTTGCATAAGTGTTTTCTGTTAAAAAATTAGTTTTTGTTTTTCATTTATTTAGTTTTTGGAGTAAACATTTTGGTGATATATTTCTTAAATATACCCATCAGTAATTATTAATTTAACAATAAATGTTATATACTTTATATAAAACAGAAGTTATACCAATTTTGCTGTATTCATTTCAGAGGTACCATCACTGACATGTCAGTGGGTGCCATATACTTTTGCGACTCACTGTATGTGGTTTGTATTTACATTCTGGCTTGCAAAATAACCGTAGCCGAATCTTGCTACTTTTTTGAATATGTACACAACCATCTACTGAGATACTAGGCAACAAATATGTCAAATCTTTTTCTATCAACAAATCTGAGAATTCGATTACTTCGTTTTCTGAAGGATTCGGCTGGTGAGCGTTGAAGCGAACGGACGTACTTTCTGGACTGAGGAGCGAGGTTGGTCGCCATCTTGAGTTCGGGAAAAATAAGTTTTTTTAAATCGGATAATCCGTAAGAATCGTGGTGTAGGAATAGTAAATATTCAATTAGTGGATTAAATATAATTGAAATTAATTAAAAGAATTTACCAATAACACAATTTCTCCTCGAAAGGGGAATAGTGGGCAGGAATTAAATTCTTCCCCGGAATTGGGCGGCCATAAGTCTAGGCGAATAGCGCCGGCCATCCAAAGAAGCCAGGTTAGAATGGAGAATATTGATGAAGGACCTCGTCCGAGCAAAGGAGCATTAAAATGCTACTCCAAGAACAATTTACCACGTAGACAGCACAATTGAAGGTAAATCTGAGACAACAGATCAGCAATCAACAGTAACGGGATGGAAAACCGTTCTCAAAATTAAAAAAAGGAAGACAAATGAGGCAGGTGAAGTCAATTTCAATAAAACTAGAATAGATTTAAGCAGTAGTAATAGTAATTTGTATCAAAATAAATATTCCCAAATTAGTATGGAGGAGGACATGTGTGAAAGTGCCCTTCAGACTGATATAAATAATAGTAACAGCAATAAAAACTCCACGCCAGGAAAATCTGGAAAAAGGAGTGAGACTGATAAAAATAACGATAAGAGTGCTAGTGGGTTCTGTCCCCCAATAATATTTAAGGTGGCAAATGTAGTTAATCTTAACAAGGAAATTTTTCAAAAATTCCCGCAGAGTGATCATAGGATCACGAAAAGTAAACGGGGAACGGTAAAATTTTTATAAAAGGCAGAGCTCAGTACAGAGCGATCTTCAATGAGTTGAAGAAAGAGGGGATTGAGTCATATACGTATACGCCGAGGGATGAAAGGCCCATCACAATCGTGCTTAAAGGCATAGATTCGGGCTACACGCCTAATGAAATTATTGAGTATCTAAAAAGTAAGTATCCTCACATAAAAATTTTAGGAATTAGAAAATTTGTAACCCCATACTCGTATAAAAGCGGAATTGATCTCGATATTAACTTAGTTCAGCTGCCACCCGGTACTGATACGGCAGAAATACTCAAAATAAGGTATATTTTATGTCAAAGGGTTCACTGGGAAAGGTTTAAAAGGAAGGAAATAGTACAATGCAGAAATTGTCAGGCATTTGGGCATTCTGCCTCAAACTGTAATAATTATTACAAATGTGTTAAATGTAACACGGGTCACGGCTATGGTCAGTGCCTCAAAAAAACCGAGGACACACCGGAGTGCATAAATTGCGGAAAATCAGGTCATCGGGCTAATTACAGGAAGTGCCCGTATTACGTTAAAATGGCGGAAGCTAGGAGCCAAAAAATTAAGGCAAACAGTGTAAACAGAATTCGGAGGGTAGATGAGGCAATTTGGTCATCCAAGGGCCCATCTAATCGCAGGGACAACACATGGGGTCCAGGAGCCCACGGGCGTAGCTACGCGGACTGTGTAAAGGGAAACGACCCGCAGTTAAATAGTAGTTTTCAAAATATTCATAACGAATTTCTAAATATTCCGCAAGAACTATTCGGCATGAACCAGCAAGAGTACAGTAATACGTTATTAAAATTTCTACAGCAATACCGTGCCACTAGTGACAGATCCGAAAGGATCCACCTTTATACCTCCCTTAGACTTAGCCTCATCCTAGCTGGAGAGGAACGCTTTGGGCCTTAAAGTAGCCACATTGAATGTGGGGTCACTTGTCGCGGGTTGTAGGAAGCATTATCTTAGAGACCATCTCACTACAAATAAATTTGACATATTATTACTCCAAGAAACTCACTTAAAACCAAGGAATAAATTGATTATTCCACAATATAAAGCATATGTAAATAGTAAGGAGCAGGGAACAGCAATCCTTTGTAAATCTAAATTTAATGTAGTCAAAATTAATTTCCCTATTGACACAACTTATGTGGCAATTGAGCTACGTATTAACAGACCTAGTAGCATACAAGGAAAAATCCTTTTTATTTCGATTTATTTGGCGCCTGACCAATCAAGATCAAAGATAATAAACCTCTTAGAGGCCATAAACAACATTGACCTAAATGAGTATGTTGGGATAATTGTAGGGGGGATTTCAACGCAAAACATCCTAATTGGTCAAATCACATTACCAATAGAAATGGCAAAATTTTGAAAGACTGGCTAGACGACAATCCACACATAAACAATTTCGAAATAATTAATCCAAATAGCCCGACCTTTCCGCGGTCCAATAGCTGTATCGATTTCTTCCTAGTTTCAAATAATTTGCATAGTGTAGTATCAGGCATGGAATGTAAAACCTTATCCTCCTCCTCCGACCACTATACAATAGTAATGGACTTCATCCTCCAAAATACCACTCTAGCCTTGCAGCTACCAGTGAGCTATAGGTCATATAAAGATGTAGATTGGGAGGCTTTTCAAGAGGTGGTAAGTCAGAACTGTGCTATAAACTGCCCCTCAGATTCCGTTAATTTAACAAACCCTGAGATTGACTCAGCAATACAATCTCTAGCATCAAGTATACAAACGGCTACAGAAACAGTGGTGCCAATCTCACGCGGAACCTTCTTCGAAAAGCTTCCCAGGGAAATTCAACATCTGCATCAAACATTAAAAAAATGGAAGGGAACTTTAAAGAGATTGTTGGATAGAAGAATTGTACCAGATGATACAACGCAAGAGCTTGGTAACAGAGTAAAACTATTAACAGTTATCCTTAATAAACAAATAAATAACTTCCTAAATAATGCATTCCAAAACAGAATTAGGAATATTAAACCAGGTCCAGTCTTTTACAATGAGGTGAAGAGAATACTTGGCAGCAAAAGGGTGAGCGCTGAAAAAATAACAATTAATGGAACCACTGTTTCTGCACCATCTGAAATGGCGGAAGCTTTCGCGGCACATTATAGAGAAGTTTTCAGGGACAGAACGATAGGTCAATCTTCCAGACACATTGAGCATATAAATCAAAACTACGAGGAGCTCAAAAGTCACATTGACAGTATCCCTCGCATTATAAACTTCAGATCTAGTCGCAAATCAAATGGTTACAACCTCCGGGCACCATTTACAAAGGTATGCAGGGTTCAGGAAATCATCCAAGCAATGAATAACAAGAAATCATCGGGGCCAGATAATATTTCTAACTACATTATCAGGAAAATCCCAAGTGGGGCAGTAGAAATGCTCACCATAATTATTAATAACTGTTTGAATAATGGATATTTCCCGTCTTGCTGGAAAATTGCAAAGTTAACTCCTATTCCGAAAAACAGGTCAATTAACATTGAGAATTTTAGGCCCATCTCTTCACTTTCTAACTTAGGTAAAATCTTTGAACGAACAATTGCCGAGGCACTGGATGCCCACCTACTGAGGAATAAGGTAATTCCAAACGAACAATTTGGGTTTAAGCCCGGCCATTCGACAGAGCATGCATTGTTAGTACTCCAAAAAGACATAATAAATGGACTCAGGCAAAGGAATGTCACAATAGCTTGCTCGCTTGATATCAGCAAAGCATTTGACTGTGTGGCACAAGGCTCTAATGGTAAAACTAAGAAGAATAAATCTCCCCATGCCGGTAATTAGAATAATAAATGATTTTCTCATAAATAGGCACTTCCGTGTCGGAATAAATAATGAATATTCGGAAGATAATCCTATCAGGGCAGGGGTGCCCCAGGGTTCTATCCTCGGCCCCAAGTTATTCAATGTGTATCTTCATGATTTTCCACATAACATAGAGGGCAATGCTTCCAAGGCATTACTCTATGCCGATGACACAATTGTGTATGCTATGGATCGCGACCCAAATAGTTGCATGGCAAAGTTAGCGGTTCACCTCGAAGCAATTAAAAAGTTCTACGGCAACTGGAGGTTATCGATTAATGAGCAAAAATCAAATTTCATATGCTTTACAAACGCAAGTGGCAAAGGGCGCAGTAAAGAAATTAAAAAATGTAAGAGACTATTTCTAAGGATTAACAATGTTGTGTCCAACTATCCGTAAACGGACGCAGCCATGGATCTCGGACAGCTGTCTGGACCTCGTCGATCAACGGAAGCGCATGAAACACGTCGACTTTGAGGAATACCGAAGATTGCACAAAGAAGTTCGGCAGAAAATGAAATTGGAACGAGAAGCGTACTGGAATAACGTTGCGGCCGACATGGAAAAAGCGGCGTCGAGGCACGAGTACCGGACGCTGTACCAGACAATCCGCCGGTTAGGCGGCAAAACAACATCAACAAACGACAACATCAAAAAATCGGATGGAGCTTTTGTGACTTCTGCCCATGAACGCCTGGAGCGGTGGAGAGCATTCTTCCACCAGCTGTATAACCACGATCCGCCGCAAGGTCCAGCACCCGAACCACCGATTATCGAACAGCCGATGAATCAGTTTCTCGATACCGAACCAACAATTATCGAGGTGAAGACAGCAATCAAATCGCTGAAAAATGGAAAAGCGCCGGGAATAGACCAAGTAACCGCCGAGATGATCAAAGCTGGAGGTGATGTCTTATCACAACGACTTCATGTCCTCATAACACACATATGGCATTCGGATCGTGTCCCTTCGGTATGGAAGAAAGCGATCGTTGTCCCAATTTTGAAGAAAGGCGACAGTCGGGAATGCAAGAATTATCGCGGTATTAGCCTTCTTTCGATCGTCGGTAAAGTATTTACGAAAATAATACAATCGAGGCTACAGAAACATCGAGAGCAAACGAGCCGGGAGGAACAAGCGGGATTTAGACCACATCGAGGATGCATTGATCAAATATTCGCCCTCCGTCAGTTAATGGAAGAAAGAATTCGTTGCGGCAAACGCATTGTCGTCGTTTTCATCGATTTCAAATCCGCTTTCGATTGCATCGATTGGAACAGCTTGTGGAGAGTCTTGGTAACCGAACACGTGCCATTGAGAATCATCCAACTTCTCCAAGCGTCGTACGATGGCTCAACCAGCAGCGTTCGTATTCGAAACGACTTATCCGAGGAGTTCCCGATTCAGACGGGTGTCCGACAGGGAGACGTCGCTTCGCCACTTCTCTTCAACGTTGTGATCGACGCGATTATGCGTGAAGCATTCGATGGACGACTCGGAGTTCAATACGACGACAACAACTTCGTAACAGACTTAATGTTCGCCGACGATAGCGCTGTTTTCGCCGACACGGATGCCGAAGCAACGGACATCTTATACGATATTTCCCGCATCGCCCAATCATACGGGTTAAAAATCAATGCGCAAAAGACCAAAGTGCTCACAACGGATGGATCAAGAGCCAGTGTTCACCTCGATGGAACCCAAATCGAACAGGTTCCAAGGTTCAAATATTTGGGATCATTGGTTGAGGAAACGAAAGTAGCATCGACGGCCGACGTTCACAGCCGTATCGGCCAGGCAACAGCAACATTCGCCTCGCTCAAGTGGTGCATATGGAAACGAGCAAATATTTCCATCAAAACAAAACTACGTCTTTACCGAACGTTGATTCTTCCGATTCTTCTTTATGGATCTGAAACGTGGACACTGCTCAAATCGGACGTTAAGAAGCTCGAGGTCTTCCAAATGCGATGTTTGAGGCAGATCCTCCGTGTCTCACTCCGTGATCGCCTTCGAAATGAGGTTGTCAGACAAAGATGCGATCAGCAAACACTGATCGAAGAAGAAATGCAAAAACGTCGACTACGGTGGTTTGGACGTTTGCCGAATGGATGATAACCGCTTGCCACGTAAACTTCTCTGGCGAGACCGTCCCGCAGACTGGAAAATCCAGCGATTGGCACCGAAGAAAACTTGGCTAAAGAATATCGAGGGCGACCTAAAGAATCAAAGATTATCAGTTACCGAGGCTCGAGACACCGCCAAAACCCGAGAAGAATGGAAGCGAATCGTGAATAGAGTTCGGGACCCAGCGGCACCGACAGCAGCGTATCCGTTGCGGGGACGTCCCGCTCGGACCGCCAGCTAACGGATCAAAGAACAATGTTGAGATCCCATATACTTCAGAAATAAAATATCTGGGCATTCTGTTCAACAATCTCTTTAAATTCAATAATCATGTCAAGGAAGTAATTAACAAGGCACGAGCAACAACAGGGTGGCTGTTCCCTCTCCTATGCTACAGAAGTAAATTGAGTATGGAATCAAAATTGCTAATATATAAACAAATTGGTTGGGCTAGGACAGCAAAGTGGACGGACGTGTGCTGTTCCGGTCCTTGGTAAGCTCCATCAAGAAGAATTTCACTACAACTTCAACCCCTTCCTTTATTCACAATGAGAAGGTAATAGCAGACAGCAAATCCAAGGCCAATTTATTAGCATCTATGTTCGCTTCGAATTCTTCTTTACCCGAAACTGATGTGCTACCCCCTGTTTCCGAGCGTAACGCCCATTCAATGGACAGGGTTTTTTCAGGACTCGCGAGGTGTACAGGTGCCTCAAAGAGCTCGATGCCAACAAATCCACTGGACCCGATAATATACCCCCTATCGTCTTAAAACAATGCGCCTCACCTTTGGCTAAACCTCTGCGCAAATTATTTTCCCTGTCATATTTCTCCGGAGTTTATCCCGACTCTTGGAAACTTGCCCATGTTCAGCCCATACCGAAAAAATGTGATTCCAGCGATCCCTCCAATTACCGCCCAATAGCAATTACTTCTATTCTCTCCAAAACCATGGAGACGATAATCAACAAAAAGCTTATGGGATATCTAGAATCCAACCTACTCATAAACGACAGACAGTATGGCTTCCGACAAAAAAGATCCACTGGTGATCTTTTAGTCTGTCTTACAGAACACCTCAGCCGTAATCTGCATGAATCCGGTGAGTCTAGTCTGGGGCCGTATTTGGTTTCTCGAGTCGATGGATCGACTCGACAAAAAAAGCTTCTCGATTTTCTTTAAGTTTCATATTTGGTTTCACGACCAAATCGACAGGTAAGCACAACCATACAAAACCATCAAATTGGGTGGTATTACTCCAAGGCAGCAAACCACGTATATTTAATTAAAATAGAATTTGTTAAAAGTCTATTGCATGCATAAATTGAGCTTTTTAATAATCGTCAAACGACTTTATCGACACGTAAAGAGACGATATCGTGTCGCCAAATGCCAATTTTTATTTATCGACAGACGACAATGTCGACTCGAGAAACCAAATACGGCCCCAAATACACCCAAATACACCTCAGTCTTAGTCTGCATGGATCCGGTGAGTTTATAGTCTGGTTGCTCTGGATATCTCCAAGGCTTTCGATAGAGTTTGGCACACAGCCCTGTTAGCTAAACTCAAAGCTATTGGAGTTGACTCACTTCTACAGAAGTGGATTGAGAGTTTCCTTTTTGGCCGTTCAATCAAAGTAGTATTGGATGGCGTCAAATCCGCATCCCACCCGATCTCTGCGGGGGTCCCCCAGGGGTCAATTTTATCACCGGCCCTATTTCTCATATTTATAAATGACCTTCTTTCAATCCCCTCCAACCCACTCCTCAGCTTCGCTGACGACGGTACTCTACGTTACTCGTACAGCGTCGATACACGACAGACTCATGCCAGATCCTGTCTTGATGATCGCGAACTAATGTCCAAGTCGATTATAAATGACATTAAGCTGATTCTAGAGTGGGGAAAGAAGAATCGTGTTGAATTCAACTCCGACAAAACCAAGTACTGTCTTATCTCCAAAAAGAAGTTCAACACCTCACCATCCTTGAAAGTGGATGACGTGGTACTAAAGGCCGACCCATCCCTACACATCTTAGGCGTGACTTTAGCCAAAGACTTGCGATGGAATGACCACATATTCCAAATCGCCAAACAAGGATCTCAGTGCTTGGGATTTCTTAAGAGGTGCAAGTTCCTCCTCCAGCCATCGGCCCGTGCTGTTATTTATAAATCCTACATTCGGCCTCTTCTCGAATATAACTCCCTCGTTTGGGGCGGCGCCCCAATAACCACCTTGGCATGGTTAGATAAGGTGCAAAAAAGGGCGCTCAAGTTAATTGATGACGACACCGCCTGTTCCACCATCGACCCCCTGAGCCACCATAGGAATGTAGCAGCACTGACAAAATTTTATCGCTACTATCATAGTGACTGTTCCTCCGAGTTAAACGCTCTCCTGCCTCCACGGCAATCTTATACCCGCAACACCAGATTAGCCCACTCGTCTCATTCCCTTCACCTGCAACTACCCTTTTCACGCACTCAACAAGATATGAATTCGTTTGTTAATAGAACAACTCGGCTGTGGAATAACCTCTCGCAGTCAGTATTTCCGAACTCCTACAACATCCAAGAGTTCAAACGCAGGGTTCATCACCACCTTCTTCAATACCCCCCCGTACCTTTTAATCCTTAACCTATAAGTTTTAAAAATTAAGAATATCGCAGAAACACAAATAAATAAATTTAATTGTATTACGATGTAAATGGCCGGTGAGGAAGCAGCGTTCGGCATTTCAACACAGGTAGCTCGCATAAGTAGTATGCCTGAATTGAAAATGCACTTGCGCGTAACTCTCTAAACCATTTTCCCAGCTGGCGGTGGGGCAAGTACTTCATATGTGTGTGGTACCAGCTGTGCTGCTAGCTGTCAAACAAAAATAAAAAATAACCAGATATCCACAATTGAAATGTTCATTTGGTTGTGTCTAATTACATAAACCTTCTGTAAAAACAAACAGAGATAAATTTATTAGAATAATACTTCTTTGAAGTTAAATAAATTGTAAGTGTACAGGAAACCTAAAGGTTTAGTATAAGTTTCAACTTGCATGTTGAGTAAAAGAAAACAATGTACAATTATATGTGACGTAGAATAAAACTTTTTTGACTTTGACTTCGTTTTCTATTAGAATAACATAAACAAAGGATAATTTCAATCAGAATGGCATTTTGACAGTTCTAAATTACCTACGGAGGGTAAACCAGCAGATTCATAAGTCCAAAAAACATTTATTAACTTGAAAACCTTTATAAAAACATTTAAAAATTGACAGAAAAATTGTAATCTTTATAACTTTTTTAGGCCTGGTAAGTACTTGCTGAGACATTGCCACCAGTTCCTGTCCAATTGGTGTGAACAAATTTACCCTCATGACCAAGCAGTTCATAAGTATGCGCACCAAAGTAGTCACGCTGTGCTTGTAAAAGATTAGCAGGCAATCTTTCGGCTCTATAGCCGTCATAAAATGTTAATGCACTAGACAATGCAGGCACAGGTATTCCATTTAATACGGCATAACTTACAACTTGACGCCAGGACTGCTGACCATTGTCTATTGCTTTCTTAAAGAAATCGTCTAATAATAAATTAGCCAATTGGGGATTCCTCTTATAAGCATCCGTAATATTTCCCAGGAAACCGCTGTAATATTTTTTTAAAGTACAAATTAAAAAAAAAAAGAAATGGTTTTACCTTCGAATGATGCAACCACCTCGCCACATTAACGCAATACCACCATAATTAAGCTTCCAATGGTTTTCCTTAGCTGCTTCTCTAAGCAGCATAAAACCTTGTGCGTACGACACGATTTTTGCGCAATACAATGCGTATTTAATGTGATTAATAAATGTCTTTAACTCATCAACTTTTGCTTTGAGTAGTGGTCCGCTGAGTTGCTTACTAGCTTCTACGCGCTCTTCCTTCAAGGCAGATAAGCATCGGGAAAACACAGCTTCTCCTATCAACGTGACCGGAACTCCGTATTGCAATGCGGCGATTGCTGTCCATTTCCCAGTTCCTTTTTGTCCTGCTGTATCTCGTATCCTTTCAAGAAGATAACCTTCTTCGTCTTTGTACTTTAAAATGTCCCTGGTAATTTCAATAAGGAAAGAATCAAGTTCTTCGGTGTTCCACTTTCCGAATTCCGCAGACATGGCAACTTGGCTTAAGCCTAGCGCTTTCATCAGATCATATGCTTCGCAAATCAGTTGCATATCGCCGTATTCTATACCATTATGAACCATTTTGACAAAGTGGCCAGCCCCACCTTCCCCAACCCACTCACAGCAAGGCTCATTACCCGACTTAGCACAAATAGATTGAAAAATATCTTTAATCAATGGCCAAGCTTCTTTATGTCCTCCAGGCATTAGAGAAGGCCCATAACGAGCACCTTCCTCCCCACCGCTGACACCTGTTCCAACATAGTACAGGCCTTTAGATTTGAGTTCTGCACATCTTCTAGCTGTATCCTGATACTCTGAATTTCCTCCATCGATTATAACATCACCAGGAGATAGCAACGGCGCAAGTTGTCCAATAAAATCGTCAACTGCACTTCCAGCTGAAATTTTTTATTAATACTTTTAGAAATTATTTCAATCACCATGACCTACGCCTTGGAAAATATGATAATTGTAGCAAGACCATGCACGTGATGGAAATTGCTTTCTAATATTACTGACACTTTTTGACCTCAAGGCTTCTGACTCACCTTTAACTAATAACATAACTTTTCTAGGAGATTTCAACTTTTCTACCATATCCTTTAGAGATCTTGCGCCAATTACTTTTGTTCCTTTTGCTTCATTATTCAAAAATTGGTCCACCTGAAAAAGAAAAAATTAAACACGGCACTAAATCACAAATTGACAACATATACTTTCTCCACAGTTCGGTTGTAAGCACATACTACAAAACCTTTAGAATCCATGTTAAGAATAAGGTTCTGGCCCATTACAGCGAGCCCAATAAGAGCGATATCAGCTTTTCTAAAATATAAGTTGAAAAATTAATAAAAATACTAATTAGTAAAACTTAAAACATACGCCGACATTGTATAGTAAGTTTAATCCACTCGCTCACAGCTAACTTTATTAAGGCAAAATCAGATGATAACTAACTACCACGACAGCGAGCGGGTAGAGATAACCCACTTCGAGAATGACTTTCGAAAAGGTCACCATGTTCTACCACTTCCATGTTCTGAAATTGTCAAGCAGTTTATGCTTGCCGGGTGTGACCGAAGTTCGCCTTTACTTTAGAAGGCCCCTGATAAAATACTAGTTATTAGGTGTGTTCGCGTACTCGCCTGCGGGTTCCATCAGAACCATTCGTTCCTACAGAACAGAAATCTGGCAGGCGACCCGCAGGCGAGTACGCGAACACACCTATTGTTTCTTTGTTTGCATAGGCCAGTTTTACATTAGCCGACAACAAACCAAGAAAAGTCTATGGTCTGCTCAAGATTTCTGCTAACCCCTGGATTACAATGAGCGTACCCATATCGCAACTTCGCCGCAGGAAAAATATGAGTACATGGCACTCCCATAAGCTGAGCACAGTGAACGCAGCCAATGAAGTAGTCAACTTGGAAGTTGCTGAACTTTTAACTTTTCGCAGCAGTTCTGCGTTGACAAGTGACTGCACGCTTTCAAAAAAAATCTGTTGACAATTTCGGTGTTTGGTTAAATATTTTACAATTTTTTGTTGATTTTCTGTATGTAATTTGATTTTGCTTAAATAATTATTTTTCAATATGTCATTTGAAGAAAAGCTTATAGAGGAAGTCCGAAAGTTCGATATTTTATATAAAAAGAGTAGCGGTGAATATAAAAATGTATTTGTAAAATCGCAAACTTGGCTGAAAATTGCCGAAAAAATAAATTCATCGGGTAAGGAATTATTGCAATCTTATTTTTTAAGATTACTAATGACCGAAATTAATTTCTAGTTGAACAATGTCAGATGAGGTGGAAATCTTTACGTGATCGTTTTAGTAAAGAAACGATGAAGAGAAATGCACCGTCTGGTAGTGGTGCTTCAACCTATGCTCCTTGGGAATATTATGAAAGTTTAACTTTCTTAAAAGAACACATAAAACCGAGGAAAACCCGGTCGAATCTAGAGACGACGAATAATGGAACTTTGGAAGAATGTCATATTTCCGAAGACTGCGTCTTGTTTTCCCCGGCTCCCATGATTGAGGAGGAACCGGTAGAACTTACAGAAATTCCGAAATCCAAGAAAAAACTGAAGATAGATTTAGAAGACGTGAATTCTAAATTTATGGAAACAATGGACACTTTTCAAGATTATTTCCAGGACAGACCACATCAAAAGAAAGAAAACAATTCATTTTCAAATGCAATTTGCGTTATTATAAATGAGCTGTCGCCAGAAAAACAGAAAAGAGCAAGGGCAAAAATTCTTACTATTTTAGCACAAATAGAAAACGAGGATTAATTAAAATAAGAAAATAGTCTGAAGTGAATTTTGTTTTTAATTTATATTGAAAAATTTTTTTGTTTTTGTTTTTTTACATCAAAGTGAATTTTGTTAAACGTTAAATTATTATTGAATTATTATTATTAACTAAGAAATCGTATTTTTTAACTTAAGTGAATTTTGTTTTAGTTTTATTTGTTTTTGAATAAAAATTTTTTATTTACATATTATAAAAACTATTTCATTTTTGGTAAATTTCATTTAATTTTATACTGCCTCGTTATAGCACCCTCGTTGTTTAAATAATCTCTTAGTGTGTCTCTAAGAGCAAACGCAGTTCTGGGGGCATTATGAGATCCAAAACGAAGTGCCCTTTGAAACGAAATGCTCTCGTTTCGCCATTCTCGAACATTCCCGTCCACATCTTCCCAATCAACATAGTTTGTTGGGCAATATTGTTTGGCCGATTCATTCAATTTTATAAAATTGTGTAAGGCAATTGTAGCCAGCACAATTTTCTCGGCATTTGATGGTAGGCAACATAATGCGGACTGTAACACCTGTAAAAATGCCATTAATAAAATAAGAGTTACAAATGTTATAAAAATTAATACTTACTCTCCAACGAGCAGCAAGTATACCGAAAGTGTTTTCAATTACCACTCTTGCCCTTGATATTCGGTAATTGAATATCCTTGTTTCCCGCAATGAATTGTGGTCCGAGTAAGGTTTTATCAAATTTGGTTTGAGTGGAAACGCAGGATCCCCAACAACAAAGTATGGAAAGATTATAGAAGAATTTGGGAGTGGGGATTCTTCAGGAAATTCTAGTTGTCCATCTAGCAAAAGTTTCCCAAAGTTAGAATTTCGAAGCACTCCTACCGAAATTATACTTATTATTAAATTGTTGCTAAAAACGCAAAATGTAATGAGTGTGTTCCGACATATGTTCCAGTATGTGGGAGCACTGTGATTTTAGACGTCATGCCAGTGCACTGCGAAGCACGTTCCGTTTAAAAAAGTTATACTGAACTCAGCAGTACATTTTTGTATACGGAACGAGCGCACAGTATACTGGCTCCGCCTTCATATTTTACTGCTCACGATTAAATTTTTTTACAGCCACAAAGCACATCTGTCAAAACCTGTTGAAACTACTGGGAGCACATTACCTCTTTGAAAGCAGTAGTCCCAGTAGTAAAAAGGGGAATATTCATGACGTCATGAATGTTCCCAGAGCACTGCGACAGGGCACTGTTTGGTGAAAACGGAACGACAAAACTAGCACTGGTAGTACTGGCGCAGTGCTTCCAGTATATTACGGAACGCACTCGTAATATTTACCTCCATCACTTTGGCTGCCATATGCTCCTACGTCGACGTACCTGAATGTATATTTGGCGTCGCAGATGGCCATAAGCACTAGGCTAAAATATTTTTTATAGTTATAATAATTCGATCCACTCTTCGGCGGTCGTTTTATACGGATATGTTTTTCGTCCACTGCACCGACACAGTGCGGAAGATCCCATTTTGAATTAAAATCATTTGCTATTGATTGAGATTCTGCTTTATTGGGAGTGGACACATACAATTCGCTCAGTACTTCCCATATCACATCGCAAGTTTCATATATAATTTTCCTTATGGTAGATTTCCCTGCTTTGTAACTCCACGCCAAATATTGTTGGCTTACGCCTTGAGATAGAAATCTGCAAAAATAATTTATTGTATGTACTAAATATGTATAAAATAGTTAAATATGTACTCACGTTAAAGTTATAGCTACTCTGCATTCTGGTGGAAGGGGTCTTCTTATTGAAGACTTCATTAATTTTTCTCTCGTTAAATTTAATAGCAAATTGTAAACATTAGCAGTCATCCTTGTGTGTTTGAAAAAATCCTCCGTATCTGACGATTTAATTTTTTCAAAGCAACTGCTAAAATAACCGTCAATATTTCTTGTTAAATTAACTGGTCGCACCCAATAACGTTTCCGTTTCCGTGATTTTTTATTTAGGTTTAATACATGCAAATAGCATATGTAAAACTTAAAAAAAGGAATTATTGCATCAAATTTTTCCATTTTCACTAGTTTACAACTTCACACCTCAACGCAAACTGAACGCACACACTGTGCTTTTCATTGCACATGGCTACGTTGACGGGTAGTTGGCTGCGGCGAAGCTGCGATATGGCTACGCTCATTGTAATCCAACGGTAAAGCTGCTTTGGTAGCAGAATTTTTAAAGTGTCAAATTACACAAAGCAAGGTTTAACTTGGACGCAAAAAAGCTGCTAGCGTAGCTTTTTGTTAATGTATGAAGCAAGTTACACGGCATAACATTTCTTCCATCAACACTTCCAATAATTCCAATAAACCGGTTTTATAGGCAAGGGGTCGGGGAAGTGTGTTACTTGTGCATCCCAAAAAATTCTCGACTGCACAGAGCAACACACTAACACAATCATAATTTCATTCTCGGGGTCTACGAAAATGACTTAGCTAACTGACAGTTTGTACACAGCTACATAGACAATAGAATTGTTACACGAGAAAATGCAGAACAGTCAGTTTATCGTGTAATTCGTAAAAACACGCACAAACCGGTTTGTTACAGCAGAAAGTGTTATGCCGTGTAACTCGCCTCCATAACATTTCTTCCATCAACACTTCCAATAATTCCAATAAACCGGTTTTATAGGCAAGGGGTCGCGGGGAAGTTTGTTACTTGTGCATCCCAAAAAATTCTCGACTGCACAGAGCAACACACCAACACAATCATAATTTCATTCTCGGGGCCTACGAAAATGACTTAGCCTTACTGACAGTTTGTACACTGCTACATAGACAATAGAATTGTTACAAGAAAAAATGCAGAACAGTCAGTTTTTCGTGTAATTCGTATAACACGCACAAACCGGTTTGTTACAGCAGAAAGTGTTATGCCCACTTACGTAGCTGCTTTCTTAGTGGGATGCACTGACATATAGAATGGACTGCTCATGAGGAATTTTTCATGGCACCAATTTGTTCCATAGGCTACAAACCTTTTTTCACTCCATGTAAACACCGGAATCACTTTTGAAATTTACATTTTTTTAAATACGTACTTAAAACATTAAAACAACACAAATATTTAAAAAAAAAATTAATAAACACTATTTTCACTTTTTAAAATGCCTTTTTTTCATTAATTTGCAAATTTTATGTGTATCTGATTTAAGTTCTTAACGCCTGTTTCAGCAACTGACATTCTGTATGTCAAAATCCGGGGGTCTATGGGGAAAAGAGCAAAAGATATAAACATCACTATACCCGTCTATTTTTTTCTAATTGATTTAACCTGATTTTATTTCTGTCAGTCTGATTTTACTTCTGAGTGTTTCTGTCAGTTTGGGGGCTTATGTATGAGCGAGTCGACTATACCTTTTTGGTGCCATCGGTTTATATGGGAATAATTGCTGATGAGCAGTCCATTATTATATGTCAGTGGTGGGATGATACACGAGTCAACGTGTCTTTGCAACACACTGTCAGTTTGTTGAGCGGAGGTCACTGACATATAGGAATGGACTGCTGATTGACAATGCTGAATGGCACCATTTTTCTCCGGATATAAAAAACCTTTTTTACGTAAACAAAAAAAATTTCTTCGAATTTAAGAGGAAATAAGTGATAAAATGTCTGTAATAATTACTAGAAATATATTTGCATCACTCATTTTTATTTGCCAGCAGTTTTTCCATTAGATAAATGTATTTATCTCAAAACTGTGACGGTTATTTCCCCTGTTTAACGAACTTTTCAAAATAGCTCAAGAGTGAGACAGAAGGACAAAAGCTATACCTGTCTATTTTTCTCTAATTATGTTTACATCGCTGACATGCGCTGACTATTACAGTTCATTGGAATTTAACGTGGGAGTGAGGCAGCAATACTTTTTGGTGCCACTTTTTTGTATGGGATTTTGTTCATTTAGCAGTCCATTACTATATGTAAGTGGCGGAAATAATATACGACTCAACACGCTCCACTCTGTCAGCTTTCTATATATACAAGCCATGCACAACTTTTGAGCTGCTTGAGTGTGTAGTAGTACTTTGACCGCGTCTGTCTAAACGTCAAAGTTTGTTCGGTGGTGGATAAAAATTTCGTGTCGTCGCGGATAAAAATTTATTAAAATAAAGTAAGTTAAAAAAGCATTATATATAAATTAAAGTTAATAAAATCGCGCGTGAATTAGTGCTCCAGGATTTTAATAAAAAAAATTAAAAAAAGTGAATGATTAAGTGCATTTTAAGAGTGATAAATGATAAGGTGGCCATTTTTGTTTACATTCGTGGCGGTTTTTTGAGTTAATTTAGCGAAAAAATGGTGAATTTGTGTCGTAATGATTCAAAAATGAATTTAAAGTGATTAAAGAGTGTCATAGAATAATTTTTAAATACATAAGTGCAGAAAAATGTGTAGGGGAAAGCCAAAAAGTAATTGCTATTCATATTGTGTATATTTATGTTTTTAATAGCTATTCCATAATAATTTCAAATCACTTGAAATTCACTTTTAATAGGGAACCTTACTGGAAATTTTTCCCGCTAGGGGCGCCAATGTATTATAACGTAAACATGAAGTGACATTTGTCTCCCGCCTCTCAGACAGTTCTCGAGATTACTGTGATTTTTCGGTCATTCAATGATAAAATCTTACATTCTAATAAATATGCATCGGTGTGGTTTATTTGGATGCAATAATACAATACATATTGGTTCATTTATTTCAAAAAAACAATGGGAAATAGCTGTGCGTCGCAAAAAGTTTAAGGGTGCAAAACATTCAAGGTTTTGTCCAGATCATTTTAAGTCTGAAGGTTATATTAAAAAAGCATTTAAGACAGGTCAGTATATGAATATTATATTTTTGTTGCTGTTGCTGTTATGTTGTTGTTGTTTGTTTACGTTATACTTCGGTGGCGCCATCTGAGTTTACCTTTGCGTAAGATTCCCTATTGTGTACTTATATTTTAATAGCTATTCCATGATAATTTTAAACCACTTTAAATTCATTTTTAATTTATTACGACACAAATTCAACATTTTTTCGCTAAATTAACTCAAAAAACCACCGCGAATGTAAACAATAATGGTCACCTTATCAATCAACACTCTTAAAATACACTTAATCACTCACTTCCCTCAGATCACTAAATAACTAATCACTGGTAATCCACGCCCGATTTTATGCACTATTTAATACTTATAATTTACAATTTTATTATATAAAAAATAAAGCAAAGTTTAAAATAAAATAAATGGTTAAAAAAAATCTTTTAATTAACTAAAAAATGTACTGAAAAGTAAAAAATAAAAAATATTTTAAAGAAAGCGTGAAATTTCAATTTTAATGAAAAAGTTAATTAAAAGAATGGCGCATTTTTCATCAAAAATTTAAAATATAACTGTAAATCGCGTGAGATTTACAATAACCCTCAATTTTTTGCTTTGTTAATTTCAAATTCTAACAAAATTTTTTGATGAAAAATGCGCCATTCTTTTAATTAACTTTTTCATTAAAATTGAAATTTCACGCTTTCTTTAAAATATTTTTTATTTTTTACTTTTCAGTACATTTTTTAGTTAATGAAAAGAATTTTTTTTAAAAAAATTTTTTAACCATTTATTTTATTTTCTACCTTTTAGTTTATTATATGTATTCCGCCATTTTATGATGGCAATTCTATTAGATTTAAAATTACGTCACACAGTTTACTGTATTCATTTGATACCCATGTCCATGAACTTTTAACTTTTCGCAGCAGTTCTGCGTTGACAAGTGACTGCACGCTTTCAAAAAAAATCTGTTGACAATTTCGGTGTTTGGTTAAATATTTTACAATTTTTTGTTGATTTTCTGTATGTAATTTGATTTTGCTTAAATAATTATTTTTCAATATGTCATTTGAAGAAAAGCTTATAGAGGAAGTCCGAAAGTTCGATATTTTATATAAAAAGAGTAGCGGTGAATATAAAAATGTATTTGTAAAATCGCAAACTTGGCTGAAAATTGCCGAAAAAATAAATTCATCGGGTAAGGAATTATTGCAATCTTATTTTTTAAGATTACTAATGACCGAAATTAATTTCTAGTTGAACAATGTCAGATGAGGTGGAAATCTTTACGTGATCGTTTTAGTAAAGAAACGATGAAGAGAAATGCACCGTCTGGTAGTGGTGCTTCAACCTATGCTCCTTGGGAATATTATGAAAGTTTAACTTTCTTAAAAGAACACATAAAACCGAGGAAAACCCGGTCGAATCTAGATACCCCATTTATGACTAGGTCGAAAAGTTGAGTCGAGATTGAGTTGAAATTTCGACCACCGTATATGAAGTTGAGTTGAGTTCACATTGGGTTGAAATAGAGTTCAATTGATATCAAAACATAACCTCAAAATTTTGTGTAAAATTCTCATTTACAGATACGTAAAAATTTAGAATGAAATAATTTATTTTTCCTGTTCCAGAAAAAACATCGAGCACAAAACCCACAAAACTAACGCCGAATGCGGACTTTACGAATAGTGAACAAACAAGACAAATGTCACTTCAACCCAATTTCAACTCAACCTGCGTATATGAGGTAAAATACCAACTCGATCCAGGTAGGAGAGCTGAGTTGGGTTGAGTGGACCCAGTTTCAACTCGACATCCGTTTATGACTGGGTTGAACCCGGGTTGAACCTGGGTCGAACCTAGTCATAAACGGGGTAAGAGACGACGAATAATGGAACTTTGGAAGAATGTCATATTTCCGAAGACTGCGTCTTGTTTTCCCCGGCTCCCATGATTGAGGAGGAACCGGTAGAACTTACAGAAATTCCGAAATCCAAGAAAAAACTGAAGATAGATTTAGAAGACGTGAATTCTAAATTTATGGAAACAATGGACACTTTTCAAGATTATTTCCAGGACAGACCACATCAAAAGAAAGAAAACAATTCACTTTCAAATGCAATTTGCGTTATTATAAATGAGCTGTCGCCAGAAAAACAGAAAAGAGCAAGGGCAAAAATTCTTACTATTTTAGCACAAATAGAAAACGAGGATTAATTAAAATAAGAAAATAGTCTGAAGTGAATTTTGTTTTTAATTTATATTGAAAAATTTTTTTGTTTTTGTTTTTTTACATCAAAGTGAATTTTGTTAAACGTTAAATTATTATTGAATTATTATTATTAACTAAGAAATCGTATTTTTTAACTTAAGTGAATTTTGTTTTAGTTTTATTTGTTTTTGAATAAAAATTTTTTATTTACATATTATAAAAACTATTTCATTTTTGGTAAATTTCATTTAATTTTATACTGCCTCGTTATAGCACCCTCGTTGTTTAAATAATCTCTTAGTGTGTCTCTAAGAGCAAACGCAGTTCTGGGGGCATTATGAGATCCAAAACGAAGTGCCCTTTGAAACGAAATGCTCTCGTTTCGCCATTCTCGAACATTCCCATCCACATCTTCCCAATCAACATAGTTTGTTGGGCAATATTGTTTGGCCGATTCATTCAATTTTATAAAATTGTGTAAGGCAATTGTAGCCAGCACAATTTTCTCGGCATTTGATGGTAGGCAACATAATGCGGACTGTAACACCTGTAAAAATGCCATTAATAAAATAAGAGTTACAAATGTTATAAAAATTAATACTTACTCTCCAACGAGCAGCAAGTATACCGAAAGTGTTTTCAATTACCACTCTTGCCCTTGATATTCGGTAATTGAATATCCTTGTTTCCCGCAATGAATTGTGGTCCGAGTAAGGTTTTATCAAATTTGGTTTGAGTGGAAACGCAGGATCCCCAACAACAAAGTATGGAAAGATTATAGAAGAATTTGGGAGTGGGGATTCTTCAGGAAATTCTAGTTGTCCATCTAGCAAAAGTTTCCCAAAGTTAGAATTTCGAAGCACTCCTACCGAAATTATACTTATTATTAAATTGTTGCTAAAAACGCAAAATGTAATGAGTGTGTTCCGACATATGTTCCAGTATATGGGAGCACTGTGATTTTAGACGTCATGCCAGTGCACTGCGAAGCACGTTCCGTTTAAAAAAGTTATACTGAACTCAGCAGTACATTTTTGTATACGGAACGAGCGCACAGTATACTGGCTCCGCCTTCATATTTTACTGCTCACGATTAAATTTTTTTACAGCCACAAAGCACATCTGTCAAAACCTGTTGAAACTACTGGGAGCACATTACCTCTTTGAAAGCAGTAGTCCCAGTAGTAAAAAGGGGAATATTCATGACGTCATGAATGTTCCCAGAGCACTGCGACAGGGCACTGTTTGGTGAAAACGGAACGACAAAACTAGCACTGGTAGTACTGGCGCAGTGCTTCCAGTATATTACGGAACGCACTCGTAATATTTACCTCCATCACTTTGGCTGCCATATGCTCCTACGTCGACGTACCTGAATGTATATTTGGCGTCGCAGATGGCCATAAGCACTAGGCTAAAATATTTTTTATAGTTATAATAATTCGATCCACTCTTCGGCGGTCGTTTTATACGGATATTGTGGAAAATAGGTACAAGAAAGAATAAAACTCGATTACATTTATAACGATAATAATTTTATAATAAAATCCCGTGTAACAGAAAAACGTGTTCGCTCTATGAAAGTTATAAGAAAACTTAACAAAAGAAAAGGTGACAATTACAATAATTAAAATCAAGGACTACTAGCTAACTACAATTTTCTACATCCTCCGGCGGGCAAATTGGAAGAGACCTATCCAACTATCTCGATGGGATACAGCAACTGAACAGGTCGTCTCATTTTCGTGCCATTGGAAAATCGCAACTCGCAGGCCCGGATCTTTCCATCTCTTCCAGGAAATACATTCGTCACAACGGCCAACTTCCAAAATAGCCTAGGCGCTGAAGAGTCGTGTACCTGAACCACATCACCTAATTTTAGGGTTGATGAAAATCCTCCTTTAGGGCGGTAATGTAAAGACCGAAGCTGTTGTAAATAATCTATCCTCCAGCGTTTCCAGATAAAATCGATAAGTTTACAGCGACTAGCCCACAATTGTCTTATGCTTTTCTCCGAGAGTTGTGTGGATTTCGTTCTTGACGACGACGATGGGAGCATGGTTGCATATCTGCCTTCCAAAAAATGCATGGGAGTCAAAGGTTCCATATCCAGCGGATCATCAGACATATAAGTCAAAGGTCTTGAATTTATAATGCTCTCTGTCTCGACCAACAAAGTATTTAGCTCATCTTTTTCCAGTGTAGATTTTTTTATGGCAGCCTTCAAAATATTTTTCACACTCCGAACCATTCTTTCCCAAAAGCCACCCCACCATGGCGCTCTTTCAACGATAAATCTCCAACTGATGCGGTGACGGCTTAAGAAGTCATGAAATTCTTCATCATTTAAAACTTTCTGTAACACAGCAATTTCTTTGGACGCACGTTTGAAAGTTCGTGCATTATCTGAATAGATGTATTGCGGTGTACCTCTTCTGGAAATAAATCGCCTTAGCCCCAATAAACAACTTTCCGTTGTCAGATCCATTACAAGTTCTAAATGTATAGCTCTCACAGTTGCACAGGTGAAAAGCATAATATACACCTTTTGACTGACCGACTCAGGTCCGCTAGAGGGTTTGGTATATAACGGTCCAGCAAAATCAATTCCCGTTGTTTCAAAAGGATGTGAAGACATCATTCGTTCACGCGGTAACGGAGCAAATGGCTGAGACATAGGTTTAGCGTACATCCTCCTGCAAAATATGCATTGCTTTACTACAGCCTTTATTAATTGTCGAGCTTTTGGGATCCAGAATTTCTCCCTTATACGCGAAAGTACGAGGTTAACTCCACCATGAAGCGTTTCTTCGTGTCGGTCTTGGGCTACAAGCTCAGAAATATAAGATTCCTTCGGCAAAATTATTGGATGAGACGTTTGGAAATCTGAAAAAAATCGCAGTCGAGAATCCACTCTTAAAAGTCCCTCTTCATCTATAATCGGACGCAACGTCTCTATCTTGGAAGTATG
The DNA here is from genome assembly GCA_949987705.1 of Thereva unica. Taxonomy (NCBI): domain Eukaryota; kingdom Metazoa; phylum Arthropoda; class Insecta; order Diptera; family Therevidae; genus Thereva; species Thereva unica. Next base: position 58,255,106 of record OX465284.1, read on the forward strand.
AGGGATCTTTCGATTGGCTCGAATGGCATTAAGTTCATTTTCGTAAAAGATTCTTTGAACATAGCTTATCCAATATACTTCCGCGGCTTGTAATTCAGAAGCGGTTAAAAACTTGCAGTCGTCGTGTTCTTTACATTCACGGGTTCTTCTTACACGATTTATAAATCGTAAGCAGAAAGCTGTTACGCGCAGAAGTTTCCTCCATTTACTATACTCCTTGAAAGGTAGTAGAGGTTCTATTATAGTGCTTGATTGGGGGCTCGCCAATTCAACCTTTAAAATAGCAACTGTAGAAAGGTCATGGTTGTCAAACTCGTTCGGTGGCCAATGATCAGGGTGATCCTTTAACCAAGTTGGTCCTTCCATCCATAATTCAGATTTTAGCAGCTGTTTTACTCTTAATCCTCGTGTCAGCAAATCCGCCGGGTTGTCCACCCCCGGACAGTGTCTCCATACCTCTATGCTAGTGAGCTCTCTTATCTCATTTACACGATTCGCTACGTACGGTTTCCACTTCTTTAACGTACCAAGAATCCAGTGCAAAGTTATTTGGGAATCGGTCCAGAGCACAGTCTTAAAGGTAATTTTTAAATTTCTTCGAAGGAAGTTGCATAATCGAGAAGCGAGTACAGCGGCGGTTAATTCCAAACGTGGCAAAGTAAGCTCTTTCGTTCCAGTTTCCGACAACGGTGCAACGCGATTTTTACCAATCAAGAATCTCACGGTTATTCCTCCAGTACGGTCAATAGATCGGACATAAGCAGCACATCCATACCCTTTTAGACTGGCATCACAGAATATGTGAATCTCATTCTCTCGAAGTTCATCATCGTTTAGAACACATCTTGGGAAGGTTAATTTTTTCAGGTCTAGTAAATCCTTACGAAAATCATGCCACGCTTGAAGTAAATCGGTTGGCAGAACGGAATCCCAACTAAGTTTCAATCTCCAAGCAGTTTGAAACAATATCTTTAACCCCAAGGTGCAAGGTCCAAAGAATCCAAGAGGGTCATATATTCGAGCGATTGTCTGTAGAATGTTGCGCTTTGTTCCTTCGCTCGAGGTATTGATGAAACTTAGAACAGATGTCAAATCAACGGTCAATTCATCACTCATTACTGACCAAGGAATGCCAAGAATCTTCTGTTGTGGAATTGGTGGATCACTGAAGATGGATCGAACATTGTCGTTATTAGAATTCCATTGTCTAAGATTCATGGACGCTCTTTGCATTATGACCTTCGCTTCTTTACATAACTTAAGAGCAGCTACCTCACTGTCAACGCTGGTGACTAAGTCATCCATATAAAAACATTCCTTTAATACAGCACAGGTGTGTGGAAATAATGTGCTTTCATTCTCCAAATGTTTCTGAATGGTGGCTCCTAATAAGAACGGGCTACAGGTCACGCCAAAGGTAACTCTCGTCATACGGTATTCTTGTATCTTTGGTAAGTTTGTAAGGGATTTCGGTTCTTCGCTGTACCAAAAGAAACGGTGAGAGTCTCGGTCACTTTCGTCCAGAAGGATTTGAAGAAAAGCTTTTTCAATGTCAGCTGTAACTCCGATGACACCCATTCGGAAGTTTAATAAAACCTTCAGTATATCAGCCAATAAATTTGATCCAGTATGGACATGATCGTTAAGCGAGAGTTGAGACGGTTCATGCGCTGAGGCATCAAACACAACGCGCAGCTTAGTAGTTACCTTATCCTCTCTATAAACTGGCCGATGGGGTAAATAATAAACCCGTTCTGACATATCAGTAGGTTGAACACGCTCAGCGTACCCTGCCGATAAGAAAGCTCGTATGGCTTTATCGTAATCAGCTGCTCTTCCAACCTCCATCAACAATTTTCTTGTAAGCGACTTCAATCGACCAAGGGCACCAGTACGATTACTCAACAAAGGCTCTTTCAGATTTTTCCATGGTAGAGCTGCTTTGTATCTATCGTTCGACCTAATTATGTAGTCTTGGCAAAAGTTTTTCGTGAAAGTCTCTGCTTCCAATTCGTCCTTCTTAATCCCGATTGCCTCTAGATCCCACAACTTTCTAAAATCAAACTCATTTATTAAAGAAGTACATAAAGAAACTCGTGAAAGTAAATTTAAACTGGCCAAGGTTATTCCAGAAGAAACTGGTCCCTGCAATGTCCAACCAAACAAACTCTGTACGGCAGTTAGATTGTCAGATATCCGCCTGATATTACCAGTGACAAAATTCCAATATTGGTCAGCTCCTATTAAAATGCTTATTCCTGGTTCAAGTTGCATCTTAGCCGCACCGCTATCAGCTAAACACAACTCAGAGAAGATTGGGCTTTTACTATCAGGAGCAGGTAAAACATCGACACAAATATGAGGAACTTCTATAGCTTCCAATAAATGAACCTCATCATCATATTGACTTCTTAATACCATGCGGACACGGTTGCAGGTTTGAGCTGGGGCTTGAGACTGACTTCCAAACGGTGCTACACTTAAGATATGAGTTCCCACAATAGGCAATCCCAGTTTCATTGAAATATCTCGACGTATAAAGGAAAGTTGACTACCGCCATCGAAAACTACTCTCACTAAGAGATTAAGTTCCGATTGATGAGGTTCAAAAACATGTACACAGGCGGTCTGCAGGAAAACGTCAGCCAAAGGGTCCGGCTTATCGTTTGTCGCACACAGATTCAATGTCGGTTTCGTTATAGAAGCACATCCTTGATCTCTTGGTGGAAATTTCTCTTGAGGCGTTGATTTGTAGCGCTCTCTATAAACGGGTTCACACATAGACGAAGCATGTTTCTTCTTACACTTAACACAGCTAACATTAATCCTTTTACAAAACTTTGAAGTGTGCCCTTTTTTCGTGCAGCGAAAACATCGGCTATCCTTCTTCAAAAGGTCTTTTCGTTGCTCTACTGTACGTCCATCATTACATTCACTGGAATCGTGTTTATCGGACTCACAGAAAAAACAATTCATCTTCGAAAAGGTCGTAGCAAATAATCCAGCAGCTGTCTTCATTAATTTTGGGCTACTCGAATTTATTGAAGTTCTTGACCCTTCACTTGCCTTTTCTAGCGAGTCAACTTCACGTTTCAAATAGCGTAGAAGAGCCTTCATCTGTCCATCACCAAGCGATAAAGTGGTACTGCTTTCCGAAACGTCATCCTTCGAAAGTATAGCGCTTTTCGATTTCTCGTTTCCTTCGTCACGTGCAGAATCATCATAGACTCTGTGAAAATCCACGCGCAGTTCTCCAGGAAGACACTTCAAAATCAACGTTTTCACAATAACAGCGTAGTGATTTGATGGTACTCCCAAAGCAGCTAAGGAACGAACGCAAGTGACTACAGAATTGTACAAACGTCTCAATCCCGCTGTATCGGTTTTCGATAAAACAGGCTTCATAGACAGTAATCTTTGTATGTGTTGATCTATCAACTTTTCAGGATTTCCAAACTCATCTAATAACAAAGATATAGCACTCTCGTAGCAATTTTCTGTAGGAGTAAATCCTGCTAACACTTCAGCAGCCTTCCCTTTAAGCACTGATTGCAGGTAATTAAATTTATCAATTGAACTCAGCCCAGGATTCTCATGGACGGCAGTTTTAAACTGCTCCCAAAACTGAATCCACTCACTGAAATTACCAGCAAACGTCCTAAGATTTAATTTAGGAAGCTTTACACCGCTTCGCTTTTCTTGAGATATAAAATTAGTGCCATCTCGATGAATATTCGAATCTTGAAACAGCTTTATTCTGGTCAATCTTTGATTTAGTCGTGCTATTGCGCTGACTACGGTATCATCATATTCTGCACACTTTTCAATTTCCTTTTCCATTTCATCTGGTTTTATAACCGCCAGAACCTCTGAGTTGGCAATCTTGAGAGAAGAATGCACCGCTTTTATGCGTTCTAGCAGAACTACTAACTCCTCTTCGATGAAATTCAGACTTCCAACATCATTGTCTTTCGGTTTCGATTCGTCAGACCCTAAAAATGCGTTAATGGACTTTGATAGCTTCGTTATTTGTCCTCGCAAAACCGATACGGAGCGCTTCGATAAGTCCATGATAAAATAAAAACGCGTGTTAAGTTAAACGGTTTCGATCGATTTTTATCCCTCGATAATTGGTCTAATCCCGGGTTTCGGCACCAATGTGGAAAATAGGTACAAGAAAGAATAAAACTCGATTACATTTATAACGATAATAATTTTATAATAAAATCCCGTGTAACAGAAAAACGTGTTCGCTCTATGAAAGTTATAAGAAAACTTAACAAAAGAAAAGGTGACAATTACAATAATTAAAATCAAGGACTACTAGCTAACTACAATTTTCTACAGATATGTTTTTCGTCCACTGCACCGACACAGTGCGGAAGATCCCATTTTGAATTAAAATCATTTGCTATTGATTGAGATTCTGCTTTATTGGGAGTGGACACATACAATTCGCTCAGTACTTCCCATATCACATCGCAAGTTTCATATATAATTTTCCTTATGGTAGATTTCCCTGCTTTGTAACTCCACGCCAAATATTGTTGGCTTACGCCTTGAGATAGAAATCTGCAAAAATAATTTATTGTATGTACTAAATATGTATAAAATAGTTAAATATGTACTCACGTTAAAGTTATAGCTACTCTGCATTCTGGTGGAAGGGGTCTTCTTATTGAAGACTTCATTAATTTTTCTCTCGTTAAATTTAATAGCAAATTGTAAACATTAGCAGTCATCCTTGTGTGTTTGAAAAAATCCTCCGTATCTGACGATTTAATTTTTTCAAAGCAACTGCTAAAATAACCGTCAATATTTCTTGTTAAATTAACTGGTCGCACCCAATAACGTTTCCGTTTCCGTGATTTTTTATTTAGGTTTAATACATGCAAATAGCATATGTAAAACTTAAAAAAAGGAATTATTGCATCAAATTTTTCCATTTTCACTAGTTTACAACTTCACACCTCAACGCAAACTGAACGCACACACTGTGCTTTTCATTGCACATGGCTACGTTGACGGGTAGTTGGCTGCGGCGAAGCTGCGATATGGCTACGCTCATTGTAATCCAACGGTAAAGCTGCTTTGGTAGCAGAATTTTTAAAGTGTCAAATTACACAAAGCAAGGTTTAACTTGGACGCAAAAAAGCTGCTAGCGTAGCTTTTTGTTAATGTATGAAGCAAGTTACACGGCATAACATTTCTTCCATCAACACTTCCAATAATTCCAATAAACCGGTTTTATAGGCAAGGGGTCGGGGAAGTGTGTTACTTGTGCATCCCAAAAAATTCTCGACTGCACAGAGCAACACACTAACACAATCATAATTTCATTCTCGGGGTCTACGAAAATGACTTAGCTAACTGACAGTTTGTACACAGCTACATAGACAATAGAATTGTTACACGAGAAAATGCAGAACAGTCAGTTTATCGTGTAATTCGTAAAAACACGCACAAACCGGTTTGTTACAGCAGAAAGTGTTATGCCGTGTAACTCGCCTCCATAACATTTCTTCCATCAACACTTCCAATAATTCCAATAAACCGGTTTTATAGGCAAGGGGTCGCGGGGAAGTTTGTTACTTGTGCATCCCAAAAAATTCTCGACTGCACAGAGCAACACACCAACACAATCATAATTTCATTCTCGGGGCCTACGAAAATGACTTAGCTTTACTGACAGTTTGTACACTGCTACATAGACAATAGAATTGTTACAAGAAAAAATGCAGAACAGTCAGTTTTTCGTGTAATTCGTATAACACGCACAAACCGGTTTGTTACAGCAGAAAGTGTTATGCCCACTTACGTAGCTGCTTTCTTAGTGGGATGCACTGACATATAGAATGGACTGCTCATGAGGAATTTTTCATGGCACCAATTTGTTCCATAGGCTACAAACCTTTTTTCACTCCATGTAAACACCGGAATCACTTTTGAAATTTACATTTTTTTAAATACGTACTTAAAACATTAAAACAACACAAATATTTAAAAAAAAAAATTAATAAACACTATTTTCACTTTTTAAAATGCCTTTTTTTCATTAATTTGCAAATTTTATGTGTATCTGATTTAAGTTCTTAACGCCTGTTTCAGCAACTGACATTCTGTATGTCAAAATCCGGGGGTCTATGGGGAAAAGAGCAAAAGATATAAACATCACTATACCCGTCTATTTTTTTCTAATTGATTTAACCTGATTTTATTTCTGTCAGTCTGATTTTACTTCTGAGTGTTTCTGTCAGTTTGGGGGCTTATGGATGAGCGAGTCGACTATACCTTTTTGGTGCCATCGGTTTGTATGGGAATAATTGCTGATGAGCAGTCCATTATTATATGTCAGTGGTGGGATGATACACGAGTCAACGTGTCTTTGCAACACACTGTCAGTTTGTTGAGCGGAGGTCACTGACATATAGGAATGGACTGCTGATTGACAATGCTGAATGGCACCATTTTTCTCCGGATATAAAAAACCTTTTTTACGTAAACAAAAAAAATTTCTTCGAATTTAAGAGGAAATAAGTGATAAAATGTCTGTAATAATTACTAGAAATATATTTGCATCACTCATTTTTATTTGCCAGCAGTTTTTCCATTAGATAAATGTATTTATCTCAAAACTGTGACGGTTATTTCCCCTGTTTAACGAACTTTTCAAAATAGCTCAAGAGTGAGACAGAAGGACAAAAGCTATACCTGTCTATTTTTCTCTAATTATGTTTACATCGCTGACATGCGCTGACTATTACAGTTCATTGGAATTTAACGTGGGAGTGAGGCAGCAATACTTTTTGGTGCCACTTTTTTGTATGGGATTTTGTTCATTTAGCAGTCCATTACTATATGTAAGTGGCGGAAATAATATACGACTCAACACGCTCCACTCTGTCAGCTTTCTATATATACAAGCCATGCACAACTTTTGAGCTGCTTGAGTGTGTAGTAGTACTTTGACCGCGTCTGTCTAAACGTCAAAGTTTGTTCGGTGGTGGATAAAAATTTCGTGTCGTCGCGGATAAAAATTTATTAAAATAAAGTAAGTTAAAAAAGCATTATATATAAATTAAAGTTAATAAAATCGCGCGTGAATTAGTGCTCCAGGATTTTAATAAAAAAAATTAAAAAAAGTGAATGATTAAGTGCATTTTAAGAGTGATAAATGATAAGGTGGCCATTTTTGTTTACATTCGTGGCGGTTTTTTGAGTTAATTTAGCGAAAAAATGGTGAATTTGTGTCGTAATGATTCAAAAATGAATTTAAAGTGATTAAAGAGTGTCATAGAATAATTTTTAAATACATAAGTGCAGAAAAATGTGTAGGGGAAAGCCAAAAAGTAATTGCTATTCATATTGTGTATATTTATGTTTTTAATAGCTATTCCATAATAATTTCAAATCACTTGAAATTCACTTTTAATAGGGAACCTTACTGGAAATTTTTCCCGCTAGGGGCGCCAATGTATTATAACGTAAAAATGAAGTGACATTTGTCTCCCGCCTCTCAGACAGTTCTCGATTACTGTGATTTTTCGGTCATTCAATGATAAAATCTTACATTCTAATAAATATGCATCGGTGTGGTTTATTTGGATGCAATAATACAATACATATTGGTTCATTTATTTCAAAAAAACAATGGGAAATAGCTGTGCGTCGCAAAAAGTTTAAGGGTGCAAAACATTCAAGGTTTTGTCCAGATCATTTTAAGTCTGAAGGTTATATTAAAAAAGCATTTAAGACAGGTCAGTATATGAATATTATATTTTTGTTGCTGTTGCTGTTATGTTGTTGTTGTTTGTTTACGTTATACTTCGGTGGCGCCATCTGAGTTTACCTTTGCGTAAGATTCCCTATTGTGTACTTATATTTTAATAGCTATTCCATGATAATTTTAAACCACTTTAAATTCATTTTTAATTTATTACGACACAAATTCAACATTTTTTCGCTAAATTAACTCAAAAAACCACCGCGAATGTAAACAATAATGGTCACCTTATCAATCAACACTCTTAAAATACACTTAATCACTCACTTCCCGCAGATCACTAAATAACTAATCACTGGTAATCCACGCCCGATTTTATGCACTATTTAATACTTATAATTTACAATTTTATTATATAAAAAATAAAGCAAAGTTTAAAATAAAATAAATGGTTAAAAAAAAATCTTTTAATTAACTAAAAAATGTACTGAAAAGTAAAAAATAAAAAATATTTTAAAGAAAGCGTGAAATTTCAATTTTAATGAAAAAGTTAATTAAAAGAATGGCGCATTTTTCATCAAAAATTTAAAATATAACTGTAAATCGCGTGAGATTTACAATAACCCTCAATTTTTTGCTTTGTTAATTTCAAATTCTAACAAAATTTTTTGATGAAAAATGCGCCATTCTTTTAATTAACTTTTTCATTAAAATTGAAATTTCACGCTTTCTTTAAAATATTTTTTATTTTTTACTTTTCAGTACATTTTTTAGTTAATGAAAAGAATTTTTTTTAAAAAAATTTTTTAACCATTTATTTTATTTTCTACCTTTTAGTTTATTATATGTATTCCGCCATTTTATGATGGCAATTCTATTAGATTTAAAATTACGTCACACAGTTTACTGTATTCATTTGATACCCATGTCGTGGGCTCGGTGGAACATAATTGCAAAAACGGCCGCCATCTCGGAACCGTCTTCTTGATTTTTTTACAAAAAGGTCAGATTGCATTTAGTACTTATACATGATGAGTTGAACTAAAGTTGAACCCAAGTCTAACTACATGGAAACGGGAGTCGAGTTGGGTTAAGGTTGACTGAACTCGACTCAGCTCTGCTACCTGGGTTTAGTTGAAATTATGCATACGGACATGAGTTCAGTATTTGAGTAGTTGAATTTAGTTGACAGCAGCATATCTGTGTTTGTTTGTGATTTTTTGTAACGTGTATTGCTTCTTTATTATCAACTCACCCTTAACTCAACTATTCATCTCACCATTCATACACATTAACCACCCGAACTACGAGTGTGTGCAAAATTGGAAGTTGATCGGTTATATTTTCTACTTTTTAGTCTATTATAAGCTTTCCGCAATTTAGTGTTGGCCGCCATTTTGAATTTGGAATGACGCCACATAGCTTATTGTGTTCTACCTGTCATATCCTTTCATTTGATACCCATGTCAGAGGGCCGCGGAGCACAATTTCAAAAATCGGGCGCCATTTTGGAACCGCCATCTTGATATTTTTACAAAATGGCCAGATTGCATTGTCATCCAAACTAAACGTGTATGCAAAATTTCAGCTCTATCCGAAACCGGGAAGTGGGTCAAATTTAACTTCCAAGATTTGACGACAAACAGTGTAAGTGTTGGGCGCCATTTTGAATTTGGAAGGCCGCCACATAGCTTATTGTGTTCTACCTGTCATATCCTTTCATTTGATACCCATGTCAGAGGGCCGCGGAGCACAATTTCAAAAATCGGGCGCCATTTTGGAACCGCCATCTTGATATTTTTACAAAATGGCCAGATTGCATTGTCATCCAAACTAAACGTGTATGCAAAATTTCAGCTCTATCCGAAACCGAGAAGTGGGTCAAATTTAACTTCCAAGATTTGACGACAAACAGTGTAAGTTAAACAAAAGAATTTAAAAAAATGTGGAAATTGTATGGTATAAGTATTAAGGGCCTGTGTGAATTGGGACTAAGGGCCTGTGTGAATTCGATGACTAAAATTTAGTGTCGATAATACAGAATTTAGTCTTCTGACGAGGAGACTAAATTGTTTGACAGTTGACTAAATTGAGGGTGAATTTATTTCAAAATAGTTCAACACAACGGAAAATAAAGTGAAGAACTAATAGCCTGTTGTCAATAGTGATATTTTCTACATCCATATGTTTAGTTGCTTACTGTATAAAAAGCATATGCTAAAAATTATAAAAGTAAAAATATTGTCAATTGAATTTAGTCAATAAACGAATTCACACAGCAAAATCCTACATTAACGACGAAAACTGCAAAATTTAGTTTAGTCATCAATTTAGTCCCTATTCACACAGGCCCTAAATTGATGACTAAACTAAATTTTGCAGTTTTCGTCGTTAATGTAGGAAATTGCTGTGTGAATTCGTTTATTGACTAAATTCAATTGACAATAATTTTTACTTTTATAATTTATAGCATATGCTTTTTATGCAGTAAGCACCTAATGTAGTGGATGTGGAAAATATCACTATTGACAACAGGCTATTAGTTCTTCACTTTATTTTCCGTTGTATTGAACTATTTTGAAATAAATTCACCCTCAATTTAGTCAACTGTCAAACACTTTAGTCTCCTCGCTAGAAGACTAAATACTGTATTATCGACACTAAATTTTAGTCATCGAATTCACACAGGCCCTAAATAATCATTAAAGTGCATAAAATCACGCGTGGATAACCAGTGATAAGTGCCTTAGTGTTTTAATTTAAAAAATTAAAAAAAGGAATGATACTGAAAATACATTTATTAAGAGTGTTAATTGATAAGGTAACCATTTTTGTTTACATTCGTGGTGGTTTTTTCGTGTTAATTTAGGGAAAAAATGTTGAGTTAATGTGGTTATGAAATTAACAGTGAATTTAAAGTGGTCAAAAAGTATTAAAAACATTAGAGAAAGCACCACCACATAATATGAATAACAGTAACTTTTCGGCTTTCCCCTACACACTCTTTAATCACTTTAATTTCATTTATAATTTCATAACCACACAAACTACACATTTTTTCTCTAAATTAAAAAACCACCACGAATGTAAACAAAAATGGCCACCTTATCATTTATCACTCTTAAAATGCACTTAATCATTCACTTTTTTTAATTTTTTCTATTAAAACACTGGAGCAATAATTCACGCGCAATTTTATTAACTTTGTGGCAGCATTACCCATCTTATGATTCACAGTTAACATTTGTAAGATATTTATATGTTCACAACTGTCAGTAGAAATTGTTCTTTAGAGTTTATAATTCACATGTATCTTTTGTGTAGCATGGTTATATACCATGAAAGATTTAGACTTAGGTATCTTCTTCCATATCAAGTTATAATAAAACATTGTATTTTCCTGGAAATAAATAAATAAACAAATTTTCTTATTATAAATAAATAATTCTTATTAAAAGAATATAACAATAAAAATATTAATAAACTTCACAGTGGTGACCCCGAGAAGAACAAACCAACATCCATGGCTACCAATCAAGAGGAACAACACGAAGAACAGGAGGAAACCTTAGCACAGGGACCAAACTGCAAGATTACGGGAGTGGCAGTGCGAATACCACCCTTTTGGAAAAAGAACCCGGACTTATGGTTCCATCAGCTGGAGGCCCAATTTATAATAAGCGGCATCACGGCCGACAGCACCAAATATTTTACCTTAGTGGCAAACTTGGATCCGGACATCCTCGCAGAAGTACGAGACGTCATCAATAATCCGCCAGCACTTGAGAGGTACGCAACATTAAAGCAACGTCTGTTGTCATCCTTTGGGGAATCCGAACAAAGACGACTTCAAAAGCTTTTAGGCGACATCTCTATGGATGGAAGAAGACCAACACAGCTACTCAACCAATTAAGGAAACTTGCAGAAAACTGCATATCTGATGACATCCTCCGAACTCTTTGGATGCAGCGAGTGCCTTCGCAAATCCAAGCCATTTTAGCCAGCAATTCCAACCAGGATGTCAAAGCACTAGCAGAGATGGCCGACAAAATCGCAGAGGTTTTAAACGGCCCTGAAATAGCATCAGCTTCAACATCGACACCGATATCCGCAGTTGCAGAACTCAGGCAACAGATATCCGTCCTGGAGAAACGGATAAACCAGCTGAAACTCCACAGCCGTCGCAGCCCCTCAAGACGACGCAGCCCTGGTCAGCTTAGAAGTAGAAGCAGGCAATCCCGGAACACAATGTGCTGGTATCACAAGAAGTTTGGCAAATCAGCCAAACGTTGCCAGCAGCCATGCAGTTACCAGGAAAACTAAGCGGTGGACAACAACCGGCGACTATCCAGTCCACAGCTCGCATAAGTCGTATCTTACGGAGAAACACACAAAACAGAGATTTCTCATAGATACCGGAGCAGAAGTTTCAGTAATCCCACCAACACCAACAGAAAGACGAAAACAACCTACAACACGAATTCTCTACGCAGCCAATGGGACATCAATTCCAACATATGGAGAGAAGCTTATACATCTCAACTTGGGCCTACGCAGAACATTCACTTGGCCATTTATCATCGCCCGAGTCAATAAACCAATAATTGATTCAGATTTCCTGGGACAATTCGATTTATTAGTCGATACTAAGCGCAATCGATTAATCGACAATACAACAAAATTGCATACAAATGGTGCAACTGTTACTTGTTCCAGTAGTGCTGGAAGCATAAGCACTATCGACCCAAACTCATCTCAATACGGCTTACTAAAGGAGTATATAGATATCACAAGACCCTGCTAGAAGGAAAAGAAGTCTTCAGCACCATAGATCTAACTCGTGCGTATCATCAGATCCCAGTGGAACCAAGCGACATTCCAAAAACAGCCATTACAACACCATTTGGACTCTTTGAGTTCACAAAGATGACCTTCGGTTTGTGCAACGCTGCGCAAACATTTCAAAGATTTGTCCATAAAATCACAAGAGGTTTAGATTTCTGTTTCCCGTACATTGATGATTTCCTCGTCGCTTCCAAATCAATTGCTGAACACCGGGAACATTTAAAAAAACTGTTTCAACGCTTCAGAGAATATGGTATCACCATTAATCCAAGTAAGAGCAACTTTGAGTCTTCATCAGTGAGTTTCCTGGGGTACCTAATATCAAAAGAGGGAACCAGGCCACTCCCTTCTAAGGTGGAAGCTATTAACGCTTTCAAGAGGCCAGCTACCATATGTGAGCTCCGCAGATTTCTGGGTATGGTCAACTTTTATAGACGATTTATACCCAAAGCTGCAGCAATCCAAGCACCACTTCACGCTTGTTGTACTAGCAACAAAAAAAAACGATAGAACACCAATACAATGGACAACGGATCTCATTACCGCATTTGAACAGTGCAAAGAGGCACTAGCAAAGTCAACGTTACTTGCACATCCAGCAGCACAAGCACCATTGGCACTAATGGTAGATGCATCAGATATGGCTATAGGCGCAGTTGTCCAACAACAGACATCAGCAGGATGGCAGCCTCTGGGATTCTTCTCTCAGAAACTATCACCAGCGCAAACCAAATACAGTACCTACGATAGAGAGCTCCTTAGTGCTTATGCAGCAGTAAAATACTTCCAACGCCTACTTGAAGGACGACAGTTCGTTCTGTACACGGACCATAAACCGCTAATATTTGCCTTTCAGCAAAAACACGAGAAGTCTTCACCACGACAACTCAGGCACCTAAACTACATAGGACAGTTCACAACTGATATTCGTCACATTTCTGGGAAAAGTAATCTTGTAGCAGACACGCTCTCAAGAGTTACCACTATATCTCTACCATCACCCATTAGTTACGACGACTTGGCAAAATAGCAACAAAATGATAAAGAACTACAAGACCTTCTCAAATCTACAACATCGCTGCAATTGAAGCAGTTAACACTACCGAATTACACCCAGCGAATATTTTGTGACGTCTCCACAGGAAAGGTTCGCCCATACATACCAGCACCGCAACGTCAACAAGTTTTCAATACTATACACAACTTGTCACATCCTGGAGCAAAAACGACAACAAAGTTACTAACAGAAAGATTCATCTGGCCAAGTATCAAAAAAGACAGTCGCAACTGGTCGAGAGCCTGTATCAGTTGTCGAAAAAGCAATATACATCGGCACACGAAAACCCCAATCGCTGATTTTCCACTTACAGAAGGTCGATTTCAGAGCGTACATATGGACATCGTAGGACCCCTACCTTATTCTAATGGTTTCACCTACGTACTAACATGTATAGACCGCTTCACACGATGGCCGGAAGCAATCCCCATAAGTGACATCACCGCTGAAACAGTGGCAGAAGCCTTCTTATTTGGCTGGATTTCCAGATTCGGTGTCCCTAAGGAAATCATTACCGATCAAGGACGTCAGTTTGAGTCAATTTTATTCAACGAATTGGCAAAACTCCTTGGCATTAACAGGAATCGGACAACGCCCTATCATCCTCACGCTAATGGCATGATAGAACGTTTTCATAGAACGCCTCAAGCAGCCCTAAAATGTCACAACGCTCAGCAGTGGACTGAGAAGCTCCCAATTGTTCTACTTGGACTACGATCCTGCATACACGAAGACGTCAAAACAACCCCAGCAGAATTAGTATATGGTACAACGCTGAAGCTGCCGGGAGACCTCATAGCAACAACGAATAATATGGAAAATCCAGAGAAGTTTGCACAAACTCTTCGCAATTTCATGCAGAGCTTACAGCCAATCCACCCACCAAGGCATGGTGCACCTAAAGTTTTTATTCATAAAAGCTTAGCAGACTGTACACACGTTTTTGTTCGCAACGATGCAGTAAAACGACCGTTACAACAGCCTTTCAACGGCCCTTTCTCAGTTATATCAAGGACACCCAAACATTTTACACTGCTAATCAACGGAAAAAACAAAACCATATCAATAGACAGATTGAAACCAGCAATCTTATTAAATCAGGAACAACCAACTTTACCACCATCAGAATCTACAACATCTTCGGATGAACTAAAAACCAAATCAGGAAGGCGAGTCAAAATTCCAATAAAGTATCGCTGCCACTAGAGGGGGAGTAATGTGGCAGCATTACCCATCTTATGATTCACAGTTAACATTTGTAAGATATTTATAAGTTCACAACTGTCAGTAGAAAATGTTCTTTAGAGTTTATAATTCACATATATCTTTTGTGTAGCATGGTTATATACCATGAAAGATTTAGACTTAGGTATTTTCTTCCATATCAAGTTATAATAAAACATTGTATTTTCCTGGAAATAAATAAATAAACAAATTTTCTTATTATAAATAAATAATTCTTATTAAAAGAATATAACAATAACAATATTAATAAACTTCACAACTTTAATATATATTTAATGCTTTTTTAACTGCAAATTTAACAAATTTTTATGCGCGGCGACACGTATTTCACCACCGAACAAACTTTGACGTTTAAGAGACCCGGTCAAAGTACTACTACATGCAAAAGCGTTTGCATGGCTTGTATATATAGAAGGCTATGACTCTGTATAATAGCATTGCGATTTTATATGTGTGGGTGTGCATTCCAAATTATTTTCACCCAGAATCGCTTGACAGTCACGCATACATAAACATTTTTCAAGCAACTGGAGGAAAAATAGAAATCGTTTCTAGTTTCAGTCAACACCGCACACTTCACCCTTACCCTTCCCTTGGCCAACGAACTGCGCAGAAAAAGCTCGTGTTGGTGCCTGTGTAGACGGGTCGCGCCCACCTCCTTTCAACACGAAATTTGTCGATGCGGGGAGTGTTCGGGTGTGAGGGAAGTGCATCTCGATTTTAAAGCGACTAACGTTCGCCTTTTCTGATCAGCTGTTTGTTCTAGTTCCATTTTGTATCACTTTAGTGTTCCATTTCATTTTAGTTTCAGTCGCCGTCATTACGGTTACATGATTTACTTGAGTTCCTGACTTAAAATTTACTTGAAACTCAAGTTGCGTTTTCGGTTCATTTACTTGACTGCAAAATGTCTTGAAATTTTCTTGAACTGACACTTGTCAACTCACAGTCTTCAGACCGACCGAGACTTCATCTAGAGGCAAATAGTAATGACGGGGGCATTAACAAATTATCCTGTGAGGAAGGAGAGGCGGGAGAATAATGAAGAAGAAGAAGAGATTCATTCTGGCGTGGATGGAATCGGCGAAAGAGGTTTTGTTTATAAGTGTCAACTCACAGTCTTCATACCGACCGAGACTCCATCTAGAGGCAAATAGTAAGGACGGGGGTAATAACAAATTATCCTACGAGGAAGGAGAGGCTGGAGAATAAAGAAGAAGAGGAAGAGATTCATTCTGGCGGATGGAATCGGCGGAAGAGGTTTTGTTTTATAAGTTATTCTGAATAAATGAGTTTTGTTTTGTTTGTTATTAAATTGTTGTTTATCTCGTGATTCCCACTGTAAGCCCAATAAATTTCCTGACAAACCAGAAGTGGGATCGCTGAGATAAAAAAAGATAACGCGAGCGATTGGGTACAAAGACTCTCGAGAAATCTTCAAGCAAATTGGCAAATTGGGTTTACGACGAATCCGAAACCTTGAATATTGCCAAAGAAGAAAATGGAGAAGGTACAGATCAGCACTTTGACAATCTCGGAGATTAAGCGACGATTGATGGAACTGGGCCAAGAAACGGGGGGAAATAAAGCCGAGTTAGTCATACGCTTAGCATCTGTAATTGGTGGTGACGAAATAGAAATGGACGCTGATAAAGGGGATCAAGACGCCGAAAAAAATAGAGAAACTTGCACATGAGGTAAGTGTACTTAAAGAAATGCTAGAAAAGGTCATTGCAGGAATTGGAGGATCGAGAGCGGAAATAAATGTAGCAAAGGAAATACCAATCCAGATGGACATAACCACAAATTCACCCGACCAGAAAAAACAAAATGCTGTCGTTTTATTTCCGTCCCCAGGGCTTGCAGAGAAAAGGTACACCGACTCAAACCATGGCGAGAACGTCACACATACCGATGCGCCGATAGGCTATGGAAACGAAACCTGCGTAATGGAGACGAAGCTGGAAACAACACCACCCCCGTGTGTGACGCAAATTAACACACAGACAAATATCGCTGCATGTGTAAATCCGATACAAGCGCCAATATCATCACAAGAGTATCAGGTCGACCATAGACATAGTGTGCGAAGCATTATGGAAGTTATCCCAGAATTCGATCCATACGATGAGGAATCACTAACAGCCAAACAATTTGCAGACCGCGTAACGCTATTGAAATCTGCATATTGTTGGGACGATCGCCTATTGATACATGCCGTACAGGCGAAACTAAGAGGAGCTGCAAGGTGTTGGAAAGACTCTCTGCCGATTTATTTGAACTGGTCAGACTTTGTTTACAGGCTATTAAGCGATTTTCCTACGACGGAGACTGCGGCCGACGTCCATATGACACTCATGAAAATGGAACGAAGGGTAAATGAAAGCCCAGAGGAGTTTTTCCATAGAGTATGCAGTAGGGGCCGGAAAGGAGGCGTGCTTGACGAAGACATAATAAAATACTGTCTAAGAGGAACGCGTGAGCCACAGATGGTAAATTCCTTATCAGGGATGCCGTTCCCGACAACAAACGATTTACTTGTAGCCATTCGAAGATTCACAGCTCGTTCACCTAAGCCGAAATGTATGGAACTAAGAAGTGTAAAAACTGAAATGAGAGTAAAGCCACATAACATTCCGAACGTTGCTTCTACAAACAGTGAAACCCGACCGAATAATGGAGATAAGGGACCAATATGTTTCAATTGTCGGGAAAGAGGACATATATCTAGAAACTGTCCGAAGGAATCTAAAAGGATGAGATGTATGAAATGCAAGCAAACATCACACAGGATCGATCAATGTCCAGGAAAGATTGAAGACCATAGTTTGGCTGTGTTAGCCGTGACTACAAACAACGAGAATAAGCCAGCGAAAGCCATCAAGGACATATTATTGAAAAACCAGGTTGTTCAAGCTCGCTTAGACATAGGAAGTGAGAAATCGCTAATTCGTCAAACGTTGGGAAATAAATTAGGAGGAATCTGCACGGATCAACCCATAATACTGACGGGATTTGCCAGGGGTGCCCTCAAAGCAACAGAACATATCGACTTGCAGATGACAATGGATGAATGTTCAAGAAACTGTCGACTGTATTTAGTACCTGACGAGGAACTATCGCAAGAGGTATTATTGGGAGCCGACACACTTTGCTCTAAGGGGAGTAGACTGATCATTGAGTCGCGAGAATGTCGAATGGAATCAACGGAGGACATTGACCTAAATACCGGTCCTATTAATACAAAAGAACGAGAACAGCTTCGAGACCTACTGAAGACCTACAGTGATCGATGCGCCGACGATTGGTCTGAATTGGGAAAATGTACTGAAGCCGAATTGAAAATTAAATTGGAGAAAAACGAACCGATAAACCTTCGACCATACCGTGTCCCTTTCGCTAAGAGAGAGAAAGTAAATGAAATGACAAAAAAATTATTGGACCATGGCATAGTTAGGCACAGTACATCACCGTACTCATCACCAGTTGTGCTTGTAACAAAGGAAGGAAAGGATGATCGGCTTTGCATCGATTACCGGGCATTAAATGCAATCACCAAGAAACAGCCGTTCCCGATGCCGGTTATCGACGAACAACTATCTTCGCTATCGGGAAATAAATTCTTCACGACTTTAGACGTGATGGCCGGATACTATCAGATTCCATTAGAAGAGACGTCGAAGCAGTACACAGCATTCTCCACTATGGACAAGCATTTAGAGTATAATTATATGCCATTTGGGCTTGTAAACGCTCCAGCTGTCTTTCAAAACCTAGTGAATGACAAAATAATTGCACGAATGGGACCAGGGGAGGTCTTAGCCTATGTGGATGATATCATCATCCCGAGTGTCACTATTGAGGAAGGGCTACGAAGACTGGAAAAACTGTTGCAGATTTTAAGAATTACAGGTCTGACGCTGCGAAGGAAGAAATGCATTTTCCTGTCTGGTGAGATAACATACCTAGGACATGAAATAAGTAAAAATGGGATAAAGCCTGGGTCAAAAAAAACTGAGAGTATAAGAGAGTTCCCAGTACCTGTGAATCAACATGAAGTTCGCAGATTTCTCGGTTTGGCGGGATATTTCCGGAAATTTATCTCGGACTTCGCGATGAAAGCCAAACCTCTCACAATCTTATTAAAAAAAGATGAAAAATTCAACTGGACGAAGAGCCAACAAGACGCATTTGAGTTGCTTCGGGACGAGTTGTGCAACGAGCCGTTATTAGTACTCTACGATCCAACCAAACAACATGAAGTGCATACTGATGCGAGCAGCATAGGAGTGGCCGGAGTTTTGATGCAACAGCAAGCAAAGGGTGATGTACGACCAGTGTTCTATTTTAGCCGACACTGTACCGAAATGGAGTCAAGATATCATAGTCACGAATTAGAGGTATTGGCTGTGGTATGTAGTTTGGAGAGGTTCAGAATTTACCTGCTCGGAAAAAAATTTACTGTGGTGACTGACTGTGCTGCAATCCAGACGACTAAAGTAACCAAGCCGCTAAACCCAAGAATCAGCAGATGGTGGCTAAAATTAATGGAATTCGACTTCGAGGTTATCCATCGTTCAGCGAATCGACTTCAACATGCGGACGCCCTGAGTCGTGCTCCGGTAGGTGAGGCCGTCACGCCAACAACAGTTATGCATAAAGTTTTACAAATAGGAATAGATACAACAGACTGGCTGGCTACCTTACAGCGATCAGACCCCGAGATAACAGAAGTCATCAAGATTTTGAAAGGTGAGTTAAATTCACCCAGATCAACCGAAATTGGACGAAATTACTCGCTGACGGGTGAACGATTATTCCGACTAGTGGACAGCGAACCAAAGTGGGTTGTACCAAGAGCAGTTAGAGGGAAAATCGTGAAGACAGCACATGATGATTCTGGACATTTCGGCGAAGACAAAGTCATTCAGAGACTACGGAAACACTTTTGGTTCCCACGAATGCGACGATACGTAAAGGCGTACATGAAAGCATGCTTGGAGTGCCTATATAACAAGCGACCAGGAGGGAAAAAGGAGGCCGAGCTACACGGAGATGGTATTGTACCTATTCCATTCCGAGTGTTACATATTGATCACCTCGGACCATTTCCAAAAAGCAGAGCTGGACACACCCACGTCTTGGGTATTATTGATCATTTCTCCAGGTACATCGTAGTTAAAGCAGTAAGCAGTACCAAAACGAACTCAGTAATAAAGGCACTACGAGAATTGACGATATACTTCGGTTTACCAAGGAAGATCGTTACCGATAGAGGTACCGCATTCACGTCAAAATCATTTAAGGACTTCTGTGCGAAGAATGGAATCCAACATGTTCTAAACGCGACACGCACACCTCGCGCAAATGGAGTGATTGAACGCGCTAACCAATCAATACTACAATTTATTAGAACTGATACGACGAGTGAAACCGAATGGGACCGACACATACGGGAAATGCAGTGGGCGTTGAACACGCAGCAAAACCAGACAACCGGTCACAGCCCAAACGAAGTAGTATTTGATTTTCCACTGAGAGATGTCATTTCAAACAGGATACTAGATGCGTTGCAGGATAATGCCGACGAGACAGCAAAGGAAACGAGCACTTCTTCGGTAAAGAGACGAGAGATAGCATCACGAATTGAAGCTGAGCGGGCCCGATGGAAGGCAAAATTTGATGAACGACACCGCACTCCAAGAAAATATACACAGGGAGAACTGATAGTGATCGAACATATTCCCCCCGCCACCGGAGGTAGCAGAAAACTAGAACCTAAATATCGAGGACCATTCTATGTATCTGACGTTCTGGACCATGACAGATACCTAATCACCGATCCACCAGATTTACAGAGAACACATAAACCATTCAAATCAGTGTATACTGCAGAGAGGATGAAACCATGGATCACATCATCTCCGGAGTTGGAAGATATTGAAATCGCGGATGCAGACGAAGAATCCGAGACGGATTCAGAAGTGGATGGCCGAGCTGTCAACTCACAGTCTTCATACCGACCGAGACTCCATCTAGAGGCAAATAGTAAGGACGGGGGTAATAACAAATTATCCTACGAGGAAGGAGAGGCTGGAGAATAAAGAAGAAGAGGAAGAGATTCATTCTGGCGGATGGAATCGGCGGAAGAGGTTTTGTTTTATAAGTTATTCTGAATAAATGAGTTTTGTTTTGTTGTTATTAAATTGTTGTTTATCTCGTGATTCCCACTGTAAGCCCAATAAATTTCTTGACAAAAGTTATTTTGAATAAATAAGATATAGTTTGTTTGTTATTAAATTATTGTATATCTCGTTGAATCCAATTATACACCCAATAAATTTCCTGACACACTTGACCTTTCATATTATAACAGAAACTATCTTCAAATTATAATATTTATAACTTTAAAAATATTGCATCAAAAGTATACATTCACTAAAGTTTTTATCTTCTTGTTCCAAAGAAAAAATACACAAGCAAAATTTCAAGTATTCAAGTAGTGTTTACATGAGCTTTTTCAAGTCAATCAAACAAATTTTTGTGATTTACTTGACTCAAGTATACTTGAAGTCAGGACGAGTTTACATGCATATTTAGTTACTTGAAATCTACTTCAAGTAAGCATGTAAACGTAATGCGTCGTGATGAGCAGCCTATTTTAATGAGGAAAGAGAATCTTTTAACTTATGTTCTCTAGGGTTGGCCAAAAAAGCAATTGTTAAAATAAAAGTAAACAACTGTTAAAATAAATGGTTTGTGGAAATATTTATTAAAACGGTTGAGCTGAAGCAGAATGTTAAATTAAAAAATTAATTTAACAATCATTATAAGAAAATTCAATAAAAAAATAGTCAAAACAAAATAATAAAATGAACATTTTTATGAAAATTGTTTGACACCTTTGGTAGAAAGTGTGATGTTTTTCAGAAATGGATTTTGATTGGGTATAAGGGTATAATAAGGCTTTTTTGTAGAGCATTCGATTCTCTACAAAACTGCTATGAAGACATATACCTAGCTTATAGCAGAAAAATTAAATCGATTTAACTCAAAGTTACATACAAATTTCGAATTAGCGTATAAACGGGTATTAAATACATTCTTATAACTATGGCTTAAGCCGAAATATTTCGGTTTAAGCCATAATTCGAATTACCTCGTTTATAGGATAAAAAATTTGGGATGATCCAAAATTCGAATTATTTTTGGAGTAGCTATAAACTAGGTAATATTCGCTTTCTTTATGACAGTGTATTCTCGATTTATAGGTTTGGTATTACATTAGCAATGCATTTTAAATTTGACTAATTGGGCGCATCCAGCGCACTCAGCGAAAAAGCTGCTTAGCTGAACAGCACAGCGTAAAAAGTAACTCTGCGATATGTGCCGGCTGGATGGGACAGCTGAGTTAAAATTTATTTTGACAGATAATTTTTTTTTATTTTAAATAACATCAATTAACTACCGCTGAGCTACTTAGCATAAAATTTTTATGCTGAGAAATTTGCCAGCCGCTGAGCTAAGCTCTTAGTTCAGCTAGCCATCCAACGAGCTCAGCATTTAGCCGCTTCTCAGCTGCTGAGTGCGCTGAATGCGCCCTTTGTCAGTCAGTAAAATATTTTTGTTTCAATTGGATGTTACAATTTTTCTTTATACAAGAATAGAAGATATTTATTTAATTTGAAATCCTTGGAGCCAACCAACTCCACGTCCGGCTTTCAAATTATATTTCAATCAAGATGACAAAAGCCTTGCAACACATTTTTTATATATATACATATGTATGTACAATAGCCCAGGGAGTCGAAAGCAAAATTCAGCTTTTTAAATTCTTTTATTTAACTTACACTGTTTGTCGTCAAATCTTGGAAGTTAAATTTGACCCACTTCCCGGTTTCGGATAGAGCTGAAATTTTGCATACACGTTTAGTTTGGATGACAATGCAATCTGGCCATTTTGTAAAAATATCAAGATGGCGGTTCCAAAATGGCGCCCGATTTTTGAAATTGTACTCCGCGGCCCTCTGATATGGGTATCAAATGAAAGGATATGACAGGTAGAACACAATAAGCTATGTGGCATCATTCCAAATTCAAAATGGCGGCCAACACTTACACTGTTTGTCGTCAAATCTTGGAAGTTAAATTTGACCCACTTCCCGGTTTCGGATAGAGCTGAAATTTTGCATACACGTTTAGTTTGGGTGACAATGCAATCTGGCCTTTTTGTAAAAATATCAAGATGGCGGTTCCAAAATGGCGCCCGATTTTTGAAATTGTGCTCCGCGGCCCTCTGACATGGGTATCAAATGAAAGGATATGACAGGTAGAACACAATAAGCTATGTGGCGTCATTCCAAATTCAAAATGGCGGCCAACACTAAATTGCGGAAAGCTTATAATAGACTAAAAAGTAGAAAATATAACCGATCAACTTCCAATTTTGCACACACTCGTTGTTCGGGTGGTTAATGTGTATGAATGGTGAGATGAATAGTTGAGTTAAGGGTGAGTTGATAATAGGTGTGTTCGATGACTGCTCCAGCTCAAGATTAAGCAGAAAAAATCAGCAATTTGCGTTCTTTGAGACCTTTTGACAGATCTTTTCTGCTCCCATTTACCTTGCTCTGTGTTTTTTGAGCGTGCTCTTTGTTGAGAATTCTCACTTTTTCTGCTCCACCTTTGTAGGAGCAGGCAGAGCAGCCAAATTCTTCTTCTTCTTTTTCTTTTGACAATTGTCAAATTGAAAACAGGGAAAATCGGAAAATTGATTTATGAATGATTTATTCGGAAAATACTTGGAAATATTAAAAAATACACATTAATTTTTATAAAAACAACATTTCGATGCTATTCAATTGTATGTATTGTATAATTGTATATATTTCTTCTTCTACAATTGACATTCGTATCTAACCTCTAAAAATAGAATTTGGAGCAGAATTTAGCAGAAAGGTGTTTTTTGAGCTTCTTGCTATTATCTGATTTTTTCTGTTCTGACATCAATTTGACAGCCGCTCCCAATTGAGCCGCCCTGATCTGCTCTGAACTTTTTAAGCAGTCATCGAACACACATAATAAAGAAGCAATACACGTTACAAAAAATCACAAACAAACACAGAGATGCTGCTGTCAACTAAATTCAACTACTCAAATACTGAACTCATGTCCGTATGCATAATTTCAACTAAACCCAGGTAGCAGAGCTGAGTCGAGTTCAGTCAACCTTAACCCAACTCGATTCCCGTTTACATGTAGTTAGACTTGGGTTCAACTTGAGTTCAACTCATCATGTATAAGTACTAAATGCAATCTGACCTTTTTGTAAAAAAATCAAGAAGACGGTTCCGAGATGGCGGCCGTTTTTGCAATTATGTTCCACCGAGCCCACGACGTGGGTATCAAATGAATACAGTAAACCGTGTGACGTAATTTTAAATCTAATAGAATTGCCATCATAAAATGGCGGAATACATATAATAAACTAAAAAGTAGAAAATAAAATAAATGGTTAAAAAAAATTTTTAAAAAAAATTCTTTTCATTAACTAAAAAATGTACTGAAAAGTAAAAAATAAAAAATATTTTAAAGAAAGCGTGAAATTTCAATTTTAATGAATAAGTTAATTAAAAGAATGGCGCATTTTTCATCAAAAATTGAAAATATAACTATAAATCGCGTGATATTTACAATAACCCTCAATTTTTTGCTTTGTTAATTTCAAATTCTAACAAAATTTTTTGATGAAAAATGCGCCATTCTTTTAATTAACTCCGCCATTCGCAAGCGCACTTCTGCCTTGGGAGGTTGTGCTGCTTGCGGCTGCGGAGAACTCTCAATTTATGAATGTAAATGCTCATATCTTTAAAAGAAATTTTTCCAGCAATTCTTTTAATTTATTTTAAATTTAGGGATGAGAAATATTTAGCATAATTATAGTAAAATTATGCTTATTACGATGGATAAACTGCCTTTGTTGAGCAGGAGTTTTACATGTATTTAAAAGCTCTGCTCAATACATATAAAGATTACTTAACTTTATTCATCCGGCATGCGCACATCCCTTCCCAAATTATTTTGTTGAGTTTTTTCTGCGTTTGTTGCCTTTTTAAGTTAAAAGAGGGGAAATGATAGAACAAAATTTATGAAACTGGGCAACGAGGTGCGCAGAACCCTTCAAATTATTTGTGTCACGGCGTTTGAAAACTTCTATACTCACGATACTTTCTTTTGTTTAAAAAAAAATCCTTCCTTTCCACTTCTTTTCTTCTAATTTATTTGTTCAATCCAGAGATGCACGCCCCATTACATTTAATATTGGAATGGTTCCTAAAAAGGTTAAAATACTTAATGTAGTAATTGTTTTAAATTATTATTGAAATTTGTTAAAATTTTTGAAACTTAACTAAACATATGTTGTACTATGGTCCTCATGCGTTCCGTTGCTAGCTGTTCACGTGTCCTGGTTGAGATACCGTTTGTATGAGTTGTGTGGTTGTGCGGTCATCTACTGCACGTTTTTGGTAGTTACACTTGCACAGTTACATCCGCGTTAATCTTTCTTCCTGGCTGCATATGGCAAATGTATTCTTGTTCGAGGTGATGCTATTCCTGTGTTAGATGAGCCCCCGCTGGTATTTTTTATGATGTTGATTTTTTATGGAATTTTGGCGATTTGCACACCGCTGCTGATACTGCAAAAACTTTTCCAATTACTAATAATAAATTAGTTTCTCCGTCCCATCCGCTCTCTATTAAATTTATTATTCTTCGCGATTTTCACATGTTTTATTTCCTCGTCGGGGTCACCATTTGTACCGCTTTTTATGGTTGGCGCAAGGGTACCGTTTAATTTGTTTGAAATAACTTTTACCGGGTAAAAACACATGAATAAAACGCACTTGTTTAGTTCTTGTAAAATTATACACAATACTTTAATTTCCTATAATTGTTCAGTTCATTCCGAGAATATAATTTATTTATAACATTTAACTTTAACTTTATCACGAGCGGGCGGTGGCACGAGCAGCTTGATATCAACTTGGTAAATGTGGGAACTTGTTCATGTGAACCAGAAAAAAGGCAGTTTTTGATACCGATCAACGGTAATCAATTTTTGATAGATGCGTGTGTGTGTGATGCTTCCCATGGATTTGTATAATCCATGGATAAGCCATTGCTCGTGTTACCGCTACACTAGTTATGCTATGTGTAGGACATCTAACCCTGAATGTGAGAAATCTTTGGCCCTATTGTGTTATGACTTGAACTTTTTGAATCCATTTATAATTATTGGAGAACAATATGTGTAACTCTTGCAATTTGCAGTGCACGATTGTCTTCACCGTTTATACATCCCGGTTTATCCTGCTACACGGTAGGACGTTGCAACAGACGAACAAAAAATAATAAATTTAACCAAGTTTCCTAAAAGAATTCCTTTTTTCGCAAAGCTTTACGAATATGTACATAACTGATACTTTCATTCCACCCTTACTGAATAGATGCTCATGAAGCTCTTCCATTTCAGTGGTTTTGAAACATAAAACAGCGTGGTCCAGCTGAAAATGTTCTGCTTTAAAATAAATTATTAAAAACTAGTACAGTCAATCTGTAATTTTTGTGCATTTATGAAACCTAAAGGCTGAAAGTTGTTTTATTCGCTTGAGAATGATGAGAATGAAGTTACCTTAGGATACCCCAGTTCTACTTGGGTGCGTTCTTTGGAAAACTCAAAAAAAGTGCCAAAAAAATTTTGAAATGCGTTTATCTCGAAAAGTACGAATGTTAGAGAAAAAATTTTCAAATAAAAAATGTAGAGGACAATGTCATCTACAATTAATGTCATTGACGCAATGCTGTACAACAAGAAATGCACAAAGTAGGTGGCGCTAAAGTTCCAAAAATTGTGTTTTTTCACTTTTTTGTCCTGAAAATGTTATTTTTTGACCAAAATGTAAAGGAAAAGTTGTTCCTTTCAATTTTATTAACAATTTTTATTTAAACATTTTTTTCGTACAACTCACCGTTCCAAAGTTATAGTGCAATATAGTGCTGCGTAAAGAGTACAGTGCTGCTAACGGTAATTTTCACGGCCCTATTGTCACTTTCTCCGGCGGTGTTGGCATAGTTCTAACAAAAGGCCCTTTTCGGCCACCTGCCTGGTCACTACCCAACTAACAAACTCTCCAGAGAGAAACTCTTGCAAATTGTGAAATTATCTCATAAGACTCTCTTAACACCCTTCGATAGTCTCAAGAACATAACTCTTGTAATAAGATTTAAATTAAGTCTCATAGTAGTATTATTATGAGATAATAAGACTACTACAGTTACTAAGCCTTTCATTCTCATAATGAGATAATGTTTTACTGTCAAAGGTTTTAACTCTCAAAAAAATGTCCTTATGAGTGTTAAATTGTTATGACACTTATAAAAAAGTTCTTACAATACTTCAAGTATACCCGTTCTTATAAAAATGCTCTTAGGAGACGAAAAATGTTAAAACTTTTATAGGAAGACTTTTACTAGTGGAAAAAGATTACTATCTCATAACCAGAATTTGATTCTTATAAAAAACTTAAATCACGGTTTAAAAAATTTTCACAGTGTGCAACAAAAACGAAAGTCAATTTATGCACTCTTCCACCGTCGCCTGATGCAGCAGATTTTCATAGTCAAAGAGTTTACCTTCAAGTGCAAGCCTGGTTAGATAACGAGTTAGATCCTAAGAAGTGGGGGTGGAATGAAACTCAGCAAGGACTGGATGCAATACGGTCAGTTAATCCCCCGGCACTAAAAGAGCTGATGAAACTTATCAGATGCACCTGTGAAACGGATTGCGGCGCCAGATGTGGATGCAGGAAGGCAGGTGTCCCTTGCTCAGTTGCTTGCAAACACTGTTGCGGAGAAGATTGCAGTAACGTGCCAGTGATCCAGGTAGATGAAGACACTTTCTTCGACGATGATGATTTGGACTTTCCTTCCCAAGTAGTACACTTTTCATCAAGGTCATCTTCAGGGAGTAGACAAGGCGCCAGAAATGAATCTCCAGAGCAACATCCACCGGCAAAGAAAACACGAAGCGCAGACGAAAAATGAACCGGAACTTTAGAACAGCACCAATTAGCATATCAAAGCATAATATAAAAATATAATTGTACTTAGCAATAAAGACTACATTAATGACGTCGATTCAATTTTTATTCGTCTACCCAATCAAAATTTCTCACAACGTTTATGTAATTCATTGTTACGAACTGTTACGATTTTGCATAAATTATATTATAGTAAATAAAAACTAAATTGTTTACAAAATAATAAGTATCAGAAAATTAATTACATTAATAAGAATTGAAAGTTTTTACCTTTTTTCAGTAAAAAATATTGATTTTACAACTATTTCCGCCAATTAAATAATTTATACAAACATAAATGTTACTAACAATATAAATTATTCAGTCTTAATTAAAATGTACACAGCAGATGTGCTCTCACACTAGGTCTGTTCCCCTACCTGCAGAAAGTGCAGAATCTGGAAGTTGCTTCGAATTACTTAACAGAATTCTGTTCCCGTACTTATACTGCAGCCGCCATACTCATTTCCCCACCCTGCAGTAAGAAGCAGAAACTTGCAGAAGCTACAAGCTGCTGTAACCTGCTGCAGCAATTTTTTGAAATATGGAAATGTCAAAACTGGGATTGCCGTGTTCGTTGTAAACGTTAGATGTTTGTAAAGTGCTCTAAAACAGATTAAAAACAAAAGAATAATCGTTCTTCTTTTCGATTTCAGAAAAACTGCAGAATCTGCAGAAACATGTTCCTGTACTTTCTTTATTTCATCACTACCTCTCAACAACCAACTTGCAGTAAATGACAGAATGCAGAAAGTATGGGAACAGACCTACTGTGTGCAACCGTATTATTACAATTTTCATCCTCTTGCAAGCTGCAGCTCCAAAACGGTAAGTTGTACGAAAAAAATGTTTAAATAAAAATTGTTAATAAAATTGAAAGGAACAACTTTTCCATTTACATCTTGGTCAAAAAATAACATTTTCAGGACAAAAAAGTGAAAAAAACACCCTTTTTGGAACTTTAGCGCCACCTACTTTGTGCATTTCTTGTTGTACAGCATTGCGTCAATGACATTAATTGTAGATGACATTGTCCTCTACATTTTTTATTTGAAAATTTTTTCTCTAACATTCGTACTTTTCGAGATAAACGCATTTCAAAATTTTTTTGGCACTTTTTTTGAGTTTTCCAAAGAACGCACCCAAGTAGAACTGGGGTATCCTAAGGTAACTTCATTCTCATCATTCTCAAGCGAATAAAACAACTTTCAGCCTTTAGGTTTCATAAATGCAATTTCGATGATTTTCACGACAGATTGACTGTACTAAACATTATAAATTGCAAATGTTGCCATCCATGTTTTCAAATAATAATATCAATTGTCAAATGAGATGCGTGAAATGTATTTTGGCACACTTTGTAATTTCGAAGTGTCTGTTGTGAGTAGAACTTTAACATATGAGAGTGGGGATGAGCGACTGGCACTTGATGTAGGGGTCAGTGTAAAGAGCATCTTAATACGAGCAACAGGCTCGGAGTATGTCTATAATTATTAAAGTATTGTTACGTTTTTTACAGCTTAACGGATTCGTAGGATTAATTAAGGAATACACTTTTTAATAATCCACACAATAATTTATTTATTACAAACCAAACACAATTTAAAAATAAACACAATTCTTAGAGTTCACTATAATCACTAGCAAATTTAATAACTCGCACTATTCAATTCTAATTATCGCTTTTTACTTCACTATAAATCACCACTTTTCACTTTGGAACACTTGTATCGCCTTTATAATCAAAAACTGACTCGATAGCGGCTGCCAGGCGCTTTTATATAGGCAGCTCCACCTTTGTCTACTTTCTGGAACCTTCGTTTTCTGGTTCCTTGTGGTATGTTCTATATTTCTTTTAGTTTCGACCAGCTTGAAGTTGTCTTCGCTTATAGCTCGTTAGTTTAGTACATAAATTCTTAATTCAGACAACAACCGAAAATCGTTGATTCATCCTCTCGACAAACAGATGGCGCATAATCATCACAGTATAATAAATGTTTGGCTTATAATCGGATCGGTTCTTTTATTAAATATAGTTAAAGAATAACGTAACATGGCGCTGCGGCTATAAAAAACCATAAAAGTGTGGAGTGAATAGAGAAAAAAAAATATATTATATATCTGTGAAAGTCGCACAGAAAGTAGAAAGTAAAATGGCTACTACAGCAGAAAATTCAAGAACAACTACGATGGTTACGACGACGAGTGCATCATTAACGGGATTAAGACCCCCAAATAATTTGTTAAAATTAGATGCAGAAGGATGGACAAAATGGAAGCAACTTTTTGAAATTTATAGGGTTGCGTCAGGCACCAACAAAATGGCCGACGAGGTACAAGTAGCTGTTTTGTTGCATTGTATAGGTGAAGCTTGTGTCGAAGTATATAGCACAATGGAATTAACTGAAGAGGAAAAGAAGAGTTACGAAACAGTACTTAAGAAATTTGAAGAGTATTTCGTACCGATTAAAAATGAAAGCGTCAGTTCTCACTTATTTTTTACGAGAAATCAAGAACCTGGTGAATCATTCGACACTTATATAACTGAATTAAAGAAATTAAGTGCAGATTGTAATTTTGGCACTTTGAAAGACCGTTTGATAAGAGATCGCATCGTTTCCGGCATTCAAGACAAAAGAGTCAAGGACAGATTGCTACGTGAATGTGATCTAACATTAGAAAAAACAGTGAAAATATGTAAAAGTGCTGAATTATCAGAGCAGCAAGTGAGAAAATTTGAAATATTAAGAGAAATTGACAGCATAAACAAGCAGAGCAGTAGCACAGACAAGAATTACAAGAGTAGAGTAAGCAACAACACGAGCAGAATGCAGCAGAAGAGAGTGAAGCCACCGTCAACAATGGAATTACAGTCAACAACGAGAGAGGCGAATAACTCAAAACAAGAGAGAATTTGTCAGCGGTGCGGATATAGTCATCAGTACAAGAATTGTCCAGCGTTTAAAAAAGAATGTAAAAGTTGTGGTAGAATAGGACATTTTGCAAAAATGTGCAAAAATAAAAATAAACTTTCGGTAGAAGTTGTTGATGTAAGTACTAAGCATGAATGTAACGACTATGAAGCATTTTTTGTCAATTGGGTTAGTATAGATATGATTGATGCTCAAGATGAATGGATACAAAATGTTCACATTAAAGATTTTAAGAAAGAAGTGCCTTTTAAAATTGACACTGGTGCACAATGTAATATAATACCTATTGACACATGTAAAAAACTAAATATAAAAAAGTATTTGAAATCTAATGTAATCTTAAAAAATTATAATCAAGAAAAAATCAAAACGATTGGTAAAGTATTGTGATGATTATGCGCCATCTGTTTGTCGAGAGGATAAATCAACGATTTTCGGTTGTTGTCTGAATTAAGAATTTATGTACTAAACTAACGAGCGATAAGCGAAGACAACTTCAAGCTGGTCGAAACTAAAAGAAAAATAGAACATACCACAAGGAACCAGAAAACGAAGGTTCCAGAAAGTAGACAAAGGTGGAGCTGCCTATATAAAAGCGCCTGGCAGCCGCTATCGAGTCAGTTTTGATTATAAAGGCGATACAAGTGTTCCAAAGTGAAAAGTGGTGATTTATAGTGAAATAAAAAGCGATAATTAGAATTGAATAGTGCGAAATATTAAATTTGCTAGTGATTATAGTGAACTCTAAGAATTGTGTTTATTTTTAAATTGTGTTTGGTTTGTAATAAATAAATTATTGTGGATAATTAAAAAGTGTATTCCTTAATTAATCCTACGAATCCGTTAAGCCGTAAAAACGTAACAATTGGTGTCAGAAGTGGGATTAATTAAGAGATAAGTGAAATAAGTGAACTTGAACAATAATTGTGATTGGAATTTAAATTTTGTGCGTAAGAAAGAAGGACTTATTAATAAAATGGGTCGAAAGCTAGTGGATTTGCGCACTGTAGAGTTAAAAAAAGAATTAAGTAAACGCTCGTTGTCAACGGTGGAGGCTAAAAGTTCCCTAACCGCCCTGATTCGAGAAGCTATGGTGAACGAAGGGAAGGATCCTGAAACCTACATGTTTGAAGACGAGGTAGAAGCGGAGCCAGAAGAAACGACAGTGAGTATGGCAGAACTTTTTAAAACATTGATGGTGATGAAGGAGGCGCAAGAACGTACATCAGCAGAGATGAAGGAAGCGCAAGAACGTGCATCGGCAGAGATGAAGGAAGCGACAACCGAGATGAAAGAAGCGCAAGAACGGTCATCAGCAGAGATGAAAGAAGCGACAACAGAGATCAAGGCGGAAGTGTTGGCGTTAAAAGATGAACAGAAATTATTAGCAGTAGCTCATGAACGCTCGTTAGCAGAACTCAGAGAGTCTATGGAAGAACAGAGAAACCAGATGGAGCAGAAATTCGAACTAATGTCACTCTCTGTTGACAAAAAGCTGGAAAATCTCGAATCTTCCATTAAAGCAAATGTAGAGAATGATCTGGAAAAGCTCGAAAATTCCGTGAGGGAAAATGATGAAAAGTTGAAGATTGAGCTAGAATCGGTCAGAGCCGAGCTAGAAAGGGTAAAGATTCACCACCCAGCGACGGCATCTCACGAAGTCATCGGAGTTAGGAAACTGCAGCCTCCAACTTTCGACGGGCAAAGCCCATGGTCTACTTATAAGCTCCAATTCGAAGCAGCAGCAGCAGGCAATTGCTGGACTGAGGAGGAGAAAGCAACGGCCTTAACGTTGTCACTAAGGGGTACAGCAGCAGAAATATTGCAGTCAATACCAGCAGAACAACGCAACAGCTACGGATTCTTAGTTCAAGCGCTGGAAATGCGTTACGGTGATCAACACATGCAAGAGGTTTATCGACTTCAACTTCGCAATCGACTTCAAAAGCCAGGAGAAACTTTACAACAACTATGCGCCGAGATCGAGAGGTTAGTGCATCTGGCTTATCCTAGCTTCGGCCAAGACTACATCAACGAAGTAGCAAGAGAGGCTTTCCTTAACTCTTTTGCTGACCGAGATCTACAACAGGCAGCCAGATTGGCCGGAAAGAAGACTACAGCAGAAGTTCTGGCATATGCTCTGGCATACGAGGCAACGAAGCAAGCAACAAGGAATACGGTCCACCTCAGGGGAATCAATATGACTGAGAACATTTGCCATCGAGTCAACACCTCGGAAGTACGTCGTCGTCTACGATGCTGGAACTGTGGCGAGCCGGGCCATTTACAAAGGAGTTGCCGAAAGCGAAGGAGAGTGGAATCGCCAGGGAGTAGGAGTGGCTCAACATGCTGTGGAAAATGTGGACAACGGCAGAAAGGCGACCGGAGGGAGTTGGTGGGGAAAATTGAGACCCCTGATGTTATCGTCAACATCACCGAACTGCAGCGTGGCAACAACAGCCTTGTCATCGAGGGGAAAGTTGGCGATGAACAATACACAATTACCGTGGATACAGGTGCTTCAAGATCTGTCATCAGGACTGATTTGGTCGGTAGAAAGTGGCTGAAAAACGCGGACCAGTACATTCTGAAAACTGTAACAGGAGAACCAGTGAAATTACATGGGGAAACAATGATGGACGTGGTACTCGGCGACATTAAGTTTACTCTGTTGAAGTTGATTCACCTCTCGGCAATTCGGACCACTCCTTAGTTAGCGCTAGTTTCCCATTCAAATTTCCCACCCCTCCCAAACCAGTTAAAAGAACTGTATGGCATTATGGGAAGGCCAATTGGCTGGGGCTTATTAATTTTTTCCAATCTACTGACTGGAACCAGTGTTTCCGAAACAAAAACGTCAACTCTGCCGCTATCCGTATCTCTAGGATCATTCAGGCAGGAATGCATTTGTTCATTCCTCATTCTACCAAATCTGTGAAGGTTAGGCCCAATAGATGGTTTAATCAGGAGTGTATGAATGCAATCAGAAATAAAGAAGCCGCCTTTCGAGCTTACAAGAGCTCCCCTAGTGAATCGCTCCGTGTAGAGTATATAAAACTAAGAAATTCCTGTAAAGTCACCATCAGGAATGTCAAAAATTCATTTGACAACAAGTTGAGAAGTAAACTCTTTAATGCAACCTCTGGTAGCAAGAACTTCTGGTCCTTGGTAAGCTCCATTAAGAAGAATTTCACTTCATCCACAACTCCTTCACTTATCCACAATGAGAAGGTGATAACAGACAGCAAATCCAAGGCCGATTTATTAGCATCTCTGTTTGCTTCCAATTCTTCTTTGCCCCAAACTGATATGTTACCCCCGGTTCTTGAGCTCAGCGCTCATCTAATGGACAGGGTTTTCTTCAGGACTCGCGAGGTGTACAGGTGCCTCAAGGAGCTCGATGTAAACAAATCGACTGGACCCGATAATATACCCCCTATCGTCTTAAAACAATGCGCCTCACCTTTGGCTAGACCTCTGCGCAAACTTTTTGCCCTATCATACTCTTCCGGAGTTTACCCAGACTCTTGGAAACTTGCCCATGTTCAGCCAATACCGAAAAAAGGTGACTCCAGCGATCCCTCCAACTACCGCCCAATAGCAATTACTTCTATTCTCTCCAAAACCATGGAGACGATAATTAACAAAAAGCTTATGGGATATCTAGAATCCAACCAACTTATCAGCGACAAACAATACGGCTTCCGTCAAAAAAGATCCACTGGTGATCTTTTAGTTTGCCTTACAGAACACCTCAGCCGAAGTTTGCATGGATCTGGCGAATCTGGTTTGGTTGCTTTGGATATCTCCAAGGCTTTTGATAGAGTATGGCACTCAGCCTTGTTAGCTAAACTCCAAGCTATTGGAATTGACTCACTTCTGTATAAGTGGGTTGAGAGTTTCCTTTCCGGCCGTTCAATTAAGGTATTATTGGATGGCGTCAAATCTGAATCTCACCCCATCTCTGCGGGGGTCCCTCAGGGGTCAATTTTATCACCGGCCCTTTTTCTCATCTTTATAAATGACCTACTTTCAATCCCCTCCAACCCACTTCTCAGCTTCGCTGACGACGGTACTCTACGTTACTCGTACAGCTTCGATACAAGACGGACACATGCCAGATCCTGTCTTGATGATCGTGAACTAATGTTCAACTCTATTAAAAAAGACATCAAACTAATTCTAGATTGGGGAGAGAAGAATCGTGTCAAATTCAACGCCTCTAAAACCAAGTACTGTCTTATCTCAAAAAAGAAGTTCAACACCTCACCATCCTTGACAGTGGATAACGTTGAACTAAAGGCCGACCCATCCCTACACATCTTAGGCGTGACATTAGCCAAAGACCTTCGTTGGAATGATCACATATTCCAAATCGCCAAACAAGCATCCCAGTGCTTGGGATTTCTTAAGAGGTGCAAGTTCCTCCTCCAGCCATCGGCCCGCGCTGTTATTTATAAATCCTACATACGGCCTCTTCTCGAATATAACTCCCTCGTTTGGGGCGGCGCTCCAATAACCACCTTGGCATGGTTAGATAAGGTCCAAAAAAAGGCCCTTAAATCAATTGATGACGACACCGCTGGCTCCACCATCGACCCCCTCAGCCACCGTAGGAATGTAGCAGCATTGACTAAATTTTATCGCTACTATCATAATGACTGTTCCTCCGAGTTAAACGCTCTCCTGCCTCCACGGCAATCTTATAACCGCAACACCAGATTAGCCGACTCGTCTCATTCCCTTCACCTGCAACTCCCCCTTTCACGCACTCAACAAGATATGAATTCGTTTGTTAATAGAACAACTCGACTGTGGAATAGTCTCTCGCAGTCAGTATTTCCGAGCTTCTACAACATCCAAGAGTTCAAACGCAGGGTTCATCACCACCTTCTTCAATACCCCCCCGTTCCTTTTAACCCTTAACCTATACCCCCCTCCCCTCCCCGTACTAAGCTTACTGCTAGACATTGCACCATGACGTGACAAATGACATGACGGACTAGTAGTACAAAGGGTGACTCCTGAGCTTAGCACTGTCACATAAAAAAAAAAAAAAAACATGCGTTCCTGGTAGCTGACATAGTTGACGAGTGTATTCTTGGTTTGGACTTTATGACAACACACGGAATACTATTGGACCTTGGAGAATTGATGATGAAACACCGCAACAGGGGAATTCCAATGGATACTGCACTGTCCCGGCGACCATGCGAACCAGGTTTTAAGTATCGTTGGCGTATTCAGGAAAAGTGTCAAAAGACGACTGCGGAGCCAAGCATAAAATATGAGGACCAAGGAATTCGAGATGCGCAACGCGACGACCCGGACATTTCTGCGATTTTGTCATGGAAAGAACACAACGAGAAGCCTAAATGGAAAGACATCGCAGAGAGAAGTGAAATCCTGAAGAGCTATTGGGCCCAATGGGATTCATTGCATATCGAAGGAGGAGTATTGAAGCGCAAATGGGAAACAGCTGATGGTACCTCTCATCGAATGCAGGTGTTAGTCCCTCGTGCTGGAATAACAGATATTCTTGAGGAGTGTCATAATAGCCCGTCAGGAGAACATTTGGGAGTCAACAAAACTCTGTCAAAAATAAAGGAGAGATTCTATTGGCTTCACATGCGGGAGGATGTTACGAATTGGTGTCGCAAATGCACAGCTTGTGCCGGCAGCAAGGGTCCTCGAGTAAGAGCGAAAGGAGAAATAAGACAACACCACGTTGGAGCCTCAGTTGACAAAATCTCAGGGGAGAATCCTAAGACGGCCAGTGACAGGATGAAACCAAGGTACGACCTCCGAGCAAACTGTAGCGGATTCGAGGAAGGTGACCTCGTTTGGCTGCTCAACCCTCGAAGACGGAAAGGCAAGTCTCCGAAACTTCAGCGTCAGTGGGAGGGGCCCTATAAAATCCTAACACGGATCAACGATGTGGTCTACAGGATTCAACAAGGACCCAAAGCAAAGAAGAAGATTGTGCACATAGACAGGCTGTGTCCATATCATCAGCCGGATCCAGGATGGACAACTGTTCGGGACGAACAGTCCTAAGAAGGGGGCAATGTGATGATTATGCGCCATCTGTTTGTCGAGAGGATAAATCAACGATTTTCGGTTGTTGTCTGAATTAAGAATTTATGTACTAAACTAACGAGCGATAAGCGAAGACAACTTCAAGCTGGTCGAAACTAAAAGAAAAATAGAACATACCACAAGGAACCAGAAAACGAAGGTTCCAGAAAGTAGACAAAGGTGGAGCTGCCTATATAAAAGCGCCTGGCAGCCGCTATCGAGTCAGTTTTGATTATAAAGGCGATACAAGTGTTCCAAAGTGAAAAGTGGTGATTTATAGTGAAATAAAAAGCGATAATTAGAATTGAATAGTGCGAAATATTAAATTTGCTAGTGATTATAGTGAACTCTAAGAATTGTGTTTATTTTTAAATTGTGTTTGGTTTGTAATAAATAAATTATTGTGGATAATTAAAAAGTGTATTCCTTAATTAATCCTACGAATCCGTTAAGCCGTAAAAACGTAACAGTATTTTTAAGTTGCAAAATAGGTAGTAGAGAAAAACAAGTAGAGTTTCAAATTTTTGATGGTAAAAGTGTACCAATATTAGGTTTGAAAAGTTCCATTGAGTTTAATTTAATAAAACGAGTCTATGAAGAAGAAGATATTAAATATGTTAAAATTATAGATGCAGTCACAGTAAATAATGAACACAATATCTTAAAAAAATATGAAGATGTATTTAAGGGTTATGGTAAAATAAAAGATTTTCAATATAAAATCGAATTAAAGGAAGGTAGTGTAGGTAAAGTAGAGCCGTGTAGACATGTTCCTTTTAAATTGAGACATAAATTAAAAGTTGAAATAAAAAGAATGGAAACTGCTGGTATTATATCGAAAATTGAAAAACCAACTGATTTTGTAAATTCGTTAGTAATTGTTGGTAAAACAGATGGATCAATTAGGATTTGCTTAGATCCACAGTACTTAAATTCATGTATAAAAGGAGAGCATATACAGCTTCCTACAATTGATGAAATAGCTGCAAAGGTTAAAAGAGCAACATACTTTACAAAATTGGATGCAAATAAAGCATTTTGGCAAATAGAATTATCTAAAGATAGTAAAGAGTTAACAACTTTCAACCATTTGGGAGATATTATTTCAATAGATTGCCATATGGTATAAGTTCTAGCCCTGAAGTATTTTATAGAGTCTTTAGTCAAATTTTTGAAGATATTGAAAATGTAGGCATATATGCAGATAACATGTTAATTTGGGCAGAGACTAAAGAACAATTATTAAAAATTATGGATATAGTTTTTAAAAGAGCCAGGGAATATGGTATTAAATTTAATGTAGATAAAAGTGCCTTTATAGTGAATAAAGTTAAATATTTGGGCCATATACTGTCGTCAGAAGGAATTGAAATTGATAAAGATAAAGTAGAAGCTATTGAAAAAATGCAAGAACCAAAAAATAAGAAAGAATTATTAACATTCTTAGGAACTATAAACTATGTATCAAAGTTTCTACCAAATGCTGCACAATTAACTGATAGTTTAAGACAATTGACTAAAAAAGATGTTCCATTTGTATGGGGTACTGCGCAACAAAAGTCATTTACAAAGCTTAAAGATGCATTATGTAGTTCTCCAGTATTAACATATTTTGATATGAATAAACCTATAACATTAAGTGTAGATGCTTCAAGCGAGGGACTTGGATGTGTATTAATACAAGATGGAAGACCAGTGGCATATGGATCGCGCGCTTTAACCGAGACTGAAAAAATTTATAGACAAATAGAAAAAGAGAGCCTAGCAATCGTGTTTGGTTGTCATAAATTCAATCAATATTTGTTTGGTCAAAAATTTACTTTAGAAACTGATCATAAACCGCTAACCTCAATTTTTAAAAAACCAATGAATAAAATTCCTCCAAGGTTACATAGAATGAGAATTAGTTTGCATAATTTTGACTTTGATATTAAATATGTACCAGGTAAAAAACTATTGCTCGCTGATAATTTAAGTAGAGCTTATCTACAGTGAACAGAGTCAGCTGATGAAGAGAAGAATTCAAGAGCATATGTTATGATGAATGAAAAAAATTTCAGTGTTTCTGATGTAAGAATGAAAGAGTTGAAAAATGAAACAAGTAAAGATAAAGAGCTACAAGAAATTATAAATTATGTGAAAAAAGGATGGCCTGATAACAAATTAAAAGTGACTGAAAATGTAAAACCATATTTTTCATTTAAAGAGGAACTTTCAGAATGTAATGGTTTATTGTTAAAAAATAATTGTATAGTGGTACCAAAATCGATGAGAAAAGAAATGCTTCAAAAGATACATTATGCTCATTTTGGTAAAGAAAAATGTAAAATGTTAGCTAGAAAAACTGTATTTTGGCCAAGTATGTCAAAGCAGATTGATGATCTGGTGAGTAATTGCGATATTTGTTGTAGTTATCAAGGAGATAATAGTAAAGAACCGATGATGGAAAAAACTAGACCAAAATATCCGTGGGAAATTGTAGCTTCTGATATTTTCTATTTGATGGGTAAAAAGTATATAATGATAGTAGATACATATAGCAAAGGGATTGACATGCAAAATTTAAATGATCTAACGGTAGAGTACCATCCAAGCTTTGAAAGAGTTTTTTGCACGGTATGGAGTGCCAAAAGTGATGTATTCAGATTCAGGTGCTCAATATACTAATTTTAAATTTAAAAAATTTTCAGAGCAATGGGGTTTTCAACATGAGATAACTACTCCAAAACATCATCAGTCAAATGGCTTAGCGGAGAGACATATACAAACTCTCAAAAAGATTTTGAAAAAAATTATTCAAGGGAAAGATAAAGAAATGGCTCTATTACAATTAAGAAATATACCTATAGATAATAGTGGCATTACGCCAGCTGAAGTAATGTATGGCAGGAAAGTCAGAAATATAATACCAAATGTAAAGGAAGGCATAGTTAAGTCAACTAGCATTGGTAACGTTTTATATGAACGTTAGAAGAAACAAAAAAGGTATTATGATAAAGGTTCAAAAGCCCTAAAAGAATTAAATGTAGGTGACAAAGTTAAAATACATGAAGAAGGGAAGAAAACATTGCCTCATCGAAGTGGTATAATTGTAGAGAAACATCAAAATCCGAGGTCATATAAAGTTAAAACAGAGGATAATACTATTATAATCCGTAATCGGAAAGATTTAACTAAAGGTACTAAATTCGTTGAAATACAGCCTGAATTGGATATACCAAAGGAAGAAGACCTACAAGAAAGATATCTGGATAGTCCTGATAATGTAAATAGGGATTTGAAGCAGCCGAATAATATATGTAATAATAATAGTCATGTAACTAGTCCTAAGATTAATGTAACAAAAAATTATACTCCTGTAATTGTGACTAAATCGGGTCGTACTATCAAAAAACCAGAGTACTTAAAAGATTATGTATGTTTGATAAATATTATGTAAAATGTATTTCATAAACAAGAAAAGGGGAGATGTTGTGAGTAGAACTTTAACATATGAGAGTGGGGATGAGCGACTGGCACTTGATGTAGGGGTCAGTGTAAAGAGCATCTTAATACGAGCAAAAGGCTCGGAGTATGTCTATAATTATTAAAGTATAATAAATGTTTGTCTTATAATCGGATCGGTTCTTTTATTAAATATAGTTAAAGAATAACGTAACAGTGTCCGTGGTGAAAGTAGCAAATTCGGAATTGTATTTTGGCACCCACCCTAAAAGTGCAAAATATGCGTTTCGAGAAAATCGCCCTCAAAGTCTTTTTTAGATACAGAATTGTGCAGAAAACCACTTTTGCCGGTTCAATAACTCAGCAACCACAGCTCAGTTTCAGATAATTATAGCAATGATTGATAATAACATACTGAATACAAAAATGCAGTAAAGTCAAAATCGTCAAAGCACTCAAGCACTTCTGGCTTTTTAATGTAGTGCTATCGCTGCCGTTGCGGCTTGTCGAAGACGTTATTGTTCCAGTTGCGTTTTCGTCGCACTGAATATTTTTCACTTAGAAAATTAAATTGCAATTTGTGTGTTTTTTGTATTGTAAATAAAGAACAAAAAAGAGGCTTTAATATAATATTAACTTTCAAAAAGTCGCATAACCAAAGTTAAAATGTTGGGAGCTTTACGCGACGCGACCGACAGCAACAAATTGTGTTTGCGATTAGAGAATTTCATACATTCAAATTTTTGACAGCTGGTGCGACCACCACAACGCCTGTAACAACGACAGCTTTTGCATTGAACAAATTCCCCCAGTGCCATTGAGTTTAAATTAGGTCTGTTCCAGAACTCGAATGTGGGATCCAGCGGATGGTAGAATTCACCCATTATGTTTCTTGACTTTCTCATGCAAGAAAAAGTGGAGAAATTTTCTACTTCCACTCGTGCAGGAATAACACAACGTTCCGGTTTAGACGGGCCGCGCACCACCTTTCAACAGGAAATTTGAGATGAGATGATAAAAGAATCACGTAAAAAAATGGCAATGGAAATAATTATTAGACAGGATGTAATGGAGCAAAATGCTAAACTTAGAAATTAATTTACCAATTATAAGGAAATTCAAGATTTGTTTGAGAAAAATGATTAAATTTAGAAAATATTTAATAAAATCAAAAATTTTTAAAATGCCTGTTGACAGCACCACCAATAGTGTTAAACTATATAACCAGTCTGAGTTCCGCTTAGCTGGGAGAGTTATATTGACCTGACTGATATAACCAGGGTGACTATACAAGGAGTTAAAACTCTTATAAGGAAAATAACCGGAAATGGATAGGTAGCAGAAACTAAACTAGATCATTTTTAGCCACAGATGTTGCTTAAAGCTGAGGTGCCCCCACAGGAAGTTAACTGAACTTTACCCGAAAATGGAGCAACTCAAAAAGATTCATTGGAAATTAATAAAAATTCTTTGGGAAATGGTAACGGTTTAGTATCCTGCGGCACGATTCGGGGGGGGGGGCAAATTTATAACGAGAGGGGAGGGGTGGGCGAGCCTCCCCTTAAAGTGTCCAAGTGCAATGTACCGTTATTCCAAAATAAATATATAAATTTTTTCTCTGGTTTAGTTCCCTGCGGCATGATTTGTGGCTTGGAGGGAGTGGGGTTGTGTGGAGGAGGCTGTGCGAGCATTCTCTCAAGTCCGGAAATGTCCCGTTATAACACAATTTTGGCGTAAAATGTAAAAAATACATGAAAAGAACAATTTCGCTTTTATTTAAAAGGTATTATCATTATTTGTATACATGTTTCACGGCATTAATTACCTGAAAAAAGGGTCTTGTTTATTGCGAACTACAGCCCCCCATACCCCCTTTTACTACCCTCGTCCACCGCTTAATAGTTGGGGAGCTCTGCCACCCACACCCCCTGCCCAAAATAGCCCTGCCCCCCCTACTCTCTTACCATACACTAAATTAACCATATTCATTATTATTATTTTTGCAATAACGGGACATTTCCGCACTTGCACACTTCAAGAAAAAGTCCACCCCCTCCCACCCAAACCCACCCCCTCCCTAGCCTGAAATCGTGCCGCAGGAAACTAAACCAAAGCCTTATTTTTAATATGACATATGGAAATATGGTAAATAAAATAAAATTTGTTGATTTTTTAAAATGTGAAATTTTCTAACATTTTTTATTTAAACGTTTAATTTTTTTTAATATCAACTCGCAAACAAGCAAACTAGAACCTCGGCCGAATTCAAATACCAACATTGCCGGAATTCCGATAGAGGCGAGCCTTGTGGCCATCTTTGCCAAGGCCTCAATTTGCGAGACAAGCTTTAATGTGTTCAATCCCATTTGAACGCTTAAGCCTAGTATCCTGTGCTGAATTCCGCTCTGTAGAGAATCCATATAATTAGTCTGAGTTCCGCTTAGCTGGGAGACTTATGTAGACAATGTAGATCTGACAGTTGGACAATTTGATAATGCTTTAGCGGCGTTATGACAAGTTGAGAAAATTGCTTGCCTTTCGGGTAAATCCATTAGTTAGAAAAAGAAGATTGAAAGGGAATTATGCATGTTGTATACATACAATATCCTCTCCACTCAAAAAAACACACCATCTACTTTCTAGAATACAAAGCTCATTTGCCAAGAACAGGAACTAAACTTTATGGGCGGAATTCAGATCGTCCTCTAACCTGAATTACGCACACTTTTTTACATGCAATTTAAAGGGGAGTCTGAACTCCGCACGAACAGGGTACTAGGCTTTAGGTTGGTTATGCTTGCAGCCAGGTTTGGGCTTTGATGTGTTCAAAGATTAAAAACAAAACTACAAGAAGGGCCCTGGCCGAATTAAAGCGTAGTGAAATTCGTTTTGCATGAGTGCCCACTCTTTGGTAGTTGTTTGTACCCTACCAAAAACTCCTATATTTACAAGCAAAGCCTTCTACATTTACAAGCCATGCTGTAGGTGTTAGTATGTCGTTGTATGAAGTCCCAACTTCAATTCGTGAAATGTCAAAATCCCATTAAAAACAAGGGAAACTAGTTGGGATGTGGGTTCGACCCTTTCGGTCCACACGATCAACTTCCCAGTATGATGGATGTTGAATATTATGA
The DNA here is from genome assembly GCA_949987705.1 of Thereva unica. Taxonomy (NCBI): domain Eukaryota; kingdom Metazoa; phylum Arthropoda; class Insecta; order Diptera; family Therevidae; genus Thereva; species Thereva unica. The sequence continues at coordinate 58,298,705 of OX465284.1, forward strand.
TTGGATATTTTAATAATAAATGAACAATAGGCAATATAGAATATATGCATAATACCGAGAATTTGTCACAATTGTTTATCAATATTTCCGCTAAAATGTCAAACTAAATGTGCGCACTTACAAGATTAGGATAACGAAAATGTACATATATAAAATTGATGTATTAATGTTTTTCGGCACCTCAATGAAGTCGATATAGTTTTTAGTTCGCGCGGTATCGTGCAGGTTCAAAAATCACTTAAGTCATTTAAACCAAAAGCCCGCTGGAACGAATATTATAAAAATATTTTCAGATTATATTGTCGCTAATACGCTTCGAACGGCACCTCGAGTAAGTCAATATCTTTTGTGGTTCGGGCCATATCGTGCAGGTACAAAATCACTTACGCCGCTTAAACAAAAAAACGGCTACACCGAATTTTATGAAAATCTTTTCAGATCATATTTTGGTTAATACTCTTCGAACGGCACGTCAACTAAGTCGATATCTTTTATAGTTCGCGCGATATCGTGCAGGTACAAAAATCACTTAAGTCATTTAAACCAAAAACCCGCTGGACCGAATATTATAAAAATCTTTTCAGATAATATTGTCGCTAATACGCTTCGAACGGCACCTCAAGTAAGTCAATATCTTTCGTGGTTCGGGCGATATCGTGCAGGTACAAAAATCACTTACGTCGCTCAAACAAAAAAACGGCTGGACCGAATTTCATGAAATTCTTTTCAGATCATATTTCGGTTAATACGCTTCGAACAACACCTCAACGAAGTCGATATCAGTTTTGGTTCGCGCGATATCGTGCAGGAAAAAATGACCACATCCGTACGCACATACACACACACACGCACATACTTCCTCCCAATTTTTTGCTTAAAATGCTCCTGGGACCTTGAAAGATGAAAATACGTTGAAATTTTCGATTTCGATTTTCGGACCGATTACAATAACTTCCTATACTGGGAAGTTAATAAGTTTTCGTGCCGCGGTTGCGATTACGATTTTATTAAAAATAAGAGTTATAAGAGTTATTTTAACAAAATAAAAAACGTGCAAAAGTGCCCAAAATAAGTGTCATAAGTGAGCAATTTAAATATATGTTACTAATAGGACACATTTGCGGGAATTATTTTGGTCATGGAGCAACAAAAGGTCAAAATCCCATTTATAACGAGGGACACAAGTGTTTCGTGCCGCGGAAATGAAAGATAAATGAAAGTGCCGTGATATTTTGTTAAAAGCAATAGTTTTTTTTAAAAAGATAAAACGAACATAATTTCAATTTGCCGCGGTATTCATTGTTACATATTTAACTATACGAAATTTTTCTCTGGTGTCACATGAAGAATCTGCTGAAAAAAGATACAAAAAATACAAGTTTGCTTTTACACTACATGCGCAAGGATGGAAAAGGGACTAAAAATTATTGTTAAAGGAAAAGGATAAAATGAAGATAAGTTGAAATTGATAGTTTGCTAAACATTCCCAAATATTTGTTTAAATTTCAGGTGCAGCATTTGCTGAACGAAAAAGAAAAGGTGAACGAGAAATAACGAACTAGATGTCTAAATGTCCATAATTTACTCCAAGTGCAATTATACTTATTATTTACATTATGTATTAACATAATTTTTGTAAAATGTATTAAATAAATGTAACAATTAATGTCCACAACGCTTGCTTTTATTTGTTAAAAAACCATTAATTTATTCCAAATAAAAGCACATAACCGCACTCCACACTGTTTGACAGCTAAATTGAAGTCCTATTATGCTTTCAATGGGAGTGTGAGATTTCTTTGTGCATGGCTTGTAAATATAGAAGGCTTTGTAAAAAAAGTCAAAATGTCGCGCCTGTTTATAACATTTCTGTTATACAACGAACACATTAGGGGTACTCATGATTTGTGTTATTCGTGTTATTTGTGTTAAATCGAGAAAAAAGTTTAACAAATCGAGAAACTTTCCTTAGTAAATGACATTTGTTTCGATTTTAACAAATAACATCTGAAAAGGCGTGTTAATTCAACAACTCGATATCGAGATCGAAATAATCATATGGCAGAGTGGCAGATGTGAAATTCGATTATTCGAAATAACACTTTAACATGGAAATTGAAAGGGGTCGCTCACGATCTCGTCTATTCCGAAGATAACATTTTACGATTTCTCGACGTTTAACACAGATCATGAATACCCTTAATAAGTTAATTTTATGGTCCATGATCGCTATTTTATAATAACAAAAATATTATGTCAAATTTATAAACAGCTGCTTGCTTAATTCAAGTACACATTCAGCTCTCTGTACACAGGCAGAAAAGTCAGCCATGGAAACGCATAGAGTTGAGTTGTTGAGTTGAAGTGTCATTTCAACTCAACCTCAACTTGACTCCCATAGAAACTCGGTATATGTGGATGTGTGCTGAGTGTAAGGAGTTTGTTGGCTTGTTAGCTAATAATAAGTTGATTGATCTGATAAATGCGCAAAGGCAAAGCATTGCTAAAATAGATAATATCGACAAAATACTAAAAACTTATGGAAGGCAAGTAAATAAGTTACAGGAGTGCATCGAAAGGCCACAGAACGCGGAAGCAGTAACTTATGCGACCGTTACAAAATGGAATGCCAACGACTCACCTCAAAACCCGAAAAATCACCGCACAACAGCCCCACAAGGAATTATCGTCAGGCCTAAGAAAGATCAACATAGTGATGACACCAAAAATCTAATAAAGAAAAATGTGATGCCGAGCAAGATTGGTGCTCCTATTATACAAATGAGAGGTATAAGTAGGGGTGCAGTTCTAATCAAGTCCGACTCACAAGAAAACAACGAAAAAATTTTGACGGCTATAAAAAATAGAGTTGGAAATGAATATGAAGCATACATTACAAAAAAAAGAAACCCCAAACTTTTTATAAATAATTTGGAAAGAAATTATTCTTCAACGGAACTCCTCCATGAGCTGAAACAGTTAAATCATTTTATAACTGATGAGGACTACGTGAAAGTTGTATACAGCAGAAAAACCCGAAATGGCAGATGGACTGTATTTTTTGAAGTCATTTTCGTAACCTATAATAATATGGTTAATAGGTATATAAACATTGACTGGAATACCCATTATGTCAGGGAAGATTTCGGTATTAAAAGATGCTTCAACTGCCACAGGTATAATCATACCACAAAAGACTGCACAAATAAAACTGTTTGTGGAAAATGCGCAGGTGAACACCAAAACAGCGCAGTGCAACTCTGAAACTCTCGTGTGTGTGAACTGTCAAAGAAGCAAAACAAAAGAAACCTATACGAGTCACACAGCTGATAGTAGGGCTTGTCCGGATTTATTAAGGCAAATTGATTTCAAACTACTTATACAGTAAAAGACATATAAATAGTACACATCAAAGTAAATATAAATATGTCAGAAGAAGGCAATCACATAAATTTATTATTCCTAAATATTCGAAGTTTGAGAAACAAATTGCATGAACTACAAGCACTATCAGCTAAACATAAAGAGGTGCAGATAATGGTAATAAATGAGACTTGGCTCTATTCAGATGAAACTCGCTATAGAGTTTTTCAAACCTCGTGACATCTGGCGCATATTGGGGAAAAAATTTCTTAAAAATGCTCAAAAGCTTAAGATAATTTCTCTTCCTCTCTAATTGAGAAATAAAGCTCTATAAATGAATGCCAAAGGCGCACGCAAAAGAATTATCAGCAATTCACATATAATTTCTGACACCATGTGGGATATTTTACGGCGACTCTGTTTTTTGATAAGAGCTTCCGTATATCCCACAGTGACTTAAAAAATCTCAACCTGAAAACTAAAATTATGTTTTACAATTGGAATAATTAGTAGAAATTTGGTAGAACAGAACCGCAAATAAAATAATTTTTAACAAGAATAAACTCACTTTTTCAAGAAACAGAAAACAATGTTTGTGTAACTTGCACATTTTCAATTTTACTCTTTATCTTTTATTCTTTTTATCTTTGCTTAATTTTGTGATCCATTGTATATTTCAAAAAGTGAGCGAGAAGTGACTCCTCCTCCTTATCAAATCCCTTGCAGTCATTTAATCAGTCTCGTCTGCGTACTGCTCGGGTGAGGTGCATTTTCCTGGCGGGTTAATGATAACTTAAAAAATTTACAAATTATTAATGAAAAACGTCCTTTTTTATATATTTTTTAATATTCAGGTTTTTGTATATTAGGCATTTGCCACAGAAATAATTTTTAGAAATTTTTATTACGAAATATGAAATTTGTGTTTCTAACGCTGTCATCACTAGATTCTTGACGTTATCCGCCAGTCGTATGCGCTCTTCTGCCTGGGCAGGTTGTGCTGCTTGCGGCTGCGGACAACTTTTAATTTATGAATGAAAATGCTTATGAACTTAAAAGAAATTTTTTCAGCATAGTTTTTAAATTATTTTCAACTTAAGGATGAAAAAAATTTCGAATAATTATAGTAAAACTATTCATATTATGATGAATAAACTTTGAGCACGGTAGATGTTGAGCACGGTTTTACATGTATTTAAAAGCTCTTTTCAAGACATATAAAGATTACTTAACTTTATTCATCCGGCATGCGCACATCCCTTCCCAAATTATTTTGTTGAGTTTTTTCTGCGTTTGTTGCCTTTTTAAGTTAAAAGGGGAAATGATAGAACAAAATTTATGAAATTGGGCAACGAGGTGCGCAGAACCCTTCAAATTATTTGTGTCACGGCGTTTGAAAAAATCTATACTTTAACTTGCAGGGGTTTTCAGCTGAATTCAATTGTAGGGATAGCTCTAGAGGAGGTGGTTCTGCTATTTATGTTAAAAATGGCCTAGACTACAGGGTAGTTCTTAACGGCGATGGCGATATGTATAATACTATTGTAATCGAAATAAGAACTCTTGATGGAAAAACTTTGAATATTATGACTATGTACAGACCACCGAATGTCTGAATGTCTGAATGTCATCCAATACTTGGAAAACAAACTTGACCACTACAAGGAACTAATGTTTATGGGTGATACTAATATCGACTTACTAAGAAATGATAATATGGCAAATATATTGAGTGACATGACATCTGCTAAAAACTACAGAATACTAAACAAAATTGAAACTGAACATTATACCAGGCAAGATAAAAATACGCACACAATCATTGATCACTGTATTACAGACCTTCCTCAATGCCACACAATCAGACTTACTTACAAACGACTGCGATATCAGACCACCGGTACATGATAGTTCACATCTCCAAAAACAATGTAACCAAGAGACCTATGGCCACGTCGAAAATTGCATTAAAAAGTTAAGGAAAGTATAGATTCTATGTGAAAAAACGGCTCGCTGGAATAGAAAACCCTAATATTAATCATATTGTAGATGTGTTAAAAAAAGCCAAATCACTTAGCTCCATCCATAAAAAAATTAGAACGCGATCTAATAGCTGGATAACGAGCGAAATCATTATGGGAATAAAAGAGAGAGAGAGAGATTCCTTATACTCTCAAATGAAAAAGAAACCAAATGACCACGTTCTGTGCGGCGAATATAAGAGAATAGCAACAAGGTTACAAAGGCAGTAAGAGCAGCCAAGGAGAATTACATAAATGATAGAATATCACATGCAGGGAGGGACACCAGAAAGCTATGGAAAGTAATAAACAACGACATAATAAACAAGCAAGAAACAAAATCGAAAAGTGACCTACAGAAAATCATAGTAAATGGCAAGACAGTTGAAAGTGCGGTTGACATTGCAACTTGCTTCAACACCCACTTTAATGGAATTGGTAAGTCTATCCAGGCGGATATACCTACCAGGCTACCTGTAGATACACCAATGGCAACTAACTCAATCTTCATGGCTCCTACCAGCATGGACGAGGTAGAACGCGTCGCGCTGAATTTAAAAAAGAATGCAGCTCCTGGAAAGGATGGAATCTCCACTGAAGACATAGTTGATGTTATAGACATTCTTAAGAAACCCCTCTCTAAACTTATTAATGAGGCAATGAGTAGTGGAACTTTCCCTAGCTGCCTTAAGGATACGATAGTAATACCTATTCTGAAAGGAGGAGACTCGGCTGACATGAACAATTACAGGCCCATAGCACTAATAAGCAACGTGGGAAAAATTTATGAAAAAATCTTCGAGAAAAAAGTAAGAAAATTTATCACTAGAAATGGAGGTCTAGACAATAAGCAGTTCGGTTTTCAAGAAGGCAGCAGCGCTGAACTGGCTACTTCGGAAACCCTTAACCTAATAAACAGTTATCTTGATATGTGTTACTATGCAGGTGCAGTATTCATCGATCTTAAAAAGGCATTTGACACGGTGCATCATGACGTCCTACTAAGTACCCTCTACAACCTTGGAATAAGGGGAACCTCGAATGATCTGCTGCGGAGCTATCTCACTGGGAGGCACGTGTCAACTAGAGTCAATGGTGTCTCGAGTGACCAGCTAGTGCTCACTACGGGAGTTCCTCAAGGCTCCATAATAGGACCACTTCTTTATTTGCTCTACATCAATAGCATCAAATACTCAAGACTTAGTGGAGAATACCATATATTTACAGAATACCATATATTTGATACTAACCTGATATATCGAGCTAGAACTGCAGAAGAGCTAGAAAATAGCATGAACAGTGACCTAAAAATCTTCAAGGAGTGGACGGATGGAAATAAACTAAAGATAAATGAAAAAAAGACTAAATACATGATATTCCAACAGAAAAATAAGGCAGATATCAGAATTACGGTGAAGATAGGCGACGAAGAGATAGCTAGGGCAACGGAGATTGCCTACCTAGGATTGTTAATTGATGATAAACTGAACTGGAGGAAACACATAGGAAAAATAGCAGAAATCTTCACCCCTCTAATAGGGGTTCTCAAAAGACACCCCAAGCTTCAGGAGAAAATAGCGCTCCAGGTTTACAATGCGCATATCCTATCTAGGGTTCGATTTAGTATCCTTAACTGGTCGCAGTGCTCTCAAAGAGTGTGCACAGATGTGAAAATACTGTTAAACCGGGTGCTGAAAGCACTATATGGACTTCCATGGAGTACAGCCACTGAAGAAGTTTACCGGCTCCGGCTCACGGGTCAATTAACATTGGACCAGATTATCCGAATGGAAAAAGCAAAGTTCGTGTATAAGTTGAAAGAAAAACTTCTGAGATCAAACTTAGTAATTGTGCAATACTCTAGCATACACGACTACGTTACAAGAAACAGGGATAACTTTAGACCTACGCAACCTAGAACGGAGAGGACAAGAAAGGGACTGCTTAATACTGCGGTGGGATTTTACAACACTCTGCCGAACCATATAAAATCGGCTCCGTCTTTAGTATCATACACGAAAAGGCTGAAGAAATATCTGATACAGGAGGCTCGGCGTTATTAATTGTCAAACTAATTTCGTCTTTGCATATATTCGTTTTTAATTTTAATTTAATAATTTTTTTATATTTATTTTCTATTTATTAATTTTTTATTTTTGTTTTTATTTAATTATTTCTATTTATGGATTTTTATTTTTTATTTAATAATTTATATTTATTAATTTTTATTTATTTCTACTTAACTTTTACTTATTAATTTTTATTTACTTCTTTCTAACTTTTATAGTTTTCTACTTTTTCTCTTTTTCTTTATTGTTCTTTTGTGATAAACACTTCTAAGGTTTTAATTGTGATATTTACTGTTGAATAAGGGCTCCCCAACTCTCATACCAGCTTCGCTGACTGAGTGGGGATGTGGAAATAGTAAAAATAATTATGTTAAAAAATGTATTTGTAATCCTAGTCTATTAATAATAATAAATCAATAATAATACCAAAAATAACATTTTTCTAATTCTTAACTGAATTGTATACTTAAGGTACCTTTACATTATATGACTTGTCATATGACTTTACTGTCAATGAAGTCAAACCTAACAATGACATTTGTTTTTGACATGACATACGACATTCTGTCAAATTTTGTTTTGAATATTCTCTGTTTTGACTTGATTTATCATATGATTTTTCTATCAAAATTACAAGTTGATAATCTACCTTGCTTCGTATTGTGTTCACAGTTAATTTTGACAAGTCATAACAGAAATATTCAAAGCAAATGTCGTATGACATGTCGAAAACAAATGTCATTTGACATTTTATGTTAGCTTTGACTTTATTGACAGTAAAGTCATATGACAAGTCATATAATGTAAAGGTGCCTTTAGATAGATATAAAAAACCCAGTAAAATCATCCATTTGTCATTTAAAAACAACTTGCCAGTTGACAAATGTTTGAAATATCAAAAAATTCAAAGTTAAAGCAAAATTAAATCCGGTCCGTCTGTTTTAGAAGTTGGAAATTTGATATTTCCATAAACTTTTCATGAGAAGAACGGGGCGGTAGCTACAACCTAGCGGACGGAGCGTCAAAAATAACATAGAAAGAAAGGTACGGAGCGGACGGAACGGATTGGTTCTGTTTGAGCCATAGCAACGCTAATCCATTTGCAGAAGAATAGCTCAAGCTGAACCCTATTTTGTCCTTCTGTTCTGTAAACGTAGGCTGGTCGAAAAATATCCATTTTCGTGTAGAATAACAAAATATACATATGCGCTGGGAAAATATTAAGTTATGAGAATGTGTAGGTGCACGGTTCTTTCTACACGTTTAACATTTTTTCAATAATAATGAACACGTCAATTCAGTGACAGCATGTTTTCCTCTGTATTGTTGACATGACTAGTGGGTTAGTATGTGGTGTATGGTATCGAGGCACAAATAAAAAATTATTAAATTATTATAAATAGCAGTGAAAAGTGTAGATTAAAGTGTTCCAAAATTAATATTAAATTTGTAAACGTAAATAAAAAAAAATAATAAATATCGGCGTGAACTAGAAAGTAAAATTTTGTTTCTTTAAAACTTCTGCGTGACGGCTGCATAGAACAAGCTAAAGAAGTTAATTACAGGTCTGTATAGTGCTGAAGTATAGACCAACAAAAGGACTTATTTTTATTTTTTGATTCGTGACTAAAAAAGTAAAAAATTAAACTCGGTTCTATCATAGTCAAAACCCCATTGTGCGAAAAAATTCGGTTCTATAGGAAAACGGACCAAGTTTGTGTGTTGTGCAGTTTATTTGGGCGTAGTTGTATTTCACCTTTTCAATTTATAGTTTAATATAGATAATATTTGTTAATGTATTGCGGAATATTTTTTAAATATAAAAATCAGGCAGTCTGATATTTGGATTCTGTCTGTATTACGAATGCGTGACACTTTGAAAATTTTAAGCTCAGTGCTTGGAAGAGATTTTGTCGGGGCGAGATTGGTGTCTGACACACAAATTTTACACCTCAGCGAAGTCATGTAAAAACCCTTAGTTTGTATAAATTTTTATATTAAACAGAAAGAAAGAATTTTCCCTATTCTAAACGAATAATCTGACAAACCACATATCATACATATACATATATAGGTAATATTTGAATAGGCCAGTGTTAAAATATCAATTAAAAAGTCAGTATTTTATTTGTGTTTTCAAAGGCTCATAAATGTAGCTCTACTTAATGAACGAACCAGTGAAAACGGTCATTCTACAACTCCTTTGTCATTTACCAAAAGCAATTTATTTGTAGCACAATAAAATGAGTACGAGACGTGCTACAAGCTTGTTTTGTTCTCCTTTTCCTCACAGTTAATTTTTATATCAGTAAGATCTTTCACAATAATTGTATTATGTCCTTTCAGCCTCTTGCGATACTGACAATAATAATTTTTAGTCATTTGGGTAACAGTCACTGACATATAAGGAATGGACTTCTAATCAGTGATGCCAGATCTGGATATTGCTTTCCCTCTAGGCAGCGCGCAAAAACCTTCAGTTTCCTCTAGACTTTTTCGAATGATGCAGCAGGTGTCGCTGCTTTTTATTACCGGGAAAATTTGACAGATTTTGGCAGATGGTAAGGTCCGTTGGGACTTGTAAGCTTACAGAAGTACTGAAAAGAGAACTTACTAGTAAGGAGTAGGCCTTACCATACCCCTTACAGATGAGCAGTTCTGTAAGTGCCCTAAGGTAAGTACTTACGTAACTACTCTAGGGTTAGAAAAAAGTAAGGCCTTACCTTCTATGACATTGTGTGCACTTCTATAAGCGTATGGTAAGTGCTTATTTCAGTACTTCTGTAAACTTACAGGTAATGCTATTTTATTAATATTTTTATTTTTTTGTTCACCACATGCATTTTCAATTTGGTAAACGTGAACCCAAGACCCTGTTTAGACGGTGCGCTTCAGCGCAAGTGCCTCACGAAATTTGTGGGCGCGGGGAAGTTTCGGGGCGGTGGGAAGTGAGTCTTGATCAGAAAGGGATTCACTTGCGCTTTTTTGGCGTTTTAATTTCATTTTGTTCCATCTTCGTGTTCCATTTCACTTTCGTTTCAGCCTTCTAAGTAAAAACACGTGCGAGAAAAGTTTTAAGAAACGTTATTTTGGCAATTTACAAAAACACCATATCACTTTTCTTATTTTAAAAAACGGAAATAATCTGGATATCGCAAAAATTGTTATCACACATTATAAAAACACGCCAATACTTCGTAGATAGCAAATTATGCAAATTGTTTTTATTCCATTTGTTCCAGCTGTAAAGGAAGCGACTGGACTCAAAGCGAATCGTCTAAACAAATGTGCGCTTTGAGGCGACTCAAAGCGCGCGACAAAGCGCAACATCTAAACAGGGTCCAAAATTCAATTTAACAAAGTTACCTAGTGTTGGTTCATCTCTTAATTTTTGCCACTCTGTCACACAACTATCTACATATATCAAAAATGAAGTGTTTAAATTTCTCTGCTAATGGAAGAACGAAATTTTTAGGATTCATTGCAATTAATGTTTGCATAGGAGACAAATTTCTCATTATTGTAAGTAATTTCAAATTATTCGGTAGTCCTTGTCTAATTTCTTTTATCAATTTTATCAGAAATATGTTACACCTTTCTTTTATTTCAGAAAAATCAGATTTATCTTTGGATGTTTCTAGTAGTCGAAATTCGTAACCAAAATACATACTTTCAGTGTGCATTAAATATTTTTCAAATTCAAATTCTAAAAGGTTGTCACTGGAGGATATGCATATTGCTTTAATTTTGTTGTGTAATTTTTTCAACTTTAGAACATTCTCTCATGTATTAATAGTCAAAACCTTTATATATTTATAATGGGGAAAACCCTCAAGCTTCTCAAAAAACCTTCAGTTTCAGCGGAAAACCTCTAGGTCTGGCATCACTGCTTCTGATTGACAACTATTCTTCAGAAATAGAAAACCTTTTTTATGTAAACAAAAATTTAGGAGAAAATAAGTAATAAGATATCTGTTATAATTGATAGAAATAAATTTCCATCACTAATTTTTATTTACTACCAGTTTTTTCATTAAGTAATAGTATATTTCGTTATTAGGGAGGCAAAACGCAATTTGAACGAGTGTGATGTTTTCAGTCCGAGCCGAAGGCGAGGGATGAAGTCACACGAGTGAAAATTGTGTTTTCTCCCTTGTAACGAACTATAGTTTTCGTTGTAAGTCCAGGAAAAGCCACTTTTCGAGTGATAACGAAAGTGTTACCGGGAGGAAAAGTGGCCTTTTCCATGCACGTATAACGAAAATGAGTAAGAATTCGTGAAGTGGCCCCCCATATTTTCGAGTTTGAAATAAATTATTGAAATGAATGATTTTGCTAGTGAAATAAAATTTTTGCTACCTCTTTTGTACGACGCTGCAAGCCCAAACTAAATGAAACAAACTTTCTCCATTGCAACTAAATGAGTAAAAAGACAAAAATTTCCTGGAATTGTTAAATTTACACTAATGCTCAATTCCAGGAAATTGAGCATTAGTGTAAATTTAACAATTCCAGGAAATTTTTGTCTTTTTACTCATTTAGTTGCAATGGAGAAAGTTTGTTTCATTTAGTTTGGGCTTGCAGCGTCGTACAAAATATCGTTTTATACAAAAAGTTTAAGAGGTAACAAAAATTTTATTTCACTAGCATGAGCATAAATAAATGTACTTTGATACTGTTTTTAAACGAAGTCGATATGAGTTCAAGAACATGAGAAATTTTTAATTTGTTTATGAAAGTGTACCTATTTTTTATTAACAATCATTTTTTTTCGGTTTTTCTTTTGTTATCTCAAAGTTCAGCCTTTTTTACATTCTTAGTGTAAATTTCAGCCACTTCTGTTAAAAAGAACCCAAAATATGATTTTTTGAAAAAAAAGTACAAAAAACTTAATTTGTTAATAACATTGTTATTATTTGCAATATAAAAAAATTATTTTACCACGTTGTTGTTGACACTTAGGGCTAACTAAAATCATTCATTTAAATAATTTATTTCAAACTCGAAAATGTGGGGGGCCACTTCACGAATTCTTACTCAAATGTATTTATTTCAAATCTGTGGGAGTTATTTCCCCCTGTTTAACGGAATTTTAAAAATAACGCAAGAGCGAGAAAGAAGAACAAAAACTATACCTGTTTATGTTTTTAAATTATGTTGATATCGCTGACAGACATTGAACTGTTTTTTTTTATTTTAAAATAATTAAAGCTCAGGAATTTAACGTGGGCGTTTGGTGGCGTTTTTTTTGTTTTGGATTTTGCTTATTTAGCAGTCCATTACTATAGTGACGGTGAAGTACTAATACCTCGTAACCATCCGAAACTTAATTTTACAGGGGGAGCAGAAACAAAATAGGATGATAATTTCAAAGAGAGGTATTCACTGTCTTTGCAAAATAATTAAATGGGCACGTTGCATAAACTTAGTATTAACAGAACAAAATGTAAATTTTTACGGCTTTCGGGCATTTTTAAAATTAAGCAGAATAGGTTACGCGGTACATTGATGTAAAAGTCAGGTTTTACCAAAAATTGTAGGTTCCGTGGTATTAGTACTTCAATGTTGATAGGTGGGTTCGATGACTCAAGCTGGAGCAGAAAAGTCAGCAATTTGCGTTCTTTGAGACTTTGAGAGATCTTTTGTGCTCCCAATTGCCTTACTCTGTATTTTTTGAGCTTGCTCTAGGATGAGAATCTCAATATTTCTGCTCCACTAAATTTGTAGGAGCAGGCAGAGCAGCCAAATTCGTTTTCTTTTTTGACAATTGTCAACTTGAAAGCAGAAAAAATCGCGAAATTGTTTTTGAATGATTTATTTGAAAATATTAAAAAATACACATTAATTTTTATAAAAATAACATTTCGGTGCTATTCAATGATATTTATTGGTATATATTTCTTCTAAGAATGACATTCGTATCTTACCTCTAAGAACGAATTTAGAGCAAAGTTGAGCAGAAAAGTGTTTTTTGAGATTGTTGTTATTTTCTGATTTTTTCTATGCTGACACCAATTTGACAGCTGCTCTGCTCTGAACTTTTTAAGCAGTCATCGAACTGGTGAACTGGCTCTTTTGGTTCACTAAAAAGAACAATTTAAAAGATCCGTTAATTCGTTTTATTTGGTTCATTGGCCTTAGATATGGTGGAAACGTTAATACATGGAGTGTCCTAAAATACAACTACAAACAAACACAAATTTTACTGCATAACCACAATTGGGGCGACGATCACGGCCGCGAGGACTTTCGCAGCAAAAGTAGTCCTGTGAATATAATTAGGGCAACGTCGCTAGCTACAATCACCAAATGTGTCCATCATTTTTTACATTTCTTGGCTAAAAAAGCAATAAAAGTGATTTCATTTCAGCAGATAATGTACACATGGATATATAAGCCGCTATATAAACTGCTCGTAATGTACTATCGTTCCATGTCGAAAAACAACAAATTTGACAGATAACCGTTCCTAATCAGAACCTCTCTTACTTTAATAGAGTGGTCGTCGTGGTCGTGGTACAATTTTGGGCAGCTTCATAGGAATCGTGTGTATTATAAATGTGTTTGACTGCAGCTGCAACGATAGTTTCGCCCGGCGCACAGTGGGCTAGATTCTAAAAAAAGTGGACAAAAATCCAAAAAAAATTTTTAAATGCCCTTTTCTACGAATTATTTTATAGAGGGGGATCCCCTGGACGTTTTTCCGAAAAATGGGGTGGGTAGCTTTAAAGCCTGCGGATCTGAGGCATTCCGAAGTTAGATACTTTGGACATATCTGCATTTGCGTGTCTTCACTGCGAAAAACACTTCCTGAGTTAAATCCCAATAACTTTATATCTGAGTGTGTAATATTAATTAAGTTCAATGGAGAGTGATCCTGAAGGTATGTAGAAAATTTTTATGTGTTTTACCCTTATTAAATAATAACACATATGCTAATGTAAGAGAATGATCAATAACCACGAAAAATTTTTTTTTTTAAATAATTAGCCTTAAATTGTAAAAATAGTTTATTGCCCACTACCGCCCGGCATAGTTTTAACGCGAAACTTCTAGACAAGGAAATATGGAGGATGTATTCAATCGTCTTCTCGTCACATCCGACCCTTATATTTCGAGCATGTGCCGGAAATACCCTAAATGTAATAACAGTTTGTCTGGCGAAGCTTTGAGGATGCTTCATACATCCGACACAGAGACTAGCAGGGACTTAAATCAAGCAATCGTACCATCTGAGTCCGCTAGTAGCGACGAAGGTTCCGATTAAGGAATTATATTTAATGTATATACGTAAAGTTTATAAATGTATGTATGATTATTTTAAAGTAATTAATTTTAATTAAAAATAAAAATAAAAAAAATTAAAAATAAACCATTTTGTTTTTGATAGTTTTAATAACGGATTTGTGATCTTCGGATTTGGATGTGAAACACCCATGTAGCCAAAATTTCGAATGTATAAGACAACGCATTATATTTTTGTCCACTTTTTTCCTAATCTAGCCCACTGTGCGGCGCCCCAATTGTGGTTACACCATTATAATTAAATACTAAACACAATTTTTGCTACCAATAAGAATCAATGAATTTTCTAATAAAATAAAACTTCCAATTCGAATTAATTGACTTACCTTAAGATATCTTACATTTTATTGAAATAAATTGAAAACAATCCTATTACCGTTAAATTTCCTTTTTCGTTAAATGTTATATCATCCTACACTCCAATAATTGAAATTTGTATAATATGTCTGATTAGAACTCCCCCTAAATATTCTTTACACAACTTTTTTAACTCATCTATTTCAAAATATCTATTTCCAATTAGAATTGCTTAGAGAGATGTTCCAACTCAATCTCACATCTTGAATATATCAGCAATCCAACCAGAACAAGTTCTCTTTAGAAAGATATCTCACTCCTTACGCATGAATTGTGATTCATTCATTAACTCTTTTTCAGATCTTTCAAGTTCAGGTAATTTGTACATATGGTTCTTTTCGTTCATGGTTTATAACACAGTTCAGTATCACAACTAAAGCCTAGTATGGAGTTCGAACGGAATTCCGTTCAGCATTTTTGCAATTTAATTTTACACGGAAAAATTCGTGTAGAAAACATAGTGGAGAAAAAGTAAACAGCTGACTCTTGTGCACATATTTATTAATAATTAGTGGGGCGTATGCGGTGGTTGCAGAGTCAGAAGAAAATAACATAAAATAAAAAGCATTCAAAATGAAATATTTCATTTATTTAAACCGCAATTATTATTTAGAGTCAGAATCACAAAAAAAACATAAAATTTAATAAACTACAAAAATCACCAAGGCAACAGCTATTTTTCAGTCGTTCTGTCAAAATTACCTAAAGTGCAACACGGAATAATTGTCTAGCTATTTATTCCGTTCCAACGTGAACGGAAAAAAGTCTCCAATTTCCCTTGCAGAGCCATCTATTAGAAATTTGCAAGTGATATATTACCAACGGAATTCCGTTTGAAGTCCGTACTCACAAAACAAAAAGTACACGGAAAAATCTGGTGAACGGAATTCCGTGCATCTTTTTACATGTATTTTATATGGGGAACGGAATTCCGTTCGAACTCCATACTAGGCTTAATGCAGTACCATTGAACGGAATATGTACTACTTAGTGAACCGGTTCATTTGGCTCAGTACACTGTTCCGTTCAGTGCAGCGACACAGCACTACAGTCCATTACTATATGTCAGTGGTAACATCCAATTGTTTAAGTATGAATTTAACAAATTTACATGGACTTATAAGTAGGAAATTATATTATATTGTATTCGTTGTCTACTCCTAGATTAACTCGGCCATTACACGGGTCAGTTCTACTGACTCTGCCCCTGTGCTGAAAGTCGTATTTGCTGTCATAGGAAGTGAAGCTAATACAGCGGTGTGCTGATAGTCGATTATTGTCGTGTGAAATCTGCTGACCTAAACGTCAACTTATTTGGTGTGTTGACAGCCGATTTTATTGTAGTTTTGTTGTCACTTTTGGCCGGGCTGATTGCGTTAGCGACAAAGTAGGAAAATTTGAAAGAAAATACATATTTGTTATTTTGGAGTGCTTAATTTTAAGTTTTTAATAATTTCAAAATTAAAATTACAAATAGAAAACAATTCCAAACATAAGTTAGAATTTTAGAAAGCCATTCAGATGTGGCTAAAGGGTAAAGATAAGCGTTTACTATTATCATCTTCCGAACTACTAAACCACATGATAAAATATGACGAACTGGCGAGGTAAAAAGAAATACAACTCTTCACTATTAGATTCGGAACAAGAAGAAGGTTTTATTCAATATAATACACGAGTTGGAATGACATCTTGGTGTTGCCATACAAGCTCAATTCAATTCAATTTTAACACCCCCACTAGCTTGTAGTACAACTGATGATGTTATTTTCATTATTATTATTTTTTACTTAAGCCACAATTCATAGAACAAAATTCATGTTTCGTGAATGTTACTGGCTTCATAAGGAAATCAGCAGTCATATTTTCAGTTGCAATGTGTTCAAGATTGATGTTTCCTTCAGCTACTTTTTCACGCTCGAAGTGATGACGCACATCTATATGTTTGCTTCTAGGTTTATGAGCATTTATTTCGGCCAAACAGATTGCACTTCTGTTATCACCAAAAAATTGTATGGCTCCCTTTAGTACCGGTTGTAGCTTCCTTCAGTTGCATGGCTTCTTGCGTCGCTGCTGACAGACTCATATATTCGGCTTCGGAAGATGACAGCGCAATTGTTTATTGTCTGCGACTGTTCCAAGAGATAGCGGCGCCATTTTTCGTGAAGACGTAACCTGTGCAGGATCTCCTTTCAGTATTACCTGATGCCCAATCAGCATTACAAAAACCAATCACTTTGGAATTATGATCACGGGAGAAATAGAGTTTAACTGCTAACCAGTGTCTGTTACCAGGATTATAGTTGAAACGGCTAACTTCACCAACTGCATACGTAATATTTCTCGTGTTCCTTGGGCTAAGTACAGGAGACTGCCGACTGCTTCTTGATAAGGAATTTCTTTCATTTCTTCCTTTTCGTTTTCGCTTTTAGGTGACATTTCCTGAGATAATCTTTCGCCTACTGTAGCAGAACTTCTTGTTGGTTTACCGAACGAGAATTTCATTGATGTACTTCTTTTGATCCAGGTATATGCCAGATTCACTTCTGCTTATATGAAGACCAATAGAGTCTTGAGCGATGCCCAAATCCTTCATCTTAAATTTTTTCATTAGTGTTGTCTTAAGATCATTTTTCAACTCATCATTATTTGATAGAATAATAAGGTCGTCCACGTAAATGTCCACCAACACCATATTACTTTCTAATCTTTTATAAAAAATACATGGGTCGACGTGAGGTTGACTATAACCGGCTGAAGACAATGTTTCATTTAATTTCAAATTCCACAGCCTACTTAACTGTTTAAGTCCATAAATAGATTTTCTTAATTTACAAATTCTCCCTGTGTTGTCATTAAATTCCTCAGGTTGTACCATATATATTTCTCTGTCTAAATCTCCTTGAAGAAAGGCTGTTACTGCGTCCATTTGTGAAATTTCCAAGTCATATTCCGCAGCAACAGAGATGAGATATCTAATTGACGCATATCGTACAACTGGAGAGTAAGTTTCCTCATAATCCACTCCCTTACTTTGGCTACATCCTGTAGCAACTAGTCTTGCTTTGAAATGCAAGGTGTTTCCTTTAATGTATGTTTTCCTTTTAAAAACCCATTTACATGTTAGTAATTTTTTTCTGGTGGTATTTCGCATAACGTCCAAATTTCATTTTCAATCAATGAATCAATTTCATTTTTCATAGCCCTTTTCCATTTCGCTGCTTCACTACTTTTCATAGCGGCTTCTACGTTGAGCGGTTCATTTTTACATTCGATTCTACACATTGGTAAGTAATGTAATCTTGATCAATTTTAGTTTTAGGAACTCGACTCGATCTTCTAATAAAGTTGTTTTGATTATCCGAGACACCTTCAGAAGGTGAGTAACTTGCATCATCTTGAATATTATTAGAAACTTCATAATTGTCACCATTATCCTCCATAGCTACATCATTGTTAATCTTTCTCTCAAAACCTTCCACGGCACCTATGCTAAGATTTGAATCTTCAATTTCGACAGTAGTTTTAGGATTATTATCCCCCACTCAATGTGAATTCTGATTAATTTCAATTAAGGCATTTGAATCATTCTTTTCTTCCAGGAAAATGACATCTCTGCTATGAACTATTTCATATGTATCTGGATCAATTATCCGATAACATTTCATATTCTCACCATATCCAACAAATATCATTTGTCTCGACTTTTTATCCCATTTCTTTCTTTTGACTTTCGGTATATGTACAGTATTGTGCAAAACTATAGCACCGCATTGCATGGATTTCAAATAATAGGTCAGAACTCCGAAACTATTAAAGTTACAGTCTCGAAACTTTGCCACTTTATTACTTTAATTAGCTTTATTTTATATAAAAATTAAAAAAACATTTATTTACTGATTTAGTAAAAACAACAATAATATTACGCTTAGTTCACTTAGGGCTGTGCAAAACTATAGCAACTTTACAGAAATTTTAATATTTTGTGTACATCCCTTTTGATTTTATGACGTGGACTATAACAATATCTTAAGTGTCGGATAATTTTAAACATGCACTGTAACTACAACTGTATTCTTGACCGTTGCCTGTGCGAATGCTGGCAAATATTTCCTTTTTTGAAAGCATTGGTAATTGTCATTCCAATTATACTGTTCATAAAAGTTATTGGATCTGCATTTTATCAACAAAAATGGGACGCAATAAATACAGTGTTGAATTTAAATTAAAACTAGAAACAGAGATAAAAAACGGTATTTAAGAAGTACGGACTTAATAAATCGTTATTAAGTCGTTGGGTGAAAAAATTTGACCGCGAAGGTCACACTACAACTGTTCATTCAGGAGGCCGACCGCGATTAACTTCAGTACGTGAAGACAAAAGGATCGCTTCAATTATTAAAAAGTATCCTTTTATCTCATCGAGTGACATTAAGGAACAATTAAATCTTAACGTTGACACAAGCACCATACGTAGAAGAGCGATCGACAATAATTTAAGATGTTATCGACCTGCTCGAAAGCCAATGCTGTCAAAAGAAAATTTTTAATTGATTTAATGTCATCATATTTATGTTGTTTAGGTTGCTAATGGCATTAAATCATCAAAACTGGACTATTAGTCAATGGAGAGCCATTTTATTTAGTGATGAGTCCAAATTCAATCTGGTCTGCTTGGATGGAATCAACCACCTCAGAAGAGCAAAGTGAAAGAGGCTTGAACCTCGTTATTGCCGCCTCACAGCACAGTTAGACACGGCGGGGTAATGTGATGTTTTGGGGTTGTTTTTCTGGTGGGGTCATCATAAAACAAAATTTAAAGGGCAAAAAGTTTGCAAATAAACAGCTACTAATAGAGGCCGTAAAAAGTGAATGGATTTCTATATCTTTAGATACAATTGATAAAATAATAAAATCAATGCCAAAGAGGTGCGTCCAAGTTATAAAATCAAAAGGGATGTACACAAAATTTTAAAATTTCTGTAAAGTTGCTATAGTTTTGCACAGCCCAAAGTGAACTAAGCGTAATATTATTGTTGTTTTTACTAAATCAGTAAATAAATGTTTTTTTTTAAATTTTTATATAAAATAAAGCTGATAATTAAAGTAATAAAGTGGCAAAGTTTCGAGTTTGTAACTTTAATAGTTTCGGAGTTCTGACTTATTATTTGAAATCCATGCAATGCGGTGCTATAGTTTTGCACAATACTGTACGAGTATGTACCATGGTATTACATCCAAATATTCTTATATGAGATAAATTTGGCTTCTTACCTGACCAAATTTCTTCTGGTGATTTAAAATGTAATCCAGATGAGATACTTCTATTTATTAAATAAACTGCAGTATTAACTGCTTCTGCCCAATATTTTACATCCAATTTTCCTTCAAATAACATACATTTGGCCTTTTCGACAACTGTTCTGTTCATTCTTTCAACTAACCCGTTTTGCTTTGGTGTATATGGTGTTGACTTCTGATGAATTATACCATGAGTTTTTTAAGAATTCTGAGGATTCTTTTGAGCAAAATTCAGTGCCGTTGTCCGACCTTAATAACTTAACTTTTTATTCAGTTGATTTTCAGCGATAACCTTAAAGTTCTTAAAATGTTTAAAAGTTTCGTTTTTATTATTTTTGAGAAAGTATACGAATACCTTTCTACTAAAGTCATCAACAAATAATAAAAAATACCTTGCCCCGCCAATAGACTGGCTTTTCATGGGTCCACACAAATCAGTGTGAATTAACTTCCAATAGCGTTGATGCTCGTTTGCCTTTTGTTTTAAAAGGGAGTCGAGTTTGCTTTCCTTCGCAACATGACGCACAATTATTTTTATTTTCAATTATATCAGTAAATTTAATTCCATATACTGCACCGTTTTTCATTTTATTTAGTTCGATATCATTTATTTGCCCTAATATTCTGTGCCATAATTTACTCGATGAAACTTCATTTGACATAAGTAAACAATGATTTTTCCTTTTTAAATTTAATTTATACATGTTGCCTTCTTTTACAGCGGTTGCTATTAACCTACCATATCTATTCAAAATTTGCTGCCTTTTCTAAATGTTTTCCCGCTAAAAGCAATTCCTTCACCCTCATTTAGGTTAGGTTCGTAATCGAGCAATTTGTTTTTAATGACGTCTGATGTGATTGCTATTCCAGAATGCTCAATCGCCATAATCATAGGAGTAAATCTTTCTGATAAACCAGCCAATAACAATGAACCTACCCATTCTTCTGTGATATCAAAGCCAATTCCTCTTAATTTTTGAGATGTTTCCATTATATGTGTCACATAATTTTTCATCGATCCAAAATTTTCTAATCTAGCCGATATTAATGATCGCAATAATTTGATATTTCTTGTGCAGCCAGATTCATCAAACAGGTTTTTTAGTTTTTTCCATAACTCTTTAGCAGCAGTTGCTTCCCTTTATGTGAACGTACAGTGAAGGATCAATTGATAGAATTAATCTTGATTTCGCCTGATTAACCTTTTTTACGTCCTCTTCAGTGCCTTTTATGCATTTGTCCAAGTCATCCAGAATTAATACATTTTCCATTGTGAACATCCATTCCTGATAATTCTCTCTACCCTTGAGCTTGGGTACGCTCGCCAGAAAATTGTTATTCAAAGCCATTTTTAATCTCTTGAGAAGTTAATTATACTTAGCCTTACGAAAAAATACTTTCTGCTTCCTTTAATTTATATGTAAAACTTCAAAAAGGGCGTCGCCTGGGCCCATAACCTGATCAAATATGACGAACTGGCGAAGTAAAAAGAAATACAACTTTTCACTATGAGATTCGGAACAAGAAGAAGGTTTTATTCAATATAATGCACAAGTTGGAATGACATCTTGGTGTTGCCATACAAGCTCAATTCAATTCAATTTTAACACCACAACTCAGCAGAATTTAACGTCTTTTATCTCAAATTGTTTATAATTTATTAAAATGAATATGTACTACTTAGTGAACCGGTTCATTTGGCTCAGTACACTGTTCCGTTCAGTGCAGCGACACAGCACTACAGTCCATTACTATATGTCAGTGGTAACATCCAATTGCTTAAGTATGAATTTAACAAATTTACATGGACTTAAAAGTAGGAAATTATATTATTATATTGTATTCGTTGTCTACTCCTAGATTAACTCGGCCATTACACGGGTCAGTTCTACTGACTCTGCCCCTGTGCTGAAAGTCGTATTTGCTGTCATAGGAAGTGAAGCTAATACAGCGGTGTGCTGATAGTCGATTATTGTCGTGTGAAATCTGCTGACCTAAACGTCAACTTATTTGGTGTGTTGACAGCCGATTTTATTGTAGTTTTGTTGTCACTTTTGGCCGGGCTGATTGCGTTAGCGACAAAGTAGGAAAATTTGAAAGAAAATACATATTTGTTATTTTGGAGTGCTTAATTTTAAGTTTTTAATAATTTCAAAATTAAAATTACAAATAGAAAACAATTCCAAACATAAGTTAGAATTTTAGAAAGCCATTCAGATGTGGCTAAAGGGTAAAGATAAGCGTTTACTATTATCATCTTCCGAACTATTAAACCACATGATAAAATATGACGAACTGGCGCGGTAAAAAGAAATACAACTCTTCACTATTAGATTCGGAACAAGAAGGTTTTATTCAATATAATACACGAGTTGGAATGACATCTTGGTGTTGCCATACAAGCTCAATTCAATTCAATTTTAACACCCCCACTAGCTTGTAGTACAACTGATGATGATATTTTCATTATTATTATTTTTTACTTAAGCCACAATTCATAGAACAAAATTCATGTTTCGTGAATGTTACTGGCTTCATAAGGAAATCAGCAGTCATATTTTCAATTGCAATGTGTTCAATATTGATGTTTCCTTCAGCTACTTTTTCACGCTCGAAGTGATGACGCACATCTATATGTTTGCTTCTAGGTTTATGAGCATTTATTTCGGCCAAACAGATTGCACTTCTGTTATCACCAAAAAATTGTATGGCTCCCTTTAGTACCGGTTGTAACCTGATCAAATATGACGAACTGGCGAGGTAAAAAGAAATACAACTTTTCACTATGAGATTCGGAACAAGAAGAAGGTTTTATTCAATATAATGCACAAGTTGGAATGACATCTTGGTGTTGCCATACAAGCTCAATTCAATTCAATTTTAACACCACAACTCAGCAGAATTTAACGTCTTTTATCTCAAATTGTTTATAATTTATTAAAATTTTCGTGAAACACAACCGCAAAAATGTTTATTCTACAAACTAAAAATTCACTGTCTTTAGAATAAATAATTAAAAAATTGTTTATTTTAGGAAGAAAAAGCAGAAAATAAATTAAGTCGCCTGTAAATTATAAACCTAATAGAAAAGTACGAGGAAAATCCTTGCGTATAGAATTAAACCTCTACTATTTACAGGCGGGCTTAAGCATGTCGTGGGGCGTCATCGCCGCATCCATTAAGTTTCTATGTTCGTTATTGTCCGAATAAATTAAATATTTCAGCAAATCATGTTCGATACCAAATTAAGGTCTCTTTGACAGAAAAAGATTGACCCAATATTTTCTTTTCCTAGATTTCCCTTCACTTTCCATGTTTTCAATAATTTGTGTTAATAATAACGCAGTCAAGGAAGTATGTATATTGGTCGAGGACAGTTTAGAAATGAACTGAGTTCTCAGTTAACCGAACGTAATCAACTTAGAGTCAGTGGTCAGCAGAATTGACTCGTGTAATGGCCCGGTAAGTATTAAACAATTAGAATTATGGTTTTATATCTAAATGATATATGATATCCTAATTGTTAGTCAGTCGTGTATACGACTATTTTAGTAAAATCAGATAATCATGTCTACACCTTCTATCCTTCAGATCAAGCTTACTAGTGGCTGGCCCAAATCAAAAGACAAACTCAATATCGCTGTTTCAATACCCAGTGAGAGTTAGCGGCCTATGATACAAAGGGAGCAACCACTGACATATAGGTATGGACTGCTGATTGGCAATGCTGAATGGCACCATTTTTTTGCAGAAATAGCAAACCTTCTTTATGCAAACAAAAATTTTGTCTTGGAATTTAGGGGAAAATAAGTGATAAGATGTTTGTTATAATTAACGGAAATAAATTTCCATCACTCATTTTTATTTATTAGCAGTTTTTTCATTAAATAAATGTATTTATTCCAAAACCGTGACGGGTATTTCCCCTGTTTAACGAACTTTTCAAAATAGCTCAAGAGTGAGACAGAAGAACGAAAACTATACCTGTCTATTTTTTTCTAATTATGTTTATATTGCTGACATGCGCTGACGATTACAGTTCATTGGGATTTAACGTGGGAGCGGGCAGGAATAGTTTTTGGTGCCATTTTTTTTGTATGGGATTTTGCTCCTTTAGCGGTCCATTACCAAAGTCTAGTAATAACAAGTCTTTCATATATGAACATCACTGCTAAGCAAAACTCAACGCATACTTCTTGAACTCTGCGAGACAAAGCCACATTCTCTCTTTACGATAAAGTATGCAGAATAGAAAAGGAAAGAAACCGGCTGTTTTCTTTCATAAATCAAAACAAACGACCAAATATGCACCAATACATTAAGTTTATGCCCATATAAACTCATAAAGGTTTCCGCTGTTTAGTTGTGTGCAAACACGTGTAGAAATGTTGCATTCTCTCTCTGATAGCCTGACATCGTCATTTGAAGTACTTGTGCATATAGCTGTTCGCTTTTCACTCATTAACCATATGAAGATGAAAGACTTGTTAATTTCTAGACTTTGTCCATTACTATATGCCAGTGGGAGCAACGTGGGAAAATTTTCTGGCACCCGAAAATTTGCTGGTGCTGCGTTTACTTTAGCAGATGCACGCCAGCCTATTTCGTCTTCATAAAAAGAAAAACATCGAGCTAATATGAAAGTGCTATAATACCGCTAATATGAAAGTGAGACTTTTTTTTATGTGAAAGACTAGAGTCACAGGAAACGCCCTTTATACTGTGTCGACAACCTATTTTCTTCATATA
Source organism: Thereva unica (assembly GCA_949987705.1). Taxonomy (NCBI): domain Eukaryota; kingdom Metazoa; phylum Arthropoda; class Insecta; order Diptera; family Therevidae; genus Thereva; species Thereva unica. Next base: position 58,323,870 of record OX465284.1, read on the forward strand.
GAGTGCAATGTCGAACAGCAGCTCTAGTCGGGGAAGAAAGGAACTGTCACAATCTACCCGCGATATTTTTTAGTCCACCTACTCTTCCAACCATTACTGTCACGACTTTGACATCGGGGTATCGAGAAACAACTCGCTGGAGTGTTATGCCTCCTGAAACGAGTTGAATCTCATCAACCAACCGATGACATGCGCTTTTTTTGGTGGATCGGGGAAGGGCTAAGGAAGGCTATGACAGGAGGGATCAGGAATGTAAAGAGGGAAGAAGAAAGAAGGAAAGTTATGTGAGTGGGAAAGTAGAAAAGGCGAAGGACCGTGGGGCTGGCCTGGCCGAGACTGTTGTTGTTTCGAGAGAAGTGGTGCGCTTAAAGATGGACTGAAAGTAAAAAAGCAAACAAGCAAGCCGTCGTCCTCACTTGATTATAAATAAGCTAATCCTTCCTTTAAATCTCCTCTCATTAAAAAAACACACCATTACACCGTTATTACCATTAGTTTGGAACGTCAGCAATTTTATTGTATTTTTTTGGCACTCATACTATTTTTTTGGTGACTCCTAAGTCTGATCGTGCCGCGAAAACTAAGAAAAGTATCGTAAAATTATATTTTAGATTTTCGTGTTATTGTAGGGTGTTTTAACGAAATTTGTTAAATGGTGACGTTGTTTTGAGAATGACTAAAAAATTCAAGTATCGATATCTCGAAAATTAAGCGGAATATGCCAATAAATTACTTTACATATCCATGTTATCAAAACTCATTCTCAATTCACGGTAATCGTCGACGTGTCCATTTTTGAGCTGCATTTCAAATTTATGAATCTATAACATATTTTGCCATCCTTTCAATGTTCCTAAGCCGATTTTTCCTTAAAGTAATAATATAAGGAATCGATGAGGCAATAATCGTATGCCGAATCACGTTTTTTATGTGAAAGACTAGAGTCTCAGGAAAGGCCCTTTATACTGTCGACAATATATTTTCTACGTATAGAGTGCATTGTCGAACAGCAGCTCTAGTCGGGGACGAAGGAACTGCCACAACTTACCCATTACTATCGCGACTTTGACATCGGGGCATCGAGAAACAACTCGCTGGAGTGTTATGACTCCTGAAACGAGTTGAATCTCATCAACTCACCGATGACATGCGCTGTTGGTGGAGCGGGGAAGGGCAAGGAACGCTATGGCAGAAGGAATCAGGAATGTAAAGAGGGAAGAAGAAAGAAGGAAAGTTATGTAGGTTGGTAAGTGGAAAAGGCGAAGGACCGTGAGGCTTGCCGGGATTCGAACCCAGGACCTCCGGGAAGATGGTCAGGCACCTTACCCCTAGACCACCAAGGCCCCCACTTCTCAAGGCTTGACAAGCGTTCGCAATTTGCAAGAGCTTGCTTAGATTTGGGGAACATTTGCACCCATGCGAGTGCACTTGTATTTTCTGGACAAGCAAGCACGACGGACGTCGAAGCTGTGTAGGCCATAACTTTTGGTTTGAGTTGTTTTTGTTATAAAATTAAAAGCAAAAATGAAAAAAAAAATACAGCAGGTGGTGTTTCGGGAACATAGAAATTTTTATTAAATGAATGAAATAAAACAAGTTTTTACTAATAACAACGTTTAATTAACCGAACGACTCAAACTGTTGACAAGTACTCAATATTTAATTTAATTTTAACTTACATCTAGGTGAAAATATTCGTACACGTAATTTGCTTGATTAGCACAATTGATTTGCGCGTGCACGGTCTCCATTTGCACCCGCAAGTTACCATTAATCTATAAATTCCGCCTGGCTGATATCCGCCGCATGCAGGTATCAAATTATAATTATGCATCAATATTTGCAGTAGAAAATATAAATTTAATATTATTGTTCTTGAACATGCTCCCCGCGAGAGGTTGTTTGAAGAAAGGGTTAACGTCTTGGGGTAGGTTGTGGATGCATTGTTCTGGAAATTGTAGGAAGTTGGAATTCAGGAGTGCCTACTCGATGGATTCTCTGCTGCCGTTTCCTATAGAGGTAAATAAGCCCTATGGTCAAGCATGTTCCTATAAAAATATAAGAAATGGAAAAGTGATGAATGTCATGCGCATTTATTTGATGCAGCTGACCCTGTGCTTCCCTTTGTTTCTGATACTTGATTGCTTGCTCCAGTTCTGACATGTCACTAAATATGTATAAGAGGAATATTCGCTGAGGATGTTTTCAAGCTTGGGCCGCTGTTACTCACGGGCATGTTAATTGGTGCTGTAGGCGTGTAGGAAGACCTTATGCTACCTCCGAATATATGGTATGAGGTGATCACCATGGATTCTTGCTTGAGTGTGCAGCCCGGCTGCAATTCTAGTATTCCCGAGCCATTGAGTGTGTATGGATGTACATACTACACTGCCACAGATCACTTCGAAATTGTAATCATCCTTGAGGCAGTAGATCCACCGATTTGGGGACTGCATCGAGATCCATTGTCTGGGTCCATTGTCAATTTTGCAATATTCGGATAAAGTCTGTTGCTGTGTTAGAATACTCATTTCACATCGGCCAACTACAGATTTGGAGTTGTATAAGGGAAAGAACTATTGGCAAAGTCTTCGGTTATTCTCTGTTGGAACACAGGATTCAACCTGTGATTTACTCAATGGGACATAATAATCCATGGTCGACTAGGGCTCTCAGAATTTCTTCTCTTCCTTCTAAGCTTCTTACTTTAACTAATGCCGTTAATAACATTACGCCCACTTCGGAAAAACTCGAGTTGTAGGTTTGAACGCTTTTGGTATGGTTTGAGTCAGCACCTTCTTGGCACTGGCTGCTTGAAGTGCTAGGTTGCGGATAATTTATGATACTCTTTTGTTTGTTTACTTCACTTCGATTTGGCCTATAGGTTGATTTGTTTTTATTAGAGTCTTCACCTTTCTTTAATTGGAAATTGAGTTTCTTGTTTTGACTTTCAAGATGTAGTAGGGTGTTGTGCTTTGCACTGTTACACATTTTACACGTTTTCTTGCTATTGCATTCGGACATGTGGTGAGGTCGTAAACATAATTTGCAAAGATTGCAGTTATTTAAGAGCTCTTGTTTTTGGGTATAACTAGAATTTACGAACTTGGAACATTCGTAAAGTTTATGATTTCCCCCGCAAGCTTCACATCGACTATACCCCTTTATATGGTAGTTCTTAAGGTTCGACTTATGGTATAGTTTGGCTTTTATACCTCCTTTTCTGTTATTGGACTGCGTTGATGGATCTCTATTTGATTAAATATTTTCCAGTGCTTGAAATCTTACCTCTAAGAAGGACAAAAATTCTGATAATTTTGATAAATCTCTGGGAGATTTTTAGGAGCGTTGCATCCCAACTTTCCACGTCTATGCCTAAATGTTTTAATGCGAATAAGCACTCATTGGTTGTATCATGCAAATTCTTAATTGAATTTGCTGAGTCATCCGCATCTGTCTGCGTTAGTAATGTATTTAGTTGAGCTCGCACTAACAAACGTTTATTCTCATACCTGTTAATTAGTAGCCCCCACGCTGTACTGTAATTGTCATTTGTTATTGGTAGATGGCCCACCAACTGCGCTGCTTCATCAATTAAATTTGCCTTTAAATACTGCATTTTTTGAACCGTACTTAGATTTTCGCTTGTATGGACTAGCTGTGCAAAAAGATCATGGAATTGTCTCCATGTGTTATAGTCTCCATTGAATCTTGGAATTGTTATTGGAGGAAGTTTAATCTTGGCCCCATTTGGTTTATCCCTATTAGCTGTTTGATTTTCCATATTCTGGTTCACCTGTCGTGTTCTGGTAGATAACTCTTGTAACTGTATTATTATTGTTTGGTATATGTCCTCTGTTTGTTCATATTTTTGCTGCTCGAAATACTCATGATTTATTTCATCTGGGCCGGCCAACTTGATTAACTCGTCGTGATTCCTTTCAATCTGATTCCAGTAATTTTGTAATGTCTGGATTTTTTGTTGATAATAAACTGTTAATCTAGTATTGTCCACCTCGTTCTCTATCACTTCTACTATTCTTAATAGAGCTTCCATTTTACTTATTTGTACCTTTAACATGTTTTCGAATTCTCTGTTGAAAGTTTCTCCGTCTCTGCCTTTAATGTTTAATCTCACCGCTTTAACTTGAGGCTGTTGTGAATCATCCTGATTCTGATTGGTTTGACTACCGCCTGGTTGGACTTGCTTATCATGTTCCTCTATTTGAGGAGTGGGCGAACAAAACGGCACATGTCCCGTTTTGCAAATTGTTCAGAAATCGCAAAAAACTGTTTCTGCCTCTGAACTGATCACATTAACTATTTATGAGTATGGTAGGTTGTGCTACTATGTATTTGAACTCATTCAGACGGAAAAAAATTTTTTAAATATGTTTAATACTTTAAGAGAAAAAATTAAAACAAAAATGGACATGTGCCCTTTTGCAGGGACACAACTGGGACATGTCCCGTTTTGTTAAACTCTTGAATGGACATGTGTCCTTTTGCAGGAACCCAACTGGACATGTTTTTTTTTTGTTTTTAGCCTTTTGGGGAGTTCCCTGGCCTCCTTAGAGGCAAGGGGGGATTTTTCTGGTATTTTTTCCTAATAGTAGGGACTGTTACGCAAATTTTAAGGGGTCATAGTGCCCCTTACGGCTTGTTTTGGAGCCGTGGGAGGCAAAAGTGAGGTAAATTTTAGTGCATTTTTAGTGCATTTTATGATGCACATACAAATCGATGTATAATTAGAGCCCCAGGTGAGGTGCAATGAACTTCCATTGTTGATTAAAAACTTTTTTGTATGAAATACGTGCCCTTTTGAAAATCCACATAAACGAATGGTTAAAAAATATGAATATTCGTAGGACATATGCCTTTCTGCAGGGAAACCGTTACTTTGCTAACAAAAAAATATTACATGAAAGTGATTTTTGAAGTGCCTGAGATTGAAATTAGTTGCAGTTAAGTGTAATGAACACGATTCCGTCAAAACACTGAAAACGGCCAACCATGGACATGTGCCGTTTTGTTCGCCCACTCCTCATTTGTTCTTTATCTGAATTGTCCATTTCTTTACGTAGCATCTCATGATATTCCTTGGATATCAAATCTCTAGCTGATATGTATGCTGCGTGCACCTGTTCTGCGAATTTGTTCGCAAAGTACTTGTTATTCGGATCTTTATTCCTGTATGTTTGGAGATCAACGTCTTTTAAATGAAACTCTGTCCATAATTCTTCTAATTTGCGCAATTTTTTTTTTCAAAATACTCTTTACTTTTCGTTTCGACACTTTATTGGGTTTTAATCATAATGGTTAAAAAGAGTAAAAAATTAAAAATATATAATATAATAACAATGTTTGTAATATGTGTATTGAAATTTTTTTATGAAAAACAATATACATATTTGTAGATTTTTATTTTATTTTAATGATTATTTTTTGTAGAGATAGATTTTTTATATATCTTTCGAAAATTATGTAATTTTTAATTTTTATATTTTGAGTACTTATCTTATATTCGGTATTTTGTTTTGTGGAACTGATGCCCTTTGATGTCCTGTGTAGACTTCTGTTGCTGGATTCTGTAGACTTTTCCTGCTGTCCTGTATGGACCTCTGTTGCTGGATTCTGTAGCCTTTGCTGTTGTCCTGTATGGACCTCTGTTGCTGGATTCTGTAGCCTTTACTGTTGTTCTGTATGGACCTCTGTTGATGGATTCTGCCGACCTTGACTGTTGTCCTGTGTGGACCTCTGTTGCTGCATTCTGCAGACTTGTATTATTTCTGGTCCTGTGTGGACTTTTGTAACTGTTGTAACTTGTTGATTTGGTGGCACCTTAATAAAATGATTGCCCACTGATCAGCTGCTGGTTTGTATAACAGTAATTGAGATAATTATTAAACATTTGTTATTCGCACTTTATTTTGCTTTTCAATTTTTAATTAGATCACATTAATGGTAACTCTGTAGACCAGGGGACAATTTAAATAATTTTCTAGCTTAATTTCAAATCTGTTAATTTCAAATGTGTACTACAAAATTTAGCAGAAGATGAAACATGAATTTAAAATTAAACCCGTATTTATTTTACTATTGTCGCTACCAATGACATTTTTTGAAACAGTGTCCATGCCAGTTAAAAAATGTTTCCCACATATGGAACGAATTGGTCCCAGGAAAATCTTCTGGAGGTCGTTCAAAAACCTTACTATGTTAAACCACGAGGTAAGCTGTGGTTATGCTGCATTATTTCACTTAACCCCGAAAGTTTATGTTCAACCATGGACTTTTTGAGCTCACCGTAGTTAACTACAAGTTAAAAGAATTTGTTTTCCATAAAATAGTATCCGCTATTTCTTTCAATTATTTCGTATGTGTCCATTAATTATTTATTTACAATAATCTCATAAGTTGTTTTTATTCTTCTTCTGCTTAACTATAGCTAACCATGCTCCCGACCATGGTTAAAGTTTAACTACACCATGGTTCACCAAGGGAGTTTTTGAACGCATAAAAGTTTTGCTCGTGGTTATTTTGTAGTTAACCACGGAGTTTTTGAATGACAAAAGTTTACCATAGTTAACCATGGTTAACCATAGCAAGGTTTTTGAACGCACTCCTGATGAGCAGCCCATTCTTACATGTCAGTTGCCGCTACTATGAGTGCATATGGCGTGGGACATGTTCCCTCCCAAAAGCTGAAAGCCGCGAGGCAAAGCTTCAATGTTCTCAGAATGGCATATGGCTTAGGACATGTTCCCATAAGCTGTGCTGGATTTCATCATATGCTACAAAATTTTTAAATTCATAAATTTCTTTTCCACGATCAGCAGAAAAATTGTAGCAAGTGTCAGATTATTTTCAAGAATGAAATTCTCATTCTTGGATTTCGTCTGGCAATAATTTTATCAAGAGTGTCAAATTATTTTCATGCGTTGGATTTCGTCTGGGAATAATTTGCACTCATAATTTGTTGAATCGTATTCTCACGAAACTTTTCTGTTTTTTTTGGTGTAAAATTATTGTACTATAAAACTCAGAATTAAATCTTATAAATTTAGTATATTCAGAGACATTAAAGCCTTCTTTACTTTTATTTGGCGTGAGACTGCGCCAAAGCTTAAGCAAGATAAACAGTAGCGGCTGGATAAAAGAATCCAGTCCGCTATATAAATAACATTGGTCCTTCGAGCCGGATAAGAAACCTTAACCGGCTATCATCCCGACGAAGTCAACCCCAAAGATACCCCGAAGATACTCCGAAGTCAACCCCGAAGATACCCCGAAGATACTCCGAAGTCAACCCCGAAGATACTTCGAAGTCAACCCCGAAGATACTCCGAAGATACCCCGAAGATTCCCCACATAGAAGGAACTATTTGGACATCATCCCTCCTATAGAAGGAACTATTTGGACATCCCTCATCCAGAGAGGTCATTTACAATGGCGAATTCAGACGAATTGCTTCAGGCCCAGCAGGACATTGGGAAGGAAATTCAACGCATAATCACGAACTACAAAAATGATTCTCTTGACCGAAAGACAACCAGGACTTACTTTATAGAGAGAATAAAGCAATTGGAAGCCCAGTGGGATCAATTCAATAGCAATGACACACAGCTTCGTTCAATGCTCAGTTCGATCAACCATACTTCACCAAAAACTACTACAACGGAATACAAAGATTGTATGAGGAATATAGTCAAATTCTTTCACAGAGCTTAAAAGAATTAGAGCAATCTCAACCTCCACCACCTCCTAGTATCGTTGCTCCATTTGGTCTTGGGCAAGACAAGGCACAGCTAGAAATACCCCCAAATAGAGCCACAGGAGTAAAGCCGAAGGAGAAGATCCATGAGGATCAACAATCTCAACACAATCTAATATGCAAGTTAATGAGGAAGCAATCGAGTGCAATCGACGCGCTACAACGACTGCTAAAAAAGTTAGATGCAGAATTACAAACCCCACAGGAGCTCAAATACTATACCTTGAGAGCAAGAAATATTGACCACTATTGGTCCCAAATCGAATGCTACCACCAAGAGATATGTGAAATTACCGATATTCCCAGTGCTCATGGCTACCAAGTAGAAACATACATTGCTTTGGAAGAAGTCGTGCAGAACTGTCTTTTGAATTTTGTCACAACAGAGTCTAACACTCCCTAAGTTTGACGGAGACAACATGAAATGGCCCCAATTCAACGATCTGTATACAGAACTTGTACACAAACAGATGATAGACAACGCACGAAAGATGTACTACCTCAAGGCAACTCTCTCTGGGGAAGCGGCAAAATTAATTCAACATCTACCTGCATCCGACTAGCACTACCACACAGCGTGGGAGATATTGAGGGGCAGATACAATAACACGAGATTGATCGAATCTGCATTTCTTAACAACCTGTTGAACCAGCCACAATGCACCGGAGAATCTGCTGCAGACATAAAACGGCTTCACGACACCACAAGAGAATCGTTGCATGGAATATCTAACATGAGGGTTGAGGTTGAAAGATAGGATGCGGTCATTACACATGTTGTGCTACAGAAATTAGATCTTCAATCACGTAGTACATATATTTGAACAATCAGTAAAAAACCCGCGTGATATACAAAGGACGTCGGAGCTTCTAAAATTTCTTGAGACCCGTTTCCAGATGTTAGAATCTCTTGGAGGTAAAAGAGAAAAGGCTATTGTTGCAAGGCGTTCTAGTAATCGACAGTCTACCCTAGTAATGGCAACCAAGGACAGCCCTAACAAATCGTCTCAGCATTGTATCTTCTGCAAACATAAAGAACACCGCATACAAGGATGCCCATCATTTCGAAACTCATCGCTCAAGGATCGAATTCACCACGTCAAAAGGCTTCGACTTTGTTTTAATTGTTTAGGTCATAGCCATACTATTCATCAATGTAACTCACGTTCATGCTTGAAGTGCAACCAGCGGCACCACACTCTTTTGCATCCTAATACCGCTCCTGGACAAGGCGTCGGGCAGCAAGTACACCAAGTCGCTGAAAAATTCCAAACAGCTACATCTAGCATGCATGCAGCACTTAACCAGTTTCCATCAAATTCTCACTTCAAATACATTTTTTTGTCAACAGTAAGCATCATTGTCAAAGACAAACACAACGAAGACATTGAATGTAGAGCAGTTCTGGATGCAGGTTCACAGGTGAACTTAATAACTGAAGCATTGCATAAACGTCTCGGACTTTCAGCTGGATCCAATCGACTCAATATCAACGGAGTAGGAAAAACAAAGCTGAAGTCACAGAAAAGGATATCGCTTCCGATAATGTCGAAGATTACTGGTTTCTCTTTTTCTATGGATACCTTCATAGTATCAGAGATCACTTCTGCGCAACCTGCGATTCCTTTTGATGTATCTACCTGGAAAATCCCAAAGAACATAAAACTCGCTGATCCCCAGTTTAACACACCCGGGAAGATTGATATGCTTATTGGAGCAGAACATTACACCAGCTTGACAACCGTTGGACAAATTAAATTATCTCCTAGTCTTCCTCTGCTGCAGAACACCTTACTAGGATGGGTGGTGCAAGGTACACTCGAGGAAGGACAGGAGGTTAACGCATACAGCTGCGGCATAAGTACAATAGATTTAGAACACCAGCTACAGAAGTTCTGGACACTAGAAGATACTTCTACATCGAAGAAGCCAATGACGGCAGCAGAACAATGGTGCGAAGACTACTTCAATGAAACATTTGGACAAGACCCATCAGTACTCGGAAATAGTAAATACTTAGCAGCAAAGAGATTCTTTCATATCGAAAAACGCTTACAGAAGAATGTGGAGTTACAATCACTCTATCAAGCATTCATGGAAGAATACATAAAACTTGACCATATGGAAGAAATAGCAGAGCAGCATATCCCTGAAAACCATTACTATCTTCCACATCATTTCGTACTCAAACCTGAAAGTACGACCACAAAATTAAGAGTAGTTTTTGATGGATACGCTAAAACTACGTCTAATTATTCATTAAACGACCTACTATTACCCGGTCCTGTCATACAAGATGGTCTCTTACCTGTCTTGTTAAGATTCCGGATGCATAAGTATGTCTTCTCTGCTGATATAGCTAAAATGTACCGGCAAATAATGATATCCAACGACCAGAGGAAGTATCAACTAATATTTTGGCGAGCTAACCCAACAGAGCAGCTTAAAACGTAAAACTTTCAACAGTGACCTATGGAACAACAGCAGCACCATAACTTGCCACTAAATGCTTACAACAGTTAGCAGATGAACAAGAAGATCTATTTCCACAGGCAGGCAAGGTGATCAAACAAGATTTTTACGTCGATGACCTAATGACTGGAACAGACTCACTAGAAGAGGCAGTACAACTTCAAAGTGAATTAAGGAGTCTCCTCAATTCCAGCGGATTCGCGTTACGTAAATGGTGTGCCAATCATGGTAAACTACTAGAAGGCATTCCAAAGGAACACATCGAAGTCAAGCTTGAGGTTCACGAGAGTAACGATACAAAGGTAGAAACACTTGGTCTTACATGGTTTCCCAAAGGTGACAGCTTCATGATAACGATCAACCTAAATGAACACAAGAAGATCACGAAGAGGACAATATTATCAGATATCGCTCACATCTTCGATCCTCTTGGTCTCGTCAATCTAGTGGTAGTATGGGCAAAAATACTGCTACAAGAACTGTGGATACTCAAACTTGACTGGGACGCATCTCCGCCCATCGAACTTCATACAAAATGGAAGGAATTTAGAGAATATACCAGAATTAGAAAAGGTAGATATACCACGACGTATCACCATCAACAACCCAAGTTCCATTGAGTTACATGCATTTTCCGATGCTAGTGAACGAGCCTATGGCGCTTGTCTATATCTAAGAAGCACGGATTGTTTTGGATCTCACGTAATACACCTGTTGTGTGCAAGATCAAGGGTAGCACCGACCAAAAGAACAACGATTCCTCGACTAGAGCTTTGTGCCGCAAAACTGGCGGTAGAATTAGCTAAGGATATCAGAGCACACTTACGGATGTCAAGTGAAAACGTATTTTTTTGGACAGATTCAACAATCGTACTAAACTGGATTTCATCAGATGTCTCATTTCAAATTTTCGTAGCCAGTAGAATTTCAGTCATGAAAAGCCTTTCCAATAGGAATCAATGGCGGCACATCGAATCTGAACTTATTCCTGCTGATTTAGTTTCTAGAGGAGCAACTCCAAAAAATATGTTAAGGGCTCCATTATGGTTTCATGGACCCACGTTTCTAAAATTACCGCATCATCAATGGCCAACTCAACCCGCTCAAATATGTATGGACCTTCCAGAAAGAAAGAAGACAAGAACTATTCTGATGGCGAAATCCAGCACACAATCTATCCTTGAAACTAGATAGAAACTCATTTCCTACCCTACAACCAATAGTAGCATTCATATTGAGATTCACTAAAAATGTGCGAACTACGCAAGACCGTCGGAACCTGAGCCCTCAGATACAATCAGACGAAATTTTCAATTCACTCATGTTCATTGTGCGAGAAGTCCAGAGAAAAGAGTTTTATAACGAGGTAAAGGAATTACATCGAAACGAGACGATAAGGCCATCAAGCGATTTAGCATCCCTGAGCCCGTTCCTAGACAACAAAGGAGTGATTCGTGTGGGAGGCAGATTAAGACAAGCCAACATACCCTGGGGAGGAAAACACCCAATTGTACTGCCCAGATCGCATTGGGTTACAAAACTTCTAGTTGAGTATATTCACAAGAAGCACCTGCACGCTGGACCTCAAACATTATTGGCCCTTGTACGTCAACGATTTTGGACTATACATGGAAAATCCTTAATTCGATAAATCGTACATCAGTGCAGTTGATCAAGACCAAAACTTATAGAACAACTTATGGGTGACTTACCCAAGGAACGAGTACTTCCATCACGCCCCTTCTCTAATGTGGGTGTTGATTTCTGCGGCCCCATTCAAGTACACTATAAAATCCGAGGGAAAAGGCCAACGAAAGCATATATAGCTGTTTTCGTATGTTTTAGCGCCAAAGCATGTCACTTGGAAATAGTTTCAGATCTTACATCCGCGGCATTTATAGGATCTCTGAAACGCTTCATCGCGCGGCGAGGAAGACCGATAAAAATATTTTGCGATAATGCAACCAACTTCATTGGGGCTCGCAATGAACTTCAAGAATTTCAAGGATTCTTCTGGTCACAGGAAAATCAGGAAACTGCTAGCCGATATTGTGCAGAAGAGCAGATCCAATGGCGACCCATTCCACCTCGATCTCCCCACTTCGGAGGACTGTGGGAGGCGGCAGTCAAGGCAGCCAAATCATACATGAAACACGTGTTAACCGGAGCATCTTTAACCTACGAAGAGGTATCAACTGTCATTGCCGAGATAGAAGCAATTTTGAATTCACGTCCGATTACCCCTCTGCCTGATCAACCGGATGATATTCAAGCATTAACTCCAGCTCATTTCTTGGTCGGAGAGCCTTTAACGACGCTACCCAATCCACAATCACCACCGGAAAACATATCCCTCCTTGCTCAATGGGAGCGAGTAAAACAAATGCACAAGGAATTTTGGCATCGCTGGAAAAATAAATATCTCCATCAACTACAAGTAAATGGACTAAAGAGGTAGAAACAAAAATAGGTACTATTGTGATCATACATGATGAAAGTGCCCCTCCTTTAAAATGGCCACTAGGGAAAATCATCAATACACATATAGGACAACCATGGCAGGATTCGCGTTGTCGACATCCAAACGGCCTCTGGAATAATAAAAAGATCTATTCAACGGGTCAGTCCATTACCGATCACTGTCAATGAAGAGGAGGGTCCTCAAAGGAATATTATAACTACTAATAAGATGTCAAGGGCAAAACGTCAACGGATCACGCCAATCAATCCTAGTTGGAATACTAAAGGGTCTGGGTCAAACTAGCATCGTAACCGACGAATGGAATCTCATCACGTTTTTTCACATGGGAAAATATTGGGAGGAGCTTGCCACTCTACAAGCTAGCATTAAGAAGATGGAAGGTTTTTGCTAGCCATTACTACAATACAAAGACTATTGCACAGCGACCATTTCTTTCCTTAAGCATTATCTGAACATAGTAAATTCATCAAATAACTTACTTAAAGGCACTGACCGACAGACACGCAAAAAACGAGAAGTCCTGAACATCGTAGGCAACATAGTGAACAAATTATTTGGTGTTCTCGATGACGAATACGCTGAAAAAATGATTGCTAACATTTATTTATTTATTGAAGAAACAACAGATACACATTGCAAAAATAGATAAAGATAATAAATAACAAGATAACGTAACAATATATGTATATCCTAAACGTTTCCTACTAAGATAAATACCGCTTACCAATGAAACTGATATGTGCTACAAGGAATAAAAAACAAAAAAAGAGAAAAGAAAAAAAAATTCTGAATTACAACTAGTATATGGGGCATTTCACGTGAAGCGGACAACGAAAAAAATGTAAAGAATTTATGTAATGGAAGTACGGTTTTTTCGGAAGCGGTTTTTCGAATTTAACAAATTTTAGTAAAATATTAAACTGAAGTGATTTCTATAGGAAATTCACTGTTCTTTTTAATTATGAAATCAGATTTGAGATTTGATTTGTTTTTCTTGTAGAAAACCGGAAGTAAACATTTAAAATCAGTATTTTAATAACTTCGACCATTTTTTTTTTAATTATTTTAATTTTAAAAAATACCTTAAAGAATATAGATAATACACTGAAAGTTTCAAGATGAGATCTACTTTAGTTTAGGAGATAGATGAATTCAAGTACATCGATGTCGCACTGAGCGTGGTACCTGGTGCTTACTTACTTCGACTGGTTTGCGCGAAAACGCATTAAAACGCTGCGATATTAATATGCACTAACCCAGCGTTTTAATGCGTTTTCGCGCAAACCAGTCGAAGTAAGTAAGCACCAGGTACCACGCTCAGTGCGACATCGATGTACTTGAATTCATCTATCTCCTAAACTAAAGTAGATCTCATCTTGAAACTTTCAGTGTATTATCTATATTCTTTAAGGTATTTTTTAAAATTAAAATAATTAAAAAAAAAATGGTCGAAGTTATTAAAATACTGATTTTAAATGTTTACTTCCGGTTTTCTACAAGAAAAACAAATCAAATCTCAAATCTGATTTCATAATTAAAAAGAACAGTGAATTTCCTATAGAAATCACTTCAGTTTAATATTTTACTAAAATTTGTTAAATTCGAAAAACCGCTTCCGAAAAAACCGTACTTCCATTACATAAATTCTTTAAAAGCCCATAACTTGACAACTAAGCCACAGAATAAAAAAAAAATAGGTGTTCACATTCACACCTTCCAGAAGTACAGTTAGGCCGAAAGTGAATGAATTCCAGAATCTCAAATTTTTTTCGTTGTCCGCTTCACGTGAAATGCCCCATATCTTAAGTTTATGAACACGATCAATAAATTTAAATGATTATTACTAATGATTACTCAGAATATTTAAGATTTTACGCTTAAATTCAGCCTCTTTAGTATTACATATATCTATTTCAAGAAACTTACTATTATACCTACTGTTCACACATTCTGTACAGTGGTGCTCTCTGACCGGCGTTGGTTCTAGCTTTATTAAGTAGAAATAGGTCTTTCGAACGAGTGGCTCGGGTCGGAATCCGGAAACAAACTTGAAATAAAAGATCAGGGGAATCAATCACGGATGTTATAATTTTTTTGAGAATTGCAGCATCGTGGAGAGATCGTCGATCCTCAAGACTTGTAAGGGATGTCTTTATTAATCTGGCGTCGTAGGACAAGTTGCCATATTTTAGGCGGAGACTCAGTGCTCTCGTATATTTTTTCTGTAGCATTTCAATTTTATTACTATAAACATTATAGTATGGGTTCCAGATGGATGAAGCATACTCCAAGTGTGATCTTACTAACGATTGGTACAATAGAAGGTAAGTCGAAAGCTGTTTAAAATTCCTGGGCGATCTAAGTATGAAGCCAAGCATCTTGTATGCTTTAGATACAATGTAGTTAATATGTAAGTCGAAAATCAACTTGCTGTCAAAAATAACACCAAGATCACGTATGTGCTTTACTCTATTAAAAATAGTGTTATTTAGTGTGTAGTCAAAACTGACATGGCTAGTATTTCTTGTAAAGCTAATGACTTGACATTTATCTAATGCAAGAAAGAGTTTGTTGTCATGGCAATAGTTTTGGAATCGGATGATATCATCTTGCAGCAGTTGACAATCTTCCGTAGTATTTATTTGTTTATATATTTTTAGGTCATCGGCAAAAAGCAAGGTTTGGCTGTGGTGTGGTTTGGCTGTTCACCTTATTAAGGCTGAATTGAAATTCCATTTTAGATTAGGTAGGTTATAGTCCCCTATAAGTAAAATATTTGAGTCAGAAAAATCTGTGACAAAATCATAGCATTTGGCAAAGTGAGATATGTAGACCGTGGAATTAGACTGGGGTGGGATGTAGCAAGCTACAAGAATTAAACCATGATCAAGGTTGGGGAACTGCAGCACAATCTCCTCAAGTGAGCGACTTTCCCAGTCGAAGCGTCTAGAAGCTGAGATTTCCTTTTTAACCGCTACCAATACGCCTCCACCATCCTTTTTTGTCGAGGTTGACGAACAACGATCCCTTCGAAATATTGTATAGCGTTCGTCTAAAATTTCACTGTCACCTATTCCCGCCCTGAGCCATGTCTCTGTAAGTATCATTACATCATAATTATCAGTTAGAATACTCAGACGTAGGTCAGAAAGCTTGCTTCTTAACCCGCAACAATTTTGATAGTAAATATTCATACCACTCTCACAAATCATTGAATAAATTATTATATAAAAGCATACACAGGAAAAAACTGTGACTTGAGGGGTGAAGTACATAATGCATAAAAATATAGACAAATGTATCGCGGGTAAAGAGCAATTTATATAAGAAGTGCAGTATAGAGTGTAATATAAGGTCTGTTCCCGTACTTTCTGCATTCTCTCACTTACTGCAAGTTTCTTATTGAGAGGTAGGGATGAAATAAAGAAAGTACAGGAACATGTTTCTGCAGATTCTGCAGTTTTTCTGAAATCGAAAAGAAGAACGGTTATTCTTTTGTTTTTAATCTGTTTTAGAGCACTTTACAAACATCTAACGTTTACAACGAACACGGCAATCCCAGTTTTGACATTTCCTAATTGCTGCAGCAGGTTACAGCAGCTCGTAGCTTCTGCAAGTTTCTGCTTCTTACTGCAGGGTGGGGAAATGAGTATGGCGGCTGCAGTATAAGTACGGGAACAGAATTCTGTTAAGTAATTCGAATCAACTTGCAGATTCTGCACTTTCTGCAGGTACGGGAACAGACCTATAGAAAGGCTGAATTTAATCATCGCATGAGTAATATTGAAAAATAAGATAAAATAAGCAGGGTTTAAAACTAATATAACAATTAACTTTACAGTAATTAAAACTAGGATAATATACAAACAAAGATACCAACAATAGTCATATTATTCTACTAATAACATCATTGTCATCTCTAATCCCTATTATTTTTGAACTATCTGACTTCCTTACAAATATACGGGAATTTTTTACCCAAACGTATTTATAACCTTTAGCGCCAGCCTGCTTACGTGCTTTACCATATAATATTTTGTTCCTTAAGGTAAGGTGTTCATTGATATAGAATGTGGCTGCACAACCACCAAATCCAATCTGGTCAACCTTAAGATTACGGCGAACTTTAGCAGCATGAAGGATGTCGTCACGCAGCCGCCTTGTAGTAAGCTGTAAAATGATATTTTTAGGCCGGTTCGTATTAGGTGTCGCAGACATAACACGATGCACGGCTCGCACGCTCTCAACCGGGATGTCAACATCAAGGAGTTTTCCTATATTTTGCACAATTTGCGGCAAGTTCTCCGATTTATTATTATCCGGAATATTTTGGATTTCCACATTACAATATCTCGTGGATTGATCGATATCATTCAACTTATTGTGCACGATCAAGAGTTCCCTGCGCAGTTCATCATTATCAGCAGACAACTGAGAAATAAATGAATCATTGTCTTTCACTATGGTGCTGACAGTAGTTTCAACGGCGCTAAGTCTAGACTCCCACGAAGACATGCGATCGAGCAATGCTGTAATTTCAGTTCTAATAGGCACTAGTGCCTCAAGTATGTCGGATTTATAACTTTCACGTTGGGTAGCAAATTTTTTGTCGAGAAATTGATTATGACGGTATCCATTAGCGCCGGTGCAGGCGCCGTAATAGGTGAAGAGCATCCTCTGTTATCATCATCTGGTGTGAACACACATGGTGCAAGTTAATAAAAATGAGCAGCACCTTTTACATCTAATTCAAAATCAAACGTCGGTCATCGATTCAACGTTAAATATCATGAAGAACTCCTCCGACCATGTCAATAATCAACTCCATTTGATTCAAGAATACTTGAGTCAGGTGAGGGAAGAAATCCGCCAAACGCAAACCAATCAAACCGAGGAACGTGTGCTGCACAGATTCAACTCATATACAATATACGTGATACTCTTATTAAATGATTACCAGATAATACAGGACATAACAACCGACGCACATAATGGTCGCCTAAATCCACTAATTTTAACACCAACTCAACTTCGTCAGGAAATATCTACCATCCAATCGCACATTCCTCCAACACTCTCATTTCCCACTCAACTTAGTGGGTCAAATATTCGTTGGCTGTACCAAACTGCCACCGTCAGGGCAAGGGTGCTTAGGAATTATTAATGCTGAAAAATTTGAACTCTTCAATATTGTGCCAATAGCCATACACATGAATGGAACGACCACCAGAATAAGACCACCATCCGAATATATGGCAATCAACCTACATAGAGATCAATATTTTCCGATGAGCTCTAACGACTTAGCCAATTGTGTAGGAATTGCTGAAAAACACTACATCTGTAGTCCCTACCATTCAACTCACATCAAAGAAATAGACAACAGCCAATGTTAATTACAGCTGTTCACAAACTCTACGTTACAAACTCAAATCCCAGCAAGCTGCACATTGGAAAAAATACCATCAAAGGGCTATTGGACGAAACTAGAAGAGCCAAACACATGGTTATATGCGCTAGACAGACCAAAAATCTTCAACGTTGCTTGTGGTACGATAGCCTTCCAACAGGAAATACAAGAGTACGGATTACTACGCTTTAAACAAAATTGCCTTATGAAGCATGACAGCACTATTAAAGCTCTCAGTATTCATCGACAGGTACAATCGCAAACTCTGCTGTACCCAAAATCCGGTTTATCTTAACCGAGATACAGGAAAGAATGTCAAACCAAAGTTCCATAAAATTTCAGCCACTACAAATCACCAACAACACCGCGGAAATTAATGCTCTTAAACGCCAACTGGATAACATTCACTCAAATTCTCACATTCAGGCAATTCCAGTACATAACACCATTATAAATTACAGTGGGTTGCTGATATCAGTGATTGTTTTAATCATCCTAATCATAATTATGCGAAAATGGAATTCACCTAACACCATGAAAAAACCTACACCTCGTCCAAGGAAAAATCATGGCGCGACAGAAGAAGCGTTCGAGATCAAGGAGATTTAAAACCTTAAGGCTTTCAAAGGGGGGAGGATGTTGGATTTCTTCATATGCCACAACATTTTCAAATTCATAAATTTATTTTCCACGATCAGCAGAAAAATTGTAGCAAGTGTCAGATTATTTTCAAGAATGAAATTCTCATACTTGGATTTCGTCTGGAATTAATTTTATCAAGAGTGTCAAATTATTTTCATGCGTTGGATTTCGTCTGGGAATAATTTGCTGAATCGTATTCTCACGAAACTTTTCTGTTTTTTTTTGTGTAAAATTATTGTACTATAAAACTCAGAATTAAATCTTAATAAATTTAGTATATTCAGAGACATTAAAGCCTTCTTTACTTTTATTTGGCGTGAGGCTGGGCCAAAGCTTAAGCAAGATAAACAGTAGCGGCTGGATAAAAGAATCCAGTCCGCTATATAAATAACAAGCTGCATGCCTCGAGGCAAAGCTTCAATATTTTCAGAATGGCCAGAAAAATATATCTGTCTTGACAGGAGTTTTCTCTCTTACACGCTCTTACTGCAAAAATGTCATCTCTTGTTCATGCTGCGAAATCACGGAACTATCAAGTTCACTATGGCTCCTACTTAATTGGGCGACTGAAGAAGAGTTGGTGTTACAGCTGATTTTTAACAATAAGCAGATGAGCCCCATGTGAACGGTAGCGATGTAACATTTTTTGCGATGTAACAAAATTTTTAAAAACTGCAAGAAGCCGAAATCGAGCTTTTGTCGTTCATTGCAGCTTATTCTTTCATGAATCTTCAACCAATCGAATCTTCAAAAAACGAATTTATTTCATATCCTTTTGGAGAATTCGATAACGAAGATAATTCATGAAATCTAGCTCATACTTTTCAATTGAATTCATCGGATCTAGAGTTAGAAATTTTCACAATACAATCAGATATAATTCTGAAAGCACGTGCAAAAGAAAATTATTTTTGGAATTTATTACCCGAAGAAAAATAACTAGAGATGCGCCGAATGTTCGGCCGAATATTCGTATTCGGTATATTCGGCGTATTTTAAATGTTCGTATTCGACCGAATATTCGGTTAGTTTGCCGAATAATTACCGAATATTTAAATAGTATTATTTTAAGAGTTACATAAGAGGATTTATTCTGGAACCGTACCTATGTAGGTAGTATTTCTCAATGAAACAGACCCTTCTTGAAGTAGCCATATTTATTCATGAAATCAAAAATTTCAAAAAAATGAGCGCACGAGTCAACAGAAAAGAGAACGATTTGAAACTACAGTCTTCGCCCGAACATAACGCCTAGGCATTATATTCGGGAAAGTTTCTTTTTTCTTTGTTTTAAAACTTTGGGTTTCTTTTCGAATAGAACGCATAATAAAATAGAACGCCTATGCAGTATATTTGAATATGAAAATTTTTATTCTGTAATTCGTTTCAAGAAAAACTTAACCTTCACATAAATAGCCCTGGTAGCCCTAATAAGACATTCCGCCGGCTTAGCCAGTTAACAATAGGGTACTATCAGCGCAGCCGGCAGTGTACGGAGAATTCTCCTTATCTAAAATTTGTAAAAGATCGGTTGCCTAACAAATTTCAGAGTTATGAGTCGTCAAAGCCAACATTTTGGTTTTTTAACTTTAACTTTAACGCATGTACTCTTTCCAAAATTAGAAAGCTTGGAATATTTTCTATAAGAATGTGCAAACAATTTTTATGTTACGGCCTACATAAGGGTATTTTGCCGATCTAGCCGGTCAAAATTATTTATTTAGCTTATATTATTTCTTACAACTTCTTAATTGATTTTATGCTTTAAGTAGCCATATTTATTCACGAAATCAAAAATTTCAAAAAAATGAGAATCAGCGCACGAGTCAACAGAAAAGAGAACGATTTGAAACTATAGTTTTCAACTGCTTTCGTACGACTGTTCTTGCCGGTCGGAAGCAATATCAAGCTTATACTTGCGTTGCATTCAGCGGTTTCACGAAATGCGGCGAGTTTTCACCTTAACACTTAATTACGTAGTTTCATTCCGTCCCGACATAACCCAAAAATCTAAGTAACTAGTGTATAATTGTGTGCGCTATTTCGACTGCGGCAATATAGAAAAACTTGAAAGTAGACAGACATTTGCGTTGCATGCATTCCATTCATGGAATATTCCGTCAAGTCGCATTTGAATACACACACTTCTATATTGTCTGTCCACCGTATGCAACGCATGTACGCTTGGAAAGGTCACCAGTTTCAGTTGCGTTTAAGTTTATTCAACCAAAATCTTCGTGACCACAGAACACCGATTGATGTGAAAAATCAGTTGCGCTTGAGTGTGGACAAAGGTTTCATTTTGGTTGCAAACTGGTTGTGTGCGTGATAATGGTGATTTTGATTTTGAGTTTGAAACAGGTAATGCAAATCCGTCAACCCATGTACGTAGGGCCTCAATGTTTACGGAATTCTTGCTTTAGTCCCTTATTTTTTGGCGATAATTCTATCACACGAGAAATTGCAATAAAAGAAAGAACGGGCGTATTGAGTGAGCGAGTCGGCTAGCGCGAAGTGCTCGACGGGTGGGCGAACGCTGCTACTCGCAGATGGCTTCGCCGACCTATATGAACTAAGCAAAGATGAACCGAATAATTCGGCCGAATGTTCGGTTTGGTACATTTTTGACCGAATTTTCGGCCGAATATTCGTATTCACACTTATACACACTTATAAATCTGTTAACTTTTTGAAGTGCACAAATTTCTAACTTTGTCGCTTAATTTTACACTTTAACGACCACAATTTGACCAAAAAGAAATTATTTCAGTATTTTTTTTTTAACAACTGTAATGCACTTTCTTGCTGGTTTCAACTTCACTTATAAAGACAAAAAAGCTCGAAGGACCACTATAAATTTAATATTATTGTTCTTGAACAGGTGGATGCTAAAAACTCAAAGAAACCGTACCAGGTTTCGTTATTTTGTTGTTGAATTATTATTTTTTAACTTCTTTTATTCATTCCATTCACAAGTTAAACAAACGTGTGGAGGCTTCGCAAACACTTGTGTAAACTGCCTTTGATTTGTGCCAAAAAAATCGACATTCGATCGGATTGGCCACAAGCTTTTCCAAACTTGCACAGGCCAAGCCAAAACTTTATCCACACGTTTGAATTTTCGAACGCTTGCCAGCAGTAGTACAGTAAATAGGTACTTTTTCTTTGCGAAAAATACCGCACGAGATTTTTTTTAACAAATGATCTTACATATTTTATATTAATTTTTGTTATAATAATTTTTTACGTAGGGCGTCATATTGTACGAGTTGTAGTGCCTTAAGTGTCGAAGAACGTGAATTCAACAGTAGTTAGTTAATTAATTATATTCTCGGTCTCGGATTTATTTAGACATCCGAGAGAAGTAAAAGACTTGTGTGTCCCGACTGTTTTTGGAAATAAAAATGACGTTGAATGAATGCTGTAAGAGGAAATGATTATTTTAAAACGTAAGTTTATTGGAACAGAGGCAATTGCATATCATTTTAATTATTTTTACATTAAAAGTAAAAGTATAATGATGATAAATGTATAAGGATTATTTTGTTGGAGGTCTCGATTAATAGATATCTTTAATTTTATAAACATCTGCGAAAAATCTATAAATTCTAACTTCCGGTCAAGTTTTCTACGGGAGTTGCAGCGCTTTTGCAGTGAACGACATATTTATTGCGAGAGGCCAGGACCGTATCCCGATTGTAAAGCCTTTAAAGAAGAATACGAACCTCAGATTAATGAATAATATGTTTATTCACTCAAAAATATTTTGCAATGTTTTGGATATTCTTGCTTTTGTAACAATTACTCAAATTATTAGTAATCAAGTTATCACAAAAAGATGAGACGCTGGATAACTGGGATGTTGTTGTTTTTAGTACATTTTTGAGTCACCGTATATAGGTGGAGTGGCTGTGAAGTGGGATTTTTATTATAATTTGTTGATAATACAGTGATTCACAGTGAAAATGGCACACCCTTTATCAAATTCTTCTCCTAAGCCGGGAGCCAGACGATCAATTTGTCTGCAATTGCAATATGAAATATTGCATGTCAAAGTTTTGTCGGCAGGAATTTCATTGCATTGCAATTTCATTCTTACAAGAAATGCGCAGGAGATGGTTGTTGTGTTTGGTACTAATTTTTATTGATTCACACATTTTGTAATAATAAAAAAATAGTTAACAACCTCAACTTTTGCGTTTTAAAAAATTATATGTAAATTCACATAACATTAAATAATCCACCGTCAAGTTATCTCCTGCTTAGGTTTTTCCACTTTCCACCATTTTGTTTTTAAAAAATTCTGAATTTCTTGCAATATTGCAACAGGGGCTAGACGATCAATTTTAATGATGATGCTGCAATGCAATATTGCAATTGACCGTCTAGCCCCCGGGTAAGACGTCAATTAAATAAAAATTCCAAAAAATATATTTGAACAGTTGAATAAAACGGCGCATTTCCATGGTCGTCGATCAAAACAGCTCATTTCCATGGTTGCCCGTTTTAAGTTTTTTGACGGAAACGTTTTGTTTTTACAGTAAACTACAACTAATTTCAATTTCAGACACTTCAAACAGCCTGTGCATGTCATAATTTTTTGATAGCAAAGTGAAGGTTTTCATTCAGAAGGGCACATGTCCTACGAATATTTATGTTTTTTAACCATTCGCCATGATGAAATTGTGAGATCTTTCGAAAGATATCAATTAATAATTACACCAAACTTATACTTTTAAACATTGAACTTAAGATGCTTTATTTATATAGAAATACAAAAAATACAGCGATGACAAAACAGAAACTCTAATTCGATAGTGTGCTTCTTCTTCTTTTTTTACCTCAGTGCACTCACATCTGTTTTTCTACTTCCTTTAACTTATACATATCTTCTTCTATTCTTACTTATCTCAACACTCCTCCTCGATTGACATTTTTTATTTAATTATTCAATAATTCCAAACCAAAAAAAAAATTTAAATCGCGTATAATATAACATAAATATTTCCCTTCTTCGCATAACTTATAGCTAACAATACATCTTATTCTCTGACTTTGAAATTGTACATTTGTATTATCTTATTCTAGTAATTGATTAACAAAATTAGTAAATTTTGTTTTACACAAACTCTTTGTCATTAAGTCTGCAATATTATTTTCTGTTTCAACATATTTAATGAGGATTTTTTTGTTCATCACGAGATCCTTAATAAAATGTACTTTGATATCAATATGTTTCGTTCTTTTGGAATTTTCAAAGCTTTTCGCTATGCATATTGCTCCTTTGTTGTCTACTAGTAAATGTGCTTGACCTTGTAATCCCATGTATGTTTGTATTCCTTGTAAGTTAAGTAATTAATGCGCGGCCTGCGCTGCTGCTATATACTCTGATTTAGCTGTTGATAATGCTACGCATTTTTGTTTCTTTGAATGCCATTGTATAGGGTTTTCTCCTTGAAAAACTATTGCTCCACTGACACTTTTTCTATCCTTTTTGTCTCCAGCCCAGTCTGAGTCTGAATATTAATTAATATTTGTACTCTTTTTGAAAATTAGTTAAAATTCTTTTTGCTGCCTTCCAAAGTTGATCTGTTGGTTTCTCTACATATCTACTAAAATAGCCTACAGAGTATGCTAAGTCTGGCCTTGAAGTTACAGTAAGGTACATAAGACTTCCAATTAATTCTCTATATGGCGCTTTCGTTGTTTTAACGGTCTCAGTTTCTTGCAAATTTATATTCGATTTTATTGGTGTTTTTGCACCTTTACTTCCTGTCATGCCAAATTTTTTATAATCTTGTCTATTAATTTTTTTTGTTTGATGATTATCTTGTCTTCATTTCTCTCTATTTCCATTCCTTGAAAACTTTTCACTTCTCCTAGCTATTTAGCCTTATACTGTGATTCTAGATCTTTTATTATTGATGTATCTTTTCCAATAATCAGTATATCATCAACATCAATGAGCATCCAGCACTCCTCTTTGTAATATAAACAATAATCATATTCCGATCTTTCAAAACCCTTTTGCTTTACGTATTCGTTGAATGTGTCATTCCAACACTTTGATGCTTCCATTAATCCATAAAGAGCTCGGTTTAGTTTCAATACCATGCCCTTCTTTTGTATTTTTATACCTTCAGGAATTTTTATATAAATGTCGTTCTGCAGTTTCCCATTTAGAAATGCAGTGGGTATATCCAACTGGTGAATATTTAAATCTTCGTTAACTGCTTTCGATATGATCATCCTAATTGTCGACATTCGAGCAACGGGTGAGTATATAGTGTCTAATGCATCTGTTTTCTTTGCTTGAAATGCCTTTGCTACAAGTCTTGCCTTTTTAGTGCCATCTTCTTTAATTTTAAACACCCATTTGGTATCAATTGCCTCTTTGTTTTGTGGATGTTTCATTTCTTTCCACGTTTGAAGTAGAATCGATGCAGTTAATTCTGTTTCAATTGCTTCTCTCCATTCTTTCTCATCAATCGCCTCTTCATATGATGTTGGAGTTTCAGTTTGGGTTAATAAACAATAGGCTATATACGCTTCTTCATCTTCATCAGAAAAATTCAATACATACCTAATCATCATGCCAACTTGGCTTCTTTCTATTTCTTTTCTCATTAGTTATCTCTTCTTCTTGTTCTGCTTTTGATGCGGTATCTTCACTGTTTTTTTCTTTATTCACTTTTTCTTCTTCATATTCAGGATCATTTTCTGAGTTCTGTAATAAAGTCTTCATGGTTACTTTCTTTGGATGACAACACTACATACTCCTCCTTTGTTTTTGGTCTCTCGTCAAAGATGATATTTCTTGCAGCTATTGCTTTACCAGCTTCTGCATCCCATAGCTTATATCCAGATAGACAATAACTTATCATCATTAATTTTCTCCCTTTTGGATCAAGTTTGTGTCTCATCTCTTTCGGAACATGAGCATAAGCAATGCTACCAAATGCTCTTAAATTCTTTGCATTTGGTTTTCTTTTCTCCCATAGTTCACTAGGAGTTTTGTCTCTGCCAGCAGTTGGACTTCGATTAGTTACATATGCTGAATATAGGATAGCTTCTCCCCATAATTTCTTGTTTACTTGTGTTTCAATTAATGGAGTACGTGCCTTATCCATCAAAGTTCTGTTCATTCTTTCTGCCACTCCATTCATTTCAGGATTGTATGCTACTGTATGTTGGAGAACTATACCATTGATATCGCAGAACTGCTTAAGGTCTCGTGACGTGTACTCACCTCCATTATCTGTTCGTAATTTTAAAATGTTTGTCTGAAAATGTTTCGTTACATAATTATAATAAGGGTATTCATTTCACTTTTCAAGTTTTTGTAGTTTTGTAGCTTCGTAATTCAATTGACATGAACGACTACATTGAATATTTTTCGTAGGTCATTTTTTTTCATATTTCGAAATATTGAAGGTGTGATTTTTACCTTCAAAATATGTTGGTTTTTGAGAAAATCTCTAGAAAAAGTGAAAAACAAAAATTATTGGAAGCTTTAATCGATAAAGCTGTTCTCAATGTTTCCCTAGGCATCTTTTAAATTTATAGAAATTAAATTCAATTAAATAATTCAAAACAGCTGACCAATGTCAACATCAACTACGACAATTTAAAATTACGAAGGCGTTTTAGAAACTCAGTAGCTTCTTATTTCACACAAATATATGGAAATGAACTACAAAAACTACGAACAACTACGAAGTACGACAAGTACGACAAATACGAAGAATTTACGAAGTGAAATGAATACCCTTAATATAATTTAAATTTTTCAAATACATCGGATTTTTGCTTAATAAGAAATACCATAACAAAATCAGTAAAGTCATCTACAAATGTAACAAAATAGTTATATCCATCCCATGTGGTTGGGTTTAAAGGACCACAGACATCACTATGTATGAGTTCTAAAGGAGCGGAGGCACGGTGGCCTTTCGCTTTGAATGGTTGTCTGGTCATTTTTCCCATTACACATTGCTCGCACAAAATATTATCAATATTATTGATTTTGATATGTTCTAAACCGCAAACCAAATTTCTTCGTATTAATGTATTTATGTTTCCTATACTAAGATGACCTAACCGTCTATGCCAAAGTTTCAACTGTTTATTGTTTTCGCTATTTTCAGAATAGTTACAATGTTTTGATTTTATTATTTTAGTCTTTACTGCATATAATGTGCTGTGTTTATGCCTATTACCAATCATTATTAATCTACTATAGTTTATCTCATTGTATACTTTAACTTTTCCATTTACAAATACTAATTTCATACCATTACTTTCCATTTTTGAAACTGATAACTAATTTTTTCGCAAATCTGGTACATATAAAACATTTTTAATGGTACAATATTCTACTGTATTATTAACTTTACTTTTTATTTCAATATATTATTATAAGGTGATCTGAACTATATTATTTGTAAGGTGATCTGAACAACCTGAATCAATATACCATTCAATATTGAATTGATTATTTTGACATACCATTTCGCTTGGATCATTACATAAGGCCCAACTATAATGCACGTAAGAAACGCACGTCAATCGACGTGCGTAAATTTCGTCAAACGCAAAACCGACTAATTGGTTTGCGTATTGGGAGAGACTTCAAAGTTTAAAATTATTAAAATGCTTGAATATTATTCATTGACTATTAAAACTAGGCTATTAATATTTACATATTATTAATAATCGTGTTTATTTTCAATTATAATAAATTTCTCATCAAAATCGCTATCATGTATTTGAACCACAACATTTTCCATACTCTTTTTTCTTTAAAAACCACAAAACAACAACAAAAAATTAGCTTTCATCGATGTAACTACAAATCATCTCACAAAACTTACGTAGAGCGCGGTTCTTTTCCCATTTTTACGTTTAACGAAACTTAACGAAATAAAATATGACTGACGTACGTCCAATATGGCCGAACACATTAATTTCCATGAGAGCGCCGAGATGACGTGCGTTTCTTACGTGCATTATAGTTGGGCCTATAGGGCTGTTTCACACGAGCCGACGGCCAACCAACAGAAATCGCATGAAAACGTAATTTGTAGAGAAGAGGGTGAGAGAGGACGATGGGGAGGGAAGATTTTCCCATTCAACTTTCTCACACGATTTTCGATCTTTGAATAGAGAAGATAAGGAACCGAAAATAGCGTACATGTACACGGATTTGAGGGAAGCACTTGGGATCAAGAAATTTTCTCTCTAATTCTCTCCCTCCACTTTAACCACAACAACAAAATACATTCACTTTAGCCACAACAACAAAATACATTGTCAATCCCGGACATAGGCGTAGTGAAATTTGTTCAGGTTTTGCGAAGGGTCTGCTTCAAACATTTAGCCAAGTGAAGGGTTCTCACCGAGATGGTTGCTGAGAAACGATATCCCTCCAGGTTTTTGAATGAATATAACACAGCCACTGACCGGGATTGACACAAATACGTAAAGAATGCTATGCATTAGTGTTGCCAAAATGCTTCCCCGTGTTTAATAAATTGCACTTCCTCGTCTTCTCTATTCAGAGTTTTCGATACGACTTTTTGACAGCTGTGTGGTTGTTGTTGTTTTTTATACCTTTGGGAAAAAGAAAAGACAAAACAACAGTCAAAACAACAACAATAAGCTAAAGCGTTTTGACGTAGAGTTGGTTGGAAAAATTGGCCCGTGTGAAAGCCCATGCGACTTTTCGTCGAGTTTCAAAAGGGAATGGACGATAACAGCCAATTTCTGTTGGTTGGCCGTCGGCTCGTGTGAAACAGCCCATAGAAACACTGACTTGTTGGTTTCAGTAAAGTGTGTTGACTTGAATTTATTTTCTCGAACTCTACCTTTTTCTCTTGTTGAATATTGTTGACGAGCGCCGCCTAATCTGTATTGCTCGTTATGAGAGCGCTGTCCATAGTGGGACATACTCATTTGGGGATTGAAACCTCTCGAAAACTGGAATCTCGTTCTTTTGTCTTCTCGGCATTCTAATTTTTTGTGTCCTGGCTTTCCACAATTATAGCATAGAAAAGCGTTACCCACACTTCGGTTGTCGGCACCATTGTTTCTTTTTAGTTTTTCTTCTTCGCCGATCAATCGAGTCTTAACAAAATCATACTTTAAATTTTCCATGGTTTCTAATGCTGTTATCACGTTTTCATATGACTTAGGCATCGATAGGAGAATATAATTAACCCTTTCTTCTTCTGATAGCTCACTATCTCCATTCTTCAATTGAGTAAATATTTCTTCCATTTTAACGAAATGTTCAATGAGTTTTTCTTTTACGTTGTATTTCATCTCACACAATGTTCTTCTTAAAAATAACTTGCTTCTAGCACCTTTCCTTTCGAAGTTTTCGGCCAAATTCTTGTACATTGCGTACGCTGAGTCTTTTCCTCGCAAATATTCTAAATGACTACCAGCTACAGCAGCTATTAATAGAGCTTGGGCTTTCCCTTCGTTGTCCGAATTCTCTTCAACTGTTGCATATGTTTCTTCTTCAATTGCTTTAATCACTTTGCTTTCTCTAAGCACACTTTTAATTCGGAATGACCATGCACTAAAATTATCACCTGCAAATGGTGTTATTAGGTATTTGTCCTTTACAATAGACATTTTTTTTTTCTTCTCAAAATGGCCGCTCTTTTAAAAAATTTGATATCTTTCGGATAATTGCGGGATCTGGGCCCATAACCTGATGAAATTGTGAGATCTTTCGAAAGATATCAATTAATAATTACACCAAACTTATACTTTTAAACATAGAACTTAAGATGCTTTATTTATATAGAAATACAAAAAATACAGCGATGACAAAACAGAAACTCTAATTCGATAGTGTGCTTCTTCTTCTTTTTTTATCTCAGTGCACTCACATCGGTTTTTCTACTTCCTTTACATGGAGCCTATACAAGGAGATATAACTCTTATGGGAAAAATAACCGGAAATGGATGGGTAGCAGAAACTAAACTTCTAGTTCATTGTTTGCCACAGATGTCGCCTAAAGCTGACGTGCCACACATGAAGTTAGCTGAATTTTACCCGAAAATGAAGCAATGCAAAAAAAAATTCATTGGAAAATAATAAAAATTCATTGGAAAATTCATAAATTGGTTAAATACGAAAAATGACATCGATATAAATCCAATTTAGAAGCTGATTTTTTAAGTTAAGCGTAAACATAAAATATCTTAGCAGTTAACGGACTTTGCCATCAACCGGATGAATATACTCGGCCATGTTTTTTGGGGTACATGTGACTGTGGCGCCCTCATTAATCAAACAAAAAGTGACAACACGGAGTTATACCTCCTTGTATAGTCTCCCTGTTCCTTTAACTTATACATATCTTCTTCTATTCTTACTTATCTCAACACGCCATTCAAAAGGGCACATATTTCATTAAAAAAAATTGTGTTCAACAAGTTCACAACGGAACATGGTATAACAGGATTACAGTCCCTCAAATATATTTTTTAAGTTGAAAATACAGGGATGATGACCATTTAAAGTTTGTTGATAGCTCTTTTGTTTTTCATTTGAGGATTTTGTATTTCGATGTGCTCACAGAGGTCTTCAATGCGAAATTTAATATTGGATTTTCATCTTCCTCCCCCGACGTCTGACAAGAAAACTGCTGGCGCTGGAGAAGCAGGATAATAAAAAAAGAGTTGCGAACCAAATTGCGCATACACAAATTGAGAGCTAATCAATTTTATGCTATGATGATGAATCCGAGGGAAAAATCCCTTTACATTTTCTTTGATCATCCTCTGCCGAAAACTTCCATTCAGGGGTTCAATTCTGGATCGGTGTAGTTAAAACATGTAAACATTTTACCCGTTTACACATTTGTTTGCGATTCTTACGTCGTGGAAACCACTATGCCGATTTATACTACACCTTATTTTATTTGGGATTTGGGGATAAACTCATTTTACGTATAAACGGTATGCCATACAAAATTGTGAGCTTTACCCACACAAACTTAGTGGAATATGTACATATACAAAAACTGTTTATTTTAAAATATTATGCAAACGTCAAAATTTATTTTTGGATATGAAAAATTCCTTTTAGATCTCCAGATTTTTAGGTAAAACGGCTTTATATACAATTTGTTTCTATTGAAATTGAATAAGCAGTTGTTTTGTGCAGTTTTAAAATGTGCGGATTCAGTTTGAAATAGTGGTTGTTTAATGTAATGTTCAAAGATTTATGCGGGGAGGTAGACATGCCACCCTTTTATGTCATGCTTTTTTCAGGTAATTAGTGCATAATAATTGAATAATCACACCGTTTTTTTCTTGTGGTGAAGCGCTGACATTGTGACTAATAAGCATGCATGCCACGCCAATCTATCCATCTCCCGCTCCTCCGCGTATAGGTTTTTATACCCTTTTCAGATATCTGTTACTGCTACTACTTTTAATGATAGTAGAACTAATGTTTATTTACATATAGTTAATTGAGGTAACATTGGCTATAATGTTACCAAAAACTAAAACTATCTTCAATTTGTGATTTAATAATTCATGGATATCATAAGTGTTTGCCAATAATGAAGCCCCGGTTTACAAAAGAATTTTTATTTTGTTTGTAAACAACTTCACACAAGCACATTTTTTTAAGTTTGAATGTGTGAGAACATCATCATCCATCGCATAACCTCCCTTTTCTTTAAAATTATGCAAACTTCGCATAAAACTAATTTCTCATAACCTCACTTATATTTGAATTGTATGCAAACTTCATCCGCCAGAAAATTCAGTTGGAGCTCACAAGGGAAATATGCGAAGTGCGCAAGATCAAATATTCACCCATAACCTCACTAATTTTTGAATTGCAAGGAAACTTCGCAAAATTCACCCGCCAAAAAATTCAGTTTTGCCTAACAACGGAAATATGCGAAGTGCGCAAGACCAAATATGCACCCACACAAACCTAATTCGAGGAAAACCGCAGTGCGCATGCCCCAATCCCAAATTGATCGGGAACAGACCCCCTCCACCGTAAAAGCTCATTTATTCCGGATTATCTTTATCGTATATTCAGGCATAACTGTCAAAAACTTTGTACGTTTAAATTTTTTTTACACCGTGTTTAGAGTGCAGTCGTGAAAAGTTTATATTTTAGATATGTACCTACTAGATTTGATAAACTGACACTTGCCGGTTCAATGCAGCCTTTAAGGCTGAAGCAGAACCAATCCGTTCCGTCCGCTCCGCACGTTTTTCCTTTGTTCTTTTTGACATTCCGTCCGCTTGATTGTGGCTACCGTTCCGTTCGTCTCATGGGAAGTTTATGGAAATGTCAAATTTCCAACTTTTAAAAACGGACGGAACGAATTGGTTCTGCTTGAGCCTTTATTCAGCATTAAATTTTCACGAATGTAACGAGAATCGCTTGTTCAGGTTGAGCGCAGTGAAAAAGATGTGTAAAACGTCAAGTGTAAACTTTTTTTAACGTTTTCACCGCACCGAACCAAAATTGACTTCCAGGAAGCTTTTTACTCGACACAAATAAGTTTTTTCCTTTTTTGTGTTGTGAAAATTGATTCTACTGACCCTTACTTTTATTGCTGGACTGAGGACCGAAGTGGTCAAACATCTACAGAAGTTGCTTTAGCACTTCAGTCATATCTAAACTCCCAATATTTGTCCGTAATAGAAAATATCAGAATGTTTGCAGACGGCTGTAGGGGCCAGAATAAAAATAATTATGTCATACAGACATTTATGTTCTGGCTTGAAAAAATCACCCTTAAGCCTAAAAGAAATAGAGCTAGTGATTCCAATACGGAGACACAGCTTAATACCAGCAGATAGAGCTTTCGGGAGAATAGAAAAAGTTTTGGAGAAAAAAATAATAGTCACCACTAAAGATCAATATGAGGAAATGTATAGTATATGTTTGGCACTGTCAAGAAATTGGGCACGAGCTGGGATATCTTCAATGTGAAGAATCTTCTGAAATTTTATAAAAAGGTAAATGGTACACAGGAATAAAACGGATAATATTACGAAAAGATCATGGCCACTGCAAATACAAGGTGTATGGGGCCTATAGACTTGAGACTGGAAAGGAACAACTTAAGGATTTATTGAAACCCAAGAGATCTGTAAGATACTTTGAGCTGGAAAAAGTTGCCTTAGGTAAAAACTCACTGAGAAGAAGAAGAAAGATGTTGAAAATCTTCTACAAAAACAATTCGGAAATAATTGGCAATGCAGGGAGACTATTGCCTTGTTTATGCGTAACACGGGTTTAAGCTTAAATTCGGCTTAAGACGAACTGCCTGCATAAACAGATTCGGATTCTCTCTCTCTCAAAGCTGTTGGAATTTCTTATTTTGATTAAAAGATCGAAGCCAGCCTTATAGTATTAGTTTTACATATTTACTTTAGGCTGTACATCTCCTCCTCCTCCTCTACAACTCCTCACACACAAGCAAACACAAATTCGTCTTAAGCTGAAATAAATTAAGCTTGAGACGAATTTCGACTTAAGGCGGTTTATACGGAGCCGGATTCTGTCTTAAGCCGAAATTCAGCTTACGCATAAACAAGGTATATATAAGGAATACAAACTCCGTGTTGTCAAGTTTCGTTTGTTTAATGAGGGCGCCACAGTCACATGTTCCCCAAAAAACATGGCCGATTATATTCATCCGGCTCATGGCCATGATATTTTATGTTTACTCCTAACTTGAAACATCAGCTTCTAAATTGGATTCATATCCATGCGCGATATTTCGCGTTTCTTCAATTTTTGGATTTTCCAATGAATTTTTTTTTGCATTGATCCATTTCGATTAACTTAATTTTGAAGAAATAAATGGGTAAAATCCAGCTAACTTCATGTGGGGCACGTCAGCTTTAGGCGAAATCTGTGGCCAAAAATGAACAAGAAGTTTAGTTTCTGCTACTAATCTATTTCCGATTATTTCCCCCATAAGAGTTTTAACTCCTTGTGGGGTCTGACAGTGTCATTAGTGACAGTAGCAAGTACTGAACAAAATGTAGAGGAAGATAATGACTGCAACTGTCACCGATTTTTAGAATTTAAATAATATTAAGAATTTGAACATTAATGTTACCATTTTAGTAAATAAGATTGATTTTTTAATAAAAAAGCAAGTAATCAACATTATTATTGTTTGCGTCTAAGCATAAAGGGAAATGTCTATTTTAAGCTTTAACAGAAAGGCACATGTCCAGTTGTGTCCCTGCAAACAGGCACATGTCCATTTTTGTTTCAATTTTTTCTCTTAAAGTATTAAATATTTTTAAAATATTTTTGTTGGTCTGATGAGTTCAAATAGTAGCTCAACCTAACATAATCATAAATAGTTAATGTGATCAGTTCAAAGGCATAAACAGTTTTTTGCGTTTTCTGAACAATTTTCAAAACTGGGGCCAGTTTTATTTTTTATTTTTCAACTATCACGTAGGTTATCTTTTTTTATTAAATTTTGCTCGTTCGGAACTGCAAGCAAGTAGTTTTGTGTGAAATTATATCTTCTCTTGAAGCTCTTCTTCAAAAATCATGTGTGCTTCAGGAGATAAAATGTTGATATTTCTGTTGTTGCTAATTGAAGCGTAACATACTTAGCAGTAGCTGCTTGATCCGTAGGCTTAGATGGAATAATTTTGTTTTCACCCTTAGAATTGGAATCTTTTAATAAGCTAATGAAATTTGCTTCATTCATTTATCCATGAGACAATTTCTTGTTAAGGACTATTTATCGAGGAAGTACATTTTTATTACTGCTGCCAGAGCCAGGTCCGTTATTTGAAAAACTTCATACAATCCACAACCAGTCTTAGCCATTGAGTTCTTATTTGTCACTAATGTTTTTTTTATGTTATATTTAAAACCTCGTCATACCTAGAGCGCGTTCAAAAACCTTACTATGGTTAACCATGGTAAACTTTTGTCGTTCAAAAACTCCGTGGTTTACTACAACATAACCAAGAGCATAACTTTTTGGCGTTCAAAAACTCCCGTGGTTAACCATGGTGTAGTTAAATTTTAACCATGCTCGGGAGCATGGTTAGCGATAGTTAAGAAGAAGAAGAATAAAAACAATTTTTTGACATTTGTTTTAATGTTAATAATCAGGATCCCGTTTATTGGGATCCTACCGACTGCGCCACTGAAATCGTTTCGAACGCGGAATAAAAAACAGTAAATAAAACACTCACTTTATGCAAACCCCGTCGATATAAAGTTTATCGACAATCTTTACAGCAACGACCTGCAACAGGTAATTAGCCAACCAAATTCAAATGGGAAATGGTTGCATTTAATCTTCACTAACCTCTATGAGGATTTGAACGTGCTTCCCGCTTCTGAAGAGGAGAATCTATTTAATAACATTACACATCATTCCGCGTGGGTCGTCGAGCTCAGTTCTACAATAACTGATTTTCTCGCCTCCTATAACAACTCTGTAGTCTTCGATTTTAAGAATGTCGATAATGTTAGTATTTAGCACTGAATTATCCCTTATTAACTGGGAGGATCTACTTGATGGTGATGATATTGACGAGTTAGTTACTAGATTCTACGATGTTATCTTTAACACCATTGGCAGATTCGTACCCAAAATAAAAAAAAGGATAAATTGACGGAGCCATGGCTTGACAAAAACACTCGGTCCCTTGGTAATAGGAGAAATAAATTGTACCGCGTAGTGAAAAATAACAACAATGTTAGTGCTGAGCAGAAATCTGAATACGCCAGGTTAGCCTCAGAATTTAATCATAGGTCACGGGAGGCCTATACTACCTATGCAAAGACTGTCGGTGAAAATATCATACGTAATCCTAAAAAATTCTTTGATTTCGTTAACCTAAAGCGAAAAACATCAGGCTACCCGACAACAATGACGAACGGTATCACGCACTCCTCTCTCCCCCAAGAAATTTCAAACATGTTTGCGGACAGGTTCAGTGAAATCTTCTGCCCCATTTCTTCGACTGCACACACTGTCCCAAGAGAGCATTCCGAAACTGCGGTCCTTATAGACAATATATCTCTATCGCCCGAAGATATAATGACAGGTCTTATAGATCTGGAGGTCAATAAAGATCACGGTCCGGACTGTCTACCTGCAAGTTTTTTGCAGAGCCACGCCCAACTCATTCTACTCCCTCTTCACCTCATTTTTAACAAGTAAGTTTCCTTCGGTATGGAAGAAATCCTTCCTCACACCAATCTTTAAGTCAGGTGATAAACATGCGGTGGACAACTATAGGGGCATTGCTATCCTATCTGTTATCCCTAAACTATTTGAAAAACTTATCTATGACAAGATTTCCCCTCTAATTGTTCCGAACCTAAACGATCAGCAACATGGTTTCAGAAAAGGTCGTTCCACCACATCCAATCTTATGATAATGATATCCGAACTACTGTGCGGTATGGAACAAGGCCACCAGTTTGACGCTATCTACACTGACTTCAGCAAGGCATTTGATCGAGTAGACCACCACATTCTATATATGAAATTATTAAGATTTGGGATATCCGGCCCCCTTCTGGATTGGATAACATCCTATCTTAACGGGAGAACTCAGGTGGTAAGATTTCAGGGCTTCCTCCCCAAAGAAATCAATGTAACCTCAGGTGTACCGCAAGGCAGCCACCTAGGGCCACTTCTATTTAACATATTCATTTCCGATCTATCAGAAATATTAAATGGCATTCCGCACCTCTTTTACGCCGATGATTTAAAAATTTATAGTGCTATAAGGTCTCAAACTGATGTATCCTTTTTACAGTCGAAACTTAATGCACTACAAGACTGGTGCACCACTAACAATCTTCTTCTTAACACCAGTAAGTGCCACGTAATTACCTTCTCCAGGAAAAAAAACAAACAGCTGCAAAATTATTATCTCAATGACAATGTCTTGGATCGAGTCGATCACATTGTTGATTTAGGCATTATCCTCGACAGGAAGTTGTTGGGCTTTATCAAGAGAAGAGCTAAAGAATTCGACAATGTTTGGGTTACTAAAGCCTTGTTTTGCTCATTGGTCCGTCCTATTCTTGAGTATGCGTGCCAGATCTGGGATCCTATATTTCAAATTAGTATTAATCGAATAGAATCTGTCCAAAAGAAGTTCCTTCTTTTCGCGCTTAGGAACCTCTATAATCCTTCGGATTTTCACGACCTTCCTCACTATAAGGACAGGCTCAAAATCCTTGATCTCTTGCCTCTATCCCTTAGACGGAAATTGCTTATATCTTGTTTTACCCTGGATGTCCTGAACAATAACCTCAAGGTGCAGTTCCTGTCGGACACAATCAAATTTAACGATACTCGACAAACAAGACATTCCAAACTGCTTAAAGAGTACCCGCATCGCACTGAATATGCTAGAAAAGAGCCCGTCAACAGGTGCTGCATTACCTTCAATTCCTACGCATCCTGTTTCTCTCCCTCAATTACCAAAAGTTCCTATAAAAGAAAACTAATTTCCCTATTGTCCTCTTCTAACTAATATTATAGACCTAGATCTTAGTTTAATATTTAAATATTAAATACTGCAATGTTCCTTATTAATGTTAATATGTATTTTTTTTATCTATAACTGTTTTTGTTAAGTGCCTTGTTTGGCAAATAAATAAATAAATAAATAAATTCTAGTCTAACGAGCAACGTGACTGATTTGACTCTTTTTATTGTGCGGTGTCTTGTTTCTTTATTCTGTGGGAACAAGTTGCAGTGCGATATCAAGTGCATGTGCAATATTTGGTGAGGTAGGTAAAATTTGTGAGAACTTGTGTCTGAGCTGTTTGCAACAGACGGAAAAAATGATGAGGTGGATTTTTAAGAAAATGGCGTGATGTTTTCGGGTGAAGATGTAACTATGTATATAGTTATAGGTACATATTCAAATAATTTTCGATTGATTTACATGTACATAGTACAGTGGTGTATTTTAAAATTTGGGGCCCTGGGCCTATAAAATTTGCCGCCCCGTATATTAACAAAAAAAATCCTAAAATTTTTTGATAATGGAAAAAATCCGCGGTACCAAAGAATAAACACCATTTATTAAATATTTTACATTTTTTAAGATGGACAAATTGGTTCACAAATTCATCAATAACACTATCATTAATTTAAAGATTTGGTTGAATCAGCTTCTATATTAAGAATGACTAAGGCTGCGGTCGCGTCTCGCGCTTGTAAGCTTGTTAGCTTGTTGCGCTTGTTCACGCTAGCAAGCGTTTACGCTTTCTGTGGTCAGATCTCACGCTTGTTATTATGTAGCTGGTTGCGCTTGTGATAAGTATTAAGCAATTACCATTCGCCATTCGAAGCTAAATAATTTATAGAGCATATTTTTCACATTGCTTTCAATTATGGCACTTTCAAGAAAAGAAATGTTTTGTGCAGAAAGTAGTTTTCTTAGAGCGAAAGTATTATTTTTTAAAAAGAAAAGATATACGGTCCATCCTATTTTTCGTGACCGCTATAAGTTTGGTGAGTTTCACCATTTAAATATTTGGAGGAAGACGACGAAAAATTTTATGAGTATTATAGAATGACTCGTGCTACGTTTAACTATATTTTAAATGAAATACAGCCAATTGTAGAAAAACAGCAGACTAATCTGAAAAAACCAATCACTGCAGCTGAAAGGTTGTCGGTCACTTTAAGGTTAGTAAAACTAAGCATGTTATAAAAATATGTATATTTTAAAAATCATCAAATACAATATTATGTTCTAAATCACCCCAGGATGTTGAAGGAGTAGGAGTACATGTATTCCTTCCAAGATTGGATGAAGATGATGCAGAAACTGTTTCAAATAAAAGCTGGCTTACTTTCATTCGAAAGCGTAAGTTCTCATGAATAGACATATTTTGCATTTGCGGCAGCAAACTCATTAAAAAATTGAAATTATCATCTTTTTTTAATGAATAATCTTCTTTCATAATTGCAAGTTTCTCCTTTTCAATTTCTAGAAATTGCGATTCGTTAAATGTGCAATTACTTTTTAAAGACCTCTTTTTTGTGGCAGTAATTTTCAAAACATCTTCATCTTTTTCCAGGTTCACAACATTTTCATTAGTTCTGACAGATATTTGACCATTCTCCTCCATCTGCGTATCCTTCTCGGCCCCGTGATTAATTTCCTGCTCGACTATAGAACTTGGTTCTTCTTGACTTTCGAAGTAGTGATCATTTAAGTTGCCACTAAGTTTAGCTGGTGTTAATGAATCACGGAGGAAATGCAAACTTGAATAATATTTCCATTTACTTTGATAATTAGCATTAGCCCCACTTCCTGATTTCGGTTTTTTATTGACTTTTGCCAGTTCTGTTCTATAATTATCCCGTAGGGCTTTCCATTTCTTCTTTACAATACTATCTGAAAATAAATAATAACAAATAAAATTTACAGGTATCTCGCCACAGGATCATCGTATAGAAGTTTGGCATTTAGCTACAGGATACCACATAATACAATTTGTGATATAGTGCCAAATGTGTGCAATGCAATATGGGCTAAATTCGTACGGATGCATTTGCCTCGTCCTTGTGAATCAGCCAATTTCAGACATGCTGAGGAGTTTTATAAGCGTTGGGGATTTCCGAATTGTGTGGGTTGCCTTGATGGCAAACACATTCGTATTAAATGTCCCCCACACTCAGGAAGCTTATATTTTAATTACATGGGGTATTATTCCATTGTATTGCAGGCGGTTGCAAATGCACATTATAAGTTCATAGCAATAGAAGTTGGTGCTTATGGAAGGCAAAGTGATGGCGGTATATTTTCTTCGTCAGCTCTTTGTCATATGCTAGAAAATGAGGAATTTGGAATTCCTGCTCCCGAACCTTTACCTGGCACAAATGTTGATGCACCTTTTGTTTTATTGGGAGATGAAGCGTATCCGCTTCGTAGCTACTTATTGCGGCCTTTTGCTCATAACACCAATATAAGTGAAAGTGAAGTTATATTTAATGAAAACCACACAAAAACAAGAAAAGTTATTGAATGTGCGTTTGGTATAACGACTGCAAAGTGGCGCATACTAACGAAGGAGGTAGAGACCAATGTTAATACTGCGAAATTGATTACAAAGACGGTTTGCTTGCTACACAATATAATTATAGATAAAGAAGGAGTCGATAGGTCCTTGTTACTACAACTACAGGAAAGAACATCGAATGTACATTCCATTGCTAAAAGCGTTTCAAATAATTCCAGTTTTTCAGCAATAAGCAACCGTAATATTTTTAAAAGTTATTTTCTTCTTGTAAATGGATCTTAATGTAAATTAAAAAATTATTAATTACAAATACAACTTACCATCAGTCTTCAATGTGTCCGCTATTTCTTTCCATCCTTTTTTTAAAAGTACTCTGTTTTTATAATCTTTATTTTTGACATCCCACAAAAGACTTCTTTTTCTAACTTCATTTATCATAATTTCTAGGTCCATTATAATTATGAATATTATATGCAAAGTAAATCTTTAAGGGCAACTTGTTGTCGCTTGTGCGCTTGTAAATCAAATGAATTTGATCTACCAGCTTACATGCTTAAACAAGCGTACATGCCTAAAAGCTGCAATCGTTGAACGCGACCGCTCTCTTGAGTTTCCATGCTTTTGATTTACAAGCGTACATGCGCGAACAAGCTTACAAGCTTACAAGCGCGAGACGCGACCGCGGCCTAAATTGTTTAACCGCTCTTCGCTTATCCGGGAGCGAAGATAATTTTTTATTCGTTTAAGTATGGCAAACGAACATTCTGCACTACAATTTGTCACTGCAGTGCAGAGGAATATACGCAATGCGATATTTATATATGGGAATGCTTTCTTCAAATCCTTGTTCTTAATGAATAGGTTGAGTTGGCTTAAGCTCATTTTATTTTCATTAGTAATTAAAAATTGTTTTAAGAGAATACTTACATTCTTCTTGAAGATCTTCCGCAAGATCAATGGGGTATATTTTTTTCAAATACATGGCGCTAACTCTAACTTTCGCTTCAGGCATTGCTTCCAATTTGCATAAAAATGAAATGAAATTATTACTACGTCATATGATGATTTGCGCCTCCTAAGCTCGTTCAACAATAAATAGGTCGCATATTGGGAAAAAAGTATTAACATTCAAATCGCCACGTCCTTGTAGCAATACTTATCCCTCACAACATTCATCCTGACGTTTCTTCCTTTTAACAATTCTCTTGCGATGGCTCCTGTATTCTTCTGTATTGGATTTTTTCTTCCCAGCGTCCTCAAAAGGAAAGATTCCCGCTTGCTTTCCATAAAAGACATAAGGGACTCGTTCAGCTTGGAAACTACCTCTACGTCCGTGTCGACACCTTGAAGAATTTTG
This sequence comes from Thereva unica, assembly GCA_949987705.1. Lineage (NCBI taxonomy): Eukaryota > Metazoa > Arthropoda > Insecta > Diptera > Therevidae > Thereva > Thereva unica. The sequence goes on from OX465284.1 coordinate 58,365,054, forward strand.
GAGACTTTATTAAATTGTTTAAGTATAGATCCCCAAAATTACGATAATATAACCGTTTCTAAAAAAATTTATTGCGATAATAGTCCTTTCGCTTCATTTTTAACCAAAGCTGTTTGGTAGACTCCACTTTTTACAGCTTCTAGGGCGGCTATTATATCATTCCAATCTTTATTAAGACTGGCACAAGCATCGTCCCTGGCTGATCATCGCGTTGTTGACAAATTTTTCACAGTTACATTTTCAGGCTTAGTCAAAAAAGGTTGCAGTAATTTTGTACGCTCCGTTGATGCTGAAAAAAGACGTATAGATTTTGCAGCAACCCGAAAAACTTTGTGGCTTCTGGGTTTCTGAGTTTAACGAATGTGCAGCGCAAGGCACGTATGCTGCATACTAACATTTTTCTTTAATTTTAGCCTGTAAGCCATTATACTGCCCAGCCATATTGCTGGCGTTGTCATAAGATTGCCCTCTATAGTTGTTAATGTCGATATTCAGAATCTCAAAGGTGTCTTTAACTGCCAGCAACATATCTCCTGCTTTATGACCAGTGTTTGGCAAAATACAGAGGAATCGTTCAATTGGCTCCGCATTATCTGGAGTAAATCTCACAATTAGCGAAAGTTGATCTACATTTGTTATATCAGGGCTTGAATCTACACTGAAAGAAAAGTATTTAGCCTTCTGAAGTTGTTCCGTTAATGTTGTTGTCGCTTTAGTTGCCATTATCTGTATTATTTTTTCGTAAGCTGCAAAAGACAAATATGACCCAGGCCCAGGATTGCCGGATTCTCTTCGTACAAATAATTTTCATAATTATTTTTTCAGCGCATTTACTAATGTCTTATTAAAGGCTTCTAGTGGTAAGCATGGGAGCAGCTAGCCCCGCCCCTTATAGAATGCCGCCCCGGGCCATGGCCCCCATGGCCCTAGGGTAAATACGCCACTGACATAGTAGTTATTGATTAGGGCACAAAATATAGAGGAAAATAGAAAAACCCATTAAAGAACACGTATTTTTTAATTCTATATTTTTATAATTTTGATAACTTTTATTTAACGCAACTTAGATATTTGTTATTTGGTAAAAATATGCAGCCTTATTATGGTTGACGAATCACTTCAGTGCGGCTCACATCACGCAATTCGTAGCGTTGCAGACTTCGATGAAGCGACATTATTGTGACTGGCGGCGCTACAAAAAGGGATCATAATAATCATCGTCAAAAAAAGTGACAGTGGTTTTTGTTGTTATTGTTTAATGAGTTTCTTTAACGTTTTTCTACAAGTGCATGTTTAGACGGTTCGCTTTGTCTCTCCTTTTGGGGCGCCCCAAATCGAAAATTGGTTTAGACGGTTCGCTTGGAGTCCAGTCGCTTTTAAGACAGCTGGAACAAACGGAATGAGAACTACACAGGGCTGGACAAAAAGAGCAATATTTCTTTTTAAGTTTTTTTAATTAAAAAAATGTTTACAACAATAGCAAAAATAAACTTGGAGAGAATTCAGATTTTTTATAAAAACAACATAGTATTAGAAGGAGCTTAGCAGCAAGAGTTGGTTAGCTCCAAGGATTTAAAATTAAATAAATATCTTCTATTCTTGTATAAAGAAAAAATATAACATCCAATTGAAACAAAAATATTTTACTGACTGACAATGGGCGCATCCAGCGCACTTAGCAGCTGAGAAGCGGCTAAGTGCTGAGCTCGTTGGATGGCTAGCTGAACTGAGCAGCTTAGCTCAGCGGCTGGCAAATTTCCCAGCGTAAAAATTTTATGCTAAGTAGCTCAACGGTAGTTAATTGATGTTATTTAAAATAAAATAAAAAAATTAGCTGTCAAAATAAATTTTAACTCAGCTGTCCCACCCAGCCGGCACATATCGCTGAGTTACTTTTTACGCTGTGCTGTTCAGCTAAGCGGCTTTTTCGCTGAGTGTGCTGGATGCGTCCAATGAGGCAAATTACACGGCATAACATTTCTTCCATCATCACTTCCAATAATTCCAATAAACCGGTTTTATAGGCAAGGGATCGCGGGGAAGTTTGTTACTTGTGCATCCCAAAAAATTCTCGACTGCACAGAGCAACACACTAACACAATCATAATTTCATTCTCGGGGTCTACGAAAATGACTTATGCCCCGGCTTCACCGGCCTCAGATTAATCAAGTTCACTTCAATCGGCATAAGTGGCTTCACCGGCTAGCATGTTCAGTAGGTGTTTGAAATTGTTGTTGCTTTTTCGCCAGAAATTAGAAATGCAAAAGCTCACTGGAATTATTCCAATTTTTTACTCTCTTTTGAGCGAGCTTTTACTTGGAAACTCAATTTCATGTTCTGTAGGCCAAAAGCTGGCATTTTTTCCTGACTTTAAAATGTGAAAAATGTATGGGAAATCAGGAAATTTTAAAGTACAGTAGACTAATTTGCTCGAACTTGCGAAAATTTGGCGGTGAAGCCGGGGTATTAGCTTAGCTGACAGTTTGTACACAGCTACATAGACAATAGAATTGTTACACGAAAAAATGCAGAACAGTCAGTTTATCGTGTAATTCGTATAACACGCACAAATCGGATTGCTAAGGCAGAAAGTGTTATGCCGTGTAATTTGCCTCAATTAGTTAAATTTAAAAAGCAATGCTAATGTAATAACAAAACTATAAATCGAGAATACACTGTCAATATATAAAGAAAGCGAATATGTCTTCATAACAGTTTTGTAGAGAATCGTATGCTCTACAAAAAAGCCTTATTATAATGATTTCGCTAAATTTAATAGCTCATACTCAATCAAAATCCATTTCTAAAAAACATCACATTTTCTACCAAAGGTGTCAAAATATTTTCATAAAAATGTTCATTTTATTATTTTGTTTTGACTAATTTTATTGAATGTTTTTATAATAATTGTTAAATTAGTTTTTTAATTTAACATTTTGCTTCAGCTCAACCGTTTTAATAAATATTTCCACAGACCATTTCTTTTAACAATTGTTTACTTTTTAACAATTGCTTTTTTGGCTAACCCTAGAGAACATAAGTTAAAAGATTCTCCTTCCTCATTAAAATACGTCTGCTCATCACGGCGACTGAAACAAAAATAAAATGGAACACTAAAGTGATACAAAATGGAATTAGAACAAACAGCTGATCAGAAGAGGCGAACGTGAGTCGCTTTAAAATCGAGACGCACTTCCCTCCCACCCGAACACTGACGCGGGGAGTGTCAACAAATTTCGTGTTGAAAGGTGGTGGGCGCGACCCGTCTAAACAGGCACCAAGTGAAAATAAGTTCGTACGAATTTTGGTATAATGATTCCGAGTTGTAATAAACAAATGGAGAATTAAAAGGCGTAAAAAATGAATAGTTCCGGTCTTTCTGATATATAGTCCATTCAAAACGCGCGTTAGGGTGTTCCAAAATAACACCGTTAAGAAAATCGGATCCTAAAGGTTTTTAGGGTCGCTGATCACGAAAATCGCGGTCCCGCGGTCCTAAAACATGGGCGTCACCCTTAAAAATGCAAAAAACACCCTTTTTTAGGGGTTTTTCGCGATTATTTCAATAATAATGAAAACTAATGCAATGAAATACACTTTTTTTAATATTTATTTGCGAAGGTGGTTGATTTCTACTAAATCAAGGCGAACTTTATGATAAGGGGTAATCCTAAAGGGTTGATCGGTTAAAAATAGAAAAATTGTAAAAATTACTTTTTTTCGAGTTTATGCTTCAAATTCGATTGTGGGGGTACTGTTAGGCAAAAATAAATTATTTTCAACCCTTAAGGGGTTAAAACTACCCCTACAATTATGAATGGACTAATCAGTTTAATAATGCCACTGTGAAAAACTTATAACAACTGTTTATCAAATCTAGCTTTGTTGGGATTTTTAGACTATCTAAAGTAGCGTTTCTTTACCTTGCGAAACATTCTAAAAAAGAAATTCAAACCAACAAAAAAAATTTCGCAATAAGGATTTTAATGTTGGTTTAGCACAAGCAATAGTTTATGTTATCTTAGAGAAGTGTTACAAATTTTTAAGATGAAATTTGTAATAATTTATTAAAGTTCCCTGAGGATAGTGAACGAATAGAAATAAAACTGGCCTTTTCCCAAAAATTTGATTTTCATGGCGTTTTAGGATGTGTGGATGGAACACACGTTAAAATCATTTCACCGTCACACCGCACCGCACTTTTTTTTATGTGGCAGTGCTAAGCTCAGGAATCACCCTTTGTACTACTAGTCCGTCATGTCATTTGTCACGTCATGGTGCAATGTCTAGCAGTAAGCTTAGTACGGGGAGGGGGTTGGAGGGGTTATAAAGGTACGGGAGGGTATTGAAGAAGGTGGTGATGAACCCTGCGTTTGAACTCTTGGATGTTGTAGGAGCTCGGAAATACCGACTGCGAGAGATCTATTCACAAACGAATTCATATCTTGTTGAGTGCGTGAAAGAGGGAGTTGCAGGTGGAGGGAATGAGACGATTGGGCTAATCTGGTGTTGCGGGTATGATGTGGATGCAGGAGAGCGTTTAGCTCGGAGGAACAGTCACTATGATAGTAGCGATAAAATTTTGTCAGTGCTGCTACATTCCTACGGTGGCTGAGAGGGTCGATGGTGGAGCAAGCGGTATCGTCATCAATTAATTTAAGGGCCTTTTTTGGACCTTATCTAACCATGCCAAGGTGGTTATTGGAGCGCCGCCAAAAAAGAGGGAGTTATATTCGAGAAGAGGCCGAATGTAGGATTTATAAATAACAGCACGGGCCGATGGCTGGAGGAGGAACTGGCACCTCTTAAGAAATCCCAAGCACTGGGATCCTTGTTTGGCGATTTGGAATATGTGGTCATTTTACAACAGAAAAGGGGTTCACAGCTTAACTGTTATTGTTGGTATGTGAGATTTACTTAAATTATAGCTTAATAATTTGATTATTTCTGACAGGTATGTGACCCCAGGAAAATACGTAGATCCCAATAATCCGGGATCAAGTCATGATTTCGTTTTATGGAGTAATAGCAAGTTAGACGATAGAAGGTCTTGAAAAAGGTCGAAATAGTTGGCTTTAGGTATGAAACCTTTTTAGAAAATTAAATTTGTTTTATTAAATTCTAATTAAAACAAATTTTAAGGTGATGCGAAATATCTTTTAAAACCTTATTTAATCAGCCCATTCAGAGCAAACTATATGTATTAGAGGAGAGAACAGTGAAGAATGTCGATTTAATGGAAGCACTCTCAAGTGAGAAATATAATAGAGAGAACAATTGGTTTCTACTAGGTGCACCACAGCTATATTATAAATCCAGAAAAACAACTAAAATTATTAATCCATGCTGGGTCCTCCGTAACCTAAGGATTAAATATGATTTAAAGGAATACCCAGCTGAAATAGAGGAAGACAACATCAATTCCCACTCGGACCAAATTTAGGAAAAAGATGATGTAGATGCATCTGTAAATAGCAGAAATTTAATGAACCCTGTTTTGAATCTATAAATAAATATTTTATGTACAAAATGAAATTACTATGTTTTTTAATTCAACAAAAAAAATGTAATGTAAAAATCATTTAAAAAATCAATCTATTAAATTTAAGTTAAATATTATATTACCATGTTTATAAGCGGAGTTTCCTTCCGGATGGAAACACCGGTTATAAACGGGAAGTGAAAGTCCAGAAATTGGATTTTCGGAAGACAAAGCCGGAGTGAAACTTCCCTCCCGGTTTATGATGTGCTTATAACCGCTGATTGGGAGTGAGATGACAGGAGCGGGATTTTTTATTTTTTTCCGAAGGGTGAAAACTTAGTAAAGAATAACTTGGGTGTTTTATTTTGCTACAATAGTCTGTTTTCTTTACTTATAGATTTTTTTAAATACATTAAGCTGAACATAGGGTTTACATTTATGTTTGCTTTCATTTTAAATTTGAGCTCGGAGCCGTCATCTCAAACCAGAAAGTATTTTGGATTTTCACTCCCATTGCTTATAAACGCATCGGGAGTTTTACTTTAGATTGAAGATCCGGGAGTGAAATTACGCCTTTAAACGTGGTATATTAATATATGAAAAACAAAACATCCGAAGTAAATGAAAAATTTTATTTTCCTTCTAAAGCCTAGTACTAAGTTCACGTGAAATGGGATTTAAATGGGCTACTCAATGTAATTTTTCACGTGTGAATATTTCGCTTGTCGAAATTTCATTTGTGATAAATTTCTCGTGAATTTTTTAGTTAAATCAAAATAGTCCAGTGCAATTAGTCGAAAAAAGGGCATGAAATTGCATTTCATGTGGAACGAATTTTTTTTTTGGAATTTGTTTAGGAACATCTGACAATGTTAAAACCAAGTTTGTGGGGTCGCAGTGTGTCCATGTGTGTTTGTGTGTGTCGCAGCCATCTTGAAAAATAGGTAGATGTCGCTTATACTAAATAACTAGTTTCTATGTAATGATAGCTTAAAATGGTCACTGGCAAGGTGTTAGAGAATAAAATTATCTACAAAATGAGCCCTCAACGAGGTCTGTAAGTTGATTTAGTTATGGCCGCTCAATGTTCAACCTTGATCTTGTGGTTGGGGTTGAATGCAGTTTTTTGCGATTAACTCGTAAGATACTAATTTGTGTGGGTTAATGCCGATTACCAAACTTAAAGTGCTAGTAATTACCTTTAGAATAAGCCCTTAGTCATCGTTCTCGCTTGTATAGTTTGCGAGTAATCCAACACCAAAGTTCGTACTGCATGTGCCTGAAATAACTGATAATGCTATTTTTTTTTGAATATCTCGTTAACGGTTACTCATATGATAATGTAGTAAAAAACAGAAATACGGCCATTGAAATATCTTTCAAATGAGCTATTGGCCGAAGCTCTATGTCGTTTCATGTCGGCGAAAATAACAAAATGTGAAACGTGTACCGACACAATGGCGGTATGCTGTAATAGCATTTTTGGACGCCACTATGCTTGGTTCTGCTCCATGAGTCAGAAGCCCTGAAGAAGCTGACCATGGAAACAGTCCCCGACATAAAAAAATTCGTAAGCTCGCCGGTATGGGGCGTGGGGTGTGTGGCCGGGGCCGTGCAGTGTGGTTCACCACTTACCTAAATGTTGATTCGAGTTCCTCTTCATGTCCCTATTCGCTATGGTCGCTCCCTACCGAGCGCCATCGCGAATATCTACCCATAGTCCAAAGTCCCTGGGTCATTTTTTAGTGTAACAAGCTGAAATTTCGTGAGTAGCTTCCTTTTAGGAAGACGCCCAACTTTTCTCTCTGCGAAGATTCTCAATGTGGTGTCGAATGAAACGGGGGGCGTAAAATATGTCGGTTTGGTGATTGCAAAAATTTTATTAGTAACAATTTGTTTGTTAGTTAAATCAAGAGATAATGTAATGAAGAAATCAAAAAACCGTTGGAAGGAAGATACTCACGAAATTTCAGCTCGTTACTAATCACTAAAAAAATGGCCCAGGGACTTTGGACCTGAAAAAAAAACGAAAGCCATGCAACGATGAGAGTACTTAGAGAAGGAAATCCGCCCAACCATCCTGGAAAACTTCACTGAAAAAGTACCACCTCATCATGGAACAACACGTATATTCAATCCAAAACTTTCATATTTAATTCATTAACCAACATATAGCAGACCAAACAAAACAGAAATCAAATCTTGACTAATTTGTTTTTCTTGTCGCCTCAAACGGTTGAGTTATCTTGTCGAGCCTTCATAAACTACCTATCTCGTCTATCTCGAGCTCTGGATTTAATTTTGTTTCAATGAAGTTCGTATTTTCGTCACTTTAAACAAACTTCATGACACGCAGACAAAGCTGGTGTCTACTCTTGCTCTCGTTTCTTTCGCTTTTTTCAACGATGTCAGAATTTTCCTTAAATTATTTCACCAATTTGAGAAAAAATACCAAAGTATTTACGTGAAAATGCAAATGGACAGCAACGAATAAATGCCGAAAACAAAAATCTTTGTTTAATCTGCAAAAGTCGGACTACTCAAAAGCACCAATCCTGTGTGTAAATATAAAACTTTTTTGGTGGAAATGGAAAACTATAATATTACGAATTTGCTTTTTTGTCCTTTTTTTCCTAAGAAAGTGTTGAATATATTTAATTAATGAAGTGTCCGTTTGAATATTAATCAATTGGGCTATATGCCAATAATACTCCAAATGGTAATAGCGAAACCAAATGCCTCATCCCCTAATGTGCCAAGGGCGCTCGTGGGTGATCTCATGCACCTTCTCCAAGATAGGTGGCCCAGGAGGTACCACCCTAGGGATCCGCTACCCTAAGCCTTCTTCGCTGTAGTTTATTCCTATTTGGCTAAATGATAACTAACCACCAATACTCCTTCAGGGACTTCTATGAGGGACTGCCTCACCCGCACTAACTTATTTTAAGATACCTGGTTTCGGAGTATGTAGTCCTCTCCCATGTGATACCTCGGTTGATGCGGTTCCTACCAAATGGCAGAAGGATGTACTCCTGGCACCAGCTGGGTACGTCTTCTTTTTCTCCCTACTCCTTCTTGGGTGGGGTACTTTGTCACCCTGGTTCCCTGTGTCCTCAAAAGTGCTCCGGTCTGGTTCCTTCTAGTTCAGCTCAACACTGCAATATAGGTGTCTACTCGGGTCCGAGGTCCTTATCCACACTTATCCAAAAAAAAAACTCGGAGGAACGTTCAATAATCTTTCATTTAAATAGACAAAAACAACCTCAGGCCTCAAAAAAAACCTCCACCTCTATTTGAATTTGTTTTTCTAATTTTTCATTAGGTGTTTCACCTTCCAGCTTTTTTTCAATCCATTTTCCCGTCCAAAAATTTTTTTTCTTTTTTCCCCGCCTACTTCGTTTTTCTTCTCCCCTCGAATCCAAGGTGATTTTCTCAAAATTTTCTAAATTTCTGCGAGGGGGAATATAACCGACCGTTACAAACGTAGGTTAGGTTAGGTTGAAATGGCTGCCCCCACCAGGGAGCCCACTTAGGCACGCTGTTGCGCCCATTGTGATGCCATTCTAGTGTTGGGACATAGTTCAGGCCATTTCAAGCCAATTTGAGCTTTTGATAAAGCGATAGAGTCTAGTGACATCAATATTTTGCAGCTCGCTCAATCCATCAAGGAAAGGTGAGCCAAGGAAGGTCCCTCTTTTCCTTGCTAGGGCGGGACATGTGCAGAGAAGATGGGAGACAGTTTCTTCCTCTTCTTCATTGCCACAACTTCTGCATACGTCGTTGTCGGGAAGTCCAAATCTTTCGGCGTGTGGGCCGAAGGGACAATGACCAGTCAGCACCTTTACCACATGGCTTATCTTCTTTTTGTTCAACTGAACAAGAGATTTTGAACGCTTTGCGTCCAAAGTTGGCCACATTGAATGAAGAGTGCGACAAACAGTTGCTGTGGTCTATCTCAGCCCAGCTCGAGCTAAGCTGATTTTTCTCACAGCTAGTTTATAGGTGGCTAAGGGCATTCACATTCGGGTTAAGTGGGGTGTCCTTTCCACTTCGGTTCCCTGTCTAGCAAGTTCATCTGCCCTACAGCTCAGTCCAGGAACCCAACACAGTGTTATATCAAACTGAGTAGCAGTCTCACACAGAGACCTGTGGCAGTTCAGAAGAGTCGTGGATGTTGTGACGGCAGAATTAACAGCCTTGAGGGCCGCTTGGCTATCCGATAGAATACATATATTCTTATCAGATATATTATTTATCTTCAACCATTCGAGAGCCACCCAGATCGCAGTTACTTCCGCTTGAAAGACGCTGCAGTGGTCGGGTAGATGAAGAGAGGTATTTATATTTAGGATGTGTCTAAATCCACTGGAAAACGCGAAACGCAAAACGCGAAACGTGAAAACCCGGAAATTGATATATCCACACGCGAAAACGATATATCGCCACGCGATTTCCGAATATCAGTCATTTCGAATATTTTAATTGTTGTCCGAATGATTTCTTGTAGAAATTGAACTATTTTAGGTTAAGAAAAATAAAGGCGTATTTGTAAATACGCCTTTACAAACGTTGTAGCTATTGTGACAGCTACTTCCTAACCTTATAAATTTTTAACGTTGTCATCAATTTTTTGTTAATTAAATTTTGTTAATAAAAATAATATTAGAAGAATTTCAATTTTGTTTATTAAAAGAAAAAACAAATATAACCAAAATAAAAATTTCGCGCGCGCGATATATATATATATATATATATATATATATATATATATATATATATATATATATATATATATATATATATATATATATATATACACCTTACCTTACTGGCCGATCCCGCATGGCGGTTATGTTTCACGTAAATCCACACATACACACATATGGACACATAAGTGCACATACGCATATATGGGTCTATGAACATGAGAACTAAAGAAGCCCCTCCGACGTGATCCATCCCCGCGGGACTGGCTAATAAGCATTACATCGCGGGGGTCGTTCAGCTTCATTCAGCTGCCTCTGCTCGCGGCATTTCTGTGCCTTTCTCTATTTCTTACGGCTTCTTCTTGCCTTAGCTTTTTGTGAATGGTCTTTAGGGTTGCTTCCACGTCCCTCCACATTTCCTCAGACCTCATCATATGGTCTAGGATGTTTTCGGGCGTTAGTGGCTCCTCGACCCTTTCTTCTAGTTTCGCCCTTTCCTCGGCGAATCTCGAACAGGTAAAGAAGACGTGTTCTGTGTCTTCCTCCGTCGCTGGGTATACCGGACACAACGGTGAATCATCGTGCCCGAAGCGGTGGAGGTATTTCCTATACCCCCCATGTCCGCTCAGGAACTGCGTGAGGTCGTAACTTACTTCCCCACGCTCCCTCGTAGCCCATATTTCCACATTAGGGATAAGTCTGTGGGTCCAACGGCCCTTAACAGACTCGTCCCACTTCGCCTGCCATTCTCTTAAGCAAGGACTCGCAGCGCGCAATCTGCCGCCGCACCCTTCTTGGCTCCCCTCTACCATATTCTGGATCATAGAGACGCATGCCCTCCCTCGCCAGAGGGAAATTTTTATTTTGGTTATACATATTTGTTTTTTCTTTTAATAAACAAAATTGAAATTCTTCTTATATTATTTTTATTAACAAAATTTAATTAACAAAAAATTGATGACAACCGTCAAAAAATTATAAGGTTAGGAAATAGCTGTCAAAATAGCTACAACGTTTGTAAAGGCGTATTTCCAAATATTTATTTTTCTTAACCTAAAATAGTTCAAATTCTACAAGAAATCATTCGGACAACAATTAAAATATTCGAAATGACTGTTATTCGGAAATCAATTCAATTTCGCGTTTTCCAGTGGATTTAGACACTTCCTTATATTTAATGCCTCGGAAAAGATACCAGATACACTGTTCCCAATTTTTGAGCCATCTGTGAAGATACATAGTGACCCAGTTGGGATAACACCATCTGTCCAGTCATCTCTGGCCGGAATGATGGTATTGAAACCTTTCTCCAAGGTCCACGTAGGTGTGATATAGTCTAGGTTGTTCGCAGTGATGGGGAACTTCCTAAGAATGGATGATTGGCCATATGAGTATGGAGTCCATCCAAAAGAAGCCTTTGTCCTGGCAGCCGACCAGGCTGCCATTTGCTCGGCGTGTATGTCCAAAGGAGTAAGATGCAATAAGACATCCAGCGCAGCTGTAGGGGTGCTTCTCATTGCACCACTGATACACAGCTCAGCTGTTCTTTGGACTCTTTCCAGTATCTTACGATTCGTAATCTTCTGTAGTGCAGTCCACCATACCGATATGCCATGCATAAGTATGGGTCTGATTACTGCTGTATAGAGCCAGTGAACGATGCGGGGTTTAAGGCCCCAGTTTTCTCCGATCGTTCTTTGGCATAAGAAGAGAGCTGTTTTGGCCTTATTTGCTCTTTCTAAAAGATTCGACCTCCACGATAGTTTCCTATCGAGTACGAGACCTAGAAATTTCGCATCCTCCTTTAGATGCAGTGTTTCATTGCAAAGTCTTAAAGAAGGAAAATTGGGAAGTCTATGCTTCTTTGTAAAGAGCACTACTTCAGTCTTGGCTGGGTTGACGTCTAGACCCTTTGTAGTAGCCCAATGAGCAAGAGTATCCAATGCTTGTTGCATTATATCTCTTATTGTTGAGATGTGCTTGCCGGTCAACACCAGCACAATATCATCAGCATAGGCCACCCTGGTGCACCCAGACTCCTTTAGAGTTATCAGCACTTCATTGACTGTCATATTCCAAAGGAGCGGCGATAAGACCCCACCTTGTGGTGTGTCTCTTCTAACCCGCCTGACTTCTTCCGAAGGCCCCAGGCTAGACTTTATGACCCTGCACCCCAGCAGTTGATCAATAAAGGACCTGGAGCACCCATCAACATTCAGACGCTGGAGTGCCCTCGTGACCGCAGAAGGTTCAACATTGTTGAAAGCACCTTCAATATCTAAGAAAGCAGCCAACGTGAATTCCTTGCATTCAAGAGATCTTTCGATGACCGCTACCAGGGAGTGGAGAGCAGTGTCTACTGATTTACCTTTCGTGTAGGCATGCTGCGAGGGAGAAAGCAGCGGAAAACCCGCTTAGCTGAACAGCACAGCGTAAAAAGTAAAGCGATATGTGTCGGCTAGATGGGTAGCTAAGTTAAAATTTATTTTGACAGCTAAATTTTTTTTTTCTATTTTAAATAACATCAATTCACTATCGCTGAGCTACTTAGCATAAAATTTTTACGCTGAGAAATTTGCCAGGCGCTGAGCTAAGCTGCTTAGTTCAGCTAGCCATCCAACGAGCTCAGCACTTAGCCGCTACTCAGCCGCTGAGTGCGCTGGATGGGCCCTTTGCTTTACATGCATCTCCACAAGCCTTTATAGTATCTTGAGGATTAAGGATATGAGACATATAGGTCTCAGGTCTTTTGGATTGTGGTAGGAGATTTTATCCGCTTTTGGAATGAAAGCCACCTTCGCTACTCTCCAGGATGTTGGAATGTAGCTTAGGCTAAGGGAGCTCCTATAGATGGCTGCGAGCCAATTCAGAATTAGGTCACTGACTTTCTGAATTTCGATGGGATAAATTTCGTCTGGTTCAGGTGTTTTATAAGGCATGAAGCCCTCTATGGACCACAGGAGTAAATCCCTGTTTATCAATCTGTCAATGTTGCCTAAGTTATATGCACTAGCTAGGCCCTCAACACCTATTTCTGCAGATGCAGCAAGAGATGTTGAGCCAGGAAAGTGAGTATCGAGTAGGAGTTTCAATGACTCCTGACTGCTCGTCTGCTTGTTGCAGCAGCTCTTGGCATATTGGGCTTTTCGAGAGAATCTTCCTCATTCTTGCGGCATCTGAAAAATCTTCTATTGTCGCACGAAAGGTCTTCCAGGATTCCCTCTTTGACTTTCGTAGTTCGTATTTGAACTCCCTGAGACGACCTTTGTAGTTGTCTCAGTCTGAAGTCAAGTTAGACCATCTGGCCTTATTGAAGGCCTTTCTGCTATCAGACCTTAGTTTGAAAAGTCTGCTGTTCCACCAAGGGGGTTTGGTTTTACCCCCATATTTCCTAGTGGGACAGGCTGCCTCTAATGCGTTATTTAGGAGGCTGCTAAGATTTGTCACTTGATGTTCGAGATCTTCAGCATTCCAAGGGTGAAAGCGAACATCCTCAGGGAATGATCTTTCCACTACTTGTCTGTATACGGACATTCCTGTAACCAGGGGCCTTCTTCACAGTTGAGCACATATTGACATTAAAAAGGATGACTCTGTGGTCAGAAAAGGAGTGTTCACTGGATACTCTCCAGTTTTCCACACGGTTGATAAGGTCTGGGGAAACAAGAGTAATATCCAAGACTTCTTGTCTTACCCTTGTGATGAACGTAGGTTTCCTTTCCCCTATTGTATAGCAAGAGATTGTGTTGAAGTAATAATTCAAAAAGCAACTCACCTCTTACATTTGTATCAGAGCTGCCCCACACGGTGTTGTGAGCTTTCGCATCACATCCAACGATGAGGCTGGCTCCCTGACTAGCCGCTTCTTTTGCCGCAACAAAGAGACTGGAGCTGTCCAAATTTCCCTCATATGGTAGGTAGACAGATCCAATCTACGTAGCCCTACCGCCTTTCCTGTTGTCCAAGCAGGCCAGTACATTATCAGCGTTGCTAAATTTAGACAACATAAAAGCGTTAAGGTCATTTTTAACAATTAAACAGGTTTTTGGCTTACCTCCCCCATTTCTGGGATACAGCAATCTGTAGTTAGGAGTCCTGATTCCGCATACAAGGCCCCGGACAATCCAAGGCTCTTGTACCAGGACAACATCTATATCAGCCTTAGAAAGGCGTACGTAAGCATAGGCTGGCGGATGCAGCCTTGCTGTGATGGAGATTAATTTGCGCTACTCTCAACATCGTGGTTGGGAGTAGTGGGATCAATCTCGATCACCGTTATGTCAGCCTCGTCTTCTTCCGGAGTGAGAGTAATATCATCATCTCCCACCGAAAGAAGTTGGGCAAAGTCACCCAGTTCGTCCTCCGTCCTCGACGGCGAAGAAACTGAGAAGTTAGAATCCTCAGAGGATAAGAGAAGAGGGTCGTTTGAACCCAGGGTTGATAGGTGAGTATCCTCAGGCACCTTAGGATCAGCTACTCCTGTTCCTGTAGCATCCGCAATACTAGGCACATTGGGTTCAGCTACTTGCGTACCTGTGTCGCCTGCAGTGCCAGGTACGTTGGAATCAGCAACATCCGTACCTGTAACACCTGCAGTGCCCGAGGGCTCACCATCTGGAGCCACAGGTGGAGCAGTTGAAACCGTTCCACTCTGGAGCAAAGTCTTTTTTATATAGCCAAACGACCTTACAAACGTAAGGTAAAATTTTCTGACGAGACTGTCTTTGGAATCCGGGAAACATAACGTGTGCATAGAAACTTAAGTGAAGGTCAAGTGAAAGCTGTTTAAGAAAAGGTGGTGCAATCATTTTTAAGAGGAACATTGCAAGAAAAGACAAAGAAAGTGGAAAATGACTAAAAAATTCATGTGAGGTGAGAGAGGCTTAGGCTTTCAAAGATATTTTAATGGCCGTATTTCTGCTGTTTACTATATTATGATATGAGCAACCGTTAACGAGATATTCAAAAAAATAGCGTTATCAGATATTTCAGGCACATGCAGTAAGAACATTGGCTTTGGATTACTCGCAAACTATACAAGCGAGAACGACGACTAAGGGCTTATTCTGAAGGTAATTACTGGCACTTTAAGTTTGGTAATCGGCATTTACCCACACAAATTTATATCTTACGAGTTAATCGCAAAAAACTGCATTCAACCCCAACCACATGATCAAGGTTTAACTTTGAGTCAAATCAACTTACAGACCTCGTTGAGGGCTCATTTTGTAGATAATTTTATTCTCTAACTTCCCAGTGACCATTTTCAGCTATCATTACATGGAAACTAGTTATTTAGTATAAACCACCTATACCTCTTTTTCAAGATGGCGGCTTTTCCCAACAAACTGCGACCCCATAAACTTTGTTTTAACATTGTCAGATGTACCTAAACAAATTCCAAAAAGAAAAATTTGGTACATCAAGAAATGCAATTTCATTTACTAATTGCACTGGACTAAAAGGCGTTGTGTGAATTATTATTAAAAAGTGGGTAATTAATAATACATTATTTAGACATTTATTTGAACTTATTTTTGCAGAATGGAAAACACTTGGCTACTTGGCTGATTAACTCACTTCGGTTTAGAGAGTCACGTTTCCCGGATTATTTTTGTTCCCGGGAAACGGGAAAAATATATACATTTTTCACGGGATTCCTGGAACCCGGGAAAAATAAAACCTCTTAGGAATTAGGAAGCACAATTAGTGTTGAAAAATAAATGAAAACTCATTTAAGAAAAAATACAAATTTTAATTCAAAAATATAAATAATTCAAAAATATTAATAAAAAAAATATTTCAAATAAACAATCATAACCTGAAAAACTATTTTATTATAAAAAACGTAACATAAAAAAAATTTCATTATAAATTATTTTTATATTTAAATTATTTTTGATTTAAAAAATAACTTTTAAAATGTTAGGCAATTAATAGAAAAGTCGCTCAAATTCGATCGTTTTTTGTGCAAAAATTGGATGACGCTGAGAATACCCTTTCACTCTCAATTGATGTTGGCTCTATGGTCAATAAAGCATCCAATAACTTCTTCAAATTTTTAGAAATGTTTCCTGTATTTTCGTATAATTGAATTTCCTTTTGTAAATATGTTAGTGACGATGGTATAACTTTTCTATTTATTTTAAGTGATTCATTTATAGCTATAGCTTTGTCATTTAAAGCAGGAACTAAAGTTGGATCTTCTTCTTCTTCTTCGTCACGTAATTATTGGCAAAGGTTCCACACAGACTGAACAGTACTCAATGGTGAAGCTGACAGAGACAACTCTCCCCACTCCATCTAGGCCCAGGGGTGTGAAGCGATTAGACGCCCTTCATATTCTTACACTCCCTCCCGGCTAATTGCTTTAGTGCATATTTTATCTAAACTTTCTTAGCAATAATAATCAATGATTCTTTCTTCTTCAACTAGTACAAAAATAATAAAATTGAATTTTAACAACATGAGTACCTAACATAAATAATTCATCAATAAACATTTCTTAAACTAAGTATACAAATTTTCGAATTCCTCAGATTAATTTCCTGTAAATAAAAGTATGATAGAATTGTGATTGTATATTAACAGTTCAGCCAAAACACACATACCTGAATCAATGGTCGCCTCAGCTACGTTTGCTGATCCATCTTTCTCATGTAGTTTGCTTCCATAATTTCTGTTACTACTATTGACATCATTGTAGCCACCCCTATGCCTGACTCTGCCTCTTCTAAGTCTCTTTGAATATCCTTGTTGCTGTTCGTAGTGCTTTCTTTTCTCACCTCGTTGTTCATTGTAATAATTATTTTTGCCTCCTCTGGTGCTCTGTCTGTCATATCTGTATGTTCCTCTACCAAACCCCCGATCTCCACCTCTACCTCTTACATGTGTCGATTGCTTTTTCAAATTGAGTGGGCAGTCTACTGCTTTGTGGTTAGTTATTTGGCCACATTCGTAACATTTTTTTAATCCCGTTCCTTTAAATTTGCAAACTGTAGCATGATGGCCAATATCATCACATTCGAAACATCTGTCTTTTGATTGTCCGCGAGTATGCATGACAGCTCTTTGATCTGTCAACCCAGATTGGTTTTTGTTTGCTTCAGCTTGTAATAGGAAAAACTTTAACTCTTCATAAGTGAGACCTTTTCCTGTTGCTCTTTTGGTCATAAACTCAACAGACTGTACTTCTGGAATTGTGGTCATAATAGCGTTGAAGAAAGCATCTCTCTTTTCTAAGTCTGATAATGGCGTCACATCTGATAAATTATCGTAATTTCTGATTATTTCCTCAAATTTATCGCAGAATTCTGAAGCTTTTTCTTCGTGTGAATAATGTTTCAATGTGTAAAGTTGTTTTCTCAAAGTGGTAGATGTTATATTACTCTCACATTTCTTAATTTCTCGAATTTTATTTAATATATCTATTGGGTTTTGTAATTTTATTACTTTAGAATGATAATTTTGATCTAAGTGGTTAATCAAAATGTCTCTGACTCTATATTTTTGTTTCTCAATAATAGATTCATCTAGGTGCTCATTTGCGGTGTTATTAGAATTAATTATATGGAGCAGGTCAAGAGTTCTCAACTCAGATGTAAAATAGTCCATGAAGTGTTCAAATTTGGTATTTGTTGTTAATTTGCAATCACGTTTCATTCCAGGATTTTTCGTTATGATTTCAAGTTTAAATGCTTCTTTCATTTGATTTGCCAAATTGTCTGATTTCTGTTGCTGAATTTCCTTTTGACTTATCAATTTTTCCATTTCTGTTCTTACTATCTTTGAGATTTCATTATTAATCTCACCTCTGTTTTCCAGAGCTTCATATTCATTATCCTTGTTTCGTGATACATGTTGAAATTGATTATCACCATGTTCATCAAACTCGTTATAGTACTGACCACCTTGATCATTTTGCTCATAATAATTTATTAATTCTGTGTATTGGGATCTCATTTCACTTAACAGTCTTTTTGTCTCATGATTTCTCTCTTCCATTAGTTTTGTTTGTTGAGTGAACACATCTCTTTGTTTTTCAAATTGATAATTTATTTCTTTTTGCATCCTCTCCATGTTAGCAACAGCACCCTGCGCATTCATCAGCACTCCTTGATATTGTTTCAAAGTATTTGTTGAGGACGCGCAGAATGACTTTACCAACGACATCATTTCTTCTACTTTCGTTACATTATTTATTTTGGATGACAAAGCCTTCAGTTCTTCAATTTTCTCATTGTCTTTCATAATTCTAGCAAAACTGATATTTACTGGCTGTATTGAAATGATTGAAGGCAAAGATTTGTTTGTTGGAACCTGACTTGTTTGCTTTACCACATTCTCTTCAATTTCACTCGCTCGTTTTTCCTCATCTTTCTTTTGTAGTTCATCATTATTCTCTTCGTTTACTTCACTCCTTATCTCAAACACATCACTTTCATCCTGAACTTTTCTCATCTTACGCTCATCTCTTAATCGTTTTCCCTCCTTTTCCTCAGTCAGGTTCTCTTGATGTGTCTGTTGGCTTTTCGCTCCTGGTATAACCACCCAAGGGCCTTCTCCTGTTTGTTGCGCTATCCATTTAGCCAACGCCTCCCATTCGGCCACAGACATTGTACTTTTATCTGTTAATAATAATAATACAATTAATCTTTCAATTATACCTGGAGCTATGCTTCTAGTCTGGTTCACTGAACACAAGTAAAACCAAACTGAAACGAGCAGTTATATATGTTATCCAGAACCCAAGACCACATACACACCCACTGTAGCGACTGAGGCAGTAACTGAATGCACAGCATCAATCACCCCCTGAGTCACTCGCCTGATTTTTATTTATTTGCAAACCAAACAAACATTTTCTACAGTTTTGATATTTGGATGGATTTAATATTTAAAGTTTGATAAATTTTATGAAAATTAACTTGAACTCAAATCAACTAATTTTGTGTGCACACAATTTTATTCATAACACACCTGCTTGGTATGGTGTACCTCTATTCTCTACATGGAATAGGACCGTCTCTTCTCTGGTACTAAGAGCAACCGGTTCACCAGCATGATTCCTGTTCAAACAAAAAATTTCCCGATATCTCTCGATAAAGCTCTCTAATAATTCCTCATCTCGAATTTCTGCAGAAATTGAACAATCATTAATATTTTTATATTTGATTTCTAGCTAGCTTATTTCCTAACTTTTCATACATACACAAAAAGTTTCAGTTCTAAATTTTATTTCATTCTATAAAAGGGACCATGAAGACGCGATGAGTCATGCATGTCACGAAGCTGCCTGTGTATTTATTTATTATTTAAACTAAGAGTATTCGTTCGTACACGTTCGTACCTGCTTCATGACGCGCCTAACGCACTCACGACTCCTGTCCACGAAATTCTCAAACACTCTTTGACAACTTTAAAGTACTCGTATATGTACTTTTTTCTTCTCAAATTATTCACATCTCAAACTGTATTAATTTTACTTACGCAGACCCTCAATGGCATTTTCACTTTTTGAATTTTCTTTGTTGGACATTTTCACAATGTTCTTAAATGCTTTCCGTTCTTTCACACACTAATTTTTCTAAACTGTCCTTAACAAACCGCGCAGCAGAAGCGTGACGGGCCCATAACCTGTTGGAATCTAGGAAAAATAAAACACAGTTATTTGAACACACAAGTCACGTAATTATCGACAAAGGTTCCACACAGACTGAACAGTACTCAATGGTGAAGCTGACAGAGACAACTCTCCCCACTCCATCTACATAGGCCCAGGGGTGTGAAGCGATTAGACGCCCTTCATATTCTTACAAAAAATAACGTTTTAAAAATGTTAGGCAATTAATAGAAAAGTCGCTCAAATTCGGTCGTTTTTTTGTGCAAAAATTGGATGACGCTGAGAATACCCTTTCACTCTCAATTGATGTCGGCTGTATGGTCAATAAAGCATCCAATAACTTCTTCAAATTTTTAGAAATGTTTCCTGTATTTTCGTATAATTGAATTTCCTTTTGTAAATATGTTAGTGACGATGGTATAACTTTTCTATTTATTTTAAGTGATTCATTTATAGCTATAGCCAATTTGTCATTTAAATCAGGAACTAAAGTCGGATCTTCTTCTTCCCCACTTGAATCATTACTTTGGATTTGCATTTCAACCTCAACGCAATCAAGCTCTTTTTGGAATAACCTGGTAAACGTCTCTTGAGCATTACTTAAAATTTTAGACTTTGATGATGAAGGCAATTCTGAAGTAGCGGAAGATTGTAAATTAAGTGTTTGAAGATACTTTGCTGAAGACACAAGATCTTGGTTTCTTCTTTCTTTAACCCGAATTGACAAAGTTTAGAACAATTCTCTTGATATATTATCATCATTTTCCCGCAAAAAATCAAATAAAAATTTCAAAATAGCTTCAGCTGTAACTAAATTTGCATCACGCCTACCCAAGGCTTCAACAGCTATTTTAACTAGGTTAGGTGCGGTGAATATAGCCGACAATGGGGCCTATTCTGTCGGTAAAATTTTATCATTTTATGTTATGTTATGCCATAAAATAAAAGAATTATCTAAAATCCTATTCTGTCCGACAAATTTTATTTTATTTTATGCATCATAACATAAAATATTTCCTGTTATGCTTCATAACATAAAAGAATCTCAGTAGCACATTTTAAGGGTATTTTGACATATTTTATAGAAATAACATGCGTGAATTGATACTTGTTGTGCAAAGTCGTGTTAATTGAGTTTTTAGTTTAATTAAAATTAATACGCCCAGGGCACGCTTTGATTTTGTTTATTTACATTTACAACCGATCAGCTGTTCATTTTCAACCGAATTGTTCAAAGCGTAATAGAACTCAGAGCGGATTATACTAAATCTTTTATGTTATGTGCCCATAAAAGATTCCATAAAATAATTTTATGGAACTATGACAGAATAGGAATTTCGAAAATATTTTATCTTCATTTTATGAAGAAGAAATTTTATCATCATAACATAACATAAAATAATATTTTATGAAAAATTGCAGAATAGGCCCCAATATTGGAATATTACTATCATTTTATAGTGATAGGGAATTCAAATCAGTTAATGCTTTTCGAACTGATTCAATAATTTTCAAAAATCTTTCAGTCATGGTAATAATGCTATTCCATCTTGTCTTGCAATCCAAAAGCAAACTCAATTCTACACCGTTCTTTTCCTTGACATGTTCTTGTAAAATTGAGTTTCTTTTTGGTGACTTTTTAAAAAACTTAACAATTTTTCGTACCATTTGTAACGCAGCATTTATAACATCTCGTTCACATCGTTGGCGTATGGCATTATTAAATTCTTCATCACTATCGAATTCAGAAAGATCTTCCGTAGTCGAGCTATATTCACTGATATCACTTTGATCAGCAACATTATAATTTTCAATTTTTTTATAAATTAAATCTACAACAGCTAAATGTATACCATGATTGTAACATAAGTCTCGAAATCGAAATCGCCAAGCCATCATTGGTGACGGTGTCACCCCGAGTTCCTTGCCCCGCGTTCCAGGGATAGAATCGATCTCTAGGCCGGTCTCGGTATCAACCTCTTCGACCTTAATAGTGGCCAACCCCCCGGTCACTGAAGCTACAGTTCCCCTAGAACCGTGCACCCCTCTGATTACGATACCGAGACCTTTAGATATCTTTATATCACGATTCTCTCCTGAAACTACGACGGAGTCTGTCTGTGAAAATTTAAGGAAGAAATCTATAAACCCTGGAACTGTTTCATGCAGAAAAGTCAGCAAGGCTTCCAAGCCTGTTGCTCTTTCGTTTTGTCTGCACCGCCCGTTATTGCCGAGACTCTTTTAGATCCTGGTTTCTGGCCTGCTGATGCCCTTACCAAGCTCTTTGTTCCCCGTACCCGTACTCGAGCACATCACTCAAACGTTTCCATTCCGAGAACACCAAGGATGTCAAAAAACTTGAGACCCTTTCCCTCTACTACCAAAACGTAAGGGGGACAAGTACAAAAACTAACGACATCCTTCATGCATCGATGGCTAGCGGGTTCGATGTCATAGCGTTCACGGAAACCTGGCTTCACGAAGGCATTCTTAATGCTGAACTCTTCGATTCCTCCTACCAAGTCTTTCGGAGGGACCGTCACACTGACTCGGAAGCTCGCGGGGGTGGCGTACTTCTTGCATGCCGCAGCCACCTTAATTGTAACCCAATTTCGCTTCCTAGTTTCTCTAACTATTTGGACATTGAGCTTGTCGCTCTCAAGATTTCTTTTTCAAAATCAAATCTCTTCCTGTTGTGCTGCTATATCCCACCAGATATGATAAGTACAATTGACAATGGAGGTATTAACCTCTCATCTCCTGTGTTGATTATAGCCTGAATATGATGAACACTGGTGATGAATTACTTCTTCTTGGCGACTTCAATTTACCCAATATTCAGTGGGTATTTGAAGAAGCTGACGATAACTACCTCCCCGAAGGCAATTTTAATTCTAAGGAATCCTGTTTTCTCAATTCCTTATTCTCACTTGGCCTTAATCAAATGAGTGGTGTGACTAATGTGTTAGGGAGGCAGTTGGATCTTGTATTCTTTACTGACTCAGGAAACATGATGGTTGAACCCAGTCCAATAATCATGGCGTCCGTTGACAATTACCACCCTCCTCTCTCGCTCAATTACTGCCTGAACTCAAAAAACAATCCTTGTCCGGAGGCGGTAACCCATTCCTTCAACTTTAAGAAGGCTAACTTTAATGAACTCTCATCTAAGCTTGCCTTAATTGATTTCAACAGCTTACTTTCCGCAAATGAGTTGGATGTCGATGTGGCACGGTTTTATGCCGTACTATATGAAGCTCTTGCTTCATGTGTACCTTTTGAGCCCCAAAAATTGCGCAGTTCTCTTCCATCTTGGTACAATAATGAGCTGAAGCATTTAAGGAATCAGAAAAATAGACTCTGGAAGTCCTATTTAAAAAGGAAGGATTCTCCGAGTCTTATTACATTTACTGATTGCTATAACAGATTTCGTTTACTCTCTTCTGCTCTGTATGGCGAATATCTCAGCAGCATGGGGGACCAGGTTTATACTGATCCTAGAAACTTCTTTAAATTTGTCAACTCCAAGAAAAAAGTTGATAACTACCCAAATACTATGCAGCACACTAACTGGTCAAGTAGTGAGTCTTCCTCGATTTGCAACATGCTTGCTTCATTCTTTCATCAATCTAATATTAGTAATGAGGCCAACACCTCAGCCTTCGATTCTATTTCCGCACAGATTTCCGGATTTTTATTTTCCCACCCGGAAAGCGAAATCATTGTTGCGGATGATTTCAACGTTCACAATGCACATTGGCTAAATTACTCAAATGGCACCAGTTTTCCTGGCAAAGACGGCGAGCTCTTTGCGAGCCTCAACAACTTGCACCAAATTGTCAAATGTCCGACGAGAGTCCCTGATATTCCAGGTCAAGGAGCCCATCTCCTTGACCTGTTTCTTACTTCTCATCCGACGCGGTACTCCATCAAGGTTAGTTCACCCCTTGGCAACTCGGACCATAAACTAATTAGCGCTTATTTCCCATATCCATCCTCGACCACAACCACCACAGCTCCTAAAAGAACTGTGTGGCACTATGGGAAAGCCAACTGGTTGGGTCTTATTCGCTTTTTCCAGGCCACTGGCTGGGATTTGTGTTTCCCTAATGCCAATGCGAACTATGCGGCCCTCTGTGTCACCAAAATTATTCCAGCGGGTATGCGCTTGTTCATCCCTCACTCTACCAAATCTGTGAAGCCTAGGCCGAACAAATGGTTCAATGGGGAATGTATAAACGCAATCAAAGCTAAAGAAGCCGCCTATAGAGCATACAGACGTTCGCCTAATGAGCCACTTCGTCGTGAGTACATCAAACTGAGAAACTCCTGTAACTCCATCATCAGGAAAGTCAAATCATCATTTGATGATAGATTGAGAAGCAAGATTCTTAACTCCACTACAGGCAGCAGAAAGTTCTGGTCCTCGGTAACCGCCATCAAGAAGAATTTTACTTCTCCTCAACACCTACTTTTATTCACAACAAGGAAGTGATAACAGAAAGCAAACCCAAGGCCGACCTATTAGCTTCTCTGTTCGCCGCAAATTCTTCTTTACCCGATGCTGCTATGTCACCCCCACTCTCGAGACTCTATGGACGGAGTTCACTTCAGGACTCGCGAGGTGTTTAGGTGTCTCAAGGAACTCGACGCCAATAAATCCACTGGTCCCGACAAAATCCCCCCTATAGTATTTAAAAAATCTGCCTCACCTTTGGCTAAACCTCTGCGAAAACTTTTTGCATTTTGTACTTTTTAGTCTATTATAAGCTTTCCGCAATTTAGTGTTGGCCGCCATTTTGAATTTGGAATGACGCCACATAGCTTATTGTGTTCTACCTGTCACATCCTTTCATTTGATACCCATGTCAGAGGGCCGCGGAGCACAATTTCAAAAATCGGGCGCCATTTTGGAACCGCCATCTTGATATTTTTACAAAATGGCCAGATTGCATTGTCATCCAAACTAAACGTGTATGCAAAATTTCAGCTCTATCCGAAACTGGGAAGTGGGTCAAATTTAACTTCCAAGATTTGACGACAAACAGTGTAAGTTAAATAAAAGAATGGTGAACTCGTTTCAGTTACTATCCCGGCACTTTTCTAGTCATCGACTGTCTAACGGATCTGTTCACGTTCCTTTTCACTGACACTGACATTGAAAGGATTGACTACCTTCTCGCGTGTCGGTTTGTACACCACATTTCAATAATAGTCATAGCAATACAGTTACGATGTTCATTTAACAATGCTACTAACTGTGATTCAGTTTCTTCTGGGGCTTCAGAATCTACCATCACTTCATTCAAAGTAATAGGGGATGACACATTCGCCACCTTCGACGTCTCTTCAGGCTGATCTTGGATGACGCACACAGCTTCACATTCAACATTGTCGCCTTTACAAATTTTCATCTCATCTTTTGTTGGGTTTATCACAGGCCACTTATCTATTTCCTGTTCTTGTAAGCAGTAACGATATCAATTTATTCACCCTTCATAGATTTATCACAATTTACGTTTAGTGAAGTGTATTTTTTTGTTTTATGTGAAAGAAAAAGTCTCAGGAAAGGCCCTTTATACTGTTGACAATCTATTTTCTTCGTATAGTTTGCAATGTCGAACAGCAGCTCTAGTCGGGGAACAAGGAACAACCTACTCGCGATATTTTGCCACAACCTACTCGCGATATTTTTTTAGTCCACCTACTCCCAAACCATTACTATCGCCACTTCGACATCGGGGCATCGAGAAAGGAGTGTTATGCCTCCTGAAATGAGTTGAATCCCATCAACCAACCGATGACATGCGCTTTGTTGGAGCGGGGAAGGGCCGAAGGACTGTGGGGCTTGCCGGGATTCGAAGATATAATGGACTGATCTAATAGATCTGGAGGTCAATAAAGATCACGGGCCGGACTGTCTACCTGCAAGTTTTTTACCTACAAGTTTTGTTCTTCTGCCTCACTCTTGAGCTATTTTGAAAAAATCGTTAAACAGGGGAAATCAATCTCACAGTTTTGAAATAAATACATTTATTTAATGAAAAAACTGCTAATAAATAAAAATGAATGATGGAAATTTACTTCTATTAATTATAACAGATATCTTATCACTTATTTTCTCCTAAATTCGAAGAAAATTTTTTTGTGTACATAAAAAAGGTTTTCTATTTCTGGAGAAAAATTGTGCCATTCAGCATTGTCAATGCTATATGTCAGTGTCAGTGCTTCCTCCAATGTCCATTCCTATATGTCAGTGCTTCCTCCAGACGTCTATCTGCTCCGCAGCTTGTCTCCAATTTCTCATATTGAGCAGTTTTGCCGCATCGACCTTAACATTGCCCTCCCACCTTGACCGTGGTTTGCCAACTGGTCTTCTGCCATCTGGTAGTATGACATTTTTGGTGTCCTTGAGTCATCCATTCTTTGGACATGACCGGCCCAACGTAAACGCAGTAGCTTAGCATGTGTCGAGAGTTTACACTATTTGTATATATCGTACAATTCGTGCTTATAGCGTATTCTTCATGCTTTGTCGTGTACCGCAGGAAGCTACCTAGGGCCACTTCTATTCAACATACCGATCTATCTCAAAATTTCGATGACACTCCCCACCTCTTTTACGCCGATAATTTAAAAATTTAAGTACTATAAGATCTCAAACTGATGTAACTTTTTTACAGTCGAAACTTATTAGACTACCGCTAACAACCTCCTTCTTCACACCAGTAAGTGCCACGTAATTACCTTCTCCAGGAAAAAATTAAACAGCTGCAATATTATTATCTCAATGACAATGTCTTGGATCATGTCGATCATATTGTTGATATAGGCATTGTCCTCGACAGCAAGTGAAACTTTAACTTGCACTATGATATAATTATTGCCAGATCCAACAAGCTGTTAGGCTTTATTAAGAGAAGAGCTAAAGAATTCGACAATGTATGGGTTACTAAAACCCTGTTTTGCTCATAAGTCCGTCCTATTCTTGAATATGCGTGCCAGATATGGGATCCCGTATTTCAAGTTAATATAAACCGAATAAAATCTGTCCAAAAGAAGTTCCTTGTTTTCGCGCTTATCCTTCGGATTTTCACAACCTTCCTCACTGTACGGACAGGCTCAATATCCTTGATCTCTTGCCTTTATCCCTTAGGCAGAAATTACTCACATCTTGTTTTACCCTGAGCACAATAACCTCATGGTGCAGCTCTTGTCGTACACCATCAAATTTAACGATACTCGACAAACAAGACATTGCAAAATACTTAAAGAGTGCCCGCATCGCACTGAATATGCTAGAAACGAGCCAGTTAACAGGTGTTGCACTATCTTCAGAGAAACACGGAAAATATCGAAATCGTAGGTTTTTAAATTCTTTTATTTAACTTGCATGGTATTCAGTCGATCTTAACTCAACTCGACTCGCGCTTACATGTAGTTAGACTTGGGTTCAACCTGAGTTCAACTTATCATGTATAAGTACTAAATACAATCTGACCTTTTTGTAAAAAAATCAAGAAGAGGATTTCAAGATGGCGGCCGTTTTTGGAATTGGGTTCCACCGAGCCCACGACATGGGTATATAATGAAAGAGTACGGCAGGTAGAATACAGTAAGCTGTGTGACGTAATTGTAAGTCTAATAGAACCGCCACCATAAAATGGCGGAATACGTATAATAGACTAAAAAGCAGAAAATAAAATAAATGGTTAAACATTTTTTTTTCTTTTAATTAACTTTGGAATGGAAAGTAAAAATTAAAAAATATGTAAAAGAAATCATGAAATTTCAATTTTAATGAAAAAGTTAAATAAAAGAATGCAGCATTTTTCATCAAAAAATTTTGTTACAATTTTCTTCAAAGTGAATTGAGCAAAACTATACTATGTGCCCCTTAATCCCTCGTGGGACATAGGGCGGAAACAGTTGCCCTCCAGCGGACTCTGTTTTGCGCGACAGCTCTTAGCTCTGACCAGGATCTCCCAGTAGTTGCGGCCTCTGCTAGTAGGGTTCTCCTCCACGTTGTTCTAGGTCTTCCAACTCGACGGGATCCTTGCGGGTTCCAGTCAAGGGCCTGTTTGGCTAGATTTTCGTTATCGCGTCGCAAGGTGTGGCCAACCCAATTCCATTTCCTTCGCCTGATTTGGTCGTCTATCCTTTCTTGGCCGGCACGGCGCCATAGCTCTTCATTTGAAATTCTATCTTGCCAGCGGATTTTTAGGATACGACGTAGGCATCTGTTTATGAAGACTTGTAGGCGCCCTGTGATGAATTGGGTGACTTTCCATGTTTCGCAACCGTATAAAAGAACTGCCTTAACGTTGGAGTTGAACAGCCGCAATTTGGTGTTGGTTGAGATCTCCGTTGATCTCCATATGTGGAACAAGCATGCATATGCGCTTCGTGCTTTATTTATTCTGGAACTGACGTCTTCTTCTGCACCACCATTTTCGGTAATAATACTACCGAGGTAGCAGAATTTATCTACCAGTTCCACGTCACGGTTATTCAGCGCAGTTCGTTCAAGTGTGTTTGCATTTATCCGCATTTCTTTGGTTTTATTCGGATTCAGCCTTAAGCCTGCTAGACTACTTTCTGTTGCCAAATTGTTTAACATGTTTTTTAGCTCCTGATGTCTGTGGGCCAGCAAACAGATATCATCTGCGTAGTCGAGGTCCTTAAGGCGATCTAGCAAACCCCACTGTATGCCGCCTGTTCTACTATCTAGAGCGCCAACAAGAATGTCATTTATTACTATAAGAAATAGTAATGGGGATAGTAAGCATCCTTGTCGTACTCCTGAACTCACCTCAAAGCTGTCGGATAATTTTCCGTTATGGAGAACTCTGCATTTGGAATTGTTGTATAGGGCTTTTATCAATTCTATTATCTTATCCGGCAGTCCACGTCGCCGTAATGCCTGCCATATAAAGCTCCTATTAACCGAGTCGAACGCTTTCTCATAATCTACGAAAGCAAGGTAAAGGGGGGATCGGAATTCAGTAGACTGTTCCACTATTATTCTTAAGGTGTTGATGTGATCTATACATGAACGGCCCTTCCTGAATCCGGCCTGCTGCCTTCTAAGCGTTTGATCTACTGCCTCTCTTATTCTTGATAGTATAGTGTGGGACAAGATTTTACCCACAGTAGATAATAGACAGATGCCTCTCCAGTTGTCGCATATTGTTAGATCCCCCTTTTTGGGTATTTTGACTATGATACCTTCCGTCCAATCCTCCGGAAAGGTACAGGTGTTCCATGCTAATTCGAGGATTGGCTGAAGCGCATCTGCTATGAGGCTTGAGTCGGCTTTCAACAATTCTGGCGGGATGCCATCTTTTCCAGCTGCTTTACCATTGGCCATCGCATGAATTGCGGTTACTATTTCCGTCTTGGATGGGGCCCGTCTTGAGCAAAACAACAAGTTTAAATTAATTTTCTTAATACGCCTTATAAATTAATTCATAAAATCTTAAATATATTGAAAAGTAAAAAAAAAATTAAAAATGATGATTTTATAAAAAAAATGTAAATTTCTTAATATAAAAATAATGAAATTAATAAAGGAAAAAACTGAGGGTTATTTTTATATTTCTCAGGCGATTTACAGTTATATGTATTTTCAATTTTTTGATGAAAAATGCGCCATTCTTTTATTTAACTTTTTCATCAAAATTGAAATTTCACGCTTTCTTTTACATATTTTTTACTTTTTACTTTCAGTACATTTTTAAGTTAATTAAAAGAATTTTTAACTTCCCAGTGTAGGAAGTTATTGTAATCGGTCCGAAAATCGAAATAGAAATTTTCGACGTATTTTCATCTTTTAAGGTCCCAGGAGCATTTTAGGCAAAAAATTGGGAGGAAGTATGTGTGTGTGCGTACGGATGTGGTCAATTTTTCCTGCACGATATCGCGCGAACCAAAAAAGATATCGACTTCGTTGAGGTGTCGTTCGAAGCGTATTAACCGAAATATGATCTGAAAAGATTTTCATAAAATTCGGTCGAGCCGTTTTTTTGTTTAAGCGGCGTAACTGATTTTTGTACCTGCACGATATCGCCCGATCCAAGAAAGATATTGACTTACTTAAGATGCTGTTCGAAGCGTATTAGCGACAATATAATCTGAAAAGATTTTTATTATATTCGGCCGAGCGGTTTTTTGGTTTAAATTACATAAGTGACGTGCCGTTCAAAGAGTATTAACCAAAATATGATCTGAAAAGATTTTCATAAAATTCGGTCGAACCGTTTTTTTTTTGTTTAAACCGTTTGTTTTTTTTATTTTTGTACCTGCACGATACCGCCCAAACTAAAAACTATATCGCCTTCATGCCGAAAAAAGAATATTAACGAAGAAATGCTCTGAAAAAAATTTCATAATATTCGGTCGGGCCTTTTTTGTTTAAATAGACAAATTTCGGCTAATTGTCAGAAAGACCTTAAATTGACATGTTTTGCTAATATCTAATAAACTCAATGGAATGAGACCCGTTCTAAAGCAGTGATCTTTTTTGGGTTCTGCACAACGATAGCTTTCGAACAAAACATCACTTGTCAAAATCCGACAACCTTTCAAAATCGTGCAAAAATTTCGTTACCCTTTACAAGCACTTTTTGACGGGGAATTATTTTGTACGCATGATGCAGTTTCAGAAAATTGCGGTTCATCCCGGGATTTCCAATAGTTACCGCAAAATTTGTTCTTTTTGGTTAAGTCTGACCATTACTTAACAGTTACAGTTTTGCTAATATCTCCGGAAAGCTTTGGAATTTCCAAATGAAGTCATTTGCTTCTCAGTTTGCCAATGGCGCTTCAGCCCGCTCAATATGAATTTGAACACCGGCTTTAGTGCAGCGAACGAAAGATGGGGGAAATGTTTGTTTACTAACGTTCAAGAAAAACAAATTCTCTAGAAAAATCTTGTGGATTTACTACTATTATTTTCCACTAGTGCTAAACGTATAACTATTTTGTAAGAAGTCAGTTTATTCCATCTTCGTTCATCATACTGGGAAGTTAATCGTGTGGACTGAAGGGGTCAAACCCACATCCCAACTAGTTTTAAATTTTTTTTTAACCATTTATTTTATTTTCAATACTATTCGAATATTTTGTGAATTTTATCTTTTGTATGCATTAGATTTCTATATAAAAAAAATATCTATCTACTATGAAATTTATTTACAAATAACATGTAAAATTTATATACAAATAACATAATATTATGTTAAATCATGACATTTTGAATGATGAATATTAGCGATGCGCCGAAGATGGGTTCGACCGAACACGAATATTCGGTCAAAAATGTACCGAACCCGAACATTCGGCCGAATTATTCAGTTTATCTTCGCACAATTCATATAGGTCGGCAAAGTAATCTGCGAGTAGCAGCGTTCGCCCACCACTTAAGCACTACGCGCTTGCTCGGCTCGCTCACTCAATGCGCCGCTCTTTCTTTTATTGCAATTTCTCCCGTGATAGAATTATCGCCAAAAAAGGGACTAAAGCTAAATTCCATAAACATTGAAACCAGTTTCAAACTGGTTTCACCAATTTCACGCTCACAACCAGCGCAACTGATTTTTCATCAATCGGTGTTCTGTGCTCACGAAGATTTTGTTGAATAAACTTTGACAAATGTAACCACGCAACTGAAACTAGTGAGATTTCCACATGCGTACCTACATGCGTTGCAGTCGGTGACTGACAATATAGAAGTGTGTATTTAAATGGGACTTGACGGAATATTCCGTGATTGGAATGCATGCAACGCAAATTTCGGTCTACTTTCAACTTTTTCTATATTTCCGCATTCGACATAGCACACACAATCACACACTCGTTACTTAGATTTTTGGGTTATGTCGGGACGGAATGCCGCCGAATATTATGGAACCGCTGAATGCAACGCAAGTACGCAAGCACAAGCTTGATATTGCTTCCGACCGGTAAGAACAGTCGTACGCAAGCAATTGCAAAATAGTTTCAAATCGGTCTCGTTTCTGTCGACTCGTGCGTGGATTCTCAATTTTTTATTTTGTGTAATTTTTGATTTTGTGAATAACTATGAAGCAGAAAGAAGTGTTTCTTTCATTTACAAATACTACATATCGACGGTTCCAGAATAAAGCCTTTTTAACATATGTAACTCTTGAAATAATACTAAATATTCGGTAATTATTCGGCAAACTAACCGATTATTCGGCCAAATACGAACATTGAAAACAAGCCGAATATACCGAATTCGAATATTCGGCCGAACATTCGGTGCATCTCTAATAAATATCTTAAACATATATAATTATCACAATTACACCTTGTTGTCATAGTAACGAATCAATCCAATGCGAATGGCAAATGAAATGAGGAAAGTGAAAATTAAGTGAAATTTCACTCGATCTTGATACTAGGCTTAGGGCCTGTTTCACCGCTTGCTGATAAAGTTTCAGATAGTTATCTGTCTAACAGATAAAGGCTGCTGATATGTTTTTTCTGTTTCACCATCAAACTCCCTGATAAACTTACTGGCAGATAAATATAATTTAATGTTATTTTACAGTGTCAGTCAATCTTTGCTTGGTATGGGAGTTATTAAAAATAGTTTGAATATGACATGATCCAGGCCATCTGGCAACTATGCCCATGATTTTTAATTGAGAGTCCACAACTGTCTGGACCTTCATAGAATAATTGCCTTTTCGGGGTTTATACCATTCGGCAGTTTCTCCTCCTATAAACGAGTAGCAGCAATTAATATTAATATAAATTGATGTATTTATGCAAAAATATGATTTAAATTTAATACAACAAACAGAAATTTCTTAACTATATTGTGTAAAGCTGCAGTACATACTTTTTAACAAAGTTCATAAATTACTATTTTTCGTGAAGATTTATACCTGGTGATTTAATGTTGATGTGAGTACAATCTATGGCTCCAACGACCCTAGGAAATCTTGCAATTTCATAAAACCCTTGTGTTATATTTTCTATATTTGATGGAAATTTTACAAACAAGGGTCTTAATTTGGCTATTGCTTCAGAAATCTTGCGAAGGATTCTGCAAGCTGACGCCTTGCTAACTCCACCGAAGTCACCACATACAATCAAAAACGTCCCAGTTGAAAAATATCGCAGCGTTATAAGCAATCGTTGCATAGGTGGAATTGCAAAGTTACTGAAAATCAAATAGCCAATGTTAAATAAAAATGATTGACAAACAAATTAAGGCCGTCATTGAAAATAATTATTATAGGTATGTCAATGTCATATGTTTGATACTTTACTTACCAGTCGGTTGTAGTTTTTATACCACTTTCAATCAATCCAAGAATTTTTTGAACAGCTCTTTTGGTAAGGCGGAAACAAATTCTAAAATCTTCGTCATCTAATGCTTAAAAAAAATTTGGTCTATAACGAATCCATTTGGAAATCTTTTGTAACCGCAATCTTTGATTGTTCACGTAAAAATGTTACCAAAAAAAGCTCGAAAACTTAAAACATTTTTTTATTATCTTCCAGATAAAGCCTAACAGCCACTGAAATCGGCTGCTAAGTTACCAGCAACATTATCTTCCAGATATTTCTATCCAAGACCTGTGAAACCAAAATTTGTAGTTTATCTGGCAAATAAGTTCCGAATAGGCTATCAGGGGATTTATCAGCAAGTGGTGAAACCGGCCCTTAAACTCGTAAAAAATCGTATGGTGAAATGTATATTAAAAATTACTCCGTTAACTGGCTGTCTTACTAGGGTTTGCAGCCCCGGGATCCCGGGATCACAAAATCCCGGGATCCCGGTATTTTTTCAAATCCCGAAATCCCGGGATTATTAAAAAACTAATCGATTTAATGTTTTCCGAATTTATTTTGAAATGTTTTACTCATCAAAATTTTCCAAGAATTTAATTCTCAGAAAATTTATATTTTTTTTTTGTGAAATATGTATATACGTAATAATAAAATATCAATACCAATGCATGTATGTATTGAGAAAATGAGAAGAGACTAAGAGAGCAAAGCAAATCGGTTGCACTCTTCATATCATGAAGAGTCGTTCATAATCTTACGGAACAATGTTCAATTCTGAGTACTAGACTACTAGACACATTTTAGATTTTTTGGATTTAATATTCAGTTCACAATTAAAATTGACGAGAGAACAAACGTTTTGGTGAGCATAATAGAACAATAGTTTACTAGTGTGGTTTTCAAAAATCAAAAAATAATAAAAGAAGTGATTAATAATTTCTATTTAGTTTTTTTAAATCATGTTTTAATACAAATCAAAATATTTCTTTTTTCGGTTTTAAACCCCACACCAACAAAATATTAACATCAGTCTGGTATTTTATATTACGGCTTTAAATTTTTTTTCAATCATAAATCCCCATGGCCTATAAGGACTATTCAGCTGAAAGTACTGCTGATATTTGGCAACATTTTTTAAGGTGTGAAAACGGACAAACAGCTATGTGTAAAGTGACTGACTGCCAGAAAATATTGAAAATTGCTGGTGGTTCTACAAAAGGTCTCCACACGCACTTATTTTCGGTGCATAAAATTAAAGTCGTAAACCCATCTACTTCTGCCCAAGATAATTCATTAGAATTAGAAGTTCACCAAAGAAAAAAGCAAAGCAACTTAGTAAGTTTTTTTCAGTTTTTAAATGTGAAGAACAATCACTGGAAGCTACTCTTGCACGTTTAACTGCTGTTGATGGTATTTCGTTTAATGTTATAAGCTCGTCTTCTGATTTACGTGCAGGTCTAGAAGCCATGGGATTTAAAAATCTACCCAAATCAGCTAACGCAGTGCGAAAAATTATTATAGAATATAGCAATAAATTAAGAAACTCAATAATCAGTGAAATTTCTGCTAAAAAAAATAATGAACAAGGTGTAGGAGAAAGATTTTCTTTATCCTTTGATGAGTGGACGTCGTTACGAAATCGACGCTATTTAAATATTATTGTACACGGACAATTTTCTAGTTTTTGGAGCTTAGGTTTGGCGCGGATATATGGCACATTACCAGCTGAAAAATGTATTGAATTATTGGAAGAAAAACTGGCAAAGCATAAACTTAATTTACATACTGACATTGGAGCAATTATGACGGATGGAGCAAGCGTAATGAAAAAAGTGGGCAGAATATTATCTGTAGATCAGCAGTTATGTTTTGCATATGGTGTGCAGCTGGCGGTTATTGATGTAATTTATAATAAGTTGGAAATTGAATCAGATCAGCAGTATAATGAAGAAGAAAATTATAACACAGAGAGTGACTCGTGCCAGGAGCAAGATATTTTTGACAGCGAAGGATTCCTTGACAGTAGTCAGAGTCATGGAAGAAATGAGATAACCGAAACAAATATTGGTCCACTGATAAATAAGTTACGAAAAATTATATCAATGTTCAGAAAGTCACCAACAAAGAATGAATTATTACAACAATATATCCAGACAGCATTTGGCAAGGAGATTGTCTTATTAAGAGACTGCAAGACGAGGTGGAGTAGTCTTTTGTTAATGGTGGAACGTTTCTATTTACTGAAAGATTGCATACAAAAAGCTTTAATAGACATAAAAAATACAGATAAATCACTAAATTTGTCTGAAGATGATATCCAAATGTTATTTGATATAATTACTGCTCTTGTACCAGTAAAAACAACTGTTGATGCACTCTGCCGTCGAGATAGCAATCTGTTTACAGCAGACATAGCTATCAATTTTATGCTAAAGAAGCTTAAAGATGCAAGCAGTGCTATAAGTAAAAAATTATATGCAGCTCTCATTCTTCGTATGGAAGAACGCCGCACAGATCTAAGTGGTTTACTGCAATACCTACACAATGGTACAAGCAACGTCTCAGGAGTAGATTTTGTCACAGTTCCTTCTTCAATTAAATGCCGTAAATTAATAGTGCACTTGCTTGAAAGACTAGACGCATCAAATCCCCCTTCATTACTAACAGCTCATGCAACTGGATCAAATGAGGTGACACTTGGAGTTGATTCACATTCTGATTCAATAACTGAATCAATCTGTACACAAAAACCATTAAGTGTAGCAGAAGAACTAGATAAAGTTATATGCACCAATACAGTCTAGCAGATTTGAGACACTGTCATCAAAAATTCAAAAAGAAATGTCTCTTTTTGAAAATGGAGGGAGACGCGGTGACTACCTGGAAAGAGGTTACTCTTATTTAATGACAATAAAGCCTACTAGTGTGGAGTCTGAACGAGCATTTTCAATTTCAGGACAATTTGTAACAAAAATAAGAAGCCGTTTGAACGATGAAACGCTGGACGAGCTGTGTTTTTTAAAAGCTTATTTACAGAAAAATAAATGAAGAAATATTTTTAATTTTATACTATAATACTTGTTATTTGTTTGTTATGATGAATTAAGTTTTGTTTCAATAAATAATAATATTAAACCAATTTTTTAATTATGTTTCCAGTTTTATTATGTATTTTCAAACATGATAATGTGTAAGTATTTTTCATAAATAGTCCAATCCTAATCCCGGGATTAATCCCGGGATTCGGATAATGTAATCCCGAAATCCCGGGATTGAAAATATAACGCGGGATTGCAAACCCTATCTCTTACTTTTAGTACTGTTCCGCCTGAGCTCTGTCGAAAAGTACTTTAACAAAAAAAGTGTTTTAACAGCAAAATTGCTTATAACTTTAAGAGTAAGGGCCGAAACACATCCAGGCTTGCTTTGAACCCATCCAAGCCCAAAGCTGGCTGCAAGCATATCCAACCTACGCGTTCAAATGGGATGGAACACATTAAAGCTTGCCTCGCAAATTCAGGCCTTGGCAAAGATGGCCGCAAGGCTCGCCTCGGTCGGAATTCCGCCAATGTTGGAATTTGAATTCGGCCGAGGCTGTAGTTTGCTTTTGACAGTTGAACTTTTCGGTTAGGGTTTTGCTTATTGGTAGAAATAGTGCTAAATTTGGAGGAACTCTTGATTGAAGCATATGTATGTCACTTAATTAAAAATAGCAAAGAAAACAAGCAAGCTAATTCAATTTCAATCAAATGATTTTTGAATTTTATACTTTTTACGAATCCCAACGAAAATCGTTAACAAATTTGACAACTGTCATCAGCTGGACTGATTGTGTTTTGCGAATTCCGCGGACGGCTTTGCAGCTCGCCTCAAGGAAAGCTTTGAGAGGTGAGCTTTAAAGCCAGCCTGGATGTGTTTCGGCCCTAAAGTTCCAGACATTACTCATAGGAAATTTTCCGTGCTTTCCGATTTTGGGGAGAAATTGTAGATTGTTCTACAAGTAAAGAAAAGTGATAGTTTTCCAGTGAGTTTAAATATTTAATTCACAAGCGAGCATAGCGAGCGAGTGTATTTAAATTTACACGAGCTGGAAAACTCACTTTTCTTAGCGCGTTTAACATGCTAATTTTTCGGAAAACGTATAGAAATACGTACATTGAATATTGAAAATCAGAAATTGAAAACAAAATTGTAATACGTACCTACATTGAAAATCAAAAATTATATAGAAATAATAATTGTTAAAGTATGCAATTTTCTGTTTACTATTAATCGCACTGAACGGTATATCGTGAAGAAAAGTGCTGCTAACGATAAAAATCTCACTTTTCTTTACGTTTTTTTTTTTGATAAATGTTCGTCTCTTCTATACGAAAAACAATATTAGTTAACTATTTCCCGAAAAACAATATTAGTTCCACTATTCCCGAAAAACAATATTAGTTAACTATGTTTTTTTTTTTAGAAAAAGGTAATTAAAGTTGATATTTTAGTGAAAAAAGCCATAATTTTGACGACTCATAACCTTGACTTGTGCAGTTTTAGATTGGTGGGAGTCTTCTGCGTATATTGAAAGGGTTACAAAAATATAGGGTTTACATAAACCCCTACCAAAAAAAATCAAAATCCACACTATTTTATTTTCTAAAATATGTATATACATTTGTACTATATTATACCACTTCTATTTGAAAACAAACTCTAAAAAACACATTAGTGTTCCTTTTCTACTTTTAAGTACTCCGGAGTAAAACATTACAGGAACGCAAAATTAAATGAAAAATAATTCAAAGTATGGCTTTCCCCTAGTGCAAGGTAGGGAGTTCATGCAAAATAACATCGATTTTTTATTTGATGTAATACATCGAAACGTTGTATCGATATTTTACGATGCATCGTATAAAAGCATCGTCGATGCATCGCATAAAAATATCGACGTATTATATCGGTTGAAAATACAAAAGCAGCCATTAGAAAAATGAGGCAATCCAAAATTTTTCAATTCAATTTATTTTCGAAATTACAAATCCCAATATTTCCTCTCTAAATAAACTTTGCATAAATAAAATTGTATTGACCCGCTTTGATGGTATTCTGTTGCGTTGTTGATTTAAAAGTTGTAAGTCTTTCCAATCGTACTGAGCTGGCTAGCTGAAAATTAAATATTTATAGGCTATTTTGTACCATTTTGGAAGTTGTTGCCCATAGCCATACATACTTCTAATGGATTTTCATTGAGTCAGAAACACTTTCTTCACTGCTATTTGATTTCCAGTTTACCTAGATTAAGATGATCGCTCCAGAGACTAAAATCATCCTACAGAGTTTATACTCCTTGTATAGTCTCCATGTTATTCAATATGAACATGAACTCTATACACGTTCAGTTAAGAATTCCAGATGGTGCAGCTGTCCAATTGCTACCACCACTTCTTCTGGCTTTAATTATTAAAGAAATACTGCAATATTCCCATTTTCATATCTAGGGCACCCAAAAATATTCAACTGATATTGATTTGTTAAATGTTAAGATCAATATCAAATTAAAGACTTTTATGTCAATATGTTTTCATTCTGTTATCAAATAACTCACAATTTCAGTAGCCGTTTTGATTAGAAAACATTCGCATAATTTGTACAAACGAATTGCTAAATATGAAAAAATTATACTAACTTCATGTGGAAAAGGTGGCGGTAATCGGACAAATGCGAAAGGCTCACACAGAACAAATCCGTTCCGTCCGCTTCGCACATTTTTCCTTTGTTCTTTTTGACATTCCGTCCGCTTGATTGTGGCTACCGTTCGTCTCATGGAAAGTTTATGAAAATGTCTAATTTCCAACTTTTAAAAACGGACGGAGCGGATTGGTTCTGTTTGAACTTTAAGCCTGTGGCCAAACTGAGCCAAAATTGATGTTTTCATTTTTCCCATAAGAATTTCTTATACTCCTTGTATAGCCTCCATGATGCTTGCAGTAGCTGATGCATCGGATTGATTCGATACATTAAATTGTAAACATCGATGTTTTCGATCCATCGATGTAAATAGAACAATCCTAGTACCTAAGGTACGCGCGCCAGAAATTTGCTGGTCCAGCATTTACCACAGCACTCCTATATGTAATATGAAAATGACTTTGTCATTGTTTCGAGAGGTACAGCAGGGCGCTTAAAGACGAACTTAAAGTAAACAAACGAATGTCGGCCTCGCAACCTGATTTGATAATAATAAGGTTTTATTTCCTCCTTAATATCTCCTCTGATTCACAAAATACACCATTAGACCGTTATTTAATGTTGTAATATTACGAATAGCTTGGCACGACCGATGTATGTAGGTGTTGTATTGTAAACAAATCTTGCAACTTAATTTTGCCCCACTTCCATATAACCGATCAACTTTAAATTTTGCAGATGTGTATAGTTCGCATGACAATGCAATCTGACCATATTGTAATAAAATCAAGATGGCGGCCGAATATTGCTATTGCTCTCCAGGACTGCCGACATGCGTATCAAATGAATGGGAATGACAAGTAGAATACAATTAGCTATATGACGTCATTTCAAATTCAAAATGGCGGCCACAACAAAATATCAGATTACAATTTTCTTTACAACGCGGATGGAAGGGTCTCAAATGGAGGTACATATATCAGGAGTATAGTACAGTAAGCTATGTGACGGCAGCTTGAATCTAATATGGCAGTTACAAGTGGCGAAAGACTTAAAAATACTAGACTTAAAAAGTATAAAATAAAAAATATAGTTTAACAAACTAAAAAATACGCTTACAATTTAAAAAGCGAAAAGTTCCGGTGTTAATAAAATAAAAATAAAGATAAAGAGTAAGAAAATGTAAGCGTACTTTTTAGTTTGTTAAACTATATTTTTTTATGGGGTCAAGCCCTTAGTAGTATGGAATTGGAAAGGAATAACGTTCAGCATTATTGGTATATATGTATGCCTACACGGAAAAAATTCGTGTAGAATACCATAGAGAAGAAGTTAACCAGGGAGACTACACAAGGAGTATAACTCCGTGTTGTCACTTTTCGTTTGATTAATGAGGGCGCCACAGTCGCATGTACCCCAAAAAACATGGCCGATTATATTCATCCGGTTCATAGCCAAGTTCGTTAACTATTAAGATATTTTATGTTTACGCATAACTTGAAAAATCAGCTTCTGATTTTACGTATTTAACCATTTTTTGGATTTTCCAATGAATTTTTATTAATTCCCAATGAGTTTTTTTTGTATTTGGGGTGACAATTTTGAAGAAATCGTCGAAATGGGTAAAATTCAGCTAACTTCATGTGGGGCACGTCATCCTTAGGCGACATCTGGGGCAAACAATGAACTAGAAGTTTAGTTTCTGCTACCCATCCATTTCCGGTTATTTTTCCCATAAGAGTTATATCTCCTTGTATAGTCTCCCTGAAGTTAACAGTCGACTGCTAAAAAATCACGTACTTGATCGCAAAAGCTGTTTTCTATATAAATAAATCGCACTGCAATATCGACCATTCCAATAATGAAGCTATCCGCAATTTAGCCGGTATTCGCACAGCCTCTAAATGCTGCAATACCGTAGACACCAATAGGGAAGTTACATGACAAACCGAACTGAACTGAAGTTGTATTTTCGGTCGAGTGTGCACCTAACCCGGGGCACGGCTCGCCTGAACTTGGTCTAACCTTGACGTTTTTGCACTTTTGTTTTTATTGCGGCAAAGGTTCAATGAAACTTTCAGAAACCCAAAAAAACTAAAAAGAAAAACATGTGTCGAGCTATTTTTGATTGCTTTTGATTGATTGATCACGTTAGGTGATTTTTGCAATTTATCGGCAGCCCCCCCCCCCCCCCTTGGTGAGATGTCGTGAGATTTGG
Source organism: Thereva unica (assembly GCA_949987705.1). Classification (NCBI taxonomy): domain Eukaryota; kingdom Metazoa; phylum Arthropoda; class Insecta; order Diptera; family Therevidae; genus Thereva; species Thereva unica. The sequence goes on from OX465284.1 coordinate 58,406,085, forward strand.
CTTGACTCCCTCCCCCATCTAATCACTAATGAGGGTTTTCAAATTTAAAAAAATCTCTAGTATTTACATAACCACAGCAAATCGGGCTGGTCGTGTGCAAGATTTTATTTGAGATAACTCATAATGTAGACTTCTTCATCTTTTTGTTCTTTCTTTAACGGCTATACAGCCGGGATCCGGTCTTGGCGTCTCGCAACTGTTCTCTGCACCGCCCCGATTCTGCGCTGATGTCAACCAGTTTGACATCCCTAAGCTCTGAGCGTCCTGGTTTACACCATCCTTCCAGCGAAGGTTGGGTCTCCCTCGTTGGCGCACCCTATAGGTCTTACTACTCCTGACTAACTCCTTCTTACCTATCCTCTGTTCCACTTTCTTTTCCGCTTGTAATGAACACACAACTACCAGAACGTTATCACTCACTCGACAAGAATTTCATTACGATAAAATTTGGCGTATGCCTTCCTGTATTTCTATATTCTAAAGGCCTTTTCGCGATTCAGCTCTACTTGGTTCGTACGCTGCAGTATTCGTGAAGTCGCGCGTTTAGCTGGCCGTTGGCGGCTTAGCAATCTACTACTATGCTCCTTTCTGGAGTTTGTGTAGGATCTTAAGGCTTCCATTTAGACATAGGTCGCCGGCAGGCCATGGCCTGAAAGTTTTCGCCTTGAGGTTAAATATTACCACACGTGCACCGGCCGCTAACTGTATGGGGCCTGCAGTCCAAGAAAACTGACAAAAATCTTTAAGTGTTTGGGCATTTACCGGCAGTTCGTGCCTGAAGATCTATACTTCTATTCACTCTCAAGCCGTGAAATCACGGCACAAATTCACGCCATATCCCCTTGAAAAGGAAAGCAAGGCGCGAGCTAGGCGAGAAAACCATCCGCGTACGCGTTCGCGCTTTTTCGCGTGTGTTCACGGCGTGAGTCTGGAGCTCCTTGAAGTTTTCGTTGAGGCCATGAATATTTTTGCACTTGAATTACGTGAGATTGAGTGAGATTCGCCTCGACCCCCTGGCCCAAAACGCCTCATGTAATTAATGGACGACCCCTTAGCAATTATTTTTTACAAAATATGAACAACAATTTTAAGCTTACATTAACTTATGAAGTGTAAATACATACTAAACAAATTTCAAAATTTCAAAAACTGCGTTCTTCATAAAACAAAGAAATAAACAAGAGAATTAACGGGTTTCTTTTCTTTTTCGAACAAACGCTCGCAATCGAAAATAGCTCGACACATGTTTTTCTTTTTAGTTTTTTTGAGTTTCTGAAAGTTTAATTTAAGTGTTGCCGCAATCAAATCAGAAGTGCCAGAACTTTTGGGTTAGACTGAGTTCAGGCGAGCCGTGGTGGGCCAGACGATCAATTTGTCTGCAATTGCAATTTGAAATTTTGAATGTCAAAGTATTATCGGCAGGAATTTCATTGCATTGCAATTTCATTCTTGCGAAAACGTGCAGAAGTTGTTCGTTTTTTTTTTTTACTAATTTTCGTTAATTTAGTCATTTTGTAATAAAAAGAATAGTTAACAGCCTCAACTTTTACTTTGTAAAAAAAATTATGTTAATTCTCATCCAATTTAAAAATCTCGCGTCAAATAATCACCACTGTTTAGGATTTTTCGTTTTCTGCCATTTTGTATTAATAAAAATCTGAATTTCTTGCATATGCAACCATTGCGTATACAATATTGTATGCAGTATTGCAACAGGGGCTAGACGATCAATTTTAATGCTGCAATGCAATATTGCAATTGAAAAATTGATCGTCTAGCCCCCGGGTAACCTCGGCCGGTCGCTGGTCACATGACATCACCCGAACCAAAAATTGAATTCAATTCGTGTTGAGTGTGTCATGTAACCTCGGCAATAGCATTGAAAAAGCAGATGATGCACATCATGTGATTAACATATCATGTTTTTTGTCAGTGCAACGTAAATGTTGGTCTCGATTCCCAGATCCGGCGGCACGGAAGTTAGTGCGGATTTGACACTTTGCGATTCTCAAATCCGCAGTCGCGGATTCAATTAAATCAAAAATTCGGAGTGAAGACACACGAAAATGAAATACCCGATGTCGGATTATCTTAGGCGCATTTGTGGTTTCAAATCCGCAGAAAATTTGTTGCGGATCACACTTTTAAAGCGCGGAAAATATCGAAAAGAGATTCGCGGTTGCAGATTTGAGAATCGCAGTCTCAAATCCGATTATCCGCACTCACTTCCACGCCGCCGGATCTGGGAATCGAGGCCGTTATATTTCGTTTTCACCTTTTCCCCCATTTATTCGCATAAACATTTGTTAAATATGAAAATTATAATACGGAGTCCGCTTATCATAAAAATATTTTGCTGATTAATACCCTTGACACACGGCTGCGGTTACGACAAAAATTCGTCACCACGACGAAAGTTCAAATAGGGGCATCTATCGGTCGATAAATTGTATTGTAAAAAATATCTTTTAGGCGTTTTCCGATGCCTGCTAATATCAGTTGATGATTTTGTTTTGACTTTTATTTCAAAACGAATAACAAATAATCCTTGTTCCCAGATAAGCCAATTGACAGTCTAGACGATGACCGACAACGTAACAAGGATATACTTTTTTTTAAATAATTAATTTTTCACTACAACAGATATTTTTTTTTTATGTGGCAGTGCTAAACTCAGGAATCACTCTTTGTACTACCAGTCCGTCATGTCGTTTGTCACATCATGGTGCAATGTCTAGCAGCAAGCTTAGTACGGGGGGGGAATAGGTTAAGGGTTATGGGGGTGTGAAGTGGTGTTGAAAAAGGTGGCGATGAACCCCGCGTTTGAACTCTTGGATGTTGTAGGAGCTCGGAAATACTGACTGCGAGAGATTATTCCACAGTCGAGTTGTTCTATTTACAAACGAATTCATATCTTGTTGAGTGCGTGAAAGGGGGAGTAAAGGGAATGAGACGAGTGGGCTAATCTGGTGTTGCGGTTATAAGATTGCCGTGCAGGCAGGAAGGAGAGCGTTTATTTCGGAGGAACAGTCGCTATAGTAGTAGCGATAAAATTTTGTTAGTGCTGCTACATTCCTACGGTGGCTCAAGGGGTCGATGGTGGAGCAGGCGGTGTCGTCATCAATTAATTTAAGTGCCCTTTTTTGCACCTTATCTAACCATGCCAAGGTGGTTATCGACGCTCCGCCCCAGACGAGGGCGTTGTATTCGAGAAGAGGCCGAATGTAGGATTTATAAATAACAGCGCGGGCCGATGGCTGGAGGAGGAACTTGCACCTCTTAAGAAATCCCAAGCACTGGGATGCTTGTTTGGCGATTTGGAGTATATGGTCGTTCCATCGCAGGTCTTTGGCTAATGTAAGATGTGTGGGGATGGGTCGGCCTTTAGTTTAATGTCATCCACTGTCAAGGATGATGAGGTGTTGATCTTTTTCTTGGAAATAAGACAGTATTTGGTTTTGGAGGGGTTGAATTCGACACGATTCTTTGTTCCCCACTCTAGAATAAGTTCAATGTCGTTATTAATAGAGTTGAACATTAGTTCACGATCATCAAGACAGGATCTGGCATGAGTCTGTCTTGTATCATAGCTGTACGAGTAACGCAGGGTACCGTCGTCAGCGAAGCTGGGAAGTGGGTTGGAGGGGATTGAAAGTAGATCATTTATAAAGATAAGAAATAGGGCTGGTGATAAAATTGACCCTTGGGGGACCCCCGCAGAGATAGGGTGGGGTTCAGATTTGATGCCATCCAATACTATACCTTAATTGAACGGCCGGAAAGGAAGCTCTCAATCCACTTCTGTAAAAGTGAGTCGATTCCAATAGCTTTGAGTTTAGCTAACAAGGCCAAGTACCAAACTCTATCAAAAGCCTTGGAGTTATCCAAAGCAACCAGACTGGATTCACCTGATCCATGCAATCTTCGGCTGAGGTGTTCTGTAAGACAAACTAAAAGATCGCCAGTGGATCTTCTGTGTCGGAAGCCATACTGTCTGTCGTTTATGAGTAGGTTGGATTCTAGATATCCCATAAGTTTTTTGTTGATTATCGTCTCCATTGTTTTGGAGAGAATAGAAGTAATTGCTATTGGGCGGTAGTTAGAGGGGTCGCTGGAGTCGCCCTTTTTCGGTATTGGCTGAACATGGGCAAGTTTCCAAGAGTCTGGATAGACTCCGGAAGAGTATGATAGGGCAAAAAGTTTGCGCAGAGGTTTAGCCAAAGGTGAGGCGCATTGTTTTAAGACGATAGGGGGTATATTATCGGGTCCAGTGGATTTATTGATATCGAGCTCCTTGAGGCACCTGTACACCTCGCGAGTTCTGAAGAAAGCCCTGTCCATTGAATGAGCGCTGTGCTCCAGAACCGGGGGTAGCATAGCAGCTTGGGGTAAAGAAGAATTAGAAGCAAACAGAGATGCTAATAAATCGGCCTTGGATTTTCTGTCTGTTATCACCTTCTTATCGTGGATGAATGAAGGAGTTGTGGATGAAGTGAAATTCTTCTTAATGGAGCTTACCAAGGACCAGAAGTTCTTGCTACCAGAGGTTGCATTAAGGAGTTTACTTCTCAACTCTTTGTCAAATGAATTTTTGACATTCCTGATGGTGACTTTACAGGAATTTCTTAGTTTTATATACTCTACACGGAGCGATTCACTCGGGGAGCTCTTGTAAGCTCGAAAGGCGGCTTCTTTATTTCTGATTGCATTCATACACTCCTAAGCCTAGCTTTCACAGATTTGGTAGAATGAGGAATGAACAAATGCATTCCTGCCTGTATGATCCTAGAGATGCGGATAGCGGCAGAGTTGACGTTTTTGTTTCGGAAACACAGGTTCCAGTCAGTAGATTGGAAAAAATTAATAAGCCCCAGCCAATTGGCCTTCCCATAATGCCATACAGTTCTTCTAACTGGTTTGGGAGGGGTGGGAAATTTGAATGGGAAACTAGCGCTAACTAAGCAGTGGTCCGAATTGCCGAGAGGTGAATCAACTTCAACGGAATAACGCGCTGGATGAGAAGTTAGAAAAAAATCAAGGAGATAGGTTCCTTGATCAGCAATATCAGGGACTCTCGTGGGATGATCCACAATTTGATGTAAATTATTGGTGTCTGCAAAGAACTCGACGTCCTTGCCAGAAACACTGGTGCCATTTGAGTAAGTCAGCCAGTTTACATTGTGAACATTGAAATCACCCGCAACGATGATTTCACACTCAGGATTGGACGACAAAAATCCCGAGATTTGTTCGGAAATAGAATCAAATGAAGAAGTGGAGGCTTCGTTACTTGCATTAGGACTTCTGTATAGGAAGCAAAAGAATATGACGTGGTTTCGGAAGATGATATTAATCCAAAGATAGTTAAAATCTGAAGTCGTGCTTGAATATATTTTATAATAAGCCACGTCATCCCTAACATATATGGCAATACCCCTATGGGGAGAGAGATTATGCACTAAAGTGTATACCCCGATATCTGGTAATGACTTAAGTCATTATCCGGTGATATTTGGGTTTCACTAAGTGCGAAAATTGGGGGTTTAAATCAGTAGGTGGCACTCAACAAAAGAGAAATTCGCATGAAGTCCACGAATGTTACATAAGTCAATGACAAAGCGTGACTCGTAACGAGACTTCGTTTGCGCGGGCTCAATCGCCACGTTTTCGAGGATATTTCCCGGCATAACATTTGCCGCAACCATCAGAGTCAATAAAATTTGTCCGCGTCAAAGTGTTATGCCTTTTGAGACGGGGCAAATTTTATCGACCGACAGATTTTAGCCGCGGCACCTGCAGGACCGAGATGCGAGAGAGGGTAGGGAGTAAGGGTACTTACTTGCGCCGTTCGTCGGTCCGGTCGTGTCTAGTGAAGGGTGATGGGCCTTCGCGTTAGACTGCGCTCGTTTTTTATGGCACTGTTTTTTTATTGTGTGTTTTTTTGTGTACGTTTTTAGTTTTTATTTTTTCCACAATTTTTTTTCTTTTTCACAGTTTATTTATTTACTGGTCTACAGAGTAAATCTCCAACAGACGGAATGCAAAAATTAATAATAAAAATTAAAATACTTTATGTATATAAGTTAGAAACAATAAGATTATAAAGACAAATTAATTTAAAGCAAACGACAAGCTAGGAATGAATATATAAAATTTCAAAGAATATAATAATTTTACCTACTAAGATGACTTAAGACCGACTTGAATGCTATTCTCTCAGCAGATAAATCAATCACGCCATAAACTTCATTAAATAGGCGAGAGCAATACGTTATTGGTTCATGCTGGCCATAAACGGTCCTATGCGGAGGAACAAACAATAGAGGCCTAGATCTCAAAGATATGCCAGGCGCATAAATGTTAAATATAGTAAGTAATGAAGCAGATTTGATACGAAAACATAACACATCTCTGACAAACATAATACAGGCAATGTTTCGCCTAGTCTCTAACTTCTGCAGTCCTAGAAGCAAGCATCTGGAATTGTAACAGGGCATGCTATTACGCCAATTGATCTTACGAAGAGAAAACCGAGTAAAGGACTTCTGCACGGATTCAATCCGAGAACGGCGGAGAGAGGTATAAGGATTCCACACAACAGATGCGTATTCTAAGTGAGACCGAACAAGGGACATGTAAAGGACTTTTAATGTAAATGGGTCCCGAAAGTCAGTAGAATTTCGCTTTATGAAACCCAGCATTCTAAAAGCTTTGGAGCATGCAAAGTCAACCTGGCAAGATGAGTTGAACGAATGATCAAAGGTAACGCCAAGATCACAAATAACTGGAGAGTCAACAATCACACCATTAATATTATATGAATAAGAAAAAGGGACAACAAGATGATAAAACGAATATTTTTTACATTTATTGGGATTTAACTCTAGTCTGTTAGCCTTGCACCACGAACAATGTCAAGTTCCTTCTGAAGAATAATGCAGTCGGATAGTGAAAAAATTGAAGTAAAGATCTTCAAATCATCTGCGAACAATAAAGTACTGGCACGCGAAAAAATGTTACAAACATCATTAATAAAAATATTGAATAACAATGGACCAAGATGACTACCTTGCGCCACACTTGACTTTACAGCAAAAGTTTTAGACAGATATGTATCGATTGAACGGACTGTTTACGACCAGTAAGATAAGAACTTAGCCAATTGAGAAGAGAGGAATGAAGACCAACCTGTTCACCACGTTCAATAGCATTAATTGCATAGTTTTTAAAAACCACTAGATTTGTGGTAGTTGATTTGCCGCTTATAAAACCATGTTGCGCCTCACAAATACATTTATTAACAACAAATTGTAGTCTGTCAGTAACTAGACTTTCAAAACATTTAGGAACAGGTAATAGCTTCGCAATTCCTCTATAATTAGTAATTTTGCTCCGACAACCTGATTTATAAAGAGGTTTAATAACCGAATATTTGCAAGAATCAAGAAAAGAGCCGAACTTTAAGGACATATTAAATATTTTTGTACGAAAGACTAGAGATACATTTCTTTAATAATAAATTACACAACAAATCTGGTCCATGAAACACGTTACTGTTTAATTTTTTAAAGCATGATTCAACTTCACTCTGTTCAAGTTGAATAAGGCCAACATCGACAGTTGAAATTAAATCATCAAAATCAGGGATAGGATCACTATTATTATTCGACGCATAAATAGATCCAAAGTATTCAGCGAAAAGATCACAACTTCCTTGCAAACTATTAGAGTAAATACCATTATATTCCATAGAAGCAGGCATAGAGGACGAAGAACGTTTGGCGTTGATCTACGCCCAAAAGGCCCTGCAATCATTGTTGATATTCTTCTCAACAGATAAAACATACTGATTGAATAAAAAGCGATGAAGGAAGTGATATTCTCTATGAAGTCTTTTAAATTTACATAAATTATAGGTATTACAATGAAACCCTAAAGCTTTGTGAGCTTTATTTTTAGCATTTTTAAGTCTTAATAAACCTTTATTAAACTAAGGAGGATGATTGGAAGAAGAACGAGTAACAATTGGGATAAAACAATTAATACCAACATGAACCAATTCAAGGAACCTTGAGTAGCAACTTTCTAAATTAGAACAATAGCATTGAAGTTCACAGTCCCAGTGTACAGATTGCAAGTAATTATTCAAGCCATCATAATCACCTTTAGAAAAACTGTATTTATAAGTACAAAAATTAGCAATTGAAGCAAATTTGTAAGTACAAATTTCAAGAACAAAAGGATAGTGAAAAATATCAATCTTAGCTAGAGGCAAAAGTACTTCAGCAGCAGGATCGCTGGTAGATCGCCTAGCAGTCGAATCTTCACTCACGCCAGCAGTAGCATCGCTCTCGGTTCCAGCTACAGCAGCAGCAGAAACGCCAGCATCACGCCCAACAGCTGATTCCCTGTCTGTAGAGCCAGCATCGACGACAGCAAGCGCATGATCAGCAACAAATTCAGGCTACAATGGTTTAACGGATGAAACCGCTGCACCTCATCGGAAGAGCCAGATGTGCGAGCACCAACTTTGAGCGCCGAGGATGAATTTTTTTTCGACGACAAGATCGTTGGGGAATTTTTGGGGCAACGGACGCAGCGGTTCTCTTAAGCACAGCTTTCCGCACTGTGCCTCCTGAAGAAAGAGACACTGAGCGGCGATTATTATTATTATGATTAGATGCATTCACAGCAGACCCATCATCATTCTTTTTAATAAATTTAAGAAAATCGTTCTTCAGAACAGCAATATCACTCGCAAGTTCACCGATTTTAGAAAATAGTTCACTGATGGGCAGAAAATTACAACTTGCACACTTCTAGCTTAATGAATCATGCGATTCGATAACTTTTAGAGTCTCATCATCGAGCCGAGAGCAACGTTTGTGAAAAAAGCGGCCGCAAATAAAGCACGAAACATTTTTTTTGTCAAACAATACCTCAAAACATTTGGCACAAGCACCAACAACCCGATTATCGGTCATAATTACAAAACCTGATGAAAGTAAAAGCAGAAAATGGAACAGCACACGTCCGCACACTTTGCTGTATATGAATACTATAGATGGAGTGTATAGTGCGATCTTACCCGGGGGCTACACGGTCAATAGCCCTAACTATAATGATCTTAAGACATCATAAGATTCTTCGTCAAATTCTCTTAAGACTGGTTAATTAACTGTCAAATCTTAAGCTCAGCTATAATAGCCTTAAGACGTTTTGACATTTGTAAAAGGTAAACAAATCGAGTCTGGGAAAGCGTCCAATAAATTAAAAAAAATGGAAATTAACAATAGTTTTAATGAAGAACTGATTGAATTAGTTCAAAACTGTTTTTTTTATTGTCTCTATTTATTTTTCTTACGCAACACGATCTAGGTTTTTTTTCACATCTTCTACCAATTTCACTAATAACGCCAAATTATTTAATAACTCCAAATTATTCATTTTGCAAAAAAACGTTTTCTGCAACTAGAAACACTAAAGAAAATTACACTTTTCTTATGATTGCTTAAGATTTGTACGCTCGTTACCGTACATTAAAGACTTGACGAAAGATTGGAAAAGTTAACGAAAGATTCCTTAAGGCCATTATAGTTGGTATTATGACATTTCATAGGAGCGTAAAAAATCTTAAGGTATCTTAAGACCATTATAGTTAGGGCTAATTTTTTCAATTGCAATATTGCATTGCAGTAGTAAAATTGATCGTGTATCCCCTGCTGCAATATGCAATGCAATATTGCAGCAGGGGCTACACGATCAATTTTAGTACTGCAATGCAATATTGCAATTGAAAAATTGATCGTGTAGCCCCCGGGTTAGACATGAAGCCATGAGATGGCCATTTTGGTAAGCTCCAAATGTCAAACAATCTAGTCGAAATTTAGTGGATAAAACCTGATAAATCTTTTAGAAAAAACAAAGAAAACTATTTTATTTTATCAACATATCAACAAATTATTGAAATAAAAACCGAAACTGAAACACATGAGAAGATAATGGAGTCTATCAAAATGGCAGACACGAACCCCTTTGCTTCAACAGCTACTCGGTTACTTTCCACATATTATCACTACATATCCACTTTATGTCAACTGTCACAACATAATCACGGATTTTATCGATAACAACATATTCTACCGTGTGGGGGCTCCACACGGTAAAATTCGTCGTTATCTATAAAGTTTTCATCGTAACGACGTTGCCTTGTGCCGAGGGTGTTAAACGATGTTATTAGCGTTAATTAAGAATTAAAGAGCGATGAGATCGAGGGTATAAGTCTGAAGTAAGTTCTTTAATTCTTAAGGTCCATTTACAATAGAGCGATGAAGCTTGTCAAATCAACTTCCTTAGCATATTTGTGAATGTAGTTATATCAATGCAACGAGAGGCGCGAAAGAGGGACGATGAGATTTTGAAAAATAATATTTGACGCGGCGACGAAGCGATTCCAAACGTCAAATTGTCATATATCTGTTGTAGTGATTTGTTTATATTTAATTTGTTTGTTGTTTTCTTGTAGTTTTGCTAAACGCTAAAATGCAGAACCTTTAATTTATAACTTCACGTATGTGAAATCAGCTTAATAGTTAAGCGTTTCCTTCTTATGCGCTTGTTCATCCCTCACTCTACCAAATCTGTGAAGCCTAGGCCGAACAAATGGTTCAATGGGGAATGTATGAACGCAATCAAAGCTAAAGAAGCCGCATATAGAGCATACAGACGTTCGCCTAATGAGCCACTTCGTCGTGAGTACATCAAATTGAAAAACTCCTGTAACTCCATCATCAGGAAAGTCAAATCATCATTTGATGGTAGATTGAGAAGTAAGATTCATAACTCCACTACAGGCAGTAAAAACTTCTGGTCCTTGGTAACTGCCATCAAGAAGAATTTTACTTCCTCCTCAACACCTCGTTTTATTCACAACAAGGAAGTGATAACAGAAAGCAAACCCAAGGCCGACCTATTAGCTTCTCTGTTCGCCGCAAATTCTTATTTAGCCGATGCCCCGATCACCCCCCACTCTCGAGAATACCACCCACTCAATGGACGGAGTTCACTTCAGGACTCGCGAGGTGTTTAGGTGTCTTAAAGAACTCGACGTCAATAAATCCACTGGCCCCGACAAAATCACCTTTGGCTAAACCCCTTCGCAAACTTTTTGCCCTGTCTTACTTCTCCGGAGTGTATCCCGACTCTTGGAAACTCGCTCATGTTCAGCCAATCCCAAAAACAGGTGAAGCCAGCGACCGCTTAAACTACCGCCCAATAGCAATTACTTCTGTTCTCTCCAAAATCATGGAGACAATAATCAATAAAAAGCTGATGAAATATCTAGAATCCAACCAAATTATACACGACAGGCAATACGGCTTCAGATCTAAACGGTCTACTGGCGATCTGCTTGTGTGTTTAACCGAGCGTATCAACCAAAGCATTCACAGTTTTGGCGAGTCTAGTCTGGTTGCTCTATATATATCAAAGGCTTTTGACAGAGTATGGCACCCAGCTCTGTTGAATAAACTCCAAGCTATTGGTATACACTTAGTTCTAAGGAACTGGATTAAGAGCTTTCTTTCAGGCCGTTCAATCAAGGTAGTATTGGACGGCGTCGAATCCAACTCACATGTCATTTCGGCCGGAGTTCCCCAGGGGTCAATTCTCTCACCTGCTAATCTTCATTAATGATCTGCTCTCAATCCCCTCCAACCCACTTCACTGCTTCGCTGATGACGGTACTCTGAATTTCTCTTACTTCTTCGACAATATAAGACAAGCACGTGCCAGACCTTGTCTTTACCACCGTCAACTGATGTCGACCTCGATCAACCGGGATATCGAATCGATTCTTCATTGGGGCGAAATGAACCGCGTCGAATTCAATGCCACAAAAGCGAAGCACTGTCTGATCTCCAACAAAAATTGTACCGACCTTCCTCCTATCTCAGTGGATAAAGAGAATCTAACGGCTGACTCAACTCTCAACTCCTAGATCCTAGGGGTAACTTTAACGGAGCATCTGCGATGGAATGATCACATATTCCAAATCGCCAAGCAAGCCTCCCAACGCCTTGGATTTCTCAAGAGATGCAAGTTCCTCCTCCAGCCAGCCGCATCGGCTACAAAATACAAATCCTACATTCGGCCGCGCCTCGAATACAACTCGCAACCACCTTGGCTTGTCTCGACAAGGTGCAAAATCGTGCCCTTAAACTCATTGGTGATGGCCCCTTTCGCGCCTCCATAGACACCTTAAGCCACCGTAGGAATGTAGCAGCCCTCTCCATACTTTATCGCTATTACCATGGCGACTGTTCCACTGAAATTCAGGACCTCCCACCTGCACGGCAATACTTTTCCCGCAACACAAGACTAGCCCGCTCGTTCACGCACAATACGGTTTAGAAGTTCGTTTATGAATACAACTGGACTGTGGAATAATCTCCCGCAGTCAGTATTTCCGAACTCGTACAACACCTTAGAGTTCAAACGTGAGATTCATCGTCGTTTTCTTCTACACCCTCCAGACCCCCTCTAACCTTTCCTATTCTCCTCTATTCTTCAAACCAAGGGGGCCTCGGTAGCCTAGGGGTAAGGCGCCTGACTACTATCCCAGAGGTCCCGGGTTCGAATCCCGGCCAGCCCCACGCTCCTTCGCCTTTTCCACTTTTCCACGAACATAACTTTCCTTCTTTCTTCTCCCCTCTTTACATTCCTGATTCCTCCTGTCATAGCCTTCGCTAGTCCTTCCCCGCTCCACCAAGCGCATGTCATCGGTTGGTTGAAGAGATTCAACTCGTTTCAGGAGGCATAACACTCCAGCGAGTTGTTTCTCAAATGCCCCGATGCCAGAGTCGCGAAATGGTTCGAAGTAGAGGTGGAATAAAAATATATCGCGGCTAGGTTGTGGCAGCTCCTTCCTACTTCTCTCTCTCTCTACTTCTCATCTTCCGGCTAGAGCTGCTGTTCAACATTCTATAGTAAAAAATAGATTGTCGAACAGTACAAAGGGGGCTTTCCCTAAGTCTCTAGTTAATTTCCAATGAATTTTTGTTGCATTGTTCCGTTTCGATTAACTTAATTTTGAACAAATCGTCGAAATGGGTAAAATTCAGCTATCGTGATGATTTGACAATTTGACGTTTGGAATCGCTTCGTCGCCGCGTCAAATATTATTTTTCAAAATCTCATCGACCCTCTTTCGCGCCTCTCGTTGCATTGATATAACTACATTCACAAATATGCTAAGGAAGATGATTTGACAAGCTTCATCGCTCTATTGTAAATGGACCTTAAGAATTAAAGAACTTACTTCAGACTTATACCCTCGATCTCATCGCTCTTTAATTCTTAATTAATACCGCGTTTACATCGCCTCGAAAACAAGCGTTTTCGTCAAAAAATCGCGTTTTGGGCGAAAACACAATCGAAAACAAATGTTTTATCATACAAATCGAAAACAACTTGGAAAGCTGTTTTCGATGAAAACGACCACGAAAACAAGAAAAGTGTGGACAAGAACCCAATTCAGCGTTCAGCACTTGTTATACGCATGTCATTTTCAGTGTCGAGACTTTTTTAAAATTTGAGTTTGCCATGGAAAAAATTTAAAACGAAATAATTAAAGTATTTATCTAGCATTTTTCTAAATAAACTGTCACTCGAAAACTAGAAAGGCGATTTGAACAGTTAATTCGTTTTCCGAAAACGCTTGCATGAAAACACGTGTTTTCGAGGCGATATAAACGCGGTATAACGCTAATAACATCGTTTAACACCCTCGGCACAAGGCAACGTCGTTACGATGAAAACTTTATAGATAACGACGAATTTTACCGTGTGGAACCCCCACACGGTAGAATATGTTGTTATCGATAAAATCCGTGATTATGTTGTGACAGTTGACATAAAGTGGATATGTAGTGATAATATGTGGAAAGTAACCGAGTAGCTGTTGAAGCAAAGGGGTTCGTGTCTGCCATTTTGATAGACTCCATTATCTTCTCATGTGTTTCAGTTTCGGTTTTTATTTCAATAATTTGTTGATATGTTGATAAAATAAAATAGTTTTCTTTGTTTTTTCTAAAAGATTTATCAGGTTTTATCCACTAAATTTCGACTAGATTGTTTGACATTTGGAGCTTACCAAAATGGCCATCTCATGGCTTCATGTCTAACCCGGGGGCTACACGATCAATTTTTCAATTGCAATATTGCATTGCAGTACTAAAATTGATCGTGTAGCCCCTGCTGCAATATTGCATTGCATATTGCAGCAGGGGATACACGATCAATTTTACTACTGCAATGCAATATTGCAATTGAAAAAATTGACCGTGTAGCCCCCGGGTAAGATCGCACTATACACTCCATCTATAGTATTCATATACAGCAAAGTGTGCGGACGTGTGCTGTTCCATTTTCTGCTTTTACTTTCATCAGGTTTTGTAATTATGACCGATAATCGGGTTGTTGGTGCTTGTGCCAAATGTTTTGAGGTATTGTTTGACAAAAAAAATGTTTCGTGCTTTATTTGCGGCCGCTTTTTTCACAAACGTTGCTCTCGGCTCGATGATGAGACTCTAAAAGTTATCGAATCGCATGATTCATTAAGCTAGAAGTGTGCAAGTTGTAATTTTCTGCCCATCAGTGAACTATTTTCTAAAATCGGTGAACTTGCGAGTGATATTGCTGTTCTGAAGAACGATTTTCTTAAATTTATTAAAAAGAATGATGATGGGTCTGCTGTGAATGCATCTAATCATAATATGTAATAATAATCGCCGCTCAGTGTCTCTTTCTTCAGGAGGCACAGTGCGGAAAGCTGTGCTTAAGAGAACCGCTGCGTCCGTTGCCCCAAAAATTCCCCAACGATCTTGTCGTCGAAAAAAAATTCATCCTCGGCGCTCAAAGTTGGTGCTCGCACATCTGGCTCTTCCGATGAGGTGCAGCGGTTTCATCCGTTAAACCATTGCAGCCTGAATTTGTTGCTGATCATGCGCTTGCTGTCGTCGATGCTGGCTCTACAGACAGGGAATCAGCTGTTGGGCGTGATGCTGGCGTTTCTGCTGCTGCTGTAGCTGGAACCGAGAGCGATGCTTCTGCTGGCGTGAGTGAAGATTCGACTGCTAGGCGATCTACCAGCGATCCTGCTGCTGAAGTACTTTTGCCTCTAGCTAAGATTGATATTTTTCACTATCCTTTTGTTCTTGAAATTTGTACTTACAAATTTGCTTCAATTGCTAATTTTTGTACTTATAAATACAGTTTTTCTAAAGGTGATTATGATGGCTTGAATAATTACTTGCAATCTGTACCCTGGGACTGTGAACTTCAATGCTATTGTTCTAATTTAGAAAGTTGCTATTCAAGGTTCCTTGAATTGGTCCATGTTGGTATTAATTGTTTTATCCCAATTGTTACTCGTTCTTCTTCCAATCATCCTCCTTGGTTTAATAAAGGTTTATTAAGACTTAAAAATGCTAAAAATAAAGCTCACAAAGCTTTAGGGTTTCATTGTAATACCTATAATTTATGTAAATTTAAAAGACTTCATAGAGAATATCACTTCCTTCATCGCTTTTTATTCAATCAGTATGTTTTATCTGTTGAGAAGAATATCAACAATGATTGCAGGGCCTTTTGGGCGTAGATCAACGCCAAACGTTCTTCGTCCTCTATGCCTGCTTCTATGGAATATAACGGTATTTACTCTAATAGTTTGCAAGGAAGTTGTGATCTTTTCGCTGAATACTTTGGATCTATTTATACGTCGAATAATAATAGTGATCCTATCCCTGATTTTGATGATTTAATTTCAACTGTCGATGTTGGCCTTATTCAACTTGAACAGAGTGAAGTTGAATCATGCTTTAAAAAATTAAACAGTAACGTGTTTCATGGACCAGATTTGTTGTGTAATTTATTATTAAAGAAATGTATCTCTAGTCTTTCGTACAAAAATATTTAATATGTCCTTAAAGTTCGGCTCTTTTCTTGATTCTTGCAAATATTCGGTTATTAAACCTCTTTATAAATCAGGTTGTCGGAGCAAAATTACTAATTATAGAGGAATTGCGAAGCTATTACCTGTTCCTAAATGTTTTGAAAGTCTAGTTACTGACAGACTACAATTTGTTGTTAATAAATGTATTTGTGAGGCGCAACATGGTTTTATAAGCGGCAAATCAACTACCACGTGAACATAAAATATCTTAGTAGTTAACGAACATTGCCATGAACCGGATGAATATAATCAACCATGTTTTTTTTAGTACATATGACTGTGGCGCCCTCATTAATCTAACGAAAATGACAACATGGAGTTTGTAGTCCTTGTATAGTCTCCCTGCCCTCATTAATCAAACGAAAATTGACAACACGGAGTTTTAACCTTTGATAGAGAAGACAAGGAAGCGCAATTAATTAAAATCAGAGACTTTGGTAGCACTAATGCACAGAATTATTAATTATTTGTGTCTAACCCGGACAATGGCGGTGTCATATTTAGTTAAAACCCGGGAGGGATTGCGTTTCCTAGCAACCATCTTAGAACAGTTCACTTGGCTGAGTGTTTGTAGCAAACCCTTCGCAAACCTGAACGAATTTCACCACGCCTCTGTCCAGGGTAGACAATAGCCGTGTTCCTTTTCTACTCTTAAGTACTCCGGAGTAAAACTTAAAAGGAACACCTTTTTTTTGTTTTGGGTAACTTTTTGAACTTTCCTTTAAATAAAAGCGCGTTCAATTATTGTAAATATAATATGGGTACTTAATACTTACTACCATTACAAAAATAAAAATTAAAAAACCGCACATTAAAATTCTTGATTCTTTTTATAACACCGAAAACTGTCAGTTCGTCACAATTCAATGAAAATCCATCTATCGGCTTTTTAGTAAGTGAAAAATAATTCACAATAGACTGCAAATGGCGATATTCCCCTAGTGGATGTTAGATGCGTATTTACTCTAGTTATCTACACCTCTGTAAGGGCAGGTGTAGTTTGGGAGTAAATACAAGGAAAAAAAAGCAGAAAAGGAACGCGGCTAATGTATTTTGTTGTGTGGTCAAAGTTTATTTACATTTCAAATTGTGGAGAAAAACTTCACTTTTAATGTCTTGTTTTGGCGTTAAACTTACTCGCAGTTCCAAAAAAAACACTGAATATGAAACGCGGCACTTTGTTCTTTGAATTGGAAGGATAAATTCTACACTTTATATTCATAAATTAAGGAAAATTACTTTCCTATGATAACGAAAGTTCTCAGTTGCCTTCCATCGCGTTTTCCACTCCGAACAACCTTTGACGGCACACTGCATTTTATCACCACTAATGTTTATCATGCACAGGATTGTCACTTTGAAAAAAAAAAGAGTGCCATGGCTTCTCGATGGCACAGTAGACATGAATAGACCCCAAGGATAAGACATATTCATGTCAAAAACAAAAACAACAAAAACAATAAAAACAACAAAAACAGCAAAAACAACAAAAACATCAAAAAGAACAAAACAACAAAACCAACAAAAACAGCAAAAACAACAAAAACAACAAAAAACAAAAACAGAAAAACAACAAAAACAGCAAGAACAACAAAAACAGAAAAAACAACAAAAACAACAAAACAGCGAAAACAACAAAAACAGCAAAAACAACAAAAACAGCAAAACCAACAAAAACAGCAAAAACAACAAAACCAACAAAAACAGCAAAAACAACAAAAACAGCAAAAACAACAAAAACAGAAGAAAACAACAAAACCAACAAAAACAGCAAAATAACAAAAAACAACAAAAACAGCAAAAACAACAAAAACAACAAAAACAGCAAAAACAACAAAAACAACGAAAACAGCAAAAACAACAAAAACAGCAAAAACAGCAAAAGCAACAAAAACAGCAAAAACAACAAAAACAGCAAAAACAACAAAAACAGCAAAAACAACAAAAACAGCAAAAGCAACAAAAACAGCAAAAAAACAAAAATTTATCCTAAAAGTATGCCAAACAGTAATTAGTCATGGTAACGATTTTCGTCTCCGCACATTTTTTCAAATAGACCACAGGGATAAGACATATTCATGTCAAAACTATCACATCAATTCATAATTTCAGTTTTTACGTAGAAATTCTCTAACTTTTTTAAGCGCGAACAGAATTGTCAAAGGCAAGCGTTGTTTGACACCCGTGCTGGGAGAATTATACCTGTGACACATATACCATCATAATGAAAGTAACCTTCATTATCGCGGCAAAACCCCACCATAATGAAAGTTCAAAATGAAAGTATTTTACCTTCATTTGGACTGTAATTTCGGTTAAGTGACATCTGTTGCAAAACTGGAAACTAATTTTTATAATAAATTTCCCCTCCTTTCTCCTTAAAACTGACAATTTAACATTCAATTCAAAACAAACAAACAAATCTGAGCCCAAGTAGTTCAAAAATAACGATGTTGTTGCAAAACAACTTGAAAATTAAAAAAAAAACACACAGAAATGTCACTTGCAAATGACACATGCAAATGAAAGTAAATAGCCCTAACTATAATGATCTTAAGACGTCATAAGATTCTTCGTCAAATTCTCTTAAGACTGGTTAATTATCTGTCAAATCGTAAGCTCAGCTATAATAGCCTTAAGACGTTTTGACATTTGTAAAAGGTAAACAAACCGAGTCTGCGAAAGCGTCAAAAAAAAAGGAAATTAACAATAGTTTTAATGATAACTTTGACTACACAGACAAACTAAATCAACTGTTTTAAAAAAAAAAAAAAAAAACGTAATTCCCAGCTGCGTTTTGGCCACGTTGCATGGGACAGTTAATTAACAAAGAGAGAATTTAGGAGGCCAATTAAAGTTGTTTACATCATTGATTCGTGGTCTATATAGCCTCACGGCTGGGACCAGTAAGAGACCTTTGTGGTCCACTAGCCCTATGCTAGTAAAATTTAAAACAACAACAACAACAACAATAGTTTTAATGAAGAACTGATTGAATTAGTTCAAAACTGTTTTTTTATTGTCTCTATTTATTTTTCTTACACAACACGATCTAGGTTTCCTTTTTCTTTTTTTCACATCTTCTACCAATTTCACTAATAACGCCAAATTATTTAATAACTCCAAATTATCCATTTTGCAAAAAAACGTTTTCTGCAACTAGAAACACTAAAGAAAATTACACTTTCCTTATGATTGCTTAAGATTTGTACGCTCGTTACCGTACATTAAAAGCCCTAACTATAATGGTCTTAAGATACCTTAAGATTTTTTACGCTCCTATGAAATGTCATAATACCAACTATAATGGCCTTAAGCAATCTTTCGTTAACTTTTCCAATCTTTCGTCAAGTCTTTAATGTACGGTAACGAGCGTACAAATCTTAAGCAATCATAAGAAAAGTGTAATTTTCTTTAGTGTTTCTAGTTGCAGAAAACGTTTTTTTGCAAAATGGATAATTTGGAGTTATTAAATAATTTGGCGTTATTAGTGAAATTGGTAGAAGATGTGAAAAAATTAAAAAGAAAATGTAGATCGTGTTGTGTAGAAAAATAAATAGAGACAATAAAAAAATAGTTTTGAACTAATTCATTCAGCTCTTCATTAAAACTATTGTTAATTTCCATTACCCCTAACTATAATGGTCTTAAGATACCTTAAGATTTTTTACGCTCCTATGAAATATCATAATACCAACTATAATGGCCTTAAGCAATCTTGCCTTAACTTTTCCAATCTTTCGTCAAGTCTTTAATGTACGGTAACGAGCGTACAAATCTTAAGCAATCATAAGAAAAGTGTAATTTTCTTTAGTGTTTCTAGTTGCAGAAAACGTTTTTTTGCAAAATGGATAATTAGAAGTTATTAAATAATTTGGCGTTATTAGTGAAATTGGTAGAAGATGTGAAAAAAATAAAAAGAAAACCTAGATCGTGTTGTGTAAGAAAAATAAATAGACAATAAAAAAACAGTTTTGAAATAATTCAATCAGTTCTTCATTAAAACTATTGTTAATTTCCATTTTTTAATTCATTGGACGCTTTCCCAGACTCGATTTGTTTACCTTTTACAAATGTCAAAACGTCTTAAGGCTATTATAGCTGAGCTTACGATTTGACAGATAATTAATCAGTCTTAAGAGAATTTGACGAAGAATCTTATGACGTCTTAAGATCATTATAGTTAGGGCTATTTTTTTGGACGCTTTCCTAGACTAGATTTGTTTACCTTTTACAAATGTCAATACGTCTTAAGGCTATTATAGCTGAGTTTACGATTTGACAGATAATTAACCAGTCTTAAGAGAATTTGACGAAGAATCTTATGACGTCTTAAGATCATTATAGTTAGGGCTAAAGACTTGACGAAAGATTGGAAAAGTTAACAAAAGATTGCTTAAGGCCATTATAGTTGGTATTATGACATTTCATAGGAGCGTAAAAAATCTTAAGGTATCTTAAGACCATTATAGTTAGGGCTAATGTGTCACCCCATCATTTCCTTAACCATAATAATGAAAATTACCATCATATACCGAGTTTCCATAGGGGTCGAGTTGAGTTGAGGTTGAGTTGAAATGACACTTCTACTCAACGACTCAACTCTATGCGTTTCCATGGCTGACTTTTCTCCCTGTGTACAGACAGCAGAATGTGTACTTGTATTAAGCAAGCAGCTGTTTTTAAATTTGACGTAATATTTTTGTTATTATAAAATAGTGATCATGGACCATAAAATTAATTTATTGTGTTCGTTGTATAACAGAAATGTTATAAACAGGCGCGACATTTTGAATTTTTTAACATTTGACAATCCCGTTTGTAGTTGTGTGCGTGAACTCTGTTCAATCTACCTATTTTCGTTGAGTTGAGCAGAGTTGAAAATCTTTAACGAAAACTTTTGACTGCGACTGTTTCCATGGAGTTCAACTCGGGTTCAACTGCGGTTGAACTCTCATGGAAACTCAGTAATAATGAAAGTATAGTGTGTCACAGGTATTAGAGAGAAAAAATCTTGAGCCCAAGTGATTCCCTCGAATCTGTATACATGTACGCTATTTGTGGTTCCTTATCTTCTCTATTCAAAGGTTTTAACTACTTGTTTAGCCTCCATGTGTTAGCTAATTACCATTTCATGATTATCATCAAAAAATATTTTGAAGATTTCCGAATTAAGCCTAGTATGGAGTTCGAACGGAATTCCGTTCCCCATATAAAATACATGTAAAAAGATGCACGGAATTCCGTTCACCCGATTTTTCCGTGTACTTTTTGTTTTGTGAGTACGGACTTCGAACGGAATTTTGTTGGTAATATATCACTTGTGAAACTTTCTAACAGATGGCTCTGCAGGGGAATTGGAGACTTTTTTCCGTTCACGTTGGAACGGAATAAATAGCTAGACAATTATTCCGTGTTTCTGCTGTTGGTAATTTTGACAGAACGAAAAAAAGCAGCTGTTGCGACCAAATGCGTGGTGTAATATGTGATTTTTATCAGTCAGCTGTTAACTTTTTCTCACCTTTTGACTTTTTCTTCACAGTACTCTACACGGAATTTTTCCGTGTAGAAATATATGCCAAAAATGCTGAACGGAATTCCGTTTGAACTCCATACTAGGCTTTAGACAAATCTGTTACAGCGGTTCTCTTAGTTTTTCTATTTTCTCATAGATGGCGAACCATGCACTCCGTATTATAAATTTTACATTTCACAAAGAATTGTTTATGCGAGGAATTGGAAACAATTTAACATCTACGTTTTATATAAAGTTTTAAACTCTCAGTTTACTGAGAAAAAACTTGATGTTAATCACAATTACACATGCAATCTATCATCTTTCTGCTTTTGCCCTTTTTCTGTTTTAGCTAATGCTCTTTAACAGTGCCTAGGGTATAAACTTGTCAAAAGCTTTCTAAAACTTGTGAACTGTTCTTTGGAAAAAAATAATGTATTTCTACATTAATTAATTTGTAGGCACTCGCAGTTAATGATAAACTCCCACATGTATGTATAAACCTCTCTTGATTAAATAAATATTTTATTGTTAAAGATATATTTAACTAAATCCCGACAGCGGAGCAGTGTTAAAATATTGGAAATACATACATAGACGCAAAAGCTGTTGAAATATGTATCTCCGTATGGACTGGTTTAAGATAAAATAACCTAAGTTTCTCCCACCAGCTCCGGATGAAAACAGAAAAAGATTAATGTATAAAAATAATGCAATAAGCTTAATCGATAAGAAATTGTTTACGCTCTTCTTCGTGTATACACGGCCACACTATTGCTGCAATTGTATTCGAGTAGAAACGAGGTACCACATGCGCTTAAAAGTGCAGAATTGATAAAAAGCTTTAAATAAACTGATTCAGCATGGCGCATACCTATGTGGAGAATGAACTTTTGAAGCGCAGAGTCACGTCATTGTGAGCTGTTTGTAGTACCTGTTAAGTAGTTACAGGGTTTTAGAGTGCACCATTTAAGATTTAGAAATATGCAAAATGTCTATATTTCGCGCCAAGATAAAGTGAAAGAATTATTAAATTGTACAGTTCCGGTGTGTAATTGTTTTTACTCTCGATTGGATATGGAAGCGGAGAAATGCGCGCGACTTTCTTTTAACTAAAAGTGGAGTGTGTCATATTCCCTCTATACAAGTATGATGTATTACCACATTTATGCATGCATGTATAAATAATATAATCAACCGCACTCTTTGTATGCGGAAGGGGTGTTGAATGCGAACTCGAAAGTTGAATAGTGCCGCCGTGTGAAAAATGAAAGGTTCAAACTTAAGATTTTCGTGAAATAATGGTTTTACGACAATAAAGAATATTACAGAAAAAACAAATTTTTGTTAGCGTTAGGATATGCCAAGTTTTCAACCAATTAGGTGATGACATTTCTTTTTGGATTTAATTTAATAGTGTGCGTGCGCTGAACTCGTTGGTTTTTTTCTAATGAAAATTCTTATTTTTGTTTACAGGTCTAATTAGAAAATCAAAGATTTAAAATGATGATAGGGATAGGGTAATTTTGGTATGTATTTTTAACACCTGTGAAAGGGTTACGTAGCTAAACATATGATATTTTTTTGGCTTGATTTTATTGGACCTTACCGAAGTGCGTTTTTCATTCGTTTTGCCTAAATGGTTATATAGGATAGGAATACATATGCATATAAACAAATAATTTCTCAATTATGTACAGATTTTAATAAAGAACAAAACAAATTTATATCGTATGTATGTACATAAATTCAACCCTGTAATATTTTATATATGCTTTACTAAAAAGCACTCAAGCCTTTCTAAAGAACACATTTTTCACAAAACGAACATCTTATTACATTTTACTAATAACCTATTGATACCGGTAATAGCGAACTAGTTTAAAGTTTTGTTATTTCTTTAATTCTTCTCGCCTAAATTATTCCGCGGGATACACAGGCGATCAACCTTACATTTCCGCCGAATTCGGTTGTTGCCTATAATTTGAACTTCAATCCAAGTTTTCAAATCATTTTGGATCGGCCTTGTGCGATGGATGGCCAATCAGATATTCATCTTCCGAGAAATTTGACCTTTGCGGTAATTCCTCGTTTTAGAAGTAACTCTACTATTTGTCTAGTTTTTAAAATACCGTGCTGACAAAGGTTTTATTCGTTGATTATATTGTACCCAATTGTTCATACATATTAGCCTCGATTCCCAGATCCGACGGGAGGGAAGTGAGTTGCGGATTTGACACTTTGCGATTCTCAAATCCGCAACCCCGAATTTCTTTTTGACATTTTCCGCGCTGTAAAAGTGTGATCCGCAACAAATTTTCTGCGGATTTGAACGACAAATGCGCCTAAGATAATCCGACATCGTATATTTCATTATCGCGTGAGTCTTCACTCCGAATTTTCGATTTAAACCAATCCGGGACTGCGGATTTGAGAATCGCAAAGTGTCAAATCCGCACTCACTTCCCTCCCGTCGGATCTGGGAATCGAGGCCATTAACCCGAAAGTACAAAATTGCGGGATTAACAGGCTGAGAATTGGCAGAGAGCTTCCTTGAGTTTTTAGTAAGGGGTTATAAAGTCTACCGATTTTCTACCATTGGAAGCCCGCTTTTTAGGGGGTTTTAGGGTCAAAAGATTAGTTTTTCCGCAAATACATCTTAACCGGTAAGTCTTATCATAAAATAGGGCGTTTTCAATGATTCAAACTTGCGACATATTTGCTTTTGCATGTTGTTCAATGAAGCAACTTGCAAAAGCACAGTGTTCAATGATTAAAACTTAAAAGCAAATGATTGCATACTTTGCCAGCTTTTTTAAATACTTGCAGTTGTAATTTTGAAGAAGAAGACACGTCAGTGCTGCCATTCATTTTTGTTTTACTCACTTTTTCATTATTAATTTAACCAATAATGATTTCTTTTTCATTTTTCTCTGCACGAAATGAGAGACATTACTCGTATCCGCACTTTCTACTAGAATTTTGTTCTCAACAATTCCAATTAATGTTTTTAAATTTCTTTTATCTATTTTGTTTTCAGTTTCTCGCAATACGTAAGTAGTGGAAGCACTAATTTCACGTATGTCAGCTGACAATTTTGACATATAATGAGTTATGTTCAATGATGCATGTTGTTTGCATGTTGCTTAAGCTGTCAGTCAACGTCATTTGCTTTCGTGCAAGTCTGCAAAAGCATCCTGCATCATTGAAAACACCCATAATGTTAACAAAGTTTATAGATTATGCGATTACCTACAAAAAAGTTATACATTTTCCCGTACGAATTTAGAAGATATGTAAGTTCAAAGTATCAGCAAAATTATAAAAACCAAGAAAATTGTTCGCAAAATGAAATTTTAATATGTGATATTTTCATTAATACTTAGAACATAGGCTATTCTATTACTTTCTAAAGCTACTCCTTTGTTGAAAATCATCAGCTTAGTATTTTTGCATGAAGGTCCATGGAGGAATGTTATTATACATACATATGTATATGCATATGTCAGTGGATCTCTCATGGTATACCTCCAAGCCCTGAAATAAAACCTAAATTAAAAATGTCCGAATAATGCCAATGTGGTTGAATTTGCCTATTTTATTCCAATTCCAATGAAAGTGGGTATCTAGAGGTATTTAAGGTCGTAAATAATAAATTGGCGGTCAAAACTTATAAATTCAAAATGGCCGCGCCAATATGGCCGACGAATTTGCAAATTGTGTTCCAATTGAAATGAGGGGGTTATTGAGGCAAATTTCACGGCATAACACTTTCTGCCTTAACAAACCGGTTTGTGCGTGTTATACGAATTACACAATAAACTGACTTCTGCATTTTTTCGTGTAACAATTCTATTGTCTATGTAGCTGTGTACAAACTGTCAGTTAAGCTAAGTCATTTTCGTAGACCCGAGAATGAAATTATGATTGTGTTAGTGTGTTGCTCTGTGCAGTCGAGAATTTTTTGGGATGCACCACTGACAGTGGGATGCACAAGTAACAAACTTCCCCGCGACCCCTTGCCTATAAAACCGGTTTATTGGAATTATTGGAAGTGTTGATGGAAGAAATGTTATGCCGTGTAATGAGGCAAATTACACGGCATAATATTTCTTCCATCAACACTTCCAATAATTCCAATAAACCGGTTTTAATGGCAAGGGGTCGCGGGGAAGTTTGTTACTTGTGCATCCCAAAAAATTCTCGACTGCACAGAGCAACACACTAACACAATCATAATTTCATTCTCGGGGCCTACGAAAATGACTTAACTTAACTGACAGTTTGTACACAGCTACATAGACAATAGAATTGTTACACGAAAAATGCAGAACAGTCAGTTTATCGTGTAATTCGTATAACACGCACAAACCGGTTTGTTACAGCAGAAAGTGTTATGTCGTGTAACTCGCCTCAATTTGCCTCATTAGGTAGCAAATGACGAATTTATGATCAAAACATAAATTCAAAATGGACGAGTTCTCCAGTTGTATTCCGATTCTAATAAAAATCGGTATATGAGAGTTTCTAAGGTAGTAACTAACGAATTTGTGATCAAAACTTATAAATTCAAAATGTGGGTCAATATGGCGGAAGAATTATGGCAAATAATTGTCATTTCCCAGTTAGCTGTATGTTGGTTGTACAAAAGTTGGAAAATCGCAAAATCTTGACAATTGTAGGAAAAACATTGAACATATGTAGTATAACCGGAAGCTCTCCAAGCAATCGGTTACAAGTTTTTTTGGGTAAGGAGAAGCGGGAATATGGGATTTATATACAATGGATAAGAATTAAAGAAACCTTCCACCTCTGAAATTTTAGGTATAAGTCTAGGATTCTGCAATACGGGAAGAGGCTGGCATCTGGATAAACAAATAAAACCTGGGTCAGTGACATTGCAGATGAAATCCCAGGGGTCAAGCAGTAGTCCCTTTATTTTTCTTCGATGGGTGCAGCGAGGCGTAACGGGCTCCAGCTAGTACTAAATAGAAGAATACACATGTAGCTAAAATATGGGCCTAAGTATGTTCCTTTACGACAATTATTCTTGAGTTATTCAACTTTTAGTAAATTAAAAAAAAGTACATTTATTCGTAAA
Organism: Thereva unica; assembly: GCA_949987705.1. NCBI lineage: Eukaryota > Metazoa > Arthropoda > Insecta > Diptera > Therevidae > Thereva > Thereva unica. The sequence goes on from OX465284.1 coordinate 58,432,713, forward strand.
CATGTGTGGATAGCCACCCTCTCTAGGACAGTTTTTTTCTTTAAATAAATCCAGGAATCACCCCAGAAAATATTAGCTAAGTAGTCCAACAAGGGATTTATTGATCATACACCATTGTTTTTATTAATCAAATGAAAGCCCTATTCTTGATGATCGAAAAGATACCCTATTCATGGATATAGATCGTTGTTTCATTACCTTTTTATTCTTTTTCCCCAGCAACAAAATTGAAAACGCCCTATCTCGAAGACGGACAGAGATAAAACCCCATTCCGTGGTTTTTGTCGATCATGTTTATGTACTATCTACCACATTAACCATTGTACAAGCTGTGACAGGACTCCCTGTAACATCAATTAGTTATAGACTTTTTAGTACATTTATTCTTTTCCAATGAATTATACTTACGCTAATTTTTTGACTTTACTATAATAAGTAATTAAACACTAATAGGGTTTACTTTTGCTTCAAAAGATTGCCGTTATTATATGTTACGTAGGGAACTTAAGGTGCCTGTAAACGAGCAACATTTTTCAGCAATGTGTGGCCGGAAATACTGGCTGAACGAAATTGCTGAAAATTCAGCACTATTTCCATCAATATGTTCAAACTTGCCGGCAATATATCCGTATAGCCCGACGATACTGGCCATATTGCAACTACTGGCCGGCATGTTGCCTTTGATATCGCTCGAATAGCGAAAATATTTCACATAGCTGGCCATATAATGCAACTCCTTGGTTTCCTACTTAGCCGCATTTTTAAAATATCTTGTGTCTATTGCGAGCGCCCATTATTATTTGTTTACAAAATTAATTTGAATTCCATAATGAATAAAAATAATAACTGGACCAATGAAAAAACTATTCATTTTATTAATGAAATTCAGTTGCATCCTGAATTATGGGTCGTAGAGTCGTCTGTCTATAAAGACAGAAATCTTAAAAAAGATGCTTGGGCTTTAATAGCCAAAAACTTTGAAATAAGCAGTGATGAAGCTTACAAAAAATTAAGGAGTTTGCGTACTTATGCAAAAAATGAATTAAGAAAAAAGAAAAGTTTTAATGCAGGAGGAAGGCGGAGCACTTGGTTTGCATACGATGCTATATCGTTTTTACTCGCTCGAGATACTCCAGATACCGGAATTGACTGCGAAAATATAACCGAAGTTGATTTAAGTGTAAAAAGTTATAATAACTATATATTTTATATATAAGTATAAAAAGGTTATGTATATTGTAAACGTTATATTTATTATATATACATGTTACAAAAAACGATCCAAAAACGTCATCAATTTAGATAACTATCTTGCCAAGCTACTCTACCACGTTCAGTCATGAAGTATTTCATAAACTCGTCCCTAACCTCTTTCGCTGTTGCAGTTGTATTTCTTCCTGTACGTTGCAGAGCAGTTAGGCTTGCATCATCAATTCGCCAAGATCCCGGTGTTACTATTCCTGTATCGAAATTTTCTATATCAAAACTGCCTGGCGGGTTATATAAGGGCTGAGATGTTTTTCTCATTATCAAAAAATTATGTAAATATGCAGAAGCCATAACCACCCTCTGCACATGCTCAAGCTTGATATCCATTGTTGTATGTAAAACGCGAAAAACCGAAGCTGATATACCAAACACGTTCTCAACAATTCGTCGAGCTCTGGATAATCTATAATTATAAACGCGTTGAGGCGATCCTTTATTCATATCTGTCGTATAGGGTTTAGAAATATTTTCTGTTAAAGGAAACGCATCATCAGCTACAAAAACGTATGGGCTTAGAATTTCTCTACCAGGTAGAGGTTCCGCTATGGGCAATTTTAGAGTATTATCCAAGAGAGATTTCCCAAAAGCTGTATGTCTAAAAACTCCCCCATCAGAAATTCTACCCTGACATCCTACATGAACGTACAAAAATTTATAACTTGCATTAACCACAGCAAATAATACGACACTAAAGAACTGTTTGTAGTTGAAGTATTTACTTCCACTATTAGGTGGGCACACGACTGCAATATGCTTTCCATCCATTGCGCCTAGACAATGAGGAAAGTTCCAACGATCTTCAAACTCCTTAGCAATTGCTTTCCACTCTTGTTCATATGATGGCATCTAAAAAATAAGAATAATAATATTAGTGTATGTATATGTTATTTGTTTCAGGAAGCAGCGAGTTTGGAGGACAAAGTTGAAAATCCCAAATCGAATACAAATGACTCTTATTTGCCGGAAGATTTTGCAGTCCTTAGCAACTCTTCATTAAAAAAGAAAAGGGCAAAGATTGCAGATGCCACATTTGAAAAGGCTGTCAACATTATAAATGAAGCTAGTGGAAAGAAAAGGAGCGAATTTTCGGCTTTCGGTGAACGCGTAGCTAATAAGTTAATGACTTATGATATGTCCACTCGCGCTCATGTGGAGTTTAGTATCAGCAAAATTTTATTTGAAGCTGATATGAAGATGCTAAACGGCGAGCCGAAGAGATTGACCTCTCCAATTTCAAGATCCATGCAAGAGAGTCCCTGCCAACCTTCATTTCCTGGATATTTGGGCCAATCTTCAATTGCTACATCTACAGACGTCTTTTCTCCACTCTCAACAAATGCTACTCCCGAAAACTTCTTAACTTTGCCGTGGACAAAAGTTCACCAATTATCAAACGGCAACAAAACAAATCAATCGGAAAAGTCATATGATACCAATGATAATAATATTAGTTATGAAGAAATTTGCGTTACAAGTTCTGGAATAATCCTTTCATTTAAATATTATATACATTGTTAAAAAAATAATTCTTCCCTAAAAAGGGGTGTTTTTTGCATTTTTAGGGGTGACGCCCTAATTTTAGGACCGCGGGCCCGCGACCCGCTAATGTAGCTGCTTTTTGTTGCTCGCAGTTTCGACTGCAAGCAAGAAAGCAGCTACGTAAATCATACATGTGTGTGTAAATGTCATTGGTCGTTTTGCCAAAATGACTGACTTGAGGGAGGTTTTGTTGACATTAATACATATTAAATAATAAATTTAGGGATTGCAACAGCACGGCTTGTAGGGAGAGGAATAGTTGACTGCAAGAAATACTCATATACATACATTAACACAAAGCTATGCTAGCAGCTTTTTTGCGTTCAAGATATCATAGCAGCTTTTTCTTGCTTTGCTGTAATTTGACAGTTTAAAAATTCTGCTACTAAAGCTGCTATAGCAGAAATCTTGAACAGACCCCGTATTTCCTGTCATAAAGGTTTCATTAGCTTCACTTCACATGATAAAAATGTGACTTTTCGCGTAGATGACTTACCCTGTTTGGCTTTTTCTTTCAATGCTACTCTGATATTGACCATCGAATCATTTCCTTCTTTCGTTGTTTTGTGTACCTAATAAATTGTTGTTTGTATAGGGAGACAATTTTTATCGTGCGGGACAGAGAGCAAAAAAATATAGTGTAATTTTAAAACTGAAATTTATCAACAAAATCATTTTATTGTTATATAATATTTATATAGTAACATTGATAAATATTAATAGGATTCCAAAAAAATGTGTTAACAAAATCTATAGGAAAAATGATAACTAATAAAATAAAACTAATATTTACTTACAGAATGAATTTGGTTTAAAAACGCATCACAATGTACCATTTTTTTTCTAAAATTTTCACAAGTATTGTACTCAAAATTGAACTTGCTTATGCATTGCTTTTACTGTCTCTACAAGCAATTCTGATTTTTCCGATGTCCAAAAGTTAATAATAGAAGAAACACGCTCTGTAGCGGCGTTTGTTCCAGGTAAACAAAGAGTACATTCCACGATAATTTTTAAATCCTTGAAGGGAACATGATTTTCAAAAAAATGATTGAAAATTTGAACCCGTTTCAAATCAGGCGACATGGATTCAGAATTCCATTTTTCATTTTATTCTATAATAATAATAGAGTAAACTCTTATAACTAGGGTTTGAAAGCAAAGTTAACTTAAAGCAATCACATTTTAAAATTTATTTTGCTGAAGACTGTGAAAGCTGTTTATTTCAAATTGCTGCGAATGCTGTTGTTTTCAAATTACTTAAAATCTTTCAGGAGCTTACTGATTCGGCTGTAAAATACTCACGTATTGTTTATATTAAAGATTTAACGATAAAAAAAATATATGATATATTGTTTATTCGACTTCAATTAGACAAAGTTTGGATACATTTATGGTATCTTACAGTTAATACATAATGGTAAATATTAATGGCCTATAAAGATGTATTGTCCATTTGTCTTTAAATACAATCATGAGATAGCCTAGCTTAGACCAAATTACAAAATACATAGCATACACACTTGCGACCGGTGTGTTTATGTATGATATATTGAAAGGGAGTGCTTTAGTTTTCGCGATTCTTAGCTACTATTTCCCATTATTTTAATTTTCCAAAGTTGTTAAATAACCCAAAATATAGATAATTCAGGGCGTTACATAAAATTCTAATTCATCCGACACGCGAAACTGGCAGGAATCGAGTTATTCGTCGAGAAGTGTCGTAACCTTCGTTGTTGACTTTTCACCCGGTATGTTGTGGACATGAAACGACATAGAGTTTCTGTCAATAGCCCATTTGAAAGATATTTTAATACCCGTATTTCTGCTATTTACTACATTATCATATGAGCAACCGTTAACGAGATATTAAAAAAAATGTCGTTATCAGTTATTTCAGGCACGTGAAGTGCGAACTTTGGCGTTGGATTACTCGCAAACTATACAAGCGAGAACGATGACTAAGGGCTTATTCTAAAGGTAATCACTAGCACTATAAGTTTGGTAATCGTCATTAACACACCCAAATTAATATCCTACGAGTTAATCGCAGAAAACTGCATTCAACCTCAACCACCCGAACAAGTTCGAACTTTGAGCGGCCATAACTTTGAGCCAAACTAACTTACAGACCTCGTTGAGGGCTCATTTTGTAGATAATTTTATTCTCTAATGACTTTGTATTGATCATTTTCAGCTATCATTGCACACAACCGAGTTATTTGGTGTGTATAAACGACCTCTACCTCTTTTTCAAGATGGCGGCTTTTCCCATCACACTGCGAACCCACAAACTTGGTTTTAACATTGTCAGATGTACCCGAACAAATTCAAAAAAAAAAAAAAATTTGTACATTATGAAATGCAATTTGATTTACTAATTGCACTGGACTATAAGGCGGTAGCCCAATCACGACCTTATTCGCGTTTACGCGCGTTGAAGCGTTTACGCGCTTTGACGTCGATATTCGATTGTGTGTAATTCATATTAAGCTATCCCATTCACGACTTTGCAGCGTTAGTGGCGTCAAGCGACGGTAAAAGTCGACCAACTTTCAACTGTTCTTTCGCCTTTTTGCGCGTTATCAGGCATTGAAAATTACAAAACTGTCATACTGTCGAATTATCATGATTTCAGAATGAAATACAGAGGAAATTTTGCATTTTACTAATTACTGTTATTTTTTATGAAAATTTTGATAAAAAATTAATAGAATCTGTGAAAAAATATCTATGCCTTTATTGCAAGTGCATACAAAAAATCCATACATGTATTTAGAAAACAACATTTTTGAAGTCCTGACGCTATGAATGAACCTTCAACGGACGTCAACGCACATGATGGTGTAAATACAATTGGGGCGAGAACTACAGCGACGAACCCAACCACACCGATATTCGCGGCGAAATTCGTCGTATGAATACAATTGGAGCGAAGCAAAATGATATCAGGTGCAGCAACTTTGTTCGTGTTATTACCTGTCAACATTTTTCTGTTTTTTAAGCGGGTATAAAACGTTTTTAATTTGCTTTTGCTTGAAAGTAATTTTTTAAGATCATGAGGGCGGTGCAAAAATAATTTGTATTCCAAAAATTTTATCAATTTTGTACATGGTGCATTTAATTTATGAGGTTTTTGTAGCCTAAATCTTGGAGATCATACAATTGTTTTTTTTTCGCGCACCAGCTCTATTAATTGTTCATCAAAACTCATTATTCTATAAAAATAGCAACATACACAAAGTAATAATAAATGTTTCTATATTAATATGCTACTTTGTAAAAAAATAAACAAAAACTTAAATGCAACAACGCCGGTTTATTTAAATATATAAATAAAAATGTAATTTAAAAAAACAACCAAGAAACACCAATTTTAAAATTTATTACAAAATGTAAACAAAATTTAAAACTTCAACAGTCAAGAAAAAGTGTCAAATGTGTTTTTCTCAGTTGGCCAACTTGGAGCGGCGACCACAAATTAGAAAATAGATTGATTTCATCGCTGTGGTTTGCGCCGTAGCCAAGGTTGTGGTCCGAATTATATGCAACTTCATATGAACCAGTGTATTCTTATCGTGTTTGACAGTCGCGGCGAAATTAGTTTCGCCGGTCGCCCCAATTGTATTTACACCATGAAGCGTCTACCGCGTATGACGCGCCGTCGTGATTGGGCCATCACCTTTAAGAGCCCCCGCACACTACAGACTTTCCATCGGCCGATAGTTAGCAACAACTTGAAAAAAGTTCCAATTGCATGTGCAAGACAGCGTGGTATCTTGACGTTTTCAACAAATGCATGATTCGAATTTAGGCTACCTGCGATAAGTCAAAACGGGGGTGCGTTCATTTATCTTAAGTATATAATGAATGATGTGAAGAACTATAAACAATTTAAAATTTTAAAATAAAATTGTTTTAAATCAAAAATAAAATAAGATTTTGAAAAGTGGAGTAGAATTTTAAAGGAGCCACTTAATCCGCAAAACAAATAATGTGGAGTAGATCGACTACAGTTGGAGTTAAGTGACAGCACTGCTGCTGAGTGACAATAAATCAAAAATTCGGAGTTAAAACTCATGCATGCATGCATGATAATGAAATACGTGATGTCGGATTATCTTAGGGCCATTTGTCGTTCAAATCCGCAGAAAATTTGTTGGTCTTCATTTGCAACCCATAGCATAGCGGAAATATCCAAAGAACGTCCGGTAGCCAACGCCGAATGTCGTTCATTGGGCCGATGTGTACGCGGTTTTAAAAAAAAGTTTGAAGTGGTTAGCAAATAAATAATCCATTCCTTCACCATAAAATAACTAAACTAGTTTCAAATATTCTTATTTTATATTACAGCTATTTCGTACGATGTCTTCGGGGTTAGACACACTCCTTGAAGCTGCTCGATATCTTGAGTTACAGGAACAACAAAACTTGATACTTTCTCCATCTCCACCTTCAACAAGTTGCATTACAGGCCATTATCATAACCAACAATATAGTCAAAATATGATTAATAGCAGCAATACCATGAGCAATAATAAAACGAATATTCGAATAAAACCAGTATCTTCTTCAGACTCTCCAGTATTTGTAACTAATAATGGTAGCGCAAGGAGCAACCAACTAAATAACGAAATGCTAGAGTTCAATTCTGTAGTGCCCTCAATTGTTAGCAGAAATGGTGATAATCGTACTGGTAAGTAATTTTTTAATAAGTAAAAAGTGTCGATATCAACTATGAGCTAATATTTTTAGAAGGTTAATTTTCAATAAGCGCTTGTGCTTTGAAAAAATATCCCTTTTTATGTGTTAAATTTTGTAAATGTAACTCCTATGTCTAATAAAGAATATATTTAGACGACATACGTTCCCCAGTTAGCTTCCCATTCAAATTTCCCACCCCTCCCAAACCAGTTAGAAGAACTGTATGGCATTATTGGAAGGCCAATTGGCTGGGGCTTACTAATTTTTTCCAATCTACTGACTGGAACCAGTGTTTCCGAAATAAAAACGTCATCTCTGCCGCTATCCGTATCACTTGAATCATACAGGCAGGAATGCATTTGTTCATTCCTCATTCTACTAAATCTGTGAAGGCTGGACCCGATAATATACCTGCTATCGTCTTAAAACAATGCGCCTCACCTCACTGTGCAAATTTTTGCCCTATCATACTCTTCCGGAGTTTACCCAGATTCTTGGAAACTTGCCCATGTGCAGCCAATACCGAAAAAAGGTGACTCCAGCCTTCCCTCCAACTACCGCCCAATAGCAATGACTTCAAACCCTGGAGACTATAATTAGCAAAAAGCTTATTAGTGGAGTCAGATGAGCAAAACATAAGGAATTGTCTCCAGAGTAAAATTTTTTTTTTGGAACATGTTAGTTACATCGAATACTATACGAAATGGACATTTTCTACCTCTAGCAACCGCCGCTACGTAAGTTATCGGCCATTATGTCAAAAATTTACCATTTTGGTCGTTCTTTCTAAATATAAATGCGTATATCTCGGCATGTGTAGGTCCGAAAAAATCGAAAAAAATAGAGGTTGTTCGTTATGATATTGGCTACCAGCGGTTAGAATATGAAATCCTTTTCTGCACACATAACCTCAAAAAAAATCAAAAACTGAAGAAACTGCTCAATTTTGTTTTTTTGGCGAAAACTTCGAATATTTTTAGTGAAATTTGATGAAATTTTCAAAAGTTATACTTTATAATGTGAACAATAACTGGTTAAAATTTCAAGTCAAAATATCTAATACAAGGCTCAAAAATTGACTTCAAATTTGAAAATTGATTGGCCTATCAGTTTTGTGCATCGCTTTGTGCATTACTTTTTTTAAAATGAAGCTTCTTTTGTGCACTTTTGATGGTGAAAAAGAAAAAATTTTAAACTTGAAGAAAAGTGAAAAAAATCGAATCGAAAATCGACAATTTTTGCATTTTTTCGTCAATTTTTAAGGAAAATTTGACTTTTTTTGGCAAAGTTCAATTTTTATTGAATTATTAGTTCATTTTTGACATATGATGATCGAAAAATTGACTTTTATCAAAAACTGTGATTTTTTTCTAAAAAAATTGACGAAAAAATGCAAAAATTGTCGATTTTCGATTCGATTTTTTTCACTTTTCTTCAAGTTTAAATTTTTTTCTTTTTCACCATCAAAAGTGCACAAAAGAAGCTTCATTTTAAAAAAAGTAAGAACCTCATACGAAGCGATGCACAAAACTGATAGGCCAATCAATTTTCAAATTTGAAGTCAATTTTTGAGCCTTGTATTAGATATTTTGACTTGAAATTTTAACCAGTTATTGTTCACATTATAAAGTATAACTTTTGAAAATTTCATCAAATTTCACTAAAAATATTCGAAGTTTTCGCCAAAAAACCAAAATTGAGCAGTTTCTTCAGTTTTTGATTTTTTTTGAGGTTATGTGTGCAGAAAAGGATTTCATATTCTAACCGCTGGTAGCCAATATCATAACGAACAACCTCTATTTTTTTCGATTTTTTCGGACCTACACATGCCGAGATATACGCATTTATATTTAGAAAGAACGACCAAAATGGTAAATTTTTGACATAATGGCCGATAACTTACGTAGCGGCGGTTGCTAGAGGTAGAAAATGTCCATTTCGTATAGTATTCGATGTAACTAACATGTTCCAAAAAAAAAATTTTACTCTGGAGACAATTCCCTTTTCACTAAAATTTGATGCTCATCTGACTCCACTATATGGGATATCTAGAATTCAACCAACTTATAAACGACAAACAATACGGCTTCCGACAAAAAAGATGGTGATCTTTTAGTTTGCCTTACAGAACCCCTCAACCGCAGTGTGCATGGATCTGGTGAATCTAGTTTGGTTGTTTTGGATATCTCCAAGGCTTTTGATAGAGTATGGCACTCAGCCTTGTTAGCTAAACTCAAAGCTATTGGAATTGACTCTCTTCTCTATAAGTGGGTTGAGAGTTTCCTTTCCGACCGTTTAATTAAGGTAGGTAGTTTTGGATGGCGTCAAATCTGAATCTCACCCCATCTCTGCGGGGGTCCCCCAGAGGTCAATTTTATCACCGGCCATATTTCTTATCTTTATAAATGACCTACTTCCAATCCCCTCCAATCCACTTCTCAGCTTCGCTGAGACGGTACTCTACGTTACTCGTACAGATTCGATACAAGACAGACACATGCCAGATCCTGTCTTGATGATCGTGAACTAATGTCCAAATCTATTATTAATGACATTGAACTTATTCTAGAGTGGGGAAAAAAGAATCGTGTCCAATTCAACTCCTCCAAAATCAAGTACTGTCTTATTTCAAAGAAAAAGATCAACACCTCACCATCCTTGACAGTGGATGACATTAAACTAAAAGCCGACCCATCCCTACACATCTTAGGCGTGACATTAGCCAAAGACTTACGTTGGAATGATCACATATTCCAAATCGCCAAACAATCATTCCAGTGCTTGGGATTTCTTAAGAGCTGCAAGTTCCTCCTCCAGCCATCGGCCCGTGCTGTTATTTATAAATCCTACATTCGGCTTCTTCTCGAATACAACTCCCTCGTTATATTTGGCGCCCTGGGCCTAGAACTTTTGCGCCCTATACATTAATGGAAAAAAGGTAATACAATAATACAAACACCGTAACGTCAAGAATTTTTTTTAAAGGACACTCTTGTAGATCATTTGCAAGATCAATAAGCTACAATATTGGAGTTTTATGGCGTTATCTCTAACTTCCACTTCAGATGTTGTATCCAATTTGTGCAAATTTAGCAGTTATTGCACCATATGAGGATTGCGATTGCTTCTGCATTTTTCTGTGGAGTTATTCTTAGCTGTAGCCTCTACTAGCCTATATAGTGGAGCAGCACTTACACAAGGCAGTACATTTCACCCTTACACGATGTTAAATTATACTGAAGACTTTTTTCAAAGTCCTGGCTCAAAAATAACGTCCTATTGGTATATTATGAGCGTGTATCGAAATAAATGAGACGAGGCGTGATTGCATCCTCTTCGAGCAAGGTCCTCACATATACATGTGGAGGCATATGTTTCTTACTCAATCTGAGGCAGTTTGATGCATATTAGAGTCAAAATCATAAAAAAATTCATTGGTATTTATTTTCTTTCATTCTTTAATTTCATTGTTTTTGACATTTTTTCATTTTTCGTCATTTCATAACAATGGCACCTCGCCTTATTTGAAGTATGACAACTTACTGGGTCAAAAGAAAAAAGAGGCACCTTTTATAAACTCAATCGTGTACTACCCAAGACTACTAGCCTCTTCAAAAGCATCAGCGTCTGCCTCGACATGTTGAATAGTTTTAGATTCCCGAAATTCCGATAATATAGCCGTTTCTAGAGAATTTGAGTGAAATTGAGCCAATAGGCCTGCGCTTCATTTTTAACCAACCCTTTTTGGTGGACAGTCATTTTTTATAACGGCAAGAGCCGCTATTATTTCCTTCCTTTTTATCAGGGCTAGCACAGGTACCGTCCTTACCTGACCACCGCGTAGTGACAAATAGTTCACAGTTACATTTTTAGGGCTTATTTAGTAATTTTTCACGTTCGATTAATGCTGAAAAAAGTACATATAGCTTTTGCAGCAACACGCAAATCTGTGTAGCTTCTGAGCAGATACCGATGATCCGATCAAGTTTACCTAACGTGCGGCACCTATGTTACATACTGAAATTTTTCTTTGATCTTAGCATTTAGGCCACTATACGGCCCAACCATACTGCTGGCATTTCAATAAGATAGACCTCTGCAGGTATCCATAACGGCTGGCAGTATATGCTCTACTTTGTGACCAGTGTTTGGCAGAAAGTACAGAATCATTTAACTTGAAAGAAATTGACAGTCTCTGTAGAAAGCGATTCGTCGGTCGCCCTTAGTATGTTTACCGCATCGAAGGTTTTTAACGACGGTACAATAGACCAAATAGAATAGGTCGCAGTTCCCGGCAAGACGCCTCAAAACAAGTACATATGAATGAATGGATCTCACAATTAAAGAAAGCTGATTTATATTTGTTATATCACGAAAAATATTGCTTTCAGTGTATTGTAACGATTATTAAAAGCTTCCAAAGCTGATCACGAGGATACTTGTGCCGCCCCTCGCAGCCTGTCGCCCCGGGCCATGGCCCTAGGGTAAATACGCCAATGCCTCGTTTGGGGCGGCGCTCCAATAACAACCTTGGCATGGTTAGATAAGGTCCAAAAAAAGCCCTTAAGTTAATTAATGACGATCCCGCTTTCTCCACCATCGACCCCCTAAGCCACCGTAGGAATGTAGCAGCACTGACAAAATTGTATCGATACTATCATAGTGACTGTTCCTCCGAGTTAAACGCTCTCTTGCCTCCACGGCAATCTTATACCCGCAACACCAGATTAGCTCACTCGTCCCACTCCCTGCACCTGCAACTCCCCCTTTCACGCACTCAACAAGATATGAATTCGTTTGTGAATAGAACAACTCGACTGTGGAATAATCTCTCGCAGTCGGTATTTCCGAGCTCCTATAACATCCAAGAGTTCAAACGCAGGGCCCATCACCACCTTCTTCAATACCCCCCGTACATTTATAATCCTTAACCTATTCCCCCACCCTTCACCCGTACTAAGCTTACTGCTAAACATTTCACCAAAAATTACCCACAAAGATACGACACTCTCAAAATTTCCCATAAGCTCCCTTGCGAGTGAATATATCAATCGACAAGGTGCAAGCGAGACAAAATTCAATTTAAAAACAAAACAAAAATCGAAGAAAGAGAGGGTAAATAAAGAAATGTTATTTCACGAAGTGCGAAGGAGACGCACTGATTTCTCTTCTCCGCAATTTTTTGTGCCGTCTGGACTTTTATTTTGCTTGTGTGAATTGATGTATCATTTTCGTGTACTTCCTGCTCTGCATGTGTTTGTGTAGTTTGCCGTTGCTCCGCCCTCTCGCCATTCCGGAGTGCGTATATGAATAGATTAGAATGAATAGATTTTTACTTTCCTTTTTCTTCGCACAGAAAGGATTACAGTGTCGTATCTTTCTGAGTAATTTTTGATTTCACCATGACTTGACAAATGACATGACCGACTAGTAGAACAAAGGGTGACTCCTGAGCTTAGCACTACCACATAAAAAAAAATATATATATATATAAATATAATTGAAAGAAAGTTCATTTTTAAATTGTTGGAAGAGTATTAAACATATCTCTATGTAATTATATCTGAATATTAATCACTTTCCTTTGAATATTAACTTCTCTTTAATAAAGTTAAATTAATCTTAACGATATTTGAAAAGAGGACACCACTTCATAGTAAAAACACACAAGACGCTATTTCTAGGTATTCAAAAATGCAACTACATAATCTTTATAATTAGTCTTGCGTGTTGAACAGGATCCTTTTTCTAAAAAAAATATTTAATCCTACGAATTAAACGATCATTATAAAATATCTGTGATATATAATATAATAAATTAAATATTAAACGAAACTGTTAATGTCGTTGCAAGTCAATACTTCATCGTTGTGGGGCAGATGTGCCACGCCCGACCCTTTGCCGCGCAGTATTTTTTCCATAAAAGAAAAGTTTCGAAATTGTCGTTTTAAAAAAGAATCAAAATTATACCTTTGCTAAAATTGAATGTGTTGTATCAGTTCACTGCAGCAACAAAAACTTTACATTCAAAATCATTTTTCTACTTTTCGGTTAATTTTAAAATAAAAGTTATTTAGTTTTTTTTTTAAATTACGTATTTTTAACTTCCCAGTATAGGAAGTTATTGTAATCGGTCCGAAAATCGAAATCGAAAATTTCAAGGTCCCAGGAGCATTTTAAGCAAAAAATTGGGAGGAAGTATGTGTGTGTGTGCCTACGGATGTCGTCATTTTTTCCTGCACGATATCGCGCGAACCAAAACTGATATCGACTTCGTTGAGGTGTCGTTCGAAGCGTATTAATCGAAATATGATCTGAAAAGATTTTCATAAAAAAAAAAATTTTAAAAACCGACTTCAGAAAAAAACCCGCGATGCACAAAAAAGGACGAAATAATTGTTTGTAATTCTTAACAACATCAACCCAATAAGAATGAATCTAGAAAGAAGAATCACTTTTGAAGACGGTGCTAACACATGTGGGTGATATATTAAGGGCATAAGCCTAACAAAGAAATGTAAACAATTGCCGAAGCAAGAGTTAATGCAATCAAAGTCAACTACTACCTGGCACCGTCTTCAAAAGTGATTCTTCTTTCTAGATCCATTCTTATTGGATTGATGTTGTTAAGAATTACAAACAATTATTTCGTCCTTTTTTGTGCATCGCGGGTTTTTTTCTGAAGTCGGTTTTTAAAATTTTTTTTTATTTCGTGCTTTTTAGTCCATTCATTTTTTAATATTGCCTGTCATTGCAAGGAGCCTACGTTTTTACGACGCCACATAGCAAAGTGTATTCTACTTGTCACACCTTTTCATTTGATACCCATGTCTGGGGTCGGGGAGCGCAATTGCAAAATTTGATTGCAGATTGTATTGTCATGCGAACTATACGTATGTGCAAAATTTGCAGTTGATCGGTTATATGGAACTGGGTCAAAATCAAGTTGCAAGATTTGTTTACACTATACACACATAGAGATCAAGATAATATAAGGCATATAAAAAGTTAAGTTGCCATTGATATCGGGGAAATTAAATGTAAACAATAAACTTCTTTGATTCTTCATCCACGTCATGGTATATTTATTTATTCGATATAAACAATAGTTTTTTGAGCTGCAAATTTCGCCATAATTTCGTTCTTATCGGCTTTTGTTCTGGAAGCAAATTTACAGACGCATTCACGTCGAAAACTTGTTTAATATGGAACAAAATTCCCCGAAGGAAATTAAAAAATAATTATTTTGTCGATATATAGAAAAAAAAAGCACCGCGAGCCCTTGGGATCGAACTCGCACCCCACAGATCCCACAGACAAGAATACTTGTCTCTAGCCCTTTGCGCTATGTCAAGTACTATCGGCCGTTGACCAATATCAGAAAAGAGAAAAAGAGAAAAAGAAAAAAACCGGCTGCCCCGACCGGAATCGAACCTGCAACGCTGAATCGAGGATCCGACGCTCTACCCATTCCGCAATCGGCCTGCTGCCAGATTTGCAACAATAAAGTAATTTGTTCGGTGCCCATGAAATGTTTAGGTTGAACTTTAACAGGTTGAATTTTAACAGTTTTTTCTGCCTAACTTCGAACTCCGTTATCAGAATTTAGAAAAAATTTAACGGGACCACCGTGGGAAGCTCCCCCTTTAAATGAACCAAAAAAAAGCAAAAAAGTTATTGGGTTAAAAGTTATGCGTGAACAGGACCACAAAATACCTACACGTCGAATTGAGTAACCTCCTCTTTTTTTGAAGTCGGTTAAAAATTCGGTCCACCCGTTTTTTTGTTAAAGCGACGTAAGTGATTTTTGTACCTGCACGATATCGCCAGAACCACGAAAGATATTTGCCTCGATTCCCAGATTCGGCGGGTCGGAAGTGAGTGACACTTTGCGATTCTCAAATCCGCAGCCGCAAATTTCTTTTTGACCTTTTCCGCGCTGTAAAAGTGTGATCCGCAACAAATTTTCTGCGGATTTGAACGACAGATGCGCCTAAGATAATCCGACATCGCTAATTTCATAATCGCGTTAGTCTTCACTTCAGACTTTTTGATTAAACAAATCCGCGACTGCGGATTTGAGAGTCGCAAAATGTCAAATCCGCACTCACTTCCGTTCCGCCGGATCTGGAAATCGAGGCAATTGACTTACTTGAGGTGCCGTTCGAAGCGTATTAGCGACAATATAATCTGAAAATATTTTTATAATATTCGGTCCAGCGGTTTTTTGGTTTAAATGACTTAAGTGATTTTTGTACCTGCACGATACCGCGCGAACTAAAAACTATATCGACTTCATTGAGGTGCCGAAAAACATTAATACATCAATTTTATATACATTTTCGTCATTCTAAGGCTGCTTACACACCAAACTCGACATCGACAAGACACGACGAAATTCGACAACATTTCCTGTCGCGACACACATCTATTCTTATCATTAAGCGAGTCTGTTCACACTGAATTCGACATCGACACGACACGACAAGATTTTCTGTTGTGACACCCATTTATTCTTATTATTAAACGAGTGCATTCACACTGAATTCGACATCGACACGACACGACAGAACTCGACAAGGAAAAAAACCGTTACCGACGAAGGGCTTCACATTCAAATCAGTTTATATCCACTGAAGGCGACAAGAGGAAAAACGTCGAACGACGACTTTCGATACGTCGAGTACTTATGCAGTGACTTTCGTTGTGTCGAGTGGTTCTGGTTGTCGAATGGTGTCGAGGTGTCGAATTTGGTGTGTATGAAGATTCGACAAAAAATTTTTTGTCGATGGACGATGACGCGTCGATGTCGAGTTTGGTGTGTAAGCAGCCTAATCTTGTAAGTGCGCACATTTAGTTTGACATTTTAGCGAAAATATTGATAAACAATTGTGACAAATTCTCGGTATTATACATACATTCTATATTGCCTATTGTTCATTTATTATTAAAATATCCAATCATAATATTCAACAGTGGGAAGTTGATCGTGTGGACCGAAAGGGTCGAACCCACATCCCAACTAGTTATTATCTACTTTTTAGTCTATTTTCTGATGACGGCCATATTAAATTTAAAATTACGTCACATAGCTTACTGTATTCTACCTGTCGTACTCTTTTTGTTGTTTTCTTTTTCTGAAAGAAAAGAGAGAGAAATAACAGAAAGGAGGATTCAGATGACAACAGCAATAAGCGCAAAGCATTCTGACGTAGGTACAGTTGGTTGGAAAATTTGGCTCGTGTGAAAGCCCAGTCGATTTTTGTTGGTTGGCTGTTGGCCCGTGTAAAACTGACTTTTCATAACACCAATGTCAAAACTTCATGGCTTGTAGTTCTTGCTTTTTGAAATTTCCTTTTTCTCTTTTCCTTCTCATCCTACCAACAGCAGGAACTGACCAAATGTCCGTTTACAGTTCGCTGAAAGTATCCATGAAAATTGTCTGTCCTTCTCATCGTCCGCTTTCACCCTCTTCCCAATACACCCAGTTCGTTCGTTCGTTTTGTCTCTTCGGTGTCCGCCTGTCTAAAAGGGGCATACTAATTATCATGCTTACTACTAATGTGTGCAAAATTTAAAGTTGATCGGTTATATTTTTTACTCTTTGTGTACCATAAGTGTTCCGCAATTCTGTGTTGGCCGCCATTTTGAATTTGGAATGACCCCATACAGCTAATTGTATTTTACCTGGCATATCATTTTATTTGATGCCCATGCCCACCAAGCGCATGTCATCGGTTGGTTGATGAGATTCATCTCCTTTCAGGAGGCATAACACTCCAGCGAGTTGTTCTCGATGCCCCGATGTCAGAGTCGCGAAATGGTTGGGAGTAGGTGAAATAAAAAAAAGCAGCTAGGTTGTGACAGTTCTTTCGTTCACTTCTCTCTCTATCTTCCGACTAGAGCTGCTGTTCGACATTTCAAAAAAAAATACATGGTCTAAGACTAAATAAGGGGCCTTTCCCTAAGTCTCTAGTGTGTCACATAAAAAAAATGTCAGAGGGCCGCGCAGGGAGAGTATACAAGGAGCTAAAACTCTTACTGGGAAAATAACCGGAAATCACTGACATATAGTAATAGACTGCTAATTGACGATGCTGAATGGCACCATTTTTCTCCAGAAATAGAAAACCTTTTTTAAGTAAACAAAAAAATTTCTTCGAATTTAGGAGAAAATAAGTGAAAAGATGTCTGATATAATTAACGGAAATAAATTTCCATCACTCATTTTTATTTATTAGCAGTTTTTTCATTAAATAAATGTATTTATTCCAAAACCGTGACGGTTATTTCCCCTGTTTAACGAAGTTTTCAAAATAGCTCAAGAGTGAGACAGAAGAACGAAAACTATACCTGTCTATTTTTTTCTAATTATGTTTATATCGCTGACATGCGCTGACGATTACAGTTCATTGGGATTTAACGTGGTAGCAAAAACTAAACTTTAATTTTTGGCCACAGATGTCGCCTAAAGCTGACGTGCCCCGCATAAAGTTAGCTGAATTTTACCCATTTCGACGATTTGTTCAAAATTAAGTTAGTCGAAATGCAGCAATGCAAAAAAAAACTCATTGGAAATTAATAAAAATTGATTGAAAAATCCATAAATTGGTTAAATACGAAAAATCCCCACATGAAGTTAGCTGAATTTAACCATTTCGACGATTTCTCCAAAATTAAGTTAGTCGAAGTGGAGCAATGCAAAAACATTCATTGGAAATTAATAAAAACTCATTGGAAAATCCATAAATTGGTTAAATACGAAAAATCGCATCGATAGAAATCCAATTTAGAAGCTGATTTTTCAAGTTAGGCGTAAACATTAAATATATCAATAGTTAACGAACTTGGCCATGAACCGGATGAAAATAATCGGTCATGTTTTTTGGGATACATGTGACTGTGGCGCCCTCACTAATCAAACGAAAATTGACAACATGGAGTATGTACTCCTTGTATAGTCTCCCTAACACCGTGTCTGCACTTGCATATGTTATTGAAAAGTATCTGTCAGTTATGGCCAACGATTTATTGCTTATTTTGAATAGTGGGCAAATTATGTCGGACATTTCAGTTGGAAAGATGGCGTTAAGGAGACAACAACAAAGATTTCAACAAATTTTGCTTAATTAAAAAACATTAGAATTGCTACAGCATATGGAATTCGAAGAAATGCGTAATTTAAGAAAGAAACCATCATTTTGGGTATGTCCATTTTTAGGAAGAAGGCAAAATTTCGATGTTAACTTGAACTCCGCCATTTTGTAACGATAAATGTCACATTTCTTGCCAACTTTATGGAAACAGATATGGAAAAAAATATTTCTTTCCATATATTGCTTTCACTAAAATATGGCCAAGTTTACCCTGTCCGCACCAGACATTTGATAGCAATGCCATAAGCAATTCAATAAAATATGGCAAGTGCAGACGCTAGGTAAGGTCGGCGGAGCACAATTGCAAAATTGGCCGCCATTTTGGAACCGCAATCGGCTTTTTTTTTTACAAAATGATTAGATTGAAATGTCAGCCAAACTAAACGTGTATGCAAAAGTTCAGCTCAATCGGAAACCGGGAAATGGTCAAATTTAACTTAAAAGATTTTATTACATAGTTACAAGTGAAGCTAATAATAAAAAAAAAGAGAGGTGGAAAATTATTTTTTGTTAGCGCTAATTAGACCAGGCAACGAATGCTCAAAAAAAGGTATAGAGGGAGATGCTTGGAACACAATTTTTGACTTCGCAACTTTGTTTGGACTAGTTAGGAGGTGAACATATCAAAAGTCGCCGCCCGTAGTCCTTGAGCCGGGGAGGCAGGGGTTTGAAGAAACCATTTTTCGGGTTTTCGCTTATATCTCGGAAACTATGCGTCCTAGCGACGTGACCACTTTATACAAAAAGAAAGCTGATTAAATTCTACAAGTTTGACTTAGTCAAGTTTTGCGATATCTTGTATAGTTTTCGAGATATCTCATCTTGAAAGTCTAATTTTGGAAAAAACTTTGCACCTAAAAAGTAAATGCCGCCAAGGGTTGTAGAGCATTAAATTCCCTTCAATAATATATAATACTTTACTATTTCATCTATTTTCCTTCAAATGTTAAAGCAATTTCAAGTATTGAGCGTGAAATCTGATGTTTTGCGACAACTGTCGAATAACGAATATTTCAATTTCTCACCATTCCCAGTTCACGTATTTCCCGAAATATGCATTGACTTGTCAAACTTGCAGAAAATTTAATCAGATTTCATTTTGTATAAAGTGGTGATGTCGCTAGGACGCATAGTTTCCGAGATATAAGCGAAAAATCCGAAAAATGGGTCTTTCAAACTCCCCCAGCCTGCCCGGCTCAAGGGCTACGGGCGGGGACTTTTGATATGTTCACCTCCTAACCACCAGTCCAAACAATGCGAAGGAAAAATTGTGTTCCAAGCATTTCCCTTTATACCCTTTCGTTGCCTGGCCTAAATATTTTATCAGATTAATATTTTATTTTAGTTTATTCTAAATGTATTTAATTAGTATAAATCTACTTTTATATGAATATACATATATTTTCTGATTTTAACCATTCTGTCAAATTTTGTTACTTTCAGTTAATGGAGCCGGAGTTATTTCACATAACGGAAATGTACATAATGTTCTAGCTGTTTCTACAGAGGACTCGTCCCAATCGAGTGCTAACCTTTCATCTAGTGGTTATGGAAGTGGAGGCAGTGTCAATTCTAGTGTGAGCAGCAATGCATCAAGTACGTCAACAACTATAACCAGTGGTGTAATTAACGGTGATCATCAAATTCCGATACAAACACATACTTCAGGGAGGAGACGGACAACAAGTACAAATAGTAACGGGTAAATCGATAATATATAAATAATTATTTTCAGGGAAGTTTGAATTGGGCTAGCGACCGGCAGTCTTTATCTGTCGGTTAATAAGATTTTTACCGCTATATAAAACTGGTCCACTAGACTCTCGCACACTATGCTCAAGGTTTATAACTAGAACTGCTTGACTGGCAATTTTAGGCTCACCGCATTCTGCTCGAGCACCCCCACACCTCAACCTTTAGCATGTACTAACGTCTAATGCACTTGTGTTATTACTACCATTAGGCACTACAATGACGATTATGTAGCATTTAATTAGTGAGGAAGTCACTTTATCTTAATGCCTTTGGCGTAACTTTGAAGATGTTGTTTATATGTATCCACAAGATTGTACAATACATTTGGACTCATAAAAAACCACTTGAGGAATGGAACAGAAGCAATACTTGAACCTACAGTGTAAGAAGTATAGGAAGCTCTAAATTAATTAAAAATAATAAGTCGTTTAGACAATTTACCAGCAGAAATATTTAAAAAAATGTAGTAATACATTAAAAATATGTATCCACAAGATTGTACAATACATTTGGACTCATAAAGAACTACCTGACGAAAGGAACATAGGAATAATTTCTTCTAAAAGAGAACCAACTTGACTGTTCATACTTTACACTAATGCTGTTGGACATGTACATCCATGTAAAAATCGAGACATCTTCCCTAGTAATAATGGACAGCAGCAGCAGCTAAAGCATGAAAACAATTTAGTTATTAAGTAGGTTAGGTTAGGTTAGATATGGCTGAGCTGTTGGTATTGAGCTCATACACTTAGGCCAAAAGGATAGGCCCATTGTGATGCCATAGTGATCCCACTTTAAACTTGTTGTTCAAGTGTCGTTTCTTCGCTAAACCATCTCGAGGAAGTAATGAATCTTCTAAGTTGCGGGATGCCGATCCTTGAGATCTCCG
The DNA here is from genome assembly GCA_949987705.1 of Thereva unica. NCBI lineage: Eukaryota > Metazoa > Arthropoda > Insecta > Diptera > Therevidae > Thereva > Thereva unica. The sequence goes on from OX465284.1 coordinate 58,454,028, forward strand.
TAAGCGTGTTTAAAAAGGGCTCGCCAAATGCGCTTAGTCTCTTTCTGCATAGGGCTGGACAGTGACAGAGGAGATGTAGTACACTTTCCTCCTCGTCCGGATTTTTACAGCTTCTGCAAAAATCGTAGGTCTCAAGACCTAAGCGGGTCGCATGCGTCCCTATCAGACAGTGTCCGGTAAGCACTCCCACTATAGCTGAGAGGTCTGGTCTACCGAGACTCAGTAATGACGTGGTCCGCCGAAGATCATAAGAGGGCCAGGTTAGTTTGGCCACCATGCATTTATCAAGATCTCTCCAATGCTTTTTCGCTTGTAGCATTGTGTGCTGTTTGCATTGGAGTTTAAAAGTGGCCCAAGGCATACCAACTCTTTCCTTTTCCGGAAGGAGAGTAGCGGTCGTGCCCTTCCTAGCCAGTTCGTCAGCTTTACAATTTCCCTCTATATTACGGTGCCCAGGCACCCATACGAGGAGGGTCCTGAACTGTTGAGCCATCTCGTTAAGAGATCTGCGACATTCAGAGGTAGTTCTAGAGCTGTTTGTGCAAGAGCGCAGGGCTTTCAGAGCCGCCTGACTATCTGAAAAGATGTAAACAGCCCGATTTCTGTCGCCTTGTTGGTTGATCAGTAGAACAGCCTCATGTATTGCTAAAACCTCTGCTTGGTATACACTACAGTGATCGGGTAGTCGAAAGGAGACTTCAATCCCAAGCTCTGGGGAAAATACTCCTCCTCCTACTCGACCTTCGAGTTTAGAGCCATCAGTAAAGAAGTTTGTGGCACCGTGAGAACTGTGTGGTCTGTTTTTCCATTCACAACGTGAAGGGATGTGGACTCCGTAGTTTCTGGTGAAGTTGATTTCGGGTATGCAGAAGTCCGTTTTTATGGGGATGGTAACCGAGTCCAGCACTTTCGTGTGTCCTCCTACGATTCCGGTCCAAAAGCCAGATTCTTTTATTCTAAGGGCTGCGATGGTTGCGCTTTCCTTAGCCACAAGATTTAAAGGAGGAAGGAATAGCATAACATTTAGAGCGTCTGTAGGAGTGGAGCGAAGGGCTCCTGTTATGCATAACTCCGCACATCTTTGTACTTTCTGTAGTTTGTTGAGCACAGTGGACTTATTTAGGGTTGGCCACCATACTAAGACCCCGTATAGGAGTATTGGACGGACGATCGCTGTATAGATCCATCGTACTATGTTCGGGGAGAAACCCCATTTCTTCCCTATGGATTTTTTGCAAGCGAAAAGCGCTATGTTCGCTTTCTTAATGCGCTCTTCTGTGTTTTCATTCCAGAGGAGCTTCTTGTCCAGGGTTATTCCCAGATATTTGGCACTGTTGCTGAATTTGAGCCTGACATTGTTTAGCCGGGGTGGAGTTAGTGGTGGAGTTTTATATCTCCTCGTGAAGAGAACTAATTCTGTTTTATCAGGGTTAACGCTGAGTCCGCGGGTGGCAGCCCAGTTTGAAAGAGTTTGTAATGCCGCCTCCATGAGATCACAGAGGACTTGTGGGAATTTTCCTTTTATGATGATGACAATGTCATCCGCGTACGCCAGTACATGATGTCCCACTGCCTCCAACCGTCGCAGCAGCTGGTTCACAGTCGCGACCCATAAAAGTGGAGAAAGTACTCCTCCTTGCGGGGTACCTCTGTTGACGGCCCTTCGAACCGAGCAGTTGCCAAGGGTTGAGCTCACGATCCTGCCGGTAAGCATTTGATGTATAAGAGACACCAGCGGCGCCTCTATTCTCAGCTTCGCCAAGGCCAGGGTAATGGCGTCCGGGAGCACGTTGTTAAAAGCTCCCTCTATGTCAAGAAAAGCAACTAGGGTGTATTCCTTAATTTGGAGTGATTTTTCTATGGTTGAAACCAATGAGTGAAGGGCAGTATCCGTGGATCTGCCCTTTGTATAGGCGTGCTGCGCGCCAGAAAGCTCCGAGGTTGGTATGGTCTGCCTCAGATATATTTCAATTAGCCGTTCTAGAGTCTTCAATAAAAAGGATGATAGGCTGATTGGCCTGAAGTCTTTGGGTGTTGTATGGGAGGCTTTTCCTGCCTTGGGTATAAAAACCACTTTTACCTCTTTCCAGCTAGAAGGAATACAATTGATCTGCAGGCACCCGGAAAACATGGCCTTCAACCAGGGCATTATATAATTAAGCGAGCGTTGCAGTTGTGCCGGTACTAAGCCGTCAGGGCCTGGTGATTTGTAGGGCTGGAAGGTGCTTACAGCCCATTCAATTCTCGCTTTGCTTATGATGGATTTGACCAGCTGTGGTGAGGTCGGAGGGTCTAAGGCGATGGTTGTCTCATTTACGGTACTACTCGGGAAGTAGGTGTCCATGAGTAGTGTCAAAGATTCTGTGCTTGAGTCTGTCCAATCGCCGTTTTCTTTGCGTAAGTAACTAAGCATTATTGGCGCTTTAGTAAGTATTTTACGTAGCCTTGAGGCTTCCGATGTGGACTCTATATTACTGCAAAAGGTGGCCCAGGAGGTACGTTTTGCCTTCCTTATTGCCATTTTGTATCTATTCAGCTTCGACTTGTAGCAGCCCCAGGAGGTTACGTTGTTGCTGCGTCTAGCTGAATTAAATTCCTTTCTACACTCTCTGCCGAGTGTTTCAAGTTCTGGAGACCACCATGGGGGTTTGGAAGCCTCTTTATGAGGTCTGTTCGGACAAGCTTTATTTATGGCATAGGAGCATTGTTCTGTGAAAGTGTTCACAATGCTGTCGAGTTGTTCCCGGGTTTTGGGAATACATGGTGGATTAGGGGCTAGGTTCTTTGTGATTAGCCTAGTATGGTAACCCCAATTTGTCTTTTTAAGGTTTTTTATTTTGGACGGGGTGGTTGAGCTAGATTCTTCCAAAAGGAACTCTATAAACCTGTGGTCTGAGAAAGAGTGCTCCTTCAAGACCTTCCAAGACAGTATTTGGTCAGAGTGACAGTCCGAGACAAGGGTAATGTCCAGCACTTCCTCCCTGTTTTTGGTAACAAAGGTGGGGTCATTTCCCCTGTTACAGATTGCAAGCCTCGTGCCTAATAGGTAGTTAAACATGACTTCACCAAATGACCGTGGTCATTAAAAAAATTAAAAACTCCGTATGCACAATGAAATTACACTTTATTTAAATAAATATAATGCAAAATGCACAACTCCAACTAACTAGTAAAGAGAATTTTAACAGCTGATCCTTCTTTTTATAATAAAAATGCCTACGTGACCTCAGCAATTGGTCCGTAATTCTCACGATCGGTAATTACCGCTGCATCGGTCTTCTTGTTTACTCCACCCACATCCAGGCGCGGATCTAGAATTTTTTTCCGGAGGGGGTCACAGGATAGAAAAAAATAACAAAAATAACCAAATAAACAAAGCTAGCCGAATTTTTTCAATGAATAAAAAACAAAGACAGAATAACCTTATGCAAAAACTCGTCCAATTTGTTTTACTTGAAAATTCATTACATTCATACATAAATTTATTGTTTATATAAAAAATGTACATACTCTCAAAACTATGAAATTTCTTAGCCGATGTAAGTTAATTTCAGTCGTTTGTTTAGTTGCAGGTTTTTATGTTTGCAAAAATTAGGTTTTGTTCGTTTGTTTTTTTTTTTGTTTTTCGGGTTGCAAAATATTGTTTCAGCTCTATTTTTTAAAATGCTGGCTGTTTTGGGGGGGGGGGGTCATCACCCCCATGACCCCCCCCCCCTGGATCCGCGCCTGCCCACATCTTTCACATCTAAGTATTAGTTTATTGTTTACATTGAATATATTGTTGATGCAGGAAGAAAATTTTGGGTTTTATGTGTTAAGTGTTGTTGCTTAAAAGTGATTTGTTGGGATTGTTTACAAAGGTGAGTGCGTTGAAGAAATTTTAATTATTAAAATAATACTTTGTTATGTTAGAATCCAAATTTTACTAATTCAAAATATGTTCAAACTAAACTAAAATCTTATAATTGTCACTTAATAACTAAATTGTTTTCATGCTTTAGCTGCTGCTGCTGTCCAATATTACTAGGGAAGATGTCTCGATTTTTACATGGATGTAGATGTCCAACATATTCCCGGGTCTGGGGTTCTGTGGATCCAAAACTAAATCTGGAAGTAGTGAAGCTTTAAGTTTTGCTACAACAAATATACAAAATGACATGGGGATTCAAGAAGCAGTAGGACAGGGATTATGTAAGGAGGGAAAACGACGTATGGTATGTTAGGCTAACTTGGTGGTGCTTGTGCTGTCCTTTTGGTCGATATGTGTATTGTCTCACATGGTAATAGGCACACCTTAGAGATTGGCCTTTTCAAGATCCCGTCTTTGGTTTTCAGTGTGATCACTCTAACAAGTTGATCCGCCCCTGGGTGCGTTTCGATTATCCTTCCGAGCATCCATTTCGTGGGAGGTAGTTTTTCCTCTTTAATTAGTACCAGCTATCCTACCTTTTTTTAGTACCTAAGATTTTTCCTTTTTTGTAACCACTTAGGCCGTTGCTGGAGGCGAATGCTAGCGTTTCCAAAACGATTGGACTAAATGTGTTAAGTGATGCCATCTTGTGAGTGCAGTGACTCTTTTGTCTAGAATAGATGGCTCTGGTAGTGCTAACGGTGCTTCACCTATCAGAAAGTGTCCTGGCGTAAGTGCGTTCAAGTCCTCTGGGTCGTCCGTTAAAGGTGTGATTGGTCTAGAATTTAGACACGTTTCTATCTGCGACGCGACTGTGGCCATTTCCTCATACGTTAGGATTGCTTCGTTTATCACTCGTTTTAGGTGGTATTTAGTGGACTTCACTGCTGCCTCCCACAATCCTCCGAAATTGGGCGCCGATGGTGGTATGAAGTGCCATTCTATTTTCAATGCTGTGGTTTTTTGGGGTATTTCAGCATTCAATTGCTTCAGATGTTGGTTGAAGTCATGGTTTAATAATGTGTTGGTCCCAACAAAATTGGTTCCGTTGTCGGAATATATGGATATGCAAGCAATGTCCTCTGCGACTAATAAACCTCTTTAAGGTTTCAGATGTCAAATCAGCAACAACTTCGATGTGGATTGCTCGAACGGCGAGGCAACTGAATATGGATAGGTAGCCCTTGTATGTTTTTTGTCCTCTGCCTCTTGACACCTTCAGGTTGAACGGACCACAGAAATCCACGCCACGTGTAAGGTCGCGACATTCGTGTTTTGGGAGATGGTAAATTTCCCATCAGTTGCATTTCAGGTGTCGCCTTTTGTTTGAAGCATTTCATGCATCGGTGTACCACCCCTTTGATGGAGCTCCTCAACTTAAGAATCCAGAATCGCTTCCTTATACACGTCATCATTCATTGGAGACCGCCATGAAGGGTTTGTTCATGCGAGTCCAATATTAGCAAATGCTATATACTTCTCGTATATCCTTATACTCGCTAACAGTATCAGTATGCAAGGGTAATTGCCAATTCGGATTAAGATTTTAATATAGAATCTCACCTATTTTTCATCGACTTTATAACAAAATATGAGCTTGCGCTATGGCCCTACTAAGCAATGGTGGAACAGAACTTTCTTGATCAGAAAGTCGACAGCAGTATAGTAGAGTCCACAATCTTGTTAACCACAAGATTAGAAGTGCCAAAAGACAGTTCTTTGAACAACAATTAAACACTGCTAAGTTGTTGTGGAAGAACTTACGATCGTTGGGTGTTTGTGGTAGAGATAGTGCAGAAGTAGACCTCGATCCCTGTGTTCTAAACCGTTCATTTGTGGAGCCTCTTCCGGATAACTTACCGCCAGTTCATTTAACCTCTCTGTCCGTGGATGGGTTTAGCTTCAGGTGTGTAGATGAACGCGAAACACACTGTGCCATTATGTCCATTAAATCCAATGCAACTGGAATCGATAATATCCCTTCTTATTTCGTTAAAACCATTGCTCCTCTAATTTTACCGGTTTTAACGCATATATTTAATTCGTGTATATTGCAATCTACATTTCCATCGTTATGGAAAAGGCTGTTATTACTCCTATTCCTAAAGTCCCTTGTCCTGTTGATGTGGGGGATTTACGCCCGATTAGAATTTTACCATTTCTGTCCAAAGCTCTTGAGAAAATCTTATCTGTCCAGTTGCAATCCTATCTTACCCATGAAAATCTATTGAATCCGTTGCAATCTGGGTTCAGGAAGTTCCATAGTTGTGAAACTGCCCTGCTAAAGGTCTTGACGGACTTACGAATGGCATGTGATAGAAATGAGTTGGGTATATTGATTCTTCTAGATCTTTCACGTGCTTTCAACACGGTTTGCCATAGCGTTCTTCTCAATAAATTGTCCTCCAATTTTGGCCTCTCGTCCTCTGCGACGCACCCCTTGACTCTTTCCTATTTAATAGGTACCAATGCGTGAAATATAACAAAAAAAAATTCTCCTTTATCCCTGTACTCTCAGGTGTTCCTCAAGGCTCTGTTCTTGGGCCACTGTTGTTCTGTCTATATGTTTTTTTTTTTCGTATAGAGTGAATGTCGAACAGCAGCTCTAGCCGGAAGATAGAAAGAAGAGAAGGAAGTAACTGTCACAATCTAGCCGCGATATTTTTATTCCGCCAACTCACAACCGTTTCGCGACTCTGACATCGGGGCGTCGAGAACAACTCGCTGGAGTGTTATGCCTCCTGAAACGAGTTGAATCTCATCAACCAACCGATGGCATGCGCCTGGTGGAGCGGGGAAGGACTAGGGAAGGCTATGACAGGAGGAATCAGGAATGTAAAGAGGGAAGAAGAAAGAAGGAAAGTTAGGTGGGAAGGGCGAAGGACCGTGGCGCCGCCGGGATTCGAACCCGGGACCTCTGGGGATAGCGGTCAGGCGCCTTGCATCTAGACTACCGAGGCCCCAAGGTTGTTTATCCTTTGCTCGTCACCACAGCTATGCGGATGACCTCCAATTATATAATTACTGTACTCCTAAAGATATCCATCGCCTTATTGAAGCCTTAAATAACGATCTGATATTGTGTCCCTGTATTGTGCCCCTATGGTGTGAAAATAACTTCTTGAAGTTAAATCCTAAAAAATCATCTGTACTAATCCTTAGCAGACGTCTTCTTGATACATCCAGCATCCCTCCGCTAAAGCTAGACAATATTCCGCTGAAAATGGTCTCGTCTTCTAAGAATCTTGTAGTATTGGTTAACTCTACTTTGTCCTGTTGTGATCATGTGTCGCTTACTCTGAAAAAATCTATACTTGTGTGCGTCGCCTACGTCTCTATGGTAGCTTATTATCCCGTCATCCTGGTTCCACTGTTTATATATGCCTTGACTTCACATGTAAACATAGATTGAATGTTGCCTTCAATGATTGTTTAAGGTTCATTTTTGGCCTTAATCGATTTTCACATATTTCTGGTCTTCGTCCATCCTTTTTTTTGTTTTTTTTTTATGTGACAGTGCTAAGCTCAGGAGTCACCCTTTGTACTACTAGTCCGTCATGTCATTTGTCACGTCATGGTGCAATGTCTAGCAGTAAGCTTAGTACGGCGGAGGGGTGGGGGGTATAGGTTAAGGGTTAAAAGGTACGGGGGATATTGAAGAAGGTGGTGATGAACCCTGCGTTTGAACTCTTGGATGTTGTAGGAGCTCGGAAATACTGACTGCGAGAGATTATTCCACAGTCGAGTTGTTCTATTAACAAACGAATTCATATCTTGTAGAGTGCGTGAAAGGGGTAGTTGCAGGTGAAGGGAATAAGACGAGTGGGCTAATCTGGTGTGGTGTGGCGGGTATAAGATTGCCGTGGGGGCAGGAGAGCGTTTAACTCGGAGGAACAGTCACTATGATAGTACCGATAAAATTTTGTCAGTGTTGCTACATTTCTACGGTGGCTGAGGGGGTCGATGGTGGAGCAAGCGGTGTCGTCATCAATTAATTTAAGGGCCTTTTTTGGACCTTATCTAACCATGCCAAGGTGGTTATTGGAGCGCCGCCCCAAACGAGGGAGTTATATTCGAGAAGAGGCCGAATGTAGGATTTATAAATAACAGCGCGGGCCGATGGCTGGAGGAGGAACTTGCACCTCTTAAGAAATCCCAAGCACTGGGATGCTTGTTTGGCGATTTGGAATATGTGATCATTCCAACGCAAGTCTTTGGCTAATGCCACGCCTAAGATGTGTAGGGATGGGTCGGCCTTTAGTTCAACGTCATCCACTGTCAAGGATGGTGAGGTGTTGGACTTCTTTTTTGAGATAAGACAGTACTTGGTTTTAGTGGGGTTGAATTTGACACGATTCTTCTCTCCCCAATTTAGAATTAGTTTGGTGTCATTTTTAATGGATTTGGACATTAATTCACGATCATCAAGACAGGATCTGGCACGTCTCTGTCTTGTATCGAAGCTGTACGAGTAACGTAGAGTACCGTCGTCAGCGAAGCTGAGAAGTGGGTTGGAGGGGATTGAAAGTAGGTCATTTATAAAGATGAGAAAAGGGGCCGGTGATAAAATTGACCTCTGGGGGACCCCCGCAGAGATGGGGTGAGATTCAGATTTGACGCCATCCAATAATACCTTAATTGAACGGCCGGAAAGGAAACTCTCAACCCACTTATAGAGAAGCGAGTCAATTCCAATAGCTTTGAGTTTAGCTAACAAGGCTGAGTGCCATACTCTATCAAAAGCCTTGGAGATATCCAAAGCAACCAGACTGGATTCACCTGATCCATGCCAACTTCGGCTGAGGTTTTCTGTATGGCAAACTAAAAGATCACCAGTGGATCTTTTTTGACGGAAGCCGTATTGTTTGTCGTTGATAAGTTGGTTGGATTCTACATATCCCATAAGCTTTTTGTTAATTATCGTCTCCATGGTAGTTGGAGGGATCGCTGGAGTCACCTTTTTCGGTATTGGCTGAACATGGGTAAGTTTCCAAGAGTCTGGATAAACTCCAGAAGAGTATGAGTATGCAAAAAGTTTGCGCAGAGGTTTAGCCAAAGGTGAGGCGCATGGTTTTAAGACGATAGGGGTATATTATCGGCTCCAGTGGATTTGTTTACATCGAGCTCCTTAAGGCACCTGTACACCTCGCGAGTCCTGAAGAAAACCCTGTCCAATAAATGAGCGCTGTGCTCGAGAACCGGGGGTAGCATATCAGTTTGGGGTAAAGAAGAATTGGAAGCAAACAGAGATGCTAATAAATCGGTCTTGGATTTGCTGTCTGTTATCACCTTCTCATTGTGGATAAGTGAAGGAGTTGTGGATGAAGTGAAATTCTTCTTAATGGAGCTTATCAAGGACCAGAAGTTCTTGTTACCAGAGGTTGCATTACGGAGTTTACTTCTCAACTTGCTGTCAAATGAATTTTTGACATTCCTGATGGTGACTTTACAGGAATTTCTTAGTTTTATATAGGTACTCTACACGGAGCGATTCACTCGGGAAGCTCTTGTAAGCTCGAAAGGCGGCTTCTTTATTTGTGATTGCATTCATACACTCCTGATTAAACCATCTGTTGGGCCTAGCCTTCACAGATTTAGTAGAATGAGGAATGAACAAATGCATTCCTGCCTGTATGATCCTAGAGATACGGATAGCGGCAGAGTTGACGTTTTTGTTTCGGAAACACAGGTTCCAGTCAGTAGATTGGAAAAAATTAATGAGCCCCAGCCAATTGGCCTTCCCATAATGCCATACAGTTCTTCTAACTGGTTTGGGAGGGGTGGGAAATTTGAATGGGAAACTAGCGCTAACTAGGCACTGGTCCGAATTGCCGAGAGGTGAATCAACTTCAACGGAATAACGCGCTGGATGAGAAGTTAGAAAAAAATCAAGGAGATAGGTTCCTTGACCAGCAATATCAGGGACTCTCGTGGGATGATCCACAATTTGATGTAAATTATTGGTGTCTGCAAAGAGCTCGACGTCCTTGCCAGAAGCACTGGTGCCATTTGAGTAAGTCAGCCAGTTTACATTGTGAACATTGAAATCACCCGCAACGATGATTTCACACTCAGGATTGGACGACAAAAATCCCGAGATTTGTTCGGAAATAGAATCAAATGAAGAAGTGGAGGCTTCGTTACTTACGTTATGACTTCTGTATAGGAAGCAAAAGAATATGACATGGTTTCGGAAGATGATTTTAATCCAAAGATAGTTAAAATCTGAAGTCGTGCTTGAATATATTTTATAATAAGCCACGTCATCCCTAACATATATGGCAATGTCCCTATGGGGAGAGAGATTATGCACTAAAGTGTACCCCGATATCTGGTAATGACTTAAGTCATTATCCGGTGATATTTGGGTTTCACTAAATGCGAAAATTGGGGGTTTAAAATTCAGTAGGTGGCACTCAACAAAAGAGAAATTGGCATGAAGTCCACGAATGTTACATAAGGCCGGTCGTCCACTGGAAGCGTATTCGAGCGGCTTCGCGCTACGGCCATACATATGAGCGGCTACAAGCGGCTCATTTGTATGGCCGAAGCGCGAAGCCGCTCGAATACGCTTCCAGTGGACGACCAGCCTAAGTCAATGACAAAGCGTGACTCGTAACGGGACTTCGTTTGCGCGGGCTCAATCGCCACATTCTTGGAGATATTTCCCGGAATTACACTTGTCGCAACCATCAGGGTCAATGAAATTTGTCTGCGTCAAAGTGTTATGCCTTTTGAGACGGGGCAAACTTCATCGACCGACAGATTTTGGGTGCGACACTTGCAGGGCCGAGAATGGAGTGAGGGTAGGAAGCAAAGCGAACTTACTTGTGCTGTTCGTCGGTCGCTGGTCTGTAGAAGGGTGATGAAGCCTTTGCTTTAGCCTGCCGCGCGATTTTTTCCACTGTTTTTTTTTTTTTTTGTTATTGTGGACGTTGTTTTTGTAGCACTTTTTCACTTTCCACAATAATTTTATTCCGTTTTTATTTTATTTTTTTTGTTTGTTTCTTTTTCGTGTTTTTTTTCGGGGCGTATTTCACGGACCGGATCAGCACACGTCCGCACTCCTCGCTATCCACGGCCAAACTCCTTGCTACCTTGTAACCTACTCACATATCGCGACCTTCATGGCCTATGCTTATTGCATAAAATCGTTAATCCTTCTGCCCCTTCATATCTTACTGATAGTCTTGTTCCTCTTCGTACTCGTCGTTCTATGCAATTTCGTATTCCTAGACACTGTTCCCTGTTGGCTGGTTGTTCCTTCTTTGTACATACTGTTAGACTGTGGAATAGCCTCCCATTCCATCTGCAAAGTATCAGCTCCCTCGACACTTTTAGGAGCAGAGTGATCGCATACCTTGGAACACGGAACGCGTAAAATTGTATTTATCGCTTGCTCGCTCATCATCAGCTTTCATCTCCTCGGCTTCGGATTCACTACACCCGCTAAGAATTAGCTAATAACTAAATTAAATTAATTTTTATTCTAGTTTCTTGTATTCTATTTTCATTTTCTTTTTCTTTTACTTCTTTCAAATTGAAATTTAATTTTAAGTTTAATTTTGTCATTAATTCTAATTTTAATAATTTTTATAATATTTTCCGGTGTTACAGTACTAAATAAGATGTAAATCTTGTGTACTTTTTCTTTCATTAATAATAAATAAATAAAATAAAATTAATTCAACTCACTAAAACCCCATCAAGTGATAAATAATTCCTGATAGCATCTTTTGTGTTTACGCCTAACTTGAAAAATGAGCTTCTAAATTGGATTTCGATCGATGCGATTTTTCGTATTTAACCAATTTTTGAATTTTCCAATGAATGTTTATTAATTTCCAATGATTTTTTGTTGCATTGTTCCATTTCAATTAACTTAACTTTGAACAAATCGTCGTAATGGATAAAATTCAGCTCACTTCCTGTGGATTACGTCAGCTTTAGGCGACATCTGCCTTAGTTTAGCTTCTGCTACTAATCCATTTCCGGCTATTTTCTCGATAAGAGTTTTAACTCCTTGTATACGAGGTGTAACGATTATGTAATGAGACTGATTATATTGCCGCGATTGTGGTAACCCTGCGACACGACTAAGAGTGCGTTCCGTAATATACTGGGAGCACTGCGCCAGTACTACCAGTGGTAGTTTTGTCGTTCCGTTTTCACCAAACAGTGACCTGTCGCAGTGCTCTGGGAACATTCATGACGTCATGAATATTCCCCTTTTTACTACTGGGACTACTGCTTTGAAAGAGGTAATGTGCTCCCAGTAGTTTCAACAGGTTTTGACAGATGTGCATTGTGGCTGTAAAAAAATTTAATCGTGAGCAGTTAAATATGGAGGCGGAGCCAGTATACTGTGCACTCGTTCCGTATGCAAAAATGTACTGCTTAGTTCAGTATAACTTTTTTAAATGGAACGTGCTTCGCAGTGCACTGGCATGACGTCTAAAATCACAGTGCTCTCAGTATATTACGGAACACACTCTAAGAGCACTATCACCATGCACTTTTACAATTTTAGCGTACGTTTCCGAAGCTGTTCCGCCCCATTTAACGCCGCAAAATTTTATCGCGACGTGTTGTTCTTGATTTCGTTTTTCCATTTTTCGTGACGAGCACCACGAACACACGTTTACTCAACACGACAGAGCAGGCGAACTAAACAAGCTAGAGCGATGGCAAATATATCAATGGAGAGGGGAAGGATGCCGAGAGAAGGGAAAGGGAATTTCAAGGTCGCAGGGATACCACAATCGCGGCAATATAGTCAGTCTCATTATATTACTTAATTGTCACACCTCGTAGTCTCCCTGAAGCAAAGTTAATTTGACTTTTTCTTGTTGGTTTTCTCAATTCTATCACCAATCGCCTACAGTACAAAGGTGTATTACCTTTGAACACTAGTCTTAACATTAAAAAAACAATAAACATAGAATATATTTGTTCATTTAAGCCCGGTATGCTAGGCTCAAGGAATTTGCTCAAGATAACTTCTGCATTTATTCCCTTAAGAAAAAGTGACAGTCGGTAAGAAATTTTGGCATTTGTCTAATTGTCATTGCTGACAGTACAGTTGTTTTGTTAAGGGTTCAACGATTACTTAAAACGCAAGGCTTCCTTCAACTTCTACTTTCAATTAAAAAAAACCATGAAACATCAAAATTACTTAAAGAAATAAGTGCCTCGACACTTATTTCTGGAAGAAAAACTAAAATTTTATCAATAGCGACATCCGCGCGTCATTAAAAAACGCGATTTTTCTGGTGTGATTTCTTGAACCTAGCATACCGGGTGAAGAAATCGCTGCAGAAAATATTTCTGAGCCATTTCTTGACAATTTTTTTTACATAAGGTTTAAGATAAGTCAAGTAATTACTTGAGCTTAGCATACCGGGCTTTAGGGTCGTCCATAAATTACGTGCGGTGTTTAGGGGTGGGAGGAAGTCAACCTGAATCTCACCAAATCTCACGTGTGGGAGAGGGGGGTTCTCGGCAAATATCACGTAATTTTTTTCCGCAAGAAAGTGTAAAAAAATTTCTGTGAAGAAAACCAAGATTATTAGTTACCCTTCATACTATCAGTATCAGCTTTGTATGAAGAATAGAGGAGAATAGGAAAGGTTAAAGGAGGCATGGGGGTGCTCAAACAAATGTAGATGAACGAACCTCTAGATCGTACTGGGTCCGAGGGGTTTGGCTGTAGGGTATGGGGGTGCGCCGACCGTGCTAGTTTTGCGGGGAAAATATTGCCGTGCAGTCTGGAGTTACTGAATTTCAGTGGAACAGTCGCTCTGCCAATGGCGATAATGTACACATATATAGGCTGCCACATTCTTACGTTGGCTTAAACTTTTAAGCCTTAAAGGAATCAGTTTGATCGCACGATTTTGCACGTCCAAGGCGGGGCCGAATGTAAGATTTGTAGATTGCAGCCAGGGCGGCTGGCTGGAAGAGGAACTTGCATCTCAAGAGATTCCAGGCATTGAAAAGCTGGAATCTTCGATAATTCCATCGCAGATCCTCCGTTTAGGAGTCCATTAAACGATAGGTTTTGCTGTCAGTTTATCATAGTTACTGTTACGCCGTGTGAATTTTTATAGCGGTAGATTTACCGCTGTGTAAGTTGACTTAATTTACTGTTAACGAGATTAAATATTGTTTTGGTTTAGGTGCATAAACCTATACCAAGTAAATGTACCCAAGTGCTTGAACCAGTGTACAGATGGATAATTTAGCCCAAGTGCTTAAACTTGTGCTACGTGCTGGATTAAGAAAATAATCTTGACAATAATAAAATTGAAATGCTGAAATGAAATTGAAATTAATAACTAAATTCTTAATTTTATTATTGGGTTATATATACCTACAAGAAACTTATTTGCAATGTAAGGGTTAAAGGTAAAAAATTAATTTCTATAAAAGCCGATTTTTCAATATCAGCGATAATATTGAGGTTTTAATTGATTTCAAAAGGACATGGCCCATTTTTGTATGGGCGTGTGCATAGCTATCGAACTTAGTGTACACCAATGATTTTTGGTGTATTATATTCGTGAATATTGGCACATTAATTTGCTATAAATAAAAAACTTAAGGAACTTGTCATTACAACAGACTAGACATAAACAGTTTCATTAAATCTTTTAATCAGATCGCTTGCAATAAGTGGTTTTGTGCTAATATCTCTTAAACGGCAAGTCCTATCATAAAATAGTGTTTACAGAGTTTGTAGATCATGAGATTATCTACAAAAAATGATATTATACATTTTCTTGTACGAGCTGCCGTTCATGAGATATAGCCGTTTTAAAGATTTAAATTACTCATATCCCCTAACTCGCAACTTGTATAGGTCATCAGACGTTCAATAAATCCTCTGTTGGACTACGTGGCTAATATTTTCAGGGTGATTCCTGGATATATTATAAGAAAAAATTGTTCTAAGGAGGGGGGAGGGTATACACTATCCACTAATATAGTCGGTGGAAAGAACAGAAAAAAATCTAAACTCCTAGACTAATCATCCTAGAGTAACGTAATTACTAATTATACTCTTTTAGATAAATATGTATTCTTTTATTTGATGTTAACAACAGGGGATTGAGTGAATCCTTTTGAAAGATATGTAGGCTCAAAATAAGTATTTATTGAACGTCTAATGACTTATACAAGCTGCGAATTAGGGGATATGAGTAATTTAAGTCTTTAAAACGGCTATATCTCATGAACGGCAGCTCGTACAAGAAAATGTATAATATCATTTTTTGTAGATAATCTCATGATCTACAAACTCTGTAAACACTATTTTATGATAGGACTTGCCGTTTAAGAGATATTAGCACAAAACCGAATTTGCTGTTTTTAGGGTAGCATACAACCAATTTTACGAAACATCAACAATGATAACCAGTTAATAGTAGGTTACCAAAATTCCCTTTAGATCGGTCTTCATTTAGCGGTTGCGGAAGACATAACACTCCGACGTGGCTGTCTTCTGCTAATTTCGACGGTTGTGACTCAGTCGGCTGCTTAAAAAAAGTGAGCTCATACAACATCCAAGAGTTCAAACTAGAAACTCACTGCCTCCTCCACATGCATCCTCCGGACCACTTTTAACCTATCACATAATTTTTCTATCCAAAAGCTAAGCTTACTACTAGACATTGCACCATGTAGTAAACGACATAACGGACTGGTAGTATAAGGGGTGGAATCTAAGTTTAGACTCTTTCACATAAAAAAAAGATAACAGATGTTCCTAATGAGGGCATTTGTTGTCCATTGACATGTCTACAAGTAGTATGCATGGTGTGGAACGTCCGTTATGCCGTCCATACACAACGAGACATGTTGTTCAACTTGGTTGTGTATTACAAGTTTGTCTTGTGTGGAATTGTTGGCCAGTCAAATTGTGTGTGTGTGTGCGCAAACAGCACGGACAAGAAATCAACCAAGTTGATCAACATGGCTCCTTGTATATCGGCGACATTATATTTATCTTTCTCTATGGTACATTATGGCGGAAGTTGACAAAAGATTCTTTGAATTCATCTTGAATTACTTAATCTTCTTAAATAAAACTGACAAGTTCAGAGAGGTTAAAAAGTACGTATTAATTCATTTTTTTATGTTCGTTATACAATATATTTACTACAAATGTGTACATGGAATGTACTTTTTTGTCCATGTCCTTTTACTTGTGGAATTCACTGATTTTGCAAAATAAGCAGTACATGAATTTATTGACATGAAATTGGTTCAACTGAGTTAAAAAAAATGTTTATGCACGTAATTAATTTTAAGTGCAATTTATTTTATGCATGATTAAGGTTTTTTTTGTTTTTATTTTCTAAAATAAAGCCACAAAGGTAATGACCTTTTTAAATTATACACCGTGAACAACCGCGAGCACTCATGAACGCGACTTTGGATGGTTTTCTCGTCTAATTCGCTCCTTGTTTTTGGTTTTGAGTGGATACGGTGTAAATTCTCGCCGTGAATTCATGGTGTGGGTGTGGTGATGCCTTAACATTCTTTTCTCACACTGAGATAGGCTGCGGTTACTGAACACGCTAGTAATGCTAGCACTAGCTAGTACTAGCTAGCGCTAGCAAATATAATACATGTAAACAGTGCGTGGTGGTTATGAACACACTCGAGCGCTAGCGCTAGCTAGCACTTCCTAGCGCTAATCATATTTTGCAATCGATTGAGGCTGCGGTTACTGAACACGCTAGTAATGCCAGCGTTAGCAAGCGCTAGTATCGCTGGCGCGAGCTCGCTCTAGTTGTGTGGTTATTATTAAAGCTAGCTGAAGCAAGCTCGTTGTTCAGTAGTTGTGGAAATGATGGCATCTGAAAGTTTATTATTAAAACATAGACTTTTTTTAAACGAAAAGTGAAAACGCATGCAATGAATACAGAAAAAAAAATTTCCAAGCAACTACTCTGCGTAGTCTTATTTTGTTTCTAAAAAATAATATATTTTTCCTTTCTTTCTTTTAACCGATAAATTTTTCATATAATGATGAAATAAGAAATAAAAATAAAACATTGAATATCTATTTACTTGTGACTCATTTCATCAGCCACTTCATTCCATAATGTACCAGTCAAATTTCGGTCGCTGTAACCTTTAATTTTCATGTCCCGTAATGGAGGTCTCTTTTGCAGTTCTAAAATTAATTTTTCGCAATCCATCTTTACTAAGTACTTTAGCAAAGCAAAATGTGAGTTACCTACTTTTCAAACACTCGCGCTAGTATCAATGTTTCAATCGATTGCAGAATATGACTAGCGCTAGGAAGTGATAGCTGGCGCTAGCGCTCGAGTGCGTTCATAACCACCACGCACTGTTTACATGTATTATATTTGCTAGCGCTAGCTAGTACTAGCTAGTGCTAGCATTACTAGCGTGTTCAGTAACCGCAGCCTGAAACATTGATACTAGCGCGAGTGTTTGAAAAGTAGGTAACTCACATTTTGCTTTGCTAAAGTAGTTAGTAAAGATGGATTGCGAAAAATTAATTTTAGAAGTGCAAAAGAGACGTCCATTATCAGACATGAAAATTAAAGGTTACAGCGACCGAAATTTGATTGGTAGATTATGGAATGAAGTGGCTGATGAAATGAAAGTCACAAGTAAGTAGATATTCAATGTTTTATTTTTACTTCTTATTTCATGTGTTTTCACTTTTCGTTTAAAAAAAAGTCTATGTTTTAATAATAAACTTTCAGATGCCTTCATTTCCTCTGTTAAAGATAAAGCCATGGTGATATTCACAAGTCAACACACAACTACTGAACAACGAGCTTGCTTCAGCTAGCTTTAATAATAACCACACAACTAGAGCGAGCTCGCGCCAGCGATACTAGCGCTTGCTAACGCTATCATTACTAGCGTGTTCAGTAACCGCAGCCTAAAACATTAAGTCAAGACCCTCTCAACTACAGGCCACGTATATGAATTTTTCGTGGTGTTGGTCTCAGGCCCAAAAGTCACCGCACACCGGAGTAACATGGCGCGGAAGCCGTACGCGCAGAATTTTTGTGTTTATTTTTGCAGTAAAAAGTGAATAAAACATTGTATTTTATAACTTTTTACTGCAAAAATTGAAAAGGATTACCAGTGATTTGTGATTTAGTGGTATAGTGTTTTAATTATAAAATATCAGTGAATAAGTGATTTTAGGTTAGGTTTTTTTGTGGCCCAAAATTTGACATTTGCTTAGAATTTAATGGCCCACAATACGTTCGGGACTGTTTTCGTTATAGTTTTGCAGTAAAAAGTGGTAAATTATTGAATTTTATTACTTTTAACTGCACGTAGATAAGATGTGATTAGTTCGTTAGTGATTTAATTAAGAAAAATGAAAAAAAAAAAAAATAGTGATTAAGTGTCAATTTTGGGACCCTTCTCAGCTATGGTTGTATTAGTGCCAGATACAACTGCATGGCCTGTAGTTGAGAGGGTCTTGATTAAGTACATTAAGTAAAGCTAGATATGGCTAAACCCTACACAAAAACATTTATCGCGATTATGCGGCGCCACACGCAGCAAAGTTGCCCCTGCATTATTTAGCCGCCACTGGGTAGCCTACAGCGTTCGAGCCGGATGGGTGCGACCCACAGAAATGCCCGACTTGCTGTGTTCATGCCCGTAAATGCGTGTTCCTAGTGTAAATACTAAAGGTTTTTTATTTGAAAAATCTCACGTGAGTTTATGGGGGGAGGGACGGGGTCGAGCCAAATATCACGAAATCTCATCAAAGAGGGGGAGGGGGGGGGGGGGTTGGTCGAAAAATCGCAAAAACATAAATCAAATTATACCAATTGAAGCTACATTTTCTGATAAGGGATATCCTAAAGGGTTAAAACCACCCCTACATCGCGAAAAATAGAAAAAAGTTTAATTACGATTAGACAGTTGAAGCCACTTCAACCGACAGGATTGCGCGTGTGCACAATTTCTAGTATGTGGCTAAGGCCAAAGGAAAACTGTCGGTTAAATGCACATGATTTCTCAGAGGTAGGCGTGGCGTGTCATATCATCCACACACTAACGCGCCATCAACTTAAAATTGGGAATGCAAAGGATTGCTTGCGTTTTTTCCTCTCAGTGTATACCAATTGAAGCTACATTTTCTGATAACGGATATCCTAAAGGGTTAAAACCACCCCTACATCGAGAAAAATAGAAAAAAGTTTAATTAGGATTAGAAAGTTGAAACCACTTCAACCGACAGGATTGCACGTGTGCACAATTTCTAGTATATGGCTAAGGCAAACCTGTCGGTTAAATGCACATGATTTCTCAGAGGTAGGCGTGGCGTGTCATATCATCCACACACTAACGCGCAATCAAGTGAAAATTGGGAATGCAAAGGATTGCGCCAAGACCCTCTCCATTACAGGCCATGAAGTTCTCTCTTGAACTAATACAACTATAGCTGAAGTCGGTCCACAAATCTGACATTTGGTTAGAATAAACATGGCGCGGAATAGGCTCAGGATTGTTTTCGTTATATTTTTGTGGTAAAAAGTGGAAAATCATTGTAAGTTATTACTTTAAACTATACATGGATTATCAGTGATTAGTTCTTTAGTGATTTAATAAGAAAAAATTAAAAAAAATAGTGATTTAGTGAGTTTTAAGTGTGTTAATTGTTGAGGTGATCAATTTATTTTACTTTCGCGGTGTTTTTTTTTTCGAGTTTATTAAGGAAAAATATGCTGATTATTTAATTAAAAGTGATTTTAAAGTCATTAAATAATTTATTATGGAATTATTATTAAACATATAAGTGCAGAAAAGTGTGAAAGGAAAAGTGAATAAGAAAAGTGTTTTTCTACACCTATATTTTTAATACTAATTACATAATATATGTATTAATCACTTTAAAATCACTTGTAATCCCATAACTAAACAAAACATTAAATTTTCAACATTTTTTTCGTAAATAAACATGAAAAAACACCGTGAATGTAAAAACAGTTGTTCGCCTTAACAATTAAAACACTTAAAAGACACTTAATCACTAAATTATTTTTATTTTTTTTAATTAAATCACTAATAAACTATTCACTGGTAAATCCAAGTGCAGTTAAAAGTGTTAAAATACAATATTTTATCAGTTTTTACTGCAAAACTATAACCAAAACGTTCCCGAACTTATTCCGCGCCATGTTTATTCCGCTCACTCCGGTGAATTTTTGGACTGAGTTGACCACCATAAAAACTCTCTTTCGGGGCCTGTAGTTGAGAGGGTTTTGATTGCGGTTTTCTCGCCTAGCTCGCGCCTTGCTTTACTTTTCAAGGGTATATGGCGTGAAGAATTTGTGCCGTGAATTCACGGCTTGAGAGTGAATAGAAGTATAGATCTTCAGGCACAAACTGACGATAAATGCCCAAACACATAAAGATTTTTGTCAGTTTTCTTGGACTGCAGGCCCCATACAGTTGGCGGCCGGTGCACGTGTGGTAATATTTGGCCTCAAGTCGAAAACCTTCAGGCGGCCGGCGGCCTATGTGTAAATGGAAGCCTTAAGATATGACTAAATCCTACACAAACTCCAGAAAGTAGCATAGTAGTAGATTGCGAAGCCGCCAACGGCCAGCTAAACGCGCGACTCCGCAAATACTGCAGTGTACGAACCAAGTAGCACTGAATCACGAAAAGGCCTTTAGAATATAGAAATACAGGAAGGCATACGCCAAATTTTAGCGTAATGAAATTCGTCGAGTGAGTGATAAGGTTCTGGTAGTTGTATGTCCATTACAAGCGGAAAAGAGAGTGGAACAGAGGATAGGTAAGAAGGAGTTAGTCAGAAGTAGTAAGACCTATGAGGTGCACCAGCGAGGGAGACCCAACCTTCGCTGAAGGGATAGTGTAAACCAGGACGCTCAGAGCTTAGGGATGTCAAACTGGTTGACATCGCCGCAGAATCGGGGCCGGTGCAGAGAGCAGTTGCGAGACGCCAGGACCGGATCCCGGCTGTAGAGCCGTTAAAGAAAGAAGAAAAAGACGAAGAAGTCTAAATTATCAGTTATTTCAAATAAAATCTTGCACACGACCAGCCCGATTTCCTGTGGTTATGTAAATACTAAAGATTTTTTTAAATTTGGAAAACCTCACTAATGATTAGATGGGGGAGGGAGTCGAGCCAAATCTCACGACATCTCACGTGGGGGGGGGGGGGGGTGCTCGATAAATTGCAAAAATCACCTAACGTTTGTTATTTTGCGAAAAAAACGCTCGCAATCTAAAATAGCTCGACACATGTTATTCTTGTTAGTTTTTTTGGGTTTCTGAAAGTTTCATTTAAGTGTTGCCGCAATAAAATCAGAAGTGCTTGAAATTTTGGGTGACACTGAGTTCACGCGAGCCGTGACAGAATGCGCTTTTCCGACGAGTTATAAATACGTCAAATAATTTATTTTGGGCATGTTTAACTCAATAGGATTCTTGTAGTACTACATAAAAATGGCTCAGGAATCAACCTTTGTACTACTGGTCTGTCATGTATCACATGTTCAAAAAAACATATGGAACGGACAAAAACAAAGAACAAAAAATCTTCTTTGAGAAGAACTCTAAAATCTAGGAAATAGTTTGGCCGCGGGTAGCAAAGCGTACGGACGTGTTCTGATCCGATCCCTGAAACACGCCCCGATAAAAAACAACTATAATAATAATATAAAAACCAAAAAAATTGTGGAAAGTGAAAAAATAACAAAAAATCAACATCCACAAAAAAAAACAATAAAAAATAGTAGAAAAAAACGCGCAGTGTAAAGCGAAGGGCTCATCACCGGTGCTGTCACTTTACTCCAATTGTAATAGATCTACTCCACATTATTTGTTTTACTTGTTGCCCTTTTTGAATTCTACTCCACTTTTAGATTTTTCCACATCATGCATTATATACTTACGATAAATGAACGTATCGCCCTTTTGAGTTATCGCAGTTATGCATTTGTTGAAACTGTTGTAACGGTCAATTTTGCTCGAAAATCCCTAAATAATTACTTGACTCAAAATCACTGTCGGGAATGAAATTTAGAAGTGTTCGGAACCAAAAAGTAGGCGGCGAACAGAAAAACAAAAAAGGAAAATTTGCTGTTCAATTTTTAGCAGTCAGTTTGTGGCAGTCAGTTCCTAGAGATTTTTTTGGAGTGATTTGCTAGATTTTTTAGCAATCAGTCAGGAGATTCAGTTTTTTTGCAATCGGTTTTGAATGACGGAGTGAATAGTGACGGCTACCGTATTAGCTCCCAACCTAATTGCAATCAAGAATCTACCAAGAAATCTTCCAAAAACAAAAATACATAACATAAAATAATAAAATATTTGTATAAGATTTCAATTTTATTGATTTAATTTATTAATTTAATTTTTTTACATCCAACAAATTTAAGTGCGGTTAGAATTAGTACATTTAATCTTAGTTATAATTGTGTTTACATTTATTTGCTCTTTATGGGAAATATTTTTTTTCTTCTTGGTGTTTACAGGTAATTTGTTTCCCTCATGTGAACCCTTTAGTTATGTTATCATGTGTAAAAAAAACCGCGACGTAATGGTGCCACTGCGACGCGTTTTTTCAAAACCTTTCGCGAACAGAATTGTCTAAATATAATGTAATGGTATATTACTGTTCTTTTTGAATTTAAGTCTAAATTGTATTGATTAATTTGTTGGTTTTGTGCGTTGTTGTTAACTTGGAATAAACAACAAAATTAAAGGATTATAATGATAATTTCCACGTGGTAGATTTTTTTGTTGGGAATGGTTGGAGCGGGTTTCCTTTCCTTTTCAGGGTTCTTAAGTAGTGCCTTTCCTTGCCAGCTGGTGGTTATCCAACTATGACCTGGCAAGGGGCCGAACTACAGTGACGCGGCTCAGGCGATGCCTGGAGAATGATGGAGGCGGAATCTGAAACTGCACAGTCACAGGTAAGTGGTGAACCATACTGCGTATAGGCCCGGCCACACACTCCACGACCCCCATCTGGCGAGCTAGCCAATCCGTGTGGCCGGCGGCACGTATCATGTTCAAATTTTTTTATGTTTTGGTGTTGTGTCCTTAGTCAGGCTTTTCCGGGCTTCTGGCTGAGGGGGCAAGACCACGCATAAATGGCGCTCAATACATAGTCGCGCCATTATGCTGTTACACTGTCAAATTACCACTCTGTCTTGCACTTTCAATTGGAACTTTCTCAATTTGTTGTTCGGCATGGGCTAGAGCGTTGCGAAATTCAGAGTTCAGTCATATTTGGGTTTAAGGTGCATACAAATAATGAAAAAGTACTTCCAAAGCGTTACAAAGAAGAAATAAATGTTCAATCTACTCCCCTCTTTTGGTCAAAATACTCCGCAGTTAACCCTTAAAAGTGACAGTGCTGTTCATCGCCCTTTTACATACAAGCGACCGACGAACAGCACAAAGTTTTCTTGCTTCCTACCCTCACTCTATTCTCGGACCTGCAAGTGTTGCGACCAAAATCTGTCGCCGGTCGATGCAATTTGCCCCGTCTTAAAAGGCATAACACTTTGACGCAGACAAATTTCATTGACTCTGATCGTTGCGGCAGGTGTAATTCCGGGAAATATCTCTAAGAATGTGGCGATTGAACTTCCGCCAAAGAAGTCCCGTTACAAGTCACGTTTTGTTATTGACTTCTGTAACATTCGTGGACTTCATGCGAATTTCTCTGTTATTGAGTGCTACTTATTGAATTTTAAATCCCCAATCTTCGCACTTCGTGAAACTCAAATATCATCCGATAATGACTTAAGTCATTGCCAGATATCGAGATACACTTTAGTGCACAATACTCCTCATAGGGACATTGTCATCAATGTTAGGGATGACGTGGCTTATTATAAAATATATAAAAACACGTCTTCAGAATTTAACTCTCTTTGGATTACGTCATATTCTTTTGCTTCCTATACAGAAGTCCAAAGTAACGAAGCCATTTGATACTATTTCCGAAAAAATCTCGGGATTTTTGTCGTCCAATCCTGAGTGTGAAATCATCGTTGCGGGTGATTTCAATGTTCACAATGTAAACTGGCTGATTTACTCAAATGCCACCAGTGTTTCTAGCAAGGACTTCGAGCTCTTTGCAGACACCAATAATTTACATCAAATTGTAGATCATCCCACAAGAGTCCCTGATGTTACTGATCAAGGAACATATCTCCTTGATATTTTTCTCACTTCTCATCTACTGGGTTCCCGAAGTAAAAACCGCTATCCGTATCTCCAGGATCATACAGGCAGAAATGCATTTGTTCATTGCCCATTCTATCAAATCTGTGAAGCCTAGGCTCAACAGATGGTTTAATGGGGAGTGTATGAACGCAATCAAAGCTGAAGAAGCCGCCTTCCGAGCGTACAATAGTTTGCTGAGTAAATTGCTCCGATTAGAGTAGATACAACTTAGAAATTCCTGTAAAGCCAGGCAGTCAAAACCTAATTTGACAACAAACTAACTAGCATACTCCTTAATGCAACCTCTGGTAACAAAAACTTCTGGTCCATGGTAAGTTCCATCAAGAAGAATTTCGAAACAACTTCCACCCCTTCCTTTATCCACAATGGAAGGTGATAGCAGACAGCAAAACCAAGGCCGATTTATAAGCATATCTCTTCGCTCCAAATTCTTCTTTATCCGAAACTGATACGCTATCCCGGCTGTAGAGCCGTTAAAGAAAGAAGAAAAAGACGAAGAAGTCTAAATTATCAGTTATTTCAAATAAAATCTTGCACACGACCAGCCCGATTTCCTGTGGTTATGTAAATACTAAAGATTTTTTTAAATTTGGAAAACCTCACTAATGATTAGATGGGGGAGGGAGTCGAGCCAAATCTCACGACATCTCACGTGGGGGGGGGGGGGTGCTCGATAAATTGCAAAAATCACCTAACGTTTGTTATTTTGCGAAAAAAACGCTCGCAATCTAAAATAGCTCGACACATGTTATTCTTGTTAGTTTTTTTGGGTTTCTGAAAGTTTCATTTAAGTGTTGCCGCAATAAAATCAGAAGTGCTTGAAATTTTGGGTGACACTGAGTTCACGCGAGCCGTGACAGAATGCGCTTTTCCGACGAGTTATAAATACGTCAAATAATTTATTTTGGGCATGTTTAACTCAATAGGATTCTTGTAGTACTACATAAAAATGGCTCAGGAATCAACCTTTGTACTACTGGTCTGTCATGTATCACATGTTCAAAAAAACATATGGAACGGACAAAAACAAAGAACAAAAAATCTTCTTTGAGAAGAACTCTAAAATCTAGGAAATAGTTTGGCCGCGGGTAGCAAAGCGTACGGACGTGTTCTGATCCGATCCCTGAAACACGCCCCGATAAAAAACAACTATAATAATAATATAAAAACCAAAAAAATTGTGGAAAGTGAAAAAATAACAAAAAATCAACATCCACAAAAAAAAACAATAAAAAATAGTAGAAAAAAACGCGCAGTGTAAAGCGAAGGGCTCATCACCGGTGCTGTCACTTTACTCCAATTGTAATAGATCTACTCCACATTATTTGTTTTACTTGTTGCCCTTTTTGAATTCTACTCCACTTTTAGATTTTTCCACATCATGCATTATATACTTACGATAAATGAACGTATCGCCCTTTTGAGTTATCGCAGTTATGCATTTGTTGAAACTGTTGTAACGGTCAATTTTGCTCGAAAATCCCTAAATAATTACTTGACTCAAAATCACTGTCGGGAATGAAATTTAGAAGTGTTCGGAACCAAAAAGTAGGCGGCGAACAGAAAAACAAAAAAGGAAAATTTGCTGTTCAATTTTTAGCAGTCAGTTTGTGGCAGTCAGTTCCTAGAGATTTTTTTGGAGTGATTTGCTAGATTTTTTAGCAATCAGTCAGGAGATTCAGTTTTTTTGCAATCGGTTTTGAATGACGGAGTGAATAGTGACGGCTACCGTATTAGCTCCCAACCTAATTGCAATCAAGAATCTACCAAGAAATCTTCCAAAAACAAAAATACATAACATAAAATAATAAAATATTTGTATAAGATTTCAATTTTATTGATTTAATTTATTAATTTAATTTTTTTACATCCAACAAATTTAAGTGCGGTTAGAATTAGTACATTTAATCTTAGTTATAATTGTGTTTACATTTATTTGCTCTTTATGGGAAATATTTTTTTTCTTCTTGGTGTTTACAGGTAATTTGTTTCCCTCATGTGAACCCTTTAGTTATGTTATCATGTGTAAAAAAAACCGCGACGTAATGGTGCCACTGCGACGCGTTTTTTCAAAACCTTTCGCGAACAGAATTGTCTAAATATAATGTAATGGTATATTACTGTTCTTTTTGAATTTAAGTCTAAATTGTATTGATTAATTTGTTGGTTTTGTGCGTTGTTGTTAACTTGGAATAAACAACAAAATTAAAGGATTATAATGATAATTTCCACGTGGTAGATTTTTTTGTTGGGAATGGTTGGAGCGGGTTTCCTTTCCTTTTCAGGGTTCTTAAGTAGTGCCTTTCCTTGCCAGCTGGTGGTTATCCAACTATGACCTGGCAAGGGGCCGAACTACAGTGACGCGGCTCAGGCGATGCCTGGAGAATGATGGAGGCGGAATCTGAAACTGCACAGTCACAGGTAAGTGGTGAACCATACTGCGTATAGGCCCGGCCACACACTCCACGACCCCCATCTGGCGAGCTAGCCAATCCGTGTGGCCGGCGGCACGTATCATGTTCAAATTTTTTTATGTTTTGGTGTTGTGTCCTTAGTCAGGCTTTTCCGGGCTTCTGGCTGAGGGGGCAAGACCACGCATAAATGGCGCTCAATACATAGTCGCGCCATTATGCTGTTACACTGTCAAATTACCACTCTGTCTTGCACTTTCAATTGGAACTTTCTCAATTTGTTGTTCGGCATGGGCTAGAGCGTTGCGAAATTCAGAGTTCAGTCATATTTGGGTTTAAGGTGCATACAAATAATGAAAAAGTACTTCCAAAGCGTTACAAAGAAGAAATAAATGTTCAATCTACTCCCCTCTTTTGGTCAAAATACTCCGCAGTTAACCCTTAAAAGTGACAGTGCTGTTCATCGCCCTTTTACATACAAGCGACCGACGAACAGCACAAAGTTTTCTTGCTTCCTACCCTCACTCTATTCTCGGACCTGCAAGTGTTGCGACCAAAATCTGTCGCCGGTCGATGCAATTTGCCCCGTCTTAAAAGGCATAACACTTTGACGCAGACAAATTTCATTGACTCTGATCGTTGCGGCAGGTGTAATTCCGGGAAATATCTCTAAGAATGTGGCGATTGAACTTCCGCCAAAGAAGTCCCGTTACAAGTCACGTTTTGTTATTGACTTCTGTAACATTCGTGGACTTCATGCGAATTTCTCTGTTATTGAGTGCTACTTATTGAATTTTAAATCCCCAATCTTCGCACTTCGTGAAACTCAAATATCATCCGATAATGACTTAAGTCATTGCCAGATATCGAGATACACTTTAGTGCACAATACTCCTCATAGGGACATTGTCATCAATGTTAGGGATGACGTGGCTTATTATAAAATATATAAAAACACGTCTTCAGAATTTAACTCTCTTTGGATTACGTCATATTCTTTTGCTTCCTATACAGAAGTCCAAAGTAACGAAGCCATTTGATACTATTTCCGAAAAAATCTCGGGATTTTTGTCGTCCAATCCTGAGTGTGAAATCATCGTTGCGGGTGATTTCAATGTTCACAATGTAAACTGGCTGATTTACTCAAATGCCACCAGTGTTTCTAGCAAGGACTTCGAGCTCTTTGCAGACACCAATAATTTACATCAAATTGTAGATCATCCCACAAGAGTCCCTGATGTTACTGATCAAGGAACATATCTCCTTGATATTTTTCTCACTTCTCATCTACTGGGTTCCCGAAGTAAAAACCGCTATCCGTATCTCCAGGATCATACAGGCAGAAATGCATTTGTTCATTGCCCATTCTATCAAATCTGTGAAGCCTAGGCTCAACAGATGGTTTAATGGGGAGTGTATGAACGCAATCAAAGCTGAAGAAGCCGCCTTCCGAGCGTACAATAGTTTGCTGAGTAAATTGCTCCGATTAGAGTAGATACAACTTAGAAATTCCTGTAAAGCCAGGCAGTCAAAACCTAATTTGACAACAAACTAACTAGCATACTCCTTAATGCAACCTCTGGTAACAAAAACTTCTGGTCCATGGTAAGTTCCATCAAGAAGAATTTCGAAACAACTTCCACCCCTTCCTTTATCCACAATGGAAGGTGATAGCAGACAGCAAAACCAAGGCCGATTTATAAGCATATCTCTTCGCTCCAAATTCTTCTTTATCCGAAACTGATACGCTACACCCAGTTCTCGAGCACAATGGTCATTTAATGGACAGGGTTTTCTTCAGGACTCGCAGATGAGCCCACTCGTCTCATTTCCTCTATCTGCAACTTAGTCCAATCAATCTACGGAATCACCATGTTAATTTCCAGACAATTGAAGGCAGGAAATAAAAATATGGGCGTGTAGAACACTTAATTTGAAGAATGATAGCGTTTTTTTTACGGAACTGCATTGGCGAACTTAACCTAAAAAATTCGCAAAAGTCAAAAAACCGGTTTTTCGCCAATAAAATAAAAAGTTGAGCTCGGATCCGAAAAAGTTAAATTATAAAGTTATAGGTATTAAAATTATCTTTCAATTGATGTGGTACAAAATATTGGTTAGTGTCTTATACATGGAGAAAAATGCTAAAAACCGTTAAAAATAGCTTCTTTTTCATTTATTTTTTTCTTTTTATTGATGCGACCTTATTTAAATAAACCCAACTCTTCAAAATACAACATGCAACTCTTCAACTACTTTTCATGTAGATCAACCAAAAACAAATTATTCCTATAAAAGTGTGAGATATTAGATTCAATATACATTTATATAATGTATGACCAAATTACCTATTTATTCTCTAAAAAGAATATAAACTTTTATAAAATAGTAGTTTAGAGTCGAAAAATAATGAAATAAAAAACTTGTCTTTTTTGCGGCAAAAAAAAACCTGTCTTTTTTGCGGCAAAAAAAACCTGTCTTTTTTGCGGTGGAGTTTTTTGTACATAAAATTGAAAAACTCCAATTTTAACTTATAGTGCATGATAGTCCAACTCTTAACGAAGAAAAAGAGCTTTGAAAAAATGTCCTACGAGGTCGAGGAGCTGTAGACGAAGGATTTTACGAAAACGCTTTTTTTACATAATTCGAAATTTCTCCCATATTTTGCAAAATTTCGAGCCAAAAAAAATAATGAGTTTTCAGATTGCCAAAAGCAACATTTTTACCAAGTAAAAAGTTTCTAGGTCGCATCAATAAAAAGAAAAAAATAAATGAAAAAGAAGCTATTTTTAACGGTTTTTAGCATTTTTTTCCATGTATAAGGTGTCCATTGTGAATATCGTGAAATTAGCGAACGAATATCAAATCGAAAAATTGGTATTGTGAACATCGATTGCAGTCGATGTTTTTCGATTATAATCGAATTTCATTTTCGATTGATTTCATGTTCACGAAAGTGCTATTTAATGAGGGTTTTTTTTTGTCAAAATTAATAATAAACGGGAGAAAATTACTGGTAACAGAAAAAATAGCAACAGGAATCAGTTAGAAAAATTAGTGCAAATAATGAAAAAAAATCCCGAAATTGCAAAGGGAATATACAAAAAATCAAAAATTCGAAGTTATTGGGAAAAATACGCCAATGAACTAAATAGTTTAGGTCCTCCCTCAAGAAGTCCTGAAAATTGGTTAAAAGTAAGTATTGAATAAATTCAAACAAATAAATAAAAGCATTAACAAACTTTTTAGGTGTGGACAGATCTCAAATTCAACGCGAAGAAGAAATTAATTCGAAATAAAAAAGAATTTAAAGCAACTGGTGGCGGTCCTAATAATTTACAATTATTTACTCCGTTGGAAGAGGATATAATTGATTTTTTAAATCTGGAGAGCACTGTAAACCCTCCAGGTAAAGAATTTGGCCTCAACTTTAATGATGAAATTCAACGAATAGTGGATCCAGTTAGTGATGTTGTTGAGCAAGGTGCAGTGCATCCAGTTCATATTGAGGATGTTGCAGGCCATCTAGTTAATGTTGAGCAAGCTGAAATGCATCCAGTTCATGCTGAGCAAGCTGCGCCTTCTATGCTTTCAGGTCCGTCTGAAGTATTTATTATAAATGACTCCGACAACGATTATTTGAATCGTTCTGTTAATAACACTGTTACTTCTAATACATTATCTACCGCAAGAAAACGAGTGAGATCAAAGAAGGTCCAACAAGAAGTTATGAAAAAAAAAATCCAGCGCTCAACGCATACAGCTATTACAGGACATAAATAAATCTCAAGAAGACTTTTATAAAGAGATCAAAAGAGAAATAACAGAAATGAAGTCATATATGAAAGAACTGTGCGAATATAAAAAAAAGTCATATTACCATAAAAAAGACACCAATCGTGATTTAATAAAATTTAAAAAAAAAACAATTAGAAATATCGGAAAAAGAACTGCAATTAAAGACTGAAATTTTTGAATTTAAAAAAAGATGTTAAAGCCCCATAGTTTTATATGTGTATGTTTTGTTTAATGCCAAGGAGGCTTATGGTTTTTAGTTTTTAAACATTTATATGAAAAAAACTGAATAAAGAATATGAATATTTTATACTTTAAAAGACATTTTTTATTTCGTAATTATATTATAAGGAATTCAATATTCTCTGTCGTATATGTTCTCCGTTGTGGACATTTGATATTTCAAGTTCATTATCGGGCATCTCATTTTCACCATCTTCATTGTATTCAAAATTTTCGTCGAAGGATACTTTATATGCTACACAAATGTTATGCAAAGCAGCACATACATTTATAATCTGTGTAGCTTTTTCAGGAGCATAATGCAGTTCTCTTGCACCTAATAAACATCTAAATCTATTTTTCAATATTCCAATGGTTCTTTCAACAATAATTCTGGCTTGAGTGTGCTTTTTATTAAAACGAGATTCCGCAGAATTTTCTTCGACATTACGAAACGGTGTAATTAAGTACGGAGACAAGGGATATCCAGAATCTCCTATAATGAAATGAAATTTGTAAATATATCAGTAATAATTTTATTCACATATATAATAAAATGTACCCACCTATAAGCCAAGTATTTCTTTCTTCTCTTTCATAATCTGCCTCCATTTTTGCTTTCAAAGGTGACAAGTTCCATATTAATGCATCGTGGGTAGCTCCAGGATGTTTTCCATTAATATATCGAATAGTCTGATTATGATCACAAACCTTTAAGAATTATTTCAATGTACAAAAAAGGTAATTTTTATTACAATTTTTTACTTACAATCATCGTATTCAAACTGAAGTACCCTTTTCTATTGTAATATAGATGTTGTAGATTTTTAATTGGCGCTCTTATTTTAATATGAGTTCCATCAACCGCTCCAATGACTCCTGGAAACCCACTTTTTTCAAAAAAATATAATTTTGCTCTACTTTTTTCTTCCTCGGTGTAGTTAAAATTTATCCATTTTGGACATAAGTACTCCTCCAAAACATTTAACATTTCTTTAAATATTAAAGACACTGTTGGCTGAGCAACACCAACATTAAAATCATTTCCTACACTCGTCTGGTAGGAACCTTGAGCAAAAAATCTCAAAACGCTGGACAGTTTTAAAATATTTGGCACTGATGTCGTCCTAACAGAAACTTTTAACTTCGGCTCTATTTCTTTAAGCAAATCTGCAAATGCTGCCTTTGGGAGCCGGAAATATTGAATGAAACTATGGAAATATAGAAATATATATATATATATATATATATATATATATATATATATATATATATATATATATATATATATATATATATTTTCACGCCGTTGTATTCAATCATCTTTTAATTACCAAAAATCGTCTAATGCAAGGGGATCACATGCATCCCTAATCCTTCTTCTATGCCTTTTCAAAAGTACAATTTCTCCGTTATCTTCTTCACTACTACTAGAAGTGCTTTCCGTTAATAGTTCTATCAAACTCATTTTTCTAACTTTATTTACACAATTTTTTAGTTTAAAGAAAACTTCATACAACGGAGCTGTCAAATATAAAAAAATTCACAATAATAGCAATTCGTCTTGAGTTAACTATGGCATCCCTTCTAACTGCGTTCGATTGCCTTATACAATGCCAAAAATCTTTTGAATCGAAATGATATTCGATTGTCGATAAAAAAACGAATCGAAAATCGTAATGGACACCTAAGACACTAACCAATATTTTGTACCACAGCAATTGAAAGATAATTTTAATACCTATAACTTTCTAATTTAACTTTTTCGGATCCGAGCTCAACTTTTTGTTTTATTGGCGAAAAACCGTTTTTTTGACTTTTGTGAATTTTTTAGGTTAAGTTCGCCAATGCAGTTCCGTAAAAAAAAACGCTATCATTCTTCAAATTAAGTGTTCTACACGCCCATATTTTTTTTCCTGCCTTCAATTGTCTGGAGAATTTCCGTAGATTGATTGGACTAACTCCCCCTTTCACGCGCTCAACAAGATATGAATTCGTTTGTAAGTAGAACAGCAATTTGGGCCTCTGTAGTCTAGGCGTAAGGCGCTTGACTACTATCCCAGAGGTCCCGGGATCGAATCCCGGCCAGCCCCACGGTCTTTCGCCTTTTTTCACTTTCCCACCCACATAACTTTCCTTCTTCTCACCTCCTTCGCCCATTCCTGAATCCTCCTGTCAAAGCTTTCGCTAGTACTTCTCCGCTCCACCAAGCGCGACTAGGTGGTGTCAGCCTCTCTCTCTCCCTCCCTCCCTCCCTCTCTCTCCATTCTCTATTCACTCCTCTCTTCTCCCCATTTTCTGACTATAGCTGCTGTTCGACATTGCACTCTATACGAAAAAAAAAAATAGATTGTCGAACAGTACAAAGGGGCTTTCCCTAAGCCTATGTCTATCACATAAAAAAAAACTCGACTGTGGAATAATCCTCGCAGTCAGCATTTCCGAGCTCCTACAACATCCAAGAGTTCAAACGCAGGTTCATCACCTCCTTCTTCAATACCCCCGTACCTTTATAACCCTTAACCTATTCCCCTACCCCTCCTCCTTATTTTTGTAACCTCTAAAAATTGTGAAATTTTGTAATTTTTTTTAAAGTTTTTTTAAAACAACTAATCGTAATCTTGACTAGCGATTGACGATTAGATTAAATTAATCGTCCATCGCGGTTAACGATTGAAATTATTAATCTTTAATCACCAATTGGATTAATTTTTTGTCAAAACTGCTATAAGTTCATATGCAAGTATAATATATTGACTTGACAATTATACAAAACAAAAAAGTTAAATCACTTATTTATCTACAAAAAAGATTAGGGTACTCATGACCTGTGTTATTTGTGTTATTCATGTTATGTTAAACAAATGTCATTTACTTTGTGTTTTATTTTCGATTTAACACAAATAATACAGATCAGAAGTACCCATTATATTCATTTTTGTCGTAAAATGTATAGATATCAGATATAGAATTAAACGCGTTTCACTTAATTGTAGGTTTAGCATAAGCGTCAGGATGACCCCATTTTGAATTTAAGATCATAAAAATATATAAAATCATTTAGTAAAATAAAATCAGTAAAAGTACCTATATATTGGACTATTTTCTACAATCAACCTTTGTCTGCAAACTCCCAAGGTACTTCCTTATAGAAATTTCAAATCCAAATATTTTCAAAAGAATAATTATAATTGAACAAACAATTAATTTTTATAATATAAAAATTTACTTTTAACAAGAGTTTTTGAGTGACGGATTAATTTATTTTTGGTGATATAAAAATATATATGTATAGATTTTCTGAACAATTGAACCAAGAAAGTATTATAAAGCTACTATATTCAAACATCCATTTTTTTTCCATACAAGTTTACCATGGTATACAATGTAATACAATAAATTTTTAGGGCAGGAACCCGTGAAGTGCATAACAAATTGGAAAAACACAGGAGAGCTCATTTAAAAGAATGTTTTGAAACGCTTAAAATTCAGCTTCAGCTCAAAGATGAAGAAAAGAAGAAGACGTCAAATTTAGCTATTCTAGGTGCAGCATATCGTCATGTTATGGTGAGTTAATCATTTCTTCCGCTCGCGGTGTTTAAATAGTTCTTTCTTTTTAGACATTACGTCGAAAAGAACGAGAATTGGAACAACAAGTTGAACAACTAGCCAAAGATAAGATTAATGCACAAAAGAAGATTCTTAGCTTAAAACGGGAACTGTCAGCCAAGTATGATAATATAGATTTCTCTAGTATAATCTCCGATGGAGATATCGCAAATACTTCTTTAGAAAGAGGTAAGTTTTTAACAGCCATCCGCGTACCTTATAATCTCTTTGATTAATTTACTTTTAAATTAAACACTTTCACTTGAACTTCAAATTATTTTCTTTTCTTTTAATACTCTACTAAACCACTTGATTATCATTAAATATTTGATTGAAACTGCTCACTACTGCATTCCTTGACTATCATTTAAACTCTGATCTATGACTTTTATTCTACAACTGTTTTAGATTTCTACTCTACTCTTTGAATTCTATCCTTAACTGTCTATATATCTAGTGGTTCTTACAATTTACATAAAAAATTGTATAATTGTTCATAATTTTGAACATACTCTCGCCGTTATGACGTGGTCTTAACTGACCTGTAATCTTTCAGGTTTTGCTAGCTCTCCCTTGACTGTTTATAGCTTCACAACTCTTACCAGATTGTCTCGTCCCGGATGAGTTTGGATTATGCGTCCAAGGATCCCCAGGTTGATGGAGGAAGTTTGTCTTCCTTTATCAGCACTAGAGCGCCGATGTTCAGATTCCCTTCAACTTAAGTATTAGTACTTAGAATATTTTAAGTGCCAGTCATTCCGGAAAGTCTTGAAATATTTTTTGTACTAAGCGCCATCTCGTAAGGGTTGATATTTTGATGTCATCTAGCGATGGTTTTTTTTTTTATTTTTTTTTATGTGGTAGTGCTAAGCTCAGGAGTCACCTAGTCCGTCATGTCATTTGTCACTTCATGGTGCAATGACTAGCAGTAAGCTTAGTACGGGAGAGCGGTGGGGGAATAGGTTAAGGATTATAAAGGTACGGAGGATATTGAAGAAGGTGGTGATGAACCCTGCGTTTGAACTCTTGGATGTTGTAGGAGCTCGGAAATACCGACTGCGAGAGATTATTCCACAGTCGAGTTGTTCTATTTACAAACGAATTCATATCTTGTTGAGTGCGTGAAAGGGGGAGTTGCTGGTGCAGGGAATGGGACGAGTGGGCTAATCTGGTGTTACGGGTATAAGATTGCCGTGGAGGCAAAAGAGCGTTTAACTCGGAGGAACAGTCACTATGATAGTAGCGATAAAATTTTGGTCAGTGCTGCTACATTCCTACGGTGGCTGAGGGGGTCGATGGCGGAGAAAGCGGGATCGTCATTAATTAACTTGGAGCGCCGCCCCAAATGAGGGAGTTGTATTCGAGAAGAGGCCGAATGTAGGATTTATAAATAATAGCACGGGCCGATGGCTGGAGGAGGAACTTGCACCTCTTAAGAAATCCCAAGCACTGGGATGCTTGTTTGGCGATTTGGAATATATGGTCATTCCATCGCAAGTCTTTGGCTAATGTCACGCCTAAGATGTGTAGGGATGGGTCGGCCTTTAGTTCCACGTCATCCACTGTCAAGGATGGTGAGGTGTTGAACTTTTTCTTTGAAATAAGACAGTACTTGGTTTTGGAGGAGTTGAATTCGACACGATTCTTTTTTCCCCACTCTAGAATAAGTTCAATGTCATTAATAATAGATTTGGACATTAGTTCACGATCATCAAGACAGCATCTGGCATGTGTCTGTCTTGTATCGAAGCTGTACGAGTAACGTAGAGTACCGTCTCAGCGAAGCTGAGAAGTGGATTGGAGGGGATTGAAAGTAGGTCATTTATAAAGATAAGAAATAGGGCCGGTGATAAAATTGACCCCTGGGGACCCCCGCAGAGATATGGTGAGATTTAGATTTGACGCCATCCAAAACTACCTTACTTGAACGGCTGGAAAGGAAACTCTCAACCCACTTATAGAGAAGCGAGTCAATTCCAATAGCTTTGAGTTTAGCTAACAAGGCTGAGTGCCATACTCTATCAAAAGCCTTGGAGATATCCAAAGCAATCAAACTAGATTCACCAGATCCATGCAAACTTCGGTTGAGGTGTTCTGTAAGGCAAACTAAAAGATCACCAGTGGATCTTTTTTGTCGGGAGCCGTATTCTTTGTCGTTTATAAGTTGGTTGGATTCTAGATATCCCATAAGCTTTTTGTTAATTATCGTCTCCATGGTTTTGGAGAGGATAGAAGTGATTGCCATTGGGCGGTAGTTGGAGGGAAGGCTGGGGTCACCTTTTTTCGGTATTGGCTGCACATGGGCAAGTTTCCAAGTGTCTGGGTAAATTCCGGAAAAGTATGATAGAGCAAAAAGTTTGCGCAGAGGTTTAGCCAAAGGTGAGGCGCATTGTTTTAAGACGATAGGGGGTATATTAGCCGTGTTTTTTAATGAACTGTATAGTTCTTCCCCATACAAATCTCAAAACCTCGGTTTTATCGGGGTTTCTATCGAGGTTTTGGGAAATTTCTTAAATTGCATATTGCATATTTTCGGGGGATGACATGTTGTTTCGGGGGTTGGCATGTTGGACACTTTCGGGGGTCGAAAAGAGCAAATTTATAACAAATAATTGATTTTTTAGAAACATATTTATTATTTTCTAGCGAGGATTGCGTGTAACAGTGCAAAAAATAACACTTAACTTCCTTTTAATTTTGAAATTTTTAAGCATCGAAGTAGGCGCTACATGAAATTTCCCTTGTCGTTTTTTTAATGAACTCGATGAAAGAACTATATGCATTGATTATAGAGTAAGTAGATATGGACAAACATCTTTTAGGTTATCTTGTTAGGTGGCGATAGTTACACTGATTTAAGTTTTAGGGCTGCGAATTTCTGTTGTAAACCTCTAAAATCAATGGGAATGGGTTTTAAACATTAATTTAATAATATTATTAATTTATTTGTGCAGAATAATCATAAAATAGACAAATTTTTTTTCAATTTTGTTATTTTTTAGTAAAAATTGAAAAAAGCAGGTTTGCGCCTGAATTTAGAAAAGCATTTCAAAGCCCTTGACGCATGTTAGAAGAAAAGCCAAAAGTTTCGGATCTAAAAATAGATTCATGTGCGGGTGTTCCTTTTGTTTTGATTTGGAAGGGGGTGGGTGGGCTAAAACTACGATGAGTTCTTGGTCGGTGGCTGAAATTTATCAATGAATTACCTAACGAATGGGAAGAGAGATTTACTAGGAAATTTTGCATCGTGTTTTTTTTTATTGTGAGAAAAATAAAATGGGTTTTTTTTAACAAAAATTCTAGTTTTTGTGTATTGATTTTATTATTGCTTATCAAGAAAATTTAAGTCATTTAGTTTGGGTAAACTTTCTCAAAATATAAATAGCTTACAATAGAATATAGAAAACAAAATACATATAGCTTTCAATAATAGAAAACAATAAAAAACTCAGAATTTAAAACCCTACTTAATGTTTCTAAAGAGTAGGTAGTCGAATCAATCAACGAAGAACAGCTCTAATTTTGAAAGTTTTTTTTTGAAATGTATTAAGGGTAATTGTTTTTTATCAGACCGCCCCTCACTCCTCCGCTCTGGGCGCAACAGCAAAAAGGTCGCGCTCGACTCCGAGAATATGGTAGAGATTAGGGTGAGGGAGTGGTTTAGAAGCACAATACATAGTCAAAGTCATTGCTAAAAAAATTATGTAGTTATTAAACGGCTATTTAAAAAAAAATTACTTGTAAAGAAGTGAATTTCAACCCTGAATAATCTTTTAATTATTAAAAACAAACCAGTCTGGATACATTATTCAACTGGAAGCCTGCCTTCAAAACCCATAATTAGTGACCTGGTGAGGGGCTACAAAACTTCACTTGTTTTGTGGTGACAAAAATATTGCAAACAAGTTGGAGTTCTTGATGTTCAGGTTTCAATGAGAGCCAATATGAAAGAAGAGAGTTCTAGATAAAGCAATCAATAAGCATGCTTGGGACGACCAGACCTAGAAAGATCTCTAGGATAGAAAACTCTAGTATGTATAAATTAGTAGAAAATTGAAAGGTATTCATGATATTCAATATCACCGCCGCTGGAAATGTGCGCATAAACATCGTGTCGATTTGTGCGAACAGGCATTCCGTCGGCCTTTTCAAACATCAAACTAAGACGGACAAACGCCTCTTTCGTGTTGACCCATTATTAAACACCAAAACCATATAATCTCTCTAGTTCTATAATAAATATCTACAGTATTTTCATTCATTTTTAAAATTTTTTGGGTTCAAAGGTAAAAAATTGTTTAATGGTTGTGATTTTCTTAAAATTTGTTGCAAATTACTGAGTTGATTGAGTGGATATAAAAGCCGTCTCTCTTCAAAACTACATACATATTTGCAGAAACTAACATTGGACGCCTTCTGTAAAACTGTACCTGACTAACTTAACTTACATCTCGTGGTTTGAGAGCTTTGTTTCTGGCCGTTCAATTAAAATAGAACTGAATGGCGTTGAATCTCGGCGGGCGTTCCCCTGGGTCGATTCTCTCACCTGTTCTCTTTCTAATATTCATTAATGATCTGCTCTCAATCTCCTCCAACCCACGTCATAAGTTTTGTCGATGACACTCTGCGTTACTCCTTATCTCTACGAAAACTTTTACCATCCTTCCCTTTATCTCAGTGGGCAAAAAGAACCCACCAAGGCAAACGAACATTTGCTTGCGGGCAAAATGACGTCACCAAGAAAATGTATATCGAAGTTATGCATATCTGAAACACTATCTTTTAACTTCATTATGACGTCAAAAGCTTGCGAGCAAATGCCTTGGTGGATTGGTACCTTTAAGGGCCAAATACATGAGCGCTTCATTCGACCACGCCACGCCAAAACAACTCAAATTTCGAGTGCATACAGATTGTTGCTGTTTTGGCGAGGCGTGGCCTGATGGTTCGAACATTGGGCCCTTTAGAAGTATTTTATCTACTGCCTCACATATCTCGGACCCTATTCTCTATTACAATATTGTTAAATCCGATTCAAAAACAAAACAGTAAACATTTGGCAATATTATTAAATTTTTATGTAAAATAAATGCCAATATTGTAATAAAAGATTACGGATTCGGCCAGTTTCGTTAAAAATATGACAATATTGTTATAGAAAATAAGGCCCCCGATATCGTCACCCTTATGCCAGAGGCGCGAAAGTGTAAATCTCCAGTTTTGAGTTATTGCTAGATAAATGTTCAAACTGTCTCTAAAAATCCGATTTTTATTTGCTTTCGTGTTGTAGGCTTACACTTTTTCGTTATATCACCGGATAAATCACATTCGTACTGGCAATGGTATTTTTGTACCATTTTGAATTACAAAACCCTATAGCGCGAAAGTGAAAAATTTGCACTTTCGCGTCTCTGGCATAAGGGTGACGATATGTGATGGAGTTATCACATTCCAAATCGCCAAACAAGCTAATCAATGCTTGAGATTTCTCAAGAGATACAAATACCTCCTTCAGCCAGCTACCCTGGCTGCAATCTGCAAATCCTACATTCCGCCTTGAATATAACTCGTACATCTGGGCGGGCGCCCCAAAAACAACCTTGGCTAGGCAGAATAAGGTGCAAAACGAAGAAGATGCATTGGCGATAGTACCCTTTTGCTCCTCTATATACCACCCTTCAAGCCACAGTATAAATGTAGCAATCCTCACTAAGTGGTGCCGCTTTCACCTACACGCACCTTTCAAGATTAGCCAACTCGGGACATCACCGGTCCACTACATACCTCCCCTTCGTTAATAACTACAACACACAGTCGGTGTTGTTGAGCCCATATAACACCTCACAGATCAAACGTACGGTTCATTGACATCTACTCACGCATCATCCAGACTAATCTAAACTTACTAGTAGACATTGCATCTTGATTTGAAGGACATAACGTGCTAACGGTACAAAGGGACGAAGACTTGACCATGCCACATAAAAAAATCAAAAATAAAAATTATTTTAGATATCTCAATAGTAGTATAATTATCCGTAAAAATTTCAAATTTCTACGAACTATAATAGCTGAGAAAAAAATCTAAAAATTTGTCATTTTTTCATTATTTCAAAAATGAAATAATCCCTAAAAACCTT
This sequence comes from Thereva unica, assembly GCA_949987705.1. Classification (NCBI taxonomy): domain Eukaryota; kingdom Metazoa; phylum Arthropoda; class Insecta; order Diptera; family Therevidae; genus Thereva; species Thereva unica. Next base: position 58,494,363 of record OX465284.1, read on the forward strand.
TTCAATTTTTTCAACATAATAAAAAACGCTTGATGCCAAATTTAATTTCCTATTAAAGTTGTCTCGCCGATTCATTCTTATTGTCAAATTCCCTTATTGTCAAATTTCACCCATCGCCCACGAAACCATCATCATTTTTTCATCCTCTTTGCCCTTCCCGAACAAAACAATAGGAATAAGCACATAGGAATCTATTTTTAGATCCACCGCCTGCCTCTAAAATTAAAGCCGCAGCTTCTGATTTTGTTTTCAAATGCGCAAAGGGCTTTCACGCAAACAAGAAAAGTTTATTTCGGAAACTAACCATATATAGCGGAGCATAAAACCCTGCGATATTAGCGCCCCCAGCTCGTGGTGCCGTAACCTGAAGTTAATTTGACTCGCGTTTGTATATAATATATAATTAGTATATAATCAATGCAGAGAAGCTAATAAATCGGCCTTGGATTTTCTGTCTGTTATTACCTTTTCATCGTGAATGAATGAAGGAGTTGCGGAGGTGGTGAATTCTTGATGGAACTTACCAAGGATCAGAAGTTTTTGCTACCAGAGGTTGCATTAAGGAGTTTACTTCTCAACTTGCTTTCAAATGGATTTTTGACATTCCTGATGGTGACTTTACAGGAATTTCTTAGTTTTATATAATCTGCACTTAGCGATTCACTCGAGGAGCTCTTGTTAGCTCGAAAGGCGGCTTCTTTATTTCTGATTGCATTCATACACTCCTGATTAAACCATCTGTTGGGCCTAGCTTTCAGAATGAGGAATGAACAAATGCATTCCTGCCTGTATGATTCTAGTGATACGGATAGCGGCAGAGTTGAAGTTTTTATTTCGGAAACACTGGTTCCAGTCAGTAGATTGGAAAAATTAGTAAGCCCCAGCCAATTGGCCTTCCAATAATGTCATACAGTTCTTCTTACTGGTTTGCGAGGGGTGAGAAATTTGAATGGAAACGCTAACTAAGCAGTGGTCCGAATTGCCGAGAGGTGAATCAACTGTGACGGTATATCGTGCTGGATGAGAAGTAAGGAAAAGATCAAGGAGATAGGTTCCTTGATCAGCAACATCATCGGACTCTCGTGAGATGATTCACAATTTGATGTAAATTATTGGTGTCTGCAAAAAGCTCGACGTCCTTGCCAGAAGCACTGGTGCCATTTAAGTAAGTCAGCCAGTTTACATTGTGAACATTGAAATCACCCGCAACGATGATTTCACACTCAGGATTGGACGACAAAAATCCCGAGATTTGTTCGGAAATAGTGTCAAATATAATAGTGAGGCTTCGTTACTTATGTTAGGGCTTCTGTATAGGAAGCAAAAGAATATGATGTGGTTTCGGATGATGATTTTAATCCAAAGTGAGTTAAAATCTGAAGAAGTGCTTTTGCATATTTTATAATGAGCCACGTCATCCCTAACGTAGATGGCAATGCCTCTATGGGGAGAGAGATTATACACTAAAGTGTACCCCGATATCTGATATTGGCTTAAGTCATTATCCGGTGATATTTGGGTGTCACTAAGTGCGAGGATTGGTGGTTTATAATTTAATAAGTGGCACTCAACAAAAGAGAAATTCGCATGAAGTCCACGAATGTTACAGAGGTCAATAACAAAGCTTGACTTGTAACGGGACTTCGTTTGCGCGGGCTCAATCGCCACATTCTTAGAGATATTTCCCGGAATTACATCTGCCGCAACCATCAGAGTCAACAAAATTTGCCTGCCTAAAGTGTTAAGCTGGTGACATATCCAAGCGTACATGCATTGCATTTAGAGGCTCCATGATATCCGTCGAATTTCCTCTGACACATAATTACATGGTTGCATTCTGTGTCGGCTTTCACACATAGCCCGAAAATCTAAGTAACGTGTTCATGTGTTTGTGTGCTTATGCTTGTGTGTGCTATCTCGAATGCGGAAGTGCAGAAAAAGTTGAAAGTAGCCCGACCTTTGCGTGGCATGGAATATTCCGTCAGCTCGTATTTGAATACACACTCTTCTACTATCCGCCCAAAGTTCGAAATTAGGTATAAAAACTGTTAAAATTAGTTCAACCTAAACATTTCATAGGCACCGAACAAATTACTTTATTGTTGCAAAACTGGTAGTAGGCCGGTGGGAGAGTGCGTAACGCGTTGGATCCTCGATCCAGCGACGCGTAGCGTTGCAGGTTCAAGCCCTGGTCGTTCGGGGCAAAGTCTAGTAATAACAAGTCTTTCATCTTCATACAAAATTTCCCCCCTTTTAGTTGTGTGCGTGCATATATGAACATCACTGCAGAGCAAAACTCCACGCATACTTCGTGAATTCAGCGAGACAAAGCCAGATTCTCTCTTTACAATAAAGTATGCAGAACAGAAAAGGAAAGAAAATTGAATCAGCTGTTTTCTTTCATAAATCAAAACAAACGAGCAAATATGCACCACTACATTAAGTTTATTCCGATATAAACTCATAAAAGTTTAGCTGTTTAGTTGTATGCAAACGCTTATAAAAATGTTGCATTCTCTCTCTGATAGCCAGACATCGTTGCCCAAACTGAGGTGTGTTGGCACTGAATCGTTGCGTGTATGGGGCAGTTGGCAAACTAATTTGACAGTTGTGGTTTCAGTTGGGATAAACCAAAATCTTTTAATTTTGTGGGGGCAGGGCCAAGAGTATGGGCAACTAGTCGCACTGTGTATTGCAGTTTGGCAAACTACTTGGATGAATTAAGCCTGAATTCGAAGAATATATTTTTTTTGCAAGTTTATATTTTCATAATTAAGCATTATTTTTAATTTAAATTATGAAAGTTCACATAATATTAAATTATTTTCATAATTTATATTTTTATAATTTAATTTATATTTTAAAAACATATAAATAATTATATTAATAATTAAAAGAATTATAATTAATATAAAAAACATCGTTATTCACTTTTTATTACTATAAAACTTAATCGCGGGTTTTCTACAATTTCGTTTAACTTTGAAATTGCCTAAAAAATATCGATTATTGCATATAAATTATCAATTCAGTTGAAGCGTTTGTGGCAAAACACCAACTCATTACACAACTCAGTTTGGCAACTAGTTGGCCCGTGGATGGGCCCCATAAGCTGTTTAAAAAATCTCACACAAAGTAAAAAATCCTCGATACTTTTTCTCACTCTTGGAACAAGAACTCGCAGCAATTGAACAAAAAGTCCACCCAATGACGATGCAAGAATAAACAAAACTAAACAAAAAAAACCAGTGTGCGTAGGACCACACTTTAGAAGTGTTAACTTCTATGGCTAGTCTAAATGTCCAAATCAATCTTAATACAAGACGATAAGGATTAATATATTTTATTTATGAATATTCTGTTAACGTTTATTTAATTGTTACTTATATCCACTCACTCCAAAATGTGTTGCAATGTTTTGGAAATTAAAATATTTGTCTTAAACTTATCACACAAAGATCGGACGATGGATGACTGGGGTAATGTAGTTTTTATTAAAAATAGTAGCTATATAGTAATAAATACATAGTGCATAGTTCATAGGAAATATGTAGTACATAGTACACAGTACATATCGTCGGGTTGATGCAATAGTCACGAAACAGAAATTTTTGCTATTTTAAACATTGTGCAAATATGCAAAAAAAGTCATATTATATTCAGCCAAAGTCACGGATCTAAATTTTTATGGGAATCTACTGTATTCAATTTGAATTTTTTCAGAACCAGTAAAATAAGTAAAATTAAGCGATTTATATTTATATCATAAACATAAATTCAAATATATGTTTATACATTAAAGATCAGAAACTTAATGGCTGAGATACATAACTGAGATAATTAACAAAGAAAACGAGCAGCTACGAAGTTTTGCAACACGCTTTTTGCGCGAAATCAAACGCTTGGTCACCAAACCCATTCTCCTCTGCATTACTTATAACTCATTACAGAAAACACTAATTAAACAAGTTCTTCCAAATCGACTTCCCACAGTAAATACTTGCGATTTTCCCTACTGGGGTACTGCCCCAGATATGTACGTAAAATACAGACGCGCAGTCGAATAGGCGAAACGCCGAAACCAAGACCCTCTCCATTACAGGCCATGAAGTTCTCTCTTGAACTAATCCAACCATAGCTGAAGCCGGTCCACAAAATCTGACATTTGGTTAGAATAAACATGGCGCGGAATAGGCTCGGGATTATTTTCGTTATATTTTTGTGGTAAAAAGTGGAAAATCATTGTAAGTTATTACTTTAAACTAAACATGGATTATCAGTGGTTAGTTCTTTAGTGATTTAATAAGAAAAAATTTAAAAAAAAATAGTGATTTAGTGAGTTTCAAGTGTGTTAATTGTTGAGGTGATCAATTTCTTTTACTTTCGCGGTGTTTTTTTCGTCTTTATTAAGGAAAAATATGCTGATTAATTAATTAAAAGTGATTTTAAAGTCATTAAATAATTTATTATGGAATTATTATTAAACATATAAGTGCAGAAAAGTGTGAAAGGATAAGTGAATAAGAAAAGTGTTTTTCTACACCTATATTTTTAATACTAATTACATAATATATGTATTAATCACTTTAAAATCACTTGTAATCCCATAACTAAACAAAACATTAAATTTTCAACATTTTTTTCGTAAATAAACATGAAAAAACATCGTGAATGTAAAAACAGTTGTTCGCCTTAACAATTAAAACACTTAAAAGACACTTAATCACTAAATTATTTTTATTTTTTTTAATTAAATCACTAATAAACTATTCACTGGTAAATCCAAGTGCAGTTAAAAGTGTTAAAATACAATATTTTATCAGTTTTTACTGCAAAACTATAACCAAAACGTTCCCGAACTTATTCCGCGCCATGTTTATTCCGCTCTCTCCGGTGAATTTTTGGACCGGGTTGACCACCATGAAAAACTCTCCTTCGGGGCCTGTAGTTGAGAGGGTCTTGCCGAAACGTATTCCATGTCGCCGAGAGCGATTAATCCAAGCAAAATATTTAAATATTGCAGCCATTTAGCTGGCTAGAGCATGGCAACTTTTAGTCGAGGTCCAGCAACAGACAGCAGCGATGGTCACGCGCATTTTTGCTTCGCACCCAGCTGGCTATGGAAACTTTTGGTTGAGCTCCACTTACAAACAGCAGCGTATAATTATATATGTGCGAGGCAAAATATCCCGCGCTTGGTGAGAGGGATTGGGTTTGAATGTTGCAATGCAGAAGCTGCTCTCAGTATTCGTTTTATATTCTCGCGCCGCTCTCAAAATTCATGTCACATTCTCGCACGCGAATTCTTTGTTTTACCCCCAGCGAAAAAGTGCCAAACGCGCCTAAAGAAGTTAACACTTCAAAAATGAGTCATGGTCATTTCCGTTCCGCACATTCTTTCAAATAGACCCCAGGGATAAGACATATTTATGTCAGATTTTATGGACCGACTTCAGCTATGGTTGTATTAGTTCCAGAGAGAGCTTCATGGCCTGTAGTTGAGAGGGACTTGGGTGATGGGTTGACTCCAAAGCCTTCTATATTTACAAGCCATGCTGCATGTGTGTGTTTGTGGTTGTATGAAGTCCCAACCAAAATTCGTGAAGTGTCAAAATCCCATTAAAATCAAAGGGAAAGAAGTTTTCGTTCCGCGGAAAGTGCTGTTGCGAGTATGGTTTTGTGAAAAATAAAAGTTATTTCATCAAAATCAAAAACGTGAAACAATGCAAAAATTAAAATAAAATGTGTGTCTTACGTTAATAATTTAAATATAAATGTTAAAAATAGGATTTGCGGGTTTTATGTTGGTTATGGTGGAACAACATGTCAAAATCCCGAGGAAAACAAGTGATTCGCGCCGCGGAAAGTCTTTTATTAATGAAAGCGCCGTGATTTTTTGTTAAAAATAAGTTTTTTTTTAAAATAACACGTACAAAATATCAGTTTGGCGCGATTTTTGTAGTTAAGCGAATTGTTAGTTGAAATTGTTCTTTGGGGCCATGGTGTCACATGACGGATCAGCCAGTTTTCGTTGCAGCCAGTTCCAGTTTTAGAGGAATATAAGCAAATGAAGATAAGTTGAAACGAATAGTTTGCTAAATATTGCCAAATATTTATATAAATTTATTTTTAGCGGTAGTTTCCTCCACTTACGGCTTTTGCTTGGTGTGACGGCTTGGCGGCATGATATTTGAAATAATATCCATTAAGGAAGAAAGTCAGGGATGCAATTATACTTATTTTTTACATTATTAACGCAACTTTGTAATATGTAGTAAATAAATGTGGCAATTAATGACCATAATTTTTGTTTTTAATTGGTTAAAGAAGACTAATTGATTCCCAATAAACCAACATAACCGCACTCCACACAGTTTGACAGCTAAATTGAAGTCCTATTATGCTTTCATTGTGAGTGTGAGATTTCTTTGTGCATGGCTTGTAAATATAGAAGGCTTTGGTTGACTCCTGAAAGTGTGCAGGTGTAAGTGAACCAGTGTTGCTCACATCGTTCGTAGTTGGTGTCAGAGGTCTTGAATTTAGGATGCCCTCGATTTGAGTGATCAACGAGGACGTTTCTTCGAAAGTTAAACGAGATTCCCCTATTGCTTTTTAGTATCGTCTTTACTGACTTAACGCCGGCTTCCCAAATGTCTCCGCAGTGGGGAGCTGTTGGAGGATTGAAATGTCAAGTTATGTTGTTTTTTGATAAATGATTTGTAATTAAGATGTTGTGCGACATAGAACTGACTAATTTATAAAGTTCAGATAATTTTCTATTAGCTCCTACAAAGTTTGTTGCGTTATCGCTGTACATACACTCACTCAAAAATGTGTTGCAATGTTTTGTAAATTGAATTGTTTGTCCTTAACTTATCAAACAAATATTGGGCGCTGGATGGCAGGGATAATGTAGCTTTTAGTAATATTTTTTAAGAGAAAAACAAACCAAATAATTGTGTGAACAATTCAAAATAATAATTATAAAAGTTATTAGCTGTGTTTATTGAGACCGAAAAAAAGGCAGCGCAGCTCGAGGTAGCTCACAGTAGAGCAGCTGTCAAAAATAAATAAAGCAAGTTGGCGCAATTCAGAGCAAGAAATCTCATGAAACACTTTTTAGGCAAGAATTCTCAAAGTGCGTTGTCAGAACTTCAACCTGACAGTTTTTAAAGTGAAATTTATTTATACTTGATAAATACGCTACTAAATTAAAAAATGGAAAATATTTATCAAGTCAGTTGATGGAAGCGCTAGATGATTCCTCTAATTCAGATATTCAATTAACGGATGACGGTATTTTGACAGTTGAGAAACACCTGATTGCTTGCCTGAAGTTGCTGTACCAAAAAAGGTAGAGCAGAAAACCGTGCGCTAGCTCAAATTAGAGCAAGCTCATGAAACACAAATCAGGCAAGTAAGAGCAACCAAATTGCTCATGAAACACCCTTTCGTGAGATATCTCAAGCTAGCTCAACCTAGAGCAGCTCAATAAACAAAGCTATTATTAAAGATGTTAGTTAGTTAATAATTCAGTTAGTAAGTTAATAAATGATTCAACAGTTCAATGGAAAGAAAAGAAATGATAACTTTTGAGTTCGACTAAGGTATGAGCACACGAGTTTTATTTCACGACTTTTTATCTCTTGAAAAAAAAGCTTAATTTTGGGAGAAAATAATAAAAAGCTAACTACAATTAAAACACAAACTTTTTCTCAAATAAAAAGGAAAATGATTTTATTAAAATTAATAAACCCGAAACGACTTGAACAATTACCGAAGATAAACTGACTTTATTTTCATACTTAGTTTCTAACAACTGTAATTCTTTATGATATATGATGCTCCAGATATTCCGTCAGCACTTTTTCATGAGAACGAAAATGTGTTGAGGAATATTCTTATTACCAAGCCATTGGTTTTTCTTTGTTTTTGAATTGACATACCTCTGATAATTCAAAGGTATTAAATTCATTTTCTTTGGAAGAGCTTTCAGGGTCAATATATGTAACCCCTGCTCTCTTTAAATCAGAAACCTCTGGTTTAATATTATTTATTATTTTAATTTTTTGTCTTCTATTCTTTATCAATCGGAATGATATTATACCTAATATGCATACAATTATTACAACAATTATTCCTGCATTTGTACTGTATATTATACTCTTATAGTATTTTAGCTCTTTTATTTCTTTAATATTGTTTACGTTTTCTAAGAGGATTTTATCAAAATTAATCGGTTTTGCAAATATTGGCTTGGTTTCTGGAGTTGGATAATAGTACCTGTCTATAATAGTAATCTTTTTATTTTGAAAATTTTTTTTTCTTATTTCTAGAGTACAATTATTAAAACTTAATAAATAATTTCCATTTAACGTCATTATTCTTTTATCGCAATTCTGGCATATGGTATCATTGTACATATTCTTTAACAAAATTGTCTCGTCATCTATATTTTCTATGCTTGTTATGTTATTATATATCAAATTACAATTCTTCTTAACAACGCAGTTTCTACTTAATTTTAAATCTCTTAGCGAGGCTTTTTCATTATACATATACTTCGTTATTTATTTCTACAATAAGTTCATCTTGTTCATCGATTTCTAAATTTTCTGAATTTGGAATAGGTTTAATCAGTTTTAATTCTACGATTAAGTAATTTTTTGGAATTTTAATTGCAAAAATAAGAAGCTGGTTTTTGTTTTTCAGAGCACCAGTTTTTAATAGTTTTAATTTGTAAATATCTATATTATACCTGTCTAACTCTTCTAATGTTAACAAACTGGGATGAATAAGATTAGTTTTTGCTGACATTATGTTATCTAATATTTGATTTAGTTTACTTTCGAAGTATCTTAATTTGGCCTCTTGTTCCAAGAATAGGATCTTATAATTTAATTCACTTACATGTTGGTGAACTGTTTTAAAATATTCTAGGATTTTTTTTCTATCATTTTCTATTAGTAATTTCAAATCTGATAATGTTTTATTGTAATGATCATTTATTGTTATCTGTTTATTTAGGGTTTCAATGGCTTTGTGATTGTTATCGTCAATGATCCGTAAATGTTCCGTTATGTCGTTTCGGTCCTCGTCATCCATTGTTCCAAACAACCATTTTTGACTACTACCGACAATGTTTAATAAGCCTCTCTTTGGTCTGATGGGGTTTTTTATTGCTCTAAGTTTACCTTTAACGATTTCCATTTCCCTATTAAGTGGCTGTCTATCTTCTGGTTTTAAGAGATTTATATTATGTTCTAATTGTGTTAAAATATTTTCCATTTCCATTGGATCAATTACATGAAGAATTGTGTCTCTTTCATTGGCTATTTCCACTTGTCCAATTTTAATTTTTATGAACCCGTTTTCTTCCTGAATAGACTGTACCATCAGTAGGCCTTGTGCTGAGTTCAACGTCAACGCTAGTATTATGAGTACTACCTGCAAATTTAAATTTTCTTTTAATGTTTGATAGGTGTACGTTATCTAGTGGATATTTTCTAAAATAAGGTTGATCTTTATGACGTAATCTCTTATAGTTTTTAATGTACCCTTCTTTTCTATTTTCCGTATAATTTTCCCTCTTTTTATTTGCTTTGTTTATATAACCTACATTTTTCTTGGATATTCTATCTACTAAGATTTTAAAATCTGCTAAATTACTTGCTTCTCTCGGTGTCATCTCTATTACGGAATGATGCCTATCGTTGTAGTTGCTTATTGCTTTTTGAATTTTTTGCTCTGTCGATATGTTTTCACTAATTGCCTGAATTTTTTCTATCAATGTAGAATGCAATCTTTCTACATCGGCATTACCAGTATGACTGTTGGGCTTAGTCCAATGCACTTCTATACCCTCTTCGTGTAAATATTTCTTGACTTGTTCCGATTTAAATTCATTATCCATAATAATTTTTCGTGGTCTGCTAAATGTTGCTACATATATACCCTTCTAAGATTGCAAGTTTGTTTACCCAATTTCTATCAGTTATTAGATACGCTATTACAAATTTGGTTAATTTATCTATGATTGTTACGAAAGTTTGTTTTTTGTAGTGAAATACATCTAAGTGAATGACCTCATTTTTGTTATTTGGTGTTTCGGTTACCATTAGCTTTGGTCTTATAGGGTTCCTATCGTATTTAATTTCTTGACATCTATCACAATTATTTATTATAAGCTGAATATGACGTTGAAGTTTCGGGTAATATATTTTATTTTTCAGGGCTTTATACGTTTCATTGATACCACTGTGTAATGATTCCACGGTGTGATATAAGGATATTTGTTTATGGCACTCTTCTTCAGTACGAATTTCTTGTGCCCTTTTTGTAGTTCTTATAAATTTAATTCTTCTATCTCCTGAGAATAACTTGATAATTATTTGTTGTACCTTGTTATATTCTGTATCGCTTACTGCTGAAAATATGCCTATTGTTCCTGGTTTTATATATTCTTTTAGTATATTTGTAATAACCTGCTCTTCAGCTTGTGGGTTAATTTGTATTATACTACTTTTATGTATAATCTCCATCTCCTCGGATGGGCTATAAGTCAAGATAATTTGGAACCTATATATATTTACTATTCCCTCTTTTATTCCTATATGGTCTAAATTTTGTTCCTCAACGGAATGCATTGTGTCCGACAGGTTCATATTGGATTCACAGCGGTTTTCTTTATTTATTTCCGGACTATTTTCTATCCTACTTAAAAAGTCGGCTACCTTGTTTTCTCTACCTTTTAGATATTCAATATCGAAATTATACTCCTGTAGTTTCAGAATCCATCTTTGATTTCTTTGAGAGAATTCTTTCCCTTTATATTTCGAGTTTAGGTATTTAATTGGTGCATGGTCGGTAATTATTCGAAATTTTCGACCGTACAAGTAAGGTCTAAAATAATTTACCGAGTAAACAATTGCCAAAAATTCTTTATCAGTAACGCTATAGTTTTTTTCGTGATTATTCAGTGTCCTAGATACAAAGCATATAGGATGACCGCCTTGGGAAAGCACGGCTCCGATTGCGAAATCACTTGCATCAGTTGTTACTGTGAATTCTTTTGCATAATCAGGGAATCTCAAAATGGGGTGTGAAACAATCAACAATTTTAATTTTTCAAACGCTTCGATGAACTGAGGGTCATTAATATTGATTTTGGAACCCTTTTTTAAATATTTTATTAAGGGATATGCTACTTTAGAATAATCTCTTACAAATTTCCTATAGAACCCCGTCATTCCTAAGAAGCTCTTTAACTGTTTCTCTGTTTTGGGTAGTTTAACTCTAACTATGTCCTCAATTTTGTTAGGATTGGGTTTTATCCCTTCCTTTGTTAAAATATGCCCTAAGAAAGGAGTCTCTTTATTCATAAAACTACATTTATCAGCTTGCAATTTTAAATTGTGTTCTGCTAATTTTTCGAAGATTAATTCTAAAGAATTTAGATGTTCTTTCAATGTAGTTGAAAAGATTAGAATATCGTCTAAGTAGACCACGCAGATTTTATTTATGTAATCTCTCAAAATTTCATTGATCAGACGTTGAAACGTTGCAGGAGCATTCTTTAAGCCAAATGGCATCCTGACGTATTCATATGAACCTGCTGATGTAACAAATGCCGTTTTTTCTATATCTTTTTCAGCTACTAAAATTTGATGATAGCCCTTAGCTAGATCAAGGGAGCTAAAATATTGAGCCCTTCCTAATTTATCTAAAATGCTTTCTATATTTGGTAGTGGGTATTTATCATCTATAGTTACTTGGTTTAATCTTCTATAATCTACCACGATTCTAAATTTTTGAACTCCCGAATTATCTTTTTTTTTGGAATAACTATTACAGGAAAACTATATCTACTTTTACTTTTTCTAATAATTCCTTGAGCTTCCATTTCTTTTATTTGTTTCCTCACTTCTTCTTCGTGTTGAGGTGGGTATCTATATATAACTTGGAATTAATTTGTTCGTTCGTTTTAGTTTTTATTTCATGAACTATACTTTTTGTGTTAGTTAATTTATCCCCTATAAAGAATAGAGTAATTTTTTATATTTTTCTAACAATTCCATTATGCCTAATTTTTCCTCGTCATTTAAATGGCTTATATTTATATTTCCTAACTTAATTTCTTCCAACATATTCACTTCTTCTCGTATATTTTTATTAAAATATGGTAACTTTGTTTTGTTTTTTAATATGACTACTTGATTTTCTATATCCACTATTTTGACATTTTTATTAATCCAGTCCATTCCTAATAGAAAATCGTACGTTTTCTCTAAATAAATTTTAACCCATCTTATCCTAGCATTATTAGGTTGCTGAAATTCTAGTGGGCATTCTGTTTTTACGAATTCAGTGGGGTTTTTAACTGGCCCATCAATAGTTTCAATTATTATTTCCTTTCCTAGCATATTTTCATAAAAACGATTTTCTACCCTTTTAGAATTTAGTAAACTTATAGTGGATCCCGTATCTATCATAGCAATGAATTTTTCATCTCTTATAGTTACAACAATAAAAATCTTTTTGGTCTCCGAGGCTAGTTTGTAAAAAACTCGGATTCCTCTAATTGATTAACAAAATGTCTACCGTTAATTTCATCAACGTCCATTGGTTGCCCTTGATTTTCATTATTATTACTTTGAGGTAAATATCTTGATTGCCTACTGTTATTATTATTAATATTTCTTTGAAATGATCTAGAATTATTATTGAAATTATTATTTCGAAAAGTTCCGGAATTATTTTGAAAATTATTATTTCGAAACTGACCCGAATTTTGATTAAAATTACTATACCGAAATTGTCGCGAATTATTATGATTTTGTCGAAAATTTTGGTTCGGTCCTTGTCCTTGATAGTGTCTGTCTCTTGTTATTGGGTTTGGTCTGTTCAATTTTAAGTTATAACAATCTTGGCCAATATATTTATTTATTATAGCTCTAATTTCTTCCAATTTAAATTTGTTAGATAATTCGGCTGCCAGAGCCCCTGCTGTAATATCTTTAATTTTTAAGACTAAAACACCACTTAAATTATTTATATATCATTTTTATGTTCACTAAAAATTGAGCATTCCGCTATATCATCAGTAAATTTTTTCATTTTATCCATTAATTCGGCAACAGTACTCACTCTTAACATATTAATTTCTTTCATAATCTGCCCTTGTTCCTTTGTCGGTTTGTACTGCAATTTTAGTTTCACTTTACACTCATCCCACGTTGCAGGAGGCGACACTTCCAGATAATTTTTTGCTGGTCCCGTGATTTTTAGATTGTAAATTACAGCAAATACTTGAGAAGCTTGATTTCCGTATTCTCCAAGTGCCCTTTCTACAGCTGTGATAAAACTTGGTAAACTGCCAGGTTGTCCTTCGAAAGTCGGTAAGTATCGAATCTCCTTTTCAATCCTAGCCCTTACCGAGAGTGGTTGATTTTGACTGGTTATCATGTCAGTCAAAGCTACCAAACATTGTTCCATGATGTTTTGAGCCATCTTCCGGTTGTCGTCACTAATTTGGTTACGTTTATTTTTCCTTTCCAGTATTGCGGTTTAGTGGTCGTTTCTTCGTTGTCCAGTAAATTTCACTTTGGACGACTGCGTTTCACACTTTATTCCACTTGTTGGATTTGTTTGCAGTTAAAAAAAAATTTCTCCAGTTTTAAGGTTGAGTGGTTGTTTCTACGTTGTCCAGTGACTTTGGACCACTACGTTTCACACTTTATTCACCTTTTTATTCGTATCACTAAATCCTGGTTTCGACGAACAGGATCTTTACCGACTGCGCCAGTTTTATTTCACGACTTTTTATCTCTATTTTATCTATTTCACCAAATCACTAAAGTAAAAACAAAAAAAATAGATTTCGATTGGGTAGAATTCCAAAAACAAACGGAATTTAGGAAAGGAAAAAAAGGTTCATGTTAACCCAACTTACCTCGTTGATGATCTGGGGCCGTATTTGGTTTCTCGATTCGATGGATCGACTCGACAAAAAAAGCTTCTCGATTTTCTTTAAGTTTCATATTTGGTTTCACGACCAAATCGACAGCTAAGTGCAGCCATACAAAACCATCAAATTGGGTGGTATTACTTCAAGGCAACAAACCACGTATATTTAATTAAAATAGAAATTGTTAAAAGTTTATTGCATGCATAAATTGAGCTTTTTAATAATCGTCAAACGTCTTTATCGACACGTTAAACGACGATATCGTGTCGCCAAATGCAAATTTTAATTTATCGACAGACGACAATGTCGACTCGAGAAACCAAATGCGGCCCCAGGTCCCAAGAGAGAGATCGATTCGTGCGCAACAATATTTATTAATTTGGTTGAATTCAATTCAAGTTGGGATACAAAAGAAAGCCGTAATGGTTCATCCACACTACACACTGGAGTTTAATGACTTTTTTACGATATTTTTAATGGCAAAGGCAGTACGGCCAAACAGCGCGGGCTAAAGGCTGTGCTTAAAAAGGTCTATTTTACGTCCACACAATACGGGCTTTTCAGAAGCTCGTACGGCCTTTCAAATGAAAATTGATTTGTTTTCACAATTTATGGGCCGTCTACACTACGCGGACTTAGATCCCACGCTCTTTGCGCCGTACGGCCTCAGACTAAAGCTCGCATGAACTTTTAATTTTGTGAATCATGAGTAATGGTGCATCCACACTACGCGGACTTAGGTCATACGCGCTTTTGCCTCTTTTTTTATATAGAGTTTAATGAGTTTTTTGAGATATTTTTATGGTGCGTCCACACTACGCGGTCTTAGGTCATACGCGCTTTTGCCTCTTTTTTTCATATAGAGTTTAATGGCTTTTTTTGTGATATTTTTAATGGCAAAGGCAGCACGACCAAACGGCACGGACAAAAGGCTGTGCTTAAAAGGGTACATTTTACGTCCACACAATACGGGCTTTTCAGAAACGCGTAAGGCCTTTCATATGAAAATTGATTTGTTTTCTCAATTTGCTCACGATTTAAAGCTCATGCGCGCTTTTGGCTGAGGCCGTATAGCGAAAAGCGCGTGGGATTCAAGTCCGCATAGTGTGGATAATAATAATAACAAAGGCAGTACGGCCAAACTGCGCGGACATAAGGCTGTGCTCAAAAAGGTACATTGTACGTCCACACAATACGGGCTTCTCGACGGTTTTCTCAATTTACTCACGATTCAGAAAATTAAAAGCTCATGCGCGCTTTTTCTGAGGCTGACCGGCGAAAAGCGCGTGGGATCTAAGTCCGCGTAGTGTGGATGTCCCATTAGGGTGTAGGAGCAAGAGTGTTTGCAGCATCATTTTGAACACCTTTATTGGTGCTAGGAATCCAAGTGGATCTGCTTGATTCGGATAGTATTTTCAATAGTGAAGGGTTCTGAAGATTGCGTTGAAGTAATCTTATATAAGATGAATGCTTAAATTGTGTATTTATCGGTGTTTTCATATTTGGAGGAGAGGGTAAGGGTTAGCCTACCCCTTGTGTAACCTGCTGAGACTGAACCTATACCGTTCACTATTATTTTTGCATGTTTACGTTTAAGTCTCAACCGTTGTGCACATTCTTCTATGAAGACGGAAGCCTTTAATCCTGAATCGATTATGACTCGGCATTATTGTACTGCGCCGCTGTAATCTCGCACATGAACCAATACAGTTGAAAGAAAAGAGAGAGATGAGCTGGCTCTGACCGTGTGTGGTAGGATGCGTGTGTGGTTATTTCAAAGTACCTTTTGTTCCATGTTGACGAGGATCCCTTTGACTATCTTCAAGTGTGTACAGTGTACGGTTGATGTCACTAAATTGATGTGTAACTTGAGTGATGTTGAAGTTGGTTCGTTTGAGGAATGAAATGTGGTAACCTGTTCCTGATTCTTACTATTTATTCCTATTAAGTGTAGTGAAGAATGGTGGTTTTGTGCCTGATGCACACAACTCAGACAATTAAAACAGAGTTTGTGGTTTGCAACATAATCGCGCCTTGCTGTTACGTCCAATCTTTTAAACTGAGGACATTTGAAGATTGGGTGGCCTTCTGAAAATAATGGACATTTGGGCGTAGTGTCAGTGTGGTGTGTTTGAATAGGTGCTGTTCTTTTGGCAAGGCTCTACAGATTCCAAAGCATCACATCTTCTGCTGATATAGTTCAGTAGATCTTGAAAGAATGGTAGATCATTATCTCCAATTTCTTCGGCCCATGCATGTTGTGTAGTTGTGTCTGTTTTGTTCAAAACTAGGTATATTAAACATGGATCCCTCTTATTCGCCTCTTCTCCTAGGGCAGTTATTCCTCGTATTAATTTGTTTGAAGTATCCGTGAGCTTGTGTAACATGGAATACGATGATTGAGAAAGAGTTGACTGATTAAGAAACGTTCTAATGTAGGATGTCAATATATGCTTCGTAGCGGGCAGCTAGTTTAGACCACGCATCGACATAGTTGGTAATCGTTTAACTAATGCAGCTGCTTCACACTTTAAAAGACCCTTTAAATATTTAAACTTGTTGGCCCTTGATAAACCTTCCCTGTTGTCTACTGAAGAGAGAAATAAGTCGGTCAATTCCTGTAATCTCCATCGAATAACGGTATATTAATTTTCGGAGGCCTAATTTCTAAAGACCTATTTTCGTGTGAATTTGAAAATGAGGGCGATTGACCGGATGGATGGTCATCCGTAGTTCGTTGTTGCTCTTCAAACGAGAGCGAATGACTAGCGAACTTGTCAAAAACACTTCTTTTCGTTGCTCTACAAACTTGTTCATAGTTGACTGCAGTTCATAAAAGTTGGATTTGATGTCAAACGTAGAACCCTTTACCGAATACAGAGCTCTTAATAGAATGGGCTTCACTGACATATATTTGTCCTCGAATTCCGAATACTCTGAAGCAACATTTAATTCCATTAGCTGGTCGTCAACTACTACAAAGTCTTTAAAAAAAATTCTTAAAACTCTAACTTTGTTTCAATTTCTTCTTGAGTTATTCTCTCAGATGAAATGTTCTCAGATAAATTTTTTTATTTAGTCGTCGTCCACTCTGGTTTTTGAGTGATCTCACATCAGCCATTATTTTTCACTAACTATATTGATATCCTATCTCTGAAATCATCATCATTCATCATTGCGCTCCTTTAATCCCTCATGGGACATAGGGCGGAAACAGTTGCCCTCCAGCGGACTCTGTTTTGCGCGACAGCTCTCAGCTCCGACCAGGATCTCCCAGTTGTTGCGGCTTCTGCTAGTAGGGTTCTCCTCCACGTTGTTCTAGGTCGTCCTACTCGACGGGATCCTTGCGGATTCCAGTCAAGGGCCTGTTTGGCTAGATTTTCGTTTTCGCGTCGCAAGGTGTGGCCAACCCAATTCCATTTCCTTCGTCTGATTTGGTCGTCTATCCTTTCTTGGCCGGCACGGCGCCAT
Organism: Thereva unica; assembly: GCA_949987705.1. Taxonomy (NCBI): domain Eukaryota; kingdom Metazoa; phylum Arthropoda; class Insecta; order Diptera; family Therevidae; genus Thereva; species Thereva unica. The sequence continues at coordinate 58,511,800 of OX465284.1, forward strand.
AGTTCTTCGTTTGAAATTCTATCTTGCCAGCGGATTTTTAGGATACGACGAAGGCATCTGTTGATGAAGACTTGTACGCGCCCTGTGATGAATTGGGTGACTTTCCATGTTTCGCAACCGTACTAAAGTACTGCCTTCACGTTGGAGTTGAACAGCCGCAATTTGGTGTTAGTTGAGATCTCCGTTGATCTCCATATGCGGAACAGGCATGCATATGCGCCTCGTGCTTTATTTATTCTGGAACTGACATCTTCTTCTGCACCGCCATTTTCGGTAATAATACTACCGAGGTAGCAGAATTTATCGACCAGTTCCACGTCACGGTTATTCAGTGCAGTCCGTTCAATGGTGTTTGCATTTATCCTCATTTCTTTAGTTTTAGTTGGATTTAGCCTTAAGCCTGCTGGACTACTTTCTGTTGCCAAATTGTTAATCATGTTTTTGAGGTCCTGGTGTCTGTGGGCCAGCAAACAGATATCATCTGCGTAGTCGAGATCCTTAAGGCGGTCTAACAAACCCCATTGTATGCCGCCTGTACTACTATCTAGAGTGTTTAGAAAAGGCTCCCAAACACTGTAAAATGTCAACTCAGTTTTCTTCCGCCTACTAAACTACCTACTAATTTGCACTAACGAGCAGGCCATGAATAGTAGTAAAATAAAAATTGAAATTTGTTTTAGTTAGTATTAAAAATCTTGTTAACTTGGTCGGAAATAAATGTATAACGCGGTTTAAACTCGTGTTTGGAAATTAATAAATACAATTTGAGTAATTTGAAGATCCACCGAGCAGGATCAAACTCGTGTTCACTTGCTGAACACATTCAGATTCTAGGAGTAGAATACTTGTTCACGTGCAAAACATTCTGGTCCTTCGAGCCGGATACCCTCCGGATAAAACAGAAATTTGAGAAAAAAAAAGATGTCCGACAAGGAGTTATTAATGCAAAAAAGGGGAAGAATCAAGGGTACAATTACCCGAATTAATAGATTCGCGGAAAATATTACAGAAAATACAACTTCTGATGAAATTGTAGTCCGGTTAGATAGATTAAAGGAAGTGTGGACAGAATTTTTGTGAGGTAGAAGACAACCTATTACTAATTGATGGAGAGACTTCAGCTATGGATGAATATGAAGCAAAATTCTTTGACGCTAATGCTATTCTAGTAAGATCGCTAAATAGCAAAAACGCCACAGAACCAATATCAGAAACACACGCCACGCAATCAGCCGAATTAAATGCAACTCTCAGCAATTTCCAATCGTATTTTGAAAATCTCAACAGGCACAATGAATCCTCTGCAGTTATAACAACAAAGCTTCCTCATCTCAACATTCCTTCGTTCTCTGGTGACTACAAGGAATGGGCATCATTTCAAGATCTCTTTGAAAATGCGGTTCATTGAAACAACTCGTTGTCTCCTGGTCAAAAGCTGCAATATTTGAAAGGCTTATTAAAGGGAACAGCAGCCAGCTTGATTCGACAATTAACCATTAGCGATGCCAATTACCACGAAGCTTGGGCAAAATTGAAGGATTGGTTCAATAAGAAAGCGCAAATTATAACTATAAATTATAACTTCGTAAAAATCTTCCTAGATCAGCCTCAAATGAATCATTGCAACTTGAAATCCTTGCGAAGTTTATCTGACACTAGCGATGAAGTTATCCGCGGCCTGAAAGCGTTGAAACGCTGAAACCAGAGATCCTTGGTTAATACATGTCGCATTAACTAAACTTGACCATGACAGGGGGGAATTATGGTCTAAGGAAATTGGAAATAAAGACTTCCCTACATTTAAAGAATTCCTGAGCTACTTAAACAGCCGATGTGACGCATTAGACACTTGCGCTGCCATATCCAAGCGCACACCTGGAGTAGTGAAGTCGATGTATGTAGTCAGCAAGGAAGATAGTGTCCCGTGCTTGAGATGCAAGTCACATCATCGGCTATATCAATGCGAACAGTTTAAGGCAGATTCACCGCAGCTTCGCAAATCCTTGGTGGTTTCCCAATCTTTGTGCTTTCGGTGTTTATCACAGGACCACTCTGTTAAAGTCTGTGCATCATGATTACGGTGCAAATACTGTCACGGAAATCATCACACTTTATTGCATCTATCACACACATCCAAACAAACCCAAGAGATAAGTCATCAAGCCATTCCTGTCGCTTCGGACTCATCAAGCACCAGCAGTGCTTCCTCAAGTAACCAAACCATCAATCAGCAATCTTCAGATAAGGTACTTTCCACACTCAACCCATCGCCGCATCACATTCAAACAACATCATTTAATACAAGTTTTCCACCAAGTATCCTATCGTCCAATGTCAATGCTACGCATCACACTAGCCAAGCGTTACTACCAACAGCAATCGTCAATGTTCGCGACAACTACGGAAGGCTCCAACTCTGCAGGATATTGTTAGACTCAGGATCGCAGGTTTCGTTAATCGCTGAATCCTGTGCCCAAAGATTGGCGTTAAAAAGAGAAAACGCTCGCTTGTTAATTCATGGAGTATCAAACCAGGAAGCAGGCATCACCAAGGGTAAGATTAGACTTAACATCTTTTCTGTAGACAAGGTTTCCAAACAGCTGGATGTGAATGCATATGTCATGAATAAATTGACCTCATTTGTTCCATCGACCAATATATTACAAACTTCATCGAAGAAACTGGTAGGGTTGCAATTGGCTGATCCGAACTACTTCAAGCCAGCAACCGTGGATTTCATCTTAGGGTCAGACAGTTTCTTTGAAGTGCTACTAGCGGGTAAACGACACGACAGTGGACGAGTAATTGCTCAAGAAACCATTTTTGGATGGGTGCTAATAGGTAGCGGATTTTGCACATCCACTCCAGTGGTCAACCACCTCTCTGTCTCTGACATCAACTTGGATAAATCTTTATCTCGGTTTTGGGAAATAGAAGAAGTTGGATGTACGTCAAGGTTAACAAAGGACGAGATCGAGTGTGAGTCAATATTTCAGAACACTGTTCGTCGTAATGACTCTGGAAGATATGTCGTCGCAATTCCTTTTAGGACAGATTCATATACCTTAGGAGAATCTCTTAAAAATGCTGTATCAAGGCTGTACGCCATGGAACGTCGGTTTGCCAAGGATTCATTCTTCAAACAACAATACGTTCAATTTATGAGAGAATACGAACAGCTCGGGCATATGGAACGAATTACCGAAGGACTTGAAATATCGTCTGAGAAATCATTCTATCTGCCGCATCATGCAGTGTTCAAGCGAACTCCAATTCCTAAGATTCGTGTAGTGTTTGATGGGTCTTGTAAGACCACTTCCGGAATATCTCTAAATGAGAAGCTTATCGTGGGTCCTACGGTGCAACGAGATCTTTTATCAATCCTGATCGGATTTCGACAATTTAGAATTGCACTCTTAGCTGACGTCGAGAAAATGTACCGTCAAGTATTTATAGTTCCAGAACACCGAGACTTTCAAAGAATAGTGTGGAGGGAAGATGCGTCTCAGCCAATACAACATTACAGACTTACAACTGTCACGTACGGGACAGCCTCAGCCCCTTTCTTGGCGACTAGAGTTCTAAGACACATTGGTGAAAAAAATGAGAAATTTCCCAGAAGCATCATCCGCAATCATCAACAGTTTTTATGTTGACGTTCTTCTCACAGGTGCCGATTCGATTGAATCTGCGCAACATTTGGAAGAGCAACTGACATCCCTTTTACAATTGGCCGGTTTTCGGCTAACAAAGTGGCAATCCAATCGGGTGGAACTTTTACAGGATAGCAAGGAAATTGCCGACAATCATTCCACCCTAAAAATTGATGACAACAATGGAGTCACGAAAGTTCTCGGAATTCGATGGAACCCGAACATGGATTCTTTTACTTTCAAGTTATCGCCATTTAGCACAGGGCCGCCTTCATAGCGAAAAATATTAAGTGATGTGTCAAAAATCTTCGATCCTTTCGGGTGGTTATCGCCAATTATCATAACTTTAAAAATTTTCTTTCAAGAACTATGGCTGATGAAACTCGGTTGGGACGAACAATTGCCTCACGAAGTATCGCACAAGTGGCAAATCTTTGTAGACGAGATTCCTGCAGTGGAAAACATCTCGATTCAACGACGTATCATAGCTAATAACCAAAACATGCAATTACATGGATTCTCGGATGCTTCTGAAAAGGCTTATGGGGCAGTTTTGTATGCCCGGTCCATCGATGCGAAAGGAGCTGTCATAGTGCGAATCGTTGCTGCAAAAAGCAGGGTCGCACTACTAAAGCAAGTGTCATTACCTCGATTAGAGTTATGTGGGGCCCTGCTGCTAGCAAAATTAATTGACAAGGTCATTAAAGCCCTGTCTGTGACTGCCTCAGAAATCTACACATGGACAGATTCGTCAATTGTCTTGTGTTGGCTCTCAGACGTTCCTAGGCGTTGGAAAAATTTCGTTGCAAATAGAACCACCGAGATTTTTGACACCATTCCCAGTGCAAAATGGAGGCATGTCCATTCAAAGGACAACCCGGCAGATTTAGCTTCCCGTGGAGTTCCACCACATCAATTGAAGGACTTGGAAATATGGTGGCAAGGCCCAAAATGGCTGTCCAATGAGGAAAGCAAGTGGCCACCAAATATCGTTCAACAAGTAACCTCAAAGGTGAAATTAGAAGAAAGGAAGCAATTCGCTCTAGCTCGTGTACAACAAAGTGCTGTTGACCCTTTTGCTGATATGGCTAGCCGAATCTCATCCCTATGAATGTTCATTCGAGTGCTCGCATATTGCTATCGATTCTGCTCCAACTGCAAGTCTTCAACGGACAATAGATATCAGGGGCACTTGTCAGCGAGTGAAATAAAGGATGCAAATCTCAAGTGTCTTAAATGTGTACAAGGTGCAGTGTTCCAAGAAGAGCTTCAAGACTTGACATCCAAGGGAGTTGTTAAACTAAAAAGCAAGATCTCCAGCCTCACCCCATTCTTAGACAACAAGGGCCTGATTCGTGTTGGTGGACAAATACAAAACGCAGACGTCAGTTTCTACACCAGGCATCCAATAGTGTTGCCAAAACATCACCCAGTAGTGACAATGTTGGTGCAGGAGTTGCATAGAATATATCTACACCCAGGAGCAACGTTGCTGTCAGGACTGTTGCGACAGCGCTACTGGATTCTAGGAATAAGGAGCATTGTGTCAAAGGTGACTCACAAATGCATCACCTGTCTTCGCCATCGTGCAACCAAAGCCCCACAACTTATGGGTAATCTCCCGGCTCCAAGAGTGAAGATGGCTCGTCCTTTTTCCAAGGTAGGAGTGGACTACGCAGGTCCAATCAACTTAATTCATCGCACTGGCCGAGGAGTTCGGCCTTTAAAAGGATATATTGCCCTCTTCATTTGTATGGCAGTCAAGGCCATCCACATTGAACTGGTTACCAGTCTCAGTACTGAAGCATTTATCGCAGCGTTACGCCGCTTCATATCACTACTTGGAATACCATCTCACATTTTTTCTGACAATGGAACCAATTTGTGGGTGCGAAGAAATATCTTAGAGAATTGCATGACCATATTTCTGTCTGTGCAACAAATCCTCTAACTTTATATTTCCTTTTTCAGAATCAGATAACCTGGCAGTTTACTCCACCAGCAGCTCCCCACTTCGGTGGCCTCTGGGAAGCTGGTGTGAAAGCCGTGAAATGGCACCTTCGACGGGTTCTTGGAGAAACCAATTTGCGCTTCGAGGAGATGAACACACTATTGTGTCAAGTGGAGGCGATCATAAATTCCCGTCCATACAGTGCTTTGTCTTCTGATCCGAATGACTTAGATGCCCTGACGCCAGGCCATTTCCTTATTGGAGCCCCGCCTACCACCTTACCTGATGTAGATGTCCCCGATGTAGAGGCTCTCGAGACCAAATTAAGCCGACTTGGAAAATGGCGATACACACAAAGCATTCTTCAGAATTTTTGGCGCAGATGGAAATCAGAGTATCTCACATCACTACAACAGAGAGCGAAATGGAAAACACCGGAAGAAAATTATGCGGAGGGAGATCTGGTCATCATCAGAGATGACAACCTACCTCCTTCCAGATGGTCACTGGGGCGTATACTATCCTGTCATCCTGGCTCAATGGTCTGGTTCGAGTTGCGACGGTTAAAACCCATCGTGGAACCTTGGACCGCAGTATTATGAAGTTGGTCAAGCTACCAATATGTTAAGACTTCAAGGTTTCAACGGGGGGAGGATGTTTAGAAAAGGCTCCCAAACACTGTAAAATGTCAACTCAGTTTTGTTCCGCCTACTAAACTACCTACTAATTTGCACTAACGAGCAGGCCATGAATAGTAGTAAAATAAAAATTGAAATTTGTTTTAGTTAGTATTAAAAATATTGTTAACTTGGTAATGAAATAAATGTATAACGCGGCTTAAACTCGTATTTGGAAATTAATAAATACAATTTGAGTAATTTGTAGATCCAACGAGCAGGATCAAACTCGTGTTCACGTGCTGAACACATTCAGATTCTAGGAGTAGAATACTTGTTCACGTGCAAAACACCGACAAGGATGTCATTTACTACTATAAGAAATAGTAAAGACGAGAGTAGGCATCCTTGTCGTACTCCTGAGCTCACCTTGAAGCTGTCGGATAATTTTCCATTATGGAGAACTCTGCATTTGGAATTGTTATATAGGGCTTTTATCAATTCTATTATTTTATCAGGTAGTCCACGTTGCCGTAGTGCCTGCCATATAAATTTCCTATTAACCGAGTCGAACGTTTTCTCATAATCTACGAAAGCAAGGTAAAGGCGGGATCGGAATTCAGTAGACTGCTCCACTATTATTCGTAAGGTGTTGATATGATCAATACATGAGTGGCCCTTCCTGAATCCGGCCACAGCAGATAGTAAACAGATGCCTCTCCAGTTGTCGCATATTGTTAGGTCCGCCTTTTTTGGTATTTTGACTATGATACCTTCCGTCCAATCCTCCGGAAAGGTACAGGTGTTCCATGCTATTTGTAGGATTGGCTGAAGCGCATTTGCTATGAGGCTTGAGTCGCCTTTCAACAATTCTGGCGGGATGCCATCTTTCCCAGCTGCTTTACCATTGGCCATCGCATGAATTGCGGCTACTATTTCCGTCTTGGATGGGGCCCGACTGGCGATTCTTATTGGCTGTGCATTGTTGTTGTTTTCCTGAGGTTCCTGTGTAAATGAACCATTCAGGGCGGCGAAGAAGTAATCTCTCCATCTTTGGAGCTGCTCCTCGTCGCTGCATAGCAGCCTTCCATCCGCACTCTTAACGGCATGCTTTTTAGTAGAGTGCTTTCCCGTGAGCTGTTTAGTAATTTGGTACAGCACCTTACTGTTGCCTGTGTTTGCCGCGTTTTCCGCTTTTTCTGCGAGCTCATTTATCTGCTGCCTTTTATCACGCCGGATACTTCTCTTTACCTCCCGGTGTAATTGGGAGTATTCCCTTTCCAGTTGGTAACGTCTTTCAGGGTCGCTTATAGAGTTTACTTTATTTTTTAGTGCTCTCCTGCGTTCTATTTTTTGCCAGGTTGTGTCCGAGATCCAGTGTTGCTGGTTTCTTTGGACATAACCGATGCTCGTTTCCGCAGCCGTCAATATTGCGCCCTTTGTTTTAGTCCACAGCTCTTCAATATTTGTGTCGTCAGAAACGTTGTGCTGGTTTGATATTTGTTGTAGGTTTCCAGCAAATTCCCGCTTTTTAACGCTCTCCCGCAGAAGATCTACGTTGAACCGTCTACGGGTTATAGCATCGCGTTGTACGTTTCTGATTGCGGCGATTTTAAGGCGAATAGTTGCTACTACCAAATGGTGGTTGCTTCCAGTGTCTGCTCCCCTGAAACTCCTGACATCCTCAAGGATAGTTCTCCATCTGCGGCTGACGGCCACAGCGTCTATCTGATTTCTCGTCCTACCATCGGGCGATACCCAGGCCTCTTTGTGTATCTTCTTGTGACAAAAGTAAGTTCCACCTACCATGAGTTGGTGGGAGCTACAGAAGTCAACGAAAAGCTCACCATTGTTATTGGTAACTTGGCTTAGACCTTGATTTCCAATTGTTTGTTCAAGGCCGGTGTTGTCACGGCCGATCTGTGCGTTTAAGTCACCCATTAATACAATGATGTCTCCCCTTGGAATAGAGCGAAAAACCTCATTCAGCCGCAAATAGAACTCGTCTTAGATGTCATCTTCAGCGTCCTCAGTTGGAGCATTGGACTACCGTAGTATTTCTTAGTCTGGTACGCAGGCGCACGGTAATAATCCTCTCAGAAACTGGTGACCAGCTAATGAGGCTGGACCTGGCTTCTTTGGTGAGTATTACACCAACGCTACTCCTACGGCTTTCAGTTTCGTTTCTCCCAGAATATAAAAAGGACTCACCATTTGGGCAGATATGTTCCCCCGCATCGGGCCATCTGGTCTCGCTAAGTGATCTTGATTTTATATCGATTCATCTCGTTGAGGACTTCATCCAGCCGTCCCTCAGCCAGCAGTGTTCTCACATTCCATGATCCGATTCGTGTCCTTGTTCGAAAAGCAAAGGTTGTCGTCGTGTTGTCCATCCGGTTCTGAGGCATTGTTTGCCGATTCGTAGCAATGGTGTTTTTTATGGGAGCGGGTTGCTAACCCTCAGCCCAACCGACTTAAAACTCTGTTTTGTGGCGCAGAGAGTTCGCCATTTGCCCGTCTCCCGTTAGCTCCTTCCGAAGAAGTACCCCAAGGGGCACCGCGGGGAAGTGGGATTAGGACTTGCTAACAGGTGTGCTAGGTGTTTGTATGCAGTGACTTTTCTCGGGTTTTGGCAGAGGTGGCAAATCGGGTACCACCACTTTCCGAGGTCTTTGTTAGCCATTTGCCCCCCATATCCATCTCTGAAATGGAGTTACAAATTCAATTTTCAAAATTCTATTGACCCTTGCAAAAACCTTTATAGAAAACCTTTATAGAATAAAACGGTTACTTACCTTCGACCAGACCAATTACATTAATATCTTATCTCTTCCAACGTTAACATGCAATTATTATTAACTACTCTGTTTCCTTAATTTTCGCGGTTGTTACATATCTAGATTCCATTAATACGATGGCTAATTAAAATACCTACAAAAATTACTGCAATGAAGGACTGTTGCTTCTAGAATCTTCCGAAAATGATAAACTTTTGATCTAGCTTTAACTCGTGGTTAATGCACTTCCAGCAAGATTAAAACTCACTATCCGCGAATGCGTGTTTAATTTTAAGCGCGGTTCGCTATGTTTGTAGACGCTAAATTGATAAGAACTATTCACCTCTAGATACGTTATTCACTAATGGTTAAATTCATTGCTTTTCCCTTTTGCATTGCTTTTCCCTTTTTCTTATCCTTTATTTTTTAACCATCATATATATTAAAATCCTTTGTCCACGAAATCAATTGCGTTAAAACCTTTTAATTTCTATCGACATTCTTCATATTTTTCCAAAATCATTTATTTAGGATGTTTTAATTTCTCAATTAAATTCTATTAAAATTGTAATTGTGCAAAATTCTTTGGTTTCTAAGCACAATTATAACTACTATTATAAATCCAGTTATTTTATAACGTAGAATAAAACGTTTGCTTATCTTCGTGTGGAATTACAATCGTTGGACTCCGTTATCTCCGTTCCTTATTGCTAGCATCCTCCTTCCTTAAATTTTCAATTAACCACCTCGTTTCCACTTTTCTTTGTGTTTCTTAAATCGCGGGTTTCATCACCACATTAATTTTTGTGAAAATTACTTTTGAATTAAACACTTTCACTTGCCCTTCAAATTATTTTCTTTATTGATTATCATTAACTATTTGATTGAAACTGCTCACTACCGCATTCCTTGATTATCATTTAAAGTCTGATCTATGACTTTTATTCTGCAACTGTTTTAGATTTCTACTCTAATCTTTGAATTCTATCCTTTACTGTCTATATGTTTCAAATTTTATTGTTTTACCTATCGTACACGAGTTTACGTTGAACTGGGTGAAATATTCTATATACACTAAATTCTAGCAGTAGTTGCTCATTATATAGAGAACTTGTATACAATGTTGAATATTTTAGAGTGAATATTGCTTATAATTTACATAAAAAATTGTATAATAAATCATAATCTCGAACAAAAATTTAAATCAGGCTAATTCTAGTTTGAGCCTTTTCAACTAACTGCAACGGTTTAGTTGCCAGAACTTTCGCTTGCTTCCTCAAGACTCGTTCTTTAAATAGTAGCCAAACAAGCAATTCGCTCAAGTCCTTGTCGAATTCTGCACTAAACATACTATCATAGACAGATTTAAGTCTATGAAAAAATGACGTTTTAAGCGTATGCAGCTACGCTGTTTAGAAGGATAACTGAGAATATTTTATTTGCAGAACTAAAACACGACTCTGTGATATCTCTTTTTTATTTTAGAATGTGAAATATTGTGGATCCTTCCATTCAGATATGGTGCAATGTCTTATAGTAAGCTTAGTTTGAAGGGAAGAAGAGAAAGGGGTAGGTGAAAGAGAAATCTGCGAAGTGGGAAGTACTGAACTAGATACTGTCTGTGGGATGTGGTTCCACGCTCGAGTTTTTCTATTTACAATCGAACTTCTTAACCGTAATGCATGCGAAAATCGCGACCAGAACTAGATTGAGGGCTTTCTTTTTGGTTATTTAACCCACACCCAGCTCTCTTCGTTACACATGCGGATTCGACAATGCAGCCAATAAGGAAATCGAACTCATTCTCAATAAGACCCTCAAGCTTTTAAACCTTTTTTTAAATTCTTTTATTTAACTTACACTGTGTGTCGTCAGGTGGTCAGTCATCAGCGGAATAGGGGGAATAACATGTAGCATAACATGCACGTGCCGTAACTATTTCGGACTGATGGAAGTGCGATCATAACCTCCTAGCGGTGGCCACTGGTAACTATTCTATGAGAGAGGATAGGCTAATATGATCGGGCTAGTCCCTTCCAAGTAAGGTTGGCGTGAGGCTAATAACCTCACCCGTAAAAAACAATTATTACGGAACGAGCAACATGCCTCGGATACTGGAATAAACGACGACGACCACGGCAACGAAAAAGGCAAAACGATTTACGAATTTTTTCATGGAACGTTCGAACTCTGTACAGAACGCGAGCTTCAAAACATCTAGCCGATACCCTGTCAAAGTATAAAGCTGACATTACCGCCATTCAGGAGATGAGGTGGACAGGGAATGGTGTTTTGCAAAAACCTGAGTATGACGTATATTACAGCTGTCATACAAAACACCATGTTCTAGGAGTAGGTTTAATGGTTAGCAAAAGAATGAAGCCTACCATTATCGGCTTTAAAGCAATAAACGAAAGGCTATGCTCCCTTCGTGTGCGAGGTAAATTTAAGAACATCAGCCTCATAAACGTTCACGCACCTACAGAAGAGTCCTCGGATGATGATAAAGAAGAATTCTTCGAATTAGTTGAACGGGAACTTAATGCCTGCCCCAGGTATGATGTAAAAATCATACTGGGAGATCTGAACGCCAAAGTAGGCCGGGAGCCCATATACAGGCAATATGTCGGCAACCACAGCTTGCACGAAAACACTAATGACAATGGACAGCGAGTTGTAGAGATGGCAGCAAGTAAGAACTTGGTCGTTGCAAGTACTAGATTTGCGCGTAAAGATATCCATAAAGCCACCTGGGTATCTCCTGATGGAGCCACTCGCAACCAAATAGATCATGTGTTGATAGACCGCCGCCACCTTTCGGGTCTGATGACGGTACGAACGTATCGAGGTGCCAACTTCGACTCGGATCACTATCTTGTTGGTATGGTGCTCCGAGAGCGCATTACAACGCTGAAAAGCTTTGTATCCGCTGATCAGGCTCGAATCAACACAGCTGCACTACGCAATGAAATGGCCAGAAACAGCTACGGTCATGCATTAGAACTCGCCCTAAGTCCTGGGGATGAGATGCCGGGCGTTGAAGAGAACTGGACCCGCCTTAAAAATACTGTCATTAGTACTGCTGATTCCATCTTAGGCAGAAGTCGTAAAGATCGGAACGACTGGTTCGATAATGAATGCAAGCTGGCAACTGAACGTAAGAATGCTGCGTACCGAGCCATGCAGCAGTCTCAGAGAACACGGGCACGCGAAGAGAACTATAAAAAGCTCAGAAAAGAAGAAAAGAGAATTCACAGACGGAAAAAGGAAGCCTGGGGAAAAAATCTCGTCTGTGAGCTAGAACAGTACAGAGAACGACGGCCGCACCAGGCGCGGGAGTTCTACCAAAGAGTCCGCAGTATGACGCAATTCACACCACGTTGCACATACTGCAAGGACAAAGAAGGTAATCTGATCACCGATCCTAAAGGCATCTTGGAGCGATGGGAAGAGCACTTTCATGAATTGCTAAATGGCGAGCTAACTGAGGATTCGGAGGCTCCACCAATATCTGATGACAATGCTATGCTGCCGCCACCAAGCATAGAAGAAGTTAGCAGAGCCATCAGCCGGCTCAAAAACAACAAGGCCTCGGGTGCAGACGGCATCGCAGCGGAGCTGGTTAAATATGGAGGGCCTACATTACACCAAGCGATTCATGAATTAATTGTGCAAGTATGGGAGCAGGAAGTGATGCCAGAAGACTGGAGAAAAGGCATCCTCTGTCCGGTACACAAAAAAGGAGATATCACAGCGTGCACTAATTATCGCGGTATAACGTTGTTGAGTACCGTGTATAAGATATTCTCCGCTATCCTACAAAACAGGATGGCCCCATACGCCAGAAACATCATAGGCCATTACCAGTGTGGCTTCAGCCCAGGCAAATCAACGACTGATCAGATTTTCACCTTGAGGCAGGCTATGGAAAAATGTCTAGAGTTTCAAAACTCAATTCAACACCTCTTCATAGACTTTAAAGCCGCCTATGATAGCATAGCCAGGGTAGAACTCTACAAAGCCATGAGAGAATTCGGCATCCCCAACAAACTGACAAGACTATGTAGGTTGACCATGATCAATGTGTCAAGCCAAGTAAAGGTATCCGGAACACTGTCCAGACCGATCAACATCTATAATGGCCTCCGACAAGGGGACGGTCTGGCCTGCCTCCTTTTCAACCTGGCGTTGGAGAAAGTGATTCGAGATTCGGGCGTGACATCAAGGGGTACAATCCTCCACAAGTCCACCCAATTACTGGCTTACGCAGACGACATTGACATCATTGGAAGAACAACAACAGCTGTACAAGAAGCTTTCACTCAGATTGAGCAAGCGGCAGGAAATCTGGGACTGCACATTAACGAAAGCAAAACAAAGTACATGGTGGCCTCGTCTGGAAGAACACCTAACATTGGTCCCACAATCAAGGTAGCGGAACACGAGTTTGACGTGGTAAAATCATTTACCTACCTTGGGTCAATAGTAGCAGCCGACAATAGCATGGAACCAGAAATACGCGCACGACTGCTAAAAGCCAACAAAGCCTACTATAGTCTGTCAAGGCTCTTCAAATCCAAATATCTAACCATAACGTCTAAACTTTTACTATATAAGACGATGGTCTTACCCGTTCTCACATATGCATCCGAAACGTGGGTGCTTAGCAAAAAGCACTCAAACCTCTTGGGCGTGTTTGAGAGGAAAATACTTCGGAGGATTGTTGGCCCCGTATGTGAGGAAGGACGATTCCGGAGACTCTACAATGACGAGATCTACGAGCGCTATCGCGACATAGATGTTGTTAAGAAAATAAAGCTCGGTAGGCTCCGGTGGGCAGGGCATCTAGCTCGTATGAGTGAAGATGAGCCTGCTCGGAAAGTTCTCTGCGGTAAGACCTATGGGGTGCGACAGCGAGGGAGGCCCAACCTTCGCTGGACGGATGGCGTGGACCAGGACGCTCAGAGTTTAGGGATGCCAAACTGGATGACATCGGCTCAGAATCGGGACCGGTGGAGAGAACAGTTGCGCGAGGCCAGGACCGGATCCCGGTTGTAGAGCCGTTAAAGAAGAAGAAGTGTGTCGTCAAATCTTGGAAGTTAAATTTGACCCACTTCCCGGTTTCGGATAGAGTTGAAATTTTGCATACACGTTTAGTTTGGATGACAATGCAATCTGGCCATTTTGTAAAAATATCAAGATGGCGGTTCCAAAATGGCGCTCGAGTTTTGAAATTGTGCTCCGCGGCCCTCTGACATGGGTATCAAATGAAAGGATATGACAGGTAGAACACAATAAGCTATGTGGCGTCATTCCAAATTCAAAATGGCGGCCAACACTTACACTGTTTGTCGTCAAATCTTGGAAGTTAAATTTGACCCATTTCCCGGTTTCGGATAGAGCTGAAATTTTGCATACACGTTTAGTTTGGATGAAAATGCAATCTGGCCATTTTGTAAAAATATCAAGATGGCGGTTCCAAAATGGCGGCCGATTCTTGAAATTGTGCTCCGCGGCCCTCTGACATGGGTATCAAATGAAAGGATATGACAGGTAGAACACAATAAGCTATGTGGCGTCATTCCAAATTCAAAATGGCGGCCAACACTAAATTGCGGAAAGCTTATAATAGACTAAAAAGTAGAAAATATTTATTTATTTATTTATTCAAGACCAAATAGTTTACATAGGATAATACTAGTAAACCCTACAGAGGTATAAAAACACCTGTGCGTAGGATTGGATACTTAACTAACCGAGCAACTTCCAATTTTGTACACACTCGTAGTTCGGGTGGTTAATGTGTATGAATGATGAGATGAATAGTTGAGTTAAGGGTGAGTTGATAATAAAGAAGCAATACACGTTACAAAAAATCACAAACAAACACAGAGATGCTTGCTGTCAACTAAATTCAACTACTCAAATACTGAACTCATGTCCGTATGCATAATTTCAACTAAACCCAAGTAGCAGAGCTGAGTCGAGTTCAGGCAACCTTAACCCAACTCGACTCCCGTTTACATCTAGTTAGACTTGGGTTCAACTTGAGTTCAACTCATCATGTATAAGTACTAAATGCAATCTGACCTTTTTGTAAAAAAATCAAGAAGACGGTTCCGAGATGGCGGCCGTTTTAGCAATTATGTTCCACCGAGCCCACGACATGGGTATCAAATGAATACAGTAAACTGTGTGACGTAATTTTAAATCTAATAAAATTGCCATCATAAAATGGCGGAATACATATAATAAACTAAAAAGTAGAAAATAAAATAAATGGTTAAAACATTTTTTTAAAAAAAAATTCTTTTCATTAACTAAAAAATGTACTGAAAAGTAAAAAATAAAAAATATTTTAAAGAAAGCGTGAAATTTCAATTTTAATGAAGAAGTTAATTAAAAGAATGGCGCATTTTTCATCAAAAAGTTTTGTTAGAATTTGAAATTAACAAAGCAAAAAATTGAGGGTTATTGTAAATCTCACGCGATTTACAGTTATATTTTCAATTTTTGATGAAAAATGCGCCATTCTTTTAATTAACTTTTTCATTAAAATTTAAATTTCACGCTTTCTTTAAAGAGGACCCTCGAACTCATTCATTCATAAATATATCAATTTTACTGTGCAATAATCTTTTGCAGTGAGAAAGTTCTAGGTCGTCAAACATTTTATACAATTTGCTGTTATATCTCGGTTTATTATACAACTGAGGAGACGAGGGTATTGTACAGAGTGCGTTGTTACCGTTGACGTACTTCTCTGGTCTAACGTTTTCCTTATCAGGACGAGGTTGAAAAAAGTCTTGGGGCCAGTCCACCTCCTTGTCTAAGACCTTGTACTTCGTACTCGTATGTTACTTCATTTAGGATCTTTACTTTTGCCAGTGAGGTATTCGTGCATTTGAGCAGTGGTACCAATTTTCAAGGAACTCCTCATTCTGAAGATCTTGTATAGCTTCTTATTATAGAGTCATATGCATGTTGGAAGTCCATAAATATCTGCATTTCTTTCCAGATTTTTTTTCCAGAATTTGCTTTAAGGTTAGCAGTCCGATGTTTGTATAGCATGAATCTTTCTGTTTCAGTGTTAGAAGTTGTTGGAAATTAACCGATTTAAGAGTTATGTCAAGTAACTGATGGTGGCGGCCTTTCAGTCTCGTAAGCACTCGACTTTGGTTTTTTTGTAGTGCGTTCCAGTCTGAAATGTTAAGATTGTCCGTTTCTTCCAGATATAAGTCGATGTAGTTGTTGGTCAGGTAGACAAAAGATGGTTTTAGTCCAGGTCAGGAGCGATAGCGGTATAATTAAGAAACTGAGTCCTTTTTCGAGCGAATTTGAAACGCGCCTAGCATTCCTGGCGTCGCCAAGTTAGCAATTTTTCTGGAAAAAACACCTTAGTTGCAGTTTTTTGCCAAAAATCTTAAAAAAATTAAAAACCAGAATTTTAATGATTGGATATTGTAAAGAGAGTCTTAGAGCATACGTAAAAAAATCAGGACTAACATGGGAGATTTTCTTTTGGCGCAGTAACAAATTTAACTTTTTAAATTCACTTAATTGCAAAATGCATTATGCAAAAACTATTTGACCGACAGTGATCGGGTTTTGGATATAAATTAAACATGCCTTCCAAAATTAAATTGGAAAATAATGGTCTCTTCTTTCCTTGTGATAACTTTAAAGTGAGATACTTTTTTTCGCAGTTTTCGGCTATTTTGCAATGCAAAAATACAAATTTCAAAAATCCACCTTAGGGTAAGTTTTAGCAAATCCAATAACGAACAAAACCGGCTCAACAAATTTTTCGCCTAGAAGCCTTCGTTAAGAGATATTTAACAAGAAAGGTAAAAAAATAGGGAATTTTTAGTGAATTTTTCAGTTTTTGGGCTACCACAAATTTTCCTGGGAGTTTCATGCTTGGCACTCCCTAGATATTGTTGGGGATGTCATTTCTGACCGATTCCACCAAAAAAGTCCGTTACATCACGCCAAAACCAAAAGTTATAGGTTTCACTTCTCTAGCGCCTGGACTATTAGTAAATATCTCTTTATGGCGCCAGAGTCGATCTTGCTAGTCAAAGAGTAAAGCAAGCTATTTGAAATTCTCGCCGCGATTGAGTTTCGCTTCACTTCTGTTTTATGACTATTGTATTCAATGAAAGAACTGCTATATTAAACACTTCTATTTTTTCGGTTATCGCAAACTGTCAAATTCGCATTAATTTTCTTGCTGGCAGATTCGGGAATAGAGGCCATTATCTCGCCATTATCTCGATTCGTTACACCTTAATAAGCAAGTTGGCTCTTGTTCGATTACGAAAATCTAGTAGTAGTTATGGCGCTATTGGAAGGGGAATGTATATCGCATGACGGCGTTAATATTTCCTTCCATTCTTCTCTTTAGTTTTTTTGGGTAGAACTTTACGTAGTCTACCTCTGAGCTCTCTAATCTTGCACTAAAAAAATAAAAAGTTATCATTGTTTTAGGAGTTTTTAGTAGATGCGAAAGATTATCAATTTTATACTAGAACTTGAGCGAAGAATATAAAAATTACTTCATTTTGATACACAAAATCTTCTTTTGGTTGAAATGAGAATTTGCTTATTCTGCTTTCCTAGCAAAATATGTTATAAAACCCACAAAAAGTTACTGCCGCTAACCCCTTTTTGATAAATCACTTAAATTCAGTGCCGGACTGCAAAGAATTAAGTATTACCTACCTTTTTATCAAATCTTTTTTTCAACCCATCTTTTACTTAAGAAAACATCATTACAGTCAAACCTGGGTGAGTGAGAACTGGGTAAGTGAGAAAACTCTACAAGAGAGAGTAATTTCCAGGTCCCGTCATTTTAACCCTCTAAAACCTCTATTAGTGAGAATTAAAAACCTCTATAAGAGAAAGCCGCTTTTCTCTCGTGGACCTTTATAACTGAGACTTATTTGTTTGTACCTCTATAAGCGACAGTTTAGCGCATGATTTGCTATAGTTTTTATTAAATTTCGAAGAACTACAATGGCTGACTTGACCGCACACAAGTCGTTTCAAATCATGTTTCGAGTTTTCCATTGAATTTTCGCATTTGAAACTCGTATCAAATGACGACCCATTGTTTTTCTGTTATTTTCGTGGTATTACACATTGTTTTTCTATCACATTTTATTCGTACGGCCAAATTGGCGTGTGTTCTGACCTACGTGCCGAAACTTATTACAGATTAGTGTATCAATTGCAAGAAAGGTTTAACACGCACTCAAAACAAACACGAAAAATCGAGTGTTGCCGTTAAGTGATAAACCATGAAATGAAGTGACGTTACTCTCAAAAACTGCATGAACATGACTGTATCAAAACAGATGAACATGATTTTTTGCTGGAGGAAAATGAGGTTGAAGTTGGACCTAGCAGTGAGGATTGGGGCAAGCTTGTGTTTCACGAATCCAGTATGCCAACGCTAATTTTTGATGACTTAGTATAGATTGACGACGACGTGGCTACTGCCGGTGAACACACCTACGATATCGTCAAGAATCGTGAGAGCACGTGTACTGACGCAATTGACAGTGAAGATGAAGCCGACCAATCACAGATTTTGGATACAGAGATAAAGAATATTCCAAAAATGTTGGATTTTCTGTTTTCTTTTTGTTATGTCAAATTCTAATGAATAAAACCTATACAATATACATATTATTTATTACTACATACATACTTGTATTTGCTGTATTCTTTTAAACCTGTATAAATGAGAAAACCCACTCCTGAACTTGTATAAGCGAAAAACTTGGATTAGTGAAAAACCTCCATAAGCGAAAAAGATATTGCGGTCCCTTGAATTCTCGCTTATCCAGGTTCGAGGTATATATTTATATTTCATAGTTAGTTTATAGTTTTATATGTATATATTATATTTTATAAAGACCTAAATGACATTATTTTGTCCAGTTTCAGAAACTTTGGTTGAATCAGCTTGTTTACCATCTGGAAAAAATATAAAATACAATTTGTCCAGTTCATTTTCTAACTCCACTAAGTTATCAACATCATTAAGTTCAGAGGTAATTTTCTTATAAATCAAATAAAATTGAAGTTTTCACAAGTGCATTTAACAGATTTCAACAAATATGTCAACTTTGATGTCACCTGCGGTTTCGATATCTCCAAATACATCACCGATGTCGCCGCACTTGAACTCACCTAGCCCTGTAAACGTTATTTCATTTTCATTATCTACAAAAATAGCCAACACTTCATTACAACGAGTATCCCCTACACCTTCTACCCCGTCGCCTTCTTCATCATCTAGTGGATTATCATCATCTCCTCCTATGATCTCACCCTCTCCACCAATGGGAAACTCTCCAACAACTGCGAAATTATCAAATTTTTTAAATGGCGTTAAATTAAATGTCACATCATCTTCTAATAGTTCAGTGATACCTATTACTACTACAAGTGTAACCCCACCTATTGTTAGTTTAAAAACTAGTGACAACGAAGCTTTATCAACCAATCCCAGTGTTAAAATTCCTTTAGATTTTAACTCTTCTCAACATGTACTAATTTCACATGGATCAAAAGAAACTGTTAAAAATGTTTGCACTAAAATAACAGAGAGCCCTGCCTCTCCATCTCCAGCCAGAGTTTTACCAAATAGCAACAATATTGGGTGTATTAAGGATATTAAAGTGGAGGAAGTTTTTGAGGCAGAGCAACCAACAAAAGTGATTAAACTTTTTAACGGTATCGCATTAGCTCCTGTAGATAAAGACAACAAAATACTTTCATCGACACCACTTGTTGTAGGTAGCGGCGGTTTGGTTGTAAGTCCGTTTCCAATGCTTACAACAGCTTCATCTGGCTTAAGAGTAATAGGAGCCAACGGTTTGGCCACTATTGAACTGAGTACCCCATCAGGTAAGTTTTATCTTACCAGAATTATTTATTAATTTAATTTTTTTTAAATTATAAGTACAACCACAAAATCGAACTCATCACCAAAATTTGTCATCACCTCCGAATGTTTCCACAACAACGTCTGGAACTCAGCTTCATAAATTGTTAGTGACCGGTTCAACAACAGGGTCAGTAGGAACTACTTCAACAATAAATCATACTACGGACGCTGCATCGGAATTATCCAGATTGCCAGGTGGAGCCGAATTAAATATATTGCCTGGAGTGCCTGGTGGTACAACCTTATACAGGGGAAATGGAAAATTAGCTATCGTTAATAATAGTTTAACGCTCAAAGGTTGAGGATTTATTGACTTGAAGTATAAATGAAATATATTCTTTAACACAATTCAATAGGATCCGAATCATCTTGTTCATCTGGAAGAGCAGTTCATGTCGTTGCCCCTATGCAATCCAACGGAACCCAAATATCTGGATTAACGCCTATTGTTGTGTCGCAAGGTCAGCCTGGAAGTAATATAGCTCAAATTATAGCTTCAACATCACAGTTAGCAGGAAAGGTAAAATATCAGCATATCTTACTACATTCGGGGAATGCTATTAAAAAATAAAAAATTTAATATTATAATATATGACTATAAATTAAAAAATCGTTGCTACAACCTATGTAAAGTTAGTAATTGACAACTGATAGCTTGATTTGCAAATCATATTGCAATAAATTAAATAAACAATTATGCTTGTTATGTCATAGGAGAACATTTCTAATGCCTGATGTCTTTGGAAAAGTTCTTGTGATTTGAATTGCCCTTTACATGTAAATTTTATCGCCACATAATGAACTTCATTTTTAAGGTTAGCTTATATATACGTTGCATGTATGGTGCCTACACAAAAGCGCTCAGGAGTAAACTGTGCATGCAATAAGCAAGGATATCAGTGTACGGTGGTAAATATGCACTCGCCTGGTCATAACAAAGTTCACACGCAGGGCTGATCGCCACCTTCTTATTAAATTTTGTTTTTGCAAAGCTTGCATTTCCTTCTGACAAATGGATAAGGTTGTTAACAACATTTTCAACATTTTTAGCCCTGACACGGAGTTGTGACCTATAGAAACGGAGATACTAGAAAAACTCGGGGAAAACGCCCGGTATCTCCGGCGGCCATGTTTTTTTGGGATTCTGAAATTGCTTTCTTAAAAGTCTCCTTATGACTGTCCAATTGAGCTGTCCAATTTTCAGCCTTTTTGGAGTTTTGTCTCCTTAAAATGCTAATTTTCCCGGACTAAAGTTGTAAAAATAAAAAAAAACTATCTTCAAGTGGCCATATTTCGTTCAATTTTTAACCAACAAAAATTTTCGACCCAGCATTTTAAAGGAAATTTTTTTTTCATTAAGGCTCTAATACATTCAGCGACGAAGTCCAACATGAAATTCAGTTCCAATAACAAAATATTAAGGGAAGCTTAAAAAAAATACAGTCACAAAATTAAACTAACCCAATCTCAAAAACCTCCTAACACAGTCAAAATTACCTGTTGCGCCTGCTTGCATTCGTATGTCTTGTTGGGCTTTACTTTATGAGTGCGTGCCCGAGGTAAATTTTTTGGCGATTTTCAAGAAATCTCTTCTGCGGTGTCGCCGGCTAGAAATTGAAGCCAATGTTAGATAATTATGAATGGAAATTGAATTAATGTCGCAGTAATGCACTCTACGAACTTGTTCCTGTCATGGGATATGAGAATAGATCTTTTTTGTTGGATATTTAAATGTTTCTTTCATGTGAAATTTTTATATCGCTGTTTTCGCTGATTTGAAATTTAGCAAGTGCGGCTAATAAACAATAAAAAATCGAAATAAATGAAGTCTAAAATATATTTGTAAAATTTTTATTTGGGAAGACATAAAATATGTACAAAAATTAAAATTTATGGTAAAATATTTACAACAATTTGAAAGTTTTATTAAAAAGTTTAAAATTTGATGGAACATTTTTATTTATTTTTTGGTAAATAATATATAATTGCGGTTCCAGAGTAAAATTACTCCAAAAAATTTTTTTGTGGTTTTTAGGGTCTTTTTTGAGTTTCCCAATAGTAATTTCAGGGCGGGGAGACATATTTTCCTTATTAGTGGCGTCGCAGTTTGACGATGGATTTTGATGAAACACGAAAATGCTAAATAAAATTGTTTGGCAGCTCCCTTAGTTTTCACGTTAAAGGTATTTGAAGTTAGAAGGTATTTTCAATTGTTGTAAAAAGGAAAATACATCTCTCCCGCTTTTAAATTACTATTGGGGAGCTCAAACATGACCCTAAAAACCACAAAAATATTTTGGAGCGATTTTACTCTAGAGCCGCAATTCTAAACATTTACCTATTTTTTATTTACATGTAATATTTACAATAATACAAAATTAAATTAAAATGGTTCAAAATTAATTCCAGGAGTTGATGGAAATTCTCTCGGATCCATATTTCTCTTGTCGGCTGTCTAACAGTTCTGGAATAAAAGAGTTAAAACAAAAAGATAAGATTTTGGGCAAAATTTCAACTTGAAAAAACTCTCGATCTCTTTCCACTCTTTCAACCTTTATCCCATATGGCGTCCAAACTGCAAATAGACACCACTCTTTATCTACAATTTCGAGTTGTCCCTGAATTTGGTAGAAATATTTATTATTTTTATTTATTTTAATTTCGCCACTTTTTTTATTATATGACCAAAAATCATTTTTTTTTTACTTTTTATATCTTCTCCTGGAGTCATTTCCCTCGCCGCATAAGGACATTTAATTTCCACTAGTCCATCAGTATTTGTAATACCGTCAGGAGGTGCTGCAAAGCAAGGATATTTTTCGTAAATAAAAATTCCGCATTCTTCTATTAGAACGTGTTGTTCTAAAGAGAGCTGTTTAATGGCTTCAGCTTCATGTTGTTTTCCATAATCTGTCTGCTTGCTTGGTAAACGTCCTGTTGTATGATAAAGATGCCACTTTATTTTTGTAGCTGCCTGTATTTCGTGAACGGCAAATTAGTCCAAAATTAGAAGCTGTTAATCTCCGAATCCTGAACTCATGCCAACGGGGGTTGTCTGCTTGGTTTCTTGTAAATTTTTGAATATTTTCACGATCATCTCTCTCCATTTGAAAACTAGTTAAAAGTTTTCTCTTCTCTATAGTAAGTTCCTCTTCTGTCATATCAACCCTTTGACATGTGTCCGTCCTATAGTCTCCATCCTGACCAGAGAATACAATTTTTCTTCGTCGACGAATTTCTGAAAAAAGAAAAAAATTGTCATTTATTCAAATATTCAATTTTAAATCGATGTAATAAAACTACCTTTAGAATTTGCTTGCTGTGATGCTCCTCTTCTAAGTCTTTGTTGTTCCATTTTGACAATACGGCTGGACGGACTTTTCTGTATTGCAGTCTTTTGCAGGAAGTAATGTGCTCTTATCGTGTTATGTTGCAATACCGCAAATTTTGCTCTCGCGGTACGCGATTGCCCACGAGAGAAATTGACCCGTTTTCCTCCAACAGTTTTCGCTACTATGGAATGATATCGTTCTACGGTGTTCGAGTCTACATCATAAATTAAACTTTTTGAGTTCATTCGAATTCTGTAAATAATTGCCTTTATTTTTTCTAAAAATCCATTCTCCTTGAGTAGTGCCAAGCAATCCGTTTCCGTATCTTTGGGTCCATCGCAAAAGTATCTTTCACAGCCGTCATGATTACCAAATACATGGTTTGGTGTATTTCCGATGTCTTTCGAAAGTAGTTGAATCTTGTCCTTCAGAAGCAGTGTGCTGTTCTTCCGATTAACAAAACTTGTTTTTAACGTTGCTCCAAATAACTTTTTTTGTTGTGTGAGCAATAATGGAGGCAACGCCAGATAGGGATGAGTAGTTACTAACTGGTCCATATGTCCGTTTGGAGAAACATCCATCTACTTCGACACAGAGAAGTGGTACACCATCGTAGTCTAAATCGCCATCATCTATCGCGATTTGTTTGGCTTCTAGGGCAGCTAATTTCATCTCTTTCTCACCGATGTCCATTTGAACGATTTTTTGAATTTTATTGAATGTTGTACATGTACGGAATATCCATCACACCTAATAGTTCTTCAATCTGCGAAAATCCAATTCCTACAGCAGTTCCAGCAGAAACTGATGAATATCCGATAATGAATAATATGTCCGGCATTTGTTGTGTTGAGATGTACTTTTTTGTTGCACATGTTACATGTGAAGAAGAATGTCGATTGGAGCCCTTTCCTTTTTTCTTTTTTAATTTCTAAATTATCCCATGAACACCCAAAATTTTTTGCGTGGTTGTGCAGCTTCTTTATTTCCTCAAAAAAGAAGTGAATGTCGACAATTCTTTTCCCTTTCAAATTGGTTTCATTTTCTACAGCTTCCTGTTGTAAATAACACCATGTCTCGCTCTCGCCGATCAAAATTCCTATAGGATTAAAATTTATTAATAATTTAGTATTTTTAAATAGAACGCAGTATACTTACTTGGATCAGATAAATCTTCTTGCCGTGAAGTACTTTCGGTATTGTTGCTGCTTGGGTATAATCTTGATGTTTGATCCGTTCTATTACAATTTTGCGTCAGGTTTTTTGTAATATTTGCTGTTTTACCGCTACAATAGATAAAACAAAAATTAATTTTATATAAAAAAAATCAGTTGTCGATTTGTTTAACAAAATAGTAATAATATATGCTCAGAAAAGAAAAACATGACTTGAGGATCATTATTCAACTTTCGTTTCTATTCATAAATTACCAAACACGGTGTGTACTTACCATTTCCGCAATCTTTGGAATGGCGCGATTTTTCTTTAATCCGTATTGAATTGTTCCTTTTTTTCTGCAATTTTTCACCATATTAAATTTTTAAAAAACACAAATGCAAAAACAATAACTTCTTACTTTCACTTTCAATTTGATCTGAACTCCAATGGCTGCGGTATCGCTTTTAAATA
The DNA here is from genome assembly GCA_949987705.1 of Thereva unica. Lineage (NCBI taxonomy): Eukaryota > Metazoa > Arthropoda > Insecta > Diptera > Therevidae > Thereva > Thereva unica. The sequence goes on from OX465284.1 coordinate 58,536,719, forward strand.
CTGATAAGTCGTCGTAAACATGAATAGAGCTGTTTCTTTGCATATATGTAGATGCTAGTTTTTTTTTGTTTGGCTCCCACCCCCTTTACTAAAAAATCTGAAAAACTCCCCGACTTTCCGGACCTCCTACCAAATTAACCCAGAGGTCCAGCAAAGCACATATTTACATACAAAAATAATAAAAACCATAAAAAATGAATTTACGCAAAATTTATCTACACTCATGTTGTAAAATACCTGTGCAAGCGATACACCTTTTTTTGCGAATCTAGTTCCGGGGAAGTTGTTACGGCTAAAAAGACAATAACGAAAAACAAGGATGTCATAAAACTTAATTATTACATTATTATTTTATGATTTGCCATAAAAATATTTTTTTGGGTTTTTCATAAAGCCAAGATAATAAACACCGATTGATCACTACCTGACCACCGGATAAAGGCAAGAATCCCTAAATTCTCAAATCAAGGAAATCACCATCAAGCAAGTCATTAAAATTCTTGCCAAACAAACCGATTTTTCCTCAGATTTAATTTTTTCCCGAAAATACGATCACCATACATACCTGCAACAAAAAAGGTTTGAAATTTCTCCTTCAAAAGCCGAAGCAGAAGCTCTCACTTATAAAAACGCATCTCGTGTAAGATTACGCAAATGCTTTATACAGAATACAACCAGCGCAGAGATTTGCTTGGAGCGGAAATTTGATGTATTAAAACTGAAGAATTTTAGGGAATTTTCGTTCTTAAATTTTGTGGACAATTTTTAAAACATAATTTACTCATGAAAGAAGGCTAAAATTCAAAAAATTTCCACCGTGAATAGCTAGATAATCGATTTAAGTTTATCGTACATTAAAAAAATTTTAAAATTTTTCCACCTAAATAGGAGTATTTTCCGGGCGCAGGTACGGAACTTTGAACCATTATAACTAATATACTAATAAAAAATATTAAAATTTTCCACCATGAATAGCTAGATTTATGTTTTCTTAAAAATACCTAATTTAAATTATTTAATTTGGTTGGATAGTTTTCTTAATATTCGCGGGCGCGAGTTATTACTTTTTAATCATTCAAAAAAATTAAAATAAAAGATTTTTTTTCCGAACAATTATTTATTGAATATCAAAAGATGTTTTTGGTTATAAATCCGATTCAAGACTGACTACTGAACTTATTACAATGGGCATTGCAATTTCTGTTTATTTAGCAATTATTAATATTTTCTGTTGATTCCGTGAAACATGTCTGCGCATGGCAGGAAATTACCAAGGTGAAAGAATTTGAACTTTACAAAATTGTTTGCTAAGCATAAATTGATTTTAGTAAAAAATGTTATATTAGCGCAAATTTATTGGTGGTCTAAAATGCTTATGGGAATGTAACTCCTCCCCCCTAGGTGTTGAGCGATGGCCAAAGAAACTGAATCTTTGGAGGTTCGTTGGCAGGAGCGATGTTGGGTATTATAGATGGATTACTGTTGTATGTTCTGTGATTTCTCAGGAATTTGGAGTACATCCAAAGATAAGCCAAGATGATTATTACTACACAGATGATGCTGTTTAGTCCTGTTGATTTGTAGAGGTCATCTAGCTGAACATATGGCTCCAGGAGTTCTACGAATCCTCGTTCTGAAAATTGGTAATTCTCCAGTTTTTTTAGCTTTAAGTTTTTCGTTGTGACTGTTGTATTTATCTCGTTGAACATCGTGGGGTAAATGTTGATTTCGTCCCAATAGGTATTTTCCATTGCACTGTACATATGTGATGTCGTTGATGGTAATTTCACAATTGTTGAAATGGATGAGTGCAGTTCCGCTAATTTTCTGCTTATCAAGTCCGCAAGTGGTGAAGATGGTTATTTCAGGAACGTTGATTAGGAGGATATAGTTGGATTCCAATTGGATAATTTCCGTGTACTTTTCTCTTTCGTGGAGTTCGCAGTGAGCTTTTTTACGTGTCATCAAATTCCCAATCCATTGAGAATTGTTGGTCGATTCTTTGTAGTTAGTTTCTTGACAGTAGTATATCCCTGCAAACATTCCGAATCGATATGGATGCGAGAGCGATTCATAAAAAGCGAAAGCTTTCTTCGATAACGAAATCGAGAACGATTCGAAAGCATTATCGAAAATGATAAAAAAGGAACGCTAGAATGAATCGCTTTTGAGATGGAATCTCGAAGGGTGTGCATGTATGTGTGTTTCGTTTTCTCGAATCGATGTCGAATGTATCTCGAATCATTTTTATGAATATGTTTCGTTTTTTCGAATCGATATCGAATGAATCTCGAATGATTTATTTGAATACATGTTTCGTTTTTTCGAATCGATATCGAATGAATCTCGAATATGTTTCGTTTTTTCGAATCGATATCGAATGAATCTCGAATGATTTATTTGAATACATGTTTCGTTTTTTCGAATCGATATCGAATGAATATCGAACGATTTATGTTTCGTTTTTTCGAATCGATATCGAATGAATCTCGAATGATTTATTTGAATACATGTTTCGTTTTTTCGAATCGATATCGAATGAATCTCGAATATGCTTCGTTTTTTCGAATCGATATCGAATGAATCTCGAATATGTTTCGTTTTTTCGAATCGATATCGAATGAATCTCGAATATGTTTCGTTTTTTCGAATCGATACCGAATAAATCTCGAATGATTTTTGTTTCGTACTTACCGCAATATTTATTTATCCGTTGTTAATTATCTTAACTTCACTATTTTATCTAATCACTTTATAAATAAATAAAGTGATTAGATAAAATAGTGAAGTTAAGATAATTAACAACGGATAAATAAATATTGTGGTAAGTACGAAACAAAAATCATTCGAGATTTATTCGGTATCGATTCGAAAAAACGAAACATATTCGAGATTCATTCGATATCGATTCGAAAAAACGAAACATGTATTCAAATAAATCATTCGAGATTTATTCGATATCGATTCGAAAAAACGAAACATATTCGAGATTCATTCGATATCGATTCGAAAAAACGAAACGTGTATTCAAATAAATCATTCGAGATTCATTCGATATCGATTCGAAAAAACGAAACATATTCGAGATTCATTCGATATCGATTCGAAAAAACGAAACATGTATTCAAATAAATCATTCGAGATTCATTCGATATCGATTCGAAAAAACGAAACATGTATTCAAATAATACTGAATATATATAGGAAAGTTCTGTTCGACGATATCTGTTTTGAAATGATATTTTATTTTGTTAGTATTAACTCTTCTGAAATGCTACTTATGTGATTATTGAGTAATTCTATGTTATAATTGATTTCGTTTAAAAATTGTATATATCTTATTACAGAATCTTCTGTTTTAATTTTGTTTCTAAACTGGTTCTGGATTTGGTTCAGATAGTCTGCGATAATTTGTTGTTGATTTATTTATATGTTTAGTGACGTTGTCAAACCTTTCGATCATTTGTCTATTAATAGTATTCTGTTGGTTTATTTGATTGTTAATATTGTTTTCATTTTTTATTATATTATCAATTTGTTTATTTAATTCGAGTGCATCATTTGCATCCATATTCCCCGTGATACTTTTAATTACGCTTCCTAGTCCGTTAACAAGTCCTCTTTTTTTCCTAAGTTTAGGGGTTAGCGTTACTAGTTTATGTATTAGTTCGTTTAGTTTTGTTTTAGTTATATTTACTGAGTTCTTTGTTTCGTCTAAGTTTAATTGTTCAAAGTTGTCGAGTGATACTGTTATTTCGTCTATACTTTGTTCGTATTGTTTTAGTCTTACCACGTGTAGTAGGTTGTTGTGTCCTTGTATCGTTCTGGCAGTTCCTAGCTGCAAGGGAAAGATTCCTTTATTGTTCGTCAAGCCTTGTATCTCGATTTTCTGCGCCAGTGTTAGGTGCATGATCCTGAAATTTTCGTTTTTTCTTTAGTTTTGCTTTTTGTAGTTTTTTATTTTGGGTAGTTAGCAAAGTAGCAATTTCATTCTTCTTTACTCTGTGCTTGGTAAACCTACGAGTTAATTTGTTTCTCCTGTAACAAATGGGCGCCGTTAATAAAACTGACAAACTGAGTTGCCATCCGTTGGGCGCCATTTTTGTAACTGTCGGGTGGTTGGTTGAGCTTATGCTCGAAGAAGGACTGAAGAATCTCATTGCCACAAGGGGCCGCAAACACATTACAAAAAAGAAAGGGGATGGGGGTCACAGGAGACCAAAAGAGTGGCTGGACGAAGTCCTAAGGAGAGATATCGCAAAATAAAAATTGGTTTGCCTCCACTACACCTGGCTTGGGCACGTCTAGCGGTGCTCTAACTAGCTCGCCGGATGGGGGGGGGGGGTTCGTGGTGCACGGAGACAAGGAAAGGGGTGACAGTTTGAACAAACAGAAACAGCTACGTGCCACTGATACCAGACGACATAAAATTTACGAGGGGCGATAGGGTGATTCGTCCGGGGCCATCGAGAGAGCTACACGGGGTTGGGGTCGCAGCCATGCGAACAGATGCGGTCAGGGGTGAAATGCTGAAAAAATATTAAAACATGCAAGTACTTACGTTACTCCCCACTGGTCTCCACGCCTTTCTCCGCTTATTACTTACCTACATGACCATGTGAACGAATCGAAGAAAGAAAAAAAATCTCTCAAAAGCTGAGAGAGAAGAAAGAAAACGCACTATATTTGGTTAGTCCCTTTGTATATTACTTTTCTTCCCTTATCGATACATACTTATATATAGGTGACAGCGAATTATATTGCAAAAAAATTATTATAAGTCGCGTAGCGTAATAAACATGTACGTTCGGAGAAAAATTAATCTTAATTCGTTTAATATATGAAATGGATTGGGAACAAGGATAACAAAAAAAATTTCGCATAAAAATTGTTCTTTACATTTGCTCTCTTACCGTTATATTATTTTGACATTTAAATTAAATACGGGATTCCTTAAGGGAGATTGCATTGCGGAAATATATCCATAAAAAAAAATATATAAAAACTGTACTTTTTCTTTCCCTTTTCTTCCTTTTTCACATATACATATAAGTTTTTGGTTATTTTACTTAGAAATTTATTTTCAGTCGATGATCTCTTACATATTATTGCATCGTTGAAGCATTACCTTATACTTTAGTTTGGTTATTTCTTTTTCTGTTCAATATACATATATTTGGAATAAAACAAAAATTTTCCGAAAAAGCATTTCCTTTTTTTTTTTTTTAAATTTAGACTTAAATCTATAGTTAAGCTGATCAGGCATGTAAAAACTATATTCTTATTTACACAAATTCCTTCTTGATAATCATTTCAATACTAACCAAAAATAAACTAGTGGGATGTTGTGCCTAGAGACTAGCCACTAATTACGCTTTTTCATGGTATTCTTTCTGTTGAATAACACTTCAGATTGGATGACAATATATTAAGTGGAGATTGATCCGCACTCACTTCCAAGCCGCCAGATCTGGGAATCGAGGCCAATAATTCGAATGTGTCAAATTGCAAAAAAAAGCACATCACACATGTAAACACTATAGAAAACGAATCTAAACATTTTTCTTTGGATTGGAGGAAAATCTAATGTGGTGCACTTTGCACAACAGAATTAGGTGTATTATTTTACTTAAACATACATGTCTTATTGTTAAAAATTCGGCTTACCGCACCCTAGTTTGGCCATGGAGATTCATAAGTATCACACTGACCAACGCTATATATAATTAATCTTGAAAAGTTTTTGTTAAAGGCTTATGTAGGTTATAAGTTGTGAGACTGCGTAATCTAAAACTTAACAAAGTTTTTAACAAACACTACAATATAATCATCATAGCTTAACAAAAAGGAAATCAAATGTAAACAATAAAATTCTTTGATTCTTCACACACGTCATGGTATATTTCTTTATTCAATATAAACAATAGTTTTTGAGCTGCAAATAAAAACTATATGCCATAATTTCGTTATCATCGGTTTTTGTTCTGGAAGCAAATTTAGAGACGTATTCATGTCAAAAACTTGTTTCATATGAAACAAAATCCCCGAAGGAAATTAAAAAAAAATATTATGACGAAAAAAAAGCACCGCGAGCCGAAGGATCGAACTCGCAGCCCCACGGACGAGGTACTTTCCCTAGCCCTTTATAGTCCATGGAAATGGTACTTTAACATTGCAAAAATTCAGGACAACGTTTTATTTTTGGGATGTGTAGGGGGGGGGGGGTCAGGGTGAGCTTAAGTTTGAGTTTTCGGGATTCTAACCCCCCCCCCATTTGGCCGCCATCTTGGAAAACGTATGCAAATGGGTTTTCCACTATATCTCCGAAACGGCACATCTTACCGGAAATTTGCAGGGACACTTTTTGTTTAGAATTAAATAATCTACAATTTATTACTTAGAAATTTTGTGGTAAAATGAATAATTAAGAAGTTATAAGCCTTAGAACACAAAAATTAGTCACAATATTTTCTTTAAAGGCTCTTTTTTGTTGTTTAAATATACTTCTGGTTGAAATTTCCAGACCATTTTCTCAGTTTTCATTTTGAGATATTTCCCAAGTCTGTATCTGCAGTACTTTCAGAGATGAAAGTAGGCTTCAGACGGACAGACGGACAGAGCCTCTGTATAAGCTTTTTTTTTTGAAAAAGCTAAAAGCAGGAAAAAGAATTAATTTACTGGGTTCAACTTTTTGTTTAAGTGCTTTAAAAAAAATATTTTTCTTTATAATTTTTCTTTTGAGTACTTCCTACCATCCTCCTTAATTTTATTTATTTTTTTTTTTAGAAATGAAGCTCAGCTGTCTTTTACATTTTTATGCGTTTCGTTTCATTTAAGAACTGATGGTTTTCGTTTTCTTTTTTTGTGTTATAATTTTCGTTTCTTTAAATTAATTAAATTAATTTTTGGTGTAATAGCGACACGTCACGATATAACTAAATTCATACATATTTATATCTATAGATAGGAGGATAGAGGAATGGACAAACTACGAATTTGTAGCAAAATATACTTAATAATATTATTTTTTCCTTGCCTTGACGGTGTCCTGGTAGATTATCATACAAACTGTTTTTCCATTCTGATTTTTTTTCTGTAGTCTAGCACGTTTTCGAATTATTTAACAACTTGAACAGCTTATGTTGCCATTTAAACTTTCGAAAAAAATCGACATGTTTATTACCACTCTCTATAGGTAGGTTTTTAACCGTGATGTATCTTCAAATTAACACAATTATTTGGATTGTCTCAATACTAATTAACATGTGGAAAATTTAGTCACTTTCGGTGATCTTTGCACTACCAAATCTATGCCCGAGGCATAAATGAAGTTTAACGCGTTTATTTGCACTTTACTTAGCAATTAAGGCACGCATCTCCTGCACTGAACCCAAAGTTTTACTCGAAAAAAACAACCCAGAAAGAAAATAAAGGTATTTTAATAGATTTTCGCTTTAGTCACTCGCTTGGGGTTACATGGTACCCCGGAAACCGCGTGGGACTTCCCTTTTACGCACAGAATAAACTGCACCGAAATCTACCGCAGTGGAGTGCAGCAGCACTCACTTTTTGGTTTAAAGTATAATTAGGAGCCCTTTCTTGGAAAAACTTCACTTGCGAGTTTAATCAAACGCTACTTTTCTGTTCCGAAATTATAAAAAAAAGAACCTTAAATTTGGTCGCGTTGGTTTTTCCTGAATCGGTGGAATCTTTTGCTCTTGGGGAGCTGCCTCACATCGCACTTAATCCCGGCCCGAACGCCACGACTCCTTTTTTCCGAATCACGCTATTCTCGAATTTACCAACGCTCAGCCCCTTCCAGGCTTGCATTGCATTTTTTCTTTCTTTTCGCCCACATGGTCTCGCACAAAAACTGCGTTTACACCGAGCAATTTTTGTATTGCCAGTGCTTTTTTTGGTCTAAATTTCTGTTGCCGAAAGGAGGAGTGATGAATAATCATAATGAAATGAAGGAATGGATTATTCATTTTTCTGTCCCACGCATACCAAACAACGCATACCAAGGAATTTTTTTGTGGGGGGGAATCCAAGTGTCGCGACTTGATTGGCTAAACTTTTGGACGCCGTCCGGAGCGTCTATGGGGAAAAGAGTTGCGTGGGCAACAAATTGGGATATGAATATTATTTGAAAAAGATGGGCCAAAAAGGGGAAATGACTGGGTCAAGAAGATATACGGACAGAGGGATTCTTTATAAGAGAATTCTTTACTACGACATTGCTTAGCAATATTGCGGCAATTTCTGACGATTGATTTAGTTACATGGGAGATTTATTCAAATCAATCCCTTGGACATGCCGACCGTTACAACGCGGATACTCTAGACCGAACGGAGAGAAGGGAGAGAGGAGCCGAAAGACGAGGAGGCCTTTAGACGTGTGGCTCGGCCCATGACCCTGAGATGAAGAGTCTCATGCTTCCGACTGGGTTGCCGGGCAAAAAGATTTCCGTCTGTTGGAAGGCTGGTGACCAAAAAAACGTGTGGCTCGACCCACGACCCTGAGATGCTCTCTATGAAGTAGGAAAATATGACGAGAGTTCATGACAACTAGTGCAAAAAAATTGGTCGGAGTGCTTTGATCCATTCAAATAATTTGGAGAGTGTCCCGCGAAGGGGGATGAATGAGCAGGAAGAACAATGTACATATAAAAGAACTAGAAGCGACTGGAAAAAGGAATTGCTTGAAAGCATGAAGGCGGAGGTGTAGTAGTAAGAGTAGTGATTGCATTTTAATGAAATGTAACTCGACAAAAAGGTAAGTGGCGAACAAAATTTTTATGAATAGCTGTGGATAGAGTGGATGTGAAAACGAAAGTGGCAGGAGTAACCAAAATTACAAAAGCAAAATGCAAGGAAAAAGTCTTCGATCTTAAAACTGAGCATGTTAAGCTTTGAAAGATTTCCGGAGTTAGTACGGTGCTGCATAATAGAATTATGATTTTGGCGGGTGAATTACACAGTCGTGAACTTAGCCAAATTTTTCAAAGGTGAGTCAACCGACCACAAAAGTGACAAAGACTCAAGAAGGCTGAATCAAAAAGTTGGAGTGATTATAACCTATTTATGTCAATCAACCCTAAATCATTCTGCGGGAGGGATATACAGACTCACCGGCTCAGCGTCATCATCGCAGGCCCGAACCCGATAGCTCATAACCCTCTCCCGTCCACAAAGATCTACTCCGGCCTAGGGGAGAATGAAACTGGTGAAGGAGCGGATTATGCAATAGGACGTCACCACTCTCGGAGGTCACAGGTCGCATATTGTCCATGACCTCGCACTGTCCGGACTACTCGACCCGAAGGAAGCAGTAATAAAGGCCAGCATCCACGCGCACAGGCTGGTGCGATTTAGATGACCGAGAGGACCGTGTTTCGGGGGAGCTGGTCTGGCAACTCCGGCTGGACTACAACAAAAACCTTGACCCCAGACGATCGAAGGGAAAACAAGGAGGAGCGCCACCGCCAGGGAAGCTACCTAATCGGCTTAAAGGCACCCTGTCAGTTGACCGGTGAAGCCGGCGAGATGCCTTATTAGGGCGACTCGGGTTAGGCTTCCGAATATCTTCTCACTGAGATCCTGAAGTACTATACCGAACTAAGAAAAGTGACGAGTTCATGAAGAGTAAGTCAAAAAAAGGTTGGAGTGAATTTGATCTATTCAAATAAGTTAAAGGAAGTGTCCCGTGAGGGGGAATGATTGAGCAAAATTACAATGAGAAAAGATTTTTCGTAAAAATGTACATATGTATATGGATATAAAGGCAAAGAAAACTTCGAACTTAAAGGCTGAGCAGGTAAAGCGTTGAAGGAATTTCGAAGTTTGTGCAGTTCTAAATTATGAAATTTATTGGTTTTAGCGCTGAGATTAAACAGTCGAGAAATTAACTAAAATTTTACAAAAGTGAGATTCAACCGACAAGTGTGACTAGAGCTTATGAAAATTGAATCCCAAGTTGATGAAACATGTGAAGAAGGAAACCAGTAGCAATGTTTGGCTAAAATCCAATGATCGGGTAATTCTGAATGAGAGAAAGAGTGACCAAAAAAAACCAGTAATGAACAAATCTTCATGAGTATAATATTTAAGTGAAAAAAAGGAAGGCAAGTGGTGAACAGAAAAATTTTCATATATGTAAGTATGTGTAGATGCAGATGGGGAAACAAAGATAAAAATGTAAAATAGATAATCAAAGATTTCCAACTAGCAAGGTATTAAAAAGAATAAAGATAAGCTTCAGGCTTGATCAAAAAAAATTCTTTTCTTCCAGGTAGCAAGAGGTTAGATGATAAATAAAAAGGTTTTTTTTTTTAAAAAAAGGAGATAAATGAAAATAGAATTCATTGTAATGGAAAGTGGTGCAACACTGCAAAAAAACATACGATGAATTAATCACACGAGACATGAATGGTCCGCCTCAGGGAAGAGAATTTTCGTTTAGAACGGTATATAAAGGAGTTAAGAGAAAAGGGGTAGTCTCTGTTAGGGATTGGCAGCCAGACTGCCGCTCCACTGCGGGTCAGCAACACTGCCAAGACCAGGCAGGAGAGACGACAGAAGGACTACGACTAAACGGGATCCGATGGAACTTCGGGCCAAACACAAACGCCACCAGGCAACCAACGATCTGGCCAAGTGAACATCAGCCACTTGCAACCAGACCCCACCGAAAACGCACTACACTTAACCTTGGCACCAAGCCTGTCGCAAGGTCAGGCGATATCACGCCTGTGAACCCAGACGACAGCAGACTTAATGACAAGGCGTCCATCAGACCATACTAAAAATGAATAACCAAAAGGGAAGTTCCATGGTCAGGACTGACTCGCGCAGTGCCAAGCGTTGCGCTTGTTAGCCAGACAGCGGGTCAACCAGACGGGAACAAATCAAAAGCAGAGACTGCTGCTAACAAATGAACTATTGATTGAAATGTTCACAAGGAACGAGCATAAGAAGTGAAAGATCTAAAGAAAATTAAAAGCTAAGGCGCTGCAGCAGGTACCTTCGCCTGCGAAAATTTCTCAACCCTATAATAATAACGAATGAGGGGACCTTGCCTCAAGGGGGGAGGAACTGGTCTGGCAGCCCCAATACAAACAAATATGTAAACTTATCAAGCCCTAGCCCCAGACGGCCAAGGAAAAACAAAGAGGTGTGCCACCGCGAGGAGAGACTAAGCGGCTTAAAGCACCCTGTCGTTAACCGGTGAAGCCGGCGAGATGCCTTCTTAGGGCTACTCACTTTGGTCTAGCAACCACTGCAGACATGAAACCTTGACTTAAGATGACCAAGGAAAAACAAGGAGGTGTACCACCGCCAGAGAAGCTATATAGCAACCTAAGCGGATTAAAGGCACCCTATCAGTTAGGTAGAAAATTGGAAGCTGCCGCAAAAAGAAGTTATTGAATCATTCGTTCAGAGAAAATGAAATAAGAGTTATGGACCGTTAAGGCTAAGCAGAAAGGAAACAGCTGTAGGGGAGATGATACCGCGGCAGGTACCAAAACCCATACCCACATGACCGGAGGGACTTGGGCTAAGAAGGGGTACTAACATTGAAGAAGGAAGTCCACTACCGGTATCTCTCGATGGCCGATGCCACAGAAAAAGACTTAATATCGGTCTTACCACTGCAGAGACTACAGAATAGAAAGCAAAACTAACTCGGAGTGAGAAACCTTCTAAAAGGAAGAAGAAAACAAAATTGCCGAATAAGAATAAAGGTGAAGTCAACAAGTGACTAACAGACATAACCGAGTTAATACAGAAGACTAGTGGTACTAGCCTCCGTTGGGCGCCATTTTTGTAACAAATAAATAAAACTGACAACTGAGTTGCCATCCGTTGGGCGCCATTTTTGTAACTGTGGGATGGTTGGTTGAGCTTATGCTCGAAAAAGGACTGAAGAATCTCATTACCACAAGGGGCCGCAAATACATTACAAAAAAGAAAGGGGATGGGGGTCGCAGGAGACCAAAAGAGTGGCTGGACGGAGTCCTAAGGAGAGATATCGCAAAATAAAAATTGGTTTGCCTCCACTACACCTGGCTTGGGCACGTCTAGCGGTGCTCTAACTAGCTCGCCGGATGGGGGGGGGGGGGGGGGGTTCGTGGTGCACGGAGGCAAGGAAAGGGGTGACAGTTTGAACAAACAGAAAAAACTACGTGCCACTGATACCAGACAACAAGATAAAATTTACGAGGGGCGATAGGGTGATTCGTCCGGGCCATCGAGAGAGCTACAGGGGGTTCGGGGTCGCAGCCATGCGAACAGATGCGGTCAGGGGTGAAATGCTGAAAAAATATTAAAACATGCAAGTACTTACGTTGGGGGTGAGGGGCACAGCCTCCCCACTGGTCTCCACGCCTTTCTTCGCTTATTACTTACCTACATAACCATGTGAACGAATCGAAGAAAGAAAAAAAATCTCTCAAAAGCTGAGAGAGAAGAAAGAAAACGCACTATATTTGGTTAGTCCCTTTGTATATTACTTTTCTTCCCTTATCGATACATATTTATATATAGGTGACAGCGAATTATATTGCAAAAAAATTGTTAAAAATTATAAGTCGCGTAGCGTAATAAACATGTACGTTCGGAGAAAAACTAATCTTAATTCGTTAATATATGAAATGGATTGGGAAAAAGGATAACAAAAAAAAAATTTCGCATAAAAATTGTTCTTTACATTTGCTCTCTTACCGTTATATTATTTTGACATTTAAATTAAATACGAGATTCCTTAAGGGATATTGCATTGCGGAAATATATCCATAAAAAAAATATATAAAAACTGTACTTTTTCTTTTCCTTTTTTTCCTTTTTCACATATACATATAAGTTTTTGGTTACTTTCCTTAGAAATTTATTTTGAGTCGATGATCTCTTACATATTATTGCTTCGTTGAAGCATTACCTTATACTTTAGTTTGGTTATTATTTCTTTTTCTGTTCAATATACATATAGTTGGAATAAAACAAAAAATTTCCGAAAAAGCATTTCCCTTTTTGAAAATTTAGACTTAAATCTATAGTTAAGCTGATCAGGCATGTAAAAACTATATTCTTATTTACACAAATTCCTTCTTGATAATCATTTCAATACTAACCAAAAATAAAAAGCAGGAAAAAGAACTAATTTACTGGGTCCAACTTTTTAAGTGCTTTAAAAAAAATATTTTTCTTTATAATTTTTCTTTTGAGTACTTCCTACCATCCTCCTTAATTTTATTTATTTATTTTTTTTTTTAGAAGTGAAGCTCAGCGTTCTTTTACATTTTTAAGCCCGGTACCCACTTGTTGCAAACTCGCGTTTCGTATCACCGTTCTTTAAATTTTTTTCTAAAAAAATTGCAACGCTTCGTTTCAAAATGTGCGAAATGATACAATCCAAACCCGATCTCTCATCTAGCGGTTTTTCTCCGTCACATCAAAGGAATGATACGATACGCTTTAGGAGGAAGTGTGGACGGGCATGTGCGTATTCTGTTCATCATCACTTCAAATCACACACTGACCAGATAACCGTATCGCGCTCCCGCATCAAACATGATACAGGCTGGTGATTCGAAACGCAGTGATGATACACGAAAAATTTGGGTTCCTGTTTTGTTCGTATCAATCAACAATTGAAACGATACAGGGATACGAAACGCCGGTTTGCAACAAGTGGGTACCGGGCTTTATGCGTTTCGTTTCATTTAAGAACTGATGGTTTTTGTTTTCTTTTTTTGTGTTATAATTTTCGTTTCTTTAAATTAATAAACTTCAATCGGTCACCTTTTTGGTGTAATAGCGACACGTCACGATATAACTAAATTCATACATATTTATATCTATAGATAGGAGGATAGAGGAATGGACAATATTAACTACGAATTTGTAGCAAAATATACTTAATAATACTATTTTTTCCTTGCCTTGACGGTGTCCTGGTAGATTATCATACAAACTGTTTTTCCATTCTGATTTTTTTTCTGTAGTCTAGCACGTTTTCGAATTATTTAACAACTTGAACAGCTTATGTTGCCATTTAAACTTTCGAAAAAAAAACGACATGTTTATTACCACTCTCTATAGGTAGGTTTTTAACCGTGATGTATCTTCAAAGTTAACACAATTATTTGGATTGTCTCAATACTAATTAACATGTGGAAAATTTAGTCACTTTCGGTGATCTTTGCATTACCAAATCTATGCCCTAGGCATAAATGAAGTTTAACTCATTTATTTGCACTTTACTTATCAATTAAGGCACGCATCTTCTGCACTGAACCCAAAGTTTTACTCGAAAAAAACAACCCAGAAAGAAAATAAAGGTATTTTAATAGATTTTCGCTTTAGTCACTCGCTTGGGGTTACATGGTATCCCGGAAACCGCGTGGGACTTCCCTTTTACGCACAGAATAAACTGCACCGAAATCTACCGCAGTGGAGTGCAGCAGCACTCACTTTTTGGTTTAAAGTATAATTAGGAGCCCTTCCTTGGAAAAACTTCACTTGCGAGTTTAATCAAACGCTACTTTTCTGTTCCGAAATTATAAAAAAAAGAACCTTAAATTTGGTCGCGTTGGTTTTTCCTGAATCGGTGGAATCTTTTGCTCTTGGGGAGCTGCCTCACATCGCACTTAATCCCGGCCCGAACGCCACGACTCCTTTTTTCCGAATCACGCTATTCTCGAATTTACCAACGCTCAGCCCCTTCCAGGCTCGCATTGCATTTTTTCTTTCTTCTCGCCCACATGGTCTCGCACAAAAACTGCGTTTACACCGAGCAATTTTTGTATTGCCAGTGCTTTTTTTGGTCTAAATTTCTGTTGCCGAAAGGGAGAGTCATGAATAATCATAATGGAATGAAGGAATGGATTATTCATTTTTCTGTCCCACGCATACCAAAAACTTAAAGAAGGAATTTTTTTGTGGGGGGAATCCAAGTGTCGCGACATGATTGGCTAAGCTTTTGGAAGATATACGGAGCGTCTATGGGGAAAAGAGTTGCGTGGGCAACAAATTGGGATATGAATATTATTTGAAAAAGATGGGCCAAAAAGGGGAAATGAGTGGGTCAAGAAGATATACGGACAGAGGGATTCTTTATAAGAGATTTCTTTACTACGACATTGCTTAGCAATATTGCGGCAATTTCTGACGATTGATTTAGTTACATGGGAGATTTATACAAATCAATCCCTTGGACATGCCGACCGTTACACTCCTCTTTTCTTTTTTATATACTTCCGAACCTTCTCGAAATTGAATTGGGGTATTTTTATCTTTGTTTAATTTTTCTAGGTTTTTAGAGGTTTTTTGTTCTAGACTAGCTTGGATGGCGGGGTAAATTTCATTTTGGAATTCTTGCAGTTTGTTTAAATAATCGTGAACGGTTTGGTGTTGCAACTTGTCAAAATAGGTTTGCCCGTAGAAGATTTCATAAGGGGTAAATTTAGTAGCGGAATGGATCGCGTTGTTGTATGTAATGAGGGTTTCACTAAGGATTTCATCATGGTCGCAGCTTTTGAGCTTATCATGGATTATTCTATAAATTTCTGTCAAAGTTGAATGCAGTCTTTCTATAGGTGAATTGCTGCTACTTTGGTGAAGAGATGTAATATGAAGTTGGATGTTGTATTGCTTGCAGAAATCTTTGAAAAGAGACGATGTGAATTCTGGACCGGAGTCTGCAATAATTTTCTTAGGAATTCCATGAAGACTTATGTAATGTTTTAGAAATTTTACTGTTGGTAGACTCTTTCTTGAAACTAGGGTATATGCGGACGCGAATTTCGAAAACTTATCTACGATTGTAAGGATTTGTTGGTTGTTTATAGAATAAATATCGATATGTAAAATGGCTAAAGGTTTGTTGGGTGTTTCTGGTATCATATACTGCATTTTAGGTGGGTCTCTATCATACTTAAGTGTTTAGCAGGTTTCACAATTGTTTATTACTTTACTGATTTTATTTTTCAAGAATGGGAAGTAGAATACTCTTTTGAGATGGCATAGCGTCTCGTTTATGCCTCTATGGTTATTGTTTAGGTGGTAATCGGTAATAATTTTGTCTTGGTTGTCCGAGTCTGTAATATCCTTAAGTACTTCGGTACATCTAATGAGTTTATAGAGTTTAGACTGAGAGAAAAATTTTGAATAAACACTTTGGATAGTTTTAAAAATTTCATCATCGGTGTATATTGCCGTTAGACGATTAGAGGCAAGATATTTTTTGAAAATTCCTGTTAAAGTGGGTTCTGAATCGGCTATTTGGATGATTCTTCTCTGTTTGTTTCTAAAGGGAATTTTTAAAATTACTTTAGGGTTTCCGTTCGTTTTTTCTATTATGAATTGTAGAGTAAATTCCTTCAAAGGCCTTTCCGAAATTGGTATACCATCCTCCATGTTTTCTTCGGCTGAATGTACATTTCAATGATGTGTTACTATTTCTGAGGCCGTCTTCGGTCACAAATATTTCAGTTTAACGATATGGTTTGGACTTTTCAGGTTCGATCCTACTAAGGGCATCTGCATTTGAATTTTTTGTACCTTTTTTGTACACTATCCCAGTCAGCCAGAAATGTATTTAAAATGCATTTATAATGTCTTTCATATAATATGTAATACCTTTGTAAGATATTACAAAACGTATTATTTTCGCATTAAATTTATATGGGAGAGGACCCCTTTTGTCGGTTTCGGAATTTTCTGTCTTACACGTAATATAAAAGTAATGCATTATTTTGGCATTACAAGAGAATATATTTCATGTGAGACATTATTAAGCATTTATTTGGTATTACAAAAAATGTATTTCATGTAAGGTCTAAATAATGTGTTACATTTTGTATTACATTTTGAAAAGTATTACGCCTGGCTGGCTGGGATGTCGTAGTCATACTCTTCAAGTTTTAGCCTCCACCGGACTAATTTTGAATTCGGGTCTTTTAAGTTCATAATCCATGTTAGAGGCTTGTGGTTTGTGACTATCGTAAACCTTCTTCCGAAAAGGTAAGGTCGAAAATATTTGGTAGCCCATACTATAGCCAATAATTCTTTTTCTATTGTTGAGTAATGGGTTTCAGAATCAGTAAGTGTCCTACTTGCAAAACATATAGGTCTATCACTTCCAATAGGTCCTTGTGAAAGCACAGCTCCGATGGCATAATTGCTGGCGTCTGTCGTTAAGACGAAGGGCCTTGAAAAATCGGGGTACTACAGTATTGGATCATTAGTGAGCAAATCTTTGCAATTTTCGAATGCTTTGGTATAATTTTCGTTGAGTACAACTGTTCTACCCTTTTTGAGGCATTCTGTGAGTGGCTTAGTCAATTTCGCAAAATCCTTGGTAAAACGATAGTATCCTAGCAGACCTAGGAAGGACTTTATTTCCTTTTGGTTTTTTGGTATCGGATAATTCTTGATGACAACATGTCCTAAGAAGCTTATTTCTTTGTGAAGGAATTCAGACTTATCGAGTTGGACCTTTAAGTTTGCTTCTCTTAATTTTTGGAAGACTTTTCTGAGGCTTTCAATATGCTCTTCTAAGGAAGTGGAATAGATGATTATATCATCTAGGTATACAAGGCAAATATTACCTTGCAGTTCAATACATTGTCCATTACTCGCTGAAAGGTACTAGGGGCATTTTTCAGCCCAAAAGGCATTCGTATGTACTCGTAATGGCCTCCTTCAACCGTGAAGGCTGTCTTATGAGTGCCTTGTGGGTCCATCTCTATCTGATGGAAACCACTGGCCAAGTCTAATGTTGAAAAATACATACTTTTCCCTAATTTGTCCAAAATTTCAGTGATGTTTGGGATCGGATATCTATCACTGATGGTTTTCTCATTCAATTTCCTATAATCGATCACTAGTCTCCACTTTTGTTTGCCACTGGCATCTCTTTTTTTTGGAACGATCCACACAGGGGAGCTCCCTTCTGCAGATTCCTTCAGTGTGTTTTTAATATCTTGTGCTAAGACAGTAATCCGATCTGAGATGGTTCTCCGAGACAAACTAACACTCTGAAACAATTTTACTTTGTCTGGTGCTATCAACTCCGCAGCAGCCACCATGCACTCTTTCACAAACTCTCCCTCTACATAAGGCCTCAGTTTCTTTGCGATTAGCTCGCTCACTACATAACTTGTCTGAATAACATTGTCATTGTCACCACGAACCTTAGTAAAAACGGCTTGTTGTGATTTCAAACTTTGCTGAAGAGCTTTGATTTTATCCAGGCGCATTTGGCCTCCCAATTCATTTAATTTTGCATGTTTTGTGCTGCAATGACGCTCCAAATTAGCCTTTTTCATAACAGCTAACGAACGCATCCCCACAAACTAGGCACACAGGCTTGCCTTTCACCTCAACAAAAAAATAATCATGTGTCCATTTTTCTTGAAAAGAACGACATTCTGCATCCACTTTTCTTTTCTTTATACTCGCCATTTGTAGGATGTCACACCAAATAAGTTTTAATTTCTAAATCACTCACGTTTGCGCACGAAGAACCAAAAAGAATGACGAACAGTCACGAATTGCAAAATACACTGAACTGTATTCAAGTTGGAACGCTTACTGGCAATCTCTGTCATAGGCCGTGTTCTTTTAATGAACTGGATTTTGAAAGCTTTTGAGTTCATTAAAAGAACGACAAGGGAAATTTCACTAAGCGCCATCTTCAGTGCTTTAAATATGTATATTAAAATTAAATCGAAGTTGCGTGTTATTTGACAACTGTTACACAAATTTCCTTCTAAAAAATTAATTATTTGTTTCCTCATGCCTACAAATTTGCTCTCGTCACTTCCCTGTTGTTTTTATTTTAAATGACATTTTTCTGACGGCCTGAAAGTATGCTAAATCTCGAAAAGAAGGGGAAATTTTGAAATTATTATCACTGCAGCATGAACGTATTCACTCGCGGGCCAGATTAAATGACATCGCGGGCCGAATGCGGCCCGCGGGCCGGAGGTTCCCCACCCCTGGTTTATAGTCATGTAGGTGGTGCTGTAGATCCACTGACATATAGTAATGGACTGCTGATTGACGATGCTGAATGGCACCATTTTTCTCCAGAAATAGAAAACCTTTTTTATGCAAACAAAAAAATTTTCTTCGAATTTAGGAGAAAATAAGTGATAAGATGTTGGTTATAATTAACGGAAATAAATTTCCATCACTCATTTTTATTTATTCGCAGTTTTTTCATGAAATAAATGCATTTATTCCAAAACCGTGACGGTTATTTCCCCTGTTTAACGAAGTTTTCAAATTAGCTCAAGAGTGAGACAGAAGAACGAAAACTATACCTGTCTATTTTTTCTAATTATGTTTATATCGCTGACATGCGCTGACGATTACAGTTCATTGGGATTTAACGTGGGAGCGAGTCAGGAATAGTTTTTGGTGCCATTTTGTTGTATGGGATTTTGCTCATTTAGCAGTCCATTACTATATGTCAGTGTGTAGATCAAAACAAAAATTCAATTTTATCGAACTTCGCTGTGGATTTGTCACAAAAAATATGTATGATTTAAACGAAACATTTGGTAGGTTTATGAAAAATGGATAATCGCAGTTATTAAAATTATTAGTGAGTGTCAGTAGATATTAAACGAATAGTAGATATCTAATTTGTACCAGGGCATATAAACGCTTACTGAAATGAATGAAAATTTATAAATTTAATTGCACGAACGATGTATTTAAGACCGTCCTTATAGTCCATCAATATAAGGAAGTGATTTTTCTCAGAATTTTTAAAATTTTACAAACGATTTGCCCCATATCTAAAAATTTTTGCAGCCCTTTGTTTAAAAGCATATTTTTAAGTTTTTATTAACTAAATTTGTATGTATCTCTTCAGAATAACAAAACACAAGTGGGTTGTTGTGCCTAGAGACTAGCCACTAATTACGCCTTTTCTTGGTATTATTTTTGTTGAATAACACTTCAGACTGGATGACAATATATTAAGTGGAGATTGTGAAGAATCGCGAAAACATTCAAACAAATAACTTGAAAAATTAACGCATCTTTTATGGAGATGCTGCTGAAATAATTATACAATAATTACCCGCCAAGAATTTGAAAGAATTGATATTAATTGCACCCCATCTATGACAAAGAATAGTGAACACCATCTATGGCAATATTACATTACTCTTCGTTTTACCTATGATTATCAATTTCCATAAAATATACAAAATACATTTCATAAATAATAGAAAATCTGTTGTTATAATTCAGTTGTTTACTTCCTTCGAAAGTTTATACATATCTAGCATTGGAATGTACCTTTTTACGTAAGCATGAATAAATATGTTTATTGCCACA
Organism: Thereva unica; assembly: GCA_949987705.1. NCBI lineage: Eukaryota > Metazoa > Arthropoda > Insecta > Diptera > Therevidae > Thereva > Thereva unica. Next base: position 58,557,074 of record OX465284.1, read on the forward strand.
TTCCTACAAGTTAGCGTTTGGAGTAATGGGAAGGCGCTAGATCGGGGTGCGAAGGGCCAGGGTTCGATTCTTGATGGTCGCGTACTCTTTTTTAACAGACTTCCAAAAAAGAGGAGGTTACTCAATTCGACGTATTTTGTAGTCCTGTTCATGCATACCTTTGTAATCCAATAACTTTTTTGCTTTTTTTTTGTTCATTTGAAGGGGAAGTTTCCCACGGTGGTCCCGTTAAATTTTTTCGAAATTCTGATAACGGAGTTCGAAATTAGGCATAAAAACTGTTAAAATTAGTTCAACCTAAACATTTCATAGGCACCGAACAAATTACTTTATTGTTGCAAAACTGGTAGAAGGCCGGTGGGAGAGTGCGTAGTGCGTTGGATCCTCGATCCAGCGACGCGTAGCGTTGCAGGTTCAAGCCCTGATCGTTCGGGGCAAAGTCTAGTAATAACAAGTCTTTCATCTTCATACAAAATTTCCCCCCCGTTAGTTGTGTGCGTGCATATATGAACATCACTGCTGAGCAAAACTCAACGCATACTTCGTGAATTCAGCGAGACAAAGCCAGATTCTCTCTTTACGATAAAGTAAGCAGAACAGAAAAGGAAAGAAAATTGAATCAGCTGTTTTCTTTCATAAATCAAAACAAACGTACTTTGGTGCACCAATACATTAAGTTTATTCCCATATAAACTCATAAAAGTTTAGCTGTTTAGTTGTATGCAAACGCGTATAAAAATGTTGCATTCTCTTTCTGATAGCCAGACATCGTCATTTGAAGAACTTTTGCATATAGCTGTTCGCCTTCCACTCATTAACTATATGAAGATGAAAGACTTGTTAATTTCTAGACTTTGGTTCGGGGCAGATTGTTTTTTTTATCTTTTTCTTCTTTCTGGAATGATTTATTAACATATTAGTCAACCTCTGATAGTATCAGCCATGGCGCAGAGTGCTAGGGAGAATTGCCCTCATCTATGGGCTATGTGGGGTTGCGAGTTCGATTCTTCGGCTCGCGGTGCTTTTTTTCGTCATAATAATTTTTTTTAATTTCCTTCGGGGAATTTTGTTTCATATGAAACAAGTTTTTGACGTGAATACGTCTCTAAATTTGCTTCCAGAACAAAAACCGATGATAACGAAATTATGGCATATAGTTTTGATTTGCAGCTCAAAAACTATTGTTTATATTGAATAAAGAAATATACCATGACGTGGGTGAAGAATCAAAGAATTTTATTGTTTACATTTGATTTCCTTTTATTTTAAGCTATGATGATATATTTTAGTGTTTGTTAAATACTTTAAGTTTTAGATTACGCAAAGCCTCACAACTTATAACCTACATAAGCCTTTAACAAAAACTTTGCAAGATTAATTATATATAGCGGTGGTCAGTGTAATACTTATGAATCTCCATGGCCAAACTAGGATACAGCATTATGAGAATAATTAAATCAATGCAAAGCCAAATAAAAGTTTTAGTTAAGAACGGATTTGGCTTAAGCTTATTATTTGAGTTATAGCTCACAATTGAATATGTACCAAAAGGTTTTAATTAGTCGCCGCTTTGAGATTTTACCATCAACGCAGGCTTAGTTTATTATACTACAAATAAATCATCATAGCTAAAACAAGTACTCAAATTCATCAAGAATCGAACCCTGGTCCTTTCGCACCCTAGCGCCTTCCCATTACTCCAAACACTAACTGGTAGGAATGTGGCAATAAACATATTTATTCATGCTTACGTAAAAAGGTACATTCCAATGCTAGATATGTATAAAGTTTCGAAGAAAGTAAACAACTGAATTATGACAACAGATTTTCTATTATTTATGAAATGTATTTTGTATATTTTATGGAAATTGATAATCATAGGTAAAACGAAGAGTAATGTAATATTGCCATAGATGGTGTTCACTATTCTTTGTCATTGATGGGGTGTGGGTATTCTGTATTCAGTATGCAAACGGGTTTTTTAGGAAGGGGGTAAGAGAATCAAGGAGAATTCTCTACAAAAAGTGATGAACTTGGAGAGAAATGTGCAGCATATTTCAAACCTATTTCTCGGGCTTCAACTCACTAACACCAATAGAGACACAGTTTGGGGGGTCAGAAATTTTCACGCACACAATCAAGTACTTAATCGGAATATGAATGGTTACGCCGCTGCAAGAATACAGATGTGGAAATCGCGGTTGTTGTCAATCCAGTTTGCATACTGCATACAGAATACTAGTGTGGAAAGGTCCAATGGGGCTATTCAGACGCTGCCATAAGTGTGCTCAGCAAAACCGGTTTTATTCAACCCCTCGGAATACACACGGGGCGTAATTGTGTTTAGAACATTTGAAAGCTTTACAGGAACGTTTAAATGTATTGTAAATAAAATTCACTTGTCAGACAAAAACAGAGCTAAAGAAAACAAGAGATAGAAGTAACATTTTATATGTGTGTAAGTTTTCACGCGTTTGCTTTTGCGTGAAAATTGTTTCGTTAAGTTCTTCCGCTCCCTTCCCTCTCTCATCTATAAAACCGGTTTTACTTGCCATGAATGTGCACCGTCTGAATGGAGGGCGCTACACGGAGACTCAGGAAGTCGGCCGAACTCAGATTTGAGTCTCGTTATTGCTACACGAGGCTGTCTTCAGCTTAGATTATTCCTTATATATGAAAGCCTTGACTGTGTGTGTAGTAAGCGGCGTTTCTTTATTTTCATTTGTCAGAAAGAGAAGAGAAAGAAATGTGCATTTGTGTTAGTTTTCACCCAGGGCAGGGAATTTCTGGATGAAAATTCTTTCGTTAAAGATTCGTCAAGCGCGTCTTCTTTCCCTTCTCTTCCCTCGTTTCTTGCCTGTAAAACCGGTTTTTTCGTACTTCTTGAGTCCCCGTGTAGCACCCCACAATAGCCCCAATAACGAACTTCTTTTAAATAAGTTTTTTTTTTTGCTTTGTTATTGAATTTAATATTTAGAACACAAAAAAAAAGTTTTTTTTTTTTTTCAAAATCGTTAGAAGCAGAGTTTTTGCATGGTTTTTCGAATTTAAGTGAAACGATGACTATTATAGGTATGTATTTTGAAATTTTCTTGGTATAGGTTTACATACAGAGTGATATTTTTGTAACTCTGTAAGATATTTTCTTGAATAAGGCAGCAGTCTACGCAGAATACTCCCACCTATCTAAACCGGTAAAAGTCTGAGATTTCGTCCCACTCCTTTATTTGATAGTTTCCTGATAAGGTCGTATAGCTGATGTATGTATATTGCTTTAGTTTGGTGCTACTTCTTCCCTAGCAATTACTTAGAATTTACTTTTATCTCTTCTTGCAGGAAGTTTTACTTCTTTGGATTTTTGTCGATATAATGTTTTCGCGTATTCTTCATACGTTTCTTTGTTGGATATTTTTCTATATTTCGTCTGAGATTCATTCTTTCCTTTTCGTTCGAGTATATCTTAGGGGTATTTCACATATCTTTATGACTTTTTTATAAAAAGAAATATTTTAGGCTGTTGTTGATCTTATTACTACAGTAAAAATCCAGAAGGGCTTAAGGGGACATAGTGCCTTAGGTAAGGAGAAAAACTCTAGTTTTCGGAAGGACAAATGGAGGGGAAGGAAATGCTTGATTCTTTTTTTTAGTGGTTATTTTATTGAGAGCATGAAGAATATGTAGTTTTTTTTTGCTTTCGCCGCCATGACGTCCGGTAGAGGGTCTCCCGCCCAGTATGTAAATTCCGTTGTGTCCAAGCTGCAGGCGTTCTCGCTCGGCTCAAAAAAAATAAAAAATAATTTTATATTCTATAAATAGGCCCCTTCAATATGAATGAAAGTATTTTTCGATTTTCCAAGTTTCACCGAAGATAGGCCGAAAAATCGAAAAATCAGAAATTTCCGCGGCATATTTTCCAATTTCGCAAAAGCGGATTAATTTGTATCGAAAAATCTCTTCATTGATATTGAAGCGGCATGTTCAAAGACCATTGTGACGCGATTTGAGGCCAATCAGACAATTACCAACCGAGTTATGCTGGCAAGGTCCGGAAAAACAGATTTTCGAGAAAAACGCGGTCAACTTTGGGAGCGCGCCAAAAGGTGGAAATGGGTTTTCTTACCTTGTCTTCGGCTAATCCACGATTCCTGCTCCATAGAACACCTCTCCTCCGTCTCCTGCATCGCTGTGGTTTCGAGTCGACTTTGACTTTACTAGCGCCTGTATATGTGTGCGCCTCTCCCTGCGCTACTCTCCGGTTATCACTCGCGCGGGCGTATTCTCCTGCGTGCATCGTTATTTTCGGGGATAAGGAGTGGGGGGATCAAAAAATCCTCTCGCATACATGTTCATGAAGGGTCATAGGAGAGGGAGATGAAAGAAAAAAAAATCGATTTTTTGACCCCGGTAAAGTGCTATGTCCCCAAGCTACGGTTTCCTAAGAAACGTTATCTAGCGGCCGTAATGTGACGTGAAGCGGTAGCCATAATAAAATGGCCGTCCAGATATGTAAACTTAAAGAAGACGGACAACAGCCAAGTGAGCCGATGGCAATGGAGAATGGACGACGTAGACGTAGCAGTACTAATATATTTAGAAGACAGGAGTCATCGGATGACAAAATGTCATGTAGAAGAAATTCATATTATATAAAATCCAATTTACATCAAAGTGTGTTGATGTAAAAAATTTGTCGTAATGAATGTCACATTTTAATTGATGGACTATAGTTGTGGCGAAAAGGTACCCGCCGGAAAACACTAAAAAAAAGTGGAACCAAACAATTGTTTCCAAAATAAAAGGAGTTTTTACATTTGTAACTTGATGGCAAATTAAACTTGAATCATTCGAACTATTCCCTTTTCTATGGTAAAAATTAAAAAATAATGCAGGCATGATAGACTTTGAATGCATTTTTTAAATTAAAATTCTACCTATAAATTTTTTGCACTAGTTCGCACGATAAATAAAATGATAAACAGATTATATTTATTAGATTAACAGTAAAAAATACATCTATTTTGCTTTTCAGGTTAACTTGTCAGTTGGGGGACAAACCTTGCCTATTATAAGTACACAGTACCTGAGTTCTATGAAACCAATAGTTGTTGCCGTCGCAAATGGTACAACCGCTACAATACCGTCTCTTCCAACAACAACAACCTCGATTTCTACAGCTGAAACAAACTCGTAAGAGCATAAGGCTCTTGTATTGAATTCAAGGATTTGACGAAAGTGTAACAATAACACAATTAGAATAAGAAAAGTAGTTTGTATATCGTAAAAAGAGAACACATGTGGGGTCACTCCTATTCTTATTGCAACTGGTTAGCACATTTTTAAATTTTGCAACATCTTTAAATCAATTAAAGTTTTAATAAAACAATTTTTTTAATTTCTTTATGAAATGTGATATCGCAATAAGGAGTTTTCTCTTTTTAGGATAGATAATATATAATTGATACTTTTAGATACTATTTAAAATAATAGGCGTCTATTAAGTGTTTGGATATTCTGTTACTATTTTTTAATATTAACAGCATATTAATCAAAGTTGAATCACTAAAAAAATAGGGCAGAATCTTATAAAAATCTTTAGTAAGACAAAGTATATATACATCAAAGTGGGCGAGTTAGTATATTTTTTTGACATATTCAAAAGTTTTTTTAAACATACATATATCTGCTACTAGTTTTCTTTTATATAATATTCGCCTGACAATATTACTGTAATTTTTCAGTATTTAAACTTTGATACAAACATAATACTTATGTATATTATTATAAATAAGTATCCATTTTCCAAAAAGTTTAATAGATATTCGAAATATTAATACACATCCCAATAAATTAGAGTTAAGGAATTTATGAACTTTAAAAAAATTGTATAATATTAAAAAATATATTTATTTTTTGTTTATTTGTGTACATAAACTAAATTTAAAAATTTTCACAAAATATTTTTATTTTATTCGCCGAGTGTATGCTTTCTTGGTTAGTATGTTATGTCTAACATACATATGTACATACATACAATACAAGTTAAAAATTTAGCTCAAATTGACAGAAGTTAGAGAAGAATAATATCAAAAATAATTAATTTTTCGAGACCTTTTAGTTGCACATTAATTTAAATCAATTTTAACAAAACAACTAACTTAACTCTTTAATTAAGTATCTTGTGAGAAAGTGACCACATAATGTACGATTATCTGCATTACATATATATTAAATTATGTAAATATCAGAAAATGTTGCATTTTTAATTTTACTATTCGATCATAAAGTATATTTCTCTGACTTACTTCAGAACTTTTTATTATGTGGTTGTATAGCCAAAGGAACAGGATCGTTTAAAAAGAGCGCTACTTATAATCCTTGTGCAATATAGAAATTGATAAGCCTGAAACATTTCTCAAAAATATTTATTTATTTGTTAACTTGTCTTGGCATGTCTACATTAGGTAGATCTCTTGATAATATGCGGAAGGACATTGCAGAATCATTGATAGATCATCATAGGACATTGACTAATTGGGTGAGCACGCCAGAGACGCAACCGAAAATATTATATGTTGCCGGCTGTGGTTCGGATCACACAGCATGCATTTGGAAACCATTTTTTGCAGCGCTGTTAAAGATGTAAATTCACTCCAAGCATACTGCACGGACACAAATTTTCGACTGAATTTACTCTCAAACATATCTCTTTAATAGTGCTCGTCGTCTCAGGATGCATAAGATCATTTTGATCATGACATCACTTATCGTAACTTGTAATCAAAAATTCGGATAGTTGGATATAGATTGGGAATCAAACAAAAAGCACATTGAAAACAAGAATTTCAAAGGTGCTAAAAATTTATAGAAAGTGTCATACATAATCTACTGAAAAAATGTTGTTAAAAAAAATATGTACAGTACAGGTAATAATATAAAAAAGTTCGTGCCAGCTCCGATGCGTCTGGAGTTTACTCCTGTCTTAAAATAACAACAGGCAAAGATAGATTGGGAATCAAGCAAAAAGCACATTGAAAACAAGAATTTAAAAGTTGCTAAAAATTTATAGAAAGTGTCATACATATCTACTGAAAAAATGTTGTTAATATAATATTCTCTGTTGCCGGCTGTGGTTCGGATCGCACAGCATGCATTTGGAAACCATTTTTTGCAGCGCTGTTAAAGATGTAAATTCACTCCAAGCATACTGCACTGACATAAATTTTCGACTGAATTTACTCTCAAACATATCTCTTTAATAGTGTTCGTCGCCACAGGATGCATAAGAAAAATCATTTTGATCATGACATCACTTATCGTAACTTGTAATCAAAAATTCGGATAGTTGGATATAGATTGGGAATCAAGCAAAAAGCACATTGAAACAAGAATATAAAAGTTGCTAAAAATTTATAGAGAGTGTCATACATATCTACTGAAAAAATGTTGTTAAAAAAATATGTACAGTACAGGTAATAATATAAAAAAGGGCGTGCCAGCTCCGATGCGTCACTGGAGTTTACTCCTGTCTTAAAATAACAACAGACAAAGAAAATAAATGAACCAATATATTTATTTATATTGATAAATAAATTTATTATCAATTTTATTTTCTACTTTTTAGTCTATTATATGTCTTCCGACATTTTGTGTTGGCCGTCATTTTGAATTTGGAATGACGCTACACCGCTATTGTATTCCACCTGTCATGCCGTTTCATTTGTAACGGGGTCTGGGAACACAAATTCAAAATTGTGCAAAATTTGAAGTTGATCGATTATATTGAAGTGGGTCACACTCAAATTGCAGGTTTTTAGTTAATTTCTTTGATTTTTTGGCTTTTTACTACCCGTCTATTTTTCATACCGTGCTCTATATATGAAACGATTCTTAAGGAGTAATTTAATCCATTATATGTCTTCCACTATTTTGCATTGGCCGCCATTTTGAATTTCGAATAAAATTACACCGCTAATTGTTTTCTACTTGTTATGCCCTTTCATTTGATACCCTTGTCGGAGGTAGGGGAACGCAAAACCAAAAATGAGCCGCCATATTTGAACCGCCAAATATGGGGGAGTAGAACCGAAAAATATGGGGGAGTAGAACAATTAATTTTAACAAGGATAGCGTGTTTTTTTTCGGAATTTCATTGGCGAACCTAACCTAAAAAATTTCATTTTCCACACTAAACTACTATTTAATAAAAGTCTATATTTTTTTACTTCCAGCAGCCTTCCATTCGCACTCTTTTTAGTAGAGTGCTTTCCTGAGAGGTGTTTAGTAATTTGGTACAGCACTTTACTGTACGAGCTCATTTATCTGCTGCCTTTTATCACGCCACATTTCTCCTTACCTCCCGGAGTAATTGAAAGTATTACCTTTTAGGCTGGTGACGTCTTTCCGGATCGTTTGTAGAGTTTACGTTATTTTTGAAGGCCCTCCTGCGTTCTATTTTTTGCCAGGTTGTGTCTGAGATAAATTGTCTCTCAGCTAGCTTCTTGAGAATCGCAGATACGTCACCATCATAGGCCAAAACTTTCTAATCCCTATGAAAGCAAAGGTTGATGACGAAAATAAATATTTGCATTTAAACGGAATCAAAATATCTTCGAAAATAATTATTACCCTTTCATAGTAAATGAAATATGTAGTTTAGAAACCCAAAAAAATCGAAAGCATAAATTTAGACCATTTAAATTATGAGGAAAAACGACTGACTTCTCAACTCTTAGAACAATACAAATGTTTATTCTTCAAAGAAGAAGATAAACTTACTTGCACCAAAGACATCCAGAACGAAAGAATTACAACGACAAGCAGCCCTATATACTCAAAAGTATATAGATATCCACAAGTCCACGAGAAAGAATAGAGCAAGAGCAAGGAATTATTAAAGAAAGTAATTCCCCATACTATAGTAGGGTAAATTCGTAATTGCATCATGACAACATCACTGCCATCTAACATTCAAAAATGCATCATGAGTGACATTTCTCGTTATGCATGATATTCGAAAACGCATTGTAAACGCATCATATGTTTCAAAATCAAGCAACGAACGCATCATTAAAATGGCTGATGCAATACTTCTGTTTGCTGTGCATTAGAAGACAGAAATGGAGAGGTAAATATGTATATGGGTGATTCCATATCAGATTTGCAGGCGATATTGTAAATTTCGATGAGATAATTTTTTCTATGCTTTTTATCGAAAATATAAAAATTCGGTTTTTTCTTCTTCTTTGCAATGGTATAATAAAATGATTTGTTTTAACAATTTTTTACCACCAAAAGTTAAAATGTTTATAACAAATTAATTTTTCTCAAACTTGGGCCATTTTTATTTTCTTTTTTTTAATCTCAATAAATTCTCCAAAGTCTTCCGATAAACCTAAACACAATTTCATAATGGTATCAGAAGTAGATCTTGAGTTATAGAATATCAAAGTCCATCGTGTACCGTGCGCGCGCCGACCAACGACTCCAACGAGCGTCAATTCACTTCGCGCGCGCATAGTAACGGTTAATGGAATAAATTATTAATGCCAAAAAACTCATAGAAGTCCGCAGCCTCAATTTTTCCGCAGCTTCATAATCTTCTGTGGTACGATGCATCACTGCAATGTACTCAAAAAGTTCCAATGAGTTTGTTATTACATGAGTCATTTGCAAACTGGCTTTGCGTGCTAAGGAGTTTGGGCTAGGACAGCAAAGTGTACGGACGTGTGCTGTTCCGGTCCCCGAAAAACGCGCTGAATATTTTCACTGTGAACTGTGATAAACAAAAAAATTGTGGAAAAATTAAAACTAAAAATCGTGCACAAAAAAAACACACACAATCAAAAAAACACACACAAGACAAAAAAAAACGAGCGCAGTCTAACGCGAAGGCCCATCACCCTTCACTAAACTCAACGACCGACCGGACCGACGAACGGCACAAGTAAGTACCCTTGCTTCCTACCCTCTCTTGCATCTCGGTCCTGCAGGTGCCGCGGCTAAAATCTGTCGGTCGATGAAATTTGCCCCGTCTCAAAAGGCATAACGCTTTGACGAGGGCAAATTTTATTGACTCTGATGGTTGCGGCAAATGTAATGCCGGGAAATATCCCCGAGAACGTGGCGACTGAGCCTGCGCAACCGAAGTCCCGTTACAGGTCAAATTTTTGTATTGACTTTTGTAACATTCGTGGACTTCATGCGAATTTCTCTTTTGTTGAGTGCCACTTATCTAAATATAAACCCCCAATCTTCGCACTTAGTGAAACCCAAATATCACCCGATAATGACTTAGGTCATTACCAGGTGTCGGGATACACTTTAGTGCACAATCTCTCCCCCCATAGGGGTATTGTTATTTATGTTAGGGACGACGTGGCTTATTATAAAATTTATTCAAGCACAACTTCAGATTTTAATTATCATTTTCCAAAGCCACGTCTTATTCTTCTGCTTCCTATACAGAAGTCCTAACAAAAGTAACGAAGCCACCTCTTCATCATTTGATAGATACTATTTCCGAACAGATCTCGGGTTTTTTGTCGTCCAATCCTGAGTTTCAAATCATTGTTGCGCGTGATTTCAATGTTCGCCACGTTAAATGGCTGACTTACTCAAATGGCACCAGTATTTCTGGCAAGGACGTCGAGCTCTTTGCAGACATCAATAACTTGCATCAAATTGTGGATCATCCCACAAGAGTCCCTGATATTGCTGATCAAGGAAGATATCTCCTTGATCTTTTTCTAACTTCTCATCCAGCGCGTTACTCCGTCGAAGTTGATTCACCTCCCGGCAATTCAGACCACTGCCTAATCAGTGCTAACTTCCCATTCGAATTTCCCACCCCTCCCAAACCAGTTCGAAGAACTGTATGGCATTATGGGAAGGCCAATTGGCTGGGGCTTATTAATATCTTCCAGTCTACAGACTGGAACCTATGTTTCCGGAATAGAAACGCCAACTCTGCCGCTATCCGTATCACCAGGATCATACAGGCAGGAATGCATTTGTTCATTCCCCATTCTACCAAATCTGTGAAGCCTAGGCCCAACAGATGGTTTAATCGGGAGTGTATGAATGCAATGAAAACTAAAGAAGCCGCCTTCCGAGCGTACAAGAGCTTCCCGAGTGAATCACTCCGTTTAGAATACATACAACAAAGAAATTCTTGTAAAACCGCCATCAACAAAGTCAAAACCTTATTTGATAACAAATTGAGAAGTAAACTCCTAAATGCAACCTCAGGTAGCAAAAACTTCTGGTCCTTGGTAAGTTTCATCAAGAAGAATTTCACTACAACTTCAACCCCTTCCTTTATTCACAATGAGAAGGTAATAACAGACAGAAAATCCAAGGCCAATTTATTAGCATCTATGTTCGCTTCGAATTCTTCTTTACTCGAAACTGATGTGCTACCCCCTGTTTCCGAGCGTAACGCCCAATCAATGGACAGGTTTTTTTTTTCAGGACTCGAGAGGTGTACAGGTGCCTCAAAGAGCTCGATCCCAACAAATCCAATGGACCCGATAATATACCCCCTATCGTCTTAAAACAATGCGCCTCACCTTTGGCTAAACCTCTGCGCAAATTATTCTCCATGTCATATTTCTCCGGAGTTTATACCGACTCTTGGAAAATTGCCCATGTTCGGCCCATACCGAAAAAAGGTGACTCCAGCAATCCCTCCAATTACCGCCCAATAGCAATTACTTCTATTTTCTCCAAAACCATGGAGACGATAATCAACAAAAAGCTTATGGGATATCTAGAGTCCAACCTACTCATAAACGACAGACAGTATGGCTTCCGACAAAAAAGATCCACTGGCGATCTTTTAGTCTGTCTTACAGAACACCTCAGCCGTAGTCTGCATGAATCCGGTGAGTCTAGTCTGGTAGCTCTGGATATCTCCAAGGCTTTCGATAGAGTTTGGCACCCAGCCCTGTTAGCTAAACTCAAAGCTATTGGAGTTGACTCACTTCTACAGAAGTGGATTGAGAGTTTCCTTTCTGGCCGTTCAATCAAAGTAGTATTGGATGGCGTCAAATCCGCATCCCACCCGATCTCTGCAGGGATACCCCAGGGGTCAATTTTATCACCGGCCCTATTTCTCATATTTATAAATGACCTTCTTTCAATCCCCTCCAACCCACTTCTCAGCTTCGCTGACGACGGTACTCTACGTTACTCGTACAGCGTCGATACAAGACAGAATCATGCCAGATCCTGTCTTGATGATCGCGAACTGATGTCCAAGTCGATTAATAACGACATTAAACTGATTCTAAAGTGGGGAGAGAAGAATCGTGTTGAATTCAACTCCGACAAAACCAAGTACTGTCTTATCTCCAAAAAGAAGTTCAACACCTCTCCACCTTTGAAAGTGGGTGAAGCTCAACTAATGGCCGACCCATCCCCACACATCTTAGGCGTGACATTAGCCAAAGACTTGCGATGGAATGACCACATATTCCAAATCGCCAAACAAGCATCTCAGTGCTTGGGATTTCTTAAGAGGTGCAAGTTCCTCCTCCATCCATCGGCCCGTGCTGTTATTTATAAATCCTACATTCGGCCTCTTCTCGAATATAACTCCCTCGTTTGGGGCGATACCCCAATAACCACCTTGGAATGGTTAGATAAGGTGCAAAAAAGGGCGCTTAAGTTAATTGATGACGACACCGCCTGCTCCACCATCGACCCCCTGAGCCACCGTAGGAATGTAGCAGCACTGACAAAATTTTATCGCTACTACCACAATGACTGTTCCTCCGAGTTAAACGCTCTCCTGCCTCCACGGCAATCTTATACCCGCAACACCAGATTAGCCCACTCGTCCCATTCCCTTCACCTGCAACTCCCCCTTTCACGCACTCAACAAGATATGAATTCGTTTGTAGATAAAACAACTCGACTGTGGAATAATCTCTCGCAGTCGGTATTTCCGAGCTCCTACAACATCCAAGAGTTCAAACGCAGGGTTCATCACCACCTTCTTCAATACCCCCCCCCCCGTACCTTTTAACCCTTAACCTATACCCTCCCCCCTCATCCCTCCACCGTACTAAGCTTACTCCTCCATCCATCGGCCCGTGCTGTTATTTATAAATCCTACATTCGGCCTCTTCTCGAATATAACTCCCTCGTTTGGGGCGATACCCCAATAACCACCTTGGAATGGTTAGATAAGGTGCAAAAAAGGGCGCTTAAGTTAATTGATGACGACACCGCCTGCTCCACCATCGACCCCCTGAGCCACCGTAGGAATGTAGCAGCACTGACAAAATTTTATCGCTACTACCACAATGACTGTTCCTCCTTATTGTGGTTGTCACTGCCAGTGAGAAATGGCGAAGTGAGAAAAAAATGCTATTGTGGTGCCTTAAAAAAAGTGACATCTGTCTATTTCAGTGAGGTAAGGCGAATTGCGGTTGTCACTGATATAGAGGAACGGCGAATTCAGTGACAATCGTTCTCACTTGACATTTGTCAGTGAGATTTCTCACTTGATGTTTGTTTGTTATAAATGATGGAAGCGGGAAAAAGGTAAGTGAAACATTTTCAAGTTTTGCAAATATTTTAAATTAAAAGTGTTATATTAATGTTATTAGTGTAAAAATAACGACAAGAAAGCAATTTGAGGTGATGTTAGATTTCATGCTGAAAAATCCTTCTGTAGCAAAGTGGCAACCACAATAAGGGTGAAATTAAATTTCTCACCTCACTGAATTCGCCGGCCACAATACGGACAGTGACAGTGGCAGTGACATTGCTCACCATGGTGAGGTGACAACCGCAATAAGGCTGATTGCACCATGACGTGACAAATGACATGACGGACTAGTAGTACAAAGGGTGACTCCTGAGCTTAGCACTGCCACATAAAAAAAATCTCTTCAATGTGCCTCCAGCTCCATCGCATGGGCCTTTGCCGTGAGCAGTGGCATGAAAATGCCACTCTGCGGATCTTCCAAAATCATCTTCATGATAATAAATGTTCTCGAATTGCTTTACATTTTTAAATTGCTGTGGTGCACCGTCGGAAAAATAACTGCATTTCCGTAATTTTGGGTAAAACGTAGAAATAAATTCGTGTAATGCCTTCAAAAAACAGTAAACAGCGACTTCATCGTGTTTCATGCAGTCAGAAATGATGATTAATGTTTTATGTTTTATAGTGCCGTCATCGTTATAGTAAAAAACTGTAGTGAATAATGTAGCCTGGCTGTTATTCCAATGAAAACCTGGAATTGCATCTTGTACAACAAATGCACTTATCACTTGGATTGTTACACATCAATTGTAGTAGGACATCTTTGACATGCACAACAGGATGATTAAGTGATTTCATCATTTGTACCACGTGACTTCCTAGAATTGATTCATACTGTTAAAAAAAAATCTCAAAGTATGTTGCATACCCTCATCCATAAGCTTCATGTTTTGATGGATCGGACAAACACATATTCTATGTGCGCCACCAGAATTTGCTAATACACAGAACTTGGGTCGCAATTCCGCAAATTTCGCGAAGGAAATTTTTGTTTCTGGGTTATCTAGCTTGAACTTCATACAAATTTCTTTTAAATTCCCTCTAATGATCCGCTTTTGCATTTTTTTTTCGATTTTCCATCTGTTTTTATAGTGATCGTCTCCTTTTGCCCAGCACACATTGAACTGATATGATCGTATTCATAAAATTCCCGAACTTTTTCAATTACAGCTGTAGGAAATGCTTTTCCTGTTTAGTGAAATCAATAATGTAGACATATTTTTTTACATTCATTTTTCCAACAAATTGTTAACAAACCTGGACTTTTTCTCAATTTTGATAAAGTTTTCCCATCTGAACTCAACCGTCTTGCCTTTTGTACCATCGATGTTTTCATCACACGTGCAACTCTATAAATATTCCATTGCGATGGCAAAAGACATAAGATTTTTATTTTTTCCTCTTGAGATGTGTTTATTCCGTGGAACTTGTTTTTTAGTTGTTTAATCATTTCATAAGGAACATCAAATTCACTCTATTCAAAAAGAAATTGACTGTAAAATTTAAATATTTTTGAAAAATTAGTTCACTAACATTCTACTTCTCATCAATTTCTGAACCACTATCTGTATCAATGTATTCAATTTCACTATCGGTGTCAGTATCATTTTCATCAGCGTTGCTCTCTACACTTTTTGCCCCTAAGAAAGAAATAATACAATTTGATAATGTCACAAGAAACATAAAAGAGTCGAAAAAAATGAAAGTTACCTGAATTTTTCCCGATTTGCAGTCGGCACGATGTACATAATACATCGTTTTCTTTCAAAATTGGACACATTTTTAACAATGAGGTCCTGACTCTTCGTAATCCTTTTTGGCGCCTTACATGCAAATTGAATGGATTACAGCAACGATTTTTGAATTTATTTGCTGACATCTCGTAACAGTACAAGGCATCAAGAAAAATTGCAATTGGAATAAAAACGCGAAAATGTACTCAGGAACAAGAAAAACCAGCATCCACTAATTCCGCACCACTTCTCTGTTGAAGCAGCTCCTGTGCTTTTCTCTGGAAGTTGTGAAAAACAACTCGAAAGAGCCGTTATAAAACAAACTGACTGCCGAGTGTTCTTGTAGTCTTTGTGAAAAACTCCTTTTATTTGAAAATTTAGGATTTTTTTACGGCATTAACCGTTACTATGCGCGCGAATTATGGTATATTGTAATTAACCCAATTATTGAGAAGGTAATTAAAGGGAATGATCAAAAAACCAAATAAATAAATGAAAGAACAAATTCACTGAACTTTAAGACAAAATACTCTATTTTAATCAAAATAATCCCGACACGTTTTGGATCAAAGACACGAACTCAACTGACTATCCATTTTATTAGCAAAAGCTTTCCAGCCATCGAAAGACTGCAAAACTGTTTGTATTGCAGTTTTTCGATGGGAAAATTAAAATATTCTCAAGCTATGATGAGATTTCTCGGAAAGCTCAGTAACTGTCTCGTTCTCCCGAATTTCTTTATTTATAATTTTGATTTGAGTTCTTCTGCCTTTTTTCCAAATGATTACAGTACATATGCTTATTACTATAACGATAATCGATGACAAACGTATTCCATAAGATACCTTTTTATGAAATTTTAATTCTTCAATTTCTTTTATATTTTCAAAATGTTTAATTATAATATTATCAAAACTTACAGCTTTTACAAGAGATTGGTTAAAATTGTTGTTAGGGTAAAAATATTTGTCTTGAATAATTTTCTTTTGGTTGTAAAAGGTTTCTTGATACAATTTTATTTTACAACTAGCTGGAACCCGGTGCGCCTCGCTGCACAAATAAGCCAATAGTATGGCGTGCGCCAAAACAATTGGGAATCTCAAAATCGATGGGCACTGAGTGTCTCAAATCCCGGGATGCAAGTACATTCGTAAAGAAAAGTGTAACTCCGTTCGTTTAAAAACCCAAATCACTTGCTCATTTATATCCCTAATCACAATTCAGCGGTCTCACTGCCACTCTTGTCGTGGTCAGATACTATGAGGGAGTGTTTTTGCCCGTAAATGAATTTCGAAGAAGAAATTACAATGCACGTCCGCTTGAACTTTATCCATACACGAAATTTTAATGGGTGTGAAATTGTCAGTTCGCCGCCTGTGTTTATATTTCCAATTCTTTTGGTACGCGCTATAGCTTCCGTTTATTTTGCAGTTGAGGTGATAAAAATTTTAATATACAGTAGGAGCCATTTTCGTATTTTTGATTCCGAATAATATCGATGCTATCGATTGAAATTTCGCTATTTGAAACGACCAAAAGTTGGTTTTTTCAATACTGTTCCATAGATGTGATGCTTTCAAGCATGCATCCGTTCAGCTCATTTGCAGGCTTTGATCGAAGTATACCAGGCAAAGTTGATCAAGTAGTGTCAGAGCGCCTACCATGGATTAGGTTTTCCTCGGAAATCTTGAAAAGCCCTGTCATGCGCTTCGACCTATTTTTTATAGGCCATGGTGCATTCGCTCCAAAATAATAATTTTGCACGGATGTGGCAATACGGGAGTTTTTACTGATGTTACATGTAGGTGTTTCTCTCTGGTTCAAATTCAATAGGAACTTGGGTGCTCAATACACTAAACATCCACCATCAAGTAGCGTTGATGCAATTCCCGATGATGTCACACTTCACACTATGAATGGAGACAGTTAATACGTTCAATAAGCAACGTTTGGCAACATTGGGCGAACTTTTCAAACATTTAACGGCATGATAAAGAGTAATTTTTCCGTAAGAAATATGAAAAAAAATATGTCCCATGCAAAATTATTGTATGTTGAAAAATCAAGCACCTTGAAATCTATGCAAATTTCCAGGTACCATAGCTCAAAAAGAAAAAGCGACGAACATCTGATTATTGAATTTGTCGTCTTTTTGGTTTCGAGACCTTTCATTTAAGCCATACATTGCTAAAATCAGGCACATGCAGCCGAAGTTACTTCAATCCAAGTTCAGAGAACCGCGTCCTTCGCGATAAATCTGATTTTTTCAACAAAATTGTACGGCAACTATCCGTAAATAAACTCCGATCGATCTGAAACTTTGGAAATCGTATTTTTTTCGGAAAAAAAAACCAAAACAAAATGGATCTGACTTCTTTAGCAGAAATTTGAAGAGTACCTCCCATACAAAAGTTTCGGATTTTTCTATATCAGTACACTACAGCTACCCGAAGGTTTCGAGATAGCCTATATGTTATTCTGAAGTATGAGCTATATTATTGTAAAGTTTCATTAAAATCTATTCAGTAGTTTTTGCGTGAAAGAGTAACAAACATCCATACAAACATTCGCGTTTATAATATTAGTAAGGTAGCCTATAGCAAAAAACCTGTGTGCGTTGCAAGGCTTTTAAATAAAAAAAAAATTATGTGTGCGTTGTACGCGGTAGGAAAAAAAACAATAAATCTGGAAAAAAATTCCCTCTTCCCAATCTTATCGGTGATTCAATTAGAACAGCGTTATGTATTCAAGTAGATGCATCTAAACATGTAACTTCTCGGTGAATTGGAATTTTAACTTTCTCTTTTCGGTTAGCCGTTACACTGCTCCCTTCTTACTCAGTATTCGTCCCGAACACAGCTTCCTCCAGGTCCCGTTTTTTCCGATCGAACTTTTTGGAAGCGATAGATGACATCGTTTAACCTCGCGATGAAAATGTAAGGGCGCACAAATTTGCAAACTTCGACTCTTTCTACCGTTTTTACTGTTTCTATACTGGTTAGAGGGAATTTTAGAAATTTACTACATTTCAGAATGTGGCTTGGGAAAATTCGTGCGTCATATTGGACCCGCAATTTTGAATTTATAAGCTTTGATCATAAATTCGTTGTTTGCTCTAAAAGCCCCCAGATACCGATTTTCATTGCAATCGGAATACAATTGGAAAAATTCATCGGCCATATTGGCGCGGCCATTTTGAATTTATAAGTTTTGATCATAAATTCGTTATTTGCAACCTTAGAAATCCCTAGATATTCACTTTCATTGGAATCGGAATACAATTGGAACAATTCGTCCGCCATTTTGAATTTATAAGTTTTGATCATAAATTCTTTATTTGCAACCTTAAAATCCGCCAGATTTCGATTTTCATTGGAATCGGAACACAATTGGCAAATTCGACGGCCATATTGGCACGGCCATTTTGAATTTATAAGTTTTGACCACAAATTCGTTATTAGCGACCTTAAAAACCTCTATATACCAACTTTCATTGAAATCGGAGCACAATTTGCGTGGCCATTTTGAGTTTTCGGCGGCCATGTTGAATTTTTTTATAAATTATAGCCTATATGTTATTCTGATATATGAGCTATATTATTGTAAAGTTTCATTAAAATCCATTCAGTAGTTTTTGCGTGAAAGAGTAACAAACATACATACAAACATTCACGTTTATAATATTAGTAAGATTATAAAAGGAGATAAGATAATTTTTATTTAATGTTATATTTCTATCATCACAATTCTGTGTTAATTTTTCATGGTTTGCATTTTTGAGCAATAACGTTTCATCATCTAAAATCTCAATTTTCGTTTTATTATTATATTTAAATGAACACTGATTGTTACAAATGCAATTCTTGCTTAATTTTAAGTCCCTAAACATTGTATCTTCTTGATATGTTAACACTCTATTTTCAATTTCTACGACTTTTTCGTTAAGCTCTTCTATTTCTAAAAAATCTTTATTGGGTAATGGTGTGATTAGTTTTAAATCTGTACGTATATATGTATGTAAGTTTGCGGAATTTTAAGTGCAATTACTAAAAGGTTTCCTTTATATGTCATTATACCTAATTTCATTAGTTTTAATTTATAAAAGTCAATTTTATACTCTTCAATTTCTTCCGCTGTCAAAATACTAGGGTGAACAAAATTGTGTTTTGCTGATGCAATGTTATCTTGGATTTGATTTACTTTATTTTCTAGGTAATTATATGATTTGGTCAAGATATAAGGAATTTCTTATAATTTCATTATTTTGTTTCTTAAGATCATCAAATGCTTTAGTTATTTTAATTCTATCTTCTTCTATTGCAATTTTCAAAATATCCATTGTTTCATTAAAGTGGGTATTGATTTTAATCTGTTTCTTAAGTGTACCTATAATTTTATGATTGTTTTCGTCCAATATATTTAGGTGTTCTAGTATTTCCTGCCTATCGTCGTCATTCATTGTACCGAATAACCATTTATTTGCGGTGTCTACAAAATTGAATAAACCTCTTTTTTTCTTATATTATTTGGCATTATAGTAGATTTAATTTTCACTCTAATTGTATTGATTTCGGTTCGTATTAAATTTTTATTATCTACTACTAAGTTTTCTAAGTTATTTTCGATTAGGGTAAGAATGTTGGCTATTTCATAAGTGTCGACAATATGTAGTAAAGTATTCGTCTGGTTAACAATTTCCACTTCCCTTAGTTTGATCTCTATGTAGCCTGCTTGTTCATATACTGGGTTGATTTGAAGTAGACCTTGGGCAGCTGTTGTTGTCATGAGCAGTAACATCACTACGTTGATTATCTGGGGATTTTAATGGTCTTTTTATATTGGTAGCATGAACATTGGTTAGAGATTTTATTCTAAGCTTCATCTTTATGCCTAAGCCTCTTATAATTTCTAATGGGCCCTACTAATCTATTTTCTACATAACTTTCTCTATTCATATTTCTTTTGTTAATTACATGATGCTTTACTTTATTAATTCTTTCTTGGAGTTTTTGAACTTGTATCTTTTCTTTAGCTTCTCTGGGAGTACATTTGATAGTCGAATGATACCGATCGTTATAGTTGCCTATAGCCATCTGTATCTTCATTTCTACCGAGAGTTCACTATCATCAATGCCCGTTATTTTCTCTAACAGGGTTGAGTGTAATCTCTGGATGTCAGAATTGCCTGTATGATTATTTGGTTTTGTATGATGTATTTCAATATTTTCTGACCTAAGATACTTCATTAATTGCTCTGCTTTAAATTCGTTATCCATAACAATTTTGTTAGGTTTTCCGAATTTTGGGAAATGTTCCATCATGAGAGCTTTTTTCGCTCTCCAGTTCCTATCAGTTATACAGTAAGCTGCAGCAAATTTAATTAATTTATCAATTACAGTAACAAAGGCTTGCTATTTTTGAAGTGGAATATATCTAAATGACACGGTATACATATAATAAGGTAATGTAATCCGAATGTAAACATTGAGCTGTCATTTCGGTCGTGACGTCAGTAAAATCGTTCGGGGATAAACAAATTTAAAAATAATTTTTGCGAATTTTATTAAGGTGAAAAGTTGTGATTAGTAAATAAAGGCTCCACTATGTTATTACACGAGAAATTTCCTCCATTCAAGCAAATGTAGGATCGGCACCGGCTGCTTCCAGGCCTGTAGCTACGATGGGTTTGCTAGAGGCCCTATCAGAACCTCAAATATGCAGCGTACTGCAAATTTAAGACATGATATGAACATGCAGCATGCTGCTTTGCTTGTCATTATACCAGCCTAAGCCAATTGAAATACTTTTGATTGCAGCGTGCTGCATTTTTATCTCATGCCCTAATTTACTGCACGCTGCCAATTTTGATGTTCTGATACGGCCTGCGAACGATAAAGGCGAAGGGGTAGAGGAGGGAAGCATTGCAACTCCAATCCTTTAGCTATTAAGTTTATTATTATATGGGCATATGAAAATTCGTAGCCAAAGTCCGTTCACGATGTCCATGGGTGAGGAGGTTTTTACCCAGAGGCTATGGAGGGAAATAAATTACATATCCTAGTTTTCAGCTAAAGCCGGCTCTAAACGATGCTATGAGCACTTTCCAACGTTGGACGTTTGATGGTAGAACGCAGCGCGTGGCCACTACTCGAACTACGAATGTCCAATGTCAAGCGTCCAACGATGGTGTTTGGACAGGTTCGGAGTGTTGTCACTCAAACTTTGGAAGCGTTGATGCTGTATTTGCCGATACATTAATGTCCTTAGTATGAAACTCTTCGTATCATATTTCAATTACCCTAACCTACTCAATTTAATTGAGTAACAACTAAAAGAAGAAGCTGGGGAAGTGAACAGAATTTGGAAGTGACGTAATGAATCTACCCAAGGTCGATGAACCCACAGGTGAGTTACGAGAGCATACCGGCAAAATGAGTCTACGCAACGCCTGGAATTCCTCATTGTGTCCTTTTGGATTGCCGGAGATTAGTCGAGCAAACTGCTGCACTGTAACCTACAGCTAAAGGCACGGCTAAGAGCAACGAACGTCTTAGACTATAATGGTACGATCGTTTGATCTACTGACTAAAGTGGAGGAGAAGCTAAATTCCTCAATCAGAAGCTAAGGCGGAAATGAACAAAAAAGAAGTGAGTTGGGCTTAGAAGTACCAGTAGTATTATCAGGTAAATGAATGCTGATCCAGCTTGCGACGCATATTAAGCTTAACATTCATTATGTTTTGGTAGAAAATTAGCCAGCCTTAACAGAATTTCATGAGGCATCTTAAGCCCATCTTAAGATAGTTGTAATTAGGCCTAATGACCCAACTAGTTGGTGATTTTAGTTAGGATTAGAATACGGTATAACCGACAGCCTTAAGCGTGTCGGCATCATAATGCTTGCACCCTCCAACGCACGAAAATAGATAATATATAAATAAAATATTTGTGTACAAATTAAAAATTTGTCTTAAAATCACGCCAAAGAAGTATAACTTCTAATGCGTGTACATAAGTACACACACCCACTGTTTTTTAATTAATTTTGTGATCATGAACTTTTCTTGATCGTTTAAGTGATTTAACGTAAGATTTTGAATTCCACTTATTTCTAGAACGTTAACTTCGTCTTGGACGGTTTTCGTTAAGAATGGGAGTCGCACTTTGTTAGTCATAACAATTTCTTGTTGCAATAACGTTTTTTTCTATTTATTGCAATAACGTTTTTTAAAATAAAATCCATACCAATTAAAAGATCGTATGGTTTTTCTAATTGCATTGCAATCCATTTCATTCGTGCCATTTCAGAGTATTTAAATTCTATTGGACACAAAGTTGAAACGGTTATGTTTGGTTTTAATTTCCCATCAATGGTGTTAATCGTCGTTGATAAATTATTTAAGACTAGCATAAAACCCGCGGGCCTTGCAACGCCTTTAAATAAAAACTGTTTATTATGTGCAATGTTTTCCTTAAAAAAAAAAGCAAACAAAAAAGTCAGCTGTTATTATCCCTAAAAACTGGTTTTTATAGGGCTTTTTTTTAATAAATATGGTAAAAAAATTGCTGCGTATATCACCTCTGCTCAACAAATCTGCAAGTTTTGAAGCAGAGATTGGCATGTATATGTCATCAAGAGAAGTGACTTTTTAGGGTTTGACGAACGTTCGTTAAGTTTGTTCGCCTATTTACGTGGGTGCAAGAAATTATGAAGCAATCACAAATGAATATTAAATAAAGTGTATTTCAATTCATTCATTTCTTCGTGATTATAGGGATGCACTGCCAAAAGTTTCAGCCGTTTAGCTCCAGCGGTTTGGGTTAACCCCATTTAACCCCCTTAGGGGATAAATTTCAAAAAATCGCTCCTAAGTGGATGTCCGCGTTATTATAGTGATACACGGTCAAAATTAAAGCCCTTCACCTTCAGCGGTCTGGGTTAACCCCATTTAACCCCCGTAGGGAATGAATTTCGCAAAATCGCTTTATAGTGGATGTCCACGCCATTATAAGGATGAACTTTCAAAATTTCAGCCCTATAACTTTAACGGTTTGGATAAACCGCATTTCAACCCCTTAGGGGATGAACTTCGAAAAATCGCTTTTTAGTGGATGTCTACGTCATTATAGGGATGCACTGTCAAAATTTCAGTCCTGTAGTTCCAGCGGTTTTGGCTTGACCCCATTTCACCTCCTTAGGGTATGAATTTCGAAAAAACGCTTTTTAGTGGATGTCCACGCTATTATAGGGACGCACTGTCAAAATTTTTGCCCTAAAGCTCCAGCGGTTTGGGTAAACCCCATTTCACCCCCTTAAAGGATGAATTTCGAAAAATCGCTTTATAGTGGATGTCCACGCCATTATGGGGAGGCACTGTCAAAATTTCAGCTCTATAACTTTAGCGGTTTGGACAAACCACATTTCAACCCCTTAGGGGATGAATTTCGAAAAATCGCTTTTAGTGGATGTCCACGCTATTATAGGGACGCACTGTCAAAATTTCAGCCCTATAGCTCCAGTGGATTTGGGTTGACCCATTTCACCCCCTTAGGGGATGAATTTCGAAAAATCGCTTCTTAGTGAATGTCCACGTCATTAAAAGGATGCACTGTCAAAATATCAGCCCTATAGCTCCAACGGTTTGCGTAAACCCCATTTGACCCCTTTAGGGGATGAATTTCGAAAAATCGCTTCATAGTGGATGTCCACGCCATTATAGGGATGCACTGTCAAAATTTCAGCCCTATAACTTTAGCGGTTTGGATAAACCGCATTTCAACCCCTTAGGGGTTCAATTTCGAAAAATCGCTTTTTAGTGGATGTCCACGCTATTATAGGGACGCACTGTGAAAATTTCAGCCCTGTGGCTCCAGTGGTTTTGTGTTGACCCCATTTCACCCCCTTAGGGGATGGATTTCGAAAAATCGCTTTATAGTGGATGTCCACGCCATTATAGGGATGCATTGTTAAAATTTCAGCCCTATAACTTTAGCGGTTTATATAAACCCCATTTCAACCCCTTAGGGGATGAATCTCGAAAATCGCTTTATAGTGGATGTCCACGCCATTATAGGGATGCACTATCAAAGTTTCAGCCCTATAGCTCCAGTGGTTTTGGGTTGACCCCATTTCACCCCCTTAGGGGATGAGTTTCGAAAAATCGCTTTTTATTGGATGTCCACATCATTATAGGGATGCACTGTCAAAATTTCAGCCCTATAACTCTAACGGTTTGCGTAAACCCCATTTGACCCCCTTAGGGGTTCAATTTCGAAAAATCGCTTTATAGTGGATGTCCGCGCCATTATAGTGATGCACTGTCAAAATTTCAGCCCTATAGCTTTAGCGGTTTGGATAAACCCCATTTCACCCCCTTAGGGGATGAATTTCGAAAAATCGCTTTTTATTGGATGTCCATATCATTATAGGGATGCACTGTCAAAATTTCAGCCCTTTAGCTCTAGGGTTTAGGTTGTGCGTTGTTGTTGAAAAAAAAGTAAAGAAAAAAATCCCCTTACAACTTATTGAACCCCATTTCACCCCCTTCAACTCTTTTTTTCTCCATAAAAAGTAGCCTATGTCCGTCTCCAAGGTATAAACTATGTCTGTAGCAAATTTCATTCCAGTGGTTTAGGGGTGAAAGCGTAACAGACAGACAGACAGAGTTACTTTCGCATTTATAATATTAATAAGCATTTGGTACTTAGAGGATGGAAATTTATTTTGGCTTAGTATACTTATCGTTGAACCTGGATCTACAAATGCTACATATTTATCATGTTGAATTGTTAAAATTATAAATTTGTTTTTCTGCTCCAAGGCTAGTTTATAAGAAAGCTTTATCGATAGTATTTGTTTCTGTTGTATTTGTTTAAATTAAAAACTGAGTTGCTATCAAATATTTCATTTATTGGTCTTAACCGGATGACTGTAAGAATGCAACTGCCTGACCGTCAACTTCTAGTTCTAATTACAGGCACTAGTCTGATTACAATATAAGTAGGCTATTATACAATATATGTAAGTAGCCTTATTACAATTCAATGTTAATTCCAGTAGTCTTAAATCTATATTTTAACATATATTTCATCTCCCCCTTTGGAATAATATTTCAAGTACTTTAATTCATTAACTTATATCTAAACTCTACTTATAATTAATCTTCTCATATAATTACATTATAATCGATATCATCCAATTTACTTTATGAAAACTGTCTTAACTACATAGTTATCTTTAATGGTGTACTTATTGCGTGCAAACATGTATTCATAACTTGCCATAGACTTTAATTTATTTTAATTATGTATGTCTTGTACGTAAGAAACGAGTTCCTCCTAAGAGTGGAATCATCTTCTAATCTAACCCAGTATGACCTTGGGGTTTGGTCTTTTTCTGTTATTGTTCCTTTTTGCCAAATTTTTCCGCATTTAACCCACACCATCTCCCCCTTATGAAGATCCTTCCTTGCCTGTGCTGACCTATTATAATATTTCTCATAGCGTTTTTTGTTGTACCTGATCTGTTTGTGTACATACCTAAACGTATTATTTTTAAAAAAATTTGTTTTCATTGGAAGTAAGGTACGCTGCTTTCGTCCCATCATTATTTCCGCAGGAGATTTACGTTACCTTTTGTTGGCGTATTTCTATATTCCAATAGCCTCAACCAGAGTTCTCCTTTAGATTCCATTATCTTTTGTATTAATTTTTTCGCTGTTTGGACTGACATTTCCGCCATGCCATTTGATTGTGGATAATACGGACTGGATGTAATTATTTCAATATCATGCTCTTTGCAGAATCTTCGGAACTCGTACGAGCCGAAGGGATTATTATCTGCTATTATTGTTTTGGGTAAACCATGGGTTGCCATCAGGCCCTTTAATTTTGTTATAATTTCAGTAGCACCTTTTGTGCGAAGAGGGATTATTTCTAAATATTTAGAAAAGTAATCATTAAATATTAAAAATATTTGTTTTCCTATTTCGCAAATATCCATACAGATCTTGCTAAAAGGGACATCCGGAACTTCATGCGATAAGCACGGCTCTGTTTGTATATTTCTGGCAAATGTGACACTTTGTTATTAAATTTTCAATGGCTTCATTTATGCCAGGCCAATAAACTAGGGATCGATCCCTATTTTTAGTTTTTTCAATGCCCTGATGTGGTTTATGTAAGATTTCTAGGATCTCTTGCCTCATTATTTGGGGAACCACTATTCTGTCATTTAAAAATATTAAATTATCTTGCAGGTATAATTCATTTTGCATCTTCCAATAAAATTTAATTTTATCGTGTAATTTAGACTTATCTTTAGGCCAACCATTAAGCAGTACGTTTTTTAGCAAGACTAGTGTTGCATCTCTATTTGTTTCTTTTATAAACTTTTGTTTTCTTTCTTCCCCCACGTTTATAGAATGTACCATTTCATTTAAGTCAGGTATTTCTGGAATATTTTCTTCTTGTAAAAAATTTCTGGATAAAAGGTCTGCAATGTACATACATATGTATATTTACCAGGGCTGTATGCTCTGTTTATATCATATTTGCTTAGTCTTAATAGCATTCGTTGTAAACGGGCATTTGGTATCGTTGAAATCTCTTCGGCAAATACTCCTAATAAAGGCTTATGGTCTGTTATAACTTTAAAATTTCTTCCATAGAGAAAATAATGAAACTTTTCACATGCGAACACTATAGCTAATAATTCCTTTTCGATTTGTGAGTATCGGATTTCAGTCTCAGTGAGGCTTCTGGAGGCATAGTATACGGGTTGTCCTTCTTGCATCATACAAGCTCCTAGCCCGAATTTAGAAGCATCTGCTTGAATGCAGATATCTTTATTTACATTGAAGGAATTAAGAGTGGGAGCTTCAGAGATCATGGTTTTAATTTTTTCTAACGTGATTGCATGTATATTTTCCCATTTAAAATGTATATCTTTTTTTAGTAGATTTCTAATTGGTGCTGAAATTTCCGCTAAATGTGGAACGAAATTTCTTACATAATTGATCATTCCTAGCAATTGTTGTAATTCTTTTTTAGTTTGAGGGTGTTTAAGATTCTGTATAGCTTTTACACGATCTGGGTCACATGCGATACCCTCTTGTGAGATAATATGTCCCAAAAATTTTACCTTTCTAACTTTGTATTGTATTTTGTCCTTATTGAACTTTATGTTCAAATGCCTTGCCCTTTCTACTACTTTCTGTAGAATTTCATCATGTTTAGTTTCATCTTCTGCCGCTATTAAAATATCGTCTATGTATATTAATACTCCTTCTATGTCCGCGAAGTTTCTTTCATTAAATTTTTGAACTGGCGCTATCTTGATACCGAATGGCAGTCTCTTATATTTGTATAATCTAGTGTACTAAAAGTGCAAATATTAGTTGAGGCTTCGTCTAACTCCCCAGCGGGAAATGAAGCGATTCAAAAAGGTTACTGAATCGATTCTTTTGAAGCAGAGAAGTGCTTCTCTTAGCCTTGCCGTACATTTCCTTTTTAACATTGCATGTCCTAGCGGGGAAGCGATTCAATTAAGCGTGTTTGTAACGATTCGAAAGCGATTATTAGGAATGCAGAAGGAAGCACAATTGACTCGGTTCCCTTTTGCCAGTTAGGGAAAAGCTTTTTTAGATTCTCTTTTTTTAGATTTTTAGATTTTAGAAATCGTGAAATACTAAGAGTGCTTAGCTCTTATATTGATTTTCTCTCTGGGACGACATGTGCTTACGAAAAGATTCCTTTGGCAGGGGCATAGAAGCGATTCTTTGCCGCCTCGATTGGAAGCACGTCAAACATTTCCCGCTGGGTCAATCTGGAAATATCCGTCTTTCAGATCTAATACCGTAAAAATTGTTTTATATGAGAGTTTCACTGTAAGTTCTTGAAATGAGGGAATGGGATGGTTAATTGGTTTGAGCGCCTCATTTAGGACTTTACGAATTTTTTTTCCCGGTTTCTCTACTATTACAATGTTGGAAATCCATTCGGCTGAACCATCCACTTTTTCTATTATACCATTACCTTGAAGACGTTCTAGCTCTGCCTTGACACTATTTCGGAAAGCCAGTGGGATTCTTCTGGCGAGTTTGGCAACAGAGACTGCATCTGCAGAGCTTATGTGAAAATTTATTGCAAATGTCCCTAGCCCTTCAAAAAGTTCTTCGTTTTCTTTTACAAAATGTTTTTGATTCCTAATTATACATTTTAACGTGACTTTTCCAACAGTGTCTAATAGCGTCCCATCATACTCAAATCTTTGTTTCTGTTTTTCTTATTTGTCTAATCCCTAATTTTTTTACTAGATCATACGGAAGTACGTTTACATCCGATCCTGTATCTAATTTAAATTTAACTATTTTATCTAGTATTTCTGTCCATGTTTTTGAAGTTATACTTCTTTAGGCGCGTTTTGAAAAATATTATGAGAGTGAACTTTGACGAATTCGCAACGCAACGCAACTTGAGGATATGGGCGAAGGGGTGGAGGCAATGGAGGGCAAGCATTTCAACTTCCATTCTTCATGCGCACTGGGATTATCATTATTTACTATGGGCATATGAAAACTCGCAGCCGATGCCGGTTCACGATATCGATGGGTGAGGGGGTTTTTATGCTGAGGCTATGGAGGGAAATAAATTTCATGTTCGAGTCATCAGCTAAGCTAGAGGTCCCGCCAAAAGAGTTGATGCCGAGAAAGTCGCGTTTTCCATGCGCAGTAGAATCCCCGCATGCCGTTCCCGTCCCTTAGCCTAGTCGCAACAAATTTCGAAGGGGAAATTTGAAAATACAAAGGCGCATTTCTTATCAATATGTGCGCCATTTTTATTTGTGTGCAGCTTCAATTTCCCCAGCTGCGTGCTCCGGCATCAACTCTTTTGGCGAGACCTCTAAGCGTATGTTTGATTTTTTCGTGGGCACAGGAAAGGAAGATTCGTAGTGTTTATTGTGTGCTGTTTGTGGGTGAGGGGTTTTACTGAATGGAAGGCAATTTCTCTAACTCATAGTGTAATATCATAGACTCGCCAAGTTTTTAACTCGTAAAAAGTGGCAAAATATTGTATTTTAACATTTTTTACTGCTCGTGTATTACCGGTGATAAGTTGGTTAGTGATCCGAGTGAATAAATTGAATGAAATTGATAAGGTGACCAGTTTGGTGGTTTTTTCGGGTTAATTTAAGGAAAAAATGTTGGATTTATGTGGTAATGAAATTAAAAGTGAATTTAAAATGGTTAAAAATTATTACGGAATAGTTATTAAAACATAAGTGCAAGTACCACCACACAACATGAATAACAAAAATTTTGAACTTTTTCCTACACATTTTTCTGCTTTAATATTTTTAAAAATTATTCTTCAACAAGCTTTAATCACTTTAAATTCACTTTTAACTCAATAACCACACAAATTCAACATTTTTGCCCTAAAATAACTCGACAAAACCACAGCGAATGTAAACAAAATTCGTCACCTTCACAATTAAACCATTAAAACATATTGGTTCACTAAATTTTTTGAAATTGTTTTAATCCAATCACTGAAACACTAATCACTAGTGATCCAGGTGCAGAAAAAAGTGATAAAATACAATATTTTACAACTTTTTATTGAAAAAAAATATGAGTGTGCTTAAGACCACACTTTAGATGTAAAACTTTTGTGCCCAGCCCAACGGCTAGTAATATGCAATAGATATAGTGGAAAGTCTGTCAGATCTATAGTACGCTTGAGAAAATTCAGGCCAACGACAGATGCAGGAAGAATAGTGACGAATCTACTGACGGACTTGATACAAATACTATTTGAAAATATCAATATTTATGAATTCCTATTTACATGTTGATTTGTCGACCAACGGTCACCCAAAAGTGTAGCAACCAACAGCAAGTGTCAGCAGCTCGTGGCTTCAGTGCATCCGGTAATAAGGTAATTTAACCTTTTACTTAAACACAGGCCGGAAACCACCTGCACGCCATCGATCGCCAAGGCCAGGAGTTCAACCCCCAACCGGCCACGGGCCAGAATTGATCTGCAGACGCTGCATTAATTTCATTACCTGCAAAATGAAATTATGATGGATCGAACGAGTCGTCCACCACACACCGTCGGAGTCACCATAAATAATTATAAATTCTATAATAAAATAAAGTCTATTGCTCGGGTTATTTTTTATATATTTAATAAACATATTGTTCGGTTTATGGTTATACATGTAATAAATAAAGTTTATGTTAATTGTTTAATTTGCGTTTATTAGTGTAATAAACATTTGGTCCTTCGAGCCGGATCTAAGTTAGTATTTTGTGAACTTTAGTTTTGTTTTAACTCGTTCCGTTTTTATAAACAAAAGTTTAATTCCCGTACACCGCACCGCGTTCATAGTGAAGTGCTACAAATTAGATCCGTGTACTATGAATTGTGCTTCAAGTTTCTGTGCTTACAATTTAGTAAAGTGACAATCAACACAGTGCCAGTTCCTATCATAAGTTTGATACGGAACCCCCGACCACCATACCAGCAGTTCCAGCTACACCACACCAACATTATCACCTCTAATCGTTCTTCTGACTAACCTAAAGGTCATCAATATAATTATCTAATTAACCGTAAGTCAACCACTTTTTAATGTAATTTGACTTTATGTTTCAATTACCGTAACCCGTGAGAAAGCACCTCATCCTATCTATACCTGTACCCAGTCATAATTTTTTACATATCGAGCATTACTCCCATTCAAATAACAAAACCTACAAACAAACATACCATTGTCGTAACCAGGCCTAGCTCAAATTACATTTTATGTTATCATTTATTTGAAAAGTTCACCGTGTCCACGGGTTATCAACCTGTGCGCAATTATAATTTACTTAACCACAAACGCGACGAAGCCTGCTTTATTGTGCTAAGTCATCATATTATCAATCACCACAGTCCAGTTAGAATATTAAACCGACCAAATGGAACAATTAATAAAGTCCCAAGAACTAAATGCCTTTGAATTGGAAAGGTTCATGGCAAACTTACGGAAAACTCCCAAGGATAGACGGAAAGAATCTTACTTAAGAAAAAGGGCGGAACTGCTTGATAACCTTTGGGCGATCTGTCAAGCTAAAGACAGGGAAATGCTAGCACTTTTCCACTCTGAGACTCATGCGAATTTGCCCTATTTTCAAACAGATACATTTAGTGCTCTTGAAGAAATGTATTTGGAAGCTCATAGCATAATTTCTGAATTTTTACCGCAGCCAACGCCATCCACTTCGTCAGCGTCAGTTGACCAGCGAAATATCACAACCTGCACCGCAGCGCATGACTCAAATGAAGTTCCACTACCACGAATGAACATTCCTAAGTTTACGGGTGGATATCAAGATTGGGTCAGTTTTAGAGGGTTGTTTGAAAGTCTCATCCACAATAATCGAAAACTATCCAATGTGCAAAAACTGCATTATTTAATGGCAAATGTTAGTGGCGAAGCGCTACAATTAATTAAGCATTTACATACTACGGAAGCAAATTATGCACCTGCTTGGGAGTTACTCAAGAAACGATATCAGGATGAACGTGCATTAACCACTTATCATATTCAATCACTGCTCTCATTACCAATTCAGAGAACGGAGACAGCAGCTGGATTAAAACGCTTCCTTGACTCAATTAACGAGTCCTTAGAAATTTTAAAAAGATTAGACTTAGAAGTGCAATCTTGGGATCCCTTGCTAATCGAAATCTTCACTGAAAAATTATGCAAGGATACAATAGAGCACTGGGAGTTCACCCTTAACCATAGGACAGTGCCATCAAGACGGCCTTCATTAAATGAATTTACTGACTTCCTTGAAACCAGGTTTAAAAGTTTAGAGGCCATCACTAGGACAAAGTGTCAAAGCCCTCGCAAGGAAAGTAGTAAAGGGCATATAATTCACACGTTCGCTACATCGGCTTCATCTATGTGCCCAGCATGTAACCGTGATCATCGCCTAAGACAATGCACAAAATTCCTTAGTATGACGCCAAAAGGGCGATATGAGTTTATAAAAACCAACTCGCGGTGTATAAATTGCTTGTCAAAATCTCATGAACTCAATGTGTGTCCTAATCCGATGAACTGCCGAAACTGCGGAAAAAGACACAATTCTCTACTTCATTTTGATCAACCAAAAACACCTATTAACCATAACAAAACCAAGAATTTGCGTCAGCCCCGTCAGCATAATCAATATTCCAGCCACCATGGTGCTTCTCCACAATTAGTGGAGAAATCAACACAAGAATACCAATATGGTACTTATCAAGGTCCATCTCACCCGCAGAGTTCGCATTTAGTACAATTAACACCAGATAATGTCCATGAGGCGTCATATGTAAAATCCTATCTGACAAACAATAAGCAATTGCACACAACCCTATTGGCAACGGCATTAATCGATATAGAGACTCACCACGCAGGTAAACAAACCTTGAGAGTGTTAATAGACCCAGGTTCTCAAGTCTCATTCATCACCGAGGAGGCTGTCCAACGTTTACGTTTGCGTAAAGAGACGGTTTCCGTAACGGTAAACGGCATAGGCGACTTACAATGTGGAGTGTCTCGTAATGCGGTGACTTGTTTAGTTCAATCTCGATCCGACCCATCGTTTAAGCAACATGTGGAAGCTTATGTCTTCCCGAAAGTCAGTGGAATCTTGCCAAATAAACCAATTGACCACCGAGTGCTACCATACCTTAAAAATCTTCCATTGGCCGATCCTAATTATATGAAACCGAGTCAGGTAGATATGCTCGTAGGTGCTGACGTTTACAGTGACATCATTTTGAATGGGCTCATCAAAGGTCCCAAGGGATATCCAATAGCGTTAAAAACTGCATTGGGCTGGATCATAAGTGGCAAAATGCCTGACGTCAATACCCATACTTACACCACTCCAAAGATCACGCTAGTATGCACCACCGCAGACTCCGCGAGTCTGGAAAATGCGATAAAGCGATTCTGGGAACTCGAAGATATTCCAGCTCACAATTCTGAACCTAACCATGACGAATGTGAAAAAATCTACGCCGAATCATATTATCGAGATCCAACTGGTCGCTATGTAGTACCATTAACCTTCCAAAATAATAAGCGGCCTGATTTAGGATACTCAAGAAATGCGGCACTAAAACGTTTACTCCAGTTGGAAAACAAATTTCAGAAAAATCCCAAATTAGCTGAAGATTATAAGACCTTTATGAAGGAGTATCTAACCCTTGGACATATGGAGAAGATCTCCTCAGCCGAACATGAGCGAGATAATTTCCCTGAATATGTTTTACCGCACCATGCAGTGATAAAAGATTCTAGCACCACCACTAAATTGCGAGTGGTGTTCGATGCGTCCCGGAAAACCACCAATGGACTGTCATTAAATGATACCCTGCTACCCGGACCGGCGCTGCAGAAGGATCTGTGCCTCATCTTACTCCGTTGGAGGAAATTCAAAATCGCTTTTACTGCTGATATTGAGAAGATGTATCGGCAAATATATATCCGACCAGATCAACGCAAATACCAAAAAATATTATGGAGAGAAAATGTGACCCAACCGATAGAGACTTATAGATTACTCACTGTTACCTATGGAACTTCGTGTGCACCTTTCTTGGCCCTTAGAACTTTGCAACAACTCGCTAATGATGAAAAGAAGCGTTTTCCTGCAGCCTCAAAGATATTATTATCCGACTTTTACGTGGATGATTTAATGTCGGGTACAAACACGCTCGAGGAAGCAATAGTACTACAAGAGCAACTTCGACAGCTCCTACAGTCAGGGGGATTCAAATTACGTAAATGGGTCTGCAATTCAGAACAATTATTAGAACATGTCCCCCCCAAGGATCGCGAAATTTCTACACCTTTTCCTATAGAATTCACTGAAACTGTGAAAACATTAGGTATCCATTGGAATCCATCGAGTGACAGTTTTGAATTTAAAGTGTCGCTTAAGGAATCTCAGACTCCTGTTACCAAGCGAATTCTTTTATCTGAGGCCGCTAAATTGTTTGATCCCTTAGGATGGCTAGCTCCCACTGTTATTTTAGCAAAAATAATGTTTCAGCGGTTATGGATGGAAGGTGTAACATGGGATGAGGTACTTCCAGACCATTTGCAGACGAAGTGGTGTGAGTTTCGGCAGAATCTACCTCAATTGGAACTTATAAAAATACCCAGATGGATTCAATTAATCGACACTGAAACCACCTATGAACTACACGCTTTCTGTGATGCATCTTCGGTCGCTTATGCTGCAGTAGTCTATGTAAGATGTGTATCCCCAAAGGGTGATGTCACTATCTCCCTTTTAGCCGCCAAAACTAAGGTTGCTCCCACACGCCAAGTTAGTATACCACGCTTAGAATTATGTGGCGCCGTGTTATTAACTAAATTAATCACGCATGTAAAAGAGGCTATTCCAGCAGAAATGTACCAAATATATGGTTGGACTGATTCACGAAATGTTCTTGCTTGGATCAAGGGTCATCCACGCCAATGGCAAACCTTCGTTGGGAACCGAGTGAGCTACATACAAGAACGATTAGATACCAGTCGGTGGAGATATGTGAAATCAGGTGATAATCCAGCCGACTGCGCTTCACGAGGTGTCGCCCCAGGTGAATTAAAAGATCACCCACTGTGGTGGACTGGACCTTCCTGGCTGCAACAAGATGAAACTCGGTGGCCTAAAATTGAAGAAGCCTCTAAGTGTACTGACCTAGAAGTTAAAAAAGTTGTCCTAAGCATTACTAAGGGAACGGAACTACAGCTAGACTTAATGAATCGCTATTCAACCCTAGATCAACTCGTTAGAGTAACTGCCTACTGCAGAAGATTTTACATTAATCTCAAAACTGCTCCACCCAACCGAAAATTTGATCAATTGTCATTGGAGGAGATCAATGATGCAAAATTATGTCTAGAGCGATTAGTCCAACGAACTCATTTCACTATCGAACTAGAACATTTAGAAAAATCTCAACCAGTTCCCAAGAATAGCAAACTATATAGCCTTAATCCAACAATAGATCAGTCAGGCTTATTAAGAGTCGGTGGTCGTCTACGTAATGCAGAAATTCCTGCAGATCAAAAATTCCCAATAGTATTACCGGAACACAGCAAATTTACAGAACTTGTCATTAATAAATGTCATCAAGAAACTTTACATGGAGGCACGCAACTGACTCTTAATCTTATACGCAAAAAATATTGGATTCTAAATGGTCGAAATCGAATCCGTCACCAATTACATGGGTGTGTCACGTGTTTCCGATACAAGACTTCAACGCAAACCCAGCTCATGGGCGACCTTCCCGCACCTCGTGTACGACAACACCGCCCATTTTTGCATACGGGGGTGGACTTCACTGGCCATATTACTATCAGAGAATCAAAATGCAGAGGTCGTCCTAAAACCAGCAAGGGCTACATAAGTGTATTCGTATGTTTATCCACCAAGGCCATACATCTTGAGCTGGTTAGTGAACTCACCACGGAAGCGTTTTTGGCTGCATTTCGAAGATTCGTTAGTCGTAGGGGATTATGCAGTGATATGTATAGTGATTGCGGGACAAATTTCATCGGAGCTAACCAACAACTTATACAAGCTCGTCTTAAATGCGAATATGGATTATCACCTAACGTGATCTCCACATTATCTACCAAGGGTGTTAAGTGGCATTTCATCCCACCTGCCGCACCTCATTTTGGAGGATTGTGGGAGGCGGGCGTGAAATCAGTGAAATATCATTTTAAACGAATAATAGGAAATTCGCTCCTCACCTACGAAGAAATTAGCACGCTGTTAGCACAAATTGAGGCATGTTTGAACTCTCGCCCATTGTGTCCAATGAGTAACGATCCTAATGATTTGCAAGCATTAACCCCAGGACATTTTCTAGTTGGGGATGCACTACATACACCGCCAGAACCAAATCTGCTCGATAATAAATTAAGTACCCTGAGCAGGTGGAAATTATTACAAAGATTACTTCAAGACTTTTGGAAGAGATGGGTCGATGAATATCTTCCAAGACTACAGGCCCGATCCAAGTGGGCAGAGCGTGCACCTGGCGTCAAAAAGGATCATTTAGTGTTAATTAAGGACGAAAGACTACCTCCTGCACGATGGCTCTTAGGGCGTGTCATCGAAGTACACCCCGGAGCAGATGGGCTAACTCGAGCAGTTACCATAAGATGTAAGGACAGCATCCTGCAACGTCCAATCACCAAAATCTGCTTACTGCCCATTATTGACAATCAAATGTCGTAGCACATTTACCAGTTAATTTTATATTTATGTAAGCAACCCTACACACCTTTCGAATCATTATAAATCATCATTATAGCTAAACATACCTTTAGATCACCACCACTAACCACACAAGTAAATTCCAACATTAACTGTACCTCTAAACTACACCTTATAGATTACGAAATTGACCAGTACTCAACCTTGTTAGCAATGAACATCAGCTGTGGAGTTTTGCAACTAGCCATCGTGACAAGTGTGGCCGCAATAATTGCGTATGATTGTGGTCACGAAAGAATCAATTTAACGTCAATTTCACTGCTCTCAGTTGGACCCTGCACCATTGAAAAACAAGAGCTCAAACAAACACAGCAAGATATTCAACTACTCCAGATAAGTGAAGCTGCATCCATACAAATATATCAATGCAAAATCAACATCATCCAATCAGTACACCATTGTGGAATGTTTAGCCACCTTTCGCTAGTACCCGGTGGCTTGAGTAGCTTCATAGAAGAAATTTCTCGAGAAGACTGCATGCAAATCCACCACCACCATACATTTAAGCTTCCGAACGGTCGTATCATAGCTAACTTAAAGTCAAATGCGTCAACAACCCACACTGAAATCATTGCAGGATCGGTCGATAATAGTGGAAACTGTCAAGGAGCTCAATATACTTCAGGAGCCAACTCTTGGAACAACGTTATTGTCACC
Organism: Thereva unica; assembly: GCA_949987705.1. Classification (NCBI taxonomy): domain Eukaryota; kingdom Metazoa; phylum Arthropoda; class Insecta; order Diptera; family Therevidae; genus Thereva; species Thereva unica. Next base: position 58,594,375 of record OX465284.1, read on the forward strand.
CACGTCCTGGAATTCACGATAACAGACTACCAAAGCGTCGTTCGTTTGGAAGATAATATGGCGGTCTTACGAAGCAACGTTTTATGCCCGTACCTAACTGGAAAATGCACTGATCCTGATTACGGAGTCAGTTTCTGGGATTTAATTCCGGATAATTCCTGTGAAAGTCTAAATTATGATGTATTGTGGCAAGGACTCGCCACAAAGATCGATACAATCACCCCACACGGTGAGTAAGCCGTGTTTAGTACGGTCTACTCAGTTACGTCAGGTGAAATCATATTTGCTTTGGAGGTTAAGAAGGCCGTATCAGTATGCAGATTTGATGGATATCAAACAGAACACCCGCGACTTGTGATCGTACCTCGTGCATCTAAAGAATATTGGTTCACAAAAAGGGCTATTGATGTGCATAATCTAGATCTTTTTACGTATGTTAACTCGAAATTCGTATATACTGAACGTCACATAAAAACTCAAGTAGAAAACCTATATTATAATCTGTTACTGAAAAAATGTGAACTCGAACGTGAAACGCTACATACACAATTAATTATAGCTCCACACCATCCTGCAGAATTCGCCTTAATACGTGCGTTCCATTGGGCGATATTTGCTACTCCGGAGTAAACCCGAGGACCTCCAACTACCCCTGCTCTTGTTTTGGGGGATTTCACTCCTAGTAGAAACGCATAAAATTTCCGCCAGGTTTTCAAGCTTTAGCTACTTAAAAGTAGATGGCCTTTTGTTTTTTCAGTAAAATAAACTGTCAGATTTAATTATTATATGAGGTATTTTTAAAGTAAACAAAACAAGTAACAGTTTAAAGTGAATAAAATAAATAACAGTGCAATTTAAAAAATTATAAAATGGATAATATTGATAGATATAATACAGTAAGATAAAAAAAAATGTTTTGATATAACCTTGTTTACTTCTTATATCAAAAATCGCGTTCCATTGGCCATGTACTCGGGAGTAGAAAAAATCTCCCAATGGAACGCAGCTAATGTATACCAAGGAACCAGGCCATGTTGCCGTCCCACGTGGAGAACTCATATACTTAGTCAAATGCCAACCAGTCGAAGTGACTGTTAGAAAAACCGATAGATGTTATTTAGAACTTCCCACGACATATAACAACAAAAGTTATTTCCTAGCACCAATTACACGCCTCATGCTTAACCATGGTACAGAGATTCCCTGTTCTGACCTACTGAGCCCAGGATATTATATAAATAGTCAATGGTACGGATTTAATCCCAGATTACACCGAATGAAGAATCCACTTGAACTTATACCTTCCACGAAGACTGATTGGAAATATGAAGATCCAGGAGAAATCATACAAGCAGGCCTGTACTCAAGCTCGTCACTCGATAATTTACGCCATCAGATAATGTATCCTTCTGAACGCAGAGCCGTGGAAAATATAGTCACTCGGAGCATAATGGGTCATGATACAGATCATCAGAATTTGGAAACAACCAATTTATTTTCCGCCACTGGTTGGAACATGATTGAAGACCTTCTGCGTACTCGATGGTGGGGTATTCTCAGCGGACTCGGACAGACATGTTCGATCATACTGGCCATGTATGTGATAATCAAATTAGTCAAGTTCGTGGTCGATCTAATTATCAATGTACGAGCTCTAAGATCGCTTTATGGCTGGAGCTGGAGATTAACTGCTGCAACATGGAACTCCGCAACAAACCATATCCTCCGCAATCACCATACCACCGGAGAGGCCGTACTGCAAGAAGTCGTAACTAATATCCCAACGACAGCTAGACCTGCAGCCATATCGCATGAGCAGGACCCCACTACATCTAATGGAGCCCCTACTCCTACAAGTCGACTGGCCTCATTATATCGGAACCTCAATTAAATCAATTAAAGTCTCTCCCCGTTCACCCTCCCATATCTATCCTTACCATATTCCTTAATCACCTTCCTCTTTCCGTTTATTTAGTATCGTTACAGGATCACCTCAGGCGAGTCGAGGCGCCTCAAAACCTCTCGTTCCAGAGCTACCAATTCACCAGTTACGGAGTAAATGCCATTGGTGTTATTCGGTATCATTTTCAACGTCATCATCATGGTTGAACCTCTATTGGTTCAAGGAGGGCAGAATGTTGATTTGTCGACCAACGGTCACCCAAAAGTGTAGCAACCAACAGCAAGTGTCAGCAGCTCGTGGCTTCAGTGCATCCGGTAATAAGGTAATTTAACCTTTTACTTAAACACAGGCCGGAAACCACCTGCACGCCATCGATCGCCAAGGCCAGGAGTTCAACCCCCAACCGGCCACGGGCCAGAATTGATCTGCAGACGCTGCATTAATTTCATTACCTGCAAAATGAAATTATGATGGATCGAACGAGTCGTCCACCACACACCGTCGGAGTCACCATAAATAATTATAAATTCTATAATAAAATAAAGTCTATTGCTCGGGTTATTTTTTATATATTTAATAAACATATTGTTCGGTTTATGGTTATACATGTAATAAATAAAGTTTATGTTAATTGTTTAATTTGCGTTTATTAGTGTAATAAACACCTATTTACATTAAAACCTAAAAGTAACCGAGTAAAAATCATTTTTATTGGCTAATTTTCTTAAAAGCATACACGCGGTGCACCTAGTACGTATATCATATAAGTGCGCATCCCACACGGTTATGCACGCTTCCGCCACAGGCATGGATACTACCGCCACAGGCACGAAAATCTAAATGTTCGCCTCATGGAAGTAAGTGGGATGATACACGAGTCAACGTGTCTCTGCAACACACTGTCAGTTTGTTGAACGGAGGTGATACACGACTCAACACGCTACACGCAACACTTTGTGTAATAACATTGCGATTTCATATGTGTGGGTGTGCATTCCAAATTATTTTCACCCAGAATCGCTTGACAGTTACGCATACATAAACATTTTTCAAGCACCTGGAGGAAAAATAGAAATCGTTTCTAGTTTCAGTCAACACCGCACACTTCACCCTGACCCTTCCCTTTGCCAACGAACTGCGCAGAAAAAGCTCGTGTTGCTCAACATGTTGACCCGTGTATCATCCCCCTAAGCTGGTGACATATGCAAGCGTACATGCATTGCATTCAGAGGTTCATAAAATTGCATGGTTTTTTCCGTCCCGGCTTTCACACATAGCCCGAAAATCGAAAGTAACGAGTGCATGCAAGGTGCATGTGTTTGTTGTGCTATTTCGAATGCGGCATTACAGAAAAAGTTAAAAGTAGTCCGACCTTTGCGTGGCATGCATTCCATTCATGGAACATTCCGTCAGGTCGCATTTGAATACACACACTTCTATATTATTTATCAACGAATTGAACGCATGTACGCTTGGATAATGTCACCAGCTGTATGCATGCTCCGCTTCCGCTACATTTATGATCATTAATAATTGCATCCGCATCGGCATAGACTATTCCAAACCCAAGTATTGTTTTACCAAGCAGTCCGCCAACCACATACAATGAAGCTTTACCTACGCGAGCCGCTTTACCTTCGCGAACGGGAGCCAGTCTACTTGAGTATGGTATTGGCACCCTTTATGGCCACCTAGCCAATTACCTGATTACTTCGTCCCATACAATCTTTTAGGGAGCCAATTAATTTTAAAGGGAGCAAAAAGATATGCAATCAACCTTTTTTCAAATTCTTCTTTCTATGCGTAGTTGAAAATAATTTATTTTGGCTGATTAAACCGAATTCGAAGCATAAAGTTGAAAAAACATTTTTTACAAACCTTTATATTTTCAGTCGATGTAGGGATAGTTTCAGCCCTTTACTATTATCCCTTATCATAAAATTTGCTTTGTTATAAATCAACCACTTTTGAATATAAATGTTGCAAAAAATGTATTTTATTAGATTGTTTTTGATTATAATTAAAATTATCGCGAAAACACTTAAAAAGGGGAATTTTTAAGCATATTTAAAGGTGACATCCATATTTTAAGACTGGGGGACCCTGATTTTCGTAATCAGCGACCCAAAAAACATATCAGGAACGGTTTTCACACAGGGTGTGTTTCTTTACTCATTCCATAGAAGGAATAGAATAAAAAGAATACTTGATGGAATATTCGGAATAGAATGAATAAAGAAACGCACCAGGAATGACAGTAAACAAACTGAAGAAAAATTGTGATTTATTCAAAAGAGTTGTGTATTTTAAAAATATTGTGGGACCTATATGTAAACTAAAATAAGATTAGACTTTTGATGTCTCCTGGGGTCCATTTGAAATTATTATTATCCATATCTGAAATTATTATTATTATTAGAAATACTTTTAATAATGATAACAAATAAATAAGGGCCATGGCTGACGCTTTCTTGCCAAATGACACAATTATGACAGTAATAGATTTATATTATGTTATATTAGTGAGGTTAATTCCCTTTATTCTAAAAGTGTTCCATCTCAAGAGGTAGTTTAAAAAGAATACATTCCGAATATTCCGAATGAATAAAGAAACGCTTCATCTGTCAATTCGAAACTTGGGAATGAATAAAGAAACACATTTTCTGTCTATTCCTTCTACGGAATGAATAAAGAAACACACCCACAGTGTAATGTTTTGACGTCGATTTGTGCAAGTTAAAAAATTGTAATTTAAAAAGGGGAAAGGTCCAGCACATCTCACCAAAGGGGAAGTGGGTGCCAATTTTAAACAACAGCACCTCACACATTTAATTCACCACTCCCTTTTGCTATTCTAAGCACCCAAACCACCGGCGAAAATTCTTCTCGTATATGCCGCTTCCAACATGTCAGTCAACTCCAAAGTGTCCGCGGCATAAGCCCGGCCAGTGACCAAACCACAAGAAAAATCTGAAATAATTCACCTCTACAGAATGGTGAATTTGTATTCCTATAATGAGATAAAGCAAATTCCGGGCGACAACGTAGCTAACATGCCAGAAAATTTATGCAGTAAGGCAGAGTGTATTTTATCTGTTGCATACACAGCCCCGAGTTTCTTCGGCTCTCGTACCCTTTCCCATCGTTATACGAAAGTTCTGACGATTTTTCATGTGTGAGAGCGTTACATGAATGAAATTGATTCACTCTCATGTAAATTTTTTTCAGCAAACGTCCCTAAAGAAGTTTTACTTCAAAAATTAACTAAAAAACTTGGCTCCACTATGTTATTACACGAGAAATGTCCTCCATTCAAGCAAATGTAGGATCGGCACCGGCTGCTTCCAGGCCTGTAGCTACGATGGGTTTGCTAGAGGCCCTATCAGAACCTCAAATATGCAGCGTACTGCAAATTTAAGACATGATATGAACATGCAGCATGCTGCTTTGCTTGTCATTATACCAGCCTAAGCCAATTGAAATACTTTTGATTGCAGCGTGCTGCATTTTTATCTCATGCCCTAATTTACTGCACGCTGCCAATTTTGATGTTCTGATACGGCCTGCGAACGATATAGGCGAAGGGGTAGAGGAGGGAAGTATTGCAACTCAAATCCTTTAGCTATTAAGTTTATTATTATATGGGCATATGAAAATTCGTAGCCAAAGTCCGTTCACGATGTCCATGGGTGAGGAGGTTTTTACCCAGAGGCTATGGAGGGAAATAAATTACGTATCCTAGTTTTCAGCTAAAGCCGGCTCTAAACGATGCTATGAGCACTTTCCAACGTTGGACGTTTGATGGTAGAACGCATCGCGTGGCCACTACTCGAACTACGAATGTCCAATGTCAAGCGTCCAACGATGGTGTTTGGACAGGTTCGGAGTGTTGTCACTCAAACTTTGGAAGCGTTGATGCTGTATTTGCCGATACATTAATGTCCTTAGTATGAAACTCTTCGTATCATATTTCAATTACCCTAACCTACTCAATTTAATTGAGTAACAACTAAAAGAAGAAGCTGGGGAAGTGAACAGAATTTGGAAGTGACGTAATGAATCTACCCAAGGTCGATGAACCCACAGGTGAGTTACGAGAGCATACCGGCAAAATGAGTCTACGCAACGCCTGGAATTCCTCATTGTGTCCTTTTGGATTGCCGGAGATTAGTCGAGCAAACTGCTGCACTGTAACCTACAGCTAAAGGCATGGCTAAGAGCAACGAACGTCTTAGACTATAATGGTACGATCGTTTGATCTACTGACTAAAGTGGAGGAGAAGCTAAATTCCTCAATCAGAAGCTAAGGCGGAAATGAACAAAAAAGAAGTGAGTTGGGCTTAGAAGTACCAGTAGTATTATCAGGTAAATGAATGCTGATCCAGCTTGCGACGCATATTAAGCTTAACATTCATTATGTTTTGGTAGAAAATTAGCCAGCCTTAACAGAATTTCATGAGGCATCTTAAGCCCATCTTAAGATAGTTGTAATTAGGCCTAATGACCCAACTAGTTGGTGATTTTAGTTAGGATTAGAATACGGTATAACCGACAGCCTTAAGCGTGTCGGCATCATAATGCTTGCACCCTCCAACGCACGAAAATAGATAATATATAAATAAAATATTTGTGTACAAATTAAAAATTAGTCTTAAAATCACGCCAAAGAAGTATAACTTCTAATGCGTGTACATAAGTACACACACCCACTGTTTTTATTTGTATTATTTAACTGGTCTGCTAATGTATTAATAAAGATCATCATTACTATTTACCTGTATGATTTTTAATTCACGTATCGTTGGCAGCTTCGATTTACATGCTATGGCAAAGTGATTTTTGTTTCCGCATCGTCTGCAATAACTTCCAAACGCCGGACATTTTCTAATTTCATGCTTTTGCATGGAATAAGTACACTTTATCAACCTTATGTTTTGATTTTTGTTTGCTATTTTTTCTGTCTTACTATTTTCCCTATTCATTATACCTTAAGCGAATGAACTTGTACACAAATAAATAAAACTTGCATTAGCCGTGTTTTTTTAATGAACTGGGTTTTGAGAGCTTTGAGTTCCTTAAAAAAACGACAAGGGAAATTTCATGTAGCGCCTATTTCGATGCCGATGAAAGACGAAATTAAACGGAAGTTAAGTGTTATTTTTTGCACTGTTACACGAAATCCTCGCTAGAAAATAATAAATATGTTTCTAAAAAATCAGTTATTTGTTATAAATTTGCTCTCATCACTTTCCTGTTGTTTTTATTTTTAAATTACGTCTTTCCGACACCCGAAAGTATGCAGCATGCCAACCCGCGAAAGTAAAGTATGCAGCATGCCAACACCCGAAAGTAAGCAATATGCGAATTAAGAAATTTCCCAAAACCTCGGTAGAAACCCCGGTAAAACCTGGGTTTTGAGATTTGTATGGAGAAGACATTGGCCTCGATTCCCCGATCCGACGGGAGGGAAGTGAGTGCGGATTTGACACTTTGCGATTCTCAAATCCGCAGTCCCGGATTGGTTTAAATCGAAAATTCGGAGTGAAGACTCACGCGATAATGAAATATATGATGTCGGATTATCTCAGGCGCATTTGTCGTTAAAATCCGCAGAAAATTTGTTGCGGATCACACTTTTACAGCGCGGAAAATGTCAAAAAGAAATTCGGGGTTGCGGATTTGAGAATCGCAAAGTGTCAAATCCGCAACTCACTTCCCTCCCGACGGATCTGGGAATCGAGGTCATTGATTATAAAGTAGATATGGACAAACATCTTTCCAGCTGGTTTGTTAGATGGCGATAGTTGTACCGATTTAAGTTTTAGTGATAGAAATTTTTGTTTTAATCCTCTAAAATCAATGGGGATGGGTTTTCAACATTAGTTTAATAATATAAATAATAATATTTCTTTATAAGTGCATAATAATCATAAAATAGACACATTTTTTAATTTTGTTATTTTTTAGTAAAAATTGAAAAAAGCGGGTTTGCGCCTCAATTTAAAAAAGCATTTCAAAGCCCTTAACGCATGTTAGAAGAAAAGCCAAAAGTTTCGGGTCTAAAATATTGATTATAGAGTAAGTAGATATGGACAAACATCTTTCAGGTTGTCTTGTTAGATGGCGCTAGTTACACTGAATTAAGTTTTAGGGCTGCGAATTTCTGTTGTAAACCTCTAAAATTAATGAGAATGAGTTTACAACATTAGTTTAATAATATTAATTTTTTATTAGTGCATAATAATCATAAAATAGACAATTTTTTTAATTTTGCTATTTTTTAGTAAAACATAAAAAAGCGGGTTTGCGCCTGAATTTAAAAAAGCATTTCAAAGCCCTTGACGCATGTTGGAAGAAAAAAACAAAAGTTTCGGATCTAAAAATAGATTCCTGTGCGGGCATTCCTTTTGTTTTGATTTGGAAGGGGGTGGGTGGGCTGAAACTACGATGATTTCTTGGCCGGTGGCTGAAATTTATGAATGAAGAAATTAATGAATGGGAAGAGAGATTTAATGGGAAATTTAGCATCGTGTTTTTTTTTATTTTGAGAAAAATTAAATAAGTTTGTTTTTAACAAAATTCTAGTTTTTTTGTATTGATTTTATTATTGCTTTTAGAGCAAATTGAGCAAACTATTTGAAAATGTGAATATATGTATACATATTTGCGTGCAATAATAGAAAACAATAAAAAACTTTCGTTTAAAACCCTACTTCATATTTCTCAAGAGTGGTAGTCGTCAATGAAAAAAGAAGAGTTCCGATTTTGAAAGATTTTTTAAAATGTTTGTATTAAGGGTAATTGTTTACTTTATCAGACGCAAAAGTTCGCGCAATACTCCAAAAATGCGGTGAGTTTTTGGTGGGAGAATTAAACTGCTATTTTTTATAAAAATTACTTTTACAAAATTTTAACCCTGAATAACCAACCGGTGACCAACGGCTAATTCCAAAAGCAACATGCTCTGGTCAACCCCTTACAAAGCCTACCTCCTGCGGGAGTGCGGTGATAAAGTAAATAATTATCTAAAATTCTAAGAATTTTATATATATGTATATGTACATGTATATGAATATCCCACTCCACCACCCGTTCATTTAATTATGGTAGCTTCAATAAAACTACCCTTTTGCTTACTTCTGATAGTATCAAATTTTAAAAATTAATGAAAATAATCCAATTGGAAATAAAAATAATTTAAATTATTAAGAACAAACCAGTCTGGATTCATTATTCAACTGGAAGCCTGCCATGAAAACCTATAATTAGTGGCGGGTCCGTCGACACAAAAACTCAGTTGTTGCAAACAAGTTGGAATTCTTGATGTTCAGGTTGCAACGAGAGCCAAACTTCAAGAAGAGAGATGTACACATATTGTGTAGCTATAAGAATGATGAGGGCTCACATGCTCTTGCTTGGGACGACCAACTTTTTTAGTATGTATAAATTAACCGTTAATTTAAAGGCCTTCGTGATATTCAATATTCATCTTACTAGGTAGCTGGGCATGTGAGCCTTACAGCTAGCTATTCATAAGATTTCCCATTGAGTTTTATCTGTGAAACAAAGGAAAGCCGCTGGAAATGTGCGCAAAATCATTCCGTCGACATTGTCCGCACAAGGATTCCGCCGGCCATTTCATTCAAACATCAAAGTAAGACGGGCAAAACCCTCTTTCGTGTTGACCCACCATTAAACACTAAATGCACATCAGCCAGTTTCTTAACAAGTTCTTTAATACATATCTACAATATTTTCATTAGGTTTTACTATTTTTTTTGGTTCAAAGGTGAATTTTTTATTAAATGCTGGTCATTTTCTTAAAAGTTGTAGCTTTAAAAATTATTGAGTTGATTGAGTGGATAGAAAAGTCGCCTCTTTTTAAAACTGCATACATTTTTGCAGAAACTTGAGCGCAGAGTTATGCGTGCAAATTCCTTTGCACAGGTGGAAAATTCGACGCTTTCTGTAAAACTGTAAAATTAACGCACATCGCAGTACTAAAGAACTGGTTTGAGAGCTTTATTTCTGGCCATTCAATTAAGGTAGTACGGGCCATTCAATTAAGGTAGTACGCCTTCGTCGCACACTCATATTTTTGAAGTAAAACTTCTTTAGGGACGTTTGCTTAAAAAAAACAAAAAATATGAATGTGCTTAAGACCACACTTTAGAAGTAAAACTTTTGTGCCCAACGGCTAGTAATATGCAATAGATATAGTGGAAAGTCTGTCAGATCTATAGTACGCTTGAGAAAATTCAGGCCAACGACAGATGCAGGAAGAATAGTGACGAATCTACTGACGGACTTGATACAAATACTATTTGAAAATATCAATATTTATGAATTCCTATATACATTAAAACCTAAAAGTAACCAAGTAAAAATAATTTTGTTGGCTAATTTTCTTAAAAGCATACACACGGTGCACCTAGTACGTATAGCATATAAGTGCGCATGCCACACGGGTATGCACGCTTCCGCCACAGGCATGGATGCTACCGCCACAGGCACGAAAATCTAAACATTCGCCTCATGGAAGTAAGCTGGTGACATATGCAAGCGTACATGCATTGCATCCAGAGGTTCATAAAATTGCATGGTTTTTTCCGTCCCGGCTTTCACACATAGCCCGAAAATCTAAGTAACGAGTGCATGCAAGGTGCATGTGTTTGTTGTGCATACTTGTGTGTGCTATTTCGAATGCGGCATTATAGAAAAAGTTAAAAGTAGTCCGACCTTTGCGTGGCATGCATTCCATTCATGGAACATTCCGTCAGGCCGCATTTGAATACACACACTTCTATATTATTTATCAACGAATCGAACGCATGTACGCTTGGATATGTCACCAGCTGTATGCATGCTCCGCTCCCACTACATTCAAGAGCATTAATAATTGCATCCGCATCAGCATAGACTATTCCAAACCCAGGTATTGTTTTACCAAGTAGTCCGCCAACCACATACAATGAAGTTTTACCTACGCGACCCGCTTTACCTTCACGAACGGGAGCCAGTCTACTTGAGTATGGTATTGGCACCCTTTATGGCCACCTAGCCAATTACCTGATTACTTCGTCCCATACAATCTTTTAGGAAGCCAATTAATTTTAAAGGGAGCAAAAAGAAATGCAAAAAACAATCAACCTTTTTCAAATTCTTCTTTGTTGAAAATAATTTATTTTAGCTGATTAAACCGAATTTGAAGCATAAAGTTGAAAAAACATTTTTTTCAAACCTTTATATTTTCATACGATGTAGCTAGTTTTAGCCCTTTACTATTATCCCTTATCATAAAATTTGCTTTGTTATAAATCAACCACTTTTGAATATAAATATTGCAAAAAATGTACTAATTTCATTGGATTATTTTTGATTATAATTAAAATATCGTGAAAACCCTTAAAAAAGGGAGTTTTTAAGCATATTTAAAGGTGACATGCATATTTTAAGCTTGTGGGACCCCGATTTTCGTAATCAGCGACCCAAAAAACATATCAGGAACAATTTTCACAACAGTATAATGTTTTGACATAAACGATTCGTCGATTTGTTGCAAGTTAAAAAAAAATATGAGTGTGCTTAAGACCACACTTTAGAAGTAAAACTTTTGTGCCCAACGGCTAGTAATATGCAATAGATATAGTGGAAAGTCTGTCGGATCTATAGTACGCTTGAGAAAATTCAGGCCAACGACAGATTCAGGAAGAATAGTGACGAATCTACTGACGGACTTGATACAAAGTCTATTTGAAAATATCAATATTTATGAATTCCTATTTACATTAAAGCCTAAAAGTAACCGAGTAAAAATAATTTTTATTGGCTAATTTTCTTAAAAGCATACACGCGGTGCACCTAGTACGTATAGCATATAAGTGCACATCCTACACGGGTAAGCACACTTCCGCCACAGGCATGGATACTACCGCATGGATACTACAACATTCGCCTCATAGAGGTAAGCTGGTGACATATGAAAGCGTACATGCATTGCATTCAGAGGTTCATAAAATTGCATGGTTTTTTCCTTCCCGGCTTTCGCACATAGCCCGAAAATCTAAGTAACGAGTGCATGCAAGGTGCATGTGTTTGTTGTGCATACTTGTGTGTGCTATTTCGAATGCGGCATTACAGAAAAAGTTAAAAGTAGTCCGACCTTTGCGTGGCATGCATTCCATTCATAGAACATTCCGTCAGGCCGCATTTGAATACACACACTTCTATATTATTTATCAACGAATTGAACGCATGTACGCTTGGATATGTCACCAGCTGTATGCATGCTCCGCTCCCGCTACATCCATGATCATTAATAATTGCATCCGCATCAGCATAGACTATTCCAAACCCAGGTATTGTTTTACCAAGCAATCCGCCAACCACATACAATGAAGCTTTACCTACGCGAACGAGAGCCAGTCTACTTGAGTATGGTATTGGCACCCTTTATGGCCACCTAGCCAATTACCTGATTACTTCGTCCCATACAATCTTTTAGGGAGCCAATTAATTTTAAAGGGAGCAAAAAGATATGCAATCAACCTTTTTTCAAATTCTTCTTTCTATGCGTAGTTGAAAATAATTTATTTTGGCTGATTAAACCGAATTCGAAGCATAAAGTTGAAAAAACATTTTTTACAAACCTTTATATTTTCACTCGATGTAGGGATAGTTTCAGCCCTTTACTATTATCCCTTATCATAAAATTTGCTTTGTTATAAATCAACCACTTTTGAATATAAATGTTGCAAAAAATGTATTTTATTAGATTGTTTTTGATTATAATTAAAATTATCGCGAAAACACTTAAAAAGGGGAATTTTTAAGCATATTTAAAGGTGACATCCATATTTTAAGACTGGGGGACCCTGATTTTCGTAATCAGCGACCCAAAAAACATATCAGGAACGGTTTTCACACAGTGTAATGTTTTGACGTCGATTTGTGCAAGTTAAAAAATTGTAATTTAAAAAGGGGAAAGGTCCAGCACATCTCACCAAAGGGGAAGTGGGTGCCAATTTTAAACAACAGCACCTCACACATTTAATTCACCACTCCCTTTTGGTATTCTAAGCACCCAAACCACCGCCGAAAATTCTTCTCGTATATGCCGCTTCCAACATGTCAGTCAACTCCAAAGTGTCCGCGGCTTAGGCCCGGCCAGTGACCAAACCACAAGAAAAATCGGAAAAATCTGAAATGATTCACCTCTACAGAATGGTGAATTTGTATTCCTATAATGAGATAAAGCAAAGTCCGGGCGACAACGTAGCTAACATGCCAGAAAATCTATGCAGTAAGGCAGAGTGTAATCGTCTCTTGTACCCCGTCCGCCCCTTTTCCCATCGTTATACGAAAGTTCTGACGATTTGTCATGTGTGAGAGCGTTACATGAATGAAATTGATTCACTCTCATGTAAATTTTTTTAAGCAAACGTCCCTAAAGAAGTTTTACTTCAAAAATTGTAATTTAAAAAGGGGAAAGGTTCAGCACATCTCACCAAAGGGGAAGTGGGTGCCAATTTAAAACAAGAGCACCTCACACATTTAATTCACCACTCCCTTTTGGTATTCTAACTTCCCGGCAGTGTTACATGTTTGGCCACGCCAAAGAGCAGATCCACTTGCTCAGGCTGCGCCGAAAATTCTTGTCGTATATGCCGCTTCCGACATGTCAGTCAACTCCAGAGTGTCCGCGGCATAAGCTCGGCCAGTGACCAAACCACAAGAAAAATCTGAAATAATTCACCTCTACATAATGGTGAATTTGTATTCCTATAATGAGATAAAGCAAAGTCTGTGCGACGACGTAGCTAACATGCCAGAAAATTTATGCAGTAAGGCAAAGTGTATTTTCGCTGTTGCATACACAGCCCCGAGTTTCTTCGGCTCTCGTACCCTTTCCCATCGTTATACGAAAGTTCTGACGATTTTTCATGTGTGAGAGCGTTACACGAATGAAATTGATTCACTCTAATGTAAATTTTTTTAAGCAAACGTCCCTAAAGAAGTTTTACTTCAATTACATGAGAGTGAATCAATTTCATTCGTGTAACGCTCTCACACATGAAAAATCGTCAGAACTTTCGTATAACTATGGGAAAGGGTACGAGAGACGAAGAAACTAGGGGCTGTGTATGCAACAGCTAAAATACACTCTGCCTTACTGCATAGATTTTCTGGCATGTTAGCTACGTTGTCGCCCAGACTTTGCTTTATCTCATTATAGGAATACAAATTCACCATTCTGTAGAGGTGAATTATTTCAGATTTTTCTTGTGGTTTGGTCACTGGCCGGGCTTATGCCGCGGACACTTTGGAGTTGACTGACATGTTGGAAGCGGCATATACGAGAAGAATTTTCGCCGGTGGTTTGGGTGCTTAGAATAGCAAAAGGGAGTGGTGAATTAAATGTGTGAGGTGCTGTTGTTTAAAATTGGCACCCACTTCCCCTTTGGTGAGATGTGCTGGACCTTTCCCCTTTTTAAATTACAATTTTTTTAACTTGCACAAATCGACGAATCGTTTATGTCAAAACATTACACTGTTGTGAAAATCGTTCCTGATATGTTTTTTGGGTCGCTGATTACGAAAATTAGGGTCCCACAGTCTTAAAATATGGATGTCACCTTTAAATATGCTTAACAATTCCACTTTTTAAGTGTTTTCGCGATAATTTTAATTATAATCAAAAACATTCTAATAAAATACATTTTTTGCAACATTTATATTCAAAAGTGGTTGATTTATAACAAAGCAAATTTTATGATATCTAAGGGATAATAGTAAAGGGCTGAAACTATCCCTACATCGACTGAAAATATAAAGGTTTGTAAAAAATGTTTTTTCAACTTTATGCTTCGAATTCGGTTTAATCAGTCAAAATAAATTATTTTCAACTACGCATAGAAAGAAGAATTTGAAAAAAGGTTGTTTGCTTATCTTTTTGCTTCGTTTAAAATTAATTGGCTCTCTAAAAGATTGTATGAGACAAAGTAATCAGGTAATTGGCTAGGTGGCCATAAAGGGTGCCAATACCATACTCAAGTAGACTGCCTCCCGTTCGCGTAGGTAAAGCTTCATTGTATTTGGTTGGCGGACTGCTTGGTAAAACAATACCTGGGTTTGGAATAGTCTATGCCGATGTGGATGCAATTATTAATGATCATGAACGTAGCGGGAGTGGAGCATGCATACAGCTGGTGACATATCCAAGCGTACATGCGTTCAATTCGTTGATAAATAATATAGAAGTGTGTGTATTCAAATGCGACCTGACGTAATGTTCCATGAATGGAATGCTTGCCACGCAAAGGTCGGACTACTTTTAACTTTTTCTGTAATGCCGCATTCGAAATAGCACACACAAGTATGCACAACAAACACATGCACCTTGCATGCACTCGTTACTTAGATTTTCGGGCTATGTGTGAAAGCCGGGACGGAAAAAACCATGCAATTTTATGAACCTCTGAATGCAATGCATGTACGCTTGCATATGTCACCAGCTTACTTCCATGAGATTTTCGTGATTGTGGCGGTAGTATCCATGCCTGTGGCGGAAGCGTGCATACCCGTGTGGGATGCGCACTTATATGATATACGTACTAGGTGCACCGCGTGTATGCTTTTAAGAAAATTAGCCAATAAAAATTATTTTTACTCGGTTACTTTTAGGTTTTAATGTAAATAGGAATTCATAAATATTTTCATATGATATTTGTATCAAGTCCGTCACATTGATTATATACTAAGTAGATATGGACAAACGCGAGTCAAATTAACTTCAGGTTATGGCACCACGAGCTGGGGGCGCTAATATCGCAGGGTTTTATGCTCCGCTATATATGGTTAGTTTCCGAAATAAACTTTTTCTGGTTTATGTGAAAGCCCTTTGCGCATTTGGAAACTAAATCAGAAGCTGCGGCTTTGGGTTTAATGGCTGTGAATCTAAAAATAGATTTCTATGCGCCTTTTCCTATTGTTTTGTTAGGGAAGGGCAAAGAGGATGAAAAAATGATGATTTCGTAGCTGATGGGTGAAATTTTACAATGAGGGAATGAAATGAATGGGCGAGATAATTTTAATGGGAAATTTGGCATCAAGGGTTTTTTATTATGTTGAAAAAATTGAAATGGGTTTTCAGGGATTATTCCATTTTTTTAAATGAGTTTTGAATGACAAATAGAATTCGTAGAAATTAGTAATTTTTACGGATAATTGTACTACTATTGAGATATATAAATAATTTCTATTTATGTGGCATGGTGAACCTTTTATACGTAGATGTCAATGAACCTTGCGTTTGATCTGTGAGGTGTTATATGGTTTCAACAACACCGGCTGTTTGTTCTATTTATTAACGAAGGGGAGGTATATGTAGTGGGCCTGCGATAGGCCGAGTTGGCTGTCTTGGGAAAAAAGGTGCATGTAGGTAAAAGCGGTAAAAATTAGCGAGGGCTGCAAATACTACCGTGGCTTGAAGGGTCTCTAGAGGAGCAAAAGGGTGCTATCGCCAATGCACCTTCTCCAGCCAAGGCAAGCTAGTTTTTGGGGCACCTGCAATACAGGTTCGCGCCACGCAACCGTCAAAAACAATTATATAGTATTTTATTACAACAAAAACTATTATAACTTATAACGAGTTAAAATAAATTGAGAGGACTATTAAACCAATTATTGTAATTACAACCAGACGCATTTTGATAAAGACTAATCCGAGGCTGAAGTTCTGTTAATTTATTTCTTCCAAAGATGAAAGAATATTAATAATGTTACAATATTGCTAACTAAATATCTAGGTAGCCGGATGCTCCCGAAGTATCGAGGTCATTGATGGTGGCTTGTGCCGTAAGGCTCGTGAACTTTTGGTTGGGGTCATGTGTCGTATGGGTTGTGGCCGCGGGAACATAACTTCTGCCCAGATATACGAGTTATGTTCAATACAATTCCATATAAGGCGGAATGTAGGACTTGTAGATTGTAGAGGGCCGCCTGCTGAAGGAGGAACTTGCATCTCTTCAGGAATCTGATAATTGATAAGCATTGCATTGATAAGCTTGTTTGGCGATTTGGAATATGTGATTACTCCATCTCAGATCTGGGACCTTATTTTCTATTGCAATATTGTAATTTTTTTTTCGAAACTGCCGAAACCGTATTTTATATTATACAATATTGACATTTATTTTACATGAAAATTTAACAACATTGGTAAATTTTTACTTGCAAGCTGCTTCGTCTTCTAATCGGATTTAACAATATTGTAATACGGAATGCCACTGAAGATTAAATTACGTCTAAAAGTACGAGTCCACCAAAGGCATTTTCTCTTGACGTGATAATGACGTAAAAATATGATGTTCCAAATGTGCATAGCTGCGATATGCACTTTCTTCGTGACGTCATTTTGCCGGCGAGCAAATGTTTGTTTGCTTTGGTGGATTTGTATATTAAGATGTTAAGAGATGAGTCAGCTATTAGATTCTTTTTGCCACTGAGATAAAGGGAAGGATGGTACAATTTTTTCGAGGGATGAGAGTTCACACTCTATTAGACAAGGTCTTGCCCGTTCTTGTCTTATATTGACGAAGGCGTACTACCTTAATTGAATGGCCAGAAATAAAGCTCTCAAACCAGTTCTTTAGTACTGAGATGTGCGTTAATTTTACAGTTTTACAGAAAGCGTCGAATTTTCCACCTGTGCAAAGGAATTTGCACACATAACTCTGCGCTCAAGTTTCTGCAAAAATGTATGCAGTTTTAAAAAGAGGCGGCTTTTCTATCCACTCAATCAACTCAATAAGTTTTAAAGCTACAACTTTTAAGAAAATGACCAGCATTTAATAAAAAATTCACCTTTGAACCAAAAAAAATAGTAAAACTGAATGAAAATAGAATAAGTATTAAAGAACTTGTTAAGAAACTGGCTGATGTGCATTTAGTGTTTAATGGTGGGTCAATACGAAAGAGGGTTTTGCCCGTCTTACTTTGATGTTTGAATGAAATGGCCGGCGGAATCCTTGTGCGGACAATGTCGACGGAATGTTTTTGCGCACATTTCCAGCGGCTTTCCTTTGTTTACAGATAAAACTCAATGGGAAATCTTATGAATAGCTAGCTGTAAGGCTCACATGCCCAGCTACCTAGTAAGATGAATATTGAATATCACGAAGGCCTTTAAATTAACGGTTAATTTATACATACTAAAAAAGCTGGTCGTCCCAAGAAAGAGCATGTGAGCCCTCATCATTCTTATAGCTACACAATATGTGTAAATCTCTCTTCTTGAAGTTTGGCTCTCGTTGCAACCTGAACATCAAGAATTCCAACTTGTTTGCAACAACTGAGTTTTTGTGTCGACGGACCCGCCACTAATTATAGGTTTTCATGGCAGGCTTCCAGTTGAATAATGAATCCAGACTGGTTTGTTCTTAATAATTTAAATTATTTTTATTTCCAATTGGATTATTTTCATTAATTTTTAAAATTTGATACTATCAGAAGTAAGCAAAAGGGTAGTTTTATTGAAGCTGCCATAATTAAATGAACGGGTGGTGGAGTGGGATATTCATATACATGTACATATATATAAAATTCTTAGAATTTTAGATAATTATTTACATTATCACCGCACTCCCGCAGGAGGTAGACTTTGTAAGGGGTTGACCAGAGCATGTTGCTTTTGGAATTAGCCGTTGGTCACCGGTTGGTTATTCAGGGTTAAAATTTTGTAAAAGTAATTTTTATAAAAAATAGCAGTTTAATTCTCCCACCAAAAACTCACCGCATTTTTGGAGTATTGCGCGAACTTTTGCGTCTGATAAAGTAAACAATTACCCTTAATACAAACATTTTAAAAAATCTTTCAAAATCGGAACTCTTCTTTTTTCATTGACGACTACCACTCTTGAGAAATATGAAGTAGGGTTTTAAACGAAAGTTTTTTATTGTTTTCTATTATTGCACGCAAATATGTATCCATATATTCACATTTTCAAATAGTTTGCTCAATTTGCTCTAAAAGCAATAATAAAATCAATACAAAAAAACTAGAATTTTGTTAAAAACAAACTTATTTAATTTTTCTCAAAATAAAAAAAAACACGATGCTAAATTTCCCATTAAATCTCTCTTCCCATTCATTAATTTCTTAATTCATAAATTTCAGTCACCGGCCAAGAAATCATCGTAGTTTCAGCCCACCCACCCCCTTCCAAATCAAAACAAAAGGAATGCCCGCACAGGAATCTATTTTTAGATCCGAAACTTTTGTTTTTTCTTCAAACATGCGTCAAGGGCTTTGAAATGCTTTTTTAAATTCAGGCGCAAACCCGCTTTTTTATCTTTTACTAAAAAATAGCAAAATTAAAAAAATTGTCTATTTTATGATTATTATGCACTAATAAAAAATTAATATTATTAAACTAATGTTGTAAACCCATTCCCATTAATTTTAGAGGTTTACAACAGAAATTCGCAGCCCTAAAACTTAATTCAGTGTAACTAGCGCCATCTAACAAGACAACCTGAAAGATGTTTGTCCATATCTACTTACTCTATAATCAATGTCCGTCAGTAGATTCGTCACTATTCTTCCTGCATCTGTCGTTGGCCTGAATTTTCTCAAGCGTACTATAGATCCGACAGACTTTCCACTATATCTATTGCATATTACTAGCCGTTGGGCCCAAAAGTTTTACTTCTAAAGTGTGGTCTTAAGCACACTCATATTTTTTTTTAAATGCTTGTCATTTTCTTAACAGTAATTACTTTGCAAATCACTGAGTTGAAAAAGCGCCCCGCTTCAAAACTACATACATTTTGGCAGAAAATTGAGAGTAGAGTTATGCAGGCAACGGAAAAAGTGAAAAATTCGACGCCTAATGTAAAACTGTAAAATTAACTTACATCTCAGTTCTAAAGAACTGATTTGAGAGCTTCGTTTGTGGCTGTTCAATTAAGCTAGTATTGGATGGCGTCGAATCACGGCGGGCGTTGCCCAAGGGTCGATTCTCTCACCTGATCTCTTTCAGAATATTCATTAGGGATCTGCTCTCAATCCCCTCCAACCCAATTCATAGTTGTGCCTACTTCTACGCCTTCGTAAATATAAGACAAGCACGGACCAGACATTGTCGAATAGAGTGTGAACTCTCATCCCTACGAAAAATTGTACCGTCCTTCTCTTTACCTCAGGGGGAAAATCAGAAACATCATCTTTACCGTCGGTGTTGCTGGGAACATATTACACCTCATAGATAAAACCCAAGGTTCATCGAAATCTACTGACGCACCATCCAGACTAACCTAAACTTACTAATAGACACTGCATCCTGACTTGAAGGACATAATGTACTAACGGTACAAAGGGTTGTTTTGGCCATGCCAGCCACATACATAAATAACGATAAATAAAATCAAAAATAAAAATTATTTTATATACATATATCAATAGTAACACAATTATCCCTAAAAATTTCAAATTTCTACGAACTAAAATACCTGAGAAAAAAATCTAAAAATTTGTCACTTTTTCGCTAAAAAAGTGAAATAATTCCTTCAAATCCATTTCATTTCTCAAGATAATAAAAACTTGCTTGTAGCCAAATTTCCCATTAAAGTTGTCTCGTCCATTCATTTTTTTCCCTCATTGTCAAATTTCACCCATCGGCTACGAAATCATCATCATTTTATCATCCTCTTTGCCCTTCCCGAACAAAACAATAGGAATAAGCGCATAGAAATCTATTTTTAGATCCACCGCCACTATACTCAAAGCTGCAGCTTCTGATTTTGTTTTCAAATGCGCAAAGGGCTTTCACATAAACAAGAAAGTTTATTTCGGCAACTAACCATATATAGCGGAGCATAAAACCCTGCGATATTAGCGCCCCCAGCTCGCGGTGCCGTAACTGGAAGTTAATTTGAATCGCGTTTGTCCATATCTACTTAGTATATAATCAATGGAGAAGACATTGATTATAGAGTAAGTAGATATGGACAAACATCTTTCAGGTTGTCTTGTTAGATGGCGATAGTTACACTGAATTTGTGGCAGTCCAGACGCCAACTTGACAGAAAAAAGAAGAAATAAATTCTTCTTCTTTCTTTCGGCTCTCTCTTCCGGTTTTGATGGCGTCAGAAAAACAACACCCAGAAGTGGGCGACAAAAAATATTAAAGTAATCCCTTTATACTTCATGTAATTTAATTACTTTTCTTTTTATGATAATATTTAAATAACTTTAAAATAAAATCCTTCATAAAATAAAAATAGCTTTTTCTAAAAAAGTAAGGTTAGAGCGTTTCTGGGAGACTGCTGCACTCCAACATCAAAAACGCCAAAGTGGTGACCCCTAATACAGCACCGCAAGTGGTGTTCCGGCGACACTAAAATAAAAGCCCACCTGAAAAAAGCCAAAACAAACTCCTGAAAGGAAAGCAAAAATCAAGCAAAAAGGAATTAAATAAATAAAACGCCAAATTTACTATTTCTTCTATTTTTATTCAGTAAACAAACAAACTACATAAATACACAAAAGTACAAAAAAACACACGTTAATTGACAGCACTACACAACAAAAACAACAAGAAATTCGTACCTGCAAATAGAAAGAAATTATTAAAATATAAATACTAAATATACAAGTACTTACCTGTTTTTAAAAGTTGAAAAACAATCCAGAGATCCTTCCAAAGAAGATGCCAAAAAGCCGTCGGCAAATCGCAAAATCTATAAACAAAAAAAGATTACTAAAAATTGCAAACATGTTCCACAAAAAATACTTACCTGTCAACCCCAACAAAATAAGCTCAGGCTCCTCCTAGGTCATCCCCCACTAGAATCCTGAAAATATTAACTAAAATTAGTAAATAAACTAAAATTAGAAGAAAACACTTACCATGTAAAAAAGCCTCCATTTGACAGCCGTAAGATAAACAAGCACAGCTGATCGGACATCGCACGCCGATCTAGTACATAAACCCGAAATTATGTACTTCGAGAACGAAGCCCCCTGCCAAAGGATAGCCGCAGCTATTGTTCGAGTAGAAATAAATACCGACGCACAGACGGCGTTAAATCAGATTGCTTTTAATCTTTCTAGAGTCTTGAACTAGAAGATAAAATCTGTATTGAGGTTTTAGCAATAAAGCAATTTCAAAGCCTAAGTATCGAACTTAGCATTCTGAAAAGACAGAATTGAGGTCTTTTCCCAGTAAAGCCCGAATTAAAGACAGTTTTGAAGTCTTTAATACAGCAGTAACTTAATCACCAAAATTGATTTCAGCAGTTACTCTAACCAACCACAGAGGGACGAATTTGCGAAGAAACAAGGCAAAGCAGTCCAGCAAACACAACCAAGGCAGCAAGCAGCAACCAGGCAGCGAGCAGCAAGCAAATCCCAAGCGATTCACAAGAAACGAAACCAGAGTGCAGCAACACAAAGGTTATTCCTGGCTGTTCTAATTGCAGAACACATCAGTCGAAACATCAATCATCACGCTGACAGATAGGTGGCGTTATTCATTTAAGTTACCAGAGCAAGCAATATTTTGGTAATTTTTATTTACAAAACAAATACGAAATTTCAAGTAATAAATAACGAATTAAAGATTGAATTGAATTATTTTGGCAATTTGTTGAATTTTTATTGAGGTTATATTTGAGAAAATCTAAGAATTAATTGCGAATAAATAGTAATTTTGATTTGTGGAAAAGGTTATCTTTTTATTGAATCACACCCTTCCGGCACCTTTTTTATGAGTCAGAAATTAAATTGCTAATTCTGAACATTGGTCCTTCGAGCCGGATAGTGATTCAATAAGATAACTCAAGCCGCAATTCAGAAACATGGAAGAATTACTCAATCATCAAAAACGACTTCGAGAACGCATCGAGAAGGCATATCGCAACTTTTCCAAGGATGGACTAAGTAGAAAAACGGAAACATACTTCCAAAAGAAACTCGACGGTCTCGAAGACAACTGGAAAAAGTTCCTCAATAACGAGGAGAAAATAATGAGCAAGACGCTAAGTGAAGCCGAACACAAGCATCCATACTTCAAGGACGATTGGTACGCAGAAGTGAAAGAAACTTACATAAACACCTATTCCGCAATCAACGAAGAATACCTCAAGATCCGTCCAGCCGCAGACCCAAGAGCCGAGCAGTCATCAACAGATCTAAATAATAGTCAAATTGCTCACCATAACAACGAGGTAAAACTTCCACGAATCTCAATACCCACATTCGCAGGCGACTTACAGAAACTACCGACCGAAACTCACGAGCAGTGGGAGCAATCCCAGAGTACTAAGTCAAGGCAAACCATTCCGACATGGCCACAACTGCATACTTTCCTCGAAACGAGATTCAGGACGTTAGAAGCTGTCAACAACCCATCAAACAGCAAGCATGAACATCACGAGAGCAAAGCCAGGGAGCACCCAAGAAGAAGAACCCAAGCCTTCCATGTAGCAAATCAAAGCGTATGCATCCTGTGCAAAGGCGCACATGCCATAGGGAAATGCCCCAAATATGTGCAGTTCAGCATTGATGAGAGATATAAAACAGTCAAATCAAAGGATCTATGCATCAATTGCCTGAGAGCAGGCCATCGCTCATCACAGTGTCCCAGTAAAGGTAGATGTTTCCAATGCGGAAAGACTCACCATACAACCTTACACAGAATCCAGTCAGCGAGTCAAACTAACAGCAGCGTTTCACCGCCCTCAAGTTCAAACGATGAATTATCATCCAACCAAACACACACATACTTCGCTCAGGCAGCACCCTACGACTGCCGACAAGTACTGTTAGCTACAGCCCTGGTCACCGTAGTATCTCCAAGTGGACGAGAGCAGGTATGCAGAGCACTCATTGATCCCGGATCTCAATCCTCATTCGTAAGTGAGGCAGTGGTTCAAGATCTACGACTCAAAAGGGAGCCAATACAAACCGCATTAAGCGTTATCGGTAACATGCCAGCGGGGAAAATCACAAGATGGGCCTCGCTGCAACTAAAGACACGAAACCAACAGGCGAAGAACATCCAGGTCCAGGCAATGGTAATTAACAAAATAACTAATCCATTACCAAATAGTGAATGTTCTAGCAAAGATTGGGCGCACTTAAAGGGTCTCGAATTAGCGGATCCAACGTTCCACAAGCCGGGTCACATCGACATCCTTTTGGGAGCAGATGTATTCCCCATGATCATCTTGGCCGGCCTAAGGAAAGGCAACGAGGAATCCCCAGTAGGACAAAACACCGTGTTTGGGTGGATCATCTCTGGGAAGACGACTCCAGCTGTACGAGCAAACACACATATGAAAACATTCTTCACTCAGGTGACTCCTAACGATGAGCTAAAGAGGTTCTGGGAACTGGAAGAGCTTCCACCAAGATCCAAGTGGACAACCGAAGAAACCCGCTGTGAAACCCATTTCAACAACAACGTCACTAGATGCAGCAACGGACGTTACCAAGTCCGGCTTCCATTTGTAGCTGATAAAGTGCAACTTGGCGCATCAAGACACATCGCCATTCGAACATTGATGCAGATGGAGAAACGATTCCAACAAGATCCTGACCTGAAAGCAGACTACGTCAAATGCATACAGGAATATTTGACGTTAGGACACATGGTGCCTACCAACACTCCAGAATCAGCACTTCAATTGTCCAACGACACAGCAACATATCGATCCTGTTACCTGCCTCACCATGCTGTCATCAAACCGAGTAGCACGACCACCAAACTGAGAGTAGTTTTCGACGCATCCCGTCCGACTGCCAACGGAAACTCACTCAATAGCGTATTATTGAATGGTCCAGTGATACAAGACTCTTTGATGTCCACTCTCATGCGATGGAGAAAATATCGAATTGCTTACATGGCCGACATCGAGAAGATGTACCGGCAGATACGAGTTCATCCAGACGATGCCGAGTACCAACGGATTGTTTGGAGGGAATCACCAGATCAGCCTATACGAGACTACAAGCTCTTGACCGTGACGTTCGGAACAAAGAGCGCTCCTTTCCTTGCCATCCGAACCATGCACCAATTGGCGAAAGATGAAGCAGAAATGTTCCAAATCGACTCCAACGCTGTAGTCAACGATTTCTACATTGACGATTTGATGACTGGCGCAGATAACATAGAAGAAGCAAGACAGAAACAAAGGCAATTAATTCAGCTTCTCCGAGCTGGAGGGCTAGAGCTCCGAAAATGGGCCGCGAATCACAACACCATCTTGGAAGAAGTTCCGGCAACCGATCGAGAGGTCTCATTTCCACTCGCAGTGAATGCAGAAGAAATCAAAGCTCTTGGTTTATTATGGAATCCTGCCAGCGATACACTGTCGTACAAGGTCAGCATGGAGTCAGCACCAGAAATATATACAAAACGGAAAATATTGTCCGAAATTGCGAAGCTGTTTGACCCCATCGGCTGGCTAACCCCAGTAACAATTAATGCCAAAATTTTAATACAAAGTCTTTGGCTGACAAAACTCGACTGGGATGAAATAGTCTCGATCAACATCGATCAACAATGGCGAAAGTTCCGAGCAGACCTCCAAGTAATCCAAACTATTCAAATCCCGCGATGGATTGAAGCTCACAACAAAATCCAGAACATCGAAATCCATGGATTTTGCGACGCATCCATCAAAGCATATGCAGCAGCCGTATACATCCGGACACAAGACGAAGACGGTAACTGCCATTGTCACTTAATCGCTGCCAAAAGCGAAGTGGCACCCATCAAGACCATCTCACTGCCAAAGCTAGAGTTATGCGGAGCGCACTTATTGGCCAAATTACTGGCGCAAGTAAAGGACGACATGAAGTTCGAGCAGGTAACTACACATGCTTGGACTGACTCTACAATTGTCATCGCATGGCTAAGAAAACATCCATCATCATGGGAAACATTCGTGGCGAACAGGGTCTCACAAATACATCAGCTGCTAGACCAAAGTAGCTGGAATCATGTTAGAACAGAAGACAACCCTGCCGACTGCGCCACAAGAGGACTATCACCAAGTGAATTGAAACCACATAAGTTATGGTGGACAGGCCCTCATTGGCTCCAACAGACAAAGGAGCATTGGCCCAAAAGGAAGGAAATCCAAGATACCACGGTGGGAGTACGAAAAACCACCACCAATCTTCATATCGAAGTAGATCCCTCCAATCACGATCTGATCAACAAATATTCGTCATTAACGAGACTACTAAGAGTCACAGCATATTGTTTACGGTGGTTAAAAGCATCAAAATCATCATCCAGCCTTCCTCAGCCGAGCTACCTAACTTCAAGAGAAATCCAAGCAGCCCTACAGTGCTGGATAAAAAACGTCCAATCACAGGAGTTTGAAGAAGAAATACGATCAATACAGTCAAAACAACCAGTGTCCAGAAAAAGTAAACTCATAAGATTGACACCGTTCCTCGATCAAGAAGGTATTTTAAGAATAGGAGGGCGCATTCAGAATGCCAATACAACATTCTCCGAGAGCCATCCCATTATCTTGCCAGAAACTAGCCCCCTATCCAAGCTCATCATCGACAATATACATCACAGGCCATTACACGGGGGTACGCGGCTAATGTTACACACGCTAAGACAAAGGTATTGGATACTGAACGCACGAAACGCAGTAAGACGTCATAATCAAAATTGTATGCAGTATTATAGTCAACCAGCCACGATTCCTAAAGAGAAAATGGCACAATGGCGTTTCCGCCGGAAAACAAAAACATCTTAATCGGCTTCCTCGAAACACTTCTTTGAAGCTTAACGCTTCAAGGCGGGGAGAATGTTCCGGCGACACTAAAATAAAAGCCCACCTGAAAAAAGCCAAAACAAACTCCTGAAAGGAAAGCAAAAATCAAGCAAAAAGGAATTAAATAAATAAAACGCCAAATTTACTATTTCTTCTATTTTTATTCAGTAAACAAACAAACTACATAAATACACAAAAGTACAAAAAAACACACGTTAATTGACAGCACTACACAACAAAAAACAACAAGAAATTCGTACCTGCAAATAGAAAGAAATTATTAAAATATAAATACTAAATATACAAGTACTTACCTGTTTTTAAAAGTTGAAAAACAATCCAGAGATCCTTCCAAAGAAGATGCCAAAAAGCCGTCGGCAAATCGCAAAATCTATAAACAAAAAAAGATTACTAAAAATTGCAAACATGTTCCACAAAAAATACTTACCTGTCAACCCCAACAAAATAAGCTCAGGCTCCTCCTAGGTCATCCCCCACTAGAATCCTGAAAATATTAACTAAAATTAGTAAATAAACTAAAATTAGAAGAAAACACTTACCATGTAAAAAAGCCTCCATTTGACAGCCGTAAGATAAACAAGCACAGCTGATCGGACATCGCACGCCGATCTAGTACATAAACCCGAAATTATGTACTTCGAGAACGAAGCCCCCTGCCAAAGGATAGCCGCAGCTATTGTTCGAGTAGAAATAAATACCGACGCACAGACGGCGTTAAATCAGAATGCTTTTAATCTTTCTAGAGTCTTGAACTAGAAGATAAAATCTGTATTGAGGTTTTAGCAATAAAGCAATTTCAAAGCCTAAGTATCGAACTTAGCATTCTGAAAAGACAGAATTGAGGTCTTTTCCCAGTAAAGCCCGAATTAAAGACAGTTTTGAAGTCTTTAATACAGCAGTAACTTAATCACCAAAATTGATTTCAGCAGTTACTCTAACCAACCACAGAGGGACGAATTTGCGAAGAAACAAGGCAAAGCAGTCCAGCAAACACAACCAAGGCAGCAAGCAGCAACCAGGCAGCGAGCAGCAAGCAAATCCCAAGCGATTCACAAGAAACGAAACCAGAGTGCAGCAACACAAAGGTTATTCCTGGCTGTTCTAATTGCAGAACACATCAGTCGAAACATCAATCATCACGCTGACAGATAGGTGGCGTTATTCATTTAAGTTACCAGAGCAAGCAATATTTTGGTAATTTTTATTTACAAAACAAATACGAAATTTCAAGTAATAAATAACGAATTAAAGATTGAATTGAATTATTTTGGCAATTTTTATTGAGGTTATATTTGAGAAAATCTAAGAATTAATTGCGAATAAATAGTAATTTTGATTTGTGGAAAAGGTTATCTTTTTATTGAATCACACCCTTCCGGCACCTTTTTTATGAGTCAGAAATTAAATTGCTAATTCTGAACAAGTGGTGAAACAATTGGACAATAAAATAAAAAACTAAAAAGAATAGTGAATAAAAAAATAACATTATTAAATTAATAGTGAAGTAAATAAAAAAAAAAACAAAACACGCAATGAAAGCAACCAAAGTGCAAAAAAAAGACTCATCATCAACCCCCACGTCAGGTGAAGAAACCCCCAACACACAAGACTGTAATGGAGCTACCTCGGCCTCATCGACCAACAGGCAAATTGATGAACGCATATCGGATTTCCCCAGAATTGAAGCACGTATCAGAATACCCACCTTCTGGCAGAATGACCCAGAACTTTGGTTCGCTCAAGTAGAGGCTAGATTTTTCGTACATCACATCTCAACAGATGAAGAAAAATATTACACAATTCTTACATCACTAGAAGACCCTAAAGTTCTAAGTCAAGTTTCAGACATCATTAGATCTCCACCCTCTCAAGAAAAATACAAAACTCTCAAGGAACATCTCATAGCAAGATTTACTGAATCAAAGGAGCGACAGTTGAACAAGCTATTGACTGAGCTAAATTTAGAGAATAGGAAACCCTCCCAATTACTTAGGGAAATGCGAAACATAGCACCAGAAGGCATCACTGAAGATGTAATGCGTTCACTATGGATTCAACGAATGCCTATAAGTGTCAAGTGCGTCCTCTCAGCCAGTGAAGACGTTGAACTAAACAAATTGGCTAACATAGCAGACAGAATATTAGAACAAAGCAATAGTGTAGAACCGCCAAGAGTAATGAGTGTATCACCTGACAACCAAATTCCGGAGGCGAAACATGTTTACCCTCACCCAACAAATACTGAAATAACCAAAAAATTATACGATTTAGAGCAGCAAGTAAAACACTTAAATAATATGGTGAAACGAATGCAGATTGATCCATCAACACACAACAACAAGCGACAACGATCATCACGCTCGCGCTCACGCAGTCACAACGATTGGAAGCCTTAAACAACTTTGTGTTATTACCACCACAAGTTTGGCAAAGAAGCCACCAAATGTAAAGCGCCTTGCAGTTTCCTCAGTTATACGGAAGAGGAAAACTAAGCCAGCTGTCATCAAAATGGGCTGCTGATGACAGCATATCCAGCGAACGCCCAAACAAAGAAATTAGACTACATTTAACAGATCGAATTACTGGACACCATTTTCTTGTATATTCAGGTTCAATCTTTTCAATTATTCCTCAATATTTCGTTTCTCGTAAAACTAAAGAATCTAACTTTAAGTTATTTGCAGCAAATTCGACTGTAATCAAAACTTTTGGTGAATTCACAATAAACATCAATTTTGGATTAAGGCGTGATTTTAGCTGGACCTTCATTATTGCGGAAGTGACAAATGGCATTATAGGTGCGGACTTCCTAGATCATTTCAATCTATTAATAGACATCAGAAACAAAAGATTAATAGACGCCACTACCAACCTTGTGGTAAACGGAGACCTTGTAACCACCTCTATTTTTAACATATCTAACATAGAAAAAGGGACAAACTATTTTGATCTTCTTTGCGAATTTTCCGAGGTAATCACACCTGTTAGTAAATTCATACCCATACCTCAATCTACGCCCAACCAGGCAAAAGTAAAGCATCACATCCGCACAACCGGACAACCAGTGTCAGAAAGACCACGAAGATTAATGGGAGAAAAATTAGACGCAGCTAAGCAAGAAATAACTTTACTATTAAAACAAGGTGTGATACGCCCTTCATGCAGTCCTTGGGCCAGCCCCATTCACCTAGTACCAAAGAAAACTGGCGGTTGGCGAATTTGCGGAGACTACCGCAAACTTAATGCGCAAACAGTAGCAGACAGGTACCCAATTGCGCACATCAACACGGTAACTGAAAAATTACACAAAAAAAACATATTTACAACATTAGATTTAACAAAGGCCTATTATCAAATTAGTATGGATCCACAGGATGCACCAAAGACAGCCATAACAACGCCATTTGGGCTGTTTGAATTTACAGTCATGCCATTCGGACTGCGGAATGCGACACAGACGTTCCAACGGCATATGGACAACATCCTCAGGGACTTAGAATTCGTCTTCTGCTATATCGACGATATATTAATAATGTCCAGTTCTCCAGAACAACATAAACAACATTTAAAAATAGTACTACAACGACTAAAAGAACACAACCTGACGATTAACATCAACAAGAGTGTTTTCGGCAAATCGGAAGTACAATACCTGGGATATACAGTAAACGAGGATGGTTGCAAACCCCCACTTGAACGAGTTACTGCAATTTTAAATATTAAAAAGCCCGAAACAATTTTAGAATTACGACGATTTTTAGGAATCATTAACTACTATCGGCGCTGCATCCCACACGCAGCTCACGTTCAGGCACCATTAAACCATTTCCTCAAAGATTCGAAGAAAAACGACAAACGTCATATAACTTGGACAGAGGAGGCAACGTCAGCATTTGAAATGTGCAAAGACAGTTTGGCTAAGGCTGCATCATTAACAGCTCCTGAACCAATGGCTCCGATGGCATTAACCACGGATGCGTCAGACTTCGCCATTGGCGCAGTACTGGAGCAGAACCAAGGCAACGTTTGGAAACCTCTTGGGTTTTTCTCTCGAAAATTATCAGCAACAGAAAGGAACTACAGTACATACGATCGCGAATTACTCGCGATATTCGCAGCTACCAAGTATTTTAAGCACATGTTGGAAGGACAAAACTTTGTGATAAAGACTGATCACAAACCACTAATCTACGCTTTCGTGCAAAAACTAGATCGCGCATCACCGCGACAATTAAGACAGCTAGATTATATTGCACAGTTCTCAACAGAAATACTACATATTTGAGGTTCAGAAAACGCCATCGCCGATGCTCTTTCTAGAGTAAATGCCATCTTCTTCTAGAGGTAGTTTAGTCCTGGGTTTTATAAAAAGGTGGTCCAAAGAATTTAACAACCCCTTGATTACTAAACACCTTTATATTTCTCTTGTCAGACCATTACTCGAATATGCGTCCCAGGTTTGGTCTCCTCACTACTCTGTGCATGTTAGAACTATTGAATCGGTCCAACGAAGGTTCGTTCGATTCGCACTGAATCACCTTCCTTGGGAAAACCCATTAGTTCTTCCATCTTATGAATCTCGGCTTAAGTTACTTAACTTAAGCTCTCTTCACAAGCGCCGTGAGGTGGCCGATGTTGTTTTTGTTCATCAGCTCCTTAATGGAAAGGTTGACTCAGGTTTTCTAGGTCGCCGTGCATCGTTTAGAGTGAGTCGTTACAATCTAAGAGGACCACCTCCTCTCTTACAAATCAACTCTTCTAATACGAATTACGGCAGATTCGAACCTGTCAATCGCATGTTCATTAACGTGAACAACAATATTAATGTGTTTAACGTGAGTATTGGTAAAGATGTCCTTAAAAGGAGTCTTTTTAATCTCACGTGATTGCTTACATTTTATGTTGTTTGGTGGGTTACATGTTGGATGCCCTTACTTTTTATTTTAATTTATGTTCAATCTCTTTTTAGAGATAGGATTTGTGTTCTATTTACATGTTACTAATATTTTATGTTTGCATGTCTCAGCTGAGCCACGGCAGTGGTAAATATTTCTCAGCCCTGCTGGGAAGTGTGCCTTCTGTGGTAGAAGGGAAACTCTATATATGTATATATATATGTGTATATATATATGTATGTATGTGTATGCATATGTAGATTTTCATGCTTAGCTGAAAAGTGCGCCTTCTGTGCTAGAAGGGTTAACTCTTGCTGATAATATGCCATCCAACATAGACCTTGAAGAACTGCAACTAGAACAGGAAAAAGATGAAGAGCTAAAGAAATTATTAGAAGACAACTCATTACTGGAATTACGGAAGTTTGCTATAGAACCCAACATAGAACTTTACTGCGACAGCTCATCAGAATGGAAACGACCCTACATTCCTACCGTTTTAAGAAGGAAGATATTTTCACAAATCCATGGACTTTCACACCCTGGAGGCAAAGCAACCGCTAAACAAATAAGGAAAAAGTTTATCTGGCCAAATATGAGACGCGACATCATCCAATGGGCACGAACTTGTCTCCCCTGCCAACGCGCAAAAATACAGCGACATAATAAGAACATTCCAGGTAAATTTGAGATACCAACTGGACGTTTTGACCATATACACTTAGATATTGTTATCCTACCGATGGTTCAAAATTATCGTTACTGTTTAACAATAATATACCGCTTCACCCGCTGGCCGGAGGCAGTTCCGTTAAAAAATATTTCAGCTAACACTGTAGCCACCGCTCTTTATACAAGCTGGATAACACGATATGGATCTCCTAAAACTATCACTTCAGACCAGGGAACCCAATTCGAGTCGGCTCTATTCCAATCGTTAACTAACATGCTCGGAACTAAAAGGATTCACACAACACCCTACCATCCAGCATCCAATGGATTAATTGAGAGATGGCACCGCTCATTCAAAGCATCACTGATGTGCCAACCAGACACACCTTGGATCGAACTCCTACCAACAGTGCTCTTAGGACTAAGGACATGCTACAAGGAGGATCTAAAGGCGTCAGCAGCCGAGTTACTATATGGTACAACACTGAGGATACCTGGTGAATTCTTCTCAACCCTAGACGACAAACCACCAGATCCAGAAAACTTTATCACTAGGATTAGGGAACACATCAAAAACATCAAACCACAACAAACAAGGATACACAGTAGACGCAGTATGTTTCGTTGGAAACACTTAGATAATTGTTCACACGTTTTCTTGAGAGTTGATTCCGTTAAAAGCCCACTAGAAGCACCCTACACAGGCCCTCACGAGGTCATAAGAAGAATCGACGATCACATTTTTGTGATTAAAATTAAAGACAAGGTTATGACAGTATCAACAGAACGATTGAAACCAGCCTTCATAGCTATCGAAGAGGAAGAAGTGGATAGCAAGCAGCAGCAAACATATGGGCGAAACAACAATAAACACAGAGAATTACACGAAGTGGACAAGCAAAATTCCTGGCTTGTAGTACAAAAACCAACCAAAACATATGCAAGAAAAACCAAAGTCGTGACTTTCAGCGATAACAAAGTCACTGGGGAAGCTGTAGCTGTGGCAGTCCAGACGCCAACTTGACAGAAAAAAGAAGAAATAAATTCTTCTTCTTTCTTTCGGCTCTCTCTTCCGGTTTTGATGGCGTCAGAAAAACAACACCCAGAAGTGGGCGACAAAAAATATTAAAGTAATCCCTTTATACTTCATGTAATTTAATTACTTTTCTTTTTATGATAATATTTAAATAACTTTAAAATAAAATCCTTTATAAAATAAAAATAGCTTTTTCTAAAAAAAGTAAGGTTAGAGCGTTTCTGGGAGACTGCTGCACTCCAACATCAAAAACGCCAAAAATTAAGTATTAGGGCTGCGAATTTCTGTTGTAAACCTCTAAAATCAATGGGAATGGGTTTACAACATTAGTTTAATAATATTAATTTTTTATTAGTGCATAATAATCATAAAATAGACATTTTTTTAAATTTTGCTATTTTTTAGTAAAACATAAAAAAGCGGGTTTGCGCCTGAATTTAAAAAAGCATTTCAAAGCCCTTGACGCATGTTTGGAAGAAAAACCAAAAGTTTCGGATCTAAAAATAGATTCCTGTGCGGGCATTCCTTTTGTTTTGT
Source organism: Thereva unica (assembly GCA_949987705.1). Classification (NCBI taxonomy): domain Eukaryota; kingdom Metazoa; phylum Arthropoda; class Insecta; order Diptera; family Therevidae; genus Thereva; species Thereva unica. The sequence goes on from OX465284.1 coordinate 58,628,243, forward strand.
TTTGGAAGAGGTGGGTGGGCTGAAACTACGATGTTTTCTTGGCCGGTGGCTGAAATTTATGAATGAAGAAATTAATGAATGGGAAGAGAGTTTTAATGGGAAATTTAGCATCGTGTTTTTTTTATTTTGAGAAAAATTAAATAAGTTTGTTTTTAACAAAATTTTAGTTTTTTTGTATTGATTTTATTATTGCTTTTAGAGCAAATTGAGCAAACTATTTGAAAATGTGAATATATGTACATATTTGCGTGCAATAATAGAAAAAAATAAAAAACTTTCGTTTAAAACCCTGCTTCATATTTCGTCAATGAAAAAAGAAGAGTTCCGATTTTGAAAGATTTTTTAAAATGTTTGTATTAAGGGTAATTGTTTACTTTATCAGAGGCAAAAGTTCGCGCAATACTCCAAAAATGTGGTGAGTTTTTGGTGGGAGAATTAAACTGCTATTTTTTATAAAAATTACTTTTACATAATTTTAACCCTGAATAACCAACCGGTGACCAACGGCTAATTCCAAAAGCAACATGCTCTGGTCAACCCCTTACAAAGCCTACCTCCTGCGGGGGTGCGGTGATAAAGTAAATAATTATCTAAAATTCTAAGAATTTTATATATATGTAATGTACATATATATGAATATCCCACTCCACCACCCGTTCATTTAATTATGGTAGCTTCAATAAAACTACCCTTTTGCTTACTTCTGATAGTATCAAATTTTAAAAATTAATGAAAATAATCCAATTGGAAATAAAAATAATTTAAATTATTAAGAACAAACCAGTCTGGATTCATTATTCAACTGGAAGCCTGCCATGAAAACCTATAATTAGTGGCGGGTCCGTCGACACAAAAACTCAGTTGTTGCAAACAAGTTGGAATTCTTGATGTTCAGGTTGCAACGAGAGCCAAACTTCAAGAAGAGAGATGTACACATATTGTGTAGCTATAAGAATGATGAGGGCTCACGTGCTCTTGCTTGGGACGACCAGCTTTTTGAGTATGTATAAATTAACCGTTAATTTAAAGGCCTTCGTGATATTCAATATTCATCTTACTAGGTAGCTGGGCATGTGAGCCTTATAGCTATTCATAAGATTTCCCATTGAGTTTTATCTGTGAAACAAAGGAAAGCCGCTGGAAATGTGCGCAAAAACATTCCGTCGACATTGTCCGCACAAGGATTCCGCCGGCCATTTCATTCAAACATCAAAGTAAAACGGGCAAAACCCTCTTTCGTGTAGACCCACCATTAAACACTAAATGCACATCAGCCAGTTTCTTAACAAGTTCTTTAATACATATCTACAATATTTTCATTCAGTTTTACTTTTTTTTTTGGTTCAAAGGTGAATTTTTTATTAAATGCTGGTCATTTTCTTAAAAGTTGTAGCTTTAAAAATTATTGAGTTGATTGAGTGGATAGAAAAGCCGCCTTTTTTTAAAACTGCATACATTTTTGCAGAAACTTGAGCGCAGAGTTATGCGTGCAAATTCCTTTGCACAGGTGGAAAATTCGACGCTTTCTGTAAAACTGTAAAATTAACGCACTTCTCAGTACTAAAGAACTGGTTTGAGAGCTTTATTTCTGGCTATTCAATTAAGGTAGTACGGGATGGCGTCGAATCTCGACCGGCGTTTTCTGAGAGTCGACTTTCTCACCTGATTTCTTTCTAATATTCATTAATGATATGCTCTCAATCCCCTCCATCCCAGTTCATACTTTTGGCAATGACACAATGCGTTACTCCTACGCCTTCGTCAATATAAGACAAGAACGGGCAAGACCTTGTCTAATAGAGTGTGAACTCTCATCCCTCGAAAAAATTGTACCATCCTTCCCTTTATCTCAGTGGCAAAAAGAATCTAATAGCTGACTCATATCTTAACATCTTAAGATACAAATCCACCAAAGCAAACAAACATTTGCTCGCCGGCAAAATGACGTCACGAAGAAAGTGCATATCGCAGCTATGCACATTTGGAACATCATCTTTTTACGTCATTATCACGTCAAGAGAAAATGCCTTTGGTGGACTCGTACTTTTAGACGTAATTTAATCTTCAGTGACATTCCGTATTACAATATTGTTAAATCCGATTAGAAGACGAAGCAGCTTGCAAGTAAAAATTTACCAATATTGTTAAATTTTCATGTAAAATAAATGTCAATATTGTATAATATAAAATACGGTTTCGGCAGTTTCGAAAAAAATAACAATATTGCAATAGAAAATAAGGTCCCAGATCTGCGATGGAGTAATCACATATTCCAAATCGCCAAACAAGCTTATCAATGCAATGCTTATCAATTATCAGATTCCTGAAGAGATGCAAGTTCCTCCTTCAGCAGGCGGCCCTCTACAATCTACAAGTCCTACATTCCGCCTTATATGGAATTGTATTGAACATAACTCGTATCTGGGCAGAAGTTATGTTCCCATGGCCACAACCCATACGACACATGACCCCAACCAAAAGTTCACGAGCCTTACGGCACAAGCCACCATCAATGACCTCGATACTTTGGGAGCATCCGGCTACCTAGATATTTAGTTAGCAATATTGTAACATTATTAATATTATTATTCTTTCATCTTTGGAAAAAATAAATTAACAGAACTTCAGCCTCGGATTAATCTTTATCAAAATGCGTCTGGTTGTAATTACAATAATTGGTTTAATAGTCCTCTCAATTTATTTTAACTCGTTATAAATCCCTTGTTTTTGTTGTAATAAAATACTATATAGTGGAGTCAGATGAGCATCAAATTTTAGTGAAAAGGGAATTGTCTCCAGAGTAAAATTTTTGTTTTGGAACATGTTAGTTACATCGAATACTATACGAAATGGACATTTTCTACCTCTAGCAACCGCCGCTACGTAAGTTATCGGCCATTATGTCAAAAATTTACCATTTTGGTCGTTCTTTCTAAATATAAATGCGTATATCTCGGCATGTGTAGGTCCGAAAAAATTGAAAAAAATAGAGGTTGTTCGTTATGATATTGGCTACCAGCGGTTACAATATGAAATTCTTATCTGCACACATAACCTCAAAAAAATCAAAAACTAAAGAAACTACAGAATTTTGGTTTTTTGGTGATAACTTCGAATATTTTTAGTGAAATTTGATGAAATTTTCAAAAATTATACTTTATAATGGGGACAATAACTGGTTAAAATTTCAAGTCAAAATATCTAATACAAGGCTCAAAAATTGACTTCAAATTTGAAAATTGATTGCCCTATCAGTTTTGTGCATCGCTTCGTATGAGGTTCTTACTTTTTTTAAAATGTAGCTTCTTTTATGCACTTTTGCTGGTGAAAAAGAAAAAATTTTAAACTTGAAGAAAAGTGAAAAAAAATCGAATCGAAAATCGACCATTTTTGCATTTTTTCGTCAATTTTTTAGGAAAATTTGACTTTTTTGGCAAAGTTCAATTTCTATTGAATTATTAGTTAATTTACTGCGATTTTCTGACGTCAGAGATGCATGTACCTCTTTTTCGTCGGGTTTTAAGGTTACATGGTTACGGAGTTATAGGGTTTTCGTGTTAACGGGGTATAGGGCTGAGGGGCTTGAAAGTTATCAGGTTTGAACGAAATAAGGCTTACAATTCTTTAATTAAGAGCTCATTTTCTGCGATTTTCTAACGAAAGAGATACGTGTCATTATTTCGGGTCGGGTTTTGAGGTTATGTGGTGATAAAGTTTCGAGTTTTTGAAGTCAAAAGGTTATGGAATCAAGGAATTTTCGGTGACCAGAATTTCCGGTGGTTAAAGATTCCACGAGTTGCTAAGTCTTGGGCTTAATTTTTAGGTTATGAAAAATCCTGACGTGATAGAGAAAAACTGGCTTTGGATTCGGTTTCAGCGACCCAAAAAACATATAATCCACGTAGTCTGGTCTAAGGAACCTTTCATTTTTTTTGTGGTCCTGTGTAATCAATGGAGAAGACCTACATAGTTCATTAAAAAACACGGCTATTGTTTAATGGCTACTTTCATTTGAATACCACATGGCGCAGTCGGTAATTTACTAATTTGCGATAAAATTTATAAAGTAAAACCACGACCGGAAATCTGAGTGTTCAAATCAAGGATTGCTTAAAAAAAACTAGTATGATGTTGTGCCTAGAGACTAGCCACTAATTACGCTTTTTCATGGTATTCTTTCTGTTGAATAACACTTCAGATTGGATGACAATATATTAAGTAGAGATTGATCCGCACTCACTTCCAAGCCGCCGGATCTGGGAATCGAGGCCAATAATTCGAATGTGTCAAATTGCAAAAAAAAGCACATCACACATGTAAACACTATAGAAAACGAATCTAAACATTTTTCTTTGGATTGGAGGAAAATCTAATGTGGTGCACTTTGCACAACAGAATTAGGTGTATTATTTTACTTAAACATACATGTCTTATTGTTAAAAATTCGGCTTACCGCACCCTAGTTTGGCCATGGAGATTCATAAGTATCACACTGACCAACGCTATATATAATTAATCTTGAAAAGTTTTTGTTAAAGGCTTATGTAGGTTATAAGTTGTGAGACTGCGTAATCTAAAACTTAACAAAGTTTTTAACAAACACTACAATAGGTCTGTTCCTGTACCTGCAGAAAGTGCAGAATCTGCAAGTTGCTTCGAATTACTTAACAGAATTCTGTTCCCGTACTTATACTGCAGCCGCCATACTCATTTCCCCACCCTGCAGTAATAAGCAGAAACTTGCAGAAGCTACGAGCTGCTGTAACCTGCTGCAGCAATTTTTTGAAATATGGAAATGTCAAAACTGGCATTCCCGTGTTCGTTGTATCATTAAGGGACGCAGGGTTTCTGGAGATGGCTTACGCTTACAGTGTTCCGAATGAGGAATCAAGGATTTCAGATTCACAAGGTTTGATATTTTAAAAACAAGTGAATTATAAAACGAGTTATTTTTATTATTATTTCAGAAACGGAAGGCAGTATGGAATATATGCCGGAAGAATATGTAGAGGAGTATATAGACGAACCCGACAATCCTTTTAAAAGCTGTAGATCTGGCGCAGGTAGAATTTAAAAAAATAATCGCTTTTCTTTATAATGTTTTGTAATTTTTGAAAAGAGAGTGGGCTTTGGCTGGAGAGTGCTGTCAAATTGCTGTTAACTTTAGTCGAAGAATACAGGCCACTGGTAGGGAAAACAGCCAAATTCAAAAATAAAGAAAAAATGTGGATGGCAATTAAAGAAAAGCTCTCTGAGAAAGGATACAATTACTCACAGAAGCAGATATCAAATAAATATTTCAGTTTAAAAAGATCATACAAAAAAACAAAAGACCATAACAACAAAACCGGTCGTGAGAGGAGGACTTGTCCTTACGAAGGGTTTGTATGAAATTTCAAATTCGAATGTGAAGTTTTATTTATTGACAAATTACAGACAATTGGATAATATATTAAAAAAGAGACCGGCTATAAATCCAGAACACGTTTTGGATTCAAGTTCCATTGAAGAGCCAGAAGCTTCTACTTCGCAAACTCTCTTCGATATTGACTCAAATGGTACTTAATTGATAGCAATAACGGTTTGCAACTTACTAACTTTAAATAATTGCAGCATCCCTTGAGAGTTGTGCCGGGTTCCCCAACCAACAGACTCGACGAAACCCAAAACCGCAAAAAATCCAGGAAGCCGTCCTCGAGGAATTGCAGAAACTTAGGGAGGATAGGAAAGAATTTTATGGACAAGTAACAGCAATACTTGAAAAAAAAATGAGCTGATAAAAATTTTTTTAGAGAAATTATAAAACAAAAATCAAATGTGTTTATTATTAAGATATTAATGTGAATTATTTTTATTTTTTCGTTATTATTTATATGAAGTTTTATGTTATTAGCTATTAAGATTTTTTGAAATACATTTTTTATTTATTTTCATATAAAGGGTGATCCAACTAGAGGTACTTTTTTCAGTAGCCTTTTTTTGACAGATCACGGCTGAGTCGTGTCAAGCTGTCATATTATTTTTGTTCAGTATTGTTTGGCATTACAGCTTGTGCAACAACTGAAGCCGGTCGACCTTCCCAGGAGACAACGCTTCGCTCTATGGGCTGGATTTATTGAGAGAGCATTTCGGTGAACAGATAATTTCACGTAATGGGCCGGTCGATTGGCCACCAAGATCGTGTGATATCACACCATTAGACTTTTTTTTGTGGGGATACGTAAAGTCTAAAGTCTATACGGATAAACCCGCTTCGATTCAGGCCTTGGAGCAAAACATCGCGCGTGTCATTCGCCAGTTACCAGTCGAAATGCTCGAACGAGTCATCGAAAATTGGACTCAACGGATGGACCTTCTGAGACGTAGCCGCGGCCAACATTTCAAAGAGATAATCTTCAAAAAATAAATGCCAAACAATGTTCTTTCGAATTATAATAAACATTCCCCGTTAAATTTTTATTTTCTGTGTTTTTTTCTTTAAGAAAGTAGGGAACCTCGAAATGGATCACCCGTTACAAATTCAATTAAAACTTATGTATATTTTGTCCCCATTCCCTACGACATATCTGATCCCGGATTGCTTTTGCAGTGCTTCGTTGACTTGTATCCTCCTCCTCCTGCCTGAAAGGTGTTTCGTTTGATTCATCCTCATTAATAACAAAAGGTAAGTCATCTTCGTTGGCTAGATTATGCAGAACACAACAGGCACGAATAAAATGGTTTATTTTCATTGCACCGCGCAATTTGCAATAATATAGTTGCCGAAAGCGTTGCTTTAATATTCCAAAACTGTGCTCAATAAGAACTCTACAAGAGCTAAGTTTCCTGTTGAATTCCTTTTCGCTTCTCATTAAATAACCATTATCTTTATATGGTGTCATTAAATTGTTCATTAAAGGATAGGCCGAATCTCCCAAAATAAAGAAATCTGTAATGAGAAGGAAAGCATTAGTGTTGATTTAAAACTGGAGCTATTTTCAAATTACCTTTGAGTTTATTCTCAATTACATCATGAACAGGGGAGTTTCGGAATACCCGACTGTCATGAACTGACCCGGGGAAACCAACAAATATGTCAATGAATTTTCTTCTCTCATCACATATTGCTTGAAGAACTACACTAACATCTCCCTTTCGATTAATGTAATCATCTTTACCTTGCTTTGGAGGATCAATAATGATGTGCGATCCATCAATGGCACCTGAATGTTCGATTTATAATATTAGGTAAATGGAAAAGACGTAATCAACACTCACCAATTACATTGGGAAATCTATATTTAGAATAGAAAAAACAAGATGTTCTGGTCATTGCAGGCGTATCTGGCCAGCAGATCACTTGATTGGATAGATTAGATAAAAAATATATCACTCTAGTGATTATGCGGCTTATGCTTGATGTCGAAGCATCGAAACGATCGGCCAAATCGCGAAAACTGCATCCTTCATGACCAGCAAACCACAGAAAAATATATAAATGCTTTTCAGCAGAAAACCGTTTATCCTCACGAAGCCTCACATAAATACTATTACTTTCAAAAATATGTACCAAATTCTCAAAAAGTCTTTTGTTTACGCAAAACGCCACACGAAATTCTTCAATCGAATATTGTGGAACAACTTTCTCCACATAATTTTTGATTTTCACCTTTTGCGAACTAATTTTCGGGATGAATTTCGATAATATATTTATATCATCTTCATCGTCGTCGTTCTGTATCAAATTTAAAATATCGTCATCTTCGGTTATTAAAAATATTTTTAATAATTTTTTTCTTTCTTGTTTTTTCAATTCTTCCATTATTTCTAGTCACAAATTAAACTATAACACATTAAACGCAACGAAGACTATCAATAACCGTTCTTCTTTTCGATTTCAGAAAAACTGCAGAATCTGCAGAAACATGTTCCTGTACTTTCTTTATTTCATCCCCACCTCTCAATAAGCAACTTGCAGTAAGTGACAGAATGCAGAAAGTACGGGATCAGACCTAATATAATCATCATCAGGGCCGGATTAACCCTCAACGGGGCCCTTCATCAATTTGGAGGCCCTTTTTTCACGTCTGTTCCCTTCTTTTTTCGATTAAAAAATACAAATTTATATCTTTCATAAAAATTTTAGTGTCACAATGTAATAATATCAATAAAATTATTATCTACATTTTAAACATGTCGTTTTCTACATTTGTTTTCGGCAAATTCATCAATTATATCATCAATACCGATTTTGTTCAATAAATATGACACAGTGCAAAGTATACCTAACATCTCGAGTCGCTCTTGTCGCGTTGTAGCTCTTTCAGCAGCGTTGATTCTTTTTAATTGCGAGAAGGATCGTTCGGCAGAACAATTTGTTATCATTAATGTTAAAAAAATCCGAAGAGCTATTTCTGTGTTAGGAAATACATCGGCTAATTGATCTTCCATTAGAATCTTATACAAATGACTATGAGTTTTTTGTGTATCAGTGTATCTGGAGTTCACGTAACTTTGGAATTGTTTCATTTCAATGAAAAATTCTTCCAAATCTCTAGAATAAAAACAAACTAAGTTATTTATAGCTTCGTGGAGGTCTCCATCCCTTAGAGAAAAGTTGATGAGAAATGCAAATCTCTCTGAAACTTCCATATACACTTTCGCACGTCGTTTGATTTCACTGTGAAGATTGTCGATGATTTCGAGGAAACCTTTTGTCGTAAAATCATCGCAAGGCGAAAATTCTACGTCTGGAGCATTTCCGTCATTAGGTTGTTTTTTTTCTACGGCGAGTACGTTTTACGATTTCTGTATGATCCACACCAGGGAATAATTGTTTTGTTTTTTCCTCGAAATCATTGAACTTTTCACGGAATGAAACTAAACTCTCTTCTAACGATTCGTACAAAAAAGCACACGTTTGCAAATCTGTTTTTTCACTTTGCAATGACTTACTCACTGAACGTATAGCAGTCAAAATAGAGCTCCATAAAATCAACATGAAACCAAATTCGAATTTTTGCATTTATTCGCGATACACGTCGCCTCATAACGAGTATTAGTATTTTGTGATTCATCATCACCAATGATTTCTAGAGCCTCTAATATGATATCAAATGAAACGTAAACTGCATTCGTCGCATTCGAATGTGCTTTTAATACTTTTTTAGCACTCTTTTCTCCTAAGCTTATGTCGAAAAAAACCAAGTGACATTTTTCAGGTCAAAGTTGCCTGCAATTTCCCCAAATAAGGCCAGTTTTAGCATTTAAATTGCTTATAACTTCGAAAGGCAAGGCCGTAGCATACAAATTGTATAAACATTATCATAGGAAACACTCCAAGCTTTCTGATTCTGGGAAAAAACATTAGTTGACTATGAATATTTTGGAGAAAAAGGTGGTTGAAAGTGAAATTTTTGTTAAAAAAACAAAATTTTGACTTTGACGACTCATAACTCTGGAAGTTGGTACTGTGGTACCGTCGTTTTTACAATTTTAGATAGGGAGTATTCTGCGTACACTGATACCTTATTCATGAAGATATGTGATGGCGTTACAAAAATACAGGGTTAATTAGTCATTTCGCACGAATAAAAAGAAATAGCATTATTAACACCTTAGCCACAGTTACGGGATATAACAACTATACAGAAATTCAATACTTATTATAGCCGATAATCTGAGATACTTTCCTCTTGCGCCGGGCCTGGGGCAATTTTGACCCACCTCTTTTCAGGAACCTTGTCTAGTTCGTCGGTCGTCGCCTTTTCAATGCGGTCAATTGAGTTTTATTTATTTGAGTAAAATTTATTTTCAGTTCTGATTATATTTTTCTTTCACTCTCTAGAATTTTATGTTTTGTAAGAAAATTTTAGAAGTCTTTTTTATTTTTCGGGGGCCCCTAAAATCGGAGGCCCCAGGCAACTGCCTATTCTGCCTACTTGTTAATCCGGCCCTGATCATCATAGCTTAACAAAAAGGAAATCAAATGTAAACAATAAAATTCTTTGATTCTTCACCCACGTCATGGTATATTTCTTTATTCAATATAAACAATAGTTTTTGAGCAGCAAATAAAAACTATATGCCATAATTTCGTTATCATCGGTTTTTGTTCTGGAAGCAAATTTAGAGACGTATTCATGTCAAAAACTTGTTTCATATGAAACAAAATCCCCGAAGGAAATTAAAAAAAAATATTATGACGAAAAAAAAGCACCGCGAGCCGAAGGATCGAACTCGCAGCCCCACGGACGAGGTACTTTCCCTAGCCCTTTATAGTCCATGGAAATGGTACTTTAACATTGCAAAAATTCAGGACAACGTTTTATTTTTGGGATGTGTAGGGGGGGGGGGTCAGGGTGAGCTTAAGTTTGAGTTTTCGGGATTCTAACCCCCCCCCCCCTCCATTTGGCCGCCATCTTGGAAAACGTATGCAAATGGTTTTTCCACTATATCTCCGAAACGGCACATCTTACCGGAAATTTGCGCAGACACTTTTTGTTTAGAATTAAATAATCTACAATTTATTACTTAGAAATTTTGTGGTAAAATGAATAATTAAGAAGTTATAAGCCTTAGAACACAAAAATTAGTCACAATATTTTCTTTAAAGGCTCTTTTTTGTTGTTTAAATATACTTCTGGTTGAAATTTCCAGACCATTTTCTCAATTTTTGGTCTTTTGACCAAGAGCTACATTTTGAGATATGGCCCAAGTCTGTAGCGGCAGTACTTTCAGAGATGAAAGTTGGCTTCAGACGGACAGACGGACAGAGCCTCTGTATAAGCTTTTTTTTTGAAAAAGCTAAAACGAGAATATTTCGGTGTAGAAGCGCAATCACTGACATATAGTAATGGACTGCTGATTGACAATGCTGAGTGGCACCATTTTTCTCCAGAAATAGAAAACCTTTTCATGTAAACAAAAAATTTTTCTTCGAATTTAGGCGAAAATAAGTGATAAGATGTCTGTTATAATTAATAGAAATTAATTTTCATCACTCATTTCTATTTATTAGCAGTTTTTTCATTAAATAAATGTATTTATTCCAAAACTGTGAGTTATTTTCCCTGTTTAACGGACTTTTTAAAATAGCTCAAGAGTGTGGCAGAAGAACGAAAACTATACCTGTCTATTTTTTTCTTATTATGTTTACATCGCTGATATGCGCTGACGATTACAGTTCATTGGAATTTAACGTGGGAGCGAGTCAGCAATAGTTTTTGGTGCCACTTTTTTGTATGGGATTTTGCTTATTTAGCAGTCCATTACTATATGTCAGTGAGCGCAATGGATTACGAAAAGCCCTCATCATTGAATACGAATGGTCATTTAAAAGAAAATTGGAAAAAGTTTAAATCTCGATATGAAACATATGCGACTGCAAGAAAAACAGATAAGGAAGAAGAAAAAATCCAGGTAGCCAGATTTTTAAGCTGCGCTGGAAATGAGTCAATTGAACTTTTTCACACCTTCAAGCTGACTGCAGAAGAACAGTGCAAAATTGAAACAGTTATGAAAACATTTGAAGATTACTGCAACCCGAGAGCAAATATAATCTATGAAAGATATTTGTTTTATACACGAAGTCAAAGGGAAGGCGAGCAAATATAATCTATGAAAGATATTTGTTTTATATACGAAGTCAAAGAGAAGGCGAGCCATTTCATGAAGGACATTTCCACTTTAATCGAAAGTTGCAGCCTTGGAGAACAAAAGGAGTCGATTTTGCGGGACCGAGTAGTATTAGGAATTGCTGATTACAATACCCAGAGCCAGCTGTTAAAAGTCGATGACCTGAGCTTGAACAAAGCTGTCGAGATGTGCAGAATCAAGGCAAGCGGTAGTTTGCCTAGTTCGTAAGGGCAAAACAGCTAATGCCTTATTTACGCCTAAACATAGAAAACAAGGTGTTTTTTTTATAAAATTATGCGATTTATCACCTTTTTATAAGCAATTTAAGTAATTTTTCATTTGTAACCGATAATCAAAATATAAATAATTTATTATTCCATGAGTTTTGAGCTGTCACTTCTGCAAAATTGAATATAGGAGGTTCAAATTATAAAGTGATTAGTGCTATATTCCATACAGGAACACTCGAACAAGGTGATTACATCAGCATGTTGAAACAAAAATCGAGCTGATTTATGAATCAATGATTCCATAGTGCAGAAAAAGTCTTGGCCGAGAAACTCGAAAGGAGCTTATGTTTTTTTTACAAAGGCAGTAATATTAGTTTGAATTCCTGCATTTTGGGCGCGTGGCAATTTTCAACATGTTGAGCACCGCTGCAATCAAAATGTCATTTGTTGTGGCAAAATTCACCAACGCAACAAAACAAACCTATAAAATGTGGCAATATTCATTGAGTTTATGGTTGGTGAGTTCAACATACTCACCAAACATTTTGAAAGGTGAATGATATAAAGTTATAAAGATGGCGATGAGGATGGACGACTTTAGCGATGAATCTTGTAAGTTTTAATAATTTGTTATTTTATGTTGCTAATTTAAAGTTTTTATTTGTGGGAGTTTTAATTAATTTAATATTTCAGCATTTAATGATGAATTGCAAGGAAATTTAGATGAAATATTTGGATCAGATGAAGAGGATTTTGGTACGTCAAAATTTCTTAAGTTTACCTTTTATGCTTGTTAATTAAAATAACATACGTAGATTTGTATACATATAAGTACATTGAAATTGTAGGTACCCCAAGTAATAAAAATAATGGGACAAACGGAAATAAATTTAAATGGACGTATCAAAATACTAAACTAATGATCACTTATCGATTTAAACGGGAAAAGAAGTTTGCTACACCAAATTGTAAAAAGATAAAAATTTGGAATTCTTTAGCAAATGATATGTTTGCAAAGCACGGCTATCAAGTTTCAGGTTACGAATGCGACCAGAAATATCGAAATATGATGCAAACATATAAAAAAAATAAAGAAAAACAAAAGAAAAGTGGCGAAGGCACCATTACATGGATTTTTTTTGAGTTATTTGACAATTTTTACCGTAAAAAACCAAGCATAACTCCACCAAAGGAAATAATTGGAACAACAATACCCAGTACAGAAACTGAAAACGAAATTAACAGCGATGTTGAAAATGAATATGGATCTAAAAAAAAATAAAAAAGATAGATTGGAAACAAAAATATTTCGAAGAAAAAATGAACGCAAAAAAAGAAGATACAAAAAGAAAAGAAACCCAATGGATGGAACAAAAGGAGCTTGAAAGACAGAGGACAGCAGCTATTATGGAGTTAACCAAAGCACTGTCAGAACATAATCAAATTAAACTTAGAGAAGTTTCCCTAAATGTACATTGATCATTTTTGTAGTAGTGCGTTTTTTAAGCCAACCGAGATTGGCATTAGTATTTTTTTATAAACCAAAGAATATGCTTGTTTTTTAGAACTTATTATTATTTTGTTTTAATTGAAATTAATTAATTTCAAATGTTATGTTTCAGAAATATATTTGTCTTTGAGAAAAATTAAATAAAGAAATCGTGTATAATAAACACAACTGTTTTCTTTATTATGAAAGTCAATACTCAATAATAATATGTAAATGTTATCAATAAAATATTTTTATGTCACATGAGATAAACTACTATTCCTATTAATTAATTCAGCGATCTCCTCTCGGTTACTTATTCCTTCTAGAGTGTTTGCATCGCATGAGACAGAGTTATCCACAGAATCGTTATTGCATTGATCCAATTCAAATTCGCCTTCGTTATCAATGTCGCTATATGTTATTATTATATTATGTAAGATGCAAGCAGTAATTATAACATGTTTTGCATGTCTCAAATTAAGGCAGTACAAGTATTTTAATCTTCGAAATGTATTTTTAAGTTTACCAAAAGCTTGCTCTATTTTAACTCGGGTGCGGCTCAACGTTGTGTTGAACAACTTTTGTTTTGGATTCAAATGCCCATTGTCGGTATATGGTTTCATTAGAAACCACTCTAAGGGGTAAGCATTATCTCCTAATAAATGATATTTATTACCAAATAAATGATTATTTTTTAAAATGTCGAATAATGGGGATGACTTCCACACTCGTGCATCATGCACTGAGCCAGGCCATCCAACGTATACGTCCATGAATTTTAAATTAGCGTCACAAACTCCTTGTAAAACAACCGAATGGAATCCTTTACGATTGTAAAATGAATTATCATTCTTTCTACCTGGTATGGGAATGTGAGAGCCATCAATGCATCCCACTACATCAGGAAATCCATTTCTCCTTAGGTTATCAAATGGCTTTTACTGCCATCTGATCGGCTTCAGGCCACTTTATATAATTTCGTCTTTTCGTATACAATATATAAGATATATCTCTAAATATTCTGCGAGTGGTTCCACGATCTAAACCAAATCTTAACGATTAGATAGCAGAAAATTAAAAAAAATGAACACTTCAAGCAATATCATTGAATACCTGTCTCCAATACTTCTAAATGACTCCTGATTACTTATGGTCCATAGAGATAATAACAATGCTGTTTCTATATCCACTCTAGGCCTTCTTTTGCTTTCCCAGGAGCTTACGAGTTCTTCCATTAAAATCTGTAATAATTACTTACTATTAAAAACAATTGTAAATACTTATTTAGTTTTATTTACATTAACTGATGTCCTTTTTATCGAAAGTGAGCCTGAAAATCCATGTCGGAATAATTTCTGACGACACATTGCACGTATTTTTCAATTTTTTTCCGTTTTTCAGGTTCCATTAACATTTTTTCTTCTTCATCACTACTTGTGCTGCTGCTACTCTCAAGGCATAACACACTATTAGAAGTTGAAGTAAGGTTTTGCATTATTGCTTCAACCATAATATCTTCTAATAAATTCATTTTTTACTTTCAACTATACGCGTGGCTTTATTCAACATTTATTAAAATTTGCTGTCACCAATGCCAAAACCAAATTTCACCACCTTTCAGTTTGAGGTGAAACCTGGTCAATTTAAGGTTGCCACGCGCCCTTTGTTATTTTGTTATTACCTACTTATAAAATAAATAAAAAAAAATCAAGGCAAGCGGTAGTTTGCCTAGTTCGTAAGGGCAAAACAGCTAATGCCTTATTTACGCCCATACATAGAAAACAAGGTGTTTTTTTTATAAAATTATGCGATTTATCACCTTTTTATAAGCAATTTAAGTAATTTTTCATTTGTAACCGATAACCAAAATATAAATAATTTATTATTCCATGAGTTTTTTTTCCTATCATTCTTCGTTTTATTTATTTTTACATTTTTTACATTTCGCACTTTTTTCTTCTCTTTCAGTCTAAAAAAGTGGGTATTCAAAATTATTCTGTCAGATGGCGCTCTAAGTTATTTCAATTCCTCAATAAATGAGATGGTGCTACTAGTTAGTTGAAAAGTGTTTACTCGAACTGTTGATGCCAGATGGCATTAGATGATTAACAAAATGTATTCATTTAAAGTGGTTACTCGCAACTATGGTATCAGATTGCGTTAGGTACTATAAAAAACATGTAGTTCACAGTACAAATGTACAGTAAAATTTTGAAATACCGAATGCCGAGTTCGTAATCGTAATTTATTTCTAAAAATATGACATATTCGTTACAAGTTAGTCAAATCCAGCACTGTTGATGTCAAATAGCATTCCCTATCATTTCGATGATTAACAAAAAGTGTACGCATGGTACGCGTCTCAAGAGGGCGGATTACCATTTTCTTCACAACCCCCTCGACATGGGTATCAAATGAAACGGTATGATAAGTAGAATACAATAAGCAATATAGTATACTCAATAAATAGTTAGATCCACCGAGGCCACCTCAAGAGGACGCATTACCATTTTCTTCACAACCCCTCGATATGGGTATCAAATGAAAGGGTATGATAAGTAGAATACAATAAGCTATGTCTTTATATCCATGGCGGTCATTTCAAGAGGGCGGACTACCACTTCTTCACCACCACCTCGACATAGGTATCAATTGAAAGGGTATCATAAGTAGAATACCATAAGCGATATAATATACTCAATATCTGGTTAGATCCATGGCGGTCATCTCAAGAGGGCGGATTACCATTTTCTTCACAACCCCCTCGACATGGGTATCAAATGAAAGGGTATGATAAGTAGAATACAATAAGCAATATAGTATACTCAATAAATAGTTAGATCCACCGAGGCCATCTCAAGAGGACGCATTACCATTTTCTTCACAACCCCCTCGACATTGGTATCAAATGAAAGGGTATGATAAGTAGAATACAATAAGCTATGTCTTTATATCCATGGCGGCCGTCTTAAGAGGGCGGATTACCATTTCTTCACCACCACCTCGACATAGGTATCAATTGAAAGGGTATCTTAAGTAGAAGCAATAAGCAATATAGTAGAATCAATATCTGGTTAGATCCACGGCGGTCATCTCAAGAGGGCGGATTACCATTTTCTTCACAACCCCCTCGACATGGGTATCAAATGAAAGGGTACGATAAGTAGAATACAATAAGCAATGTCCTTATATCCATGGCGGTCGTCTCAAGAGGGCGGACTACCATTTCTTCACCACCACCTCGACATAGGTATCAATAATTGAAAGGGTATCATAAGTAGAATACCATAAGCGATATAATATACTCAATATATGGTTAGATCCATGGCGGTCATCTCAAGAGGGCGGATTACCATTTTTTTCACAACCCCCTCGACATGGGTATCAAATGAAAGGGTATGATAAGTAGAATACAATAAGCAATATAGTATACTCAATAAATAGTTAGATCCACCGAGGCCACCTCAAGAGGACGCATTACCATTTTCTTCACAACCCCCTCGACATGCGTATCAAATGAAAGGGTATGATAAGTAGAATACAATAAGCTATATCTTTATATCCATGACGGCCGTCTCAAGCGGGCGGATTACCATTTCTTCACCACCACCTCGACATAGGTATCAATTGAGAGGGTATCTTAAGTAGAAGACAATAAGCAATATAGTATATTCAATATCTGGTTAGATCCACGGCGGTCATCTCAAGAGGGCGGATTACCATTTTCTTCACAACCCCCTCGACATGGGTATGAAAGGGTATGATAAGTAGAATACAATAAGCTATGTCTTTATATACATGGCGGCCTTCTCAAGAGGTCGGACTACCATTTCTTCACCACCACCTCGACATGGGTATCAAATGAAAGGGTATGATAAGTAGAATACAATAAGCAATATAGTATACTCAATAAATAGTTAGATCCACCGAGGCCACCTCAAGAGCACGCATTACCATTTTCTTCACAACCCCCTCGACATGGGTAACTCTTCAGCAACTTATTGATCATGAATTTGGAAAATGAGAAACTCTGAGTGGTCAATGTAAAAATTGTTCGTACACTCAAAAGATTCGTAAATCGGAAATGATTTCGGCAGCACCTGTTCTCATAATACAACTGAAATTATTCGAACTGAAAAATAAAAAGTTTATTAAAATTGAGCAATGCGATATCAAAGCTGTCACTTCTGCAAAATTGCATATAGGAGGTTCAAATTATAAAGTGATTAGTGCTATATTCCATACAGGAACACTCGAACAAGGTGATTACATCAGCATGTTGAAACAAAAATCGAGCTGGTTATGGATCAATGATTCCATTGTGCAGAAAAAATCTTGGCCGAGAAACTCGAAACGAGCTTATGTTTTTTTTTTACAAAGGCAGTAATATTAGTTTGAATTCCTGCATTTTGTTATTTTGTTATTACCTACTTATAAGATAAATAAAAAAATGTAATGAACAATTAAATACATAATATTTCTTTATACAGAAGATTATTTATTTTTTATTTTAGAATGTATTAAAACAAAAAAGAGTGACATCCCACCAAAAAAACATTAAAAATGTGAATTAGAAGTTCGTGGGCGCGGAAATTATTTATTTGGACAGTTTAAAACACACTTATAACAAAAAGAAGTGATATGGATTAGTCAAGAGGAATCGTTAATAGCATGAAATAATTAAACACGTGCATTTACGAACGAATTCAAAGGAATTATACAACTGCCAATTTGTATTTAAAACTCAATAAAGTATTATCAACCGCGAAAAAGTTGGCTGTCGCGTTCGTTGTATACCTAGCATGAATCTTTGCTGTCCTTCGAAATGTAACAAATTTTATTAGAAACACTATAGGACTGAGCCACACTGAAAAAGTGTCGAGGAAATTTTTACTTTGTGTGAGATTTTTTAAACAGCTTATGGGGCCCATCCACGGGCCAACTATTTGCCCAAACTGAGTTGTGTAAAAAGTTGTTGTTTTGCCACAAACGCTTCAACTGAGTTGATTTTTCAACTGTCAATACGATATTTTATAGGCAATTTGAAAGTTAAATGAAATTGTAGAAAACCCGCGACTAAGTTTTATAATAATAAAAATTGGAGAAAGATGATTTTTTAGATTAATTATATTTTTTTTAAATTATTAATATGAATATTTATATTTTTTAAAATATAAATGAAATTCTAAAAGTAGGTATAAATTATGAAAATAATTTAATATTATGTGAACTTTCATAATTTAAATTAAAAATAATGCAAAATAAACTTGCAAAAAAAATATATTCTTCGAATTCAGGCTTAACTCATCCAAGTAGTTTGCCAGAAACCCGGACGAAATTCCGAAAAGGTAAATAATCGTCTTCAATCGTCTTCAAATTGATGACTCGGGGGTTTTCGGGGTCGCTGATTACGAATCTGAACTCAGAATTGCAAAATTCAAGATGGCGGATCCAATATGGCGGACAAGGTTTTCAAATATATGTAGATTCTGCCCAAGATTGGTATATGGCCGTTTTTAGCTTTATTGGTAAGACTGCAAAATTCATTTTGTTATTGAAAGCAAAAAACAGTTGAAGTAGTTTATTGAAATAGTTAACAGGTTTTTAGTTAACACATTATATAAAAATTATTCAGTAAATTCAACCATCAAAATAAATATATTTACATGCTGCACGATTCGCAATTCAGTATAAAAAATTTTCGTCATAATCAGATTCAGCGTTTGATACATCTGATTCACTCGTACTAGTGTCGTTCATTCGCAATTTCTCAGCGATATTTTCATATACAGGTGTAGAAGAAGGTTTAAGCAGCTGTAGTACTTCCTTAGACAAAGATTTTCTTTGGAATCGGTCAACAATTTGAAATAAATGGGCCGTTCATTTCCATAAATCGTTTAAATATATCTTCCATTGTCTTTTCTCTATAATTTTTGCGTGCGAATCGTAGCCGAAATTCTCTAAATAATTTATTACATGCCTCCTGTGCTTCCTCAGACAGTTGACCAATCGGCAAAAATGAACTACCGATTATATCTTTTCCATGCATTAAAAGCTTATGTACAGCTGTTGGCATATAATACCAACCGTATAGCTGAACACATATACGAGCTGTTTCTGAGGCATATTTTTCATAAGCTTCAATATTGATTTCAAAAGCACATGATATTGCTTGTAGTATGACGTAGAAGCGATCAATAAGTTCAGCCAGTTATTTGTGCTGATATTTCGGAATTCTGAAAAAAAGCTCGTGCAGTGTTACCGTCATTTGAACTGCCAGCTCCTCCTGCCTTCGGCATATCGACGGTCAAGTGCAACTGCTTCTTTGAAAGCAAATTGTATTTTTTTTTAGCCAATTCTACTTTTTTTTTATCTTCTTGATTTTTTTGCGAACTTGCCACCGTTTAATATCTAATTTATAAGATATATGCAATAAGCATTCGAAGCATCGAATCCAGGCATGGAGAGTTGATAACCCAAATCCTAATGCATCTTCTTTAATTGGCTGTTGTGAAATATGATCCAATATATTAAAATTAGAAATCGGCTCCAGACAAATAAAGCAGCGTTGAGCAGATGTACACTCCATCAGCGAATTGCATACTTTTTGATCAATCATGGTTAAACATAATTTAAAATTGACAAGAACTGTTTTCGTGTGATATGAAGAATTATAAGGCTCAAGCTCGTCTATTTGCTTCTGTACATAAGTCGTCGTATCTTTTATTAATTGATCGCTTTCCTGGGCGAATTGCATTTTAATAGGTCTACAGAATCTCGGAGAAGATGATCTTCGATTTTGCCAGACAATGATCGTCTCATCTGTTGAAGGGTTTTTGTAAACCAGTTGCAATGGCACGAAAGCAGTAAAAAAAGACTTTGGTCTGATTTATCAAAGTCCAACTCTTGCTTATAAATACTATGGCCAGAACTACCGTCCACACCCCACTTGCCGAACAAAGTCAAACTTTTTAATTTTTCCTCAGATAAACGGCCAATGACATCATTTTGACTTTTGAGGATACGCTCGACCGGGTGATGAAGCAAGGCCTGTATATTTATTTCTGCACTATCCTTACTTACCATAATTTTCTCGATCGGATAGCATTCTTTTCGGGCTTTGTTCAATTTTTTAACTGACGGAAACAGTTTCGATGATTTTTCTAAGCATGCATTACGAAGCTGCTGATACTTATTTCGGGAAAAGTTTTGTTCTATATACATATATAGATACAGCTTCGTCAGGTGTAAAATTTTTCTGCTCAACATCTAGCAACTTCATTGATTTTCTATATTTTATTCCCTTAGTAGGAGAGCCAAGTGCCGTGTTCTTTACAACATGCGCAGCATCAGTTTTTCCTTCTTCTCGTAAATTCATCTGCGCTGCATAAACAAGCTCTTCCGTTGAAGTACTCTCTCGTAAGAATTGTACTCTTCTCCGCTTATTCCTATCCGAGATGCTACTGAATGCAGAACGTGGCCTGCCGAGTGCAGCAGACTTTTCTGTTGCAGCAGGATTTGTTTGCTCAACATTTTTTTCTTTTTCGTCATATAGTGGAACAAAAACCTATAAAAGTGTTACATTTATGATCTTCAATTTATAAAATTTCTGCTTTTATGAAAAATATTACCTATATATTTTTTTTTGTTTTGGGGTAGAGATGGTATATTATATAAGATGCATATAATTATTTTTTTTTTGATAAATACCTTCAACCATTCATCATTGGTCTCATAAAATGTTCTTTCTATACGATGACATTCATTGTACCTAATTCTCATTTTAGTGAGCAATGTCCTTAAAACTCCTTTATATTTATCTGTGACAGTGAATCGTACGGGATGCATTTTCTCTAACATGACTTTCTCGATATTGTAATATATATCTGCAGCGGGTGCATTCAAATTATTTTTTAATTTTTCAAATATTTCTTTTCTAGTTAACCCGTTTCTATTTGGCTCATCGAAATCTAAAAGACAATGTTAAGAGAGAGTGAAATGTGATAGAAAAAGAGAAAGAAGGGCAGAAAGAGATAAACAGGAAGAGGGGAAAAGAAAGAAAGAGAGAGGGAGATGTTTGTTTTTGTTGGGCCTTTAGTATACCACAGCGACAGTCTAGTATACCACAGCGACGCATACATTTCCACGAAAAATTCAATTAAAACTATTCGTGCAAAAATGTGCAGCTGAATTTTGGATATTTCATTGGTAATACATTAATCTACAACCTGTAATAGATTTGAAGGCGGAACAATGTGGAACATTTTACTTTTTTACTTCGAAAGCCCATTTTTTTTTTAATTTTTTAGTTTGAAAATCACATGAACTAATGATTTCACAAAAATTTTCCCTTAAGACAACATAATTCAATAAATGGTTATAATATTTTACTTACTTGTAGCAGTTGATTCCATTTTATTTCAGTGAAATATATTGTATACTAAAAGA
This sequence comes from Thereva unica, assembly GCA_949987705.1. NCBI lineage: Eukaryota > Metazoa > Arthropoda > Insecta > Diptera > Therevidae > Thereva > Thereva unica. The sequence goes on from OX465284.1 coordinate 58,650,029, forward strand.
TTGCGGTATATTTAATCACGCGCCTGCCTTTCTCAGTTTTAAATGTACAACTGACTGTTCCCACGAACGGTATCTTTCAACAGTCATCTACGCGGCTGTAGTAGAGTTGCAGTCCTATTATGAGTGAATTTAAATCCACTAGGGACTGCTTTAGTCAATTCTAAGAACAGAAATCCCCATCAGATACTTTCATTTTTTGGACTTTTGTCCGGGTTTTTTCGATTTGGCCCCACTGTGCGCCCCCATAAAATTAAAAGATTTTGATTAATCCCAACTGAAACCCCAACTGTCAAATCAGTTTGCCAACTGCCCCACACACAATGCGATTCAGTGACAACACAACTCAGTTTGGACAACTAGTTGGCCTGTGGATGGGCCCCATTAGAAAATGTGTGCCTTGCAGGTCCACTGCAGGACTCGAGCCCAGCCACCCCTTCCAAAATAAAAAACCTCCAAAGGACAAATTGGGGCTACTATACTAGGCTTATCGCAAAAACCTTGCCCCCAAGCCTCCCTTTATTCCCAAAAACCGGGAACAACTCGACAGCATTGTGGACATTTTCACGAAACAATACACTTACGCCATTAATAAAGCTTGTCCGAACAGGCCACATAAAGAGGCTTCCAAACCCCCATGGTGGTCTTGCGAACTTGAGACACTCCGAAAAGAGTGCAGAAAAGAATTTAATTCAGCGAGACGCAGCAACAGCGAAACCGCCTGGGGCTGCTATAAGTCAAAGCTGAATAGATACAAAACGGCAATAAGGAAGGCCAAACGTACCTCCTGGGCTACCTTTTGCAGTAATATAGAGTCCACATCGGAGGCCTCAAGGCTGCGTAAAATATTAACTAAAGCGCCAACAATGCTTAGTTATTTACGCAAGGAAGACGGCGATTGGACCGACTCAAGCAGGGAATCCCTGAAACTACTTATGGACACCCACTTCCCGAGTAGTACTACAGTTGATACAACTATCACGATCAACTCTTCAGCCTCACAACAGCTGATCAGATCTATCATAAGTAGAGCAAAAATAAAATGGGCTGTAAACACCTTCCAGCCCTACAAATCACTAGGCCCTGACGGCATAGTGCCGGCACAACTGCAGCACACTCTAAGTTATATTATGTCCTGGTTGCAAACCATGTTTACCGGGTGCCTCCAAAATAACTGCATTCCCTCTAGTTGGAAAGAGGTTAAAGTAGTTTTTATACCCAAGGCAGGAAAAGCCTCCCACGTAATACCCAAAGACTTCAGGCCAATCAGCCTATCATCCTTTCTATTAAAGACTCTGGAGAGGCTAATCGAAATATATCTGAGGCAGACCATATTGACCTCGGAACTCTCTGGCGCACAACACGCCTATACAAAGGGCAAATCTACTGATACTGCTCTTCACTCACTGGTCTCAACCATTGAAAAATCCCTCGAGGTTAAGGAATATACATTAGTAGCATTTCTTGACATTGAAGGAGCATTTAACAATGTTTTGCCGAATGCCATTACCCTGGCCTTGACAGAACATGGGATTGAGACATCGTTGGTGTCTCTTATCCACCAAATGCTTACTGGCAGTATGGTGAGCTCGATCTTGGGCGACAGCTCGGTCCGAAAGGCCGTAAATAGAGGCACTCCGCAAGGAGGAGTACTCTCCCCGCTGATATGGGTCGTAACTATGAACCAGCTGTTGCGACGCATGCAGGCAGAGGGACATGACGTCCTGGCGTACGCAGATGATGTTGTTATCATCAAAAAAGGAAAATTTCCTCAAGTCCTCTGTGATCTCATGGAGGCAGCGCTACAAACCCTCTCAAGCTGGACTGCTACCCGCGGACTCAGCGTTAACCCAGTAAAAACGGAGCTGGTCCTCTTCACAAGGAGGTATAAGACCTCTCCGTTAACACCCCCCGGCTTAACAATGTTACGCTCAAAATTAACAACAGTGCCAAATATCTGGGAGTAATCCTGGACAAGAAACTCCTCTGGCATGAAAACACAGAAGAGCGCATTAAGAAAGCAAACATCGCGCTTTTCGCCTGCAAAAAAACCATTGGTAAGAAATGGGGCTTCTCCCCTTACATTGTGCGATGGATCTACACAGCGATCGTCCGCCCAATTCTCCTTTACGGGGTTTTAGTGTGGTGGCCAACTCTGAGTAAATCCACCGTGTTAAACAAATTACAGAGAGTACAAAGATGTGCGGAGTTATGCATAACAGGAGCACTTCGCTCCACTCCTACAGAGGCCTTAAATGTTATGTTATACCTCCCTCCTTTAAATCTCGTGGCAAGGGAAAGCGCAACCATCGCAGCCCTTAGAATAAAAGAATCCGGTTTCTGGACTGGAATCAGGGGAGGGCACACGAAGGTACTGAACTCAGTTACTATCCCCACAAAAACCGACTTCTGCATTCCCGAAATTACCTTCACGAGGAACTACGGAGTCCACATCCCTTCACGTCGTGAATGGGTAAATAGACCACATAGGTTTCAGGATGCCATAAACGTTTTTACTGATGGCTCTAAGCTCGAGGGTCGAGTGGGAGGAGGAGTATTTTCCCCAGAACTTGGGATTGAAATCTCCTTCCGACTTCCCGATCACTGCAGTGTATATCAAGCGGAGATTCTAGCCATACAAGAAGCTGTTCTGCAAATTAACCAGCAAGGCGATGGGAACCGGACTGTCTACATCTTCTCAGATAGTCAGGCAGCTCTGAAAGACCTGCGCTCCTGCACAAACAGCTCTAGAACTACCTCTGAATGTCGCAGATCTCTTAACGAGATGGCTCAGCAGTTCAGAACCCTCCTCGTTTGGGTGCCCGGTCACCGAAATATAGAGGGAAATTGTAAAGCTGACGAACTGGCTAGGAGAGGCATGACCGCTACTCTCCTTCCAGAAAAGGAAAGAGTTGGTATGCCTTGGGCCTCCTTTAAACTCCGATGCAAGCAACACACAATCACACAAGCGAAAAAGCATTGGAGTGATCTTAATAAATGCACTTTGGCCAAATTAACCTGGCCTTCCTATGATCTCAGGCGAACTACCTTATTACTGAGCCTTGGGAGACAAGAACTCTCAGTTATAGTGGGAGTCTTAACCGGACACTGTCTGATAGGGACGCATGCGACCCGTTTAGGTTTTGAGACCCACGATTTCTGCAGAAGCTGTAAGCCGCACCCGCCGACGACCGTGGTTAAGACAACACTCAACTCATTAAAATTTTCACCCGCTGGTGGTGGCAAGAAAAACAGACTCTACAGGTTGGGAAAAACGCGCCCTTGAATTTGTTCCCACCTGCGCAACTTGCTTACCGCGCGTTTCTCACGCGGCGCATTGCAAATTGCGCTAGATTATTCGGGTGGGTCAAATTACGTTTTTTCCAGATATGAAGGTGAAAAACTAGCCCCTAAAAGATATTACAAAACCATTCCCATGTTGAGGATTTTCGCTTTTTTGCATTTTTCATAATTCTTGGACATGTCGTCGGTGCGCAAGAAAAGTGACACATCTCAAAAATCGTCTTTTTTGAGTTAAATAGTATAATACGGGTAAAAAATGAGCAACTTTTATCAGAAAAATCGCCATAAAGATAGCTCAAAAAATGCTCGCTGGAGGGCTCTAGTGTCGTTTTGGTTTTGCGCGGGACATAACACACAATTAGTTAAACTTAGTTTAAAATACAAGAAAAGTGTCATAACTCAAACAAGGGTTGTATAAAACTAAGGGTGGCCTTATTAACTTTGTCAAAATCACAATTCCTTAATGCCTGTAGAATTTAATAACCATTACAATCAAAGACAACTAGAAAATTGCATAAAAAATTAAAATCGTTCTCCTGAAAAATAAAGATTTTTGAGATGTGTCACTTTTCTTGCGCACCGACGATGTGTGAAATGTCTTCGAACATTAAAAATTGTTCTTGCACTTCTCCCAACGTAACCCGATACCTCTGCTGATAAGGTATTGGCAGAGATAACATAATACTCCGTATAAAGATGCGACAGCTAGAACAAAAAACCCGAACGCTTTTTGCCTCGGCAGGCCTCTGAGATTGCCTCCCCCTTAGCAACATGCAACATTTAAAGTGTCCAGCAGCACTGCGAGGCGAACGTGGTCATGGTCCGCAGCACAAGACATGCGGTGAGTTTGTGGATAGGGAAGCTAGAATTTTAGGGGGGCAAGGAAAGGAGCACACAACAGAATGTTTTCCGCAACATTGTCATTTTTCGACGTTTTCCTCTGTGCTGGATTTTTGTATTCTGGCTATTTCTTAGAACATTCGGTATATTTTTTTAACGATTGTCCCAGATTCCCTTCTAACTCACTTGATTTAAAACTCTTGGTGAGAGCGTTTGCGAAATTTTTAAAATAAAATAGGTACATAGGTTTATACTTGAGGTTTTGGTAACGGTAATTATTTAATTTTCTGGTATTTCGATATTGAATACCTAACTCTATTGATCTGGAAACGAATTAAGATAAGTATTCTTTATTTTGTTTTATCTGAATTTTCGCTATTGGTTTAAAAGTAGAATTTTGGCTTTAAGTAGGTATTTTGTTGTAGGTATATTGTGAGTGTAGATTTTTGGACACTAAATTTTAATTTTTTTTAAAAATGCCAAAAAGTCGCAAAACCTGGGGAGTTGTTTGCATCATCGAAAGTTGCAAAGCGCAGAAACGTACTGAGCCCAGTTTGAAATTCTTTCGGTTTCCAAACTCTGGGACAAGTGCTTTCCATAAATGGATGACTGCTTGTAAATTAACGTCCCCGCCCACAATAAAACATGCGTATGTCTGCTCAAAACATTTCGATAATAATTGTTTTGGTAAAAAGAAATTAAAAATAGGTTCAATTCCTTCCTTGATATTTGAAAACTCTTCAACTAATGAAGATGAAGAAAGGCTTCATGTCAATTTTTCAGGGAAAACATACGAAAGAAGGAATTCAGACTCGGAATTGCAATTACGGGATTTATCCGTTTTAGAGCCCCCTTATCAACAATCAAGTATTGAGCCCGCAAACATATTCTGCAAACAATGTTTGGAATATGAAAAAAAAGTATGTTACTACCGCAAACGATATTCGGGTTTGTTGAAGAAATATAAAGGGTTGAAAGAAAAAATGAAGACAGTTGGTAACAAAAAGCGGTCGAAAAACTTCAGGAATGAAAAAAAAAAATAATCAAAATGGAGCACTTAAAGAAAATGTGTAAGAGAACACTTAATTATCATATCGATAAAACACCCTTTGTTTCCGAAGAAAGCAAAGATTTTTCGAAAATGATTTTAAAGTCGAATACTATATGGAATGAAAAAGAGAAATTGTTAGCACAGTGCATACATTATATATCCTCTTCCTCGTACAAATATATGAGAGATTCATTGAAATTTAATTTGCCTTCTACACGGTCAATACAAAGATGGCTGCCTATTAAATGCATTCCCCCTGGTATAAATGAAAATATTATTGAAACCTTCCGGGAACATATATTGGAATGGTCTGCTGAAAGCAGAGAGTCCGTATTAATTTTAGATGAAATCGCTATAAGGCGGAATCTAACATATAATACTAAATTGGATCAAATAGTTGGTTTTGAAAATTTAGGATATAAAGAAATACGGAACGCGGTTGGAAAAGAAATTTGTCTCTTCATGGCAAGAGGAATATTATCCAACTGGAAATTTATCATTGCATACTACGTTACAGAAACCAGTATCACTGGGGAAAGTTTGTCACATAAATTAAAAGAAATTCTAGAATGCTGTTCTAATATCGGGTTAAATATTAGAGGGGTGGTATGCGATCAAGGGCCAAATAATAGAAATTGTTTCTCCCGATTAGGCGTAACAACATTAAAGCCATATTTTAATTTCAAAGAAAAGCGCTATTATGCATTATATGATGTACCTCATCTTATTAAATCAATTAGGAATACTTTGTTGAAGACCGATTTATGCACGATTGATGGTCCAGTTACGTGGAAATGTATAGAAGAGTTGGTTAATATGGAGAAAAATAATGTGACAAAAATGGGCCATAAGCTTACGGAAAAACATTGCAGTCCAAATAAATGGGAAAAGATGAATGTTTCTTTAGCTGTGCAAGTGTTCAGTCGCACTTGTGCGGCAGCAATCAAATCTGCTGAACAAATTGGAGTGTTTTCTGAAGAAGCTAGTAAAAAGGCAAAATCCACAGCTGAATTCATTACAAAAATAGACAAATTGTTTGATTGCTTAAACAGCAAAAATCCTTTTTGTAGAAATATTTTTAAGGCCGGATTAAGAAGAGAAGGGCCTGTAAAGCAATTCCTGGAAGAAATGATTGAATATATAACGTCAATAAAACTAGAAGGGAGGCAAAGAAATTATTGTTTTAATGGTTTAGTCCAAAGTATTACTGGTATTTTAGCCCTTTCACAAGATATATTTAATATGTACGATAGCATTAACTTTTTTTTGACTTACAAAGTAAACCAAGACGTAATAGAAAACTTATTTGGTTTAATCAGAAATAAAGGTGGCTTAAATAGAAACCCATCAGTGAATGAAATTATGTACATCTTGGCCCGAATAATTTCAAACAAAATGTTAAGTTCTATTGGCAGCAATAAATTGAAAAATTGTGAGGACGACAATGACGAGATCATTATTGTCGATGTTTTGAAAGAAATTGAAGAAAACAATACATATACTTCTTCCAGCAATGCACTAAATAAAAGTAAAGAAGTTAATAGAGAAAATGAAGAGTTGGACATGCATGAAGATGATTTTATTGTGGAGAATATTGATCCGAAAATAATGGAAGATGACGCTAACACTGAAGGTCTCTCACTGAGATATTTTGCTGGCTACATAATTTTAAAATTGCTTCCAAAAATTAACAATTGTGCGAAGTGTCTGGAAGCAATGGTGAAATCTGATGAAAGAATTCAATTATGTCATCCCTCTGAGTATTTCTTATATCATAAGAACTACTCCAATAAATCTGATTTCGGAAGTCTTGTCGCGCCCACAGACAATTTCTTTGAAATAACTAAAATACATCTAGCAGTTTTTAAACATACATTCAAGAAAACACCACATATCATTAACATTAAGAGGATGATAATCAACAAATGCATAGAAGAAACCAACCGAACAGAATTTTTTTCTGAATGGTTTTCTACATACCATTCCTGTTTTCAGCATAGATTAGAAGCTATTGATAAATTTGTTGATGTTCTTTTAAAGAAAAATTGCTTGTAGAGTACCAAAAACCTTAGTAATTCCAGCAAATCTTCGCATCCTAAACTCAAAATAATTCAAGAATAATACATTTTTTAAACAGTATTATAATGTATTTTTTCCTTTTATTTACTAAATGATATCTTATTTTGTAGACCGTCACCGCGACGAAAGATTTGAGCAAAAGAATATTATTTTAATTTTATACACGATAAAAAAAAAAGATGAAAACAAATAAAATAATAATAAAAAGCGGATTGTAATATGTAGTATAAAAAGAAAGCAAGTGCTATTCATTCCATTCATGCTTTTGAAGATTTTGTTTAAGACTTTTTAATATTCAAGAGACAAAAGAATGTTAGTTTTGTTATGCCATCGATTTATAGATGATACTTGGAGGAATCCGGTACGACTCACTGCACTCATCATAGCGAAATAAAAGTAGTAGAAAATAATTGGAATATTTGGTGGAGCATTGACAGCACATCCCAGGCACTTCTTTTTGAATTTTTAAAGCATGCCAGTATTGGCAGAATTTACATTTACATTGCATGCTGTAATAGTGAAATTTATTGTAACTAATTTTGCACGGTTTTTTTATTATTATATATATATTTATATATATGTTTGTTTTTATTGTTTTTATGTTTGCATGCTTCAGCTGAGCCACAGTGCAGTGGTAAATCTTTCTCAGTCCAGCTGAGAAGTGCACCGAAAGGGTTAACTCTATTATTCCAAAATCACGCTTTTGTTATCAGTTTTAGCAATCACGAATCAGTAGCTATGTAGGGACATTGTCCTACTATTTCCGGTCTTACTTAGCCAAGGAGTCTTGCCTTGAGAACCAAGGCAGACGAGGCTAAGTAAGAAAATAAAATTATTATAAAGTTGTTTACAGTTAAACTAAACAAAAAGAAAAATTTAAGAATCCTAAAAAGGAAAGAAAAGACAACCATACAAGTAATAGTGAATCAAAATGAATTTAAGTAAAGACCTGTCCGAAGTGAAGAGAATAAAGAATTTATATAACAAAAATATTTGGTTTCATTTTGATGGTGGTTTTTGAAGATCAAATTAATTCCTGAATTTAATTCCTACAGTGCTGCAAACGAGACCTACAGCTTCATAAGGAATTTCTGCCGAAATAACCTCATCGATCATCTGGTGTTATTTTACCACCATTTAGAAAGTCCACGTGTCCACGTCTCTGCAACTCAACTGAGAATATCCAACAACTACTTTTTTACAATCAAACCAATGAGAGGTCTTAATTTTTGTTTGAAAACTTGTGCTGTTATGCCGTGACGATCCATTGGGGATTGACCGGGGAGTTATAGAGATTCAATCTCCTCCCATTCTGGATTGCAAGTAAAAGTTATGAACAAATCTGGATAATCATATTGGCAGTCATATATTTTCCCACACAAAAACACAATGTGTGGAAGTATGTGCGTGCATGTAAACTGCCCGCGATTTCCCAACGTTCGTTTGAATTGTATCGAATTTGTTTTGCTCCACCAGTCGAAAATTGTAAGCTGTTCGGTTGTATGTACCAACTTCCAGATTTGGAATTTGTTCTTTTTCACATAAGATTTTGTCCTAAACTACTAAACAAAGTCAATTTTAACATAAAAATTCGGTCAAAAGGAAAAGAGTGAAGTATTGTAATTTGCACAACAAAATTTGTTTTTGTGAAAACTAATTCATGCACAAATGCTGCATAGATAAAGAAACATTACTCGCGCATACACATGGATATCCCGTATAAGGGTAATAAGTTACTCTTAGTAAATCAACACCCATGTACTCGAGAGTATGATAACAAACCGACGAAATATTGAGGGTTGATCCGTGTACGCTGCCGCAGCTACGTTTCATTTAATGCGTTTGCAATTAGACACCACTATCTCTGCTGCATTCCTTTTTACAGAACGATTTCACTTTTTTTATTTCTTTTAAAAACACACCGATTTCGTAAAATTTTGAATAGGATTATCGACAATTTTTTTCAAGCACCTTGGTCTTGAGGTCTTCTAACACCAACAACTCTCAAACAGTCATTTCATACGGCCATATTGTCAGACCGCGATTACACACAAAACAATTATTCATTTTTATATACATATATGTACATATTTAGATTATTTTTTAATTATTATTTGTAGTAGATTCTCGAAAAAGCTACAAATTTGGCATGGCAACCAAAGGCGTAGGAACGTCTTTTGTCTTATAAAAAAATTCAACTTAAACATTTATAATATCAGTTTGCAATTTTGCTAGTACATTCAGCGCGAAGATATACATATAACCACATGTATGTATGTGAGGATCTGCTTTGGTGAGCCGACTCCCAAAGTTATTTTAATATTCCACTTCTTATTATTATTAGTATTCGGAAAACTCGCTGTTTGAATGTAAACCGAATTCAGATCTCACTTTCGCTCATTCTGACATATCATACCCCGAATGATTAGCCCGATCCTTTAAGGCCAGTCTAGAGCAATTCTGGGTCACTTGTGATCACTACAGGGTAAGGTTTAAAAAACTTGGTTTTAATGTGGCTGAAGGGTCTTGCTCTTTTTAATATTTACCGTAGCGGCTAAGGAAGTAATTAACCAATTTGCTGAAAAACGTAGAAACGTAGAACTATGACTTTTCCACAAGCATTGCTCTGGAACCATTGATCATGTACATATGTCAATAGCTAATCCCTGAATTCTTCTAAAACATTTCTTATGGTCTTATTCCTGTTAAAACATAACTAAACGTTATATTATATAGTTACCGAAAGATAATGTTTAAAGTTCAGGACTCGACTTATAACCCCCCTGAAAATAATTCTTGCTTAAATGCTTGCCACTGATGCCAACCCAATTAAGGTCACGTGATCTAGCCCTTTTCCAACTCAAATCTACAATTTTATTATAGCAAGAAGAATAGTTATAATTGGTCTCAAACCAATGTTATTACATATACCACAGATGAAAATAAATATAATTACTATAATTTTTTTTTAAAACGCCGTGTACAAAATTTCAGTTCTTTAAATAAATGCGTTCAGGACAAACGAGCAAAGATGGGCCAAAACGGACAGACGGTCACTCAAAAATCAAAATTACTTTTAATATTATGCGTTGGTGTTCAACCCATTTTGCTCTACCACCATTTGCTTCTAAAGCGGAATTATGTACAAACCTAATTATAGCCATGTAAATCTCATGTGCACAAAATCGCTCAAATTATTACCCCACGCCGCACAGTGGGGCAGGGCAAATAGATCTTTTTTGAAACAAACGATAATTGCCAAGAATTAATGACACTTAAAATTTTTTTAAACTACATATTCATTAGAAAAATTCCTCAAATTCTGTCGAGACCGAATTTAGAAATTTGAAAAAAAAAACTCAATATCACAGATATAAATATTGTAAGTAAATTAAAATGTTATCTGATTGTTTAAAATTATACATAATTTATGTCTGCCATATATAAACCATATTTATTTTTTTCAAAATTCGGTCTCGACAGAATTACAGGCAATTTTATAACGAATGGTTTAAAAAAAATTTGCGTTTCATTACTTCCATCCAGACTTAGGAATTATCATTTGTCCAAAAAATGAGCCTGCCTTGTCTCACTGTGCGCCGCAAAGGAATCAAATCAAAGCTCCAGCACAATTCTTCAATAGCTGCGTTCTTTTTACACCGTGATCCCACTCAGATCATTAACTTTCAAGCAAACCAACAACAACAACTTGATCCAAAAAAGATTTGGATCAAAATCTGTGATACAAAAATAGCTTGTGTAACAACCATATCCAAGACACATCTCATTGGAAAATCCAGAGCTTTTATAATTTTGTTCTGTTTTCTTTAATTTTAAGGGTTGGTAGCTCCGCAAAATTTCATAAATTTATTTGGAAAAATGATTGAAAGTTACCTTTTGTTAATTTTGGAAGTCAATTGAATATTTTTATAAATTCTTTTTAAATCAGATATATTTTTAATAAGTTTTAGAGACTGACATAAATTGCGACAGAACATATCAAATATCAGGACTACAACTGTAAAAAACTAAATTTCTTCCATGATCCAAGTCCGTTCTTTTATGCTCGGTTGATCTGACCTGGATCACGGTGTAAAAAGAACGCGGCTAATGTAGCACTAGAGGAAAACGTCGAAAAATGACAATGTTGCGGAAAACATTCTGTTGTGTGCTCCTTTCCTTGCCCCCCTAAAATTCTAGCTTCCCTATCCACAAACTCACCGCATGTCTTGTGCTGCGGACCATGACCACGTTCGCCTCGCAGTGCTGCTGGACACTATAAATGTTGCATGTTGCTAAGGGGGAGGCAATCTCAGAGGCCTGCCGAGGCAAAACGCGTTCGGGTTTTTTGTTCTAGCTGTCGCATCTTTATACGGAGTATTATGTTATCTCTGGTATTGGGTTTTCGTTCGGTACTTGTGCTGGCGAGTTTCAAGTCATTTATTTTGTTTATTAGATTTTTTTTGTGTCTGGTTTTATGTAAAGGCCCCCATACACGGTCCAATTGGTTGTACAGCGAAGTGCGATTGTACAACCAAAACTATCGATTGTGGGCCGGTCGGCCGATCAAAATACATTGCGCTTATAGGTTTGATGAAAATCTGGTTGTACAGCCAATTTGACCGTGTATGGGGGCCTTAACACTCCTTGGGGGTACCGAAAACAAGGCGTCGTCGTGAAACAAACGCGTCTTATTCGTTTGAAGTTATTCGGTTTTGCTGATGCTAACTTTTTTAGTGTGATAAGGGGTTTGAGATTTGTCCTGTTATATTGCGGGTGTTTAGTTTGAGTTTAAATATTCGAGCATCATGAGCATGAAGTAAGTAACCGAGTAAAATAAAAAATTTTCTTAATATATATTTTTCTCTCTTTTTCTTTCAGCAATTTTGTAACCAAAGAGGAGGCAAAACGTAGTGAGGCCCATCACCAGAGGTCGTAGGCCCGAGTGAGGGACGAGATGTGGCGACTGACCCGGCGAGAAATCCAGCATCTAAACGAGTTGGCCCGGGCACAACGGGCCTTAGCTGAAATGGCTCGTCGCCCCAGGTCCAGTGGCTCCGGACCTCGGATGTCCAGTGAAACTGGGTCCCAGGTGTCCAGGGTTCGTGGGCCTTGGAACCCCTTCGCTGCAGTTATGGAAAGACGAAGGGCTGAGGAGGTGGACATTCCCCGGACCGGGGAGGCAGCCCTGTTGGATATCCCCAGGACCGCGGAGGCAGCGTTGGATATCCCCGGGACCGCGGAGGCAGCGGTTTCGTATACCCCGGATGACGTCCGTCACGTCAAAATAAAGGCGGACTGATTCCGGGAGATACTACCTCATCAATTGAAAACCAAATAAATGTTTTTATTTAAATTATCGGGCGCTTTCAGTAATGCAGGATGCGTGCGCAAATGACTTATTCAGCAATTGAAAGTGTGAAGCTTTCAATGACTGAATAAGTCAATTGCGCACGCATCCTGCATTACTGAAAGCGCCCATATTTTTTATTTGCAGTTAGTTTGTTTCCTGTTTCCCCCCCCCCCTTTTTTTTCAGAACTTGAGACTTTGCAGCGCTTAGGAGGGGAAGACTTTTAGGTAGGTATTGTGGTACCGCCGCTGGGGCGCGTGGTAGTTGGGGGGGGGAAGGATTTTTGTTTTTCCCTCATTTTATTTTTATATATAAACTTAACTGGGAAGATTTCCTAGGGGCGTGGTGGGGTACCGGCGCTTGGGCTTGCAGTTAGGGATGTTGGGGATGGGTAACGCTGTTGTTACCCGTATGCTACATTCAGACGACGACTATTCGGTTCGGTTTTTTAACGGTTTCATTCATGGTAGCCCAGTCGTCACAAATTAGGTCTGTCTGTTATTTTTTTTTTTATTATTTAAATAAATAGTTCTGTTGATATCGGGAAATCGTTTTCATATTAAGTTTATCTGGCGTTTTCATATTAAGTTTAACTGAAATTCGTCGCACGACTTCGACGTACCAATTAATATATTCGTTCTAGCTTGGTTCATGTGAATGGCGCAATCTTAAACTAAACGCCACTGATCACGTATTCGATAGGGTACATTTGAGATTTATTGAGTCTTGGTGACAAGTTCATACGGTATATAGGGAAAGAAAACCTCCGTCTGAACGTAGCCCTACTTATGCTCCTTTTACCCTAGGTTTGTTGGGGTCCCCACCCCAGGTTGTACTAGCTGTATGGAAGAGGCCCTTGGAATGTGTGTGATCTACTTAGAGGCCTAGATATTGTTTCTATTGATACTGTAGTTTGTGCAGGCACGGGTGGTATTAGGTCCCCGGGAGGGGACGTTTGGTCCTCGGAGGTGGTTCTCTCATCCGTAGGACATGCATTTCCGGTTCTTCTGGCACATGTAGATCGGGCCAGTGCCGCTAGTAGCGGTGTGCATTTGTAGCATGTATGGTCCTGCAGGGTCCTTGTGCCTTCCTGGATAATCTTGTTCCTGTCGTCACCTGTGAATAGTTTTATTGTTCCTTATGTGGGTGTAGTTATTGGTACCGTCTTTTTAGCAGACTCTGCTATATTTAAGAGTTCTACTGCCGGGAAGCATTGTGGTTCTAATGTTTGGGTGATTCGCGTTGAATGCCCATTGTACATAAGGATCTTGTCTTCCACCTGTACTTGGCAGGGTTGATTGACCCTTAATATTCCGTGCTTGTCGACCCTTATTGTATGATTAATTTTATCACATGAGATGCGGAACATCTTGGGTGTACTTAATGAATATAACCACGTGTTTGTTTGTGCCAACTTTGTAATCACATTTTTGGGGTTGTCGTTGGCTCTTATTGGGCAATCCACTTTTTCCCTTAGGGGGTTGTAGAGGAGCTTTATAGTGCATTCCTTCGTGTTGGCAAAGAGTACAATAGGGACCTTTAAAGGTCCTATGAAGGTATGGGTCTTTAGGTTTCCCGTAACTCTTTGTAGGGCTCTTGCCTCTTGGGGGTGGAAGAGTACGAACTTTTCGGCCTTGAACTCGGAGGCAACATGTGAGTATGGAATGTCGGGGATCAACGAGTGTCCTGTCGCAGTGTTTATCGGAAAGACTGTAACTTTATGGTACTGCATTTTGGGTACGTTTAAAATTGGTAGAGTTATTTTTATTACCAGTTTGTCCTGGATGAGAAGTGATCGTAGCTGTGTGACCTGAGGCAAGAGTGGGGTGCAGTCTTCGCATTCCGGATTCGTTTTGGAGTAAATTTTGGATAGTATACCGGGCGAGATTTGAAGGGGGTGGATTTTGTTGTCTGCGCTCGCAAGGATTACGTCCAGGAGCGTTTGCTGTCTGGTTTCTATTTCGGACACCTGCATTAGTAGGTCCGTAACAATCCCTTGCCTTAGTAGGGTATTATATAGGCCCTCGGTCGCGTTCTGCAGTTTCCCCATCTGTTGAGTTATTTTATTTTGCCGGTCCACAAGCGCGATTAGCGGTTTTTGAATATCCCGCAGGGTATTGTTTACTACTGTGATCTGTCGTTTTTCGAGTTCTGCTAAAGCTTTCTCGTTACCCTCTAACTCACTTAGTCTACTATAAATCTCCTGGTCGTCGTTCGCGTCCATGGTCCCGAACAGGTAATGCAATGCATGTCCAATGCCGTCGAATAGGGACCTTTTGGGTCGGCCTCTGGGTACCAGTTCCCGTATCGTCTTGGTACGATCTTTAATATGGGTGATTATCGAGTGAATGTGTTTCTGTTGGGCCGCGCAGAGTACGGTGGAGTCGCTGGAACATAATTGGTGGGCCAGCTTCGCGGCCTGTTCCGTTAATTCAGTATGGACCTCCAACTCGTGTAGGTCGAGCTCGGTTACTACATCTGGTGATATAGCCAAACTTCTCCCACGTGTTCGATAAGGACTCCCGTAGCTTTGATTGGGGTGAAGGTATACGGCATGGGTCCGAGGTGACTCGCGGCCATTTTTATGAGTAGTAGTAAAACTAGCGTCCGCATGTTGCGCTGTAATGAGAATATAGATAGGAGATTAGTTTGGGTCGACCGTTTTGTTTGAATTTATCTATAGCCGGTAATTCCGGCTTGAACTAATCTATTATTGTATGTGCATTGTCCGTTTGCCATCCGTCTAAAGTGAGTGCTTTACCCCGTAAAGCACCGTTAGGCGTACGTAGGCAGGACTTAATTGGTGGCTTAGAGTTACGTTTTATTTTCGTAAAACGGTTTCAAGCGGTTATTATGGACGGTGACCAATCTCCTATTTATTTTGATGGTAGTGTTTACAGCGCTTGGGACTGAAACTACTGTATAGGACCCGACCCAGATTTGTGATAGTTTATGTTTTCGGGCCTCGTTACTTAGAAGGACTTTGTCCCCTACGTGAAGTGTGAGAGGGCGTACATTCCCGTCATAATATGCCTTGGAGCGGTTTTTGCTGGCAAGAAGGTTCGTGCGGGCTAGAGCATTAGATTTTTGCAACTTATACCGGAGTTGGTGGTAATAACTCTCGTGGTTGTACAGGGGCTCAGGGTTGCGTTTAAGATTGGACGGGACGTCGCCAATGAAACCATATAGGCACGAACGCTGCCGTGCGCAAAAACTGGTCCCAATTGTTTGGGCTCTCATCTACAATGGTCCGTAGGTACTCGATCAGAGGCCTATGTGCCCGTTCTAGCGCACCATTGGACTGGGGGTGGTAGGCTGAGGTCTGTAGTTTCTTAACTTTTAAGAGCCTACATACGCCCTTGAAGAGGTCACTTAGGAAATTTGATCCCTGGTCGGTGACTATCTGTTTAGGTATGCGGTAGCACGTGACGATTTCGTCGAAGAAAATTTGTGCTACCGTTTGAGCTTCCCCATTGGGAATGGCATACCAGTCGACGAATTTTGTCAGGTTATCCTGGAAGGTTAGGATGTATTTATTTCCGGAATGTGTTTCTTCCAGGGGACCCACTACGTCTAAATAGACTTTTTCGAAGGGCTTTTCTGCTATGTCTGTAATAATCATGGGCATTCGGAATTGTCTAGAGGCCTTCATGGTTTAACAATTCTTGCGCCTTTTTATGTAGCGAGTGATATCGCGGAACATGTGTCTCCACCAATATTTCCGACGTACTCGATTATATGTCTTAACGACTCCCTGGTGTCCGCCGAAGGGGGAGTCGTGGTAGTCCTTCAGTATGGTATTGATTTCTTCGGGACTTGTTATCACTTCTACTTTTCTTCGTAGCTCGCTGGAGCTTTCTTTGGAGGCTTCGGCAGGTTGGGGTATTTCCGTTTCCATGTCTCTTTCTTTAGGCCCTTCGTCGATATTGGGGGCGTTTAAAGTTGGAACGTGTTCGTCTTTTTCCTCATCCTGCATTTTTTGTGCCTGAGCTCTTGTGACCGCGTTGTATTGTTTCGGTCGTTCAATAGGAGGCAATGTATTTCCGTTTCTCTCGGGCGATATAGTTAGGGGTTCACCGGGTTGGTGAATTAGAGCTTCCACCGTGAAGGTATTGGGCTCTTCTGCTCTTTGGGGAATCCGGCTGAGAGCATCAGCATTCATATTGTATTTACCTGGTTTATATTCTATTTGGTAATCGTATTCTGACAATTTGTGGTGAAACCTAACGAGTCGAGTTGTGGGGTCCTTGACGTTGAAGACTCCCTTGAGAGGTTTATGGTCTGTATAGACCGTAAACTTTCGACCCATTAAGTAACACCTGAAGTTTTTAACAGCCCATACTATGGCTAGCAGCTCTTTTTCGACGGTGGAGTAGTTACGCTCCGCCTTGTTTAGAGTGCGACTTGCCTAAGCTATGGGCTCGACTTGACCTACGATTCCTTGAGAGAGCACTGCTCCGAGTGCCTCACTGCTGGCGTCCGTTGTTAGGTTGAACGGTTGGTCGAAATCAGGTTATATCAGCAGTGGTGGGGAGACTAGAGAACGCTTCACAATTTGAAATGCTTCCTCGCATTTTGGCGTCCATGAAAATTTCACACCCTTTCTTAGTAAATTGGTTAGGGGGCGTACTATTTTAGAAAATTCTGGGATGAATTTTCTATAGTAGTTGGCAAGACCCAAGAAGGACTGGACTTGCCTGACGGTACGGGGCGAAGTTTTGGACACACTCCGTTTTTCTGGGGTCTGGTAGGGCTCCCTTTTCAGAGCATACATACTACTTCCTTTTTCAAAAATTGGCATTTCTCCGGTTGCAATTTGAGGTTGTTTTCCCTCAACCGGTCGAATATGCGTCGTAGCTTGGAATTATGGTCCTCAAGGTTCTTACCATAGATGACATCTAGGTAGACGAAGCATTCGAGGCCTTGTAGACCCGTAAGGACATAATTCATTAGTCGCTGAAACGTGGCCGGGGCACCTTTTAACCCGAACGGCATGCGTTTAAATTCATAATGGCCATAGTTTGTGCTAAAAACCGTCTTGGGGCGAGCCTGTGGTTCCACTAGTACCTACCTGGTGGTAACCACTGGCCAAGTCGAGGGTAGAGAAGTATCTCGAGTGACCGAGCTGGTCCAGGATGTCCTCGATCCTTGGTAAGGGATATGCATCGCCTATTGTCTTTTCATTAATTTTGCGGGAGTCCACTACTACGCGCCATTTTTTCTCACCGTCGGGACCCGGTTTTTTCGGTACCACTAGGAGGGGTGAGTTCCACGGACTTTTACTGGGTTGGACAATATCGTTGTCATTGATCTGAGTTTCCGGTAGTCTATACATTTTTTGATTAATGTATTGGTCGTAGACCATGGGGATTTCGTGTCTTAGAGCTTCCGTGTAGGTTGGCTTGTCCCCTTTTAAGTGGAATATGTCGGCATATTCGTAACAAAGATCCCGTATGGACCGCTTCTCGTCGGCCGTTAGAGGGTGGTCGAGGCTGAGTTCCTCGTCTAGTTGTTTGAAGCGCGTTTCTCGCTCAAGGTCCGGATCCTCATGGTCCGGGAATATGTATCGCAGATGGCGGATGGAATCGATTTCCTTTTCATTCGTTCCCAACTTCACTTTTGCCCTTGGGTATACCTTGCGGGATTGCACCATTATTGGGTATACTTTGGAGCCTTGCGTTAGATGACGATGGGGTACTGGCGTTCCTGAGACCGTCTGGTTCAGAGCCTGTAAGATACTCTCATACGTCATTAGCATTCCTTGGAGACGTAGGGTTGTTGTTAGAGGCTAAGTGAATAGTAGTGTAGTCTTTGATTGGCGCGAGCGTAAGGGATAGGCTCGTCAGGACTACTGGTTGGGTGTTAACGTTGATGAGACCAACATACACTGTTTTTGTTCCAGTTGGCAAGAGGGAATTGGCGAGGAATACTCCTTCGCTCGGCTCGTAAGATTCACAGAGCATTTCCTCCTCTAATCTTAGTGGAATGGGGACCACCATTTGAGACCGGCTTGGTAGGCGAATGGATTTCTCCAATGCCACGTTATATTTCCCTGAATTGGTCTCAAAGCCGTTGGGGTTGTTTTCCAACCTTGAGCCATCTAGAGATAGGCAGCTGGTATTCCTCTCTGAGGGTACTTGGGAGACACCACCGGGGTTTATCTCGGATACTACGAGTTGAGATTCCCTGGTTTGGGTTTGCTCCTGCTGCTCTCTAGGGTTTGACTTGGCGGGTCCATTGCGTAATGGAATTGCAATTTCTACTGGGTTGATTTTCGTGCGAGGAAATCGCAGTGTTTTGTTTGGGCCTTCGACGTTACAATGTTGGAAAGAAAGTCGTTTCCTAGCAGGCCATCGTTAGGGATTTCTGGCGTATTTTGCACAATTTAGAAGGTGCATGGGAGGAGGCCGTTGAGAATGATGTTCCCCTGACAGCTCCCTAATGTTTTTCCTTGGCCGTATGGCGTTTGTAGTGTGCATTTTTTAGTGGGATCTGATAAGTTGGGATCCTTTAGTTTTTTAAGTTTTAATATACTGACCTCAGCGCCAGTGTCCACTGCTAGGTCAGCTTTGCCGTTAAGGCTTATGTCTAGAGGAAGAGTGACGAGTGGAACACTTGGTTCGGGCGCGTGAGGTCCCCCTTTAGTAATATTTTGAGGACTTATTGTCGGGCCGGGGTTTCTTGGAGTTTCCCGGAGTTTGTTGTGATTCCCAGCGCTGTCTTTGATGACAGTCGTCTACTTGGTGACCACGTATGTGGCAGAAATCACATCTATATCTAATATTAAACACTGACCTTGTGCTGTTGGCCGCTTGTTGACGGCCATTGGGTTGGTTGGATCCATTATTCATGGGTCGGTTGGTTGATTGTCTATTATTATTCTGGTTAGGGGGGTGTTGGTCGGAGTAACGATGATTACCCATAGGTTGTGACCGCGGGTCTGGGTAACGGTTGTTACCTTGGAACTGGGACCGTTGGTTGGGGTAACAATTATTATTATTATTATTATATGAAGGCCCCTGGTTTTGGTAACGATTGTTATTATTATTGTATGAAGTCCCCTGGTTTTGGTAACGATTATTATTGTTACCGGCTCAACTGGTCGCTGGCAGTCCCTCGCGTCGTGCGAGTTGGACCGACAGATTATGCAGAAGGGCGTGTTTTTACGTTTCAAACAGTCTGCATAAGTATGCCCTCTATTTCTACAATAGCTACAGGTGATGTCCAATGGTTTAGTTTCATTTTTCGGAACGGGGCTTACAGTCGTTACGTGGTGGGCGCTTGATAGCGGCGCCTGTGGTGTGGTTTGCAAGGGGTTTATGGGTGGGGTGAATGTTGTGTACATTACCTGTGGATTTATCGGGCTTTGGAGTGTTGTTTGCGGCATGGTTGGTGTTGGCGGGGCGGTGTACTGAGTGTGTGGGTTTGGCGTATTTGTGAGGGCCATTTGGTAATGCTTTCCGGCTTAGGAGTAGGGACTGTTTGCCCATAAAGACTATATGCTGGGTGCGACACTGTCATTGGGTAGGAGGCATGCATAGAATTTTGTTGCAATTTCTCCATATCTAGAGCCTTTTGTGTTAGGCTGTCAAGTGTATCCTCTCCCAGAGTTAGTAGGTACTGGCAGAGGTGGGGGTTGGTAACTCCACTCCGCAGGGAATTTTTTGCGAAATCTTGCAGTTGGGCCTTTACGGCCGGTGCTGCCATCGCACCATATTTAGTGGTGGCCGCCTCTTCGCATAGTGACAACTGCTGTTTGATTCGTATTGCGTAGGTTGTTAGAGGCTCTAGAGGAACTGGCGTAATTGAATTAACTTGTTGCCCAGTTCCTGATATGTTTCTCTAGGAAGATATGTCCTCTTTAGGAGGTTTTCTGCCTCCTCAAAAGTGGCAGGTTATGAGGAGGCAATTAGTTGATAGGCCTCTCCCCGAAGCCTAGTTGGGTAAATTTGAAGGAAGGCGGCCTTTTCCTGTTCTGTAAGGCACTGTAGTACCCGGCGGCAACAGCCTAGGAACATTTGTAGTTCCGTTGCCATCGTCGGGTTTTGGCCGCCAGAAAAAAGAGGGACTAGTTAAGCCGTTAATTTGGCGACTTTGGTATATACGTCGGCCATGACTGTAGGGAATTCTTTTAGTATTAAAGATTTGACAAGACGACTGTCTTGAAAGGTCGCCTCCTCTTCCTCTAGGAGGGACAAGGATCGGGTTGAGAGCTCGACCCAATCCGCGAGAAGATCTATTGGTGCGTAATCGGGTTCGGGCGGTTCTGTGTTACAGTTTTCACAATTGTCCCTATCCTCTATACTAGGCTTATCTATTACCTCAAGGGGGCGTGGGAGACTATTTTTGAAATTGAGGAGGTCCTGTTTAAATTTCAGGGCCTCCTCTTTGAACGCTTCTATTTTAGCCTTTCTTTCTAGGCTGGCCCTTTGGATTTGTTTATCCACGGCCTCAAAATGACCTATATTACATTTGCCCGTCTCCTGCGCCCGCTTAAGTATATCCTACCAAAAAAACATTAAAAATGTGAATTAGAAGTTCGTGGGCGCGGAAATTATTTATTGGGACAGTTTAAAACACACTTATAACAAAAGGAAGTGATATGGATTAGTCAAGATGAATCGTTAATAGCATGAAATAATTAAACACGTGCATTTACGAACGAATTCAAAGGAATTATACAACTGCCAATTTTTATTTAAAACTCAATAAAGTATTATCAACCGCGAAAAAGTTGGCTGGCGTGTTCGTTGTATACCTAGCATGAATCTTTGCTGAATTAAGTGTGGCTCAGTCTATAGTATTTCTAATAAAATTTGTTACATTTCGAAGGGCAGCTAAGATTCATGCTCTAAAATTGTTGTAAAATTCCTTTGAATTCGTTCGTAAATGCACGTGTTTAATTATTTCATGCTATTAACGATTCATCTTGACTAATCCATATCACTTCCTTTTGTTATAAGTGTGTTTTAAACTGTCCCAATAAATAATTTCCGCGCCCACGAACTTCTAATTCACATTTTTAATGTTTTTTTGGTAGGATATCACTCTTTTTTGTTTTAATACATTCTAAAATAAAAGTAAATAATCTTCTGTATAAAGAAATATTAGGGGTATTCATGAAAACGAGTAAATTTACACATTCTGTATACGTGTATTTTTACGAGGTTTGTTTAATGAACGCACCTATGATGACTTGATGTATGTAAACGATATAATTGGCCAACTGTTCAAAGTGGATGTTAATGTCGAAATTACTAAACAGAAAAATGCCAAAAGAGAGTGAGAAAAATAAATTAATTAATTTTGTGCAATATATTGCTTGTGGGGAATTGTTAATGTTGCAATGCTTTGAAAAACGCAATGGTAATTTTGATAATTTTGACATTGAAATTGACATGAAATTGACAAAATTGACATTTGAAGATTTTACACATATACGAAGTTTACACCACAAAATTTCAGCGTAAACTTATCTAGGCTGCGTATTTCACTTTCCATACAAATTTTGACAGTTCATTTACGAGATTGGAAACTTATACGATTTACGCGGCTTACTAGGGATTTACACGTTTTCATGAATACCCCTATTATGTATTTAATTGTTCATTATATTTTTTTATTTATTTTATAAGTAGGTAATAACAAAATAACAAAATGCAGGAATTCAAATTAATATTATTGCCTTTGTAAAAAAAAACATAAGCTCCTTTCGAGTTTCTCGGCCAAGATTTTTTCTGTACTATGGAATTATTGATCCATAACCAGCACGATTTTTCTTTCAACATGCTGATCTAATGACCTTGTTCGAGTGTTCCTTTGAATTCGTTCGTAAATCCACGTGTTTAATTATTTCATGCTAGTGTGTTCTAGTTATGATACCCTTTCATTTGATACCCGTGTCGATGGGCTATGTAAAGTAAATGGGTATCCGCTTTCTTGACATAACCGCCGTGGATCTAAATATATTTTGAGTATACTAAATCGCTTATTGTGTTCTACTTATCATTCCCTTTCATTTGACACCCATGTCGAGGGGGTTGTGAAGAAAATGGTAATCCGCCCTCTTGAGATAACCGCCGTGGATCTAAATATATTTTGAGTATACTAAATCGCTTATTGTGTTCTACTTATCATTCCCTTTCATTTGCTACCCATGTCGAGGGGGTTGTGAAGAAAATGGTAATCCGCCCTCTTGAGATGACAGCCATGGATCTAACCAGATATTGAGTATATTATATCGCTTATGGTATTCTACTTATGATACCCTTTCAATTGATACCTATGTCGAGGTGGTGGTGAAGAAATGGTAGTCCGCCCTCTTGAGACGGCCGCCATGGATATAAAGACATAGCTTATTGTATTCTACTTATCATACCCTTTCATTTGATACCCATGTCGAGGGGGTTGTGAAGAAAATGGTAATCCGCCCTCTTGAGATGACAGCCGTGGATCTAACCAGATATTGAGTATATTATATCGCTTATGGTATTCTACTTATGATACCCTTTCAATTGATACCTATGTCGAGGTGGTGGTGAATAAATGGTAGCCCGCCCTCTTGAGACGGCCGCCATGGATATAAAGACATAGCTTATTGTGTTCTACTTATCATACCCTTTCATTTGATACCCATGTCGAGGGGGTTGTGAAGAAAATGGTAATCCGCCCTCATGAGATAACCGCCGTGGATCTAAATATATTTTAAGTATACTAAATCGCTTATTGTGTTCTACTTATCATTCCCTTTCATTTGATACCCATGTCGTGGGGGTTGTGAAGAAAATGGCAATACGTCCTCTTGAGGTGGCCTCGGTGGATCTAACTATTTATTGAGTATACTATATTGCTTATTGTATTCTAGTTATCATACCCTTTCATTTGATACCCATGTCGAGGGGATTGTGAAGAAAATGGTAATTCGCCCTCTTGAGATGACAGCCATGGATCTAACCAGATATTGAGTATATTATATCGCTTATGATATTCTACTTATGATACCCTTTCAATTGATACCTATGTCGAGGTGGTGGTAAAGAAATGGTAGTCCGCCCTCTTGAGACGGCCGCCATGGATATAAAGACATAGCTTATTGTATTCTACTTATCATACCCTTTCATTTGATACCCATGTCGTAGGGGTTGCGAAGAAAATGGTAATACGTCCTCTTGAGGTGGCCTCGGTGGATCTAACTATTTATTGAGTATACTATATTGCTTGTTGTATTCTACTTATCATACCTTTTCATTTGATACCCATGTCGAGGGGGTTGTGAAGAAAATGATAATCCGCCCTCTTGAGATGACAGCCATGGATCTAACCAGATATTGAGTATATTATATCGCTTATGGTATTCTACTTATGATACCCTTTCAATTGATACCTATGTCGAGGTGGTGGTGAAGAAATGGTAGTCCGCCCTCTTGAAATGGCCGCCATGGATATAAAGACATAGCTTATTGTATTCTACTTATCATACCCATTCATTTGATACCCATGTCGAGGGGGTTGTGAAGAAAATGGTAATCCGCCCTCTTGAGATAACCGCCGTGGATCTAAATATATTTTAAGTATACTAAATCGCTTATTGTGTTCTACTTATCATTCCCTTTCATTTGATACCCATGTCGTGGGGGTTGTGAAGAAAATTTTCAAAATTTTACTGTACATTTGTACTGTGAACTACTTGTTTTTTATAGTACCTAACGCAATCTGATACCATAGTTGCGAGTATCCACTTTAAATGAATACATTTTGTTAATCATCTAATGCCATCTGGCATCAACAGTTCGAGTAAACACTTTTCGACTAACTAGTAGCACCATCTCCTTTATTGAGCAATTGAAATGACTTAGAGCGCCATCTGTCAGAATAATTTTGAGTACCCACTTTTTTAGACTGAAGGAGAAGAAAAAAGTTCGATTCGAAATCTAAAAAATGTAAAAATAAAGAAAACGAAGAATGATAGGAAAACAAACTCATGGAATAATAAATTATTTATATTTTGGGTATCGGTTACAAATGAAAAATTACTTATATTGCTTATAAAAAGGTGATAAATCGCATAATTTTATAAAAAAAACACCTTGTTTTCTATGTTTAGGCGTAAATAAGGCATTAGCTGTTTGCCCTTACGAACTCGGCAAACTACCGCTTGCCTTGATAATCTAATTTTGAGGTTAAACCTACTTGTTTTTCTTCTTCTCCTAGGATGGTTCCGCTTCTTAGGCGTCTGTGGGATGTTTGTGGTGCTCCCGATTTTTTTTTTTTATGTGGCAGTGCTAAGCTCAGGAGTCACCCTTTGTACTACTAGTCCGTCATGTCATTTGTCACGTCATGGTGCAATGTCTAGCAGTAAGCTTAGTACGGGGGAGGGATGAGGGGGGGGCATAGGTTAAGGATTAAAAGGTACGGGGGGGTATTGAGGAAGGTGGTGATGAACCCTGCGTTTGAACTCTTGGATGTTGTAGGAGTTCGGAAATACTGACTGCGAAAGCTTATTCCACAGCCGAGTTGTTCTATTAACAAACGAATTCATATCTTGTTGAGTGCGTGAAAAGGGTAGTTGCAGGTGAAGGGAATGAGACGAGTGGGCTAATCTGGTGTTGCGGGTATAAGATTGCCGTGGAGGCAGGAGAGCGTTTAACTCGGAGGAACAGTCACTGTGGTAGTAGCGATAAAATTTTGTCAGTGCTGCTACATTCCTACGGTGGCTCAGGGGGTCGATGGTGGAGCAGGCGGTGTCGTCATCAATTAACTTGAGCGCCCTTTTTTGCACCTTATCTAACCATGCCAAGGTGGTTATTGGGGCGCCGCCCCAAACGAGGGAATTATATTCGAGAAGAGGCCGAATGTAGGATTTATAAATAACAGCACGGGCCGATGGCTGGAGGAGGAACTTGCACCTCTTAAGAAATGCCAAGCACTGAGATCCTTGTTTGGCGATTTGGAATATGTGGTCATTCCATCGCAAGTCTTTGGCTAAAGTCACGCCTAAGATGTGTAGGGATGGGTCGGCCTTTAGTACCACGTCATCCACTTTCAAGGATGGTGAGGTGTTGAACTTCTTTTTGGAGATAAGACAGTACTTGGTTTTGTCGGAGTTGAATTCAACACGATTCTTCTTTCCCCACTCTAGAATCAGCTTAATGTCATTTATAATCGACTTGGACATAAGTTCGCGATCATCAAGACAGGATCTGGCATGAGTCTGTCTTGTATCGACGCTGTACGAGTAACGTAGAGTACCGTCGTCAGCGAAGCTGAGGAGTGGGTTGGAGGGGATTGAAAGAAGGTCATTTATAAATATGAGAAATAGGGCCGGTGATAAAATTGACCCCTGGGGTATCCCTGCAGAGATCGGGTGGGATGCGGATTTGACGCCATCCAATACTACTTTGATTGAACGGCCAAAAAGGAAACTCTCAATCCACTTCTGTAGAAGTGAGTCAACTCCAATAGCTTTGAGTTTAGCTAACAGGGCTGTGTGCGAAACTCTATCGAAAGCCTTGGAGATATCCAGAGCAACCAGACTAGACTCACCGGATTCATGCAGACTACGGCTGAGGTGTTCTGTAAGACAGACTAAAAGATCGCCAGTGGATCTTTTTTGTCGGAAGCCATACTGTCTGTCGTTTATGAGTAGGTTGGATTCTAGATATCCCATAAGCTTTTGTTGATTATCGTCTCCATGGTTTTGGAGAGAATAGAAGTAATTGCTATTGGGCGGTAATTGGAGGGATCGCTGGAATCATCTTTTTTCGGTATGGGCTGAACATGGGCGATGGGGTGGTTGTTGATTGGAGTGCTGTTAGTGGCGTTGTGGTGATCCCTCGTTGGGTTACCTGGCAGGACGCTGGGGTGTCGTTGGCTCCTGGTAATGTTGAGGGGCCTGGTGTGGCTAGGTGACTGGCTGGTGTTTGGTGGTCCCTCGGTGGGGGAGTCTCGGGTTTGTAGTTGTCCCCTTGTTGGCCCTCGGACATAGGGCGTCTCCTGGGCAGGGATGAAGCCCACTAAAAGTCCCGCGATGTAAAAACTTTAGGGGGGTAAATGCGTGCTCGCCTGGAGCAGAGCCACCTAAAGTTGATTACCCCCGAGCGAAGATTCGTTGGAGGATCCGAGGTCGTCGGTCTTGTCAATCGCAATCGACAAAAACTAGTTGCGCCAATTGTTATATATTTTTTTTATGTATCTTTTTGGTCAAATAACTTTTACTTACGTTATACCAGATCTTAGGAATCGCGCCCCTAAAAGCACAATAAACAATCCAAAAAAAATTTCTCTATTTATTTTTTTTTTATTTTTTATTCTTTATAACACACAGAATGTAAAGGGCACGGCACTATCTGACTCCCTGTAAAACTCACAGTTAATTTGTGAATATCTTAATCCAAAAGTGTTAGATGTATGACAATTTCTTTTAGGAAGCACGTAAAACAACTATTGTCACAAACAGTAAATCAATTTTTTTTTAAGATTTAAATATTTTTTCTTGCCGTTTGTTCTGCACTTTAAAAGATGTAGTTCTTGTGTACTGCCCCAATAAATGTATAATAAATAAATAAATAATAAATAAAATAAATAAAAAAATAAACTTATATATTTGGCTTAAAACTATTAAAAATTATTTTCTCTTTATTATTTATTTTTATTCTTTAATACACACAGTATGGGCACTGCACTATCTGACCCCGGCAGCGCCAATTGTTATATATTTTTTTATGTATCTTTTTGGTCAAATAACTTTTACTTACGTTATACCAGATCTTAGGAATCGCACCCTTAAAAGCACAATAAACAATCCAAAAAAAATTTCTCTATTTATTTTTTTTTTATTTTTTATTCTTTATAACACACAGAATGTAAAGGGCACGGCACTATCTGACCCCGTGTACAACTCACAGTTAATTTGTGAATACCTTAATCCAAAAGTGTTAGATGTATGACAATTTCTTTTAGGAAGCACGTAAAATAACTATTGTCACAAACAGTAAATCAACTTATATATTTGGCTTAAAACTATTAAAAATTATTTTCTCTTTATTATTTATTTTTATTCTTTAATACACACAGTATGGGCACTGTACTATTTGACCCCGTGTAAAACTCACAATTAATTTGTGAATATCTTAATCCAAAAGAGTTAGGATGTATGACAATTTCTTTTAGGAAGCACGTAAAACAACTATTGTCACAAACAGTAAATCAACTTATATATTTGGCTTAAAACTATTAAAAATTATTTTCTCTTTATTATTTGTTTTTATTCTTTAATACACACAGTATGGGCACTGCACTATTTCACCCCGTGTAAAACTCACAATTAATTTGTGAATATCTTAATTCAAAAGAGTTAGGATGTATGACAATTTCTTTTAGGAAGCAAGTAAAACAACTATTGTCACAAACAGTAAATCAACTTATATATTTGGCTTAAAACTATTAAAAATTATTTTCTTTTATTATTTATTTTTATTCTTTAATACACACAGTATGGGCACTGCACTATTTTGACATTTGATTGTGGTTCAAACAAAACTTTTTAAACACCGCCCGCTCGCGATCATAGTTCGAAAAAAGCACTCAACTGTTTAAACAATATTTTTTAAAAAGCCGCACCCGCCGACGACCGTGGTTAAGACAACACTCAACTCATTAAAATTTTCACCCGCCGGTGGTGGCAAGAAAAACAGACTCTACAGGTTGGGAAAAACGCGCCCTTGAATTTGTTCCCACCTGCGCCACTTGCTTACCGCGCGTTTCTCACGCGGCGCATTGCAAATTGCGCTAGATTATTCGGGTGGGTGAAATTACGTTTTTTCCAGATATGAAGGTGAAAAACTAGCCGCTAATAGTATATTCTGTAACCAGTTTGGAATGATGCATATTCCGCACAAGTGGAAGTCCACGAGTGCGGAATATGCCATTCAAAACGTGTTGCAGACTATACTTTTTCTACGCCTCTAAAATAGATTTTATTATTATTTTGTAAACAAAAACGTACCTACCTAATGTAAAGCTATTGTCAAAAATATATATGCATAAAGCACAGCAAGATATTATAACCCTAAATAACATATTAGTAGTGCTCATTCGTAACAATTTTAACTATCCAAAATAATTATCAAAAGTAAATATCAATGATATTGTTTGTAAATAATTCCCAAACCATCTTTAAACATTTTTAAAATAATTTTTATTCTTTATTATTAACAAAATTTATAGTAAAATTACTGCAGTTTGAAATTGTTACATTAGGAATATTACTTAATTGAGCTTTGTTAATTGTGGAATTCTGAGTGTTCACCGTAGAAGGCATGGGACTTGGCACTTCAGGTTCTTTGCCTTGACGTACCAGGTTCAGTTATATGTGTAAGTAGTTTATTAGATATATTTATTCTGTTATTTAAGGAATTATCAATATAGCCTTCTGCTACTTCCGTTGACTTCCAACCTCCATGACCATTTAACGTCGTAATGTCGCCGCCTGCATCAACTAACATTGTGGCAGATGTTCTTCTGAAACAATGGCCTGTGTATAGCTCGGGATTTGGAAGTTTTAAAAACGTTGCCACTTGTTTTGGGATAGCACCCATTTTGTTAATTCCCATCACTTGCTTGGTACAACGCCCTTTTTGATCATTTAAAAAAAAATTATCTACGTCAGCTATAGTGGGGCAGAGATTGGCATATTTTTTAAACAGGTCATCAAATTTTCCTGTTATTGTAAATTTTCTGCAAATTTTTGTTTTTGTATCTGGTACAGTTATAAGAACAGCAGTACCCAAGTCTTGTATATTTTGTATCTTCATTTGATACAACTCAATTTTTCTACAGGCACCCATGACACCTACAATTAACACAACCTAAAACATAACACATTAAGAATAAGAACTTAATTCAACTGGCATTCAAGTTTTTACCTTTGTACCAAGGTATAAAATAGCTGGTGTTTCAAATATAAAGCTATTCACTTGTTCGGCTGTTAAAATTTTTGATTTTTTGCTTGGAAACCAGACGCCTGTTTTTTTAAGAATGCACGTAATTTTGCATATTGTGACAAATCAATATTATGTTTAATATTGAATGTTGTACGTAATATCGAGTACACCTTCCACAATGTTGAAGACTTCATTGTATTACCTAATCCAGTAAAATATGCGAGAAAAACATTTTCCGAAAAAGAGTTCGTATTTTTGGTTTTACGCCAATCCATAAATTGTTCGTAAGAATGTAGATATACTTCCTTGGATTTGGTAGGTAGTAACTCTAGCATCGTCTTATTTGCTAAGTTAATAAGTTCTGGGGCGTACAATTCTCATTACTGGCCATGTTTAATTAATATAGAAAATCACAACTGAAGAAAATGACAGTTAAGAATCAATGGCATTTACTGGTAAACAGCACCAATATCAGTTGAACGGATAAAGGCGCAACCTATTCCTCATTAAATAATTTGACAATAGATGCCGCCGAAAAGTTATTCAAAAAATGCTTTTATGTTCTGTAATTTAATAATTGAATTGTTTATTTAAAGCAAAAATGGTCTAGCGGAACATCTTTGATTGTTTATTATTGAAATATTTCTTTTTAGCTTTTTCAAAAAAAAAAGCTTATACAGAGGCTCTGTCCGTCTGTCCGTCTGAAGCCTACTTTCATCTCTGAAAGTGACACAGACTTGGGCCATATCTCAAAATGTAGCTCTTGGTCAAAAGACCAAAAACTGAGAAAATGGTCTGGAAATTTCAACCAGAAGTATATTTAAACAACAAAAAAGAGCCTTTAAAGAAAATATTGTGACTAATTTTTGTGTTCTAAGGCTTATAACTTCTTAATTATTCATTTTACCACAAAATTTCTAAGTAATAAATTGTAGATTATTTAATTCTAAACAAAAAGTATGTGCGCAAATTTCCGGTAAGATGTGCCGTTTCGGAGATATAGTGGAAAAACCATTTGCCTACGTTTTCCAAGATGGCGGCCAAATGGGGGGGGGGTTAGAATCCCGTAAACTCAAACTTAGGCTCACCCTGACCCCCCCTACACATCCCAAAAATAAAA
Source organism: Thereva unica (assembly GCA_949987705.1). Taxonomy (NCBI): domain Eukaryota; kingdom Metazoa; phylum Arthropoda; class Insecta; order Diptera; family Therevidae; genus Thereva; species Thereva unica. Next base: position 58,680,710 of record OX465284.1, read on the forward strand.
CCTTGTCCTTGTATTTTTGCAATGTTAAAGTACCATTTCCATGGACTATAAAGGGCTAGGGAAAGTACCTCGTCTGTGGGGCTGCGAGTTCGATCCTTCTGCTCGCGGTGCTTTTTTTTCGTCATAATAATTTTTTTTAATTTCCTTCGGGGATTTTGTTTCATATGAAACAAGTTTTTGACATGAATACGTCTCTAAATTTGCTTCCAGAACAAAAGCCGATGATAACGAAATTATGGCATATAGTTTTTATTTGCTGCTCAAAAACTATTGTTTATATTGAATAAAGAAATATACCATGACGTGGGTGAAGAATCAAAGAATTTTATTGTTTACATTTGATTTCCTTTTTGTTAAGCTATGATGATTATATTGTAGTGTTTGTTAAAAACTTTGTTAAGTTTTAGATTACGCAGTCTCACAACTTATAACCTACATAAGCCTTTAACAAAAACTTTTCAAGATTAATTATATATAGCGTTGGTCAGTGTGATACTTATGAATCTCCATGGCCAAACTAGGGTGCGGTAAGCCGAATTTTTAACAATAACACATGTATGTTTAAGTAAAATAATACACCTAATTCTGTTGTGCAAAGTGCATCACATTAGATTTTCCTCCAATCCAAAGAAAAATGTTTAGATTCGTTTTCTATAGTGTTTACATGTGTGATGTGCTTTTTTTTTCAATTTGACACATTCGAATTATTGGCCTCGATTTCCAGATCCGGCGGGTTGGAAGTGAGTGCGGATCAATCTCCACTTAATATATTGTCATCCAATCTGAAATGTTATTCAACAGAAAGAATACCATGAAAACGCGTAATTAGTGGCTAGTATCTAGGCACAACATCCCACTAGTTTTCCTTTAATTTATTAATTAATAAATAAAAAGAATAACACCATCATATTCTTGGCTTTTGAGCAACAGATATCGCCCCAAGTAGTCATTCCATAACAAGTAATGGAATGAATATTCCACACGGGTGCGGAATGCCCGCAATTCCGTGTCTAAAAGCAATATCAGAATGCTCGTATTATACAAGAGGCGTAGAAAAAAGATATTACAAAACCATTCCATTCATTTTTTGTGTCGCGGAGTTTGAAAAATTCTATACATATCCGGCGTTGTATGTTATCTTGTATATTTTAGGTGCTATCATGTATAACTAAATAAATTAACACATTACTGGATCTCGGCGGTACTCCTTGGGATATTACCCCCTTTTTTATTCCTGAAGTTTTTCGTTTTTCTTTTTATTACAAACTCTTTTATTTCCTCAAGAAACCAGAATATCGTTTGCGGTTTAACATACTTTTTTTCATCTTCCAAACATTGTTTGCAGAAAATATTTGCGGGCTCAATATTTAATTGTTGATAAGGGGACTCTAAAACGGATAACTCCTGTGCAAGTCCGAGATTAAATTCCTTCTTTCATACGTTTGCCCTGAAAAATTTACTGTAGCTTTTCCTCATTTTCCTTAATTGAAGAGTTTACAAATATCAAGGAAGGTATTGAGCCTATTTTTAATTTCTTTTTACCAAAACAACTACTACCGCAATGTTTAGAGAAGACGTACGTACTTTTTATTGTGGACGGGGATGTTAATTTACAAGCATTTATGAAAAGGACTTGTCCCAGATTTTGGAAATCGAAAGAATTTTAGATTTGGCTCAGCATGTTTATGCGCTTTGCCACTTTGGATGATGCAAACAACTCCCCAGGGTGTGCGACTTTTTTGAATTTTTTATAAAAAACTGTGGCCAAAAATCTACGCCCACAACATACCTACAACAAAAGACCTACTTAAAGCCAAAATCCAACATTTAAAGGCAAAAGCGAAAATTCTTTAGACAAAATAAAATATAGAATAATTTCCCAAATTCGTTTGTAAAATCATTCTAGTTATACCGAAATACCAGAAAATAAAAAAAATGAGTGTGCGTAGGACCACACTTTAGAAGTGTTAACTTCTATGGCTAGTCTAAACTTCCAAATCAATCTTAATACAGGACGATAAGGATTAATATATTTTATTTATGAATATTCTGTTAAAGTTTATTTAATTGTTACTTATATGCACTCACTCCAAAATGTGTTGCAATGTTTTGGAAATTAAACTATATTTCGTCGGTCTAGAACCAGAAGAACGTAGCCACCAATTTTGAAATTTTACAGGAGAGCTATTAAAAGGTGAATTTTATGCATTATCGAATTTCCATTTTAATTTAAAAAAAACTGTTCACGAAATATATATACAAGTATTTCTTGTTAAAAATATCATCTATTCTGTGCAAAAAAAAAAATAACTTTTTAAGATGCAATATTTTTATATCGAATATTTAAATTTTATATGATGAATTGCAAATACGTTATTCTGGTCTTAATAATCAACGTCATTTCCGTACTTTCAGTACATCGAGTAAGGTATTTAAATATTTGAGATCAGTAAAAATGTGCGGTATGTTATTTTAGCAAAATATTTTATTCATATCCAAAAGACAGATAACATAACGAATCTAATTTTCGTTCATAAAAAAGCAAAAACAAAAAAAAACCAATACGAAAGAAATAGCGAGTAAATCTATAATTCGTTCAATATTAATTCATTCGTCATACCATTGTAGAGTCGGTGTCCGCCCTGTATTCCTGTTCGGATTCAATCAAATTTCTATAAAAAACCCTATAATGTTCTGTTATCAAACCAGACTCGGTTATTTTTAATGGAGCCGTATACGCAGGGTTTAATTGGTGCTTAAGGAGTCCGGATCGCGTTTGTGTTATGGCAATATCAAAATATTTCAATTCAGTATTATGATCATACTTAAAAAATATTTTAGAGTTCTCATTTTTCCTGTATTGAAGATGTACTATTTTTAACCACTTGATTCGCTCGCCATCACAATCTAAAGTTCTATTTTTAATGAATTGTTTTTGCAACTCCGCGAAATTCAAAAAATATGTACCATACTCGTACTTCACATTGGATCTAACAATGTAAATAACTAAAGAACAAAATGTATACTGCCCAAAACAATTATAAAATTTAGGAAAAAATTAGAAAAACTTCTTCGAACTACTAATACAAAATTCATGACATGAATCACATTGTGATTCTGCATATTGTGCATTGATGTTGGTTTACTACGTTTGTACCAGCATAATGGCGCGATATAAATAGTGGGCGCCACTTATGCGAGGTGTTACCCCCTTAGCCACAAGCCCGGAAGAGCATGGCCAAGGAGCCAACACCATACATAAGAAATAAAAGAAAATCCGGAACTCCTACGCCGGCCACACGGAGTTGTCTAGCTCGCCGGAGGGGTCGTGGGGTGTGTGGCCGGGGCTTACCGCGGTTGGTTCACCACTTACCTGTGACTATAACACTCATCTTCCGACTCCATCCTTCGGGCATCGCCTGAACCGTGTCACTGTAGTGCGGTCCCGTGCCAACTCGTGGTATGGATAACCACCAGCTGACCAGAAAAGGCACTACCTAAGACTCCTGAAAAAGAAACGCCATCCGCCCCAACCATTCAAAAAAGAAGAAATCTAGCACATTACGTTCATCATTACAACCCTTACAAATTCTTTGTTTATTTCAGGTACATACATCAATACAAGAACACCAGGAGTTAAAAATCAATATTCAATAATAATAAAGGCAATGAACTCGAATCATTGTCAGATACAACTACATCCACGTATTCAATTTCAAAAAAAAATTGTATTTTACAATAGTAACTGCCCAGATAAATCCGGTCGATACTAGATATGGAAACGCGTCGCTTTGGTACCAATACGATTAGTTTCTTACAAATGATATCACAATTATTGTGTTCAAGATACGGGAAACAATTGTCCAGGAAATAACAAGAAAAACTATTTTCACCAAATGAGCAAACAAACTGACAAAATAATGTGATTAAGATTAAAAAAATTAATATGAACTGCGCTAAAAATTATTGTATAGTGCTAAATTAAAGAATGTACGAATATTTTATTTTATTTTGTGTATTTTTGTTTTTCTTTTGTAGCGTTTTGTTTTGTATTATTTATATTTAATGTATAATTACTTATTTCATAAGGTTCGTACTCACGAAAAATATAATCAGAAACCTCTTACTAGTAATACCATCCGAAAAACCTTGCTGAAAAATGGCTGCGACCGTTGTTTTAGTAATTAGCTGCTGTCGGTCAAGGACTGCATTTTTTTACCTCTGGAACGCCTCTGATACCACTAACAACCAAAATGAGCCACCGTTGCTCTTCTCCAGCACCTAATATGTCTCAAAAAAAAAATTTCTTCAGAATTGTTCCCCGTCTATGAACGGTATTTCGGGGCATTGGCCCAAGGGACAAGAAAGAATTAATCCAGATCTCCTCCTACTACCCAATAATCTGCAGCTACTAAGATCTATATTATTTATATCTTCATGGGTTGTTCGCCTTGCACCAGGACGACAGTCCACTTCCAAACACTAGTTTAGGTCTGCAACAGTACACTCTGGGACTCTGGATATCCTAGCTGGAACACGCCCATGCAAAATTTCAGCTTCGTGGATACTCTCTTCAACTTCATAAGCCGCAATCACATATGCTCAGCACCGGATCCAAAATTAATGTGCATAATAAGGAATCGCCGTCCAAAAACTTCCTTTTACCCGGAGTATACCAATCAACGAATCCCCTTATTCAAAATTACCAAACTGCCTTTCTTAATAATTGTTTTTTTCCAACTTTTACAAATCTTTTGTGGACAAATTATATACTTTTTTTCCTTTCCGGACTGACTTCCTAACTCACTTCCCAATTTTTTCCTGACTAATCCAATTATTTTTTTTTTCTCGCATACCTCGTTTAAAATTTTTCCTTTTCCTACAAAGTGATTTACAATAAATTTCCCATTACCTACAAGGTGATTTCCAACATAAATTTCCCCACCCAAATAAATAATAATTCCGACCGTTACATACCCTCGGGTCCACGAGGCCGACTCGCGAGGCAGTGAGGAGCCGAAAAAACGGACGGTTTTTTATGCCGTAGGTCTAATATGTTTGGCGCCAATGTGGGACTCGACTCACGACCTGAGAATAGGAGTCTCATGTTCTGCTCTGACTGAGCTAGCCGGGCTGTTCAGGTTCTCCACAGAGTCGTCTCCATACGGAGTGAAAAAGGAAAAGTTGGGCGTACGGTCACAACCGTATTTTCGGGATGATCAGCCTGAAAAACCTCCCGGAGGAATATCTGAAGGTACAAATATCAGGCAGAAGACAATACCACATTGTCCCCCTACTGATATCTATACGTCTCCAACCATTCTCACCCAAACCCAGGGTGCTTTCGATTCATCGGCACAACCTCCAGCAATGCCATATTGCCTTCGACTCATCCCGGTGAAACGACAGACACCCAGTTCGCCGAGAGACCTTCTCCAGACTGACCGAAGAGTAAAAGAATACCATGGTGGTGTCTGGTCTGGCAGATCCGGATGATTACTTCATCAAAGCTTGGCCCCAGACGGCCAAGAGAAACAAGGAGGTGTACCATCCGCTAGGGAAGCTACCTAAGCGGACCACGCCGGGTACCCTATCATTAACCGGTGAAGCCGGCGAGATGCCTTCTTAGGGCTACTCAGAGGAGCGCTTGCTTCGATGACACTTCTGGCATTAGACCTAATTTCCCCCAAAGAATTTTATCACAATCAACGAAATTGTGCCAGGACATTAACCTATGTAATTAAAAATTTAACGGTTAAAAATTCAATACAAATACGGGTTGGTTCCAAATTTCAAACTAATTTTTAACAGCTCCGTGACGTTCCACCTAATAACTTGCAACGAAAGTATTATGTTACCAACTTAAAGCAGCTACACGACCAACTTCCACAATAACAATAGCTCATACTGATAAAAAAACGACTGAAAATAACGTGAATGATCGACTAGTAATAGACCAGCAACGAATACGCTGAATTTATAATCTAACATCGGACCCCGATATAATGATGTAGTGCTTACTATTCCAAAAAAACAAAACGTAGATATGCTCAGTGTACGCCTAGCAAGGTAACATACGATGCCTAACCAGGGTGTATAAAAGAACCAACTAAGATAATCGAAAATATCATTAAAGCGGAGTTACGCAGGTGATTCAATAGAAATTACGAAATTAATTTTAGTACAGCCTCGAGAGTTACTTTAGGACCTTCAGGTGCAGTTCCTGACGATGCTGAATTACTTAAACCACGTATTAGTGTGGCGATTTCGGCCGGACAGTCTACTTTTAGTTCACAACCTATTATCTTACAAATGCGACACAGGCATTCAAGATTTTCGGGAGTTGGTTCCTGGAGTAACTGGGCCATTAACAACCGTACATTTTGGCCGAGTTCCATCATATGCGATCCCCCCAACTTTAATTGTCCATATAATTCAGCGAAAAATAGAGTGATACCTCTCACCCTTCGACGGTGCATTTGCCTGTAACGCGAAATTTCATCCAGATGATAAGCTACCGTTAGCCTAAGCAAACTCCTAAAAATACTATTTCCCACCGGGTTCATAGAGTCAAACAGTACATATAACTTAGCTCCTGTGTTAACGAAAGTCTGTTCGTCAATGGATTGATTGTAAATAATTTCCATCACATTGCTTAACACAAAATGATTATCCTTCACATCTGCAAATACAGTACATGCTCTCGACGCTATGGTATCGAAAGATTCCGGCTTTTCTTTTAGACAATTAACAATAGTCCATGCGTAATTCACAGCTTTAATCTCGTCTGCTGTCGGTCCACATCTCCCTACCGTGCGAGAAGTTGAGTCATGTTCTGTCATCGGCGCAGTCTGGATGGCGGTCGACGACGAAGGATAGCCCCCAGTCCCAGATAGTGGTAGTCGTGATACTGAGCATCTCCTAACTGGAGTAAAAGCCAGGATGACAGGTGACCGTCGAGGTACAAACTCCTTTGCGAGAGGAGATAAAGATGAAAAAATATGTGGCCTTCGTAGCACCTTATGCCGGATGGGCAGGCCATAAAAGGTGCGTCCGCACAAGTCGCCCATGATTACCTACTATAGTATTAACAAACAAAGAAAATTCCCCCCGATATAATCAAAACAAAAACAAACGATAACCAGTAAGAAGAAGGTTGCATTAAACAAATCAACTAGAAGTTAATAATATTGTGTGTAACCCCCGAAAAAGAATCAACAGTGATTAGTGTGTAAAACAAAGTGTATTAATGTCTATATATATTAGTGTATAAGAGTGAGTAATTAGCTTTAATTCAGTATAAGCGAGGAATGGTTGAGACGGATAACATTTCCCCTCAGGGCTCCCGCATGGTCGATGTCCTCGATGGCAGTTGGTGAAAACTATGAAGCATAGTCATCACCAAGTGTCATCAAGGTCGCCGACACAGCTTCAGGTCCGCACCGAAAGAAGGACGGAAACAAAAATTCAAAGGCGCATAGTCACGAAAGGGAAACTTCTTCAAACATAAAAAAATTTAGAAGTAGTCCGCTGTCCAGCCACTCCTGAGCTACCTCTCGGAAAATCAATCAGGAGGGAAGAACAGACAGAGAAAAATGGACGCAGGAAATAAACAAAAAATAGAATTTACTAATCTGAATGGACCTTCCGAAGGAACAAGGGGCGCAGTGGCAGGCGTTAACACGCCTGTTACCAAAGACGGTTAAGCCCTTGTCCCAACTTCGAGACCATCAGGAAAAATTAAACAGGATCTTGACCTTGGACTGACGCAGTGTCAGGCGGTATCACGTCTGTCAACACAGACATCGACCAAGAATCAAGACAAAGATGAACTGCTACTACCCCTTCACGCATGGCCAAGCAAACACCGCTTGTTAGCAAGCCGTGAAGAATAGCACGGTTCGAAGCTACTCCAAAACGAAGAAGTTACCGCAGCAGAGAACGGGTAGGCCTAAAAGCGAAAACAAAGAAAAATTCACATAGAATTTGGACAAGCGCTGAGAAAAAAAAATTCGACAAAACAGACAAAGGCTAAGGCCTCGCGGTACTACCTTAGCCCACAGCGAGCGCTGGGTAAACGTGGTGAACCATAAACAAAAAATCAAACGTTGTCCGTGAAGGCACAAGTGGTACTAAACCAAAAAAATTTAAACTTCAAGGTCCGTGTAGGACAGTCAACGGGCTTTAAAAGCTGCGTTGGGCGCCATTTATGTACCAGCATAATAGCGCGATATAAATAGTGGGCGCCACTTATGCGAGGTGTTACCCCCTTAGCCACAAGCCCGGAAGAGCATGGCCAAGGAGCCAACACCATACATAAGAAATAAAAGAAAATCCGGAACTCCTACGCCGGCCACACGGAGTTGTCTAGCTCGCCGGAGGGGTCGTGGGGTGTGTGGCCGGGGCTTACCGCGGTTGGTTCACCACTTACCTGTGACTATAACACTCATCTTCCGACTCCATCCTTCGGGCATCGCCTGAACCGTGTCACTGTAGTGCGGTCCCGTGCCAACTCGTGGTATGGATAACCACCAGCTGACCAGAAAAGGCACTACCTAAGACTCCTGAAAAAGAAACGCCATCCGCCCCAACCATTCAAAAAAGAAGAAATCTAGCACATTACGTTCATCATTACAACCCTTACAAATTCTTTGTTTATTTCAGGTACATACATCAATACAAGAACACCAGGAGTTAAAAATCAATATTCAATAATAATAAAGGCAATGAACTCGAATCATTGTCAGATACAACTACATCCACGTATTCAATTTGAAAAAAAAATTGTATTTTACAATAGTAACTGCCCAGATAAATCCGGTCGATACTAGATATGGAAACGCGTCGCTTTGGTACCAATACGATTAGTTTCTTACAAATGATATCACAATTATTGTGTTCAAGATACGGGAAACAATTGTCCAGGAAATAACAAGAAAAACTATTTTCACCAAATGAGCAAACAAACTGACAAAATAATGTGATTAAGATTAAAAAAATTAATATGAACTGCGCTAAAAATTATTGTATAGTGCTAAATTAAAGAATGTACGAATATTTTATTTTATTTTGTGTATTTTTGTTTTTCTTTTGTAGCGTTTTGTTTTGTATTATTTATATTTAATGTATAATTACTTATTTCATAAGGTTCGTGCTCACGAAAAATATAATCAGAAACCTCTTACTAGTAATACCATCCGAAAAACCTTGCTGAAAAATGGCTGCGACCGTTGTTTTAGTAATTAGCTGCTGTCGGTCAAGGACTGCATTTTTTTACCTCTGGAACGCCTCTGATACCACTAACAACCAAAATGAGCCACCGTTGCTCTTCTCCAGCACCTAATATGTCTCAAAAAAAAAATTTCTTCAGAATTGTTCCCCGTCTATGAACGGTATTTCGGGGCATTGGCCCAAGGGACAAGAAAGAATTAATCCAGATCTCCTCCTACTACCCAATAATCTGCAGCTACTAAGATCTATATTATTTATATCTTCATGGGTTGTTCGCCTTGCACCAGGACGACAGTCCACTTCCAAACACTAGTTTAGGTCTGCAACAGTACACTCTGGGACTCTGGATATCCTAGCTGGAACACACCCATGCAAAATTTCAGCTTCGTGGATACTCTCTTCAACTTCATAAGCCGCAATCACATATGCTCAGCACCGGATCCAAAATTAATGTGCATAATAAGGAATCGCCGTCCAAAAACTTGCTTTTACCCGGAGTATACCAATCAACGAATCCCCTTATTCAAAATTACCAAACTGCCTTTCTTAATAATTGTTTTTTTCCAACTTTTACAAATCCTTTGTGGACAAATTATATACTTTTTTTCCTTTCCGGACTGACTTCCTAACTCACTTCCCAATTTTTTCCTGACTAATCCAATTATTTTTTTTTTCTCGCATACCTCGTTTAAAATTTTTCCTTTTCCTACAAAGTGATTTACAATAAATTTCCCATTACCTACAAGGTGATTTCCAACATAAATTTCCCCACCCAAATAAATAATAATTCCGACCGTTACATACCCTCGGGTCCACGAGGCCGACTCGCGAGGCAGTGAGGAGCCGAAAAAAACGGACGGTTTTTTATGCCGTAGGTCTAATATGTTTGGCGCCAATGTGGGACTCGACTCACGACCTGAGAATAGGAGTCTCATGTTCTGCTCTGACTGAGCTAGCCGGGCTGTTCAGGTTCTCCACAGAGTCGTCTCCATACGGAATGAAAAAGGAAAAGTTGGGCGTACGGTCACAACCGTATTTTCGGGATGATCAGCCTGAAAAACCTCCCGGAGGAATATCTGAAGGTACAAATATCAGGCGGAAGACAATACCACATTGTCCCCCTACTGATATCTATACGTCTCCAACCATTCTCACCCAAACCCAGGGTGCTTTCGATTCATCGGCACAACCTCCAGCAATGCCATATTGCCTTCGACTCATCCCGGTGAAACGACAGACACCCAGTTCGCCGAGAGACCTTCTCCAGACTGACCGAAGAGTAAAAGAATACCATGGTGGTGTCTGGTCTGGCAGATCCGGATGATTACTTCATCAAAGCTTGGCCCCAGACGGCCAAGAGAAACAAGGAGGTGTACCATCCGCTAGGGAAGCTACCTAAGCGGACCACGCCGGGTACCCTATCATTAACCGGTGAAGCCGGCGAGATGCCTTCTTAGGGCTACTCAGAGGAGCGCTTGCTTCGATGACACTTCTGGCATTAGACCTAACTTCCCCCAAAGAATTTTATCACAATCAACGAAATTGTGCCAGGACATTAACCTATGTAATTAAAAATTTAACGGTTAAAAATTCAATACAAATACGGGTTGGTTCCAAATTTCAAACTAATTTTTAACAGCTCCGTGACGTTCCACCTAATAACTTGCAACGAAAGTATTATGTTACCAACTTAAAGCAGCTACACGACCAACTTCCACAATAACAATAGCTCATACTGATAAAAAAACGACTGAAAATAACGTGAATGATCGACTAGTAATAGACCAGCAACGAATACGCTGAATTTATAATCTAACATCGGACCCCGATATAATGATGTAGTGCTTACTATTCCAAAAAAACAAAACGTAGATATGCTCAGTGTACGCCTAGCAAGGTAACATACGATGCCTAACCAGGGTGTATAAAAGAACCAACTAAGATAATCGAAAATATCATTAAAGCGGAGTTACGCAGGTGATTCAATAGAAATTACGAAATTAATTTTAGTACAGCCTCGAGAGTTACTTTAGGACCTTCAGGTGCAGTTCCTGACGATGCTGAATTACTTAAACCACGTATTAGTGTGGCGATTTCGGCCGGACAGTCTACTTTTAGTTCACAACCTATTATCTTACAAATGCGACACAGGCATTCAAGATTTTCGGGAGTTGGTTCCTGGAGTAACTGGGCCATTAACAACCGTACATTTTGGCCGAGTTCCATCATATGCGATCCCCCCAACTTTAATTGTCCATATAATTCAGCGAAAAATAGAGTGATACCTCTCACCCTTCGACGGTGCATTTGCCTGTAACGCGAAATTTCATCCAGATGATAAGCTACCGTTAGCCTAAGCAAACTCCTAAAAATACTATTTCCCACCGGGTTCATAGAGTCAAACAGTACATATAACTTAGCTCCTGTGTTAACGAAAGTCTGTTCGTCAATGGATTGATTGTAAATAATTTCCATCACATTGCTTAACACAAAATGATTATCCTTCACATCTGCAAATACAGTACATGCTCTCGACGCTATGGTATCGAAAGATTCCGGCTTTTCTTTTAGACAATTAACAATAGTCCATGCGTAATTCACAGCTTTAATCTCGTCTGCTGTCGGTCCACATCTCCCTACCGTGCGAGAAGTTGAGTCATGTTCTGTCATCGGCGCAGTCTGGATGGCGGTCGACGACGAAGGATAGCCCCCAGTCCCAGATAGTGGTAGTCGTGATACTGAGCATCTCCTAACTGGAGTAAAAGCCAGGATGACAGGTGACCGTCGAGGTACAAACTCCTTTGCGAGAGGAGATAAAGATGAAAAAATATGTGGCCTTCGTAGCACCTTATGCCGGATGGGCAGGCCATAAAAGGTGCGTCCGCACAAGTCGCCCATGATTACCTACTATAGTATTAACAAACAAAGAAAATTCCCCCCGATATAATCAAAACAAAAACAAACGATAACCAGTAAGAAGAAGGTTGCATTAAACAAATCAACTAGAAGTTAATAATATTGTGTGTAACCCCCGAAAAAGAATCAACAGTGATTAGTGTGTAAAACAAAGTGTATTAATGTCTATATATATTAGTGTATAAGAGTGAGTAATTAGCTTTAATTCAGTATAAGCGAGGAATGGTTGAGACGGATAACATTTCCCCTCAGGGCTCCCGCATGGTCGATGTCCTCGATGGCAGTTGGTGAAAACTATGAAGCATAGTCATCACCAAGTGTCATCAAGGTCGCCGACACAGCTTCAGGTCCGCACCGAAAGAAGGACGGAAACAAAAATTCAAAGGCGCATAGTCACGAAAGGGAAACTTCTTCAAACATAAAAAAATTTAGAAGTAGTCCGCTGTCCAGCCACTCCTGAGCTACCTCTCGGAAAATCAATCAGGAGGGAAGAACAGACAGAGAAAAATGGACGCAGGAAATAAACAAAAAATAGAATTTACTAATCTGAATGGACCTTCCGAAGGAACAAGGGGCGCAGTGGCAGGCGTTAACACGCCTGTTACCAAAGACGGTTAAGCCCTTGTCCCAACTTCGAGACCATCAGGAAAAATTAAACAGGATCTTGACCTTGGACTGACGCAGTGTCAGGCGGTATCACGTCTGTCAACACAGACATCGACCAAGAATCAAGACAAAGATGAACTGCTACTACCCCTTCACGCATGGCCAAGCAAACACCGCTTGTTAGCAAGCCGTGAAGAATAGCACGGTTCGAAGCTACTCCAAAACGAAGAAGTTACCGCAGCAGAGAACGGGTAGGCCTAAAAGCGAAAACAAAGAAAAATTCACATAGAATTTGGACAAGCGCTGAGAAAAAAAAATTCGACAAAACAGACAAAGGCTAAGGCCTCGCGGTACTACCTTAGCCCACAGCGAGCGCTGGGTAAACGTGGTGAACCATAAACAAAAAATCAAACGTTGTCCGTGAAGGCACAAGTGGTACTAAACCAAAAAAATTTAAACTTCAAGGTCCGTGTAGGACAGTCAACGGGCTTTAAAAGCTGCGTTGGGCGCCATTTATGTACCAGCATAATAGCGCGATATAAATAGTGGGCGCCACTTATGCGAGGTGTTACCCCCTTAGCCACAAGCCCGGAAGAGCATGGCCAAGGAGCCAACACCATACATAAGAAATAAAAGAAAATCCGGAACTCCTACGCCGGCCACACGGAGTTGTCTAGCTCGCCGGAGGGGTCGTGGGGTGTGTGGCCGGGGCTTACCGCGGTTGGTTCACCACTTACCTGTGACTATAACACTCATCTTCCGACTCCATCCTTCGGGCATCGCCTGAACCGTGTCACTGTAGTGCGGTCCCGTGCCAACTCGTGGTATGGATAACCACCAGCTGACCAGAAAAGGCACTACCTAAGACTCCTGAAAAAGAAACGCCATCCGCCCCAACCATTCAAAAAAGAAGAAATCTAGCACATTACGTTCATCATTACAACCCTTACAAATTCTTTGTTTATTTCAGGTACATACATCAATACAAGAACACCAGGAGTTAAAAATCAATATTCAATAATAATAAAGGCAATGAACTCGAATCATTGTCAGATACAACTACATCCACGTATTCAATTTCAAAAAAAAATTGTATTTTACAATAGTAACTGCCCAGATAAATCCGGTCGATACTAGATATGGAAACGCGTTGCTTTGGTACCAATACGATTAGTTTCTTACAAATGATATCACAATTATTGTGTTCAAGATACGGGAAACAATTGTCCAGGAAATAACAAGAAAAACTATTTTCACCAAATGAGCAAACAAACTGACAAAATAATGTGATTAAGATTAAAAAAATTAATATGAACTGCGCTAAAAATTATTGTATAGTGCTAAATTAAAGAATGTACGAATATTTTATTTTATTTTGTGTATTTTTGTTTTTCTTTTGTAGCGTTTTGTTTTGTATTATTTATATTTAATGTATAATTACTTATTTCATAAGGTTCGTACTCACGAAAAATATAATCAGAAACCTCTTACTAGTAATACCATCCGAAAAACCTTGCTGAAAAATGGCTGCGACCGTTGTTTTAGTAATTAGCTGCTGTCGGTCAAGGACTGCATTTTTTTACCTCTGGAACGCCTCTGATACCACTAACAACCAAAATGAGCCACCGTTGCTCTTCTCCAGCACCTAATATGTCTCAAAAAAAAAATTTCTTCAGAATTGTTCCCCGTCTATGAACGGTATTTCGGGGCATTGGCCCAAGGGACAAGAAAGAATTAATCCAGATCTCCTCCTACTACCCAATAATCTGCAGCTACTAAGATCTATATTATTTATATCTTCATGGGTTGTTCGCCTTGCACCAGGACGACAGTCCACTTCCAAACACTAGTTTAGGTCTGCAACAGTACACTCTGGGACTCTGGATATCCTAGCTGGAACACGCCCATGCAAAATTTCAGCTTCGTGGATACTCTCTTCAACTTCATAAGCCGCAATCACATATGCTCAGCACCGGATCCAAAATTAATGTGCATAATAAGGAATCGCCGTCCAAAAACTTCCTTTTACCCGGAGTATACCAATCAACGAATCCCCTTATTCAAAATTACCAAACTGCCTTTCTTAATAATTGTTTTTTTCCAACTTTTACAAATCTTTTGTGGACAAATTATATACTTTTTTTCCTTTCCGGACTGACTTCCTAACTCACTTCCCAATTTTTTCCTGACTAATCCAATTATTTTTTTTTTCTCGCATACCTCGTTTAAAATTTTTCCTTTTCCTACAAAGTGATTTACAATAAATTTCCCATTACCTACAAGGTGATTTCCAACATAAATTTCCCCACCCAAATAAATAATAATTCCGACCGTTACATACCCTCGGGTCCACGAGGCCGACTCGCGAGGCAGTGAGGAGCCGAAAAAAACGGACGGTTTTTTATGCCGTAGGTCTAATATGTTTGGCGCCAATGTGGGACTCGACTCACGACCTGAGAATAGGAGTCTCATGTTCTGCTCTGACTGAGCTAGCCGGGCTGTTCAGGTTCTCCACAGAGTCGTCTCCATACGGAGTGAAAAAGGAAAAGTTGGGCGTACGGTCACAACCGTATTTTCGGGATGATCAGCCTGAAAAACCTCCCGGAGGAATATCTGAAGGTACAAATATCAGGCAGAAGACAATACCACATTGTCCCCCTACTGATATCTATACGTCTCCAACCATTCTCACCCAAACCCAGGGTGCTTTCGATTCATCGGCACAACCTCCAGCAATGCCATATTGCCTTCGACTCATCCCGGTGAAACGACAGACACCCAGTTCGCCGAGAGACCTTCTCCAGACTGACCGAAGAGTAAAAGAATACCATGGTGGTGTCTGGTCTGGCAGATCCGGATGATTACTTCATCAAAGCTTGGCCCCAGACGGCCAAGAGAAACAAGGAGGTGTACCATCCGCTAGGGAAGCTACCTAAGCGGACCACGCCGGGTACCCTATCATTAACCGGTGAAGCCGGCGAGATGCCTTCTTAGGGCTACTCAGAGGAGCGCTTGCTTCGATGACACTTCTGGCATTAGACCTAATTTCCCCCAAAGAATTTTATCACAATCAACGAAATTGTGCCAGGACATTAACCTATGTAATTAAAAATTTAACGGTTAAAAATTCAATACAAATACGGGTTGGTTCCAAATTTCAAACTAATTTTTAACAGCTCCGTGACGTTCCACCTAATAACTTGCAACGAAAGTATTATGTTACCAACTTAAAGCAGCTACACGACCAACTTCCACAATAACAATAGCTCATACTGATAAAAAAACGACTGAAAATAACGTGAATGATCGACTAGTAATAGACCAGCAACGAATACGCTGAATTTATAATCTAACATCGGACCCCGATATAATGATGTAGTGCTTACTATTCCAAAAAAACAAAACGTAGATATGCTCAGTGTACGCCTAGCAAGGTAACATACGATGCCTAACCAGGGTGTATAAAAGAACCAACTAAGATAATCGAAAATATCATTAAAGCGGAGTTACGCAGGTGATTCAATAGAAATTACGAAATTAATTTTAGTACAGCCTCGAGAGTTACTTTAGGACCTTCAGGTGCAGTTCCTGACGATGCTGAATTACTTAAACCACGTATTAGTGTGGCGATTTCGGCCGGACAGTCTACTTTTAGTTCACAACCTATTATCTTACAAATGCGACACAGGCATTCAAGATTTTCGGGAGTTGGTTCCTGGAGTAACTGGGCCATTAACAACCGTACATTTTGGCCGAGTTCCATCATATGCGATCCCCCCAACTTTAATTGTCCATATAATTCAGCGAAAAATAGAGTGATACCTCTCACCCTTCGACGGTGCATTTGCCTGTAACGCGAAATTTCATCCAGATGATAAGCTACCGTTAGCCTAAGCAAACTCCTAAAAATACTATTTCCCACCGGGTTCATAGAGTCAAACAGTACATATAACTTAGCTCCTGTGTTAACGAAAGTCTGTTCGTCAATGGATTGATTGTAAATAATTTCCATCACATTGCTTAACACAAAATGATTATCCTTCACATCTGCAAATACAGTACATGCTCTCGACGCTATGGTATCGAAAGATTCCGGCTTTTCTTTTAGACAATTAACAATAGTCCATGCGTAATTCACAGCTTTAATCTCGTCTGCTGTCGGTCCACATCTCCCTACCGTGCGAGAAGTTGAGTCATGTTCTGTCATCGGCGCAGTCTGGATGGCGGTCGACGACGAAGGATAGCCCCCAGTCCCAGATAGTGGTAGTCGTGATACTGAGCATCTCCTAACTGGAGTAAAAGCCAGGATGACAGGTGACCGTCGAGGTACAAACTCCTTTGCGAGAGGAGATAAAGATGAAAAAATATGTGGCCTTCGTAGCACCTTATGCCGGATGGGCAGGCCATAAAAGGTGCGTCCGCACAAGTCGCCCATGATTACCTACTATAGTATTAACAAACAAAGAAAATTCCCCCCGATATAATCAAAACAAAAACAAACGATAACCAGTAAGAAGAAGGTTGCATTAAACAAATCAACTAGAAGTTAATAATATTGTGTGTAACCCCCGAAAAAGAATCAACAGTGATTAGTGTGTAAAACAAAGTGTATTAATGTCTATATATATTAGTGTATAAGAGTGAGTAATTAGCTTTAATTCAGTATAAGCGAGGAATGGTTGAGACGGATAACATTTCCCCTCAGGGCTCCCGCATGGTCGATGTCCTCGATGGCAGTTGGTGAAAACTATGAAGCATAGTCATCACCAAGTGTCATCAAGGTCGCCGACACAGCTTCAGGTCCGCACCGAAAGAAGGACGGAAACAAAAATTCAAAGGCGCATAGTCACGAAAGGGAAACTTCTTCAAACATAAAAAAATTTAGAAGTAGTCCGCTGTCCAGCCACTCCTGAGCTACCTCTCGGAAAATCAATCAGGAGGGAAGAACAGACAGAGAAAAATGGACGCAGGAAATAAACAAAAAATAGAATTTACTAATCTGAATGGACCTTCCGAAGGAACAAGGGGCGCAGTGGCAGGCGTTAACACGCCTGTTACCAAAGACGGTTAAGCCCTTGTCCCAACTTCGAGACCATCAGGAAAAATTAAACAGGATCTTGACCTTGGACTGACGCAGTGTCAGGCGGTATCACGTCTGTCAACACAGACATCGACCAAGAATCAAGACAAAGATGAACTGCTACTACCCCTTCACGCATGGCCAAGCAAACACCGCTTGTTAGCAAGCCGTGAAGAATAGCACGGTTCGAAGCTACTCCAAAACGAAGAAGTTACCGCAGCAGAGAACGGGTAGGCCTAAAAGCGAAAACAAAGAAAAATTCACATAGAATTTGGACAAGCGCTGAGAAAAAAAAATTCGACAAAACAGACAAAGGCTAAGGCCTCGCGGTACTACCTTAGCCCACAGCGAGCGCTGGGTAAACGTGGTGAACCATAAACAAAAAATCAAACGTTGTCCGTGAAGGCACAAGTGGTACTAAACCAAAAAAATTTAAACTTCAAGGTCCGTGTAGGACAGTCAACGGGCTTTAAAAGCTGCGTTGGGCGCCATTTATGTACCAGCATAATAGCGCGATATAAATAGTGGGCGCCACTTATGCGAGGTGTTACCCCCTTAGCCACAAGCCCGGAAGAGCATGGCCAAGGAGCCAACACCATACATAAGAAATAAAAGAAAATCCGGAACTCCTACGCCGGCCACACGGAGTTGTCTAGCTCGCCGGAGGGGTCGTGGGGTGTGTGGCCGGGGCTTACCGCGGTTGGTTCACCACTTACCTGTGACTATAACACTCATCTTCCGACTCCATCCTTCGGGCATCGCCTGAACCGTGTCACTGTAGTGCGGTCCCGTGCCAACTCGTGGTATGGATAACCACCAGCTGACCAGAAAAGGCACTACCTAAGACTCCTGAAAAAGAAACGCCATCCGCCCCAACCATTCAAAAAAGAAGAAATCTAGCACATTACGTTCATCATTACAACCCTTACAAATTCTTTGTTTATTTCAGGTACATACATCAATACAAGAACACCAGGAGTTAAAAATCAATATTCAATAATAATAAAGGCAATGAACTCGAATCATTGTCAGATACAACTACATCCACGTATTCAATTTGAAAAAAAAATTGTATTTTACAATAGTAACTGCCCAGATAAATCCGGTCGATACTAGATATGGAAACGCGTCGCTTTGGTACCAATACGATTAGTTTCTTACAAATGATATCACAATTATTGTGTTCAAGGTACGGGAAACAATTGTCCAGGAAATAACAAGAAAAACTATTTTCACCAAATGAGCAAACAAACTGACAAAATAATGTGATTAAGATTAAAAAAATTAATATGAACTGCGCTAAAAATTATTGTATAGTGCTAAATTAAAGAATGTACGAATATTTTATTTTATTTTGTGTATTTTTGTTTTTCTTTTGTAGCGTTTTGTTTTGTATTATTTATATTTAATGTATAATTACTTATTTCATAAGGTTCGTGCTCACGAAAAATATAATCAGAAACCTCTTACTAGTAATACCATCCGAAAAACCTTGCTGAAAAATGGCTGCGACCGTTGTTTTAGTAATTAGCTGCTGTCGGTCAAGGACTGCATTTTTTTACCTCTGGAACGCCTCTGATACCACTAACAACCAAAATGAGCCACCGTTGCTCTTCTCCAGCACCTAATATGTCTCAAAAAAAAAATTTCTTCAGAATTGTTCCCCGTCTATGAACGGTATTTCGGGGCATTGGCCCAAGGGACAAGAAAGAATTAATCCAGATCTCCTCCTACTACCCAATAATCTGCAGCTACTAAGATCTATATTATTTATATCTTCATGGGTTGTTCGCCTTGCACCAGGACGACAGTCCACTTCCAAACACTAGTTTAGGTCTGCAACAGTACACTCTGGGACTCTGGATATCCTAGCTGGAACACACCCATGCAAAATTTCAGCTTCGTGGATACTCTCTTCAACTTCATAAGCCGCAATCACATATGCTCAGCACCGGATCCAAAATTAATGTGCATAATAAGGAATCGCCGTCCAAAAACTTGCTTTTACCCGGAGTATACCAATCAACGAATCCCCTTATTCAAAATTACCAAACTGCCTTTCTTAATAATTGTTTTTTTCCAACTTTTACAAATCCTTTGTGGACAAATTATATACTTTTTTTCCTTTCCGGACTGACTTCCTAACTCACTTCCCAATTTTTTCCTGACTAATCCAATTATTTTTTTTTTCTCGCATACCTCGTTTAAAATTTTTCCTTTTCCTACAAAGTGATTTACAATAAATTTCCCATTACCTACAAGGTGATTTCCAACATAAATTCCCCACCCAAATAAATAATAATTCCGACCGTTACAATACCCTCGGGTCCACGAGGCCGACTCGCGAGGCAGTGAGGAGCCGAAAAAAACGGACGGTTTTTTATGCCGTAGGTCTAATATGTTTGGCGCCAATGTGGGACTCGACTCACGACCTGAGAATAGGAGTCTCATGTTCTGCTCTGACTGAGCTAGCCGGGCTGTTCAGGTTCTCCACAGAGTCGTCTCCATACGGAATGAAAAAGGAAAAGTTGGGCGTACGGTCACAACCGTATTTTCGGGATGATCAGCCTGAAAAACCTCCCGGAGGAATATCTGAAGGTACAAATATCAGGCGGAAGACAATACCACATTGTCCCCCTACTGATATCTATACGTCTCCAACCATTCTCACCCAAACCCAGGGTGCTTTCGATTCATCGGCACAACCTCCAGCAATGCCATATTGCCTTCGACTCATCCCGGTGAAACGACAGACACCCAGTTCGCCGAGAGACCTTCTCCAGACTGACCGAAGAGTAAAAGAATACCATGGTGGTGTCTGGTCTGGCAGATCCGGATGATTACTTCATCAAAGCTTGGCCCCAGACGGCCAAGAGAAACAAGGAGGTGTACCATCCGCTAGGGAAGCTACCTAAGCGGACCACGCCGGGTACCCTATCATTAACCGGTGAAGCCGGCGAGATGCCTTCTTAGGGCTACTCAGAGGAGCGCTTGCTTCGATGACACTTCTGGCATTAGACCTAACTTCCCCCAAAGAATTTTATCACAATCAACGAAATTGTGCCAGGACATTAACCTATGTAATTAAAAATTTAACGGTTAAAAATTCAATACAAATACGGGTTGGTTCCAAATTTCAAACTAATTTTTAACAGCTCCGTGACGTTCCACCTAATAACTTGCAACGAAAGTATTATGTTACCAACTTAAAGCAGCTACACGACCAACTTCCACAATAACAATAGCTCATACTGATAAAAAAACGACTGAAAATAACGTGAATGATCGACTAGTAATAGACCAGCAACGAATACGCTGAATTTATAATCTAACATCGGACCCCGATATAATGATGTAGTGCTTACTATTCCAAAAAAACAAAACGTAGATATGCTCAGTGTACGCCTAGCAAGGTAACATACGATGCCTAACCAGGGTGTATAAAAGAACCAACTAAGATAATCGAAAATATCATTAAAGCGGAGTTACGCAGGTGATTCAATAGAAATTACGAAATTAATTTTAGTACAGCCTCGAGAGTTACTTTAGGACCTTCAGGTGCAGTTCCTGACGATGCTGAATTACTTAAACCACGTATTAGTGTGGCGATTTCGGCCGGACAGTCTACTTTTAGTTCACAACCTATTATCTTACAAATGCGACACAGGCATTCAAGATTTTCGGGAGTTGGTTCCTGGAGTAACTGGGCCATTAACAACCGTACATTTTGGCCGAGTTCCATCATATGCGATCCCCCCAACTTTAATTGTCCATATAATTCAGCGAAAAATAGAGTGATACCTCTCACCCTTCGACGGTGCATTTGCCTGTAACGCGAAATTTCATCCAGATGATAAGCTACCGTTAGCCTAAGCAAACTCCTAAAAATACTATTTCCCACCGGGTTCATAGAGTCAAACAGTACATATAACTTAGCTCCTGTGTTAACGAAAGTCTGTTCGTCAATGGATTGATTGTAAATAATTTCCATCACATTGCTTAACACAAAATGATTATCCTTCACATCTGCAAATACAGTACATGCTCTCGACGCTATGGTATCGAAAGATTCCGGCTTTTCTTTTAGACAATTAACAATAGTCCATGCGTAATTCACAGCTTTAATCTCGTCTGCTGTCGGTCCACATCTCCCTACCGTGCGAGAAGTTGAGTCATGTTCTGTCATCGGCGCAGTCTGGATGGCGGTCGACGACGAAGGATAGCCCCCAGTCCCAGATAGTGGTAGTCGTGATACTGAGCATCTCCTAACTGGAGTAAAAGCCAGGATGACAGGTGACCGTCGAGGTACAAACTCCTTTGCGAGAGGAGATAAAGATGAAAAAATATGTGGCCTTCGTAGCACCTTATGCCGGATGGGCAGGCCATAAAAGGTGCGTCCGCACAAGTCGCCCATGATTACCTACTATAGTATTAACAAACAAAGAAAATTCCCCCCGATATAATCAAAACAAAAACAAACGATAACCAGTAAGAAGAAGGTTGCATTAAACAAATCAACTAGAAGTTAATAATATTGTGTGTAACCCCCGAAAAAGAATCAACAGTGATTAGTGTGTAAAACAAAGTGTATTAATGTCTATATATATTAGTGTATAAGAGTGAGTAATTAGCTTTAATTCAGTATAAGCGAGGAATGGTTGAGACGGATAACATTTCCCCTCAGGGCTCCCGCATGGTCGATGTCCTCGATGGCAGTTGGTGAAAACTATGAAGCATAGTCATCACCAAGTGTCATCAAGGTCGCCGACACAGCTTCAGGTCCGCACCGAAAGAAGGACGGAAACAAAAATTCAAAGGCGCATAGTCACGAAAGGGAAACTTCTTCAAACATAAAAAAATTTAGAAGTAGTCCGCTGTCCAGCCACTCCTGAGCTACCTCTCGGAAAATCAATCAGGAGGGAAGAACAGACAGAGAAAAATGGACGCAGGAAATAAACAAAAAATAGAATTTACTAATCTGAATGGACCTTCCGAAGGAACAAGGGGCGCAGTGGCAGGCGTTAACACGCCTGTTACCAAAGACGGTTAAGCCCTTGTCCCAACTTCGAGACCATCAGGAAAAATTAAACAGGATCTTGACCTTGGACTGACGCAGTGTCAGGCGGTATCACGTCTGTCAACACAGACATCGACCAAGAATCAAGACAAAGATGAACTGCTACTACCCCTTCACGCATGGCCAAGCAAACACCGCTTGTTAGCAAGCCGTGAAGAATAGCACGGTTCGAAGCTACTCCAAAACGAAGAAGTTACCGCAGCAGAGAACGGGTAGGCCTAAAAGCGAAAACAAAGAAAAATTCACATAGAATTTGGACAAGCGCTGAGAAAAAAAAATTCGACAAAACAGACAAAGGCTAAGGCCTCGCGGTACTACCTTAGCCCACAGCGAGCGCTGGGTAAACGTGGTGAACCATAAACAAAAAATCAAACGTTGTCCGTGAAGGCACAAGTGGTACTAAACCAAAAAAATTTAAACTTCAAGGTCCGTGTAGGACAGTCAACGGGCTTTAAAAGCTGCGTTGGGCGCCATTTATGTACCAGCATAATAGCGCGATATAAATAGTGGGCGCCACTTATGCGAGGTGTTACCCCCTTAGCCACAAGCCCGGAAGAGCATGGCCAAGGAGCCAACACCATACATAAGAAATAAAAGAAAATCCGGAACTCCTACGCCGGCCACACGGAGTTGTCTAGCTCGCCGGAGGGGTCGTGGGGTGTGTGGCCGGGGCTTACCGCGGTTGGTTCACCACTTACCTGTGACTATAACACTCATCTTCCGACTCCATCCTTCGGGCATCGCCTGAACCGTGTCACTGTAGTGCGGTCCCGTGCCAACTCGTGGTATGGATAACCACCAGCTGACCAGAAAAGGCACTACCTAAGACTCCTGAAAAAGAAACGCCATCCGCCCCAACCATTCAAAAAAGAAGAAATCTAGCACATTACGTTCATCATTACAACCCTTACAAATTCTTTGTTTATTTCAGGTACATACATCAATACAAGAACACCAGGAGTTAAAAATCAATATTCAATAATAATAAAGGCAATGAACTCGAATCATTGTCAGATACAACTACATCCACGTATTCAATTTCAAAAAAAAATTGTATTTTACAATAGTAACTGCCCAGATAAATCCGGTCGATACTAGATATGGAAACGCGTCGCTTTGGTACCAATACGATTAGTTTCTTACAAATGATATCACAATTATTGTGTTCAAGATACGGGAAACAATTGTCCAGGAAATAACAAGAAAAACTATTTTCACCAAATGAGCAAACAAACTGACAAAATAATGTGATTAAGATTAAAAAAATTAATATGAACTGCGCTAAAAATTATTGTATAGTGCTAAATTAAAGAATGTACGAATATTTTATTTTATTTTGTGTATTTTTGTTTTTCTTTTGTAGCGTTTTGTTTTGTATTATTTATATTTAATGTATAATTACTTATTTCATAAGGTTCGTACTCACGAAAAATATAATCAGAAACCTCTTACTAGTAATACCATCCGAAAAACCTTGCTGAAAAATGGCTGCGACCGTTGTTTTAGTAATTAGCTGCTGTCGGTCAAGGACTGCATTTTTTTACCTCTGGAACGCCTCTGATACCACTAACAACCAAAATGAGCCACCGTTGCTCTTCTCCAGCACCTAATATGTCTCAAAAAAAAATTTCTTCAGAATTGTTCCCCGTCTATGAACGGTATTTCGGGGCATTGGCCCAAGGGACAAGAAAGAATTAATCCAGATCTCCTCCTACTACCCAATAATCTGCAGCTACTAAGATCTATATTATTTATATCTTCATGGGTTGTTCGCCTTGCACCAGGACGACAGTCCACTTCCAAACACTAGTTTAGGTCTGCAACAGTACACTCTGGGACTCTGGATATCCTAGCTGGAACACGCCCATGCAAAATTTCAGCTTCGTGGATACTCTCTTCAACTTCATAAGCCGCAATCACATATGCTCAGCACCGGATCCAAAATTAATGTGCATAATAAGGAATCGCCGTCCAAAAACTTCCTTTTACCCGGAGTATACCAATCAACGAATCCCCTTATTCAAAATTACCAAACTGCCTTTCTTAATAATTGTTTTTTTCCAACTTTTACAAATCCTTTGTGGACAAATTATATACTTTTTTTCCTTTCCGGACTGACTTCGAACTCACTTCCCAATTTTTTCCTGACTAATCCAATTATTTTTTTTTCTCGCATACCTCGTTTAAAATTTTTCCTTTTCCTACAAAGTGATTTACAATAAATTTCCCATTACCTACAAGGTGATTTCCAACATAAATTTCCCCACCCAAATAAATAATAATTCCGACCGTTACAAGTTTTCGAACTCAGCCTTACTTATGTACGTTACGTTCATATGGTTCTAAAAGATGTTATGTGAAATGGAGATACGATAAAATGGAAACTGCTACTATTATAAAATTTTATGGCCGAATTTATATAAAGACGGATAAAGTAACTCTTCTACAACCAGAAAATTCAAAAAAGGAATTAATTTTTTTTTGGACATACGTTGTTCTGGTTCTAGACCTACGATTTGTCTTAAACTTATCACACAAAGATCGGACGATGGATGACTGGGAAAATGTAGTTTTTAGTAAAAATAGTAGCTAATATAGTATAGTAATAAATACATAGTGCATAGTTCATAGGAAATATATCTAGTACATAGTACACAGTACATATCGTCGGGTTGATGCAATAGTCACGAAACAGAAATTTTTACTATTTTAAACATTGTGCAAATATGCAAAAAAGTCATATTATATTCAGCCAAAGTCACTGTTTCGTCAATGAGGATCTAATTCCTAATTGACTGGGTCCTTAGTGTAGCGGAATCTGCAAAAAATATAAATTTCCAGTGAACAATAAAAAACGCAAATAACCTTAGTTCACAATTTCTGGTTTATTATGTTTTTGTTTATTATATTTACACGTAAGGGGCCATCCATAAATTACGTCACACGAATTTCATGATTTTTTGACCCCCCCCCCCCCGTCCTTGTCACAGCTGGTCACATTTGGGAGACCCCCCCTCCCTAGTGTGACGTCACATATTGTGCAATTTTGCATCTAGAAGTTATTAAACTAAAACAGCAGTTTGTGTTTTGAGTCGTTTTTTGGTATTTGTGGGCATTTTGTTTATTTTTTGAGTCGTCTGATGGTGATAGGGATAGGAAATTTGTTGAATTTCATAATTAATGCAAAATTATATGTTTTCCAAATTGTAATAATGAGATTAGTACCTAAAACAAAGATACGCTCTGTAGGATAGAAAAATAATACACACAGATCACACAACCGCCATTGCGCGTGTGTCTGTCTCCAGCTTTAACGCGAGTTTTTGCGGAACGTATCCTTCGCGTAATGAGCAGTATTACTATATTTAGATATATTAGATTTTGAAATGTGACGTAACAAAATTTAAGACCCCCCCCCACCCCTTGTCACACAATGTCACACTTCGCCGACCCCCTCCCTCCCCCCAAACGTGTGACGTAATTTATGAATGGCCCCTAATAGTTTCCTAATCTAAATTCCTAGCATTTAAATAAATTCAAGTCAAAGGTAATCGTAAAAATGTAATTAAATTTGTATAGTTTACTTCAATTAAAAGGGCTTGAAATTAATTGCATAATACTAAAAGTTCCCGAAAATAACACCAACAACAAATTTTTAATTGCAAATTATTTCATAAATTTAATAAATTCATAGAAATCATAAAAAAAAATATTTTTAATCCTCGACAAGAAATTACTTTTAGTTATTTTTCTAATTCTTGTACTTAATTCATACATACATATGCCGTTAACTACCGTTATGTGTTCCGACGCGAACAAAGGGTGAGGAATGTTTCTCGTTGTTATAATCTGGATAGGGGATGCAAAATTGGAAAGAAAAAACAAATAAAGAAAATAAAAAATAAATAAAATATATGTAATATATAATTGTCCTGGGGAATGATGTTTTTTAATAATGTCCTTTAAGACCATTCATAGGGAAAAATTGAAGCAAAGGAATTTCTTAGAAGAATGCCCTACTGAGCATGACTCTTCTAAATTACCTTTGCGCTGACGTCCGGAATGCAAGAAAAAGCTTCAGCTCTAGAAACATGGCCGATCGCATTCATCCGGTTCGTTAACTATCAAGATAATTTATTTTTATGCCTAACTTGAAAAATGGGCTTCTAAATTGGATTTATATCGATGCGATTTTTTGTATTTAACCAATTTATGAATTTTCCAATGAATTTTTATTAATTTCCAATGAATTTTTTTTGCATTGCTCCATTAATCAGCTAACTTCATGTGGTGAACGTCCGCTTTAGGCGACATCTGTGGCAAAAAAGGAACTAGAAGTTTAGTTTCTGCAACCTTCCATTTCCGGTTATTTTCGCCATAAGAGTTTTAACTCCTTGTCTAGGCTCCATGTCTAGAACACT